>OY992510.1:20098969-21544969 GCA_963921215.1 Scoparia ambigualis | reverse complement strand
TTAGTTAACTGTTTCTTTTTTATTATTATTAGTATTGACGTCATTAGGTGCCTGTAAAGGTTTACATTGAATAAATAATTTGACTTTGAATCACCGCCGCCGATGGACACCCGCAAAACCAATGGAATCGCAGACGCGTTACCGGCCTTTATGGAAAGCATAGGGTCGTTTCTTGAAGATCCCTCTTTTTAGTCAGTTAGTCGCCTTTTACGACACCAAAGGGAAGAGAGGTGGTAGTATTCTTTCACCGCTACGCGACACGGCTGTCATCAGTACCTTCTGTTATTTCCTCATCTTAGGTAACGTAAAGCATATAGCTGTATACTGTCCCACTGTCGGGCAAAGGCCTCCATCGTTGAATTCAAGTCAGCGCTACGATGGTGGCTTAAGAGGAAATACTACGTCGAAGTGGCATGCTCTCTCATACACCAGATCTTTGATCTAATCCCTCCCTCTTCTTTCTTGTCCCGGACTACACGTGCTGGTCATAGGAACCACCATCATACTGTGCAGAATATCAGCACTCGTACCAAAAAATTTGGAAAGTCGTTCCTCTGTAAGACCATTCGGCTTTGGAATTCTCTGCCGGCGCATGTGTTTCCCAGTTCCTATAATCCCGGGTCTCTTAAACGGGGCGTGAAACGGCATTTATGCAGGCCGTCATGAATGGGTGCGCTTGTTACCGTGCTTGTTCCGCGGTGGGGAGCGCTCTCATTATTTTGGACTACATCGGCTGCTTACCATCAGGCAGGATGTAGCCACTATGACGTGTCACATAAAAAAAAATACAAAACACAGAATAACGGCGTTTCGTAGTCCCCTGTTTCCTCTTTCAGAACTGGACCAATTTTTATAACTTTTTCAGCATCGGTTAAAGAAAGAGATTTTCTGTCTGTATGGTGACCTAATGCAAAAAAATCAAACATACAGACATAGATAATCTCTTTCTTTAAACGATGCTGAAAAATTAATAAAAATTGGTCCAGTGCTCAAGGAAGAAACAGGGGACTACGAAACGTCGTTTTTCTGTGTTTTGTATGAGAATTTTGCATGCCACTTCGACGTAGTGTTTCCTCATAATCACCGCGCTTGCCAAATGCGGGTTTGTCATCGCAAGTTTGGGCTATTGAAGGGAAGTCAGGGATTGAATAACCCAAAATATATGGAATCAAACAATTTTTTACGGATTAACTCGCATTTAATTTACTCTTTACGCTTTATTTTCGCGTTTATATAGGGAGACTGTCTCCCTGTGACCACGGACCTGTAAAGGGTTCGAAACGTCAGGATAATATAAAAACTATGTAAATAGTAAATTAAACGCGGGTTAATCCGTAAAAAAGTGTTTTATTTCAATGTGTAGTGCTCGCTTAAACCTCAGAAAACAATATAAATGGAATCTTTATATTGCGGTATGACGTCATACCGAGAAATACCGGTTACCGAAATATTCCGATACTTATCCAAATTTATTTCGATACCGTAATTTTGTGTTTATAAATAACAAAGGTATAATTCGGTATGAAAGAGACGGCTAACAACCATTTCAAGCATAAACGACTAATATAATGGTTTTCCTTATCAATTTGCATTAGTTTGCTTTGTTCTCAAGATCACAACCCCTCACCCGGCTCCCCACAACTGTCAATGCAACGTTCGCATTAAGGTTAAATAACGGTATAGCTTTACCTCTATTTAATTAAGGTACACTTATTTTCTACCGGTAATGTAACCTTACACCGTAACCGCTTTCAGTCTCTGCTCCGGATATCGGACTCAGCGCTTGACCACTCGGCGATCATCTTACGATTGATGTTTCCTAGTTTTCTTAGAATTTCACCTTACGTTGAACCGTGTCGCGTAGGGGTAAAAGAATACTATAGAAAAGAATAGAATAGAATAGAATTTGGTTATTCGCAGAAAACATGGTACAATTTTTATTTTTGATAACATGATAATGTAAAAGTTCATGCATGTTTTACCGCTTTAGCGATATGCAAACATTTCAGTCGTCATGCATTATTATAATATATCCAAATATTTTAAGAAATAAGACTTTAAACTATCGCGTTGCATTGCATTAAAACTGTTTTAACGGGACTAAACACGATTAATTTTGTAAGTAAGTACATATTAAGTGCGTAATTTTAAGAAATGAATACTGAATATAAAACAAAATTAAAATTTACAATAAATAATACAAATTAAAATTCAAAATGTCCAGTCTTGCATAAAATAACAATGTCAAAAACAAAAACAAAATGTCAACAAGACAATGTCCAAAAAAGTAGGTACGTCAAAACAAATTAAGGTAAGTTCAAATAAAATCTAAGAGGTCACTAGTTAAAATGTCAAATTATAAAACGTGGAATACTACTTTACTATCATAGAAATTTCATACGAAAATAAATGTCAAAGTTTAATTCTATTACGACAAAAAATTGAGAATTCATTCAGGTCATAAAAGTAGTAACCAACCAACACTCTAAACTTATCTTTCTAAAACCCCCTCTCTTCCCTTAGGTGTCGTAAACGGCGACTAACGGACTAAAGACTGCACATACTTCCAACTAGGGTTACCATCCGTCCGGACTAGAGCCTAAAAGTCCGGACATGTCCGGACTTTTAGGCTCTAGTCCGGATTTTGTCCGGCTCTTTAATTTGTCCGGATTTTGTAAATGACTTGAGTAACAAAACTACATTTTATGTAAAATCAAATAAGGCTTTAATCTTTATTAACTTCTAAAAAAT
This sequence comes from Scoparia ambigualis, assembly GCA_963921215.1. Classification (NCBI taxonomy): domain Eukaryota; kingdom Metazoa; phylum Arthropoda; class Insecta; order Lepidoptera; family Crambidae; genus Scoparia; species Scoparia ambigualis. The sequence continues at coordinate 21,542,218 of OY992510.1, read as the reverse complement.
TAAAAAACAAAACATAAAAAGTAAGTATGTTTCCACTAAAAAGTCCGGACTTTTATCGAAATGTCAGGCTTTTTGCCAGGACTTTTCAAATTCCTAAATCGTAACCCTCACCTCAACGATGGGCTCACCACCTGTCATACTGAGCACATGACGTAGCCGCTATTTGGTGAAAAGTGTACTACGGTAGAGAACTGCTTTTGCTGTCCTCATTGCCTCATAGATAGGGTATCGCAACTGGAACTACGGGTCCGGTTGTGTTTTCAGAGGTACTACGGGGTTCCGGTTCAAGCCCCCCGCTGGTCGTGCCTTTAACCAGGCGCCTCCGGCGGGATCCGGACATGGGTTGGACTCGTAGTGGCGTGTGGTTAGCTGTAGAGCTTGGGAATGTTCGTTTGTCCTGGTATTGTGTGCCAGGACTTCCAAACTCGTGCACAGCGAGCGGGGCCTAGTAGCGGTCTCTGAGGGGCCAGAAGCGAAAAGTCCTGCGGGGAACGTGAGTTTCCCTTATAGTTGGCAGCTTTGTCCGGTGGTTTTCATTGGACATTGTTGTTGACATCTCCGGTACTAGTCTGGAGAACTAGTAGAGGCGGCCTCCTAGATGCCGTAGCCTCCGGTCCAGCCAGCCGCGTAGGACGTGGGAACTGGCTAGGCGCCCGGATGGGTTCCGAGAAATGAGTGTGCTTACTACTCCGCTACCAAGATGGACACTTGGGAGTCGACTTTAGAGTCGACGACCCTAGCAGTGGCAACTGCGAGTTGTGCCCTTCGTGCAACGAGAAGTGAGCGAGCTCGACAGCTCCGGTTACCTATCTAGACAAAAGGCAGTGAACTACACGTGTTCACGGGGATACTCTTCTGAGACACTAGTCTTATGAGTACCGAATGAAGAGCGCGCTGCGGCGGGCACTAATTTGGCGTCAAGACCTAACGTTGATGGTCTCCTGCGCGAGTGTTCTACTGGCGCAGGGACGTCTGGCACTTCTTGCATAACCTAACGGTTGGTCTTGAGGTGCCAGTACAAATATAAACTTAGTGAAGTAAGGAGAGGGGATGTCCTCATTGCCTGTCTCTGACTAACCCTTCGGGGATGATAGTAGTGATTGTTTTTTGTATGTATATATTCATCATCATCATCAGCCTATAAACGTCCAACAGCTGGGCACAGGCCTCCCACGTGAACAATAGCACGTGTGGATATTGGGCCATAACCCACCACGCTGGCCCAGTGCGGGTTGGTGGGTTTTAACAACTGCCATCTTACGACAACAACCGGGAACAACGGCTTAACGTGCCTTCCGAAGCACGAAGGAGCTCGAGATGTTTTTAATGGTCACCCATCAGGCGACCCGGCATTGCGAAAGTTGCTTAGCGGGCAAGATCGCAAGCTGAACGCGATAGCCGCTGCGCCATCGAGCTCCGATCGACATCGGCTCGCCATCGAGCTCATGTATATATTATACCTTATGTTTTGCGAATCGTTTACCCTATTCTGTACTCCGAGCGTATACCTAAAGATTTACTGCGCTAACATATTAAACGTTATATTATAGCGTTAAATGCTTGGAAACTGATATAAAAGTGATGTTACTCGTTCCATAAAGCGTACGAAGAACGTTAATATGTCGTAACATTTAATTTGCTTGGATCAACTTTATGTTATGACTGAGCGACATACTGCTCATATTATATGCTAGATGTACCTGTTACTATACGAAGGTTTACATGAGCAAATCAAGTATTAATAATTTAGGGTGAATGAAAATAAAAAAAATGCCAGTCAAATCATCTACAAAATATTTTCATGAGAGACTTTTTCATTCAATATTTCTTGACTTTAGTCATGTTTTATGTTATTTATATAGTATTTTAATTAAAAAAACCTGTAAACATGGTACTTCCGACTCCCTTTCAATTTTACGGCAGTATCGATACTTAAATGGAGAAGTAAGATGGCTTTGACGGGGTCGGCATGTCTATCAAGACAAAAACCTCTGCCACCTAAATAGACTAATAATAAAAATATTAGTCTTTAAGTATATTTTTATTTAATTATCCAATAAGTCCAGTATCCAGTATCCAGTAAGCCAATTTCAAGTTTATATATTCTATTACTACGTATTTACTCAGGATTGTACAGTTGATAAAATTAAAATTGGAGTCTCCACAACACGTGTTGTAACAAAAGGTTTTCGAAAAACTCCATATCGTAGTACTCAAGATTTATAGAATTTTAGTTATTAAGTTAGATATTTTATTTAGTTTTAAATCGTAGTTTTTTAATGTTGTAGTGTTTTTTGTCTGTCTTGTGTAATAGTAGAGGATCCGAGTATACAACGACCTTCACCGAGCGGTTAATGGACGAAACGTATTTTATATCAAATTTAATGCGTTAAAAAATATATTGCGAGTGGGTTGGCTGAAAAATTTCAGTCCAGTATATGATTAATTTTAAAAATATTTTTTTTAAAATATTGCACTTGTTTCATTATTAGATAAATTACATAGGTACCAATAGAAAGTGTAAGGCCTCTATAATATGCAAACGTTAGGTTGACAATTTTTTTTTCTGTCATAACCTTGGGTAGGCAGGTGTAAACAGGCAAGTCAATATTAGTAATTTGCAACCGTCAGGATAAATAATGTGCAATGTAAAAAAAATATTTTTTTTTAGTATTAAATTAATCATTAATGGTACTGAACTGAAATTTTTTAGCCAACCCACTCGCGATATATTATTTAACATATTAAATTTGATATAAAATACTTTTCATCCATTAACCTTCTCGGTGAAGGTCGTTCTATACTCGGATCTTAGACTTTAAGTAAATGCCCAGGCAAACCACAATTTATTCTGTGGACAGGTCACAGTTGTCAAATGAAGCGTATGAATATGTTCATATGAATTAGATAATAATGATGCCCCCGGGGGCGTAGTAGCCTCACACTCCTCGGAACAATAATGTTTTTAATCCATTTTTTTGTCGCCAAGCAACTTAACAGTTAGCATGTTAGCTGACTGGGTATAATGAGAACTGAAGCTATCGTTTTGTTGCCATATTTTCCCCGCTCAATTTAGAGGGCGTCAGAAAATCTTGCCCGCGCGCATGCGGGTGCACGAAGGAGTTCGCAGCAGCTCTGAGACTCTATTTTTAATTCAATCAACCGTACAATTAATATTTACCACAAAAAATATACTTCTTACTCGAACTTGGCTTAATGCGTTTACCGTTTATTAAAGTAATAATATATTTTCAACCTATCCTGTCCCACTGCTGGGCAAAGGCCTCCATTAGGTTCTTCTATCCATTTCTATCCTGAGCCACCTCATGCCAGTTGGTCTGGTGTACGTCCAGATCGTCTCGCCACCCCTTTTTGGGCCAACCTCGGCGGCGTCGTCCATCTCCAGGAACCCATTGAGTAGTGACCTTTGCTCAGCGGTCGGGATGCATGCGGCTAACGTGACCAGTCCAAGATGATAATAATAGTTACAGTAAGTAATGTTTGGGGGAGGATTGTTTGAGGAGCTCGATGGCGCAGCGGTCAGTGCATTCGGCTTGCAATCTTGCTCGCTAAGCAACTTCTGCAATGCAGGGTCGCTGGATGGGTGAAGAAATTTAAAACATCTCGAGCTCCTCCGTGCTTTCTTAAATTTGTAATGACAGTCGTTAAAACCCACCAACCCGCATTGGGCCAGCGTGGTGGGTTATGACCCAATATCCCCACGTGGAAGGCCCAGCAATGGGACGTTTATAGGCTGATGATGATGATGAAATATTTTATATTCAAATTATTATTTTGTATTTTATGACCTGGTATCGACATATCTTTTTTTTTTTGTAAATGTCGTTGCTTCTGTGCGCTGTGGTTTCTCGCGCCCGTTCTTTGCCACAGTTAAAAAATGACGTCCTGAATGGGTGGTAGGTTAAAAATTTGGACGATTCAAAGTTTTTTTTATTATTGGCAACGGGTAAGCGCTTGGCCTTCATCTCACCTGATGGTAAGTGACGATAAGGCCGAAGGTGGAAGCGCGCTTCACCCGGAATCCTCAACCACTGAGGAACTGGCTATCTTATCTCAAACTGCCGGAACACAACAATGCTATAAACATCGTTGTTATGGCGACAGACTAAGGTAAGATGGTGGTAGCTAGCCAGGCGGACTTAACAGCCCTACCACCAACCAAACCGAGCGCACAAAGATGAACCCCCCCGCTGGGAATCAAACCCGGGACCTCTGGGTCTGAAACAGGTAGCTTAGCCACTAGACCACAGAGGCGGTTAAAAGTACTTACTAATTGAGTTTATTGAATAAATATATTTTGAGTTTGAGTTTGAGATGGTGATGATGAAATAATGTTTGGTGTTGTTACCTGTTTGGGCACCTCGAGGCTGCTCTGCGTCTTCATGTCGGCTGGCGTGGGCGTCCGTGAGCGTTTGAAGGTGGTGCGCAGGCGCTGCATGGCGGCCGGGGCGGGCGGCGCGCGCGCGCCTCATCTCGCGGGCGGCGCGGCCCGCCGCCGCCGCCCGCGCCCGACTCCGCCCTCACCACCGCTACGCAACACCATTGTAAGACAATTTTTCCTTTTTTTAAAACATTAAAATATTTTATTTCTTAATGTTTTTTATATATTTTAGCGTTTAAAACGCTTAAATATACTTAAGAGGCCTATTACATCTCAAATGTGATTTTTGCGTTAAATACCCATTTTTGCATTTTGTAGTAATTTTGCAGTTGTATTTATCGTTTATAAATTATAAAATCTTTATTCCTTTTATAGTTACAATTATTCTGGTATAAATTTTGCTCAATAAATTATCGTAGATAGGAGAAATTCACAGTTAACTTAAAGCTATTTTCGAAGTTTTTTGGTTTAGAATAAGATTTTTTTTCTATATTAAATCAATGATATCTAAAAATTCCGAGGCCGCTACGCATTATACGACTATTTAAGAGACACCATTCAATTTTTTTTATTTCATTTGTTTAGAACAGTAGTTCAATGTAGGAGCTCAGAAAAGTGCCTTCGCGCATTTTATGAAAATCTATCTCTGCAATTTTGGGGTTTAATTAAAAAGTTAAGCAAAATTTACAAAAAGCGAGGCCGCTAAGCACTATGCCAATAGCTATTCTACACTAATCAATAAGTTAAAACACTTAATGTATCTTTGTTTCTGAGATCGAGAACGCCAAAATTTTCCATTTTTAGCAAAAATCAAAGACGAGATGTAATAGGCCTCATAAGTAAAATTTTATTTTATTTGTTAGTAAACTTCTTCGACCACCTTTCAAATCAACGCTCTCAAAACAGCTGTACAAAAAGAGTACCGAGCGAGATGTTTAGGTGCGCATTTCGTTTGGTAGTGTGCGAGCTTAGTGTTAACATGACGTAGAGCTACTTCAAAACTGGCTTTTCTTCTAAAACACATACAGGGTAGCCCAAACGGTGACACAATTTTTTTTTGTTTGGATTCCTTACATCCAGGTGTACCCGGAAACACCCCATGTACCTATGTTCCGCGATAATAAACATTTGGACGATTCAAAGTACTTATTAATTGAGTTTATTGAATATATATATTTTGATTTTGATTTTAAATATTTTTTTTCCAAAAATTTGCAAATTTTTCAAAAAAAGATTAATTTCCGAAAAATATTTAAAACGGTCAAGTCCAAAATTCTCCAATAAAAAACAATCATAGCTTGAAAATTAATTACTAAAAATCGAGGAACATACTATCTACTCTGTCCAGAAAGTACCGGGAAAAGATCAATAATACACAAAATGTTAGTTATTCATCCAAATTTATTTTATCGCCTTCAAAGTATTTTCCTTCAGAAACGATACACTTACGCCAACGAATAATCCAATTATCAAAACATTTTTTGAACGCTTTTTCCGGAATTGAGTTCAGTTCTCGCCGCGAATTCTCCTTCTACCGAATGAATACGGGTGCCACGAAGTGGTAATTTGAGTTTAGGAAAAAGAAAGAAGTCGGCTGGAGCCATATCTGGTGAATAAGGTTGTTGCTCGATGGTATTTGTCGAGTTTTTGGTCAAAAATTCGTTCACAATGATGGCATTGTTCGAAGGTGCATTATCGTGGTGCAAAATCCAAGAATTATCTTTCTGCACATTTGGCCTTTTTCGTTGAATTTGCTCTCTTAAACGCCGCATAACGAAAACAGTCAACATGACTTTGACTTTTGATCGACTTTGGCGTGGTTGTTTCGGTTTCGGTTCAGTCGGAAGGCGCTTCTCCGAAGCTTGTTGACTAGTTTGCATGTCAAACTCGTAAACCCACGTCACCAATAATAATGCGTTGCATGAATGTTGGGTCAGAATTGACTCGTTCTAGCATGTACTCAGCGACTCTTATGCGATTGAGTTTTTGGAGAAAATTCAGGTCTTTTGGGACTATCCGAGCGGCAACATGTTTCATACCCGAGTGATTATTCAAAATGGTACGGATCGACTCTTGAGGCACAGAAAGTTCGGCGGCTCTCTCTCTCAAACTTGAATGTGGATTTTCAGTCACCATTTTCTTCACTTTTGCGATGTTAACTTCAGTTGAAGACGTCGATGGCCTACCAGAGCGAAGTAAATCTTCCATCACATCTCGACCGCTTTTCAACGCTTTGTACCAGTCATAAACACGTGTTTTTGATAAAGTCGATTCACCGTAAGCCTTCTGTAATATTTTCAGTGACTCCGAACACGAAACTCCATTGGTGATGCAAAACTTAAGACAAACTCTTTGTTCGATGTTTTTATCCTTTATGAAATTCGCAATACACACTAGATATAAACTAACTATAAACAGAACTGTATTTAATCTAAATAACAGATGCAACTCAAACTCCGCGCCAAAATGGATAACAGTTGTGCTAATCTAACAACAAAAAAAAACAAAAAATTGAATTTGGAATCATAAACAATCCATCCGTTCCCGAAACTTTTTTGACAGATGTACATGGGGTATTTCCGGGTACAACTAGATGTCAGGAATCCGAAAAAAATGTTTTTGTGTCACCGTTTGGGCCAACCTGTATACGTTAAATGTATGTCAAAGCTGCCACTATTCCGCTACGATTTAGGATGGGATTGTGTATCTAGTTTTTATATGATCGAAGAAGAAAACTTAGTATTTTTTTAAAATCTAATGTGTAAAACAATTGAAGATCAATTTTATTCAGAAATAGGTACTTATGTAAGAACATAAATGATTTTAGTGAAACTGAGGGCCGTTTTTTCAATTGACATACAAAACTTATTCGTTTCTAATATTCTACGATACGAACCATTTTGATAATGTGTAATTATTCGTGTCTTTTCTTTTTCCACGTGTGAAATTTTAGATTAATCGCTTGACAATTTAATGATATAGGAGTATTAAACAAAGATTGAAAACTCGGCCCTAAATAAAAAAAGTAAAATGAAACGTACCGTTCTTTGCCAAGTGCTCTGTTTGCAACTCAATAACATAAAGACAAAATCACTGCCACTTTTTAAATCGTTTGATTTTTACTTAAGTAACTACACAATAAAACAAGAAACATTAATCTTAGCGATGCGAAAAGATCAATCCACTCGTCGATGCGCTTGCAAATTATCGGAATATCTGAGATTTTGTGAGGAGCTTGAACATTTTTTTTTCGTTTTTTTATAATACATATTGATAACTTTACTGATAAATAATGTACCTACCTAAAGCTTATTGATTAAATAATGTACCTATAGCTTATTTAAATTAACATTATCTATTTATTGTTTTTTTTATTTGATCGTAGGTACCTACTACTTATTTTGTCATAAAAAATAACTTGAGAGCCGTTTTAACGAATTCAAGAAAGAAGAAGAAAAGAAAATTGATTTATAACAACTTCAAGACAGAAAGAAAAATTAAGCTTAAGTTATCCTTTACTCTACATGAAAGTATGAAAATAGGTACTATTTATAGTATTAAGTACGAGTAGGTATATTCCGTGTAAAGGACTCTTTTGTGATTATATTTCTTATATTTTCCGTCCAATGTGTTGAATAGCGTCCCTCGGATTTGTTTGACAGAGGGAATTGTTGTTTATCTGATAAAAACTGCTCTCTAACAAAAACAGTTGACATGTATTTTTTTCATAAGAATAATGCTTGTTTAGGTACTAAGGGAAAATCGTAAAGGCTCCGCCGCTTTTGCAGTGTCGGCTAACCGGATGTGTGACCGAGTTTTTATTGTCTCGAGCTCGGAAGTAGGGATTGCTTCAGAAGCCACGCCAAGCCATTGGTGTCGGTTGTTGTTTTAAAATAGCAGTTGCTAAATACTATGTGGAATAATTTTGTAAACATAATATAGCTACTCTATTAGCAAATAATATCAACATAGAATGCAATGACAAGACAGTGACCAATAGTAGTACCACTAAAGGCACTGAGGCAAACTCTTTTTTAGGAATGTAAGGTTGACTAAAGAGAAGTGTAATAATAATCTTACTTTAGTTCACCAAAATGTAAATCGCTTCTCTGGCAAAATATTACATGTTGAATTAATGCTAGACAAATATAATGTGGACATGTTTAACAGAAACCTGGTTGAAATCTGAAACTATGTGCTTTTCAGTAAATAATTGTAAAGTCGCTAGTGTGTTCAACAGAAACTCTGCTATGGGGGGCGGTTGCATAATTCTGGTCGAATCGTGGTAAAGAACGAAAAGATATAGTAAGTTATTCCGTTGAACGCGTTTGCGAGATAGCTAGTGCAGAGATAGACGCTTTTCTTATAGTATGTATTTATCGACCGCCTTCAGGCAATTTTATGTCTTTCATTAGAATATTAGAAAATTTACTTGACAAGATATTTGCCTGCAATAAATCCATTGTTATATGTGGAGATTTTAACATAGATTTACTTGCTGAGTCTGGGGATAAGGAAAACTTTATTTCATTGCTAAAATGTTATGACTTAGATTATGTTTTCAATGAGCCAACTCGAATTACGAGGTGCGGCGTTTCGTGGTCCCCTGTTTCCTCCTTCAGAGGTGGACCAATTTTTATTTAAGCGTCGGTTGGGGGAGGAGGTTTTCTGTGTCTGTGTGTTTGATTTTTTTTTTTTTTTTTAAACGAGTTACCTAATGTTTCTGAAGACGCCTTAAAACGAAGTGATTTCGCTTAATTTTGAAGGCTCCTGGTTATTAAATAAATGACTTAATGCAAAGGAATCAAGCATACGGACGTGAAGGGTCTCTTTCTTTAACCGTTGCTGAAGGGGTGGTGGGGGTTGGTCCGGTTTTGGAAGGGGGCTGCGGGGCGTCGTTTTTCTGTGTTTGGTGTGGGAGTTTTGTGTGCCGCGTCGGCGTGGTGTTTCCTCTTAACTCGAAATCCCTACGCGCGCGCGTAAACCCTGCGCTCCTGACGGACGTCAAATCGATATCGAGTCGGCGGTGCTTATCGGAATATGAACGCTCGGGTCACGAGATAGGTTTCAGTTTCGCGTGGGGGTCGTTGGAGGGTGAACCTTCTGTACGGTAGTAGTATTAGTTATTCTGTGCTTGTACCAAGACGAATAACGAAACAATTTTTAAAACACACAAGTTTATGCTTATTAATTTTTGACGTTTTTTTATGCTTAAGTTTTTATAAAAAAAGATACTTGAATGATTAAAAATGTCAACCTTATTGGTTAGGTACTAATGTTTTCCAAAACTCATTTCAGCCGCTACTTTATTTTACTTCAATAACTCCAATTTATATTACTTACCACAGTATCAATACGATAATTGGAAATCATATTACACAATTCTATGACCACGGCTTATATTTCGGTTCGACGCGATTCTGTTTCGGCGTGCAGTGGTACTGGGGGTAGCAATGCGCATTTGTCTGGCACAGACTATAATAGCTCGTTAGATTAGTTATTAAGTCTTAACTATAAGTTAGTTAACTGTTTTTTTTATTATTATTAGTATTGACGTCAATAAGTGCCTGTAAAGGTTTACATTGAATAAATAATTTGACTTGACTTGACTTGACTTGAATATGCCTCTTCAGGTGAAACTTGATTATACGACTTGTATAATATATAAATTATAAAACATTTTTTTTTAAACTCCAAACATATTATTATGCGTAGTGTAATTGCGAGTATGATTTTTTGTAAGTGGATGTATTATTGTATTAAATGTTTTAAAAGGTCATGTGAGTGGGTAGTAGATAATTGAGTAAAGATATGGGTCCACGGATACAAAAGCAAAGTGTTTACGTAAAATTAAAGATTCCTTTTATTTACCAACCTTAGATGTTTTACGCAGATTTCTGTAGATAAAAGACCTACAAAAGGGACGCTCACGTTTAAAAGCACTACAAGTTAAGTCGCTGGCATTTGCAAGATTAAGTCGGAGGATGCAATCTTGATTTGTGGAAATTTCGAAATGCCGCCGGGGTCTAGACTCTAGAGCTAATCTCGCTTTGAAACTCATACGAGCGAGATCTTACTAGACTGGCCAAAGTCACGGTTACAGATATAAATCTATATCTGTGGTCACGGTGGATTTACCTCTTTTATTTGTTACATTGAATACGACAAGGCTGACGTAGTGGCAGATGTGAAAACAATTTGTACCTTTTAATAAAATTAAATGCAAATATGGGTATATAAAATAATGTAATTATGTTGATGCTAAGGTATTACTTATTAAAGTTCGGAAAAAAGAATAATTGTTTTTTTCTGACTTATACTAAATAAGTTCGCCAAAAATTTGCGTTTATTTATTTATACATTATATTATATAGCATGCATTGATATTTTTGTAATCGAATGATAAAAAGTTATTGTTAATGACATTAAATAAAGATGGCTCCCAAAATCCGAACTGGTGATTATAAAAAAGAATAACTTAATTTTAGTTAACTGTTATTTTATTAGGTTTGACTTCCATACGTACCTGTGAAGGTTTATATTGATTAAACTGTTTGACTTTTGAATTTGAAAGTAAAGTGTTGCTAAGGCAATAGCTGGACAGTTGGTATAGTGCACTTGACCCGATATTTCAGAGAGTACAAGTTCGAATACCGTTAGTGGCAAATTTTCAACATTACATTATTATCCATATAATCACGACTATTATCTCCGAAGGGTTAGTTAGAGGACAGCAAACGCAGTCCTCTACCATAGTCCACTTTTCACCAAATAGCGACTGGCACAGGTGCTCGTCGTGACAGGTGGTGAGCCCATCGCCGCTCTATGCTGTTGGAAGTATGTGCAGTCTTCAGTCCGTTAGTCGCCTTTTACAATATTAGTTACTCTTTTTCCGAATACCTAATATGATTGTGATACAAAATAAAATGTTGTGTTACATCCAGAACTGGAAGCTACATAGAAAAGGTTTATGTCTTCTACTAACTTTCGACGAGTATCCTATTTTATACCTACATTGTTTGCAATAGCTACGTCAAATGGATACTTTGAATTTTTACTATGCGCTTGCTTTGCTCATATCGAAAAAGAACTCGGTATAACAAAGCGGCTTCTGCGGTCGAGTTATAATCTTGCAAGTTAAGCAATATTCGCAATGCCGGGCCAGAAGATGGGTGAACAAATTTACAAATCTTGATCATCTTTGGCTTCGGCGGGCACGGAGATCTGTTTTACCCGGTTGTTATTTTTAGGATGGCACTTGTTACCCACCAACCCGCAATAGGTCAGCGTGGGGGGTTATGACCCAATTTTAACATTTACTTTAGTTCATATAAAAGGCCAGTCGTGATACATTAATACACTAATGATGATAATTTAATTAATACAAAGTTCTAAAGTTATAAAGGTCATTAAACGACCTAGTTATTATACATAATTCAAAACATGACCGCTTTTGTGGGACAAGATTACTTTATAACCCGATTTATAATCCCGTCAAAGTCTATTCGAGTTTGTGTTGAGGCGAAACAACTTTCACGGAAGCAGTTCACGGATGACTGACCAAATTGAAGTAACAAAGCTCCGTGCATCAGAAGCTTTATTCATTGAACGAAGTTGATAGCATGTTTAGTAAGCTCAGTAACAACACAACGGGTATATAACTAGCTCGTTCCCTACCACCCCGTGAAACTAATACAAGCATAATTAGCTTACCGAAAGAGTTTTCAGGGTTATCCGCCAAGAAACTCATTAAGTTGTCATTTTTCTTATTTTCTTTTACACCGTCAGAATTTTCGAAAATAATTATTATTTGGCAATCTATGACAGAAAGACACTTCATGTGTCTACACCCAGCGGGGTCCCATGTCTGGGAGACTTATGAGTGATGCAGAGTGATGAGAATTAGATCTGGATATGTTCTACTGAATTATGCTGAAATCAGAATTTGTTCCGTATAAAAAACGGAAATATAAACTTTTCTAACCGACCGCCAGCCAGCGGGATATTTACCAAAGTTACGTGTAATGAACTATAAATGGGTATTAACTTTTAGATCTGTTAGGTAATGTTTAATCTAAGCTTTATAAGTTATGGGGTTTAACTTTAACTTAAATGTACATTTGCGTAAAAGGAGACCCGGTGTTTTATGTTTAAGTTGTATACTATTAATTTTTTAATCTGTTATTCAATTTCTGGCTCAGAATAATAACTAAAGTTATTACTTATTCTATGCTTTTATTATTATTTATCTTCATTAATGGCAATCGCGTGTACCATTAACCCCTTGAGGATCGTAAAACAGACACAATTAAAAATCTATTGTTTCGCGACCGCCGGCGGTCTTATGATCTTTGACCTATTAGATAGAAATAAAATGGAGTCTCACAACACGTGTTGTTGCTTAAATAACACGGGAGAGCCTCTTAAGTTATCTGGGAATATCTGATGACAGTTGTACAGCCGCTAGCTGTCAAATCAAACATGACGCGACGGCATTGTAGACATTTCACTTTTTTTAAAGCAAGAGAAATTTTAAAGTAACATGTTTGCCCTTTGAAGACTCAGTGTTTCCATCATCATCAGCCTATAAACGTCCCACTGCTGGGCACAGGCCTCCCACGTGAACAATAGCACGTGGGGATATTGGGCCATAACCCACCACGCTGGCCTAATGCGGGTTGGTGGGTTTTAACGACTGCCGTCTTACGACAACAAACGGGACCAACGGCTTAACGTGCCCTCTGAAGCACGGAGGGAGCTCAAGATGTTTTTAATTGGTCACCCATCAGGTGACCCGGCATTGCGAAAGTAGCTTAACGTACAAGATCGCAAGCAGAACGTGCTAGTGAGCGCTAGAACGTGTTTCCATAGGTATTAAAAAATTATAATATTTAATAACTCTTATCCGCGATCCGTTAAAAATAAGGCAAAACTTGGTTTAGATAGCGAATAATATAAGCTTTACATTATGACCAAATTCTATTGTAAACAAGTTTAGCATTTTTAAGTAATATTTTAAACACTGAAAAAAAACGACAACCTCAGACGGTAATCGAACCACGCACCTTCCGCATTCCGGGCTGCCTTAACCACTTGTCTACCGAGGTCCGGTTTTCACCCGTCGAAATTTGTCAGTGCTTGATGCTTATGTTGCATTTGTTCTATGGAAAGTGCCGGTTCTCCTTTTCGCAGTTTTTAAACCTCTTACAAACAAACATACATACACGACTATTATCCCCAAAGGGTTAGTCAGAGACTAAATGCGGACCGCAGAAACAGTGCATTGCCATAGTCCACGTTTTACAAGTTATAACTGCACATGTGCTCAGCGAGACAGGTGGTGAGCACATCGCCGCTCTATGCTGTTGGATGTACACACGGCGTCAGATCAAGCTACCCAAACTGTCAAATTTATACAATCAATTTTGAAATTTATTGTTTGGTTCTAAGGATCAATATTCGTGTGTACGTGCAGTTTTTAATCCGTTAGTCGCCTTTTACGACGCCCAAGGGAAGAGAGGGGGTTGTAGTTTACTTTCTCCGCTACGCCACACCCTCTAAAACCTTCTTCTTACATATTTTTTTTCTCTTTAAACCTCTTAAATTTTAAAAATATTTGTATTATTTTCTATTGTAATCAGCTTCCAATAACAATGGCAAAATAGAGAACTGAAAATTTATTTTCTCTATTTGTCACAAATAAAACAAAATAGTGCCATGTCATGTTACGTTTTCTCAAAAAGTCCGTGTGAGGTCAGAGCCATGATTCTGTATCGCAATTTATAGATTCCACACCTAAACCTTACCCAAACGTAAAACGCATACGTTTTTGGGAAGATATCGTAACTTTTTAAGGAATCAACGTGGTTTTAAAACAAGGAATCGTTACAGAATAAGGGCCTAGCTAAGACCAACAGTCTATAATTAATTTAATTAATTTTTATTTTTATCAATAATAAGATGGGTTGGTATTGATAGTAGTATTCTATTATTAATAATGAGCCACCATCGTACAGCTCAATATAGTACATACATATAATCACGACTTTTATCCCCGAAGGGTTAGCCAAAGACGCATTGAGGACCGCAAAAACAGTTCTCTAAACTGCTGTAAGTACTCCACTTTTCACCAAATAGCGACTGCACATGTGCTCAGCGCGACAGATGGTGAGCCCATCGCCGCTCTATGCTTTTGGATGTCTGTGCAGTATTTAGTCCGTTAGTCGCCTTTTACGACCCCCAAGGGAAGAGAGGAGGTGGTAGTACTGTTTTACGACGAGCGACACTGCTCTCACTAAAGTAATATTTTTCAATAAAATATATTCTTTACTTGACTAGCTGATAGCGGTATTACCCTTCATACTTTCTTACTAGTTCTAAGCACGCAATAAAACAATTTAACGTTATCTGTGACTAGCAAATTATCTTTTTTTCTTCGAACAGTACATTGCGGATAACACTATTTTAATGGAGGACCTGAAATATTTTTCTATATTTACTTTGGACAAAGTTTGCACGGCAGGTTGACCGATCGCAACTTAAATTCGATTATGATCTATTTAGAGCCGCGTGACTCGCTGTAGCAGCTCGATAAAAGAATACTTACAATTAGATTAAATCAAAATAGCGGAAAATCGGTGACTCGCCTCTACCGCATGGACCGCTTAAATCAGGTCCCCGTCGCCTAATTTTACTTAGTCGCAGGACTCGCAGGTCTGGCAGGAATCGACTCTGACGCACACCAGTGTAGCACGCTTCTCTCGCTCACGCTACCGTCAAAACAAATTGGTTTGTCTCTTTCCTTCAATATCGTTCAACGTTAAATCAGAATCACAGGAACCTAGAATCGTATATCAAAAGACTCTTCGTCGATAGATAACTTCACCGAAATCACTCTTAGCCGACCGTTGGTTTTACGAAGTAATCCTTCAACGATAGAACTTTTCGCCGATTCAACGTATCGCCAATTGAACGTTTCGTCGATAGAACGTCTCGCCGATATCAACTTTCAACGATAGTTGGTTTTCCGAAATAACTATTTTGCCGATGAGCGTTTCACCATTAAGGGATTGCGCCCACTGTTTCGACGGCACGGCAAGTGTTACGAATAAATATGTACCTTAAGGTATAAGATAAAATGAAATAGGAACACGTCCTTGATGTGGAAGTATTCATGTACATGTAAATTTTTGATATGTAAGCATGATGTTCTGATAATATTAAACATAATGTCAAGTATTATGATATTGAAAACTGTATGACTAGGTATGGCTAAATTAACAAATTGTAAAATTATATTGTAAACAAACATTGGCATTTAAAAGAGTAACTAGTGAGTTTCTTGCCGGGGTATTCTCATACATATAAGTATTACTTATAAGTTTTACAATGTATCGATTGTAATAATACTATCGATTATTACTATCGACGAAACGTTCAATTGGCGATACGTTGAATAGGCTAAACATTCTATCGGCGAAACGTTCTGTCGGCGAAGGATTTTTTCGTAAAACCAACGGTCGGCTAAGAGTGATTTCGGAGAAATTATCTATCGATGAAGGATTTCTTCGTAAAACCAACGGTCGGCTATGAGTGATTTCGAATTCGATTATGAAGTTATCAATCGACGAAGAGTCTTTCGATATACCATTCTAGGTTCGAATCACAGCGGTGTGAGTGTGCGTGCATGTAGTTGTGCATCATGCCCGTTTTCAGTTGACGATTTCAAGGACGTGCCGTATCTTTCGCTATTTTGATTTAATCTAAGCTTACAACCCTTCTTTTCCCTTGGGTGTCGTAAAAGGCGACAAACGGACTAAAGTCTGTCTGCACATTCATCCAACAGCATAGAGCGGCGATTGGCTCAATTATCCCGCTGAGCACATGCGCAGTTGTAGTTTGGTGAAAAGTGGACTATGGCAGTGGACTGCTTCTGCGGTCCTCATAGCCTAGTCTCTGACTAACCCTTTGGGGATAATAGTCTAGAATCTATGTATGTATAGGACTACAGATAGGACTACAAATACGGACTCAATTCGTTTTACATCGTTTTATTACACTTACCCAGTTTTCGGTGGGTGTCTTCAAGCCATAAATTGCTGTGAAGCGTTAATTATAATTCATAACAACGACATGAAAAGGGATCCTTCATCCATCACTTAACATTGGAATCGCACGGCGTGATGAATATTTCGTTGACGTTAATTACTTTCCTTGGTTCCCCTGAAGTTCCAGAGCGATACTGGCGATAATGTTAACATGAGGCTCTATTTATACATTCAGAGACTTACTTTGATTTTCGATGTAAAACGGGTTTTACCGCAAAATGCTTAGTTATCTTAGGCACACATTCATTACTACCCCACTTTATTAATTATGCTAGATTATATTTATTTATACTTTATTGCACAAGAAATTACACTTTGACACAGGTTACACAGGACATATACAAAGGTGAGCTTATCTCTAGAAGAGATCTCTTCCAGCCAACCCTAGCTGTGGTGGGAAAAAGATATATGCGGGACTAAATTGTGCTATACTTATATACGTACTTAAAATACATTCATCAATATGAATACATATATAGGTATATATAAAACAAATACATACTTATAAATAGATAAGACAATATATATTATAATAAATATAACTTACTGATAAACGATTAGTGCGATAGATAGCGCTCTTTTAGTTTGTGTTTGAAAGATTCAACCGATGAACTTTCACGGATACTAGCTGGTAGCTTATTCCACAGTCTAGCTGCATACACAGTGAAAGAATTGTGGAAAAATTTGGTGTTTGCTTGTGGATAGGAAAGGGTTCTGGTATCACAGGAACGTTTGGGACGGGAAGAGACGGGTAACTGTGTAAAACGGGATCGTAGGTAATGAGGGAGATGTGGGAAGTGAAGAATTTTATAAAGGAGGCAAAGGATGTGCATATCTCGGCGAAGACGGATTGGGAGCCACTTTAACGTCAACCGGTACTCCGAAATATGGTCATATTTCCGTAGACCAAAGATAAAACGGATGGCCAAATTTTGCAGGCGCTCCAGCTTGTTAAGCAGCTCCTCAGTAGCATCTAAATAACAAACGTCAGCATAGTCGAGAAGAGGGAGTAAAAGAGACTGAGCGAGCATAATTTTGGTGTTGTATGGTAAGAAAAACTGGAGTCGCTTGAGAGAATGGTAAGAGAAGTGCATGCGCCGACTCACTTCATTTACTTGTGATCTCCAGGACAAAGTGTGATCGATAATGAGACCAAGGTTTTTAGTTTTGAGTGCATATGTAAGATTCACTCCGTCATACGTGATCTTGGGGAGTTTCTCAAAATCTAATTTGTTGTACAACCTGTTGCTACCTACGATTATGGCTTGTGATTTACTTGGATTCACCAGCAATCCAAAAGAGTCCGCCCAAGACTTCACTGCAAGAAGATCTTTGTTAATCGCATCGATTGTACTGTCAGCATTGGATGCATCAAAGTGCTTATAAATTTGCAGATCATCCGCATAAAGGTGGTACGGACAGGATATAACTTTAACGAGCTCATTCACAAATAATGAAAATAGTAGAGGCGAGAGTACCCCTCCCTGCGGCACACCAGCTGTAAGGGGAGCCCATTCAGAAAAAGATTCTCCACTCCTGATCCTCTGACTACGATTACGTAGATAGTCCGAGAACCAACCGATCACCGCAGGGGTAAGGTTAAGAGAATGGAGAATGGAAAGAAGGATATCATAGTCAACAGAGTTGAAAGCGCTGCTAAAATCTAGCAGAATAAGAACCGTGAACAACCGGTTGTCCATGGCGTGCCGGATATCGTCTGTGACGTTCAACAGGGCAGTTACAGTGCTATGGCCAGGACGAAAACCCGATTGATACGGACTTATTAGCTTATGCTGTGAGACATATGAAAAAAGTTGTTTTTGAACAGCGCTTTCTAGGACCTTGGACAGGAATGGGAGAATAGAGATAGGACGGAATTGTGAGAAATCAGTAGGGGAAGTGGACTTAGGAATGGGAATGACGTGGGCTAATTTCCAATCGGAAGGGAAGATGTTGGTTGTCAAGGAATGGTTTAAGATATGTGTGATAATAGGCACTACATCTTCCAGGATAGGCATCAGCATATTACGGCAAATGCCATCCTCACCCACGGCTTTGGAAGTTATGGATAGGATATTCTTCTTAACCTCCCCCTCAGTGACTTCGCGAAATGAAAAGGGCTCACAGTCAGGACGAGCAATCGATTCAAGAAAGAAAATCGTGTCTGCCTTGATGGAGTCAGCAACAGTAACCGGTGAACTTGTGAAATGCCTGTTTAGTTGGTTGAGGTTAGGTAAATCACCAGTACTGTTGCGGTCTCCACCCACACCAAGCGATCTCAAAAACGTCCAGATTTGAACCGGAGGTAAGTCTTCTATTGATGTGTGAATGTATCGTCGCTTGGCATCCCGACAGAGCCGATTGCAAAGATTGCGCAGCCTCTTGTAAGAAACAAGGTTGTCATCATTTGGAAATCTCTTCAGGATTGACTTGGCCTTATCCCTACGCTGCATTGTTTTCTTTATCGCAGGCGTCAGCCAAGGCGCAGGTAAATGTTTGACGCGCACTGGTCTGAGTGGGGCATGTGAATCAAAAAGTTGTGTTAACAGTTTGTTGAATATTGAAACTTTCTCATTTACAGTATCAGCATCACACAAGGCAGACCAATCCACCCTAGCAAAGTCTTCTCTCAAGCGATCCACACAGACACCACCAAAATTACGTCGGAAAATTACTTTGGCTTTAGGTTTGGGGGTGCGTACACGATATGATAGATAGAGAAGGTCATGGTAGGAGAATGGAGCAGTAGTTTGTCCGTGTAAAAGGACTGAATCTGGTTTTGATACTATCTGTACGTCTAGAAGAGATGGCTGGCAGTTAGGAGAATGATGGGTGGCAGTGAGTGGCAGCAATTCAAAGTTGACAGAAGTTATAATGGAATTAAGACGTGACGAGCGAGAGTTATCTTTTAATAAACAAGTGTTAAGATCACCCATCAAAATTACATGATCGTAAGAAGAACTCAGGGATTCGAGGGTTGCTTCAAAAGAGTCAAAATAATTAACATTAATGTTAGGGCTGTAAACAGCTCCCACTAAAATATTAGTGCGGTGTAAACTAAGCCTCAAAAATAGGTACTCCAAGGATCCAGTGTAAGTGCTAGGAGACTGACTGACGACAGAGCATGGTATATGGTCTTTGATGAAGATACATACACCTCCACCACCAGATCCAACTCTGTCGTTACGGAAAAGTTTATACCTATTTAGAGTAAAAAGAGGGGACGGAAGAGACGGTTTGAGCCAGGATTCGGATATTAATATTCCGTCGACTAGGCCGTTGCTAAATGATGCATTTAAGTCAGAAATATGTGCAGGGACACTCTGCGCGTTAATATGCACTAGGTTAAGGTAGTGGGATTTATTGCGAAATATAGATTGAAGCTTGACATTCAGAGAGAGTTCATCAGAAGTAGTAGAAATATCGCTACAAGCACTTTCAAATTCATCGGAAGAGTCATCAGTAAAATAATCTGAATTTATAGACATACATACAATATAATAAACTATGACTTGAGATAAAAATAAATATAATAACTACTAATAAAATTATATATTTATAGTTAAATAATACGAATAAAAAAATTAAAAAAAACAAAAAAGCTAAAAGTAAAACCTCCAGCGAGCGTTGGCCATACGTTAAACAAGAACAATCAACAAAAATCTTCAAAACGCAAAAGCAATATTATATGAAAAGGTAAAAAATAAAAATATTGGAACATCGACAAACAGTTTTTGAACGCAACGCCACATTGACACTGACATAACAGCTGACATTTGACATTTGACAAACTTAAAGGAAAACAAAACAGAAAACTACAAACGTACCTACGTAACGTGCCTACATTAAAACAGAAACAACTTTGTTAATTTATGATGGTATCTGAACAAATTTCCAACTCAAGTAACATCAGATTATTGAATTACCTCACACTAGCTAATTGAGAACTAAGCTGAGCTAAATTGAGAAAATTAACTGCCTGCCGTGGATGGAAAACTGGCCTGCAGTTGTTGAAGCTCCGCCATCACAGTTATCTTCCGTCGAGTCTTGTCCGGCAGCAGCACCACTATGGTGCCATCCGAAGACCAACAGTTTTTCACGCCGAAACGTTGACGGGCAGCCGTAAACACGTTTTGCCTGGACTTTGTCAGAAACTCCGATAGTGAAACTCGCGTACCCTTTAACGCCGTCTTAGCTTTCCATACAGTAGATCTGTGACCATACGTTGTGAAGCGAAGCAACACAGGGCGAGCCCTGTCCTTTCTAGCAGCACCAAGACGGTGGCACGTCTCAATGCAGTCAGGCCGGAGTTGAGTCAGCTTCATACTCTTTAGCTTCTCGTGTACTCTGGCAGAAACATTCTCGTTGGGGTCTTCTGGCAAGCCATGGAGCAGCAACACTTTACGCCGAGAGTGAGTTTCTAGTCGATCCATACCTGTGCTGAGAAGATCAAGCTGCATCTTCAATGTGTTCACAGCCTTAACTACAAACGTTTTGAACTGCTGGTAGTCTGCAGATAGCGCCTTGACAGTCTGTAGTTGTGCTCCAGGAACTGATGACTCTGCATGCTGTTGAAGTGCCTTTTCAAACTCCTCCATGCGAGCGTGGAACAGCGTAGAGAGGTCCTGAATAGTGTCATTGACATTGACAGTGTCCATGTTCAGAAAGCAAGTACTTTGGGACTGAAGATGTTGTGATGAGGTGATGAGATATGGAATTGTGATTGCAGTGAAAGTGTGAGTGATAATAAGTTAATGCCAACACTCACTGGTACATTTACTAACACATTTAGGCGAAATTAAAACTGTAAGCACTTTTATTATATTTAAATAAATTAGATTTTGCAGAGCAACTTTAAAAGCGTCTATCAATTTTGAAGTACCCGCGATTTTATACTTCTTCTTGAAAACCGATAGAAAGCTAATGTTCAACTTTATTAAACTTTACTCTATCGTATGTTATATTTAGTAAAGAAAGTCCTAGTTTATGTACTAATCTTATGTCACAATAAAAAATTCCGTTCTTTTAACTGTTTACTCATTTGTCCCTCTCTATCATTCACTCCTCCTTTTTTATAAAACCAATTCTCCTTTGGAATGCCCTCCCTATGAATATCAAAGTGTAAACCAGTCGGAATGCGTTCTAAACTAAGTTACGCAGCTTTCTCACAGATCAAGTTGATCAGTAATCGTCTTATGTATATATATGAAATATATATGATATTTATGTATTTAATTATTATTTATATTTTAATATATATACGAGTATATATACATACATATAATGGTGTTATGTTTATGGTATGGTATGGTATTATGTTTATGTATATGTTTTGTACACTTATTTATACATATACATATTATGTATTTTCATTTTAGTATGCTACCCTTTGTTTGTCTCTGCACCACCAAGCGGTTGACTGGTAGAAAATGCCTAAGGCATTAAGTCCGCCTTTGTAAAATCGTGCATAAAGTGTTAAATAAATGAATAAGAAATAAAGAAAGTCCTAACTAAAAATGTGACGTAAAAAACCATTTTAATAATGTAAAAAACTAAGTCCTTTAAAATTTCAATAAAT
This sequence comes from Scoparia ambigualis, assembly GCA_963921215.1. NCBI lineage: Eukaryota > Metazoa > Arthropoda > Insecta > Lepidoptera > Crambidae > Scoparia > Scoparia ambigualis. The sequence goes on along the minus strand of OY992510.1, from coordinate 21,520,131 downwards.
ATAATATAAATATAAATAATACGTCCCATAACAAGTTTTAGTGTGCACTGATCTGACCTTATCACAAAGGTCAGAAAAAGAGTCGTTTTTTCCTCGAGAGGAAAGATTTTTCTATACTCACTTTTTCTAACTTTAGATAATTTGTTAGTTTTTGACACCAGAAAGTACAAAAACTAATAATACTCAACATCAGCCTATAAACGTCCCACTGCTGGGCACAGGCCTTCTCACACTTTATATTACTTTTTATAACAACAAATAACTAAATTAAACGCTCCCTCACAGAAACTAAAAATTAATTCTTTCCTTCATCCGTTATACCGTAGCGCACCTCATCTTTCAAGGAAGATTAGGGTTCTCAACAGCTCCCCGTGACATACCCGTAAAAATATCACTAGAGATGCTGTTAATCCCACCGGTTTATACGATCGTTACTCACCGGTTGCCTCCCCAAGATAATCCCTTCCAACTACAGCTCCCGACGACCTGCCGACGTTTTCAAACATTTCATGCTACGCTCTGCTTTTTCTTTATTTAAACACATGTTGGTAAATAAAACAACTGAAATGAATACTCTATCGCAACAACATGAAGGGGTTAGCGGGGTAATTCAACAGACTCGCAAATAAATTGGCGCAAATGTAAGCCTACACGTCTTGTCTGTATCATTGGAGACTGTTGCTAAGTTACATACGTAAGTGAAGATGTTGAGTTATTAAATATTTATAGTAGTCATTAATTATTTATCTTCACATAATGTACAAGAATATAAAATAAAAGTTTAAAAGATTCCTAGAACACTATAGCAATTGATTGTCTTCAGCTACAGAAATGGAATCATGGAAAAAGAATTTAACAAAATATTTGATATCTATTAGGCGTTTTTTATTATATACATTGTGATTGATATAGAAAAAATAATCTTATGATTATTTACTTTGATTTAAATAAACAAAGTAGTTACAATGTAGTATAAAAAAATCTCAATACATAAGGCAATGAATTAAGAAGTGTAAAAGTGTCTGTTTGTCCTCTCTATACATAGTGTATTGAGCTGAAAAAATATGCCTTTCGTGGTCCAAAGCAGTGCCACGAAAGGCATATTTTTTGCACTATTTAGTTGTAGAGCCTGAGAGTGTCCCATTGTACTTTTATTTTACTTCCGGATACATATTTTGTTACATTTGAAACACTACGTCGACGTGGCAGGCAAAATTTTAATACAAAACACAGAAAAACGACGTTTCGTAGTCCCCTGTTTCCTCCTTCAGAACTGGACCAATTTTTATTACTTTTTCAGCATCGGTTAAAGAAAGAGATTTTCTACGTGTGTGTGATTATTTAATAACCAGGAGCCTTCAAGATTTAACGAAATCACTCCGTTTTAATGTCTTCATAAACATTAAGTGGCTGGTAAAAAAAAATCAAACATACAGACATAGATAATCCCTTTCTTTAACAGATGCTGAAACAGTAATAAAAATGGGCCCAGTTCTGAAAGAAGAAACAGGGAACTACGAAACGTCGTTTTTCTGTGTTTTGTATGAGAATTTTACATGCCACTGCGTAGTGTTTCTTCTTAAACATACGACGGACAAAAAAAAACCCGGCGTGGTCACGGGTGGAAGCAAATAAAGAAAAATGTTCATCTGAACATCTAGAAAACCAAATTTTTACACAAATCGCTATGGTCGTAATTCGTAAGCTTGATTTCGTTCAGCAAGATTTTTACTAAATGTGTCTCAAGAGATACGAAGTTAACTTATTCAACATTCAAAAGAACATAACTTTTCTTGAGATAAGTTATTAAGGAGCTAACTGTGTTGGAAGTGAAATTAATTCTTAAATAGCTATGCATAAATCCGAAATAGGTCTTAGGTTGCTGGCGAAATATTAATCACGAGCTATTTAATCTTTCAAGCATAATGAGTGCTTAAAACCGGAGTCAGTCCGTGGTTTAAACCAGAGCAGAATGAAAGCTTGGCGGAAATATTTATGGAGTATTATGTAAGTACTTATTTTTATATTCAATTATTGGTGTACTAAAAAAAATTATAAGAACCATTTAAGTTTATAATGAGTAGTTAATATAAATCATTTTACGTGAACAGTTTGATATACCCATGATTAGAAATTTTATTTATCTTTTTAAAGCGCGTTGGTTTATACCAAGGACGATCTTATTTGTCTATGTTTATACAAAGCCTCATTGGGCCAGCGTGGTGGGTCATGGCCTTAACTCTCCATATGCTGTTGTCCATGTAGGTAGACCTGTGCCCATCAGTGGTACGTATATTATATAGGCTGGTTATAATAATCTACTAAACTATTACCTGTTCTTATCCGTGGTACTACCGATGGTCTTACCTACCTAGTACCACGGGTAATTTTTTTTTGCCCGTAGTACTATACTATCCTGTCTGGTAGTACCACGGGAGATTTTACATTACCCCTGGTACTACTTATCAATTTAATATTCCCTACAAACGTATTTCGAGGTATGCCAATGCTTTAAAAATCGAGTGTTGTAGAACCTTTTTGAAATATGTAAGTAGGTACTGGTTAGTTGTGAAATAAAAACAGTGTTTCTAATATTATTCTGTTTGTTGTTATACTAATAATCGCCTCTGTGGTCTACCGGTAAGACCGTTGCGGACCGGGCAAACCACTAAACCACAACCCTCCTCTACATAACGTCATTATTATTAAACATTAACACAAATACGGTAGAATAACTCTCTTACACTTATGAATATTTGTGTGATTAAGAATATATTGAATAATAAAACTTTCGCAACTCACACGTTACTTAACAATCGCCACACAGTAAATAGTATCTACAAAAGTATTTATTAGCGCGTTTCCCACTTCAGAGGTTAAAGGCGAACTTTCTGGCCACCGCAAATTTCGTGTTGTTTACTAATGCCTTTTTGTGTGAGGTAGTCCGCAACCGCAACTACCGAGCAGCAGTGCGATTCTCTAAGTTAAAACCTTTGTAGCAGCGGATGCCGCAGCGCTGAGGATTGACTCTGTCTCTTTCATATTCATAGAATTGGAAAGAGACAGCAGATCACAGCCATGAGCGCAGCGAATCGCATAGCTGTGTCGGTAGCGACTCAATAAAGAATACACCTACCCCTCTCTTCCCTAGGGTGTCGTAAAAGGCGACTAACGGAATAAAGAATGCACATACATTCAACAGCATATTGCGGCGACGGGCTCCCACGTATCACGCTGATCACATTGTAATGTGTGAACCATGGACTAAGGCTCGTATTCTGAGGCTCGTATTCTAAACCCAAACTCACACTCAAATCTCTGCTTGAGTACAGTTAGAAAGGGATGGTGCTATTCATCAGATATATCGCCATCCCTTTCTAACTATACTCAAGCAGAGATTTGAGTGTGAGTTTGGTTTTAGAATACGAGCCTAAAACCAAACTCACACTCAAATCTCTGCTAGAGTACAGTAAAAAAAAGGGATGGTGCTATTCAACGCATATATCGCCATCCCTATCTAACTGTATTTAAGCATGGATTTTATTTTGAGTTTGGTTTTAGAATACGATCCTAAGACTGTGTGAAAGTGGACTGCTTCTGCAGTCCTCATTGCCTAGTCTCTGACTAACTTGTAATAATAGTTGTGAATATAAGTACCTATGTATGTATGTAGGTAGTCCACAAAAAAAACAATAATACTTAGTTGTAATCTGATGTAATTTATGCTTCATTATATTGCTTGTTTTTGTTTCTTTTTCTTAAATTACACGAGTGTTTATTTTATTTTTGTAAAGTATTAAGATAACATGAATCTTACAATTGTAACTAAGACTTAAGTTATCTTAGTAGATTGTGGAGGATTATAATTAGCTTTAAGATTTTACAATGGTGGTACCTGGTCGAGTTTAATGCCTGCAAACCCAGGTTTGCGCATTCTCGTCTAAGGTAACTCCCTTCCTTACTCCTCCCTCTCTTCAGAACTCTCCGTTACCCATTTCGGTGAACCTCTGCATTCGTGGCATGGACATCGGCCAGGAACTAAATCTAAAATGCTACATCGAGAGTGTTATTTTAACTGCCACCCGTAAGTTGGGTATTCTCAATAAGGTGAGGCGGTCTTTAACTCCCGAGCAGCGCTGTTTGCTGTACAAGACTCAGGTGCGATTGAGTATGGAGTATTGTTCCCATCTATAGGACGGCTCCGCTAAATACCTCCTCGACGCATTTGATAGACTGCAAAGGCGAGCGGTACGCATTATTGGAGATGCTGAGGTTACAGCCTCTCTTGAGGACCTCCAGCTGCGTAGAGACATTGCTTCTCTCAGTGTCTTCTACCGGAATTACTACGGAGAGTATTCTGAAGAATTTTTTTACCTAATCCCGCCCTCTCCTTTCCTTTCCCGGACTACACGTGCTGGTCTTAGGAACCATCATAATACTGTACAGACTATCAGTACTCGTACCAAAAAATTGGCAAATCGTTCCTCTGTAAGACCATTTGGCTTTGGAATTCTTTGTCGGCGCATGTGTTTCCCAGCTCCTATAGTCCCGGGTCTTTTATGCGGCGCCGGCGCGTAAAACGACATTTATGCAGGCCGTCATGAATGGGTGCGCTTGTTATATAACGTGCTTGTTTCACGATGCGCTCTCGTTATTTTGGACTGCATGGGTTGCTTACCATCAGGCAGGATGCGGTCAATATGACGTGTCAATATAAAAAAAAATATAGCTAACTACTTGACCGCAAAGTTCCACTGGGGCGAGACGGGGTAGCAAAAGCGATGTGCTTAACGTACCACACTAGGTGTACTTAAGCATTTCAAGAGCTGCTCTCAGAGCGTTAGCATATTTGTATATTGCTGATCTCCGCGTATGCTAATACGGATCGTCGGTACACAAACGCCGCTATTGCAACCCGTCTGGAACGATTATAGCGGGTGCCTGACGACCGCATAACGTAACGATATGTCGGGAACATAATGCTGGCAGTTTGACACGACACAGGCGCTCCGTGCAATGTCTGAGGTATGCAAGCGGTGTGTGTCACGAATATCGTTTGAGAATCGAATATCTGAGGGAGCTTAGAGTATGCTCTATCCCTCTATCTAATCTAGAAGTAAAGCTTTGGTGTCGCTTTTGATTGGTTTGTTGAGAGCTACTTCCTGTGTTAGGCCTATTCTATGCAATGAAGGCGCTGGACTTTCCACTTTATTCATTTATGGAAAGCCTTTTGAATTTTGGCTTTCTGTCGATTGTAATAAATAAATAAAAAGTTAGATTACTATAATATGGTTATAGTACCTATGTAGAGTAGGTACCTACCTACAGACGTACCTCTGACGTTGACATAAAACACATTGCTATTCATCTCAACAACATCAACATGTAATAAAATAAAATATTAAGTGGAAAGTAAATGGTTTTCAATATTATATAATTAATAACTAATAGGTAGTTGTACATATAGATAAACTGGATTTAACGCAAAACTATTTAGTAAAGGCATCCTACGCATACATAATATATTTATCGCATATAGGTAAGGGTCGTGATTATAAAATCTATTTGTATTAAGGTGCTTACGATATAAATACGGACCAAATTTGATTCCACTTAAAAATTGTAATTATCTCGTATTTAAAAGGCAGCCTTTAAAACACAGCCGGTGAGTTTCAAGTAGGAGGTCCTAGGCTTTAGTAAAACGATACGATAAAAAGACTTAAGTATATTTTTTAAAGGAAATTCATCTTTTACGACACAACGGTTCCGTGGAATTACGTCAAAATATTTCCTGAAGCAGAAACACTATCCACAGGATATTACCCCACTAAGAAATAAAAGCAAGATCAGACAGCTGGCAACCAGACAATATATCATAAAACAAAGGCTTTCGTGCTTTAGATGTAAAGTGATGGTGACTATTTCATACATAGTCATATATTCACGACTATTATCGCCAAAGGGTTAGTCAGAGCTGCCATAATCCACGTTTCACCCAATTGCAACTGCACATGTGCTCAGCATGATAGGTGGTGAGCCCATTGCCGCTCTATGCTGTTGGATGTATGTGCAGTCTTTACTCCGTTAGTCGCCTTTTACGATACTCTAGTGAAGAGATCATGTCACGTATTCTCGCGTATTAAGATCATCGGAGAACTTGAAGTTGGAGATAAAGGCTCTCCACCAGATTTTTTGACAAGTCTTTTAGCGTTCAAGCTACCCGTCTCGTAAATAAAGCGTGCACAATCCTTAGACAGTTTTAAACGACAAGTACACATCTATCTCTATGATGTTATTAATTTAATTTCTTTCAAAGTAATTTGTATTTATATGTATAAGTGTATACGTAGGATTTATTTATAAACGTATTTAAGTATATATTATAATATATCTCTATAATTTTATTTTTTTAAACCGCTTATGAGGGTTTACGGATTTCGGTTCCCCATACAAACTTCCAAGTCGAAATTATTAAAAATCGTTAAGCCTATTTTGATGAAACTTTGCATGCTAAAGTAAAACACAATGATCTAAATAGTTTGTTGAAAAGATTTTTAAAAAAGGTTTATTTAGCTAAGTTATTGCGATTAAAGCCCACTCTAGAAAGTTTAAAATCGCATTAACTCAGTTATTTAAACGTTTATTTTAAAATGTTTTCAACAAACTATTTAGATCTCTGTATGTTACTTTAGCATGCAAAGTTTTAATAAAATTGACTAAATGTTTTTTTTTTAAATTTTGAATTGGATGTTTGTATGGGAAACCAAAATGCGTAAACCCTCATAAGTACCCTTTAAAGAATTTATTTTCTATCCAGTACAACATGGTTGCCTGTAAAAAATTGCATATTAGCAATAAGGCCACCAATTTGTATGTATTTTGTGTTTGTCCTTTTAATGTTCTGTGGTGTACAATAAAGTGTATTTTATCCTACATCTTTACGATGTGCCGCTATAATCTGTCAGTTTAATATTACTGCTTATAAAGGTAGAGAAATGTATTAGAGCTAATAAATATAACGCGTATAAAGGGGTCCAGAATAGCCTCATTACATAAACCTTTCCGGAATCCCTCTTGACGTTTAGATGAGAGTGGGCTGCGGAAATCTTCATCTGAGTGCAAATATCACCGGAGTACATGGGTTATGACGCTCCGCGGTAAGCTACCGTTGAATTATTAACTTTCAGATATAGAAAATAATAATTGTGTACGATCAAAGAGCGGGCTCCTTTTTAGTTTGATTTCTTGCGAAAACCTTATTCGTTTGACCTATTCTAACAAACATCCTTTATCAAATAGTTAGTTATTATTTTGTTAAAATTATTTTACACAATATGTCTGTACGTGTGTGTAGTTCAAGAAATAGTTAAATATTTTCTAAGATTAAAGTAGAATTTGATGATGAATGAATATTTCACCAAACACCTTCCCCTGTTATTAATAAACGTTGATTAAAGTTACACTTAGTCTTTGTCTCTATCTGTCTTCTTTAACAAAATGGAGACATCGTCACTTTAAACCGAGGTGTAACATTTTGCCATTTTTATTAATAAGACGGCTTGAGATTTAATAAATATGTGGGTGGGACCGAACATCGTTGAAAAAAATTTGAAAAGTAATGTTGCAATGTTATGTTTTGTTTGCCAACACTCATTCACTTTCAGAAACACTTAGCGGTTAATGATCCACCATTATTTCACATTAATATTCAACAAAACACACATTTTAGAATGAAATAAAACCGCAAACCGTCATGTTTACAGTTTTGTTTCAGTTTTCGTTCATTCATCATTTTCCGCCAAGAAGTCCGCGCGTAATACCTACCTACTTGTATTTATACTGTACTACCTATGTTTAAGATCCACAATGCCACAAGACGTTGCTGAGAAGGGTTTGACGTTTTGAAAGGAAATATAAAAATTACTCGTCGCAAATACGAGCCAGTCTCTTACCTTCTGGCAATATTGTATTGTGCCTAACATACGTCGAACTACACTTGTTAAGAATACTTGATCTATTATGTTTGGGTATTGTATTTGTTCACCAAGTAAATAAGGATAGTTATCAAGATAATAAACAGCACAATCATTATTAATTTACGCTATATTATTCCATAACAGGGCGAAATATGCATAATATTGTTTTATATTACAATTGACAACATTTACATTTACATTTTTATTATTATTAAATTATGTTTAAATAACAAGTATATATATATATATATATATATCATCGACTTTCCGTGTGAGAACTCGATAAGTAGTGGGTAGTGTACATTGATTCTGTCCTAAGAATTAGCTGTCAACTGCCGTAATGTAAGACACAATAGTGATTCAACTGCTAATAGGATTTCTCACACATGAGAGGAAGTGGTGTGGCTTGAGCTGTGTGGCGGCGGGTCATATTCATTATTAAAGGAATACTGCCACCCCATATCTTCTCTTGGGTGTTGTAAAAGGCAACTGAAAGACTAAATACTGCACGTACATCCAACAGCATAGAGCGCTGATGGGCTCGCCACCTGTCACGCTGAGCACATGTGCCGCATTGAGTTTTAATGTACTACGTACTAGACAAGACGTCTCAACCAGATTGTTTGTAACACGCGTTAGAGTCAGCTCGCTCCAACTATATTAGTCTGTGGCAGGCACTAGACGAAATAATACGTGTGCATTCTGTGTTCTATTTTATTAAAATATGCCTTTATGTGTACTAAGGTGCTGTTTAAACCACTCAGGAATTACAAATAAAGAATCACTTTTCACCTGGAAATACGTACCAATTTATCGATATAACATGCATTTGACTAATTATTTTATCGAATCGCCGAGACATGAAGCGGCGGCCATGTTTCGGTAAAATGCATAGAGTAGCAATATTTATGTTTTGTGCAGAAGATGACAACTAAGCCCCGCACCACGGTACAAGTATCATTGTACCGTGCCCGCAACGCACCACGCACTAGATGCCCGCTGTCATCTAGCTGTGCACATTTATTGTATGGGACGTCTTCTCTAGTTTATTTACCTCAATGATGTGCCGTTGCTTTTTGGTCAAACGTGAACTGTGGCTGTGTACTGCTTTGCGGCCCTCATTGCCTAGTCTCTGACCACCCTTTTGGGGGTAATAGTCGTGAGTATGTATGATGTGGCGTGGTATATTGTGACCAGCTCTCCCCATGAGAGATTATTGTTGATGTGGTAAGTTTATAACTTAGAAATTTGCCTATTTGTACGAAGTAACAATTAATAAATTTCCAAAGAAGTCTAAAATATAAGTTAGAAAAACGACTAGAAAGTTTTTTGATGACCTTTATTTACCGCGAGTTAGATCGGCTATTTTTGAAAAGGGTGCCTACGTGTCTGCTGTCTGTGTTTACAATAAATTACCTACCTATACATATTAAACTGTGAGTTCCTGAGCATAAATTTATGAAAACGTTAAAGGAATGGCTATTTTGTAATGTTTATGACCTGCACGAATATTTGCTTTCAAATAATTGTAATGTTGACGTGGTTATTGTTATTAATTTGTTAATCTAATTTATATTTAATATATTATTATACAATGCTCCTGGATTATATTATGTAATCATTAATTAATATGGCATGGTTATATAAAAATTATAAATTTATTGTAATGCCCGATATGGGTAACGTTAGGACCGATTATTACAATTACACTTAGTAATAAGATACAATGTAACAGTTATGTAATAAAATGTTCTATTCTATTCTATTCAAAGTATTGCAGTCGTTCATTGGCTGATGATGATGAGACCTGTCTTTAAAAATAAAATAAAAATAAAATAAAAACTTATTTATTGCCATACCAAAAAACACACAACATACATTTACAAGCGGCACAATTCAACTTCTTTATGGGAACAATATTGTTATCCCAGTTGGAAATCGACCGCGACCTAGTCAGCTTAACTTTTGCCATCGTTGCAAAGGTTTCAAGATTCCGCCACTGAATGCTAATGTTTTAATAAACTTCTACAATACATTTAAAAATGAAAAATATAGAACAATTTTTTTAATAAAGTTGTTGCAAAGACTTTATTACCGTTTTACCACCGACAACCCTAGTTCTAATGACGCCTGTTAATTGAATAATTATACTACATTAAACAACCATGTGGAAAATAAGTAAATAAGTAACCGTCTGTAATACATTGTCTCGTTGCGTGTTTTTCCACGATTAACTACTGTTCCATATTATTATGATAATAAGAGCTTATTTTTTATGCATGACCTGAAAATGGCGGTCGAATAAACATTGTAGTACGTTCACCTGTAGCACTTGTCTGTCACTTCGTCATGTTCATTATATGTATTAATAAAGGGTGTTTGGTTATATAGGAATAAACCGTGTCGCGTAGCGGTGATTGAATACTACCACCCCTCTCTTCCCTTGGGTGTCGTAAAAGGCGACTAACGGACTAAACATACATCCAACAGCTTAGAGTGGCGATGGGCTCATCACCTGTCACGCTAAGCACATGTGCAGTCGCTATTTAGTGAAAAGTGGACAACGGCAGAGGACTACTTTTGCGGTCCTCATTGCTTAGTCTCTGACAAACCCTTCGAGGATAATCGACAATATATAACTCCGCAACCACACTGTTAGTATGAGCCCAACTTAAAAATTGCAAAAAAATCAGTTTATTTAAAACTACAAGTTAGTAAGTACTCTGAGGTTTAAGCGAGCACTACACATTGAAATGAAACACTTTTTACGGATTAACTCGCGTTTAATTTACTATTTACATAGTTTTTATATTATCCTGACGTTTCGAACCCTTTACAGGGTCCGTGGTCACAGGGAGACTGAGGTGTTGGTCGTCTCATTGTCAGAAGTTATTTGCCTACCGTCAATAATTTTTATATTTTACCGGGTGCGTTCAAGTTTACACAATACGAGCTAACAATATTTTTAGGTCTGGCAATGTGTTGCTGTTGGGGCTGGGATTTGATGACCTGTATGATGGGGTCCCAGGCAGGTGGTAAATTCCAACCATCCTCTCTATTGAAATTACGATGTTTTTTAATTTCAATAGCCTCGCGTATCATCCTAGGGATGAATCGTTGTTCCTTGGCGAGTATTTGAGGTTTGTCAAATCTGATGTAATGGTTGGGTCCCTCGAGAGCATGTTCACACACTGCAGACTTATTTTCGCGCCTATGCTTGACGTCGGCTATATGTTCTTTTACGCGGGTTCCTACACTTCTCTTTGTTTGCCCGATGTACGAGAGCCCACAGTCACAGTCCAGTTTGTACACGCCTGCATCTTGAAGGGGTATATTGCACTTGACAGGTCGTAAGAACTGGTTGATCTTCTTTGGCGGCTTAAAGTAAGTATTGATTGAAGCTCGCTTCAAGATGTGACCAATCTTGTCAGTGACGCCTTTCATATATGGAAGTACTGCAGGTTGGCGCTCGACTGTGGTTGGTTTTTTGCGTTTTTTGTGACGAAGCCGCGGTACTTGCAGTTTGTTATCCTGTAGTACATGCTTGACATGCTGAAGTTCAGCAGCCAGGTGTTGGGTGTCACAGATGCCGCGTGCTCTCTGAAACAAAGATTTCCCTACAGTAGCCAACTGTCTAGGATGGTGGTGAGAATCACCATTGAGGTACCTATCTGTATGGGTTACTTTACGAAACACAGTGTGACTCAAACTATGGTCAGGATTCCTGATGATTAAAGTGTCCAAGAAAGCTAACTTGTTGTCTGCCTCTAACTCCATTGTGAACTGTATTTTAGGGTGTATGGAGTTTAAGATGACTTAGAAAAGCAGATACTTTATCAGTTGGTAAGATAGTGAAAGTGTCATCTACGTACCGCTTATAGAACCTTGGGTTTACGGGTGATGTGCTAAGGGCCCGCTCCTCGAAGTCTTCCATGAAAATATCGGCGACAACGGGTGATACAGGGGACCCCATAGCAACACCCTCTATTTGCAAGTAGTAAACTTCATTCCACAAAAGGTAGCCAGATGTTAGACAATGCTCTAATAGTACTGCATATTCATTGGGCATATTTTGTTCAACTAGTCTTTTCTTGGTAATTTCAATGCAGTCCTGTACTGGTAGACATGTAAATAGGGACTGGACATCAAAACTAACCATGGTTTCATTGTCAGCAAGATGTAGGTCTTTAATATCACTGACAAACTGGTAAGAATCCTTCACATAAGCTGTTGTATTACCTCTTAGTGGGGAAAGTATTTTTGCTACATGCCGGGCCAAACGGTAAGTTGGTGAGTCGATCTGGCTTACAATCGGACGTAGCGGAGCCTCAGGTTTGTGGATTTTTGGTAACCCATACAGTTTAGGTGGTTTAGGGCAGGAAGGTATTAAATAATTAGTGTCTAGATTTAACGTTTCCGAGTGTTGTTTGACAAGATCACTGGTTTTCTTTAATATTTTGTTAGTTTGATCGCATTTAACGCGTTTGTAGGTCTTGTCATCTGATAAAAGTTGAATTATTTTTTCGTTATAATCTGACGTATCCATAACTACCGTAGCATTACCCTTATCAGCACGAAGGATGGTTAATTCTGGCTTAGCTCGCAGGTTCTTTAGGGCGAAGTATTGATCGCGAGGAAGGTTGGATTTTGGCACTTTGCTCCGGCGCAAGACAGACGATATGTCTTGACGTAGTGCTTCAGCATCAGCCTTCCTAATATTATTTTTATTTAAGCAATCCTCTACGTTACTAATGATGCTTTCATACGGTATCCTGCGAGGGGCTACGGCGTAATTAAGCCCCTTTTTTAGTACCTCAACAGTGGGTTTGTCCTGTGTTTGTTTTGTTAAGTTCACAATTTTCCGCTCATCGATTTGGTTTTGACGTTTGTGGCTATTTGGTGGTAAAAATTGCTCCGTCATCTCATCTACCGACATCGTTCCGAGCTAAGTACAATTAATAATAAGATCGAGAATTTGTCCAGTGGGTTAGGATTACAATTGTCGGCGTCAGATTTTACCAATTGCATTAATCTCCTCAATAAACGCAAAACATCTAAATATAATGAATGCAAACATAGACAAATAAATAAATTCCAAACGTTAGTATCAAAATTAAATAAAAAGTTTGTGAAATGGAACACAACTAACAATACAACATCAATAGATAGCCACAAACGTCAAAACCAAATCGATGAGCGGAAAATTGTGAACTTAACAAAACAAACACTGGACAAACCCACTGTTGAGGTACTAAAAAAGGGGCTTAATTACGCCGTAGCCCCTCGCAGGATACCGTATGAAAGCATCATTAGTAACGTAGAGGATTGCTTAGTTAAAAATAATATTAGGAAGGCTGATGCTGAAGCACTACGTCAAGACATATCGTCTGTCTTGCGCCGGAGCAAAGTGCCAAAATCCAACCTTCCTCGCGATCAATACTTCGCCCTAAAGAACCTGCGAGCTAAGCCAGAATTAACCATCCTTCGTGCTGATAAGGGTAATGCTACGGTAGTTATGGATACGTCAGATTATAACGAAAAAATAATTCAACTTTTATCAGATGACAAGACCTACAAACGCGTTAAATGCGATCAAACTAACAAAATATTAAAGAAAACCAGTGATCTTGTCAAACAACACTCGGAAACGTTAAATCTAGACACTAATTATTTAATACCTTCCTGCCCTAAACCACCTAAACTGTATGGGTTACCAAAAATCCACAAACCTGAGGCTCCGCTACGTCCGATTGTAAGCCAGATCGACTCACCAACTTACCGTTTGGCCCGGCATGTAGCAAAAATACTTTCCCCACTAAGAGGTAATACAACAGCTTATGTGAAGGATTCTTACCAGTTTGTCAGTGATATTAAAGACCTACATCTTGCTGACAATGAAACCATGGTTAGTTTTGATGTCCAGTCCCTATTTACATGTCTACCAGTACAGGACTGCATTGAAATTACCAAGAAAAGACTAGTTGAACAAAATATGCCCAATGAATATGCAGTACTATTAGAGCATTGTCTAACATCTGGCTACCTTTTGTGGAATGAAGTTTACTACTTGCAAATAGAGGGTGTTGCTATGGGGTCCCCTGTATCACCCGTTGTCGCCGATATTTTCATGGAAGACTTCGAGGAGCGGGCCCTAAGCACATCACCCGTAACCCCAAGGTTCTATAAGCGGTACGTAGATGACACTTTCACTATCTTACCAACTGATAAAGTATCTGCTTTTCTAAGTCATCTTAAACTCCATACACCCTAAAATACAGTTCACAATGGAGTTAGAGGCAGACAACAAGTTAGCTTTCTTGGACACTTTAATCATCAGGAATCCTGACCATAGTTTGAGTCACACTGTGTTTCGTAAAGTAACCCATACAGATAGGTACCTCAATGGTGATTCTCACCACCATCCTAGACAGTTGGCTACTGTAGGGAAATCTTTGTTTCAGAGAGCACGCGGCATCTGTGACACCCAACACCTGGCTGCTGAACTTCAGCATGTCAAGCATGTACTACAGGATAACAAACTGCAAGTACCGCGGCTTCGTCACAAAAAACGCAAAAAACCAACCACAGTCGAGCGCCAACCTGCAGTACTTCCATATATGAAAGGCGTCACTGACAAGATTGGTCACATCTTGAAGCGAGCTTCAATCAATACTTACTTTAAGCCGCCAAAGAAGATCAACCAGTTCTTACGACCTGTCAAGTGCAATATACCCCTTCAAGATGCAGGCGTGTACAAACTGGACTGTGACTGTGGGCTCTCGTACATCGGGCAAACAAAGAGAAGTGTAGGAACCCGCGTAAAAGAACATATAGCCGACGTCAAGCATAGGCGCGAAAATAAGTCTGCAGTGTGTGAACATGCTCTCGAGGGACCCAACCATTACATCAGATTTGACAAACCTCAAATACTCGCCAAGGAACAACGATTCATCCCTAGGATGATACGCGAGGCTATTGAAATTAAAAAACATCGTAATTTCAATAGAGAGGATGGTTGGAATTTACCACCTGCCTGGGACCCCATCATACAGGTCATCAAATCCCAGCCCCAACAGCAACACATTGCCAGACCTAAAAATATTGATAGCTCGTATTGTGTAAACTTGAACGCACCCGGTAAAATATAAAAATTATTGACGGTAGGCAAATAACTTCTGACAATGAGACGACCAACACCTCAGTCTCCCTGTGACCACGGACCCTGTAAAGGGTTCGAAACGTCAGGATAATATAAAAACTATGTAAATAGTAAATTAAACGCGAGTTAATCCGTAAAAAGTATTTCATTTCAATTAGTAAGTACTACTTAAGTACGACCTATAGGTACGGAACACCTGATTTATTTCTCATAATTTTGCAAACGTTAGCTTTGTGTTTCTTAGTCTTACAATCACATCCGTTTCTGAGAAGGAATTTGCTATGATTTCTTGTCGTCCAAAGACTAAACATTTTTATTTAAGAAAACTTAATTAATAATATTTCAATATTCTTTTTATTATATTTCTATCAGCCAAGGTTGCCTGGAAGAGATTACTTGTTAGCAATAAGGCCGCCTGTTTTGTACTTTGTTACTGTATAAATGTTTTCTGTGTGTTTTTGTGTGCAATAAAAGTATATTTTATTATTATTATTATTAATAATAAGCAGTGGTTATCCAAAATATTTTACACATTTACACAGCTCTTTGCGTTTTATATTTAAATAATAATGAACATTTTTTGTTGGATTTCGACTTTACTAACACAAAATCTTTCATCAAAAATTCAATAACGAAGAGTGTGCCTTAGGGCGTATAGCTTATAAAAGAGTCTAAATCCTGATTGACTGATTGGTTCATCAGCGCGGAGACGAAATTAATGATCATAGAATTACGAAATTGGATAATGGGTCTCAAAAGATTATCTATTTAAAGCCGCAAGAAGAAGTACAATAAGAAATTCAATCATTTCATTATTTTATTAATTTTAAACGTAGGAAAAAATGGATTTAAACTTTTGGAGAAAACTTGGCACAGCTAGCAGTCGGCAGTTCGAAAACAATGACATCACGCGAAGTTTAAACCATATTAATATGCATTATTAACTTTTTAAATACGTATTGTATCGAAGTGAAATAAAAACAATTGTTTTTGTAGTAAGCATGAGATCTGATACTTTAAATTCTTCCCAAGCTTAACTATTTACCGACCGAGTACATTCCTTTGCTACTTTATATGGTTAAAAATAGATTTTCAAATAATCAAACTACCAAACAATATACTCGATACTCGACTTAATCACTCGTGCAAACAAGTGCGAACAAAGCTATAAGTTTAAGAGGGTTAACGCATTTCGGTTTCCCATACAAAAATCCAAGTCGAATTTTTATAAAACCAGTACCTCTGCCAATTTTGATGAAACTCGGCATGCTGAGGTAAAATATAGAGATCTAAATAGTTTGTTGAAAACATTTCCAAAAAACGTTTATTTAACTGAGTTATTGCAATTTTAAACTTTCTATAGTGGACTTTAAATCGCAATAACTCAGCCAAATAAACCTTTTTTAAAAATGTTATCAACAGCAAAAACTATTTAGATCCCTGTATTTTACTTTAACATGCAAAGTTTCATTAAAATTGGCTTGTTGGTCTTTAAAAATTTCAACTTGAAAAATTTTATGGGAAACCGAAATTATTAGGTAACGAGGTATTTTAATTAAAAACATATACAAAATTATCACAACCCACCAAACCCATTTGGGCCTGCGAGCGGTGGGTTACGTTATGGTACCCTGGCGGCAAGTGATGTGACGGTACAAGGTGTTTTTGTGGGTAAGACCCCTTTTCTCCCGAGCCCCTGTCGAGGCCTTCACCTGTAGGAATAGCATGCGCAACGCGAGATATGTCGCGGACGAGAGACGACAAATCATTTTAAGTTGTCATGTTAAGGTTTGTAGACAAAAATACCACAGTTTATGCAAAAACTACTATTAAGTCTATTTTTGTCATATTATGTAAAGTTCTAAACGCATCCATGTACTCGTATGTGTCTTTAATCATCATCAGCCTATTAACGTCCCACTACTGGACAAAGGCATCCCACGTGGACAATAGCACGTGGGGATATTGGGCCATGACCCACCACGCTGGCCCAATGCGGGTTGGTGGGTTTTAACGACTGTCATCTTACGACAACAACCGGGACCAACGGCTTAACGTGCCTTTCGAAGCACGGAGGAGCTCGAGATGTTTTTAATTTGGTCACCCATCCAGCGACCCAGCATTGCAAAAGTGGCTTAGCGAGCAAGATCGCAAGCCGAACGCGCTAGCCGCTGCGCCATCGAGCTCCTCTAATGTTGATAGTAATTAGAGATAAATGAATAAAACACGAGAAAACGGGTCGAGAAGAGTTCTCGTGTTGCGCATTGGACGGCTAGACAAGGAATCGGGCGGTGGGGGGAGAGTCCCACATAATCAGCGGGCTTTCCTAGGCCCGCTTTGTATCCGTAAAAGAATTTTACCTTGCATAAAAAAGGGCAATGTGTCCATATGGGCAACAGCACATGGGCCTAGGAGTAGGACGTGTAGATATATGACGGCCTCCGTGGTTAGCACGCCGGTTCTGGCGTCGCGCCAGCTTTGAGGTCCCGGGTTCAATACCCGGTCGGGTCAATTTAAAGAAAAACTGTTTTCTAAATTGATTTCGGGTCTGAATGTTTTTTCTATGTTTATGTATATTTATCCGTTGTTACCATATTAAAATTTAAAAAAAAACTTTCCTACAATCACACCAATTATCTAGCCCAAGAGAAGCTTCAATAAAACTCGATAAATGGTTACTAGACATTGGATAAACATACTTAAAATAATTAAATACATACTTCTTGTACATAGAAAACACCCAGACCCAAGACAATTTAGAAAACAATAATTTCTAAATTGAGCCGACCGGGGATCGAACCCTCAGAGATGGCGACACTATGAAAACCGGTGTATAAACCACTCGACCGAGGAGGTCGTAATAATTATATATTAACGAGTTTCAAAAGAATACTCATCTTGGTCTAAATAATAATTTGGTGTGAGCGTTAATAAATTTAATTTAATATAGGTTGCTGACGTTGCCACATACATACTCGTATTCCTACAGCACACGACTATATCCCCAAAGGGTTAGTCAGAGACTAGGCGAGAGGGCTGCAGAAGCAGTCCACTGCCATAGTCCCGTTTCACAAAGTACTCCTGCTCATGTGCTCAGCGCGACAGGTGGTGAGCCCTCCGCCTATGCTGTTGGATGTGTGTGCAGTCTTTGCTCTGGCTGGTAGTATTCTTATATAATAAAATGTTACTAGGAAAAAAACAACCAGTCTCACTAAAGCTCGAATGGGATTCGAAGCCATGCATGATTTTGGATTGTCGTCCACTGCTCTTACCGATACCCCAGAAGACACGTCAATTTTTTTTTTTTGCAGTTTTATATTTTGAATCACTTTTTTTCTAGTAAAAATTTTACTCTATATCTATGTAGCATTGTGAATGCAAAAATTTCAATAATAAAGGTAGTATTCTTGATGAGCCGCCACGCAACACGGCCACTATACGTCGAAGTGGGATGCAAAGTTCTCATACATAACACGGAAAAACGACGATTCGTAGTCCCCTATTTCCTTCAGTACCAGAACTGGACGAATTTTTATTACTTTTTCAGCATCTGTAAAAAAATGAGATATTCTATGTCTGTATGTTTGATTTTTTTAACCAGCCATTTAATGTTTCTGAAGACGCCTTAAAACGGAATGATTTCGCTAAATTTTGTAGGCTCTGCGTTATTAAATAAATTACTTAATGCAAAAAAGTCAAACATATAAAATCTCTTTCTTTAACCGATGCTGAAAAAGTGATAAAATTGGTCTAGTTCTAAAGAAGGAAACAGGGAACTGCAAAACGTCGTTTTTCTGTGTTTTGTATGAGCATTTTGCATGCCACGTCGACGTAGTGTTTCCTCTTAAAGTATAACTAAACAAAGGTAAGTAAATCATTAATTTACAGTTTAGATTGAAACTAGCAGTTATATTGTTATTTCTAAGTGGGTAATTATTAAGAACACATCAAGTTCTTTTATCGTTTCTCGAAATCGCATACGAGCAAAAACGGATTCAAACTTTGAACATTGACTTTCGTCTTTAGTCGATTATTTCTTTCCTTGGAATAATCTAACAAAAACCGTCTGTATACTTTTGAAAGAAAATTCAGAGGAATTCTACCAGACTGTTTAATTAATCAGTTGGGTTAAATAAATCAACGTCATATTTTTTCTTACAAGTCCAATGCTACTTAATTAATTTATGAGGTAATATTATGCAAGCACTAACATTGCATCATAAATTAAGGTTATCAGGATTTTGGAAAATGTTAAATGTTAACCAATTAGCCTGTATAAAATGGACAAAGACCTCCATTCTTAATATCTACAACTAGCGGCCCGCCCGCGAATTCGTCTGCGTGAACATATCCGTATAATATAATGGAATATCCGTTGTTGGTATTCAAGAAGTAAAAGGTACCGGAAAGGAAAAAAAGTAGGACTATCTACAATAAGAAATGAAATGCCTTCAAAAACATACTTGTAAAAAAAAACCTCAGTTCTTCTACCGTAAAAAGTTGTGAGATCCATGTAATACCAAGTCGGTTGACTTGGCAATCGCACTAAACAATCTAATTTAATATAATATATGTATTACTTGTGAGACACATTGTGTTTTCATGCGATGGACAAGTCAACCGACTTGGTATTACATGGATCTCACCACTTTTTACGGTAGAAGAACTGAGTTGCGAGACTTGTTTTTTTTACAAGTATGTATTGGTATGGCTTTTTGTATTTATGTATGTATGTATTATGTATGGCTTTCCATTAACTACGATCCTGGCACACATCCTTCGCTTAACTTACTCTCATATCATTCAGGTACTGGCAATAAGTATTTATTTTTATAGAGAAATAGATTGATTAATGTATTCTGAGATAGATTGATGGGTATTCGCATAATCAGCGTATCACAAATGGCGGGCTTGGTAAAATAATGGTGTAAGAAAGGGATTGTTTTTTGAGGTTTGGTGATTAGTGATCACATACCGCGGCTAATTGGTGTAAGTTTATTTTATTATATTTTTTGATATGTTTATTTGTATGCTTTGATAATATCAAAAACACTAAGCCATACCTAGGAATTTAACTCTTCCGGGTATCGGCAACATACGTGTAACAATTGTATATTCTTGTTGAAGAAATTGTTAATTAACATTATAACTTCGTACTGGAGAGCCTTAGCCGTCGTCGCGACGAAAACAAAACGACGCGTCGTTTGGTTTTCGTTCAATATTACCCTGGCCCTTGGGTTTGCTCTCTTGAGATACCTCCACGTGTAACTTAAGCATGGGTTAGGGATCCATTTAAAGGGATCAAAT
The DNA here is from genome assembly GCA_963921215.1 of Scoparia ambigualis. Lineage (NCBI taxonomy): Eukaryota > Metazoa > Arthropoda > Insecta > Lepidoptera > Crambidae > Scoparia > Scoparia ambigualis. Next base: position 21,499,689 of record OY992510.1, on the reverse strand, counting down.
TTAATGCGTAGGTACCAAAACAAAGGGATAGTAAAAAATGTAAGTAAGTAGATATCTACTAGATAGCCTTTTATCAATTTAAAGTAAAACATTCTACATTTTGAGTTTGAGTTTGAAAAAAATACAGCTTCCGAACTTTCTTAAACCATTTAACTGCTATTCCAATTAGGCCAATAAGATATTTCTTCAATTTTAGATATTTTTTTAAATTATTCTCTCTATTACATAAATAACCTATAATATCTTTTATCAAACAACTTAGTAAATATTTTATATTCGTCGTTTCACACGAGTTGCATCGGTCGTAGTCACGGCCCAATTCTCCAGATTATTTTGAAATGATTCTTTTTTTATCAATATTAGCTACTACAAGAAAACGAAAAGGTGACTTTAACATTACATTTCACTTAATAACGTATCAGCTTACATTGACTAGACCACCATGGTGTTCTTTATTCTGGAAACCTTACAAGGCTCGCGACAAAGCGTTCCCGGGCTTCTGCTAATGACTGCTACATTTTTAAAGAGATATTCATTACTTACTTTTCTTGTCGTCCGTTTTCTAGTTGCCAGTAACATAACTGTGATTCGTAACATAGGTATCTATTAGGAAAATGTTACCCTTTTTAAACAACAGGTACTTTATCTACTTGATACACTTACTGCCGTGGAGAGACGTCAATAATTAACGTGAATATTACCTAAACATATCCCATATTTCATTGTAAAACAGTATCTAATAAAATTATAACGTTCTAAATTATTGGATTTGGAATGAATAATTATCTGTATTAATTGACGTCTCCATGTGCGGCAGATAGAACTAATTTTTTTTATTAGTATAGGTGACCTTTTGTACCAAACTGTCAGATAGCCTCACAGAACAGAAGACCTCTTTCATACACTTTACATAGACAAAGGACATAATTTTTTTTGGTACTAAAATAAAAGAAAAATTAACTGCAACAATTTATCTAAGTACTTCCTTGTACAAGAGACAAAATGCTATCATTCTGTATATTTTTTAGATTTTTAATTACCTCCGTTAAAAATACTGTATTTTGATAAGTTTAGTACATTTCTGAACGAAAGTTCCGGTTTTTTAATGTTAACGAACGCAGGGTTATTAAGTAGGTAAGTCTATGAGGTCTATGGTAATGTAGAAACGATATCGCTAACACAGTTAATCTTTTTCGCACCTAGTGATGGGCGATTGTGAATGACATTATTCGAATTATTCGATTGTAGAAGTCATTCGAATTATTCGAATAATTTTACAAATCATTCGATTTTGAATATAAGCGAGAAGCGAATAAGAATGTATAGCGTCGTCTCATTCCTTCCGATTCAAATTTTATTACTACTAGTTTTTCTAGTCGAATATTCAAACCATCGAACTAACTTGTACGAGGGAATAAAAAGATAAACGAAACAAGTGTGTGTAAGAGAGAAAGAAAGAAGTATAAACAATCATGGCGTTTGCTCTTTTTGCATTCCCGCCAATCGCGCCATTGCATTCGATTGTTCCTTCGTATATCAAATAAAAGTAGACTTTATATTACAATAGATAAAGACCAATTTTGAATGGCATAGTGAATGAGTGAACTAGCGGTTTCATTCGAATTTGCGAACTAGTGATCGATTGTTCTTGTATTCGATTGTTATTATTAGTTGTATTAAACCATTCGATTGTACGAATCAGTAACAATCGCCCATCTTTGTCGCACCTAAGTATTTAGCAACGGTACACACAAATAACACAACGAAAGCGTGGCCGGGAATCGTCTGGCAGCTGACAGTCTAACATCTGTCTACGAAGCGTACTGACATATAAAACGTCAGACAAGCGTCACTTTTTCATTTTTAATAACTTATAGTGTCACAATCCTACTATAATGTTGCCATTTTCAAGTAGAAATCAATGTTGGTTTTTAATTTATTTAACAGAAACGGAGGTCTTTAAATTAATAATACGGTCATAAATATGTTGATAATAATGTATTCTTCAAATATTTATACATTGGCGTCGAGTTAAAAAACTTTGGAATTTAGTATCAAACCCCATAGTAAAAAAAATATGTCCTTTAAATAAACCGTGTCGCGTAGCGGTGAAAGAATACTACCACCCCTCTCTTCCCTTGGATGTCGTAAAAGGCGACTAACGGACTAAAGACTGCATATACTTCCAACAGAATAGAGCGGCGATGGGCTCACCACCTGTCATGCTGAGCACATTTGCTGTCGCTATTTCTTGACTATGGCAAAGGACTGCTTTCGCGGTCATCATTGCCTAGTCTCTGACTAACCCTTGGAGGAGAATAATAGTGTAATAAATTATATGTATGTACCTATGTATGTACATATGTTATACACTACACTAATACATGTTAATATATGACTTGCAACGTCGTAAAGAAGAGCTACTCCTTTTGTTGTAAATTAGAACAATAAAATTTAGCCCACCTTTATTAAGTAGCAAAGGAATAAGCCCTCCAAGAATTAAGTAAAAAAGACTAAGTGTAATAGATTGGTACACTACACGAAGTCGCAGGTTGTCACTGTGTATGTCTAATAAAATAAGATATCTCTATCTTGTGTCAGTCCCAAACATAATAACTAATCAAAGTTGAAAAAAGATAAAACGTATTTATAAAGAAATATACCTAATGCAAATGAGATAATAATAAAGGCTGATTTCAAAATAAGAAAAGGTCATCGACTTACCACCCTCGGAATGTTTTATAACAAGATTATGGTATCCAAGATTATTTATGGTACCTACGAGTACCTCACTACAGTCTATCCACAAGTTGCTTAAAATCTTAAAAAACACTTTTACTATAAAAAACACGTAAACTTCTCCTTTTAGTTACAAAACAAGGTTGCATTTAAAAAAAAGACATTGTATGGTCTTATATATGTTGAAGTTACGAAAATTATGTACAGCTGGTTAACTTTCCCAAATACCTCCATCACTGGAATCAAGCCATCAATAAAATTTATGTGTAAGTATTTGCATATGCCGAAATTTGACTTAAGCTTCATACAAATCCGTTACATTAAGCCGTTACATTAAGGCGTAACAGTAACGGCGGGAAGTTACGTAGAATCATAAAGAAATACAAGATAAAATCTTCTCCTCTATAAATAAAACAAAACAATTTCGTTTTAAAGAAAAAATACACTCCTTCATTGTCATTGTCGTGTTTCGCTTTGCAGGAAAGTAATTTATTTAATTCCGCGAAGGCTACCAGATCCAGGCTTCAATTAATTCTTCAATTATGAACAAAAATGAAATTTGAAACAAAACGAATGGTTTTCCCTGTTGAACTGGAAGAGCTAGGCGCCGTGTCGGAGTGAAAGCGATTTATCAATATCCTTTCGAATTACCTATTTACAAACGTCGGGAGAGGTAGATAATTTTGTTTTACTTCAGGAATGGTTTCCATTGAGCGAGCACAAGCATAATTAGCATGTTAGCAATTTTAATCAAAAGGCTAACATTCCTGTAATCAGCTTTCAACGCTCTTGTAAGATATTCCTCATTGGGTGCAGATTACATCCTAATTTTACTAAGGAGTTTGTAGTTGTGATTGTAGGTATTTAAAGTCCCGCAGACTTTCTTCGTATAATTATTATTATTATTAATCTTAATTAATGGCTTCGCGTTTAGCATTAAGCCAATTTCAAGTAGTAGATATATTTTATATATTAAAAAAATATATTTAGTTTTGTACGGTAGAATGAGTTAAAATGGAGCCTCACAACACGTGTTGTTGCTAGGAGAACACGGGAGAAACTCCTTCTTCGTATAATATGTCTTGCGTAACGCTTAATTTGTGTTCTTATTTAGATTACTCTTGTCAGTTTGTCAGTTTCTTACTGATTTTTTGATACAATTCAAACCAGTGGCTTTACTCAGTACAATGGGATACGAAACTTAAACGGCAGGTTGCTTGACCTTGTATTTTGTAACTGCGTGGTTATGGATGAATACGTTGAGCCGTTAGCGTTACCCGTGGATTCGCACCACACAAACCTATAGTTGTTAGGGCGGAATTCTTTCAATTTCACAAATTTATTGATAAGAAATATACTAAATACCTATTTCATATATCCCATCATATATCCCCACGTGCTATTGTCCACGTGGGAGGCCTGTGCCCAGCAGTGGGACGTTTATAGGCTGATGATGATGATGACCTATTTCATAAAGGTAATTACGATGCTATCAATTCTGCACTTAACTTAGTAAATTGGAATGTCTTTTTGAACACTAAACCTCTTGATCAAGCTGTCGATGTTTTTTATAATAAGCTATATGAACTTAGGGATCTGTTTGTTCCTATAAAAACGAAATGCCGTTCATTCCACCCACCATGGTATAACACTGCGCTTATAAAAAAGCTCAAAGAAAAGCATAAGTTTCGTAGGAAATATAAAATATACGGGAATTTATCCGACTATCAGTCTTTCTCCTTATTGCGTAACAGAGCTGTAAGTCTCGAAAAAGATTGTTTTGATAGCTACATAGAAGGAATTGCAGCTTCCATAAAAACTAACCCTAAATCATTTTGGTCGTATATTAAGAGCAAAAATAAACACCTCTGCATTTCCTAATATACTCCACTTTCAAGAAGAGTCTGCTGGCACTGGAGAGAGTATCAGTAATCTGTTTGCTGAATATTTTCACTCTACCTTCCAAATTCCAGCTATGGGCGATACCGACTTGCTGCAACCCTTGGAGGCTTATCCGAGTACTTATTTCATTGATTCAATACATATATCGTAAAAGGGGGTTTTAAAACGGCTAAGTACGTTAGATTTTTCCAAATCTGGAGGCTCCGATTCTACAACACCTGTATTTATAGTGAACTGCGCTGTTACGCTAGTAGTACCTCTGTGTTTGTTAAATATTTACCCAAAAATCATCATATTATGTGCACGTTCATTAATTTAACAAAATGTGAAAGCTTGTAATTAGCAATATAGAAATTAAGGTGTTAATTTAAGAATATTTGTCTGTATGCTTTCCTAATAATAAAAAAAAAATATCGTTTAATCTTAACTAAAGAGATTTGATTTGAGAGTTTCGAAAGACGAAATGCTATTCTTTTTTCGAAACGAGTTTCGAAATAAGGAATATTGTTCTTATAACTCAGAATAATAACAAAAGCATAGGAGTGCTTTGACATTTGAGTTGGCACTCCGTTTAGTCACCATTCGAATTACATTTGTATAGGTCGCTTTTGAATTTTGTATCATAAATGGTAACCGTTTTTGGCAACTTATTTTGTCTTTTTTCTTTCAATGTTTAGGGCCCATTTAAAAAACTAGGACAACTATTACGAGTCTTATTTGGACTCCTTCTATGCTTTAGTTATTATTCTATGTCTTAAAACGAAACCAATTTCGAAAGAAGAAATATTATTCTTATTTAGAAACTGGTTTCGAACCCTGGTTTCGAATTTGGTCGAAGCGGTTTTATCTATGTAGGTACAATAAAGTGTTAATATACTATGTCGGGTGCTGTGCAGGAGCGGCTCGTTTTAATATAAGACTACCGCCTCGTCTCTTCCCTTGGGTGTGGTAAAGGGCGACTAACGGACTAAAGACTGCACATACATCCAACATCATAAAGCGGCGATGGGCTCACCACTAGTCACGCTGACTGAGCACATGTGCTGTTATCATTTAGTGAAACGTGGCAGTGGACTGCTATTGCGGTTCTCGTTGCCTGGTTTCTGACTAACCCTTCGGGGATGATAGTCCTGAATATAATAAGTATATGTATGAATAATTGAATGCATTCTAAAGCGACACTACACGACACTACTAAACGACAAACACAATGTAAACTTTGCACACATTGAGAATACAAAGATCAACACTGAAATCACTAATTAATTTGAGACCTTTGTTCCGCGCGTTTCGGATGCATAATTTATCTAAATAATCGATCACAGAGTAGAACACACATATCTGAATACACAATCACAATGTATACATATTACGTATACGTAATATGTATACATAGCTGCGTGCGTGGAACAACGTTATCGTCTGTCACAACTCACAAGTCACTGCTACCAAAACAAACAAGTTCACAGAGCAACGTAATGGTGTCTGCTTACTTGAAGCATTCGCGGGAAGGCAACAGCGTAAAATTTACTTATTCGCAGAAAGGCAACAGCTTAAAATTGAATTTGTTGAGCTTCACATTAGAATAACAGTGGCCAGCTTAACGTAGTTACTGTCTTCCCATTGCGAGTTTTATTTATTCGAGCACATTTACACAATTACGAAAACGAGAATCTGTGTGGACTCCACCCAGTGGCAGCAACGACTCCAGTCCCCCTCTAGACAAGTGGCAAGTTCTCAAATCCAAACTGTGACATTACATGCGAACACTCCCGGTGAGTTAATTTGACTTAATTGTCTATCTTTTATTCTCTGCAACCATTTCAGAAAGAAATAGGTGTGAAGTAATAAATTATGTAGTAGTAAGTGCTCCCTGTGTAGTAGGTACTTTAAAGGTAATTAATAAAACTAAACACGCGGCAGTCTTGACTCATCGCCTTGAAAATACATACTCATACCTCCACGGGTAATTATTTAATGTAGCAAGTATTTTTTACTAATAATCATAGTATCCCAAGTAGCAAAATGTGGTCATGTAAGTATCCTAGGACCAAATATTTTTTAGTCCTATAGAAATCCTATTAACGTTTACAGGACCGCATTTGGGCGCACTTTACAGGACTATTGCGACCTATAGTTATTTTGTTACAGTCCGGTAAAGTGCAAATTGATTTTATTACTATTTTATTGAGTGCTTCTACAAGAGCACTGTGTCCTATAAAGATCAGGTACACGCACTGAGTCAGCGTGATTAGTCCTGTAACAATCTGGCGAATGCCGCTACCGGTGTAATTTATCCAACAGTGGTAATTGTGATGTCATAACTAGAGCATTTATTTTTATTAATTTTTAATAGTGAACGCAAACGAAAAAAAATAATATTGGAATTGCAAAGGGTAATCTTTATTACTATTCATTATCATAAAGGTTGATAACTTTTTGTGTTTTCACTGTTATATAAAAAAATTAACTTGCGAAATAAATTTTATTGTTATAGTATTCGATGATAATAAACATATGTTTATGCGCCTTCAAAAGTAAACATAATTATTATTTGTAAATTCATTAATTATTAGTAAATACAGTCGTCATCAGATCGGATCGCCGTCCATATTGTAATGCATTTATCAGGAGCTTTACAATGCATTTTAGTCAAAGTTAATGTTATTATAGGATCACAGTCCTGGACACCATATTGTTTAATTGATGTCAACAGCTGATCACTCTAATAATAGCAAATGCAGGTCACATATAAGTAGAATCTTACCTATAATAGTAACAGGACGTGCAACTTTGGTGCTAGAAATCCTTTAGAAGTCACGACAAAGTCAAATCAATCTTATAATATCTTCGACCTATAGTAGCTATAACTAAAACGTTTACAGAATAACTTTTCTTATAGAAGCATAAAACAAAACGCGAACCAGAATAAATAGTCTTGTTAAATGCATTTATAGGAACTTTGATATTTATTTTTATAACATGCACTTATAAGACTTAAGTTCTTATAAGCGTCATATAATGTAATCCTGTAAACGTTTATAAGACTACGTAGTAGGATCGGAAGTGCTTGTAGCGTAAATAGTCTAATAAGATGTTCTCGTAAACGTCTTTAAGACTGCGTAATAGGATCGAAAGTGCTTGTAGCGCATATAGTCCGTTAAGCTGCTTTAACAAGATCAGTGATTTTAATCAAAGCGTCTATTAGTATGTTATAAGATGTTTAGTCTTATAAGTCAACAATTATAGGAGAATTTTGCTGCTTGGGATACGTCTATTATACCTCAATAGTATACATACGCCATTCATATGAATCAAAATGAAATACTTTAAACGAATCACGTTAATTTTACATTTTTTTCTGAACTTCCAAGTCTTTTTCGGGGTTTATTGACACGTCTGGCATGTTATCATTACAAACTATTAAATCCAGTCCTAACACCGCAACTGAACATGGAGGGTGTAAATGGTTCGAAAGTTCATAATATGGTAGATCCGTATTATTCCAGACTGTTGCCCGCGACTTCATTCGCGCGGACTACACCATCCCACAGAAACCTGTTTCCGGGATAAAAGTATCGTATGTCCAAGGCCGGGTCATGTTATGACTACATATTCAAAATGTTATGTCCCAAACATAGATGAATGATTGGCCTCGCTGCGGTCGAGCGCAGCGAGACCAATCATTAATCTAAGGTCCCAAATGATGCTTTGAATTAAGAACAAACAGCATAAATCGTAATGTAGTTTTTATTTTTACCCTAGATTGTTACAATCTATAAATATGGTGATTTTTTTTAAAAAGGTAATAAACGAAGATTTATTCTGTTACCAAATAGACGATAACCTTTTAAACCATGTGGGCTTAATCCTGCTTTAATGTCGACTGAATTTTAGACTTTAAAAGGGTCGGAGATTTACTAAAATATAGGAAATATATTTTGTGAGGTAAGTCTTTATTTGGTGTTGACTTCTATTCTGTGGCGTGAACAAAGCACCATTACAAATGTTTATTAATAAATGTTTTTATGGTAGGTATTAATAAATAACATTGTATGTAACATTAAAATATACTGTTTTTAATTACTTATGGAAATTTTTGAAAATTTTACTTTATTTTTCTTATAATTTTTACTAATAGAATGAACTACTCCCTGTATTTCCATACTTACCTTTAGTTGAATATAATACCCACCATATTTACAGGAATAAATGTTCTATTCCTTTACTTTTAAACTTTCGCGTTCCAGTTTCGATAAATATTTAAAGTGGTTTATCACAAACTCAGTATAGGTGTCCCAGGCATATCTTCGTACCCGACGTTCCACACATGCTCGTTGACATACATCAAGTGGCGTACCGTACGTAGCGTAGAGACGGCAGAACTTCAACCTAACACAAAATTTCAAATTTATTTAATCCATTTTGAACTTTTTCACTACGTCATAAGGATCAACATCTATTGGACAAATTTGACAGCTTTGGATAGGTTGTTCTGCAGGTGTATGTACGTCTGTGCCGGGCGTCGATTCACGTCCCCTACCACATTACTGTCAAACGTCTACGGAGAACGCGTTACAGGAGAATTTACTTCGTTATCTTTTTTTATCGGGTCCCCGAAAGCTTTTTAAGTTTATAAGGGGCTACTGGCTGCCTTAAAGCATTGGGAGAACAAGTGTTTTGTAAATATTGCATCTAGGGCAGCTCTGTGTTGAGACCATCGATGTGGGAATACGCTTAGTATTATCATAACGATCTGAGCTCACTGAGGGAAACTGTCTTCCTTGCCATAAGAATAAACATTGTGGCTTCGGTGTGCTCATATAAATCAACCTGCATCGTCTTTGTCATACACAGTGATACATTGTTATGTGCGTTGGCTACGTTTGTGATTCCAAACAGGCAGTGGTAATGCTATTCTATAAAATACTGAAAATGTTAGTAAGACATTTCAAAAGTTTTGCAAACATAACTTTTACTAAAGGCTGATTGACACGAAATGTGGATTGCATTACCGCAGATAGTTTTAAAATGGATATGTCATTTTTCAGTGACTAGCGCGTTTAGGTTATGTATCTGTGATGAACTAACCTGCATTAGTTTATCTCATATGGACTACCCCTGTAGCGTGGACGAATTGCTTGCCTGTGTCGGTACAATCAGCATCATACAGATGTCATCACATTTAAGGGGAAAAGTAGAGTCAAATTACGTAAACGTCTAAGTTATGAGCTTATGTCAAATCATAATGTGTTGGTGTCATGATACAGGATCGTCAAAAATATACTTACTTCAATAATGAAAATTATATTTTATAGACTAATTATTCATGTAACTAAAAAAAATATGAAGAGTGTTGATGGAGTGAAGACCAAAGAAGAGATGGATGGATTACATGAGGAACAATATGAAGAGAGTGGCTGTTCAGGTGACGACGGCTTATTAAGGAAAGTGTTGAAGAAAATAATTAAATACCAATTTTAAAAACCCCCGACACAAAAACCTAAGTTCCCTTTATAAAATAAAAAATAAAAAGAAATAAACTTGAAGTACCTAAGTATGTATTAATAATTATAAAAAAAATACGTCGCGTTGGGGGACCGCTCAAAATAATTTATAATCTACGATTTTTTATCATAACTATCACATGCCTACCTATTTAGTATACCTATGTAACGTAGTAATGACGATATTCTCTTTATCGGTCAATTAATCGCCATTTAAATCCGTAACAACTCCATTACGGCGCCAATGTCGGATGGAGCTTTAAAAATTCACGGCTGACCTTATTCGTAATGATTGCCTACGCATCGCGCCGCCCGCCAGTTCATTTCCGCCTCTCTGAAACTTTAATTACTACGTACTGACTGTCGCACTTGCATTAAAGTTGTAAGGTTATATTTCGACTTCGAAAAAGGATCATAGAGCATTAACCCTTGTAGAATAGAATTATGGATGTTCGGGATTGACGTAAGTTATCGATACGTCATTTAGAAAATTTTATAAATATACTTAATTAATAATATAAATTAATTTAATAAAAACGAATTTATATAGGTAATTATATTTTTCCCAGTCAAGTGTTTTTTATGATCAATTGATAGTTAAACAAAGAGTAATATTTAATTAACTATTAGTTACAAAAAAATATTATTGGTTTATATTTTTAACTATTGGTTAAGTTAACTACCGATCAAACAACTAAACATAATAATGTTAATAATTTCAATTCAATGTATTTAAATTAATTCATTGCGTATCACATTACATAAGACAAAAGGTATTAAACCTAAGCATGGCCATCCTAAAGAAGAATTCATATGACGCCCTGCTAGGGCACAGTAATGAAGTACTTTATAGAACTAAACTATCAAACGGTATAGGTAGGTACTTTTAACACAATACGAATAGAACGCCACCTCCTCCATCGTATAGTTTACAGAGCAAATAATGTGGAACAAACGTCTGTGGTATTCTTTTGTAATAGGCATTATCTGGGCAGACCGCGCGATCCCCACTAATGACATTATCAACAGCCTACCCTCCTATTATCCACCACAAATATTATCTAATACGCCATAGCTTTACCATTTCATTTCTATTGCCGAATGGAAAATAAAAGCAGCGTCTACGAATTTTATCGCTCTATCAGAAGTGTTATTGAATTCTTCGAGTGTTCACATTTTTGCTGGTTTATGCACTTACTGTATTTTACCGTGGAGGCGGCGCATCGACAGCGAAAGGAAATTACGTACCTACAAGCTATAAACCACGTTGAGTGCTTAGTAAAATCACCTGTAATGTGTTCACATTAAGGGCGATAGGCGGGAATATGGTGACACACTTTAAGGTTAAGTATGTTCGATTTTCTATTTGAGCGGGTTTCTGGGTGGATTAAAGTGTTTATCAAAGTTTTAGCTCGTAGCCTAGACAAGTGGCATGAACGTTTGAAGAATAGAATAATGAATGTATAACATGCACAAGGAAGGCCCAAGTCAAACCTGATGATGATGAAGATTCTAGTTAAGGGTAAGATAAGATTTACATCCATAGTTCCAATACCAGTTCAATGCAGTCAATTCCAATATTATTATTACGCTATTAACACATTAATTATAGTCCGGTTAACTCGACCGGACAGCTAATTCGCTTGAGTTAGGTATGTGTTCACGTTAGTAGTATATAACGTAACTAGGTACCATAGGGAGTTGAACTCGGTGCTTGCCGTTCGTGGTCCTAAACCATCCCAATGGCATGAATGAAATGGCAGAAATGATGATACTAGGTTTTCTAGTGAGTAGGGGTTGGTATGTCCCCTTTCGAGAGATTCTAACTGGGAGAGGGAGGGGGAGGGCAATTCTTTAAGAATGTGCATATTACGCGGCGGATGATAAAGAATCTTCTACAGTGCAAATATTTTTCTTTTGATAATACTACCTTATGAATATAAGTATTACAGATCTAAAGTAGTATATTAGAAACTATATTTGTTTATTGAATTTAGAGAAAATTGTTTTCAAGCATCCAAATTCTAATTACCATTCATGTCCCATTTTACATTTTCATTCAGTTTTTATTAAATATAGCTAAATCCCTTTTAAAGAATGTAATAATAGTTAAATATTCTTAGATAGGAATAGTTTCCTTAGCCCTATACACAAGTTGTTTAACGTAAATAACATAAATTATTAAGAATTAATGCTCTTAAAATATGTCCTCGGATAACTTTATAATTACCGTTTAAAAAATATTTGCCATAATTTACTACCTACAAATTAGAAAATTCGTACCCTTTACTGTCTTAACAAGTTTGCACCTGTCTGCGCTCGGTGCCCGAGTAAATACATCTATCGAAGACCGGAATTTGTGGCACCATATTCAAATCTCTCGTCGTCGTAGTGCTTTTGTCGAAATATCGTCTAATCACCATTTTCCGTTTTTATGGTAAATAGACTATTGTTTTTTTTAACTGATACGTTTATTTAAGTTGTTATAATTTCCATTTTTAGGTAAAGTAGGTAAAAATTTTATAATTCTTGTAAAGAACTGTTTAATCAACAAAATGTTTGAAATCCTAATTACCACTTGCATAATTACCGTATTTTCCGTTTCTCTAAAGTAAATGGTAATGAGTAAATTTTAGAAATGGTAATTTTAATATTTTTTTAATTGTGATTCTTGTGCTGTGCACTATCGAAAACAAATACTAATTAGGAAGCTATCTGGAAAGTTCCGTAAAAAAAATATACGGAAATCACAGATAGTAAAATTCGCGATTTAAATCCGTATGATTTTTTTATTTCAAATTTTATGTAATAGTATATAACTATTACACTATAATTAAGTATTTTTGACAGAAATTTCACAATGCAAACAAAACAAGAGATACTAGAGAATCCCATCATCGAATTTTACTAGCATTAATTTGAAGCTACGATCAAAGCAGCAATAAATTGACATGATCAGAATTTATTACTTAGACCCGCAGACTCCCTCGACTTCTCGAATTAATATAGCAAAAAGCCTCCTGTTTACAAAAATAATGATTCTGATGATGATTTTGATATTTTTCTGACTTAAAAACGGATTTTCAAGTAAATTATAAACATTTTATCAATAATAATCATTAAAACTAGTTTTGCAATATTTTTGTAAGTTTTTTATTTAATGACTCAATTATGTCTGTCTCAAGGTCTCATCTAATCCTGTGAGTCAATTTTTTTATTAGTTTTTTTAATAAGTCATGATTTTTGTTTTGAATTGGATGCTTATTTCCAATTGCTACCCAAGACGTTTTGGTTTTTTGTTTCTTTTATATTAATTTATGTTTTATATTTATGTTTTATAAAAAAAATCTTATCTATTATCTATTAATAAAATCATTGATAGATAATAGATAAGATTTTTTTTTGCAGAATTAACCTTTTGTATAAAACAAAATCTTCAGATTAATATTGAAGTGTATATTTTTAGCTATTTTACCGCTTACTTACCAAGAAGTTCATTAAACTTTTGTTTTTTAAAATTTTATTACTTTGTTTAATACCTACCAAGTAAGAAATTATGTTTAAGGCTGATTAAAATATATAGAAAAAATGTGTTTATTAAAACCGTGTCTTAGTTGATAATTTTGTTATTTCGGATAATTCACTTTAAAAAAATTATAAAATTCTATTTTTTTACGACTGTTGTAAGTAAGTACATTTAGTTTGTTAAAAAAATGGTTTGCTATATTTTGAAATAACAGTTTAGACTTTTGTCTTCTTGCTATTTGATTTATAATTACCATTTCTCATTGCCTTTTACCATTATCTAATTACCATTTACTGTAAATATCACTACCAATCACAAAAAAAATTAAACATTTTATGCAATCTCCTAACATAAGGCAATATGCGCATTTTCAAAGAATTGCCCGGGAAGAGAGTCCGACACAAAAAGAGACTGCATTTTACCTAGTAAAAAAAATGGTATCAAGGATGAGCTTATGGAATGGACCACGATTTCTCGCAATCCATCCTGAAGATCCATTCTACATTTTTTTATTGGGTGAAAAGTTTTGACCATTATACCTACTTACTTCCTTCATCCTTTACAAACTTTACCTATGTGTTATAATAATTAGTGTAGAATTAGTCTGCGTTAGTTATTTATTTGCTCTGTGATTTCTTCACTTCGATCTTTGGCGTTATTAGGTATACCTAACTGATCAAGAATGCGTGTGTGCGTTCACCCTCATACAAATGAAATTATACTCGGCCATTTCCAGAATTTCCAAGAGCATAATTTAATTTTATCATAAGTTATTAGTATTCGGTTTGCGATCGTGCTAGTTAAGCAAATTTCGCAATGTCGGGTCACTACTCACTAAATGGGTGACAATTAATAAACATCTAGAACTCCTCCGTCTTTCGGAAGACAGTTAAGCCGTTGCACGTTGTTCTCATAAGATGGCAGTCGTTAAGACCCACCAACCCGCATTGGGCCAGCTTAGTAGATTATCGTCTCCCTATGTGAGAAGGCACGCACCCAGCAGTGGAATGTATAAAGGCCTATGATGACGATCATCATGAGGAGTGCTAAATATCAATGAAACTTTTCAACGTCTCGCGAGTTGCTTTGTCAGAATTGTCTTGGAGGACGATTAGCACAGACACGTTTATTGATAAAATACTTTTTTCTCATTTCCTTTTCGTGTTCTTTGAAATCGAAACCGCTTCTGACTGAAAAAAAAGCGATGCTACTTCAATTTTTTTGCTATGGCAGACTTCGATACGACAATATATAGTAGCTTGCGGACTTTAAACAAGCTCTATCACTAACCAAACCGGGTACCACCCGGGTAAAACCATTATCAATTTACGCGAGGAAGGCTGCGCGCGGGAAGAATCCAGTCTTCGATGCTTTATTATTTCCCAAAAATATCCGTAATAAAAGTTTGATTCTTTCGATATCCGATAACAGCGTAGTTTATTAAGTTTATTGTTGATGGAACGAGCCCGCCGTGGGTGAAGCACGCTGGCACGGCACAAAATAATTAAAGGAGGGTCGTGGTATGCGCGGCTTATGTCGTGACCGTATGCATTCTGGATAAGGGCTCCATCGATTTCACGTGCCCCACCCTGCCGACATCATCCAACAATTACACAACCGAAAAATAAAACAAAAAAACAATCGTCGTAAAACATGAACACACTTTTGGACGCTCCAGCTAGTCATTTGAAGTTGCCAACAGGTTTTTGTTCCGCTTTGTAGCTCGTAGTTCGTAAACAGACAGACCTCCTTGGTCGAGTGGTTTGTACACCGGTTTTCATGGTGTCGCCATCTCTGAGGTCCCGGGTTCGATCCCCGGTCGGGTCAATTTAGAAATTATTGTTTTTCTAAATTGTCTCGGGTCTGGGTGTTTTCTATGTATAATAAGTATGTATTTAAGTATATTAAGTATATTTATCCGTTGTCTAGTAACCATTTAACTAGTTTCTTCGAAGCTTCTCTTGGGCTAGATAATTGGTGTGATTGTAGAAAAGAAAGATTCATAAACATGAAATGTACGGATTGAGTTCAGCGTGTTCGGAATGTTTATTATATTGTCAACATGTTATCCTGGCCTGTCAACTAGTTATTAGGTTTGGCAAAACTTAATGCTATTGTTAACAAACCAATGTACGTCACCAATATTCTTAGTGAATATGTAAATAAGGCGGTTTGCCATTACGGATGTGATTGCATATTTCATAGATTGCTTTTCAAGGTAAGGTAATGAATATAATATGTAATTATTCAAAGTTAAAATAATTACATATTATATTCATTATTCAGAGATAATGACAGATCACATCATACGGAAAGGAGTATTATCGGTAGTTACACCTATGTCTTTAAAACTAAATCGTTAAGGAAAATGACCAAACCAGCCTATTTGATATCTTTTGCGTCTTAATCATTCACATATCAAAAGTGTTCTCTTAAGTTATAATGATTACTGTTAAAAAAGGTTTTCTATAGAACGCCGCGTTAAGAGTCAAGTGATAAATAAATGCTGAACTGATCTGATAGTCATTACGATAACAGTTGTCATAACCTCAAAATACCTAAAAAGTCTTAAGCTAAAAATGAAGATAGCTCCAAACTCCCGCATGATATTGTAATGTAATTTATGTATTCATTGTATTAATAATTTAGAGCATTGCGGCTATTTATTACTATTTATTTCATTAAAGCGCTGTGTTCCGCTAGCTAGCTAAAAAACTAACCTAACTCCCATAGTAAAAAGGTCATTCTCCTTTAATTATCGTGAGGTCAGCTCAGGTGCATGTCTACCTGGAAAAGTTACCCTGACAACGGAAAGGTACACACGCATGCTCGTGAAACTATCCAGGACTGTCAGTTGACATTCCGGAT
This sequence comes from Scoparia ambigualis, assembly GCA_963921215.1. Lineage (NCBI taxonomy): Eukaryota > Metazoa > Arthropoda > Insecta > Lepidoptera > Crambidae > Scoparia > Scoparia ambigualis. The sequence continues at coordinate 21,483,147 of OY992510.1, read as the reverse complement.
GTCATTTACAGGCTGAGGAAGTTTTCTCTTAACGATATTGATCCTACATGAAGTGTATTGAAGAAATTTGACATTTTGTGGTAGGTTGACGTGCCGACTTAACATTGCAGCAGCGAGCTTTAGAATGCTTCACGTATAAGTACATACATACCTTAAATTAAAACTTGTTTTAATCTAAGATACATACATGTAATCACGACTATTACAGATAAAGTATACGTATATACTTTTTCCCAGGAATATTGAACGCGAGCAAAGCCACGGGCAAAAGCTAGAGAGCAAGACTGCAATCCTCTGCCATAGTCCACTTTTCACCAAATAGCGACTGCATGTGCTCAGCGTGACAGGTGGTGAGTCCATCGCCGCTCTATTCTGTTGGATGTATGTGCAGTCTTTAGTCCGTTAGTCGTCTTTTACGACACCCAAGGGAAGAGAGGGTGGTAGTATTCTTTCACGGCACGCGCTTTTACGCGACACGGTTAGATTCATAAGTAGCAGCGTCTTAGAGCCTTTACAATGTGATAGGTGTGGTACTTCCAATCTGTTAAGGCTAAGTACTACATCTAAATTCACCGACAAAAAAATAATAATTTATGACCAGTTTTACGCGATATCAAAGGTTTCATACGTCGGAGAAACATGAAAAAAATGGCAAACGGTAGCTAATGACACTGGCTAACTAATAAATTATTTTGTTTCGTATGTTTGAGATTATTTTAGTGAGAAAAAAATCATTACTTAATTATTTTGTGATTTAAAATCACGTTTTTATAACTCCATATAATTTTTTTTGTCGATGAATTTAGATGTAAGTATTAGGTACTAAGCCCCTATCACATGTATAACAGTTTACTTCATGTTCACTCCAAGCCATCTAAACGTGCGTACACACGAGGGGTGTGGCGTGGCTAGTATATTTACTCAAAGTAGGTCCTTAGCAACCGATCACACACACAACAACATTCCAATTGGGGTGAAGAATCTTTGTCACAAACCGTTACAATGGTTCGTCAGCCATATTGTAGCAAATACCTTCGAATATTGCGAACAAAAGACCGCATGCCAGAATTAGATATAATGCTTATAACTAATAACAATAATTAGATTAATACGCGTTCAAATGGGACTATTGTACTTATTTATTTATTGATTAGACTAGATTACTTAAAGACTATTTTAATCTACATGTAAATACAGCAAATGGTATTCAATAATAATATGAATAGCAATCATAAAATTATTATTAAAAACAAGCGGTCCGCAACTTAATCCGCGTAGGTATACACCCCATAAATTAATTGGGTAAAAAAAATAAATAAATGGATAGGTACCTTGTCCCGACTATTACAAACACAACACAAAAAAGGAATTAGCCAAATAGGTGCGTGCAGTCGTTCTAAAGTGATTCAAAAACAAACATTCGTAGCTATTGATTTTGATTTAGGTAAGTATATAAAATAATGACCCACCAGGAAACAAGATACCGGATAACTTTACCTCAAACCCTATAAAAAGGGAGGGGTTGCCAACACATATTCCGGCTCATCGCAATGTTAGACCACAACAGCGCAATCCCCCGACGAAGTCTTACGATCAGAAGCCATACAGCTTTAAACGTAAACATATAATTTGTAGGTCACCTCAAATAGTTTTTTCCTTTTAATATACAAACGTGAGAAAGTTTTTATATCTTTACCTTGGGGAGCGTAAGTATGAAAAGATTGGGGAGTGTAAGATTCATAAATATTCCTTTTCAACAAGTCATAAGTTAGGAAGAAGGTAGGTACCCTAGCAGTGGTGAACGTTTCTCAATTCCATAGCCTTCATGTATTATACCTAAAAAGACAATTAATGTAAGAAAATAAATAGACATACCCTTTAGGTACTAGTACCATCAACACAAAAAGAAAATAACATTTTAAACTTTCATGGTCACTACAATTATCTTTATGAAAAAACGGGATTTTTACCATGTTTGAGTTGTTGTTTTTGAGTCCCCGATATTTCGGCGCAGTTGCATGCACCATGATCACGGAATAAGAATCAGAATCAGAAATGTTTATTGCGAATATAGGTGTTAGTAGATTTTACAAAAAGTACTCATAATTAGTTCCGCCATATTCTGTCTTACTGACACGCAACCTCGTGTATAGTAATCGAGTAATAATATAATTTACAAGAACAACATAATATGTCAAAATAGTAACTTCGTGATCATGGTGCATGGTTCATGGTAAAATAACTCTCGTTTTTTCATAAAAGTAAAAGGAAATAGTTAGGCGTAAAAGCGTAAATTCGTAATGTTAAATTAATAATAAGGGTCAGTTTCTGTCTAAAATCGTTTTATGTGCGATTTTTACAAAATGTAAATGTTTAATTTTCATTAGGTAGATATATAAATTTTTAATAGAAATTTAAGACGAGTAGTGTTTCAAGTTGGTTACCAATAATATTAATACCTATTCTTTATAAATTATATTCACAACATGTTTGACGGTTTTTTTGCAATTAAATATAGTGATTTGTTTTGATTAAAGTCAAAGTCAAATCGTGCAGAGAAACCGCGACAGCCCGTAAGAAAAAATAAAAATATAAACTATAACTATCACACTATTATGTTGCAGTAATAAATAATACTGCAACATAATAGTGTGATATACAAATAGTAATTGAGGAGCTCGATGGCGCAGCGGCTAGCGCGTTCGGCTTGCGGTCTTGCTCGCTAAGCCACTTTCGCAATGGCGGGTCGCTGAATGGGTGACCAATTATAAACATCTCGAGCTCCTCCGTGCTTCGGAAGGCACGTTAAGCCGTTGGTCCCGGTTGTTGTCGTAAGATGACAGTCGTTAAAACCTACCAACCTGCATTGGGCCAGCGTGGTGGGTTATGGCCCAATATCCCCCACGTGCTATTGTCCACGTGGGAGGCCTGTGCCCAGTAGTGGGACGTTTATAGGCTGATGATGAATAAATAATACATATTTTAGGCACTCTTTTATGATGTTACAAATAGAAATATTTTTTTTAATACGTAACACGGCAGTTGACTCCAATCCACCTGATGTTAAGTGGAAATGGAGTCCAGGCGCGAAGTCAACAAGACGAGGCATCATAGTCGCCCTCACCCAGCCGGCCCACAAAGTGCCTCTTCACGACTCGTTTGAAAGAGAAAATTTTCATTCTTAACCTTAATTCCTTAATTCCTTCCTTCCTTCATTTTATAACTTCATTCCATTAATTCCGTTCATTCATTCCATTTCTAACTCCATTAAAAATCTTTATTCTAAAGTGCACAAAAACATACATAAAATAGAACTTAATACTTAGACGCGCTTTTCGGAAACAGCATTAGCACAGTATAATAGTGAGTTCCCAAAAAGTTAATACCTACCTACCTACATTTGGTTTCTGAACTTTTTGAAGCGAACCTCACTATACAAACTGAAAACGGACGTAGTCACACACGGCCGCGAAAACAAACAAGCGACGGATAACATTTTTGTCCACTAATGCGCGGCCGAGGACATGACGCAGGTGAAACGTAAATGTCACAATGACCGTATAATCAAATAGATTGGACTTTAAAATACTACTCACAATAAATATTTGTACACAAAAAGGGAGTAGGACAAAAGCACACATCATTACGTTGATTGGTCGGTGGTCTTTTCATTCCATCAATCAATAATGTAAAGAATTTGAACTGTTTACTGAAAACAGGGAAAAGAATAGCGCTTGTTCACGCATCGGCTAGCAAGTTTGGGCTACTATCATGGGTGTCAAGCAACTTTCATAATGCCGGATATTTGGGTTAGTAAATTCACATTATTAGATAGCTTAGCGATTTTTGTCGGTATATTTTTCGTAAAATGTACAACAACCATATAATGTGAACCGAACCCGCAATTGGGCCGGTGTGGTGGTGGGTGGCCCTTTTTAGTGTTTTACACATAATGTGTTATTCAACTAGTAAGACTTGATCCCAGTGGGACGTTTACAGGCTGAGGATTTTGACGATAAATATAAAAAAAATATATACCGTATATATAATAATAAATATAATAATATATAACCGTGCCGGTATATTAAAAAATATATATTATAACCGTGTCGCGTAGCGGTGAAAGAATACTGCCACCCTATCTCTTCCCTTGGGTGTCGTAAAAGGCGACTAACGGACTAAAGACTGCACATACATCCAACAGCATAGAGCGGCGATGGGCTCACCACCTGTCACGCTGAGCACATGTGCAGTCGCTATTTGGTGAAAAGTGGACTATGGTAGAGGACCGTTTTTGCTGTCTCCTTGACACGTCTCTGACTAACCCTTCGGGGATAATCGTCGTGATTATTAGGCCACTCGCGTCCGTAGGCTTACGTTTTTAGGTAGGTGTCTGTGTGGCTCAATAGAGCCACCCCCACAGACAGGGGTTGTTTTAGTCCATACGTTTTAAAAACGTAGATACCCTCCGTTCTATTAATAATTAAGCCTTATTAGAAATACCGGAGACCCATCTCTCTCTCCCCCTCACAACCTTTCCTTCACCTTCCTCAAAGTTCTCACTCCTTCCTTTTTTTTAATGTGACTTGTCATAGTGACTACATCCTGCCTGATGGTAAGCAGCCGAAACAGTTCCAAATAACGAGAGCGCTCCCCATTGTGAAACAAGCACGGTGACAAGCGCACCCATTCATGGCGGCCTGCAGAAGTGCCGTTTCACGCCCCGCTTAAAAGACCCGGGACTATAGGAGCTGGGAAACACATACGCCGGCAAAGAATTCCAGAACCAAATGGGAACATAGGGACGAGTTGCCAAATTTTTTGGTACGAGTGCTGATACTCTGCACAGTATGATCGTGGTTCCTAACACCAGCACGTGTAGTCCGGAAGAGGAAAGGAGAGGGCGAGATTAGATTCCTCAAGGCCGACAACGCATCTGAGAGTCCTCTGGTTTCGCGGGTGTCTATAGGCGGCAGTGATTACATTTCAGTGATGACATGAGGTGACCCGCTTGCTCGTTTGCCTCTTTTTCATAGAGAAGAAAGATTGAGTTACTTTAAAGTTAGCTACACTTGGCTCTGGCTAGTGCTTACGGATAAGCCTGTGGATGATAAAATGTATATTATATTAATTTACCTGGAATTTTTGTATGTGCCCCAAAATAAAAATATTTAAGTAGACTCACATACCCTACTCTTGTAAATGTAAATGGAATTATTTGATATATAATGGCAATAAACTCTTGAGGTAAAATGAAGATGTACTTTAAAGTTCTTAGTCGCGAGAACCCTTGGGAAATAAAAGATGCTTTCACAAAATTCTAGAAAGAATTAAATTTCCACGTGAACGAAGCACAAACTGTGGTTGAATTTCAACAAACGATATAATAACGACGGTGGGTCATGCCCTTTTTACTTAGTTTTTTTAATGGATTTGTCGTGTATGTCTTTTTGTGGAGGACAACAAATGGGATATCTAACAACTTGAATGTTGTTTTATATTTAGTCTAATATAAAACAACATTCAAGTTATATAATAATTGTAGCGTAGTCTTGATTTTAATGATGAAGGGTTTTGCCTAACAAAGGGACAGTATATACCTAGTATATATTTATTATTTATTTAGTAAGGCACACTGACAGGATTACAATCGCTACATAAGTAATAGAACTTAATATTATAATGATAATGCGACGACCTCCTTCGTCGAGTGGTTTGTACACCGGTTTTCATGGTGTCGCATCTCTGAGGTCCTGGGTTCGATCCCCAGTCGGGTCAATTTAGAAATTATTATTTTTCTAAATTGTCTCGGGTCTGGGTGTTTTCTATGTATAATAAGTATGTTTTTAAGTATTTTAAGTTAGTTTATCCGTTGTCCAGTATCGTTTCGTTTCATAACAAAGCTTCTCTTGGGCTAGATAATTGGAGTGAATGTAGGAAAGTTTATTTATTATTTTTTATACAATCGTTGTGTAGACCGCAATTCTTCAATAGTGTACACGGCGTAGAAATTCTGTGATTCTTCTGAGCACAGATCAGTGAGCGGCCGCAGTTTAAAGGTTAGTGACACTACTATAGTACTGCTTTACTCTTTTACTTCTCTTTATTTTAAGTATCTTTAAAATATTATACACTTGGATACATTTATGTCTTTCCCATAGTCTCTATAGGTACCTATTGACATTATATTGTATGCTGAATAGCCGCATGCTGAAAAGTATAAGGACTCAGTTCTAAAAACTTATTGACATCACGTTTGTTTGCGCATTAATTCAGAACGGCTGCACCTATTTGAATAATTATTTTTTTGTTGTGTTTGTAATTTTTTGTCAGGACAAAGTTTGTATAACGATATTTTTTAAATTAGTGGCGCGATACCGACACGAGGCTTCACGCGAACGGATTCAAAGGCGGACGGGCCGCTAGTTTCGAAATAAAATTTAATATCTTTATTACCTTTAATATTTTTATTAACTATATTGTACTAAAAGTGACTAAACACTTATAGAACATAATGCACAGACATTGTTGAGTACATTATTTTCTATAGTCTATAGTATAATAAGTTTACTATATAATTAGAACTGCGAAATACGATAGTAGAGTGGTAGTGCAAGAGGAAGTATTTGCAGTCTTGCTTATAATAAAGAAGTATGTACTGTGTTCCGACAATTCACCTAAACCGCTAATAAAAATATAGTTTATAAAACAAACACAGAAACGGAGAATGTCCGGGAAAGAAAATCAAGTCAACATAACATAATTATGTAGTTTCCACGTCGCCGCATTCGCCACATACTCGTAAATTGTCCTCATTCCAAAATAAGGAGCACCAATTCTTATACAAAAGGATTCGGAAACAATGAAGACACGACAAACCCCCGGCCCGGATGTACGAGTAAGTACCTATGTTATATCAATACGCATTTGCCAAAAACAATACATTAATTTGTAGGCTACGACACGTGTGTTCGTGATGTTTGAGAGTAATGCGTAAATGCGTTTGGTCTGAAGTAGTTATTGTTTTCTGAGGTTTAAGCGAGCACTACACATTGAAATGAAACACTTTTTTACGGATAAACAGGGAGACTGTCTCCCTGTGACCACGGACCCTGTAAAGGGTTTGAAACGTCAGGATAATATAAAAAAGTATGTAAATACAAATTAAACGCGAGTTATTTCGTAAAAAAAAGTGTTTCATTTCAATCTGAAGTAGATAATTAATATTTTGTTTTATAGTGTTATACGGTTCTAGAGTTATTTTTAAAATATTTTGATATGGAGTGACTGAGGTGAAAGCTCAGCTTAAAGTGTTGAATCTAAGACTTAAACTATGGTTATGCCTATTAATTTTTCTTCTTTAAGTAGAAGGCGAATAATGATTACTTAAGTAAACTCACTAAATGCTAATCATATTGTAATAATTTTGGTTTTTTTTTCACTAAATGTGATGTAACATTGTAGTCATTTAGTTTATTTTAATTTGATTTAATTACAGTGTCAGTTTTTAATTAATGTTTATGATTTAAACTTAACTATCCTACCTATCTTGTAAGTAAATTTATTTAAATGCTTATTCCACAAATAAAAAAGTCATTTCAGTCAGTCAAAGATTTTCTTTCCCGGACATTCTCCGTTTCTGTGTTTGTTTTATAAACTATATTTTTATTAGCGGTTTAGGTGAATTGTCGGAACACAGTACATACTTCTTTATTATAAGCAAGACTAGGCAGGGGCAACTTAAACGTATACCTATCTCTGCCAATACGTATTAGCAAGGAGTTCACACACATACGTCAGACATCAAAGCGATGCAGGGTCAACAGGAAGCGCAAATAAATCGTTTACTCGCTGTTTGCCCACTCGTTAGTCGACTGACTTTCGATACTCGACCCCCCCCCCCCCCATACACTACGTCCTACGTCTAACTAATTTTGCATGTCGATTCTCTAACGCTCGATGGTACCGAATGTACTTCACTCGTTCCGATTAAAATGACGTTTGCTAAGTTAACGTAGAGTCGAATGAAGAGAATGCGGATTTGATAACACGCTGCGGTTCAAGCATGTCGTCATCAAATCCGCATTAGCAAAATCTGACTATAATGTAACGTCACAAAGGTCGCTTTTGATTGGAACGTGGTGGTCGAAGTGAGCTCGAGTTTACGATCGAGCGTTGGAGAATCGCGCCCCTGAAGTTTCGTTTAAAATTCAACAGACGTCGCGGAAACGATTCACCCAAACGCGTGCGATGTTGATTAAGCGTATAAATGCAAATTGATGAATTTTCCACCCTCGTACTGTATGTTAGATGGCTCACTCGTTTGCCTACCGAGCTCTTAGCTTAGGATGATGTTCTGACTTTAAAACATTTTTAGCTTTTAGCGGTTCATTTTAACCTTTCTTAATGGTTTTTTGCGTGCGTGACAGGTGGTGACCCCGTCGCCGCTCTATGCTGTTGGATGTATGTGCACAGTCTTTAGTCCGTAGTGACCCTTCACGACACCCAAGGGAGAGTGGGGTGGTGGTATTCTTTAACCGCTACGCGACACGGTTAAAACGATAAGACACGTGTCTTATCGTTTTATGTCTACACCGCCACGATTTCAATACTTGTCGTAATATTAAAAGGGGATGAGAAGTAAGTGAACGGAAGAATTTAATTAGACAGTCTTATTAACCTTTCAAAATTAAAAAAAAACTACAAATGGTGCCGTAATATTAAATGGCATGTGTACAAGTCACAGACATATAATTATGTCTATGGTACAAGTACATATTCAGAGATATTTTCGATTCGTTGCAAATTATTCTTCTTTTACTTCTTTAGGTCAATTACCTAATCATATTATTTAATTATTGCTTTATTTTATAGGTTTAATCCTAAATATACAATCATCCCTTCTCCTTATTCACTATGTTTTATTTGTACTGGCACCTCGAGACCAACCGTTATTTTATGCAAGAAGTGCCATACATTGCTGCGCCAGTAAAATACTCGCGCTGGAGACTATCTGCGTTAGGTATTGACGCCAGATCAGTGCCCGCCGAAGCGCGCTCTTCATTCGGTACTCATAAGACTAGTGTCTCGGGAGAGTTTCCCAGTGAACAGGTGTAGTTCACTGCCTATTGTCCAGATAGGTAACCGGAGCTGTCAAGCTCGCTCACTTCTCGTTGCACGAAGGGCTTGCAGTTGCCACTGCTTGGGTCGTCGACTCTAAAGTCGACTCCCAAGTGTCCACCTTGGTCGCGGAGTAGTAAGCACACTCACTTGTCGGAACTCATCCGGGCGCCTAGCCAGTTCCCACGTCCTACCCGGCTAGCTGGACCGGAGGCTACGGCATCTAGGGGGCCGCCTCTACTAATTCTCTAGACTAGTACCGGAGATGTAAATACCAATGTCCAATGAGAACCACCGGATAAAGCTGCCAATTTTAAGGAGAACTCACGTTCCCCGCATGACTTTTCGCTTCTGGCCCCACATAGACCGCTACTAGGCCCCGCTCGCTGTGCGCGAGTTTGGAAGTCCTGGCACACAATACCAGGACAAACGAACATTCCCAAGCTATACAGCTTACCACAAACCACAACGAGTCCAACTCACGTCCGGATCCCCCCGGACGCGCCGGTCAAGGCACAACCAGCGGGGGCATAAACTAGAACCCCGTAATACCCCTTAGAAACACAGCCGGACCCGTAGTTCCAGCTGCGATACCCTATCTATAGGTAGGGGTCCGTAGATAGGGACTAAATAAATATACATCACTTTAATTAAGTACCTTTATCAGTTTTATACTTTTATCAGTTAATTCTAACCCGAAGAAGTCTTCTCAATTCCTCTGTGTCCCAAGCCAATTTCTTGACTGCATGATAAGTCACGACATTCACCTTCTCTTTCATCTGTTTACGAGCTATTCTTGACTAAAAAAAGATGACTACTTATACTCTTTCACTTTTTTCTTGTTTTCTTCCCTTCCATGATGTTTTTTTATGAAATCGTCGTGTCTTATAGGGTGGCCAATCATCTTCCCCCTTGTAAACCTTACATTTATATGCAGGCCAGTGAATAATACAGCGGAACGAGAGATTCGACAAGGCCTGTCTACATTGTTTCATTTTTCAATCAATCGTTTGTTGATGGTTTTCGATCGAGTAGGTACGTTTCATCAATATTTTTGTTTTTGATCGTTTTATTTTCAATTTATTTTCTCCTATACACAGTCAGTTATTTTTTCGTCACTCTGTTTGCTTAATTAAAATACTTTGTGGTGTTTGTCCCATTGCGTTATGTAGGCACTACTAAGTACTCGTATTTTTATGAAATCAACTTTGGCTGTTCGGTTAGATATTTCCGATCATTATCAAGATCTGCACTGCACTTAAATTGCCAGAACATAATTTGCGATAGTCGACTGGTAGATTCTAATCTCGCTTGTGGAATTTATTTCAACCTTAACTGTTATTTATATCTGGAATCATATTTCAATAATTTAAAATCATCCGACAAGTTCTCGCATAAAGGTAGGTGCACCACTAATGACATCAAGATATCGTTTACATCAACCCAGCCACATTGCCCCCCTGAGCCGTAATTTAGAAGCAGGGTAAGTCTCGACATGGCGGATGCAATTTGGCAGGAAGTAAGCATAAACTATATCAGCACATGCTAACTAGCAACACAGGTCTTAGGCTTCGACCATGAGCACAAGCGAAATGCGACGCGGTTAGCGATTTCCTAGTTCATTGCGCGTTATACTTGCGGCAGTCTTACTCAATAGTAATAGTAAGAACGCAAGGAAAATTAATCGTCGCGTCTAGCAAACCGTCAGTAAGGGTCATAGACGTTTTCTGTAAAAATCTTAATGCAATTTGGCAGGAAGTGAGCATAAACCACAGACATATACTTATTATATGTCTGTGGCATAAACTATATCAGCACATGCTAACTAGCAACACACGTCTGGCTTCGACCATGAGCACAAGCGAAATGCGACGCGGCAAGCGATTTTCTAGTTCATTGCGCGTTATACTTGCGGCAGTCTTACTCAATAGTAATAGTAAGAACGCAAGGAAAATTAATCGTCGCGTCGCAAACCGCCCGTAAGGGTCATAGACGTTTTATATACAAATCTTATACTGACGACTTACATACGTTTGATACAGTTGGCTGAAGTAGCTCTTGAATTATACATCCATAGTCTTCAATTGCGTTTTCATACACCTAGCTATAAAGCGATACATATGCATTGTAAATTTTAACACTAACTAAGCTTAAAGCGTAAATTTTGTATTATGATCATTCCAGCCTACTGCCATAGATAATGTATTATTTAAATAGTACGATAGATTTAGATACTTATATGTATTTTTTGCAACTGTCCTCTTCTCATCGTTGGCGCAAGGCTAACCCAAACTTGTTATTATTTTTGGAGTTAAATTGCCTATGTTTTGGCGAGAAACTTTCTGTTTTTTATGTCGTCGTGACCGATCAAAACCCCGGAGGTTTACTAGGGTCGGAATCACCGTGAGCGAGGCTCTACCGCTCTACCGCCTTTTTCGGAACGTTCTGATATGTTACGGCGGTCGCACACGACCGACTTTTTGTTGTATCGTTGCAATACTGATAGTTGGTGTTTTACTTTCCGACTTTTCGACTAATTCAACGCATACGGTGTTCACCGTCGTGATGAGCTCAAAACGTTAATGATTTGACCAAACACATCCACGGATCCTGTGACCCGGCATTGCGTAAGGTGCGATCGCGCTAAATAATCTTCGTCCGACTTCGTATAGCGCCAACGCGTGTGTGACACGCGACAGCACTACTAATGACTGCGGTTCAGTTGTGGTTTGGTTGAAATTATTAATCGTGATCGCCCCCCTTTGCCCCGTTACACCTACCTACGTAATGTATCTTAAAAACTATCACTTTTGGTAAAACGACTTTAAAGTTTAGTAAAACGTATTTGACCTTAACTAACATTAATTTTTATTGCAACCTAATGTTTCATACAAATTTGTTATGCGAGAGTGGACTAGGTACATAATGAAATGGTCATTTCTTTAGTTACAGGAAATAGGCAAAAAAGAAATTACCCCGTTTAAGGAGGTCTAAAAAACGGTGATATATTTATAAACTTTATGTCATATTATAATTATCATTTTAATTCAAAAGGAAATAGTGTCAATAAATTATTACTAGTGCTGCTGACAGCGCAGACGGCGTCAGAAACATCCGCCGAACGAATAAACTAACTCCGGCTTTGGCTTTAAAGGATTCTATAAGCACAAAACCAGAAATATTGATGTCCATGCCGTCTCAAGATGGTGGTAGTCTGCGTTCATACTAGATCTGTTTTGCCTATTTCATGTAACTCGAGTAGTCGTAGCTTATTACGGTTAGTCACGACGCAGATTGCCATGGATATTTCATTTATCTAGAGTTAAAGTACTTAAAGTAGATACGCAAATCGGTATCAAAATGAATACCTTAAACTTTAAAAGTAAAGTGGTACCATACAAAACCCATCCGTAGGATGTGATTAAGCTTTGTTACGCGTAACTAATGTAACTCAAGATACATTACATTCGCGTTACACGGCAACCCGCTGGCCGCTTGCTGCACGATCGAGCTCGCCTAGTGTGCGAACTAACTAAGAGCGCTTTCGCTTGCACATAAAAGCGTTTAGGTTACAGGAACTGACTTGGGACAACAATTAGTGGAGGAGGCAACACAAACAAGAGCGTGGATTTAATTTAGCGTACAAAGTTTTATTAAAATCGACTCATTCGTTTTTAAAATTTTGAACTTGGAAGTTTGTATGGAAAACCGAAATGTATAAACCCTCGTAAGCGAGAAATCCCGAGGCGATCCGGCTCGGGTTGACCGCATCCGGTCCTAGGGAGGCTTCCCTTGCTCTAAGTATGGCCTTTTCCCGCCCGCATTATTATTTATCCGCGTTAACAACCCTAATGAGTACCTATGCTAATGATGAGTCATTAATTCGTATTTGTATTGATATAACTTATTGAACATTTGGTCACAGCTCTGCGACATTATCGCTGTTAGGTATTTCTTTATTAAATAAGAATAGAAAAAGAAAAGAATAGAAATAAATTAATTCAACATAAAAGACACAACATAAAAATTACAAATGTTCAATATCAATATTATGTGACACTGAAAAGGCATTTACTCAGCATTGTGTCTTAGCATATCAGTAATGCCACGACGACGCCGGTCTTTCGTATACCTACCTACACTAAAACTAAAAAGCTAAAGAGCTCACTGCTACGCACAACAATTTATTGAATTAACAACTTTCAACCTACATTAAAATGCATTTACAAACATAAATATTAAACCAAACCAAATTTTAAACAAAGTATACATCATTAATATATAATTACAAAAGTACATAAAAAAGAAATAATAAAAAACTGACACATTAAGGAAGTTTCGGAAGAAACTCAACACCGACTAAACCGATTAACAATGATTTCACCAATGTTTAAACCCTTAAGGGATTATTCTAAACATCATAAGATGAACATAGTATTTTTACGTGGAAAAAGCCGTCGCCAATATACTTTTACAGCTAAACTTTAATTTAAAATTAGAAAGAGTCCTTTTGCAAATGTAAAAGAAATCTTTTTTTGTATTTAAAAGAACACAATGTCAGTCACTCCTTGAAAGGTGGAGGGATATTAGGTACCTATTCCAACATTTCGTGGCGGAGCCGGAGTACCGAAAGCTGCCGCAAAATACTGCTGTGCTGTGACTCGGACAACCAAGATGAGAAGCGGCTCTGAGACGATTAGTAAAAAACAACTTGTCATACAAATATGAGGCTGATTTAGTTTGTACAGTGTTAAATTAAATACACGCTTAATGGGGTGAACGTCGTGACTGCATATTCATTAAGTTAACCTTATGGGAAGACTTTTGCCCAGTTTATCGGCTGATTGTCAGATTGTCAGAGAGAAGGTGATTCTACGGAGGAATCACGACCCTTATGATTCACGACGTTAATGAGGAGAACGACGCGAGGAGGAATCGGCTGATGAAGATGATAATTTACTATTAAACACTGGCCTTAAAACTCCAAAGCGTTGAGAGAAATCGTAGGTTACAATAAATTCGATGTAGTAAAAACGCCGATTTCTACCTGTAATAAAATGTATAGAACCAATTTCAGAAACACCTGAGTCAGTTCAGTTTAGTCTTGCCCCGGGATACTTACAGCTGAGCATCCTCAATTAATTGAGTTATCTACCTAAAAATTTGCGATAATGTCTGAGGTAAAAAGGTGCTGAAACTAATTGTTTTAGCTACTTTAGATTATGCTTTTATATTTGTTCATACATTAGACATAAAGAATACACGCGCTTATTTGCAAGCTTGTTTCCGCCGATAGCTTTGTTTGAAAGATCCATATTTTTCACATTATTAATAGTATCATTATTAATATATCTAATGATAAGAATGTGTTCAAGTGCTGTAGAAAGGGAAGGCGAAGGGATGGCGACTTTTTCCGTGAACGCGTACACCTGTGACATTAAACGCTACTAGATTATTGGAGCCCCTTTAGAAATGACGTCCAACACTGAGGTCAATGACGAAATTTGCTCGCTTAATTTCGGTTTCCACCCACCCGCTGAGATTACAAGGACTGGGAATCGAACCTGTACCTTCTCGTTCTATGGCTGTGGTCTCGAGAACACCCTAAAACTCCGAAAAATTTAAATCACGTTGATTTAAAATCACGAACTCAATATTCCGAATATCATAAATACGATTTTTATTATTTTCCGATTTTCATTTTCACAAACAAAAACACGAAAAGTTATTAGTCCGAAAAACGGAATTCCGATTATAATATTTCCGAAAATTCATTGCTGCTTATATTGCTGTTCTTTTTTTGTCATGACAACCACTGGCAGCTAGTCCATCCTTGCTTGCATGCATGATTAATGCATTAGTAATCAGAATCATTTTGATTATAAAAAAGCAGTTTAACCTTAAATGGCTTAAAAGTAAATAATTTGTGTTTTCAGTAACGTTGTACTTCAAAAGTCAGTGGCAGAAACGAATCGCTGCAAAACCGACTCCACGTAGTCTTGTCTGCCCTCCGCTAGAGTGTAATTAAGCCCGCGTAGGCGCAGAGGGGCGAGGCGGCGCGCCTCAAAAGATTAATCATAAATTTCAGATCTTAAATAATTCGGAATTTTGAAATGCGGAATTCGTACTTTTGAGACTATTTTGAGTTGGAATTTTAATTATTAGTAATATTGAAATTCGGAATTTTGATTTTCGTAATTCGTATTTTCGTTCGGGATTTTGTAATTTCGGAATTATAAAAAAAAAGATTTATGGTACATCGGAATTTTGATATTCAGAATTCTAAACCATTCGGAATTTTAAAATTCAGAGTTTTGAAGTTCGTGATTATGAGTTTCGGAATTAAGTTTTTCGTATTTTTGTAGTGTACCCTGCATTAGGTCTCATCTCAACACATAAAGTAAACGTTTTCGATACGATTATATTAAATAAATAAATATCTGAATCATAATTTCCTCTTGATTACGTGCCGTCAGGTATGTTCTTCATTCAAACAAATTAAAACAGCCATGTCTGTGTGGCTATGACGCGCCTGGATGAACCTAACATAATTAATTCAAAGTTATTTCAAGTAAGAATTTATTAGCGCCGGTGTTTCCAGAGCGGAGTGACTCAATTTATGAATACTCTATTACCTACCAATAATATTTAGTAACTTACTATTTAACAGGTCACTGTTCAAAAAATATAACATTAGGTTAATAACTTATTATGGACCATGTGGTCTGCTAGACAGTGAACCGGTTATTAAGATTTTATTATTATCACTTACTAATAGGTAAGATTTTAAACGTTACAGTATAATAAAACATAAAAACTCAATACTCTAGCACTCGTCAAACCCCAAATCAGAGAAGCCCTGTGACGTATCCACCGAAGTTGCCATCATCACACCGTTTGATATTTATCGCAATATATTTCGGGAGTAGCGCTGTTTATTGTTGAGTAATCAATAGAAGCTATATTAAGCTGCCCTCGCCGTTTGCAAACAGACACATTGTTCACTCCCGGGCGACTACACAGCGGCCATGTGCCAAAGTCTTTCGTAAAGTTATGTGGCCTTATGCTTATAGGCCATGGCTTTGAAATCGGAGTGCGTTAGCTGGTCATCAAAGTATGTCATATTGTGAAGTAACAAATGCTAATTTTTACAACTTTGATGATGGTGGTTAAAAAGCCACTTTCTTTCTCATCATCATCAGTGTATAAACGTCGCAGCTGGTTTCAAAATTTTCCAAGTATAGAACAGCTCAAAGATGATATCAGGCCATAATCTATATGTACACGCTGCGCTGATCCAAGGCGAGTTGGTGGGTTTTACTTTTACTGTAAGTGGACATTTTCTTTTAATACTATTGTTTTTACCAGAGAAGATTTTTACTTTAAATATACTGATGGGACATGGGACAAGTTTTATACCTTTAGCATCTCTAAATGAAGAAATAACAGTACTGACGCCTGTTTATTTACAGGTGGCCGTATACAATGGCTCGCATCCTCTGTTCTTGTTGTTTACACTCTTTGCCATTGTGTCCAGTAAAAATAAGGCAAGAAAAGTTTTCTTTATCGTCGTTAGGTGAAATTTCTACTGGCAATGGTAATCTCGCGCTATCTTAAGCTATGTATGAACGAAACGAGACCGCTAAAGAGACCGCTTTCGCACTCTCCTGCCACGGCCATATCACATTCATCTGCGCCTCCCCGGGCGCAGTGGTTGGCGTAATGTATTTTCTTATGTCTAAAAAAATGGTCAGTTGTGGTAATACCACTCGACTGGAAATTTTCCTAGTTATATGATAAGAAAACTAGCTATTTATTTAGCTACAACTACAACACACGAGACAGTTACAACAATAACAGCATAACAGCTTGGATTAAAAAGATGAAAACATTTATTACAATAACACAATAGTGTGTCACGGCTGCAGCCAAAGCTGCTTGTTCCTTCTCATGAAGAGCCGGTACCACGCACTTACCTCACTCTTTGAGCTTAGTCTATGAGGTTAGAGGCTACTTGGTGAACATCTGAAGATTCTGGTTTCAATAGCCAGGTCTAGCAAAATGTGTTTCGATTGTGCGGTACATAGCCCATTATTGTGGGCTCTAACCATTGTGGTAAATAAACTAGAGAAGACATCCCATACAATAAATGTGCACAGCTACAATGATACTTGTACCGTGGTGCGGGGCTTACCTAGTTGTAACAAAACAGAAATATTATTACTCTACGCATTTTACCGAAACATGGCCGCCGCATCATGTCGCGGCGATTTGATAAAATAATTAGTCATAAGCATGTTACATCGATAATTTATTACGTATTTATAGGTGAAAAGTGATTCCTTTGGTTTTATTTGTATTTCCTGAGTTGTTTAAACAGTGCCTTAGACATAAAGGCATATTTTAATAAAATAGAACACAGAAACAGTTGGAGCGAGCTGGCTCTAACGCGTGTTACAAACAATCTAGTTGAGACGTCTTCTCTGTACGTAGTACATTATAACTCAATGGCTCTAACCTGCATTTAGCAATCGTGGTGATTAGACCCTTCCTTACCCGGGGTCCATCTGACAAGTTCGCCATTACCCATCAATTGTAGTAATGAATTCATTTCAATGATGGGACAGATATGCTGTAATGTTTTTTTTAATGTTCATAATCCAACCTTAGCCAGCTCAAACTGAACATTAGAGATCTTCTACTGAAAGTCGGCTATCTACACTTTTCCGATCGTTGTCTGCATACGCGTGGAATAAGCGTTTTCTTTTATACTTTCCATATTTACTAGTTGTTACTTTGCAAAGGGAGGTACAGATGTAAAATTAAGTGTGTATTTGGAATCAGATATATTTGATGGTTAAACAAACTTACCTGAAGTGAAGTTTGACCGTAATTGTACGAGACGTTGCATCCGAAGATATTTATATTCACAAGGTAGTCCACTCTTCAATGTACCAGGCATCCAACACATAACAAGAGCTATCTAAAAGAAATTTTATAAAAAAAAACATAAAACGTTACCCATACTATAGACACAGGCGCCATCTAGTGAATACCAACCGCGTGCACGAGTTTGTCACCCGCGCTGGATGCAACGTCTCGTACAATTACGGTCAAACTTCACTTCAGGTAAGTTTGTTTAACCATCAATTGTACTTCGACGTTGCATCCTCGAGATTTATATTCACATGGTAGATGTTTAGAACACAAATTTTGCGAAATAATTTAAGTACCTATATGATTTAATTCAACTATTATAATTGAGTATTTACGAGTATAACCGATTAAATATAATTAGGTACCATATTAGTACAAACCAGTATGATATAATATAATGAATGATAAGCTAGAAATTAATCAATGTAAATAGCCGCTGCAAAGACATTATCGTCATTCTCAATGGTAAGGGGTCGATTGTAAAACCGTGCAAACACCAGAGAATTACCAATCCATCCTGCAGTTATTGAAAGGCCTTTTCTGTTTGCTGCCGAGGTGGACGTGGACGCGTGTCTTACACGTGTGTGCTGAGAATAAAGAAGTGTCAATACCGCTGTTAAATAGGGTGTTTTTAAACTAACGACTTAATGTAGAACTAGTTGCATTATGAATAGGCTTCAGGTGAGCAATAACCTTTCCATTCTAGGTTTATCTCTGTAAACTTTAGTCATATCTAAGTAGGACAGTAATGTTTTTGCAGGACAGATCTCAATCTTATTTAGAAAAAATGGTATAAATAAACAACGCGGTCGTCGCCCTGGAGCAGATGTTTTAATTAAATCATCCCCAATGGTTTCGACATAGTTATTATTTATTTTTAAATTAGAAATTCGAAGATAACGTCTGTACTCGTTGTGCGGTTGACAATGCAAGCAGAGTTACTAATTTTTTAGTAATAAACTCCAGAGCAAGTTCCTCATTTGGATATAAACTACTAAGGTGATCGATTACAATCTTTGGATCTCACGTCTCCGAATATTTCGGATGACTAGGTTTAGTTCTGTAAATACCTTTAAAAAATCGAACAACTAAATCAGCTTTACTATAACGTTTGCCCTAAATAGCTAGAGCAGAACGATGCATATTTAATGAACTACAACCAATTTTTGCTGTTAACAGTTGACCGTAAGGAATATTGATAGAATTGGAAGTGGGGAGTTATAGAAATCAACTTTATAAATATCACAATAACTCCACCATTTCGTAAAAGCGACATTGTATTGTTTTAGTGAAGATGTAGACAATGAGGAAATCATCACATCGATGGTTTCATTACATAACGATTGTCTTTGAAATGCTTTTCTGATAATTTGTATGCTACCAGGATAAGTTTCTTGCAAAGGGGGTGCTGGGTCCTGAAAGGTGAGTAGTAGGGTACTGAGCTAAGTAGGGGATACCAGGGTTGACTCGGCCAATACGATACGACTAGTACACCAGTGGCTTCATCGTTAATTATTTACCTAAAGCATTTTTATATGAGCGAGAAAGGGGGAAAAGCATTAAAATAAAATATATTCACATTTAAGGTGAATGCATCTATGTCAAAAGCTTATGGGTCTCGTTGCCATGAGACGTATTTATTGCATTTATAATTTTGGTAAGTAGCAAAGAGATCTTTAAGAGGTGTCCCAAACGATTGAACAATTTTTTCGAACACAGGTGCCGACATTTGCCATTCTGTATCGATGATATTCATACGTCGTGACTCCTTATCCGCCATGAAGTTATCTTTAGATTTTATGTAGTGTAATGGCGTTGGGACGGAGACCCGAAATGAAACAATGTCTTGCGTTGAATCAATAATCTTTATCCTCTAGTGTATCATCTTAAATACTAATTAACATCACATCTATACGTGACTAGAGGAAGGACGCCTTGTCAATCAGGAAGACCTTAATTATCACGTACTATTGAGTACGTGCTGATAGTGTAATTCACTATATCACACCTCCCCTGAAAAGGCTAGGCATCCCTTCCCTGAAAAGTAAACTCTTATTTTCTAAATATCTTAGTCCTATTCTTATGAACTATCTATTCTTTATTATTCTTTAATATTTTTACATTAGTACCTAGCTCTTCTAAAACTTCAAATGGACCTAAATACAAGTCATTCAATTTATTATAATTTTCATTCTTATACAAGAGTAGATCACCTTTTTTGTAGTGTACTTCCTTACAATCTAAATCATAATTAGTTTTTCTACTTTGTTTGGATATTAATAAGTTGTTCCTGGCATCATTATGAGCTTTTTGCAATCTAAATTTTAACTCCGATGGATAATTGTCGTATACATATAAGGGATCAACTTTACTAACTAAATTACTAGGTACGTTACATGTTTTCCCAAAAACTAGTTCATAAGGGGAGTATTTGGTACTAGTATTTACAGAATTATTATAAGCAAAGCACCAATATGGTATCCAGGTACTCCAATTTGCCGACTGATTCTGTGTTTGTATTCTCAAGTAACATCCGAGATGTTTGTGCCAGTTTTCTAGCGAACCTATACTCTCATGATGATAGGGTGTTGAATTTAACTTATCAATATTTAGCAATTTACATACTGTTTCTAACGTGGAATTAATAAATTCCGTTCCACAGTCAGTCGCAATAACCCTGGGAGTACCATATCGTAAAATAAAATTTTCAGTAAAAACCCTAGCAACAGTTTCAGCTGACTTATCAAGTATTGGGTAAGCTTCTACAAACTTTGTCAATTCGCATTGTATTGTTAATATGTATTTATTACCCAAATTATCGACCTCCAACGGCCCCACAATATCTAAATATAATTTTTCAAAAGAAGTAGATGCTGTAGTGGTTATTACCATTTTCTCTTTATTATTTTTATTACAAAATTTCTGCTTTTGGCAATCTTTACAGCGAGTCACATATTCAGTTATGTCTTTTTGCATATTACTCCAAAAATATTTTTTTCGAATATTCTTAGTCATTTTATTTATGCCTACATGACCACTTGTCGGCAATAAATGATAATCATTTAGTATAACACGTATCAAGTCTTTATTTGTAACATGTTCAACTTGGTTATTAATAATACATAACCGCGGTAATTCTTTATGTTTCATGAAAGTTTGGGTCAAAATTTTAATAAACTTTTTATTGAACCCATTTTTAATCACAACGACTTCTACAATATTATATTTTTTACATAATGCACTCAGTTCTCCTATCGTTGCGTCTCGGCGCGCCTCCGTTAGTAGAGATTCCTGATTTATGTAAATAGTAGAGTCACTAAATAACATATCACCCGTCTGTGAGACGTATCTTTTCTTTTTCCTCAACTTCACGAAGTTTTCATACGAACAAATATCTAACCTTACATCATTTTGTGATTTCTGCATAATATCTACCACTCTTGGTTGCCTATGATCAACAGGGGGCTCAACCCTGCTACTTCCAGAGGTAGCGGGTTCATTATTTTGCTCCATGGTTCTTTTCATTGAACGGGTTAATACCCCCAAAAAATTTGAATTTAGATTTTTTAACTCGTCTGATGTTATAATGACTCTCGATAAGGCATCTGCCGTTACATTTTCGGAACCTTTTATGTATTCAATATCGAAATCATATTCTTCTAAACAAAGTCTAAACTTAGTTAAACGGCTACTAGGATCTTTTATGCTAAATAAATGAACCAATGGTCTATGATCTGTTAATATTTTAAATTTTCGTCCGTATAAATATGGTCGAAAATGTTTTATAGCCCACACTACCCCTAATAACTCTTTATGAATGGTTGGGTAGTTTATTTCTGAACTGTTTAATTGTCTGCTTGCATAAGCTACGGGCTTATTATTTCCATTTGATAATACAGCCCCCAAGGCTACCCCTGACGCATCGGTTTGCAACCGGAAAACATTATCTTTTCCAAAATCTGGATAATCTAAGACAGGAAATGAACTAAGTGACTTTTTTAAGGTCTGAAATGCCACGTCACATTCTTCCGTCCACTGAAACTCGACATGTTTCTTACAAAGACGGTTTAGTGGGTACACTATTGTGGCAAAGTTTTTTATGAATTTTCTATAAAAGTTCGCAAAAGCCACAAAACGACGAATCTCATTTACATTTTTAGGTACTGGGAACTTTTCCAAGACCTCGATTTTGCTGACTCGTCGCGTTGTTGTTACGTGACTTATTATATTGTTGATGATAGTTTTTATTTATCTTTTCAAATCGCTGGTTCGAAACATAGTTAACATAATTGTTTATTGGTGGTTTCACTACCGAGTCTTCTTGTTCTAAGGCTATAGTTATTGCCTGCCTAACTGTGCTTACGGACCTAGACGTAACTATAATGCTTGTACGAGCATTGTTTAGGCCGTCAGCGAAACGCTTGATAGCCATTTTTTCATTAATCGGCTTTAATAAATTATATGCCGACTCGTCTCCATTAGCCTGTGCTGTACTTAAATCGTTGGACATTTTTTCGATTTCACTACCAAACACTTCTATGGTCTTGTTTCCTTGCCTACATCGTAGCATTCGGTCTAAAATGGCTGTGTATGATTTAATCGGAATTAAAACATTTTTTATATCTTTTATTAGGTCTGCCACAGACACATAAGACTTATTA
Source organism: Scoparia ambigualis (assembly GCA_963921215.1). NCBI lineage: Eukaryota > Metazoa > Arthropoda > Insecta > Lepidoptera > Crambidae > Scoparia > Scoparia ambigualis. Next base: position 21,460,429 of record OY992510.1, on the reverse strand, counting down.
ATTTTTGTTTTAGCACTGCTAGAAAGACGAGTTTTTAAAACAAAATTGATTAACAGAGGCTGGTCCTCGTTTCTAAGGGTACTACTATAATACTCTATTCCGTCTATTAGTTGGTTAATTTGCGTTTCGTCGCAATCTACTACTGGGAGGAGCGTGAGCGCGACTTTTAGATCGAACGTGGCCATGGTTGTGATCGTTTCTGAATGATGCGGGTTAACGAGTGACTCGATTTCCTCAAAATTACATAAAAACTTTGACGATATTGCTTTTGTTATTTGTAATTCTACAGCATCTATCCCTTTTTTTCATAAGTCTGCAGATATTTGTTCAAAAATATTTTTAATTTCCTTTGCTCTTAAAAACTTATTCTGCCCCTGAGCGGAATAACGTTTGTCCTTACTTAATTTAATAATAGAGTCTCTAATAGCCTTAAGCTCACTCAAGAGTTCTGACAGGTTTGCCATGAACACACTTTAGAAAAAAAAATCACTCACACACACACATAGATTCTTGGTAGCATAGTTATATTAATTCGTGCTGGCTTACACGTTCTGTGCTGGTCCAATTGCCCGTCGAACCGCTCTGCGTTCTACCTCTTCTAATAGTCGTGCGTTGAAGTAACGTAGCAGCCTAAGTACTATATAGCCCGCTAGTACAACGACGATGGTCAGTAAAAAGATCTCTGAAAGTTGCATCCCAACGGCCAAGGGAGTTGATGCTGCCGCCGATTGAGTTGGTGATTGACTGACAATAATATTGTCTTTAGATTGTGGGTTTCCCATAGTTAAACAATTTTGGCTTACAGTTTTTCTTCTTATTTCCTTCGTCCTTCTTGTAGGCCCGTGTAGCACTATTTTCCTGATATTTTGTAGACTTCAACTAGCGATTTCGCGGCGCGGACTTGTGACACCATGTCACGGTCGCCATGTAATGGCGTTGGGACGGAGACCCGAAATGAAACAATGTCTTGCGTTGAATCAATAATCTTTATCCTCTAGTGTATCATCTTAAATACTAATTAACATCACATCTAGAGGAAGGACGCCTTGTCAATCAGGAAGACCTTAATTATCACGTACTATTGAGTACGTGCTGATAGTGTAATTCACTATATCACAGTAGGATGCAAAGACAAATATTTTGCGTTTTTCGCACCATTGCCATAGACGACAAGTGATATTATTTAAAGGAACTTATTGTACTTCACCCATTCTATTGATATTTATTTGTTCAAGAATGCGTTTTCGTTTTCCTATTGGCAATTGCAAACACATATTTTCTGAATTTAATTCAAAACCGAGAAATTTTCCAGTCTTTTGTGGTTCCAAGCTACTCTTTTTGAAGTTTTTATCAAAGCCTAGATTTTGTAATAAACAAACAGTTTCGGCCAAGGCACAAGATCTAAATATATTAGAATTAAAAAACCTCTGTTTCTAAGATAAATCCGGTAGATAGACCGGTTTCATGAGTTTCGTAAAGACCTAATAAGGTGCTGAACTAAGTCCAATCCAGACACTAAAATTCATACGTATTACTTTTGTGTCCCAAAAATTTACGCGAAAAAAAATACGCGTCTTTGATATCAACATTGCCCATATAACTGTCTTGGAACAATAATTTGCTTGCTGTCCGTATGTCCTCCATTTTAAAGTGGTACGAGGCGACAGCTTTATTCTATGATTTTAGGTTCAAGATAAATCTGGACGATCCATCACTTTTAGGTGTTAAGAATATGGGAGAAATAAATTGGTCTTTGACATCCTCTCATATGCATATTACTCCTGACTGGCACAAGTCAGATATAGCTGTGATTAACTTACTTATTTCAGCCGAAGAAAAGTTAGGAGTGATAGGTTCAGTAGCTTTCTTTACAGTATTATTAAATGGTATTTTGTAACCCGTAACGTACTGTGAGACTACCGGGTCTTTTGCGATTGAACACCATGTGTCAACAAAAAAAATATGACCAGCGTGTAAGGTTACCTTGGTTGTTATTTACGCAACATCGGTCTGTATGACGGTCTCACTGCTATCGTGGTGTGATAGCGGGCGGACGTCGGTGCTTGCGCTGATCGCCTCGGAGGTGGATACGGGAATCTTTGCTTGCTCCCACCCGGCCTGGCAACCCATGACCTTGTTGCTTGGATGGGTCTTGCCACTTTCCCTGCTGGGCGACGTAGTTCTTAGTGAAGTTGACGGTCCAATGTTGTTAGTATTCCGTATTTGCAAACCAGATTTTTAGCGGCCTTAGCAGCTTCTATCTTTTCTCCCAAATTTTCTCCAAAAGAGTGTGCGACTCTTTTAACATCTTGTGTCATTGACAAGAATTTTTTATCAAGAGTAGGCAGGTAGTGTAAGCATTTTTCTATTCATGGTATTTTCATAATGTAAATGCAGCATAATTTGGCCAACTAACAGGTATCAAAGTTGTTGCTAACAGTTCTTTTTTATTATCTTTGTTCATACCATCTATGAAAATTTCCCTAGCGTTTAGAGACCTCTTCTGGTATTTTGGGTCCCAATGGTACCTCCTTCACTTTAGAAACTCCAAGAACGTCAAGAAAATCCGACGATATTGGATTTACAACTGGCAACTCCTCTGCTGCGCTTGGATTATTACGACTAGGTATCGCTAGCGTCCTGGATGGCCTGGGTAAGATCCGGACTATGTACTTGTGCTACGGTCATGACAGATCGTAAGTCTATTTCAATATTAGATTTATATACGTCCGTTATTTACGGTTCTTTATTGAAATCGGAGTTACTAAGCCTTGTGGTAGGCGAGAGGCCTCGCGCAAACGAAGTCATTTGAAAGGAATTATCAAAGAATAGAATTGCCGTAATCGCGTCACAGCATAGGGTAGGTAACCGTAACATCGATCGTAATCGCGTCACGATACTAGATTTCATATTAGCACTGACCGTAATCATGTCACGGTACTACATAAGGGTAGGTACCCGTAATATTGATCGTAATCGCGTCACGATACTAGATTTCATATTAGCACTGACAGTAATCACGTCACGGTACTACATAAGTGTGCAGTATGTAAGGCGGAACTGTAAGATTTTGTAGAAATCACTTGCACACAAAAAAACACTCCAATAAAAAGATTAGTAAAAAATAAGATAGAATGTAGGTACTGCCTCGCGCAAACAAAGCGTCATTTGGAAGGAATGACCGAGGAATATAATTGAAGTAATCGCGTCACAGCATAGGATAGGTACCCGTAATATCGATCGTACATTCCATCTCCTCTGGGCTTAAATATCGCATATTAGGTATTTCTTCTAAAAGCCAAAATTTTTGCACTAAATCATTTAGTGCAAGTGCGGAAATAGAGGTATAAGATTTATTACCAAAATTATTTTTGTCATTATGAGGGTAATCACCCATGAGTACGAAGCCAAACGCGGTTAATAAAGTGGCACTCCAATAAAAAGATTAGTAAAAAATAAGATAGAATGTAGGTACTGCCTCGCGCAAACGAAGCGCCATTTGGAAGGAATGACCGAGGAATATAATTGCCGTAATCGCGTCACAGCATAGGATAGGTACCCGTAATATCGATCGTAATCTCGTCACGATACTATATTTCATATTAGCACTGACCGTAATCACGTCACGGTACTACATAAGGGTAGGTAACCGTAATATCGATCGTAATCGCGTCAGGATACTAGATTTCATATTAGCACTGACCGTAATCACGTCACGGTACTACATAAGTGTGCAGTATGTAAGGCGGAACTGTAAGATTTTGTAGAAATCACTTGCACACAAAAAAACACTCCAATAAAAAGATTATTAAAAAAAAAATAGTATGTAGGTAACTACTGCCTCACGCAAACAAAGAGTCATTTGAAAGGAATGACCGAAGAATAGAACTACCGTAATCGCGTCACAGCATAGGGTAGGTACCCGTAATATCGATCGTAATCTCGTTACGATACTATATTTCATATTAGCACTGACCGTAATCACGTCACGGTACTACATAAGGGTAGGTACCCGTAATATCGATCGTAATCTCGTCACGATACTAGATTTCATACTAGCACTGACCGTAATCACTTCACGGTACTACTTATGTGTTTTTTACTTTTTATTATTATTTAAAAAAGCTAAACGTCTTATGTATTCTTGAAAATCGATAAATAGTGAAAAAGTCAAAAAATGTGGGTAACCACAAAGGCACTAGCGAAAGTATTAATCGAAATTAAGAAGGAAACGTACTATGAAATATACTTCAATAACGTTTCTACTTTGAATGTCTCACTAAGAGGTTCTGAGTCGTATATTCGCTAACGAATCACATAGTTTTTAAAAAATCGTTTGTCTTTGTAATTTAATCATAACATCGACAAAATGTAATATTTAAAACACTGACTGACCTGATTTACTTGGCGATCGTCGTTTACGCAGTTTCTCCACATGCGTATATAATGATTATCCATGCTTCCTTTCGCACATAGTTTTTTGCTACACAAAATACTTTTAGGGTAACGATGTGCGGATGCCCGAACACGAAAAGCGAATGACGATGACAGCGCGGGTGACAAACTCGTGCACTCGGTTGGTATTCACTAGATGGCGCCTGTGTCTATACTATGGGTAACGTTTTATGTTTTTTTTTATAAAATTTCTTTTAGATAGCTCTTAATATGTGTTGGATGCCTGGTACATTGAAGAGTGGACTACCTTGTGAATATAAATCTCGAGGATGCAAAATCGAAGTACAATTAATCAAATATTTCAGAACTAAGAAATAATAATAATATAATGAAAATAATAATAAATGTATTTATTTGCACATACCATACACGTTCAAGTACAATCAATCATGCAACACAGTACAATGCAAGTAGCAGCATAATATTTAAACTTATACTTTTGCATTTTTACATTACAACTTTATAAAATTGACGAAGGATGAATTATAAACAGATGCAAAAGCTAGATCATTTGGTGCTGCCATATAATATAAATATGCACCTACATAAGACCAGGCAGTACAAACTACTACCTAATCTTGGGTTAACCCGTATCTCAGGCAGCAGCTCCTCCTCCCCTAGTGTACAATTTAAGTACCTACGTACTAAATGCATAGCAATTAGCAGTACATTAGTAATAGAAACCAATATTATTTACAAACAACGTTATTTAGCAAAGTATCTACTACTACTACTGAGACTATTATATTTAGGTATTGCATATGTATATATTAAATTGCACACTATGTTTGTATGTACGTATCCTAAGTTTTTGATTATTTTAGTATTTTAATTAAATTCAGTTAAAATGTTTGCACCTCCGATTCTACAGTGTATAAGTTCTCTCCATCCGGACTGGTTGTCTGGAAGAAATCGCTATAGCGATAAGACCGCCAAATTGCAACTGTGTATCGTACTTGTTTATTTATGTTAAGTGTATAATATAATGTAATGTATATTATAACTGTTGCATTAAAAGTATTTTCTATCTATCTATCGATCTATCTACTACCTTAGCGTCCAATTCAAATACACCGATGTAAGTGGTTGTCTAGTTAATCTCTATCAAGTAACTGTAAAAATCCAAGTGCCACTAGATTGTGCACAAAGAATTTGTATATATAATAAGAAAGTGCACAAAGAATTTGTAATATAATCTTTCCTTTTCTATAGTCTGTGTACTGAAACATGTATATAACCAATTAATTAAGTCATAGTAATAAGCTCCAATTAATAAAATCTTTGTAGATTATTTATGACGCCCACCTTCGTAATTGAGCAATTTATATTTGTGAAAATACAAGCGAAGTACAATACCTATATTGTAAATATCGTACCATACTTCGCTTGTATTTTCACGAGAAGATCCCCAGTCAACATTGCAATTAGTAATGAGCGCTTGTGGCGTTATTTCAGCTTTTCAAATTGGATTAAACGATAACTTCGATTATTCAGACACGTAATTACGTTTAATTATTACATTTAATTAAATGATGATTTATTGTGAAAACAAATAATTTTGTTTATATTGCATAACACAATTGGACACTCCTTACAAAGAGTGACCAGGGCGTCAAGAGTTTGGAATTTACAACAATAGGTACAGTAAAACAATATTTAATAACATACTTATATACCAACATTTATAATCACGACTATTAGTCAGAGACTAGGCAATGAGGACCGCAAGAGCGGTCCTCTGCCATAGTCCACTTTTCACCAAATAGCGACTGCACATTTGCTCAGCGTGACAGGTGGTGAGCCTATCGCCGTACGTGGCCGTTCTATGCAGTTTGATGTATGTGCAGTCTTTAGTCCGTTAGTCGCCTTTTACGACACGCAAGGAAAGAGGAAGGGGTGGCAGTATTCTTTTAAAGCTGCTACGCGACATGCAGATTATTTTAATGAGCTACAAAAAAATTCAAGGTTTTTATAATTTCCAGTGATTTTGATCTACAGTGGGCGTATTAATTCCTAAATCGATATGTATTAACATTTGCATAGTTGCGAACTTGCGATTGATACTAAAAATTTTAACATTTATTCGAAATCTCACATTTTAATTAAATACATTCCTGAAATAGCTATTGTATTTGTGATTCCGACGTTCTTTTAGTACACCTACGTATCGGCAATGCGGCAGTCCCAAAATAGACGCCCTGGCTATATTTATAACAATGCAAATTCATTCTCTGATATATTGAATATTTAACAAGTTTGTTCATTTCGCTCAGCAACCCAAGGGTGTATCGGACTTAGGGGTAAGCCAGATTTTAATCTGTAATCCAAGTATCCAAATGAAAGCCCCAATCCAATCTATTCGTTACGCCTGCCAGGATCGAGAGCAATAATTTAGGTAGTTTTATTACATTCCAGTAGCTGCTAAATATCTTAATAGGAAAATTTATTCTGGTTGAAGCAACAGTTGATTAAACCAAGAAAACATTTTTTTTAAATACTGAATAATTCAATTAAAAAGTACTTAGTTACTTACTTATTATTACTAAAATTCATTTCGCAAAACAGTTACAGTAGAATCCGTTTATTATGACATCGAAAGGAATTGATAAACACGTCATAATAAGCGGACGTCATACAAAGCGTTTTGTGAAAAAAAACCTTTTTTATGTAAATATGTATGTTCTTAAATATTTTAATAGAGAAACATAGTAACTATATATGTATACATATGTATATCAATTTTAAATATTTCTAATGTATTTATGCAAAAAATACTTTAATACCATTCCATTCCCTTTCCACGACTTTTGTCTAAAAATAAAAACGTCCATCGTTTCAAAATAGTCCAATCAATTATTTGACCAGCCATAAAAATGTCCAACTCTAGAAACGACTAATCAGATACATGACCAGCTATAATAACGTCCAACCAAAAAAAGGTCCAACTATAGAAACAACCGACCAGATACATGACCAGCTATTTGACAAAGCTGTTTAAATACAATAAAATATTGTGATAATTGTGCGTAATTTTCCACATAACATGGCAACATAATTATCAAATTTTGAACAATTCTGACTGGTATACAGGTCGGTAACTAGAGGCTACAGTAATCACAGACCCCATATACATATTGTTTTGCGGTGTTTTGACAATTTGACGCGTCAAGCATGAGCGAGGTGTTCCACCCACGCGCAGTCACGCCCCGCCGGCGATTCCGCGTTACCTCACGTGACTACAATCGGCGGCGTCAGTGGCGCCTTGTAAACCATCAGTAAAATTGTTAAGGTATTTATAGAGCGGGCTGCACTCAGCTGGGCTCACTCCGAGAGCCCAGTTAACGTCAGATTGAATCATAAAGCAACATTGACGTCAGCGGCTCAGCGCGCTACTCTCTGTATCGACTTTCGGGCAAACGTTAGCGAAAGTGCTCCTAAGATAAACACGACGCTTTTCGACGATTCGAACAAACGAGCGCAAACCAACACAATAACGACCGACACTCGAGACTGTGTGTTCACAACGATATCTATGGCTGGAAAACAAGTTACGGAGGGGCAACTTAAAAAGGGTATCTGCGTTTTTACCGAAATATTGGTATTGCGTTACTACTACTAGCTACCTACCTGACTGACTACATATTACTAACAATGGGGTTGACTTCCACAACGAAAACATGATTAATAGATCGACATTTCTCCATTCGCACGATAACAATTGCTTATTACGTTGATTGTAACCACCTTCTATTGCCCACATATTATTGCCGACGACGACGAAAAGATTTGATAAATAATATAAAACATATTATTTGACTTTATGAACTTCACTATATACACAACAGTTAACGCTTGACGTTTAATCAGTAACTTTATTTTTAATTACCCGGTTGTTATAGCGCTGTAGTGCAAAGAATATAGCAAAGAATATAGCTAAGAAAATCTAGAGAAATTGATGATGATGATGAGAAATACATTAAAACCTTTTTTAATCTAAGTACATTAGAAGACAGTTTTATGTCAGTTATGTGACACACTCTTCAAATAGGTACTTACGTAAATGGAACGTAAAGTACTACCTACCTACCTATTCTTTCTGCCGGAACGGTTTTTCGTGTACAACTTATCAAGAAGTTTCTCTGATTGGGATTGGCACAATGTCAAGTAAGAGAGTCAAAAAGGAATTAATGACTTTTTATTAATAAGTTATTTTACCAACAACATTGACAGTACAGGTTAGATAACAGTGTTTTGTTAACACACTCATTAGTAATGAATCCTCCTCTTAATTCTCGGAAACGCTCGGGGCATTTCCCAGGTCGGCTACTTTGAGGTAAACTCGATATCTTTGGTTACAAATTGTTATCTTGTGTAGGTAGATCACGAGTATATTTATAGTCACCTAAGGGAAACACTAATTAAGCTCCTCTAATATTTCTAGTAGGCATTATGTGAGCACTAAAGCGTCAGACACACTTATGATTTGAAATTAATTTCACTGTTACGTTTGCGAAACAAAACATAATTCTATTTAAGTAACCATGTGCGAGTTCCAAAAATGTTTCTGGGAATTTCAACTCTATTACATACGATCCAAGAACCGGAGTTTCGGCTTATGTGCTATCGACTGTACAATTCATCACGCTTAGCTTTATTATGCCAGCAAATATTTACGAATTACAAATCATAACAGTTTAACAGAACGAGCAGATTCCCAGAAATGTTGTGTAAGTAAATAATATAATTTAGACTGTATCGATCTTGACCTTGCTTGCTTATTTTACTGACGTTCATTGCTTAATAAGTATTATATTAGGTTATTAATAATTTACTGTAAAAAGGTGATATTTAAGTAAGTATGACACCAACTACTTAGGTTAGCTAACAGAAAACTACAAAACCGACAGACAGTAAATGTACCAACTGGGAATGTACTTAAAGTAAGGAATCCGGAGTCCTTTATCCAAACCAGGTAAACGTCAAAAGCAGGTTTGAGACCAATAGTAGGTATAGAAGTAAAACAAAAAAAAATGTGGAAAAAAAATTAAGCAGCAAAAATAATTTAATAACTTTTTACGACTGGGCGGGAAAGTGAAGAGTCATGTTTTCAGTGTTTCGCATAAAATGTGTATTACTTTCGACAAAATTGTGTTTCGTTGAATTGTGGAAAGGTGGACTAACCTACATGAGGGTACAGTTAATTTTCCTATTAACACAGGATGTTTCCGGTCGACCACTTTTCGGCGATATTCGCTTGCGCTCCATTCCGACGAATTTTCAGGACGAATAAAGTATTTTTTCATTTTGTTAGAACAAAAATAAAGTACCTACACATCATAAAAAAGAGCATTTATTTGTCCTTAAAAACGTTTTTTTTGTTGCTCTTTGCGACATTTAACAAATATTTGTCTTTTACGTAAATAGAGTATTTTAGCGTTCTTTATTGGTGTCGTAGATTATTAAAATAAATAAATAAAATAAATAAAACTTTCCTACACTCACACCAATTATCTAGCCCAAGAAAAGCTTCGTTATGAAACTCGTTAAATGGTTACAAGACAACGGATAAACGTACTTAAAATACTTAAATACATACTTATTATACATATTATAAAGTACGCCTACATGAATAAAAGGACAATACTCTATTTTAGAGTACGGGTGGCAACCCTAGCACCTACGTGCGCGTAGGTCGTGTGCAGACGAATATCGCTGAAAAATGGTCGACCGGGAACTTCCTCGACTGTACACACGGCGTCAGAACAACCTACCCTAAACTGTCAAATTTCTACAATCAATTTTGAACTTTATAGTTTGGTTCTAAGGATCAATATTCATTGGAGAAATTCGACAGTTTACTTTACTATTTACGTAGTTTTTTATATTATCCTGACGTTTCGAACCCTTTACAGGGTCCGTGGTCACAGGGAGACTGAGGTGTTGGTCAGGATAATATAAAAAAACTATGTAAATGGTAAATTAAACGCGAGGTAATCCGTAAAAAATTGTGTGTTTCATTTTAATGTGTAGTGCTCGCCTAAACCTCAGAAAACAATACAATTTAGGGTAGGTTGATCTGATGCCGTCATGAGTGTGGGTAAAAGTAACGTAACAGTGCAACGTTTTCCAAACTGCCTCAACAAGTCCGCATGAGGTCACATCAAAGTCCCACATCATTACTGAAATTCAAAGCTTGAGGAGAAATATCATCCATAATTTATCATGCATTAATCACCACTCGAAAAATACTCACATGGATTTGCGACTACATCCTTTTGCCTTTCCTACATCAAACGGAGGAAAAGAACTAAAACAAATACTGCTTTCTTGCGTCCCTCGGTATTAGTTTAATAAAATAAGCTAAACATTTACTCTGCCATAAACTTTGTTTATGGCTTTATAATTATAAACTCTGTAAACATATTTAAAAATTACCTTTTCAGAGAAAATTTACTAAGCTTTAATTATTTATTACGTTATACTCGTACCTAGGTACTGTTCATCTTGATGTTATAATCTTAATCATTGAGTTAGGTACTATGGAAGCATTGTTCCTTCCGATCATTACGCAGTTCAGTAGGCGTACAGAAATACACAGATCAGATAACATCAGTCTCGCGATTTGTACGGTAACCTTGTTAGCTCATTATGTATAATATCTAAATTAGATTTAATTTCATATGAAATAGAGAATAATTTTGAACTAGGTATCGTCGATCGACTTGACGACCTATTAAGAGGAGCCTAAGGTGTATAGTTAAGTTAAATTGTTTAATGCATAGTTAATGCGCGTTTAATGTAGAACGAAAGAAATGACCTATACGAACGAATAAAATATGAACGCTGAAATACACACTTACACTTTGCTGTATCACATACCTACATATAATCACGACTATTATCCCCGAAGGGTTAATCAGAGACTATGCAATGAGGACATCCCCTCTCCTTACATCACTAAGTTTTATTTGTACTGGCACCTCGAGACCAACCGTTAGGTTATGCAAGAAGTGCCAGACATCCCTGCGCTAGTAAACCAACTCGCGCAGGAGACCGTCTGCGTTAGGTCTTGACGCCAAATCAGTGCCCGCCAAAGCATGCTCTTCATTCGTTACTCATAAGACTAGTGTCTCTGGAGAGTTTCCCCGTGAACACGTGTAGTTCACTGCCTATTTTCCAGATAGGTAACCGGAGCTGTCGAGCTACCATAGTCTACTTTTCACGAAATACCGCCTGCACAACTGTGCTTAGCGTGACAGGTGGTGAGCCTGTCGCCGCTCTATGCTGTTGGATTTATGTGCAGTCTTTAGTCCGTTAGTCGCCTTTTACTACACCCAAGGGAAGAGAGGGTGTGGTAGTATTCTTTCACCGCTACGCGACGTGGTTACCTATATATCAGAGTCATAACTAAACCTCGAATACTCCATAAACAAGAGACACGCCTGAGCAACCTATCAAATATGCGAAAGTTTAGATTGAAATTTGTCGGAGTTAAATTACAATTACTTTACTCGTGACCGCTCTGTTAGGAACTGCTGTTATCGGGAAACAAAGTGCAGATTAAAAGTAGCTATTTCACAAACACTAACAAAGATCTTAGCTGAGAGAATTAGCTTTCGCACGCCACTTCGCGTGTGTGTTACTCACGAAAAGTCATCGCGGCTTTCTCCGGTAATTTTCTACTATCAAGAGTCCAGAGGTACGGTGGGTTATACTACCTTTACTTGGTTGATATTTCACTCATATGCACCAAGCGTTATTCGTCTTCATACATAATGCGTACAGCCAAGTTATGGAATTCCCTGCCGGCGTCTTTGTTCCCGAGACCATATATATAGCCCCAACATCTTTAAAGCCCGAGTGAATAGGCTGCTTCTGGGCAAGCTCGCTTCATCGTCGGCCTCTATTTAACCCTACGGATAAGGAGAAGGACATGAAAAAGCCCATCTATCATTTTAAAAAAAACTTTACTAGTATCCTTCCGGGAAACCAAATATAATATACTTATTGTAAACCATGTAAGGTTCTGCCCGTTATCATTTAGCCGTGAGCCGTGTGTGTAGCAGCTCACTAAACGTATGCTACCTACCTATCCCTTTCTTCCCTTGGGTGTCCTAAGGCGATAAGTAGCAAAATTCTCCTATAGTTGTTGTATTTTATGATAATGAATAGTATAACAACCGAGGGTTTCGTCGTTACTTGAGGTCTATAAAATGAGTACACCAGGGTCGTTTCAATCGTTTACTCTTGTTACAATTACCACTTTACGAACTAATTTTACAAAACACTTGTCTTCTACGTTACACAAAACCAACATGGAGGTAAAGCGAGAGCTATGGCGGGAACTCTTACTTAGATCATGCGTCGCTCGGAACTAACCTCCGGTCGGCCGGGGCTAAGAGATCTGTGCGGGCGCAGGGGGGCGCGGGGAGCGCTGTGCTCAGCACCCAACGTACGTATGGCGCATGGGCGCCACCGCTTTTACAGCAGTTCGGTGTTGCTACACCGTTACAATAGTAAGTAATAAAGATTACCCTTTGCAGTTCCAATATTTATAATTTTTTTTTTGTTTGACTCTACCATTACAAAATTAATGAAAAATATGCTCTAGTTATGGCATCAAAATTACCACTGTTGGATTAATTACACCGGTAGCGGCATGCGCCAGATCGTTACAGAACTAATCACGCTGATTCAGTGCGTATACCTGATCTTTATATGACACAGTGATCTTGTAGAAGCACTCAATAAAATAGTAATAAAACAATTTGCACTTTACCGGACTATAATAAAATAACTATAGGTCGCAATAGTCCTGTAAAGTGCGCCCAAATGCAGTCCTATAAACGTTAATAGGATTTCTATAGGATTAAAAAATATCTGGTCCTAGGATACTTACATGACCACATTTTGCTATTTGGGACTAACGGACTAAAGGCTGCACATACATCCAACAACATAGAGCGGCGATGGGCTCACCACCTGTCACGCTGAGCAAATGTGCAGTTATAATTTGGTGAAACGTGGACTATGTCAGTCAGTAGAGGATCCGAGTATACAACGACCTTCACCGAGCGGTTAATGGATGAAAAGTATTTTATATCAAATTTAATGTGTTAAAAAATATATCGCGAGTGGGTTGGCTGAAAAATTTCAGTCCAGTATATGATTAAATAAATATTTAAAAATAATTTTTTTTAAATATTGCACTTGTTTCGATAATAGATAAATTACATAGGTACCAATCGAAAGTATGAAGCCTATAAAATATGCAAACGTTAGGTTGACTATTTTTTTCCTGTCATAACATTGGGTAGGCAGGTGTTAACAGGCAAGTCAATATTAGTAATTTGCATCCGTCTGGTTAAATAAATAAAATTTATGTTTATATAAAGATAAGCTCATTACAAACACACACACACACCAAACCAGTGCAATGTAAAAAAAATATTTTTAATATTAAATTAATCATTAATGGTACTGGACCGAAATTTTTCAGCCAATCCACTCGCGAAATATTATTTAACATATTAAATTTGATATAAAATACTTTTCATCCATTAACCTTCTCGGTGAAGGTCGTTCTATACTCGGACCTTAGACTAAGTGGACTGCTTTTGCCGTCCTCATTGCCTAGTCTTTGACTAACCCTTTGGGAAGTCGTAAACCTATTATTTGTATGTATGTATGTAATGTATGTCATTATACAAACGGTATCGTCTGATTGTAAACGCTCGATGGTTTGTAAAATGCCAAAGTCAAATTATTTTTTATTTATAAAGATTAAACAATGAAAATAGTCATTATCATCATCATCAGCCGATAAACGTCTCACTGCTGGGCACAGGTCTCCCACGTGGGGATATTCCGCCATAACCCACCACGCTGGCCCAATGTGGGTTGGTGGGTTTTAACGACTGCCATCTTACGACAACAACCGGGACCAACGGCTTAACGTGCCTTCAGAAGCACGGAGGAGCTCGAGATGTTTTTAATTTGGTCACCCATCCAGCGACCCGGCATTGCGAAAGTTGCTTAGCGGGCCAGAGCTCCTCAATGAAAGTAGTACTAAAATAATTTACCTACTAAAATAATTATTAATTTATTTTTAAATATACATAGGTACATACATATAATCACGACTATTATTTTTTAGGGTTAGTCAGAGACTAAGGCAATGAATGAGGACAGCAAAAGCAGTCCTCTACCATTATGGTAGAATAGATAGTCCACTTTTCGACAGGTGGTGATCCTATCGCCGCTCCAAGCTGTTGGATGTATGTGCAGTCTTTAGTCCGTTAGTCACCTTTTACGACACCCTAGGGAAGAGAGGGGATGGTAGTTTTCTTATACCTCTACGCGACACAGCAAAAAATGAAATAATTACGAATACTGTAGTTGTGTTATACGGTTGAAGTGTCAGAAAAAAAACAACCTGTCTCAGGAAAGCTCGTATGGGAATCGAACCCATGACCTTTGGATTTCCGGTTCGGCTTGCAGCGTACCACAAACTACTAGTAGCTAAGTTCCTAATAATATGCCATTTAATTGTTTTTAAACAATAAAAACTATCTACATGTTAGATACTATCAGCTATGTGATCATGTTAGACTGATATGTTAAGTTTTTGAGCCGTTAAAAAGAAGGCGTTTTTTGTTACCATTGATTTTTCAAGGTTTTGTATTTTAAGTTTAAGTAAAGTATTTTCTATATAAATAACGTGTTTTTTATTAATTTGGTACCCTTTATGCTATAGTAACGATTAATAATAATATAATAATAATAAAAACTATATTAAGAAACCGTACGTCCGAGTGACGTACGTCAGTGTTAATGAAAGTAAATAATGGTCAGTAGTTAAGGGTTAGTAATTAAATTATGTAAGTATAGCCAACATGAAAAGCAAGCTTCCATTCTGTAGTCTAATTATTATAATGAGAACCTACATTTCACGAGACGAATGCTTGTTTAATCAAACAAAACAAACATCAACATGACAATCAAAACTGAAATACAACTTTAATTTCAATCCAAAAAGTTTCCATTTAACATTCTCACTTTGTTCAACCACAAAGTTCTAGAGGGCAAACTAAATTTCCAATAGCGCAAATTTATTCCGTTGTTGAGACACGAGGAGCTTTGTGAACTGGTGTTGAGGGGCCTTAAGCTTCGTCAAACTTTTCGGCTCACGTTAGGCTACCTGATCACGTATTTACCCACTTCAAATCTGTAAAATGCAGGGATGTTAAGCGGCCGCTTCTGTAACGTTACTATACTATTGGAAAACTTTATAGTTGAAGAGGGAACATACCGGTAAATAATATGAGCTTCGTCAAACTTTTTGGCTCTCATTAGAGTACTGTCAACAAGTTACTTTTCAATCAGGTGTAACATTTATCAAAGCTCCTGTTCCTTAAAGGAGTCTTCTACACTTCAACCATATAACACCTTTGGATTTCCGGTTCGGCTTGCATCGTATCACAAACTACTAGTAGCTTAGCGGTTAGAGCAGTGGACCGGCAATCCAAAGGTCATGGGTTCGATTCCCATTCGAGCTTTTCTGAGACTGGTTGTATTTTTCTAGTAAACATTTTATCCTATATCTATGCAAAATTTGCAATAAGTAATAAAGATATTACTTATCAATTAATTAACCGTGTAGCGTAGCGGTGAAAGAATACTACTACCCATCTCTTTCCTTTGGTGTCGTAAAAGGCGACTAACGGACTAAAGACTGCACATATATCCAACAGCATATTGCGGCGATGAGCCCACCACCTGTCCATTTGCATGTACATTCGCTATCTGTCACGCTGAGCACATGTGCAGTCGCTATTTGGTGAAAAGTGGACTATGGCAGAGGACTGCTTCTGCGGTCCTCATTGCCTGTCTCTGACTAACCTGATACCAACTGATCCAACCTAATACTAACTGTATGCATGTATGTATGACAATGTATTTTTTTGCGTTAATACCGCTCAAATAAACTTAAAGATAACGAAATCTTACCAGAAAAAAATTACTACCTCTGGTGTACTAAAACCCACGTTCTCCGCAATCCAGGGCGGCTGCAATATTAACCTGCAGTATGACCAATATGGCCATGATATCAGAAAAACCCAAAATGGTTAGAATACCAGTTTGAAGCTAGCAGTGATTAGTGTTTTTCTTGATATGAAAGTTACTGCTTTTTATCGTACATATTCACGTATTTACCAACTTGGGTGAGGTGTATCGGCAGCTTAAGTTTTCAGCCACTTTAAAACTTTGTTGTTGGAGAGAAAACGCAACAGTAGGTACATAAGCTTCATAGAACTTTTCACCGCACATTAGGGACCCATTTCACGGGTGCACCTACTAAAATCAAAAAATGCAGGAAGGTAAAGCGGCATCTTCAATTACCAGCTTAAAACTTTACAGTTGAAGAGATGACACGACTATTTCAGTCGGAGTGTATTAAGTAAATTATAACCGGTAATTGCCCCACAAAAAATGGGTCTGGACCTGGACAGCTACAATACTGTATTCTGGTTTGAAGAGTGTGAAACGACTAAAGCATTGAAACTATTATTAAACATTGCCTTACTGTACTATTTTTTTCTATTCTATTATATCCTACTATACAACGGGTAAGCGCTTGGCCTTCATCTCACCTGGGCCCTGATTCTGTACCGCAATCTAAAGATTCCACACCTAAACCTTGCCGCGCACAAACGTCAATCGCATACGTTTTTAGGAAGATATCGTAACTTTTAAGGAATTAACGTGGTTTTGAAACAAGGAATCGTTACAGAATAAGGGCTCTGGTGGTAAGTGACGATAAAGCCGAAGGTGGAAGCGCGCTTCACTCTGAATCCTCAACCACTGAGGAACTGGCTATCTTATCTCTAAACTGTCTGAACACAACAATGCAATAAACATCGTTATTAAGCGACAGACTTAGATAAGATAGTGGTAGCTAGCCAGGCTGACTTAACAGCCCTACCACCAACCAAACCAAGTATACACAAAGATGTACCCCCGCTAGTAAACGAACCCGGGACCTCTGGGTCTGAGAACGGTGGCTTAGTCACTAGACCACAGAGGCGGTTAAAGCTTAAATTGTAGTCATTTAAGAAATGTTTTGTCAAGATGTCGAAGCTTAAGTTACGTTTATAATTTAAGTTACGTTTATAATAAGTAAGGCTTACAAATAAACCACGAGCTAAACCACTGATGACTTTCGCAATTAATGATACATAATTGAACTAAAACAATTTAATATATTTATAAAATATTCATATTGTACCCACTAATCCTGTTTTCAACCTTAAAATTCCAATGAAACAAACAATATAATTGAACAGCACATTATATCAAAGTAGAGAATTCATGTTAATACGAAATTCTAACAATTAAGATGAGATTCCTTGTAAGTGTCTTTACAGAAATAATGGGTACTAAAAATAGAACAAAAATTACTTAGTTAAAACACAAACCCATATTTTCTCAGGTTTTTTTATTGCTACAATTAACCGTATCGCGTAGCGGTGAAGGAAGAGAAAGAGAGAATAAGAGAAGAAGAGAATACTACCACCTCCTCTCTTTCCTTGTGGTGTCGTAAAAGGCAACTAACGGTCTAAATACTGCACATACATCCAACAGCATAGAGCAGCGATGGGCTCACCACCTGTCACGCTGAGCACATGTGCAGTAGCTATTACCAAATAGATAAGTGACCATGGCAGAGGACTGCTTTTGCAGTCCTCATTGCCTAGTCTCTGACTAACCCTTCGAGGATAATAGTCGTGATTATTATGTATGTACAGTCAGCATCAAAAGTAACTGAACAAAAACAAGGTGGCAAAAGTAATAGTCACGTGTAAGTGAATTATATGACATTTTTTGTGTTCATAATAAATGGTTAAGGCAATAATGCAAAAGTATATTGTCATGTATCTACTTTTGACTCAACAGCCATGTCCGACAATTCTGGTCATTTGAACCGTAACAATCATTTGAAAATTTCATATGCTAAGCTACTTTTGATACTGACTGTACAATACCAAGGTATCCGAGTGTAAGATTTTCATTATGTAATGTAATTCCGTAGAAAAAGAGCCGTGTCGCGTAGAGTCTCATTAAAAGAATACTACCACCCCTTCTCTGCCCTGGTGTCTTAGAAGGCGACTAACGGACTAAAGACTTCACATACATCCACCAGCATAGAGCGTTGATTGGCTCACCATCTATCACACTGAGAACTTATGCAGTTGTAACTTGGACTATGGCAGAGGACTGCTTCTGCGGTCCCCATTGCATAGTCTCTGACTAACCTTTTGGGGAGAATAGTCGTGAATCTATGTATATACAGTCACAAGCAAAAATATGTAAACAATTGTAACTCATAATGCAATGGAAGAAGACTCATAATGCAATGGAAGAAGACTCAAAGTGTATACATATTGGTGCTCGTGACTGTACATATGCCTGGGATACGTAATACAAATCTCATGGGGATTATCTCGGATAGCGCACGAATAGCTAATATGTGCGAGGGTAATTTAAAACACAAACGCAATCCAAGGGGCTAGAATCTTAGTACTTACATAACATAAATAAGTATACGTAGTTTGGGTTATAATCATAATAATCTAACGAGTCGCCAAGCTCAAGTGGTAATGGGCAGGGCACATCGCCCGTAGAACCGATGGTCGTTAGGGCAGAACGGTTCTCGAGTGGCGACCGCGCACCGGAAGACGAAGTGTGGGCAGGCCTCCAACAAGGTGGTCCGACGACCTGGTGAAGGTCGCGGGTAGCCGCTGGATGCGAGCAGCACAAGATCGGTAATGATATCCACCACCTTACCACAGTCTTGTCCCTAAGGTAGTAGACGAATGAAACTTCGTCTTCTTTTTTAGCTTTTGTCTACCAGAGATCTGGTGTAAGCCTCCTTCACACTTCTCCACTTATTTATATACTGGGCAGTAAGGATCCTTTTGATACCGGCCTTCTTCTTGATGTCATCCTTCCACCTCATTTGTGGTATTCCTCTCGGGCGCTTTTGATCCCATGGTCGCCATTCTAGGACTCTCTTGCACCAAGAATCCAATTTTCGTGCAATGTAGCTACGCCATTTCCACTTCATTCAGCCTAGCCACTTTAAAGCCAACGTTCTGCACTTTGCTCTTTTTACGTACCCATTTGTTTGTCTCGTGGTCTAATAACGATACTCCTACCATTATTCTCTCCATAGCCCTCTGTGCGACACAAAGTTCGTTTATGGCCTCCTTTGTGGTAACTCAGGTTTCGGCTTCTTAAGTGAGTACTGGTAGTATGTATTGATCGAATATTTGTGCTTTTTGTCGGGACGTCAATCTCATTTTAAAGAAGGGCTCCAGCTTGGAGTACACTGCCCATCCCAGTCTTATCCTCCTGTCTATCTCTTTGCATTGGTTTTCTTTTTCCATTGGGAGACGAATTAATCATTATGATGAAAACAATTATGGGGACAAAATTATGCAAAACCTTTCCTCAGTTTGGAGGTAATACGAAATGATGAGTGTGTCAATACGGTTATGCGAAATTATCGTACATACGATATCTAGGACGACCAACTGGCCATGCGTCGGCCATTAAGCTATAATATATTTTATTAAATTTCCATCGTTACGAAATCCTAGTTGTCATACTTGTGTGACAACTAGGATTGTGGTTGTGTATATCTGATTTTCCAGTAAATTATGCAACAAAAACAGCTAACATAGCAAAACTACAGGACATACATAAAAAAACTAAACATAGAATTTGTATCGTATCAACATTTAGAATACTTTTATCCCGGAAAAGGTAAGGGTTCCCATGAGGCGGGTGCTGATAAAAGTTATCCCGCGGTTTCAAATATAATTTTATGGGAAAATGTTTCTGAACGTAGTAGTTGTTGATTTTGAAAAAACGTAATTTTATATCAGCCTCCATGTTTTCCGTATTTTTTTTAATGGCAACCATTAAAAATTCAATCACTGTATGAACGAAAACAAGTACAAACGGGCACAACTCTTATTATTGTTCTTAAATCTAGCCCTTAAAACTCCTCTTCACAACACCACCTTTTACGATTGCTCCTTTACTGTTGAAGCTGTTCGTCTCTGGAACTCGCTTCCAGTTGCGATCAGGCGAGCTAAAACCATTCACGCATTCAAGGAGCTCGTGAAGAATTTCTACCTTTCCCTTTAACCCTATCCTGCTGCATAGCTGTCGTTGTCCGCTACTTCCTACCTGAGACTATTATGTTTAAGTATGTATATGTATATACAGTCGTGGTCAACTAATTAGGGACATTCAAGATAGTGAAGAGCAATAACCGGTTATGTACATATAAATATAAAACCCTATTGATTTTTCAGCACCTATTATTTGCATAATTTGGTCCGATTACTATACTATAAATGGCTGTAAATAAGAGAATAATTAAATAGAAAAAAGTATTTAATATCAAAGGTTGAACATGTATTAAATTTTAAGGTATAATTATGTAGCTGGACATTTAATTAAGGACAGTAAAGTATAATGATGAATAGAGTTAAACAAAACGAATAATCTCCAGTATTATAATATTTTTAAAAGCTCCATTTTATTACGTGTAAAATCAGTACCCAGTAGCAAAACCTTTGTTAGTAATTACCGCTTGACACCGATGTGGCATAGACATTATCAGTTTCTGACATGTTTCGATAGGAATGTTTGCCCATGCCTCACAAAAAGCTTGATTAAGTTGATCTAAAGTTGTGGTACGATAAGTTGAAACTTTTTTCTTGATTTCGTGCCAAAGGTGCTCAATTGGGTTGAGGTCCGGGCTATTTGCTGGCCAATCTAGCACCGATACTGACTGACTGGTAAGAAACGACTTGACTGAACGGGCGGTATGTTTCGGGTCGTTATCATGCTGAAACGTCCATATAATAGGGAGATGCTCCTCAGCATAGGGAAGCATAGTTTCCTCCAATATTGTTTTGTATTGATGTTGGTCTAAGTTACCCTGAACTTTTCTCACAGGTCCCACTCCACGTCCAGAAAATGAACCCCAAATTTTAATGTTTCCACCGCCATGTTTCACCTGCTTTTTTGTGAATCTTGGATTCATTTCCGCTTTTACAGGACGCCGTACGTATTGCCTTCCATCTGAAGAAATTAAATTAATCTTGGTCTCGTCAGAGAATAATACATGTTGCCATTGGGCGTAGGTCCAATGTCCATATTTACGTGCAAACGCCAAACGAGCATTTCTATGTTCTTTCTTCAACAACGGTACTTTGCGAGCCACTCTTCCGAACAACCCTGCTTCTACCAGACGTCGTCGAACGGTCCTCGCTGATACACCGGCTCTTTCGTCTGCCCCAAACACTTCGTGTTTAATTAAAATAGAGCCTAGAAACGGATCTTTCTTAGCTAACCTGGTTATCATTCTATCTTCTTGCGGAGTTGTTTTTCTCGATCTTTTTGTCCTGGGCACATTTAAAGCTGTGTTATTGCGCCTGAAATGTTGCACTGCATTGCATACCATAGTTTTTGAACAATTTAAATGTTCTGCTATCCCTCGGTATGACCAACCACGCTCGACAAACTTCATGATAATTGTTCGTAGTGTTGGATCGCAACTTTTATTTTTGCCCATATTTCTTCAAAATAATTCTAAAAACTTAAAATTAAAAATCTGGATTGCCGCCAAAACTACCACAAAACAATAAAAGAAGAAATAAAAAAGTATTGAGATTCAAATTTTGAAAATAGAACGCAATATCTCAGTGTCCCTAATTAAATGGCCAGCCAGCATTCTTTGAACAAATAGCACACTGATAATCTATCAGCTATACTGTAAAGAGGTTTAATGTTTAAGAAGTTGTTATTGTTTGTATAATCGGGCACATCAATGACTAATTATACTTACGTGTAAAAGATATGGAATATTGTTAAGACTCGTTGGAAAATAAAAAATAAATTGTCCCTAATTAGTTGACCACGACTGTATATACACATATTTATTACAACTTATTATTTATTTATTTTAAAAGTAATGTTATTTTATTTAATTACTTATTTTTGCATTTAATTGTGTAACCATGTTTTGAATGTTTGCACCTCCGAACATTGAGTGTATAAGTTCTCTCCATCCGACTGGTTATCAGGCAGAAATCGCTTTTAAGCGATAAGACCGCCACATTGTAACTTTGTATTTTTGCTCTTTTATGTCTAATGTAAATGTTTGTGTTATGTTACAATAAAAGTATTGTCTATCTATCTATTGTGTCACGGCAAAACTTTATGAATTCATCAGTGTCTTAAAAGCAACTTTCAAAGGACTGTCAGTGGTGCATTGAAACAATGCATCGTTGTTTCCCGGCGGGAAATCAAGTGCCGCCTTTCATAAACGTACTAAAAGCATTTGCATTGATTAGAATGTATTTTTTCTACAGTTTACAAACAAAAATTTCACAAAAGGGGTCACCTTAGAGCATGAATGTTCTAAGGGGGTCAAAGATGTTGGTCCTCTCATATTAATTTGTAACTTGCATAATTATCTGTAATTGTTTAAATCCGTCGTGCGTCAATCTCATAATATTTTTATTTACAAATAGTATTTTTATTGCAATAATTATAAAAAAATCTTACTTATAATATAAAGTGACTGCTAGATACCGTAAGAAGATACCGTAAGAAACTTCAAGGGCTGGTAAGGTCAAGTGTTTTAAATTTAAAGATGACAATAATAACAAAAAAGAGATTCGTGTTTTTTCATTTTTAATGAAATAATTCATTTTGTTAATTTGTATTGGATAGTCTTTGAGTATCTTATTTATTTTAAAGCATACGGCCGTCTGTTGACCCGTCCGCGTCAGCTGGGCGATAAGTACCTACGAAAAAACACGAATTCCTTTTTTGTCATTTTTGTCATGTATAAAACACTTGACCTGACCAGCCCTTGAAGTTTCTTGCGGTTGCGGTAATAACGACTATTGAGAATTATTAAACTTACTTCAGAATAATGAAACTCTTTAGAATGAGGCTCGTTCTAGTTAAGTTGCACCTAACGAGCGGCCACGCAGCGGCCTCACTAATGAAGGGATTGAAAAATTATCTATTCACAGCGAGAGCCGCCGCTGAATGCCCGCTCCGAATACATATCTTATCTTGCGTATTTGCTTATTTTCCCGGTTCTCTCGTAATAACACACGACCTTGGCGGCGATAACCTTGAACTTTTCTCTTATTGAATACCTACGCCTATGACACAGTCATTATGACATGTTCTCTCGGTACAGACAACAAAGTTTTTACAGCAACATTTATTTTATTAGTAAACTTAAAGTAAAAGCGTTAAAAAAACATCGATTGATCGATTCGTCCATTTCGCATTTTGCCGTTCGCCTACTACTCAATTCGTCAATAATTTGATTCGACCATTTCGTGAATCGTTATTACGCAGTTCGTCCATTTCGAGATTCGTCTTTATGAATTTCGTCCATTTCGTGAATCGTCATTACGCAGTTCGTCAATTAGGGGCTTAGTCGTGAAACGAATTCGTTAACTAATCCTGCAGTAGACTTTAAACTAGCCGCTGTAATTTTTAGGATTCAAGGTTCCAAAACATTACCCTGTTATTATATTTCTCTTTGCATATTACTATGACTCCGCTGTCCGTCTTCTGTCTGTCTGTCTGTCTGTCACCAGCAAGTATCTCATAAGCCGTGATAGCTAGACAGTTTGGACATACGGCTAACAAATCGAAATTTTTAGATGATGTACTATTTCTATTGCCAATACCTCGGCGGCAGAGTAGTCAACGCAACCGCCCGGAATGCGGAGCAGTGTTTTCAATTCCCATCTAAGGTATTCGAAGAGCGTTTATAACGCAAAAAATCAAGCATTACGAAACTAATAACAATAGCACAGACTTACATTATTAATAATTGATGAAATAAAATTATACTAAATAAGAAAAACTTCGACATCGTGGCAGACCAAGGCGAAGATGGCGTGCCGAGCTTGACTCTTACAGAAAAGATTGTCCCGTAGTAGCAGAAGACAGAGTTGTGTGGAAGAAGGAGAGGGACGCCTTTGCCCTGCAGTAGGACAAATTAAGCTAGACAATAATGTTGGGTCAAGGGTCAGATGCAAAAAGCAGTAGGAAGGTATTCCTTTACACGGCACGACTTGTTAGGAGGTTCCTCAATCTTCAGCCCTAACCACCGATAGCTTGGGTCTATCCCCGCTGCCGGTGGCAACCTAGGTTAAGTTTTTTATTACTTATATTTTATATTGTAAATATATTTTTTTATATAAAATATTGTAAGAAATTTTACTTAAGACCTAAATTAAATAAGGAGGTCACCTGTTGAAATACCAAACACAATAGAATTTCTATTGTTATGGAGCTCTAGGAGTCCTTGCCACAGACGAGGGGGGTATAATATAATAAACTATTTGACATTGGGTGTAAATCAATCAGATTTTTATGTTATAGTTACTAAAACCTCAACCTGTTAAGCCGCGTCCGCACGCTTGGCATTTGCCGCAAACTCCAAACCTCTAAAAATGTTTGGATTTGTGATTTGTTCGAGGGATCGGCTCGGCTATAAGCGCTTGCAAACCAAGCCATACGCTCTATCCACAAGTTTGAATTTGTGATGGCTTGTTGAGGTTTGCAAGAGTGTGGTTGCGGCATTAGATTACAGACTCGTTAGGGCGAGTCTTTTTGAGCGCTTCTCTCTCGCTCTCTCGACGACCGACGCGCACGGTACGGGACGGACGGGTATAATGCCGGCACTTCACTTGGCGTATCGTGTTCGCGTATTTGCATTATTTGTCCGAACACGGATGGTCTATTTGAATATATTTGCTTTATTTGCACGAATAAGGCAAACAACGCAAATAGCGAATATGCGTTTCCGTCCACTTGTCGGTTTTTGATCACACATCAAAGGAATCAAATACGGCAAATATTTGCTTCGGCCGTCCACACTTAGTTCTGTTCAGTGCGGCTGTCCTGTACGGACGTGTTCAGTTTTTTATACGTAAACGTAGTAAAATGGATTGGACAAACGAAACCGTATTACGATTTTTGGAATTATACCAAATGCATCCTAGTGTTTGGGACCCCAAAAATGGCTCTCTTAAAAACAAAAACTGACAACGTTGCATGGATCGATATTCAAAATAACTCTGCAGAACCCTGCACATTAAAAAAACAGGTGTTGGCAAGCCGCATTCAGGTAAATGTAATAAGCTGCTGCCACTGACACGTCCATCACTGTTGCATTCAATTTGTTTGTGAACAAGCAAATATTGTAAGTATTTGCGTTGTTTGCCCGTATAGGCCATGTGTGGATGGCTTGTTTGACGCCAAGTAATGTGCCAGATTATTTGGGCAAACACAACGATATCGCCACACGACACGATACGCCATGTGAAGTGCTGGCATAACAGATCATCAGCGCAAATTGGCGCGTTTTATAGGTTTTTTGCCTATATAGGCTTTATAGGATTTAATGAGTTAGCAGGTTTTCTTTAGTACTTTAAAATAAATATTTACATGTAAAATTATGTAAGAATTTTAAAAAATGTAAGAAATCATCCGTTTTAGTTTTTATTTGGCCTTGTTTCGGGATTTTTGATAATCGAGTAAAGTATATCTAATCGCATAACAAATAAGCACATTCTTTAGGTATTATCCTTTGGTGTATTATATATTTTTATAAGAGCGTAATTTAATATTAAATACATAAAGCATTTGATCTAGCAAAACAGTTACCGTTGACTCGCCTTAAAAGTTTTCAACTTACCTGCTCAATCATTATAAATCTAAAGGTTACCCATTATTATGAAGTTAGAAATCTATCAATTATAGTTTTTGTTCAAATATAAATTATAAAGTAAAATAAATCTCTCTAATACACTTGAATAAAGCGTATAACTCCCACTTAATTTATTCAATAAGTTTGAGAGCTATAAAGCATTAAATAAAGCGCCTAGAGTGTAGCGTATATACAACGTTCAATAACACTGTCGAACACTAACTTGTAGTGCTTATACTTAGGTACTTCTGCTAAATCGGTCCCTGGTGAGTATCGTATTCTAACAGTAAGAAGTAAAAAAACTTATTCATGAAGTTAAAAACGCTCTCAAGGTTGAGATCCAACTTGAGCTGCTAATTGCTATAAAGAAAGACGTAGGTACTCTTCTATATTATTTGCCTTATCAACGCTCAAATATACTTAGGTACTTAAAATAGTAAATAAGTTAAAATAGAACTACATTAGCTTACCTAATAACGCAATCAATAATTACGAAGTTAAGTAGATATAAATAAACTTTTTTTATCGTGTATAGTTACGGGCTTTTTCCTATGGGGTGATAATAACGACTTCACAAAGCTACCGGATGACTTAATAGCTTTCGCGAAGTTTGACGAACGGCCCAAATGATTGTCGTGGCGATGGGGTGCGGAAAACCTTTATTGTGAGTTACTTGCTGGTCGAAGTTACTGCCAAATATGCTTTAGATGGAATAAGGACGAAAAGAAAGCTATATGGATTTTGATGAAATAGACCGGATGCTAAATATCAACTATCAAATTGCGGGCACAATCGATTCGGCACTAAGTCTTATTCTTTCTTTACATAGCTACATGAATTTATAAATCAGACATAAAAATTAATCTGTTGAAAAAAATAAAAATTGTAGTTGTTGTTTTATTGTCACTGTGTATTTTACCTACTTATTTTTATGTTTCGTGTTTTAAAATGTAAACTGTTGCAATAAAAGTGTTATTTATCTATCTATCTAAAATTAAGTTTTAAAAATGAGACAAAAAAGATAATTCTAAAAGCAATCTAAGTACCTTTACAGCGCGTTTGTTAAAACGAGGGACATAATTATTAAGAATCCCAATCCGACTCATTAAAAAAAAATCTATTTTTTTTTGCATAATTATTCTATTAAATAATGTTATCTAGCGTATACACTAAGCGCGGGAAACGATTAAATATAAATTTTAATAATAAATTTTGTTTACGCTCACACCAGTTATCTAGACCAAGATGAGTATTCTTGTGAAACTCGTTTATATGGTAAGATAACGGATAAATATACATAAACATAGAAAAAACACCCAGACCCGAAAATCAATTTAGAAAAACAGTTTTTCTCTAAATTGACCCGAACTGGGATCGAACCCGGGACCTCAGAGATGGCGACACCATGAAAACCGGTGTACAAACCACTTGACCAAGGAGGTCGTCAAATCAAATATGATCAAGTATGAAGGAAAAACGGGTGACACCGCAACCACGACAGCTACTTCCTACTAATATTATAAACGCGAAAGTTTGTAAGTATGGATGGATGGTTTTTACTCTTTCACGTAAAAACTACTGAATGGATTTGGATGAAATTCGGCATACAGGTAGTTTATAGCCTGGATTTCTTTTGATTATTGGATTTCTACCTGTAATAAAATTAATAGAACCAATTTCAGCAACACCTGAGTCAGTCCAGTTTAGTCTTGCTCCGGGACACCTACAGCTGAGCATCCTCAATTAATTGAGTTACTCACCTAAAAATTTGCGATAATGTCTGAGGTAAGTGGCGTAAAATAGTTCGTACACATCACATCTAATGATAAGAATGTGTTCAAATGCTGAAGAAAGGGAAGTCGAAGGGATGGCGACTTTTTTCCGTGAACGCGCACACCTGTGGCATTGAACGCTACTAAATTATTGGAGCCCTATTTAGAAATGACGTCCAACACCGAGGTCAATGACGAAATTCGCTCGCTTAATTTCGGTTTCCACCCACCCAGCCGCTGGGTGACCGTCGTCGTTTGCCCCATACACTGTGCTGTCATCTGCATAACAATGAATATTCCCGAGTGGAAACATCCTACTAATATTATAAACGCGAAAGTTTATAAGTATGGATGGATGTTTGTTACTCTTTCACGTAAAAACTACTGAATGGATTTTGATGAAATTTTGCATACAGATAGTTTTTAACCTGGATTAACACATAGAATACTTTTTATCCCGATATTCCCACGGGAACCGCGAGTGGCCGCTAGTATTCAATATACGCGTCAATGAGTCGAAAGCACTAGGGTGCCCAAACATTACGGATTATTTTTGAAATTTTAACATTGATTTTATGAATTATTTTATAAGCTTCGAGTATTTTTTTATTTGTTTACGTTAACCCAGGCATAAACTACCATAGGATTAAATATGTCCTTCGTGTTCAGTAACACGCTGTATAATAATAATAAAAATCATTTGCTACGAATGTATATTCGCGTATCATTTTAGAACGCCTGCACCTATTCGGTTATTATGTCTTTTTTTGTTGTGTTTTGTCAGTCAGTACAGTCACAAGCAAAAATATTTAAACAATTGTAACTCTTAATACAATGGAATAAGAGTCAAAGTGTATACATATTGATGCTCGTGACTGTACAAGGTTTATGTAAAAGAAGTTTTTAGAAATTCGTTATGGGGTGTTCACGTGGACGATGTCGCGATCGGGCCGTTATTTAAACATAAATACCAACGTACCAAATTATGGTTTTATTGTCACCTAATTCAGAAGAACAAAGTTAAAAGGGTTGCAAAGCTATTGTAATAGTGACTAGCACGAATCTTATTATAAACTTCGTACACGTTCATAAGTCCTAATGTATTTTTAATTCGAGTATAGTCTAATCAAGGACTAAGGTTTGGGGGTTAAAATTTTTCGCGTCCGTAGGTTTACCCTTGAGACCCTACGCGTGACCCCTGGGTGGTGCTAAATGAGTAACACTGGCTGAGTGGTAGAGCCACGCTGCGTTGCCGCACGCATTGAGCCGGCTCGCACGGGGTAATACAATACTACCCTCTCACGAATATTCGGCGTGAAATAATGGCACTTGGTGCTGTTGTGTTTCGTCCGGCCAGTGAGGGTTCCGGAAGCCCTCCCCACCTCACAGTTCCTATCCCTTCCTTAAACCTATACTTTCCTTAACCACTCACTCGTGGCACTTTTCTAACAAAAAAATTGGCGCAACTGTCAACGTCAAATTTTACAGAATCGAGCATAGATTAGGCGATATTTTGCTTTAGGCTTTATATTTTGCGATATTAGGCCAAACTTGTTCATACTAAAGTAGTCTGTAAGTCTATGAAAACACGGTACAAAGTCAAGTATGTTTTTGTAGGTGCGGTCTTATGCGACCGTTTCGGGCCTGAAGGGTTTAGGGCAGCAACGCGTCTGCGATGCTTCTTGTTTTGCGGGTATCCATGGGCGGCGGTGATTACTCTCCATCAGGTCACACGCCTGCTCGATTGCCTCCTTCTTTTATAAAAAAAAAGTTAACGCCTGTTTGTGAAAGTACACATGCCTTGTGTCCTAGGCCACGCGTAATTTGAGTATCATTAGTGTTTGATTGGCTTTACCCTCTGTACATTCGAAGTCCTTACACAATCAGCTTTGCAATTAAGTTAAACCTAAATAGTGTTTGTACAATCCCTTTCATTTTAAATGTAATTAATGTGATGAGAACGGGCAGATGCGGGACTGAATTAAGCTATTTTTTCCTCGAATATATTACGGGTTTTTTGGAAGATCGACATATATTGTTACTACGTATTATAACTATTTTGTATTAGTTTAATGTACAATGTTAATTTTTATGATGAGGTTAATAAAAGTATTCAGTATGTACCTATTGATTATAATTTTATTTATTTAAGACCCAATTATAATATTGTATTCGTTAAAAATAGGTATAAAAAACTCGTTTTGCCCGCGGTTTCGCTTGGGTTAATGTAGATTTATCAAAATTAAATATGCAGACCTTAATCATTTCATACAAACAATGTTTCTGCTAAGTTAGAAGCAAATTGGTCATATTATTATAAAGTTAGCCCCCCTTTTTTAAAAGGAACATATTAACCGGCTCCATGTATCGTTATACTAATTTTTTTTATCGGCTTCTTAAAAACTTCAAGGGCTGGTCAGGTCAAGTGTTTTAAACATGGCAAAAATGACAAAAAAAGGAATTTGTATTTTTTTCATTTTTAATTAAATAATTCATTTTCTGAATTTTAATTTGTCTTTGAGTATCTAATTTATTTTAAAGCAATAACATAAGAAAAATAAAATGAAAACCATTAAAAATAACGATTATTTACATCGCGCGGGCAAGGGGTTGACCCGTCCGCGTCAGTACCTACGTTGACGGGTCAATAATATGTAAATAATCTTTATTATTAATTGTTTTCACTTTTTTTTTCTTATGATATTGCTATTGAATATGATGTGATATTGAAAAAACACGAATTCCTTTTTGTCATTTTTGTCATGAATACAACACTTGACCTGACCACTAGTCAGCATCCATTTCTGGAATGGGTCCCGACTGCTACAATTTTTCTTTGCAACTTTGGCGATTCTTAAGTTAAATGCAATCGGGTATGACGACTTTCTTGTTTTAGGGTTTTTCATTTCCAAATTACACAGAAACGCAGTCGTTTTTTAGTTTTTTAAATGACCTTGTTTTATTTTATTTGTTTTTAGTTTTATTATTGAATGAGTTTGTATAGTAACCTACATACACATGACACACAAATACTTTGAAGCTAAAATCCATCGAGCGGCTCAGGCTGCAGAGCGTGCCAAACATTTGAATTTGGCGAAAAAAATCCGCCATTTGTTTTTTTTTTATATAACCAGTGTCACACTCACAGTAAACATGAATCTAACGACACCTCTCAAGCTAAAATCCATAGAGCCGTTCAGGCCGCAGAGCGTGCCAAACAATTATACAAAAACATAAGCATCGCACTGACAAATTTCGACGGGTGAAAGCCAGAACTCGGAAGCCAAGTGTACCTATACGGCAGCCGCCCGGAATGCGGAAGGTGCGTGGTTCAATTCCCGCCTGAGGTTGTCGTCTTTTTTCAGTGTTTAAAAAAAATACTTAAGTATATTTAAGTGTTAATAAAACGCTAAAATATGTAAACATTAATTATACAAACTTACATACATTCATACATAAATACTCTCGAAAAACATAACCCTTATGGCGCAGTCGGGTAAAAAGCGATAATTGAGGATGGTTTTTGTTTATACTTTCTAGATATTTTGTACAAAATGGCTGAAGTAGTAGAATCTTCTAAGTAAGCGTGGGCAAAGGCGCGGGCGGGCCGCTAGTTCATTATCTACACGTTCTTATCTACAGGCAGAATTGATTTCGAAACCTCATAATGTATTTTATTCATTTCCTACGGTTTTTTACGGTTCGTTAATTAATTTTATTCACTTCATTAATATTAATTAGGAGGGACGTACAGGTGAACCTTTTTAAGAATCTTTTATTATTTAATGATTGAGAAGCTCCGTGGCGAAGAGGATTACGCGTTCGAGCCGTGATCTTGCTAGTTAAGCAACGCCAGGTAAGTTTATTTATTAATCAGTGTCCCGTTACTGCGAAAGTTGCTTAAATAACAAGATTGCAAGCCGAACGCTCTAAGACTATAATACTTACATATACACATAATCACAACTATTATCCCCGAAGGGTTAGTCAGAGTCTAGGCAATGAGGAAAGCGAAAGCAGTCCTCCACCATAGCAAAGAATTAATACCATAGCCCACTTTTCACCAAATAGCGACTGCACATGTGCTCAGCGTGACAGGTGGTGAGCCCATCGCCGCTCTATGCTGTTATATTTTTGTGCAGTCTTTAGTCCAATAGTCGCTTTTTACGACATCCAAGGGTTGTAGTGTTCTTTCACCGCTACACGACATGGTTACTATTCTATAATACTTACCTTTAATTTAGATAATCGGATAATAAAAGAACCACCAAAAATAATTAAATAGACATAAAAGACAATTGAGACATTGCTCAAGTGAGAGAGATAAAAAGTCTCAATTCTATTCACCTAAAGAGATAACTGGGGTATTTGCTTTTGTCTCAGTTAAGCTATCCAATTTCAAATTATCTCCAAGATATAATTGGTTTAGGAATGTAGATTCTTCTCAATGCTATGTTCAGTCAGAAGTGTTATTACAGCGCTCAAAGCCACAGCCATTTCTATCCTGCAGAAGAACTAACAGTTAGTTCTAATTGTCTCATTGTATACCACCGTGAACATTTTACTTTTTTATTGTCTACTATTTATTTCTAATGTCATCATCAAATTAAAAGCATAGTAAATGGTCATTTACTATTATCATATTTAGTTATAACAAATTTTAATGCGCTACTCGTACTATATTTTTTGTTTGTATCAAAAATGTGGATGCGGTTAATTGCTTACTTAAAGATACTCTTATTTTTGAAGCGTGATACATACCTAACCAAACACTTAAAAGGATACATACTCGTATACCTACAAATTGATGTAGGTAAAATTTTATTTTTATTTTATTGTAGAAGTGCACATTGTAATTGTGTCTTGAACCTTTTTTTCAGACTAACGAGAGTTTTAAAAGAAGGTACCGCTCTTCCATAACATAAAATATAGAACTAAAACACACTTCTAATAATAAACATGTTTGTATTCCTTCACATCGACAAAAACCACAAAAAATTAGAAGGCAGTGGGCACATAGACTAACTAGATTAACTCCTTCCTAAAATTAGGTCTGTTGTGGACGTGGCGGGTCCCTTCATGCGGACGAACTCACCGGCGACGGGTTGTCTTAATTGTAACAGAGTGGAAAGAACTCAATACGCGCAACAAAAATAAGAACATAAATTGTAAAGGTACAATAGATTATTCAAGGTGCAACGAAATCGTTATGTAGGCATAATAGATTATTCATGGTGCAGTAAAAGGATCAAACATTTAAAATAGCGAAGTTTACTAGAGGTAGAATTTATCATTCCATTTGTATGCTGATTATATTCTTGTCGATTGTTTTATTTATTTCGAGGAGCTCAATGGCGCAACGGCTAAGGCGTAGTACGTTTGATTCGCGATCTTGCCGGTTAAGCAACTTTCGAAATGCCGGGTCGCTGGATGGGTGACCAAATTACCAACATCTCGAGCTCTTCCGTTGATCCCGATTATTATCGTCAGATGGCAGTATTCAAGGCAAGGGTGAACAGGCTTAACTAGGCAAGTATCCTAGGCCGCTTCGTCACTTACCATCAGGTGAGATCGCGGTCAAATACTTGCCTATAAAGAATAAAAAAAAACCTCACCAACCCGCATCGGGCCAGCGTGGTGTGGCATGACCCAATCTCCTCTTGTGATGTTGTCCTTAAGGGAGGGCCTGAGTTGAGTAGTGGGACAAATTACAGGAAAGTTCATCATCATCAGCCTATAAACGTCCCACTAGTGGGCACAAGCCTCCCACGTGGACAAATAGCACGTGGGGATGTGGGCCATAACCCACCACGCTGGCCCAATGCGGTTTGGTAGGTTTTAACGACTGCCATCTTACGATAACAACCAGGACCAACAGCTTAACGTACCTTCCGAAGAACGGAGGAGCTCGAGATGTTTTTTTTATTATTTGGTTATTTATCCAGCGACCCACAACGCCATCGAGCTGCTCATATGCTTCCTCCTCCTCTTTATAGGAAAGTTACTTAATTATAATTTGATGAGATTTACCCATAGGTAAAGTACTTTTTATTTATTTATTTAAACTTTAACATTATAATATTACATGGCGGACTTAATGCCTGAGGCATTCTCTACTAGTCAACTATAGGGTGGTGCAGAGATAACATGGTAGGTGTAATTATTTGCGGTAACAAAAACTAAAAGCAAAGAAGAGAGCCCGAATATAATTTTAAACTTGTAAATATCATACTAAAATAAACATACATATACAAGTTCACAAATACATAAATACTTATATAAATATACCTACATACACTAAATAATATAAAATAGATAGGACGTTACTGAGATGTTTCTGCCATGGTTAAATCAAACAGGAGCATGTGGACGTTCTTTTTGAATGCGTAACGACTCGTAACTCGTAACCATCCTGATTTCTTGAGGTAGCTCGTTCCAGAAGAGTATGGACTGAATATAGAAGGATAAATGTACAAAGCCAGAAGAGTGGGAAGGAGAGAGAAGGTTATTTGAAGACCTGAGATTCCTGTCGTGAGAGGTGCAGAGATATTGAAAATGGGGAGTAAATTAGAAAGGAGAATTTGGAGAATTTAGAAAGGAGAATAGTGTAGTAGGGTACGCAAACATCTCCACTGACAAAATGGGCAACCATTTCAGATCATACCTATGCTGTGAGAAGTGGTCATGCTTCCTTAGATTAAAGATAAATCGAATACCTTGTCGAGCAGTCTGTCGAGCTATTAAGCAAGTCGGCATTAAGATCGTAATTAACCACGTCACAATAGTCGATCATGGGAAATATTAAAGATTGCGCTAGCATTACCTTCATCTCAAACAGTAAAAAGTTCCTCAAGCGGTTTATAGAGCGCAAAATCCAGGTCACTTTTAGGTTAACACTAAGCTAGTGTCAACCAAAAAGTGACTTCTCAGGAGAGAATGCCTTAAATGTCTTAAATGATTTAAATACAAATAAATTTTGATTCCCTTGAGAGTGTCGAAATATACGTTTTTTGCAGCATAAACGGCCGTATCTTTTTTATGTTAACTTAGGAGATTGATTTTTTTCACAGCTTCAAGAGAATATATAGACCTGAGTATATCGTTTAAATTTCAACTCGATAACTCTACGCGTTCCCGAGATAAAGGATATTGACAGACAGACGGATGGACGGATGCACCTTTTAGCTAAGTCATCTGCTCGTAACATGTTATAGGTTTTAGTAATCTTTTTTCTTATTTTTTTTATTTGTTTATTTTATTTGTATATGTATATACATATTATTTTATATTACGTATAAGTATGTGTAAGTAATTATATAACAATGTATGTTTATTAATTAATTTACATATTATGTTAATTTGTTAATTAATTTATTAATTAGTACTTGCGCACTTCCTCTATCCTCTTTCCCAGGTTCCATAAACCAATGGTTGTCTGGAAGAGATCGTTTTTAGCGATAAGACCGCCTTTGCCCATACTAGCTCTAAGATTATGTTATGTGTGTGTTTCTTGTGTATGTGCATTAAAGTGTTCATCTATCTATCTATCTATCTATCTAAAACGGAAGAGACAAGAACACGCCTTTAGAATCTCCGCACTACAAATTACAATACATTGTTTCGTTGCTGTACGCAGTAAGTCAGAGCAAAACCCACGTCACAAGCGGAATCAGTCCACAGGTTACTAACACATGCTCAACATCTCATCTGGCGTGACAGACACATTCAACGCGAGGTTCAACAACTATGCAGCCAAACAGAATATCGTAGTGGTGTCAAGGGTTAAACCCAATTTCAAATTATGAATCCGTTATTGTTGTACATTTTGTGTGATAAAATAGTAGGTAATTTATTTCCTCTTTATTTAGGAAAGCGTTGTGCAAGGCATGTGGAGAGAAAACTGAGCCCACGCAACAAAATAATAAATCGTCTGGGTTTGGCCTACCCGGCTCTTCGCCCTCAAAAGCGTTGCCAAGCTTACAGCGGCCATTTCACTGAGGAGGAAGAGTCGGTCGGGGTTGCACAAAAGATCCCAACGGGTCGACGTGCTACTGCGAAAGTGAGACCTCTGCATGTAGGGTTGCCAGATCCGGAAACTAAATTATCTGGAAAATTTTTCAAAATGTCTGGATTTTGGGGTTATTATCTGGAGAAATAAATATAAGAATTAAAATTTTACTTTTTTTTCAAATCAATAATTTTGACATAATGACCAAACCTTATTGAATAATTAACAATTAAAAGATCAATCAAACTCGTGCTTCATTAAGTAGGGTAAACCCTATTTAACTTAATTTTTACGTTGCCACAAGTATTGTCTGTTTGATTTTACTACCTCTAACAATTTCGAGCCCTGACGTGTTTTGAGGTAAGATTTAAAATTTAAATAATTTACATAGAAATTCAGCTTAATATTAGTTCGGCTTTAGAGAGGCGCGGCAGCTGGCTGGCACGCCCCGGCCGCCGCTATTCTTATAACTTGTTCGTAAATCTTTAAGAAAACTATTTGTATGGAGATTTTGTATGTTGTCTGGAGTCTGGACTTCATATAAAATATATCTTGAGAATCCAGACGAATCCAGACCATCTCACAACCCTATCTGCATGTCCCACTAGGGTAAGATAAGACAGAAAAGAGTTTGTCCTACTTCTCACTTGATTGTAGTTATGAGGGGTTAGAAGGCGAAAACAGAAAAATTTACTGTTTTTTAAATATTTTTGTGTATTTTATATGTATAGCGATGACTGACGTATTGTGAGGCGGGTCCTACTGCAGAAATGAAGACCCACGACGTCCACGACCTCTCTGCCAGTAGGCCTAGCATGCGCAACAGGAGATATTATGTCGCGGACGACATTCTCTCTTCCTTCGATGGCGGGAACGACAAACTATTCTCGGTTACAGTTGTCAAAACTCGATAAAATTATGTTGCATGGGGTTTGTAGACAAAAATACCACATACAAGAATGAACTACTATTATGTCTATTTTGATATCAAAAGGACTTATTTCCACTTTTGGAAAAAAATAACCAATGATGGGAATCCATTTTTAGCTTTCGTTTGCACCTTTATACTAAATTGTTTATGGCAGAAACGCTTAATTCCTCTCTAAATTTGACTTTTAATTCACGTATTCAAAACAATTAAGCTTATTTCCACGTCATTTGACATAAAAAAAACGTTTTTACAAACAGACTTATTTCCAATACATATTCCGAGTATTGTCACTTTTCTCTAGCAAACAGATTTATTTCCATTTCACACATTATTTAAAGCAGAAAAATATCGTTTTGTTTCGTTTTATAATAAATATCTGGCAACTGAAGTGGCCGAAAAGGCCTCGAAGCCAAGACCATAGAACCGAAAAAAAGTTGCTATTTTTTTAAAATCCTACTGACAGACTGTGACAGGTTGTGACAGGGTACCTAACAAATAGGCATAAATTCCTGTAGTTCTGAACAAAGTGACTTATATCCAAATTATTGAGTAATGTTTTCCTATTATAAATAAACTTTAAAATTAATGTGCTAGTGTCATAATCAGCTAAATACGATTCTCTTTTATGGAGCCATAAAAAAATATATGTATGTAACACAATAAATCACATAAAGGTTTTTTGCATTTATTGAAAAATCTGATAAGGTGGAAATAAGTCCTTTTGAAATGACACTCCTCATATCATGTATCGACATAACACGAGAAAAGGGTCGAGAAAATTTTCTAGTATTGCGCATGTTAGGCCCGCTGGACCCAAGACTCAAGAGCGCGGCGACGAAAAGAAGTATTGATATAGAAAAATACAAAACAAACTTTGCCCGCTACGGCCAAATTCGATGAAGAATGTTGTAAACAAATTACTGACATTTCTTTGTGAAAATATCTAGTTTCACTCGGATTTTTATCATTTTTTGAAAGGAAGGAACCCATTGATAACTATTTTCACGTATTGTTTTCTGAGGTTTAAGCGAGCACTACACATTGAAATGAAACACTTTTTTAAGGATTAACTCGCGTTTAATTTACTATTTACATAGTTTTTTTTTAAATAAACTATGTAAATAGTAAATTAAACGCGAGTTAATCCGTAAAAAAGTATTTTCTCGTAAATTAAAAAAAGGTATGGAATACCCTGAATGCGTCTGTGTTCCCTAGTGCATATAGCCCCAACATCTTTAAAGCTCGAGTGAATAGGCTGCTTCTGGGCAAGCTCGCTCCATCGTCGGCCTCTTCTTAATCCTACGAAAAAGAATGTGGACAAGAGCAAGCACATCTATTATTTAAAAAAAAAACAATCTCACGAAATAGTAAAAATCAGAGATCTGCGCAAAGAAATGTCACTAATTTGTTTACAAACATTCTTTGGGTGGATTTCTCAGCAGCAAATTTTACGCGGCATGGATGAAATCGGTAGTGCAGAACGTTACTATAATAGTTCTTATATTTTTTCTTGGTAGATGAGGTAGTTACCTATATGACGCAGTAAATAATTCTCAATTGGACTTGCAGTTAGTTAGGAAAAAAAAATTGCGATGCCCCCATTTTTATAATTTCGTTAGCTGTCCCAACAACATTTTTCAGTGTATTTTCCCTCGTACAACAAAAACTATCGGCTATTTAAGTTGTTGGTTACTTTAATTTAAACCGTGAATAGTTGAAGTATAATCACAAGCCAATTCTGTAATCTTATCTACCCAGTTTAATAACTGGGAAGTAAAAATGTATGTGTCTCAGAAAGTCCTTTTATTTCAGCGACTTTAAGATAATCGATATTATATTTTTGCGTGGATCAACCCTAGCTTTTCTCTCACTTGCTTAGAACTTACACAGTGCCGCTTATATAAGTGCCTATGGTGGAAGGACGTGCGCCGCTTGCTCCGTGTTAACGCCAAAAAAGTAATTATGTCACATTGGTGGGATGTGACAAAATTCTAATCATTTCCATGTATAGATATAACTTGTCTTCCAAGCAACAAGTATATTTAGTAAAGTAGTCGTGAGGTGCTTATTGTAATACGATTATTTGTGTAGTATTTATTCATTCTTATAATAAATAGTTTTTTAGTAAATGCACATTTTTGCTCTTGTTTTTAATTTTGGTTGATTCGGTGTACGAAACTGTCAACGAAAATGACAAAAATCTCACCGAAATGATAAATAATATAATTTTAGCGAGTTCTATAAATTTCGGTGTATAATCGTTTAATTTCAGTTCATTGTTTTATCATTTCGGTTGGCTATCATTTCATTTTGGAGTAGATCACAGTGAAGAATTGTGGACATAGCCTTTTCTTAGGTGGCTTTTCTTAGCTATTTCATTTCCGTGGCCAGTTATTTAATTTCGGTCAACAGCTGATTCATTTCGGTGGCACCAAAATTTTACACACGTAAGTATATAAATACTTTCATAGCGTTACGTATGAGATTTGCATTGTGAATGCAAAATTTCAATAATAAAGATATTACGTCTGAGGATAAAACATGTCAAGAAGTATAAAAAACTGCTGTTTAAATTTGAAAAAACCACATAATAAAAATAACCGAAGTGATAAAAAACGACTTTGTTGAAATTCACCTTCATTCCCCTTTATCGAATTTGGCCGTAGCATAGTAATTGAACCTGGGGCCATTGCTACCCAACCACCAGACGGCGGCAAAGATAAAAGATACTTAAATACATATATAATTTTATCACGACTATTATCTCGAAGGGTTAGTCAGAGACTAGGCAATGAGGGCCGCAAAAGCAGTCCTCTGCCATAGTCCACATTTCACCAAATGGTGAAAACCAGCGTGACAGGTGGTGAGCCCATCGCCGCTCCATGCTGTTGGATGTATGTGCAGTCTTTAGTCCGTTAGTCACCTTTTACGACGCTCAAGGGAAGAGATGATAATATTCTTTCATCGCTAAACGACACGGTTCGAAAATAAAACCATGTAAACAATAGGCAACTACTAACATAATAATCACTCAACGTTGGAACTGTTAGCGTTCATCGTTCTCACCTTGTTTTCCATCAATATATTGTTATAATTTCCTCTCGTAAAACATAAACGTGCCGCGTGCGTGTTCAATGCAGCAACAGCATACGTTTTTAGTTTAACGTTAGTAAATATTTAGTTGAAATCTCGCTCGTATTCTTTCCGGTGAATGTCGAAGTTATATTGAGGTTTATAGTCGTTCAGTAGTAAACTGTTTAAAGATCTGGTGCTACGCGTATGCGATGTGTTCCCCGAAATAATGTGCGTTTGTGATTCTCTACTTAGCTATTGTTGGTGTCTATGTCGAATCATTACATTATTATTACATATTATAAAGTAAAGTCGCCGTTTTACGTGTCTATGGCTGGCGGGCTGCTAAGTTTCAAATAAATAAAAAATGTATGTTGTTCCAGGTATTCAAAGTTGACAAAATGGCCGACGACGCTCATTTCGGAAATAAAAAATTCCCTAAAGTAGGCATCTCGTCTAAAGAAGATACTTTACCTACTAATAATTAATTAAAAAGCCTTTTCCCTTAACATTACCTTTCCATAGGAATGGCAACAATGCAATATGAGAATAATGAAACAAAACAGTACGTATTATTTAACAAAATGTAAAGAAACAAAAAAGTTTTCATACGCGGGCGTTACCGTTATTGTCAATCTCAGATACTATAAAACCTCAACAAAAATAAAGTTGCTTTTTTATTAATTCTTAGTTCGACTCCCGGCTCGGATTCATTTTTGACCAAAGACCAATTTTGTAAGACTAATAGAGTAGTTAGTAACCTACCACAGTTACTAACTTCGGAAAAGAGATATTTTAAAAATATATAATAGAATCGATATATTAACGTATTGAAACACTGATTGCATTTAAGATAGGCATTCATCTAACAAAACGAGGAGCTCGATGACGCAGCGGCTAGCGCGTTCGGCTTGCGGTCTTGCTCGCTAAGCAAGCAACTTTCGCAATGCCGGGTCGCTGGATGGGTGACCAAATTTAAAAACATCTCGAGCTCCTCCGTGCTTCGGAAGGCACGTTAACCCGTTGGTCCCGGTTGTTGTCGTAAGATGGCAGTCGTTAAAACCCACCAACCCGCATTGGGCCAGCGTGGTAGGTTATGGCCTAATATCCCCACGTGCTATTGTTCACGTGGGAGGCCTGTGCCCAGCAGTGGGACGTTTATAGGCTGATGATGATGATTCATCTAATTATGGTTAATTTTATTAGTTGTTTTATTGTGTTCACACAGTTAACAAAGTTCGTTAGTCAACGATTAATGTATTCCTTAATGAGAAGAACTGTTTAAATTGTAGGTAGCATAATAATATACGAGTACTAACATATTTTATATGCCCGGAGAAGAAAAGCACCTAGAGAACTAAGAAGGAAAAATAATATTCAGCATCTTTATAACAACCGGCTTATTTTAATGCATAAATACCTAGTAATATCTATACATAAATGGATAGCTCGTTTGTTTTCGCAACAACCCTGCTTATTTATTTGGATAAATGCTAAAACGTTGATATCCCACACGGTATCTCATTGAGTGCGTTTTCTTGTACCACATCGCTGAATCAGATTAGACAGTTAGCGTTTAATGTACCCTGACAATTACTAAAGCAAATATTTAGTTTTGTAGGTACGTACTGTTGCCTATAATTTCACAACTCATGAAGGCAATGATAACGTATGTGACAAATAATGAGTAATCCATTTACTTAGGTCGTTTGTTGTTTAAACAAATATTGACTCGCAAACACCATTACAAATAATGAAGCTTTGTAATGAAAGTACACGTCGCGCCACTTAATTAAGTTGGAGTTTTGATACGTGTCACCGGCGTCACAATTTTAAGCCTTCTCACAAAATCTCTTTGCTTTATTAGTATTTTTAGATAAAAGTGGCAGTGATATTTAACAACAAAAAAGTTATAATAAATTATACATATAAGCATAATATTATGTATAAAAACTATGTACTTACCAGCGCACGTGGTGACGATATGTGCATACCAATGTCAGCCGGCAGATGCGGCCGCGTGCAGGCCACACATGATGGCCTCAAAAAACACTTCCAATGAAAAAACAAAAAAATCCCAAAACACAGTTTTTAAAACGACTCAGAAAAGTTATCGCAGATCGCAGCGAGTCGCGCGAGTGTAGGGCGGGCGGGTGACGCGGTTGTGCACGGTGCTGAGGCGAGAAGCCGACTGGCAATACTGGCACACTAGGGCGGGCGGCACACCCCCGCCCAAGCCCCAGGCCCCGCCGATGCCTTAAATTCCTCGCATGCTTCAGCCTACTCTTAAACATGGCTCTGTGTTTATCAAAAACTCGTGCGATCACCGAAGACGTGTAATCGCTCTTGAACGCTGAGTTTCAGCCACGTTTCAGCTAATGCTGAGCTGCTTGCGTAGCGTTGCCGATCAGCTAATATCAGAAAGGGAATATTTTTTTGAACAACCGTACTCAGCTGTACCGTTACCAGAACGTTTACGACAGGACCATACTCAGCTGTCGTAATATCAGAAACTATAGAAATGCAATTGTTAGTAACCTCTAGGAGTCTTCTTTTTTTAGAATAGAATAGAATAATTTATTAACCATATAACTCGGAACGTTATACAAGGCAAGTCCAAGGCAGTCCTTCGTGATAGACAAGGTATAAATCCTACTAATATTATAAACGCGAAAGTTTGTAAGAATGTATGAATATTTGTTACTCTTTCACGTAAAAACTACTGAATGGATTTCGATGAGATTCGGCATATAGATAGTTTATAACCTGGATTAACACATAGAATACTTTTTATCCCGATGTTCCCACGGGAACATATGGATGGATGTTTGTTACTCTTTCACGTAAAAACTACTGAATGGATTTGGATGAAATTCGGCATACAGATACTTTATAACCTGGATTAACACATAGGATACTTTTATTTCGATATTCCCACGGAAAACGGGAACCACCCGGGTGAAACCGCGAGCGGCCGCTTGTGCTTCATGAAATTGCAATGAAAACATAAGTGCAAATTATCAATATAATAAACTAGATCTCATAAAGTTCCCGCTGACTGAGCGTGTTGTTTCAATAGTGCACTTAATGTTGAAGTAGACAAATTTTTAAACTTTATTTTCATCCATTTGAGTAAATAAAGCAATTATAGCAACAGAAATGAAGTGATATTATAACCATGGTGCAATTTCTTATCAATGGTAACCATAGTGCAAACTAATAACTTTTAACTGAATCAGACCTTTTTTTTTATGTACAACAATATTTTTGTTTATTTTTACTGGTAACAGTTGAAAATATCTATTGTTGGATAGAATAGAAATATCGCAAGCAAACCAATATATGATTTCAGTTTTTATCAACTAAGTAAATAAGTTATCAACTGAGATCTGTCATAACTCATAAACAATCACTTTCACATAAAATATGCATCCAGATCAGGTTATTTCTGCGTTCCACTCGAAAGCTTTATTAGAATTAGATTTGCATATTGCCTAGATTTGTTTCGTTTTATCTCCAAGTCGAACTTTAACGGTAACGTCAAAAAGAATACTATAAAAGATATTTATAGCGTTCCACTCTGTTGCTCTACCTGTGTGCTATAGATATACAAACAGGACACTTGAGAGATGTTTTCTTTTATAATAAATCCGCTTTTTATTCTATCGGAATGTCTTTGCGATTTATATGTGTGTTTTGCGAAGCGCCCGGTACTTAGGTAGGTATGTTTTATTGAAAAATTGTTTTGAGCTAGACTTAGGTACATTATTATTATTATTTTTATTCTACAACGGGTAAGCGCTTGGCCTTCATTTCACCTGATGGTAAGTGACGATAAGGCCAAAGGTGGAAGCGCGCTTCACCCGGAATCCTCAACCACTGAGCAACTGGCTATCTTATCTCAAACTGTTGGAACACAACAATGCTATGAACATCGTTGTTATGGCGACAGACTTAGATAAGATGGTGGTAGCTAGCCAGGCGGACTTAACAGCCCTACCACCAACCAAACAAACACACGAAGATGTACCCCTCGCTGGGAATCGAATCCAGGACCTATGGGTCTGAGACCGGTGGCTTAGCCACTAGACCACAGAGGCAGTTAAAACCACAACTCTATTTTACTTCGATAACAATAAAATAATAGTG
The DNA here is from genome assembly GCA_963921215.1 of Scoparia ambigualis. Classification (NCBI taxonomy): domain Eukaryota; kingdom Metazoa; phylum Arthropoda; class Insecta; order Lepidoptera; family Crambidae; genus Scoparia; species Scoparia ambigualis. The sequence goes on along the minus strand of OY992510.1, from coordinate 21,416,213 downwards.
TAAGTGTCTAATATTGCCAAGTATTTAAAATTACTATAAACATTTTATGAAAAATGCCACGGGCGGTGTTCGAACCTGTACTTTATAACCTGACCCACTTGCAGATTCAAATCCCACTCGTGGCACTTGTTTTAACATTAATAACAACTGAATTATAGTGTTGCTGCGGTGCTGCCGTATGTAGCGTGTTTTCCACACATTAATAAAAAAAACTATTAATCAGGCTTATCTTTAAAACTCCGTGTAAAATAAAACTTTAAAACTTTAAATATTGTATACATCCACTAATAGTACATAAACACAAATCAGGATTAGATTTTTCATACTAACCAAATATCAAAGACAGTTTTTCATTTAAAAAATGGTAATTAGTTCACTTACCGAATAGATAAATGTTCTGTGAGTTTACTAAAATTAAATGTTTAAATCCTATTTTATTTAATTTTTTTTAACAAAAATACTCTTCTGTCTCTAAAAAAAACTGAATTTTCCTAAAAAGATTTGAATCCCAAATTTTCGCAACTTAACTAATACCAACTAATAGATAAACCTACCTAAAGGTAACATGATTATTTGAACTGAAAGCTAGTGGATTCCTTCGGATAATAAGAAAAGTAAGATTTTTTATATCAGACACAGTAACGGAATGCGGGCGGATCGCTGCGGTCTATGCATTTGAATGGCGAGATGACAAATGCCATCTGGCAGCCTTGGCTTGCACAGATAAGAAGTAAGACCACGGACATTTTCCTATGCTACCTAGGTATCAAAAATTCTATTTTTTCCAACAGACTTTCTTAGGTATATTATTAGGTATTGCACACAATCTTCAATTTGATCCAAAAAAAACTGTTAAAGCTAAGCTAAGCTAAGCGCACTGTTTGAAGTCTGTGCAGCTTCAATCCGCTAGTCGCCTTTTTAAAGCATCCAAGAGAAGAGTTGAAAATTGAAAATAAAAAAAATGAAAAATGTTTATGTTTTTGTTTAAAAAATAGGATAATACAGGATTATACAGTATACCTTAAAGCAAATTACTGCCTACTTTGTTGTAAAGACATATCAGCAGTTTACATGTGACATCAACATAATTTTCTTTTGTTACGTTGATGCCAGTACTTTTAACAAGAAAAATAGCCTCATCTTATCCTAAAGTTACATAAAATTAAGTTAATTGTGTTACATTACATAAAACAAACTTATTATTTAAAAAATATGAATATGAAATGAAGTTAGTAGTACTCTTTAAACACGTAGCTCTTCTATAGGGCAGCTACATAAATATTTTTTAAATTGTTTGTAGGGTATTTTTAAGTATAATACATATAAATAATTACCTATTAATTATTGCTGTAGTCTTTAGTAGTTTAATGTGTGCGCACTTAGATTTAAATAGATTTTGAGGAACAGTATCTAGTTTTATGTTATCCATTTTAATATAAAATAAATGCAAATAAATAATGTACTGTGTAATAATGTATATGTGTAAATAACTTACTGTGCCCGAAGTTTCAAATGAATTGTACCTTTCGAAACTCACCTTCTTAAAATATGTTTACTTTGCATTGAAACTCAATTAACCTCATTCAACATTATGTCCAGATTAAATATAAGGTATATACTTGTTTTAAATAAAAACAAATCGATGATGATATGAGCTTAGCTGATTAGCAGTTGCTGAAAAGTATATTATGCGGATAGTAAGTGTAATTTCCTACTGCCCAAAGACTCTAACGCTGTGTGCTACCATAAAAAATTCAGCGAGGGAAAATCGCAGCCGGCACTTTAATACTTAAATCACGGCCGCGCTTGCTATAGCCACGGCTTTTTCGGTGAACAATATTTAATGAACAGTTTGTTGGATGTAAGCACTTCCTTTGCACCCGAATACGACCTCATAATAAGCGATAATTTTAATGTCCTCGTTTTATAAATCAGGTTTCATATTTTCTCTTGGTTTAAAGGTGGGGTATTAAAAGCTAAAAATACGAAATAATAACAACACTTCTAAATTACTATTACTACTATTTGTATTTAAATAAGAATTAAACATAATTACATCAGTAATTAATATAAATCTCTAAAATAATTGTTAATAATTATATGAATCTCTAAAATTAAACTCTGTGAAAATATGTGTGAAACCTTATTTATTTTAAAGTGACTGTGTTTTGTGTACCTACCGTGAAGTATTTTATTCTTTCTATTCTGCTACAGTAATAATATCTAAGTCTACAAGCATAAACATAACAATGAAAAACTAGAAAACATCATTCTCACATGACGTATACTTTATGTAATCTTGCCCTTTTGTATAATCATTAAATTACAACTAAATTGACTATTACCGAGACAATTTACGTACACGTAATCCCAAAGTAGCGATCATACATCTTGGCCTAACTAATTTCTCCGTAATTTTGTGTTCATAATAAAAAGGGTCGATACCCAAGCTACATAAAGCTGTGGGGAGATAAATCTCAAGTAATCCTAGCAATTTTAGCCTGCGTTCACCAATCTTGTTCCAAGGTAGATCGAACACTAAACTTGGATTGCATTTAAAAATTTAGAATGAGTAGCTCTTACTGCAACTGAATACTCGCAGATTGAATAAAGAAGATTTTGGTTGTCGAGTGCAAAAGCACTCAAAAAATCTAAAACACACTTTGCACGACCGGAGAATTGAAAAGGATAATTGCTTAGAAAAGAATAGTAGTACCTATATATACAGAATCAGTAAATTTTTACATCTGTTTTTGAAAATGCTTCTAACACTGAACTTGTTGATAATTTATAATAATTTGAATACAAGAACCGTAATTAAATACAAACAAGAAGCTCTATAAAATCAGAGTGAATACTTCAGGCATAAAGTCAAGACTTCCTTCCATTCGCCAGCAAAGAGGTCATAGTCCGAAGTGGCTGTAAGGAAAGCGCCGAAAGCAGTTTGTACGACTGTGTATTTTTTTAATTTCACAACGGTGTGGCACTTGACTTTCAACTTATCTGATGATAAGTGACGATAAGGCCGAAGGAGTGAGCACCATTCATCCAGAACCCTTAGCTTCTCTCCAACTGTACAATCACAGATTGCTGACATTGTTGATATGTAAACAGCCTTAGATAAGATGGTGCTAGCTAGCCTGGCGGACTTGGACCTTACAATATCAAATTATGTGTTCGTGAACGTACATAAGTGTTAGCAAAGAAAACACTTTTCAAATTATCTAAAGAAATCCCTTGTAAGATCTCAGTAAAGTTCCAAGTATTCACTGAAACTCAAGAGGTTTGGGGGGACATTCAACATTCATCATTTCTATCACTACTTATTATCACACATTACACACAAATATCACACATCTACTAGTATATAAAGAAAATATTTGGCAATGGCTAAAGCGAATAAAAAAGAAAAAACCACTGCCATTAGAAATTGAATAAATCGAGGCTCGTTTCGTTTATATTTCTTAGTAAAACATAGTAACTATGTAAAGTTTATACCACTTTTCTTAATGTTGATACTGTAACGATAATATAGGTATAGTCGACCTAACCGTATATTTAAAAGGAAGCTCGAGAAAATATTACGAGACCTCTCCGTTTTCTATTTTAAAACATTTCCATAACTTTTCCTTTACTCTTTGTCTGGGGTAAAAATGAATATTTACTCACCTTTTAGTTTCTATCGTGAACGCAACATGTCAAACCATTAAGGTACCTTCTACAAGACTTAAGTATAATGTTATATGAAGTACCTATGTAAGTATATTGTAATATGACAGATTTAAAAAATAAATATAATTTTGTTTATTTATAACAATTGAAAAGTACACAAGGAAACATTTTGTGCTTTCCGTGCTTCGATTGATCCCGGTTAGGGTTACCATCCATCCGGGTTTAGTCAGGACGTGTACGGACTTTGTCCGGCTCTTTAATTTGTCCGGATTTTGGAATATGAGTAACAAAACTACATTTTAAGTAATAACAAATAAATTAATGTTTTATATTTTAGCGTGTTATTAACGCTTAAATATACTTAAGTAAAATTTTAAATACTGAAAAAAGACGACAACCTCAGGCTGGAATCGAACCACGCACCTTCCGCATTCTGGGCGGCTGCCTTAACCACTTGGCTACCGAGGTCTGGCTTTCAACCGTCGAAATTTGTCAGTGCTTGATGCTTATGTTTTTAGTCAAGATTGCTTCATCAAATCTTAGAAGTTTTCACCTCTGAGATCCGAACGAAATATTTTTACAAATATTTGAACATTCTGTTAAGATTACTCAAATAATAGTTTACTTAAATATCAAATAATTTTACTTAAATATCAAATAAATCTTTAATCTTTATTAATTTCCCATTTATCTAAAAACAAAACATAAAAAGACAGTAATGTTTTCATTTTGTGACTAAAAAGTCTGGACTTTGATCGAAATGTCAGGCTTTTTGTCAGGACTTTTCAAATTCTTAAATGGTAACCCTAGTCCCGGTTGATTTTACCAGATAACAGTCGTTAAAATTTTCTAACTCGTATTATACGGTGGGGGTCACCGTCGCTTCACCACTTTGCAGCGATTTTCGTATGAAGCGCACTGACCGCCCGGGTACGTGCCCGTACCGAATAGACGACGCGGTGTGCAAGGGATTTTGACCTTTAGACTGGTAAAGCGGCGGAGTCCGCCATTGTACCAGCGTGGTGGGCTATGTGCTCTATACTATAGCCAAATTCAATGAAGAATGTTTTTAAGCTAATTATTCACAATTCTTTGTGCCAATATCTAGTGGCACTTGGATTTTTACTGTTTTTATCACCATAAAAAAAGTTTCCAGTAAAGCTTAATTTGGACTAGGAAAATAGTGTAAGAGTAAAAAAAAATTGATAAACAAAACATAAAGTAATTATTACTCACAATGTCACTACATTAAGCTATCTTATTGTAAAGCTGAAAATCATTGTTATCTCTAATAAAAAATATAAAATTCATCAGATCCTGAGTTTTTGTTAGTCCAGAGCGCGCGAAGTTCACCTCACACATTTCGGCTTGAAATGCTGCATATAATCATAAGATTACCATACTGAGTTACGTAATTATGCAGATTTCACCTCCAATTATAAAACTCGGAAGTAACATTTCGGCGGACGTTTATTTAATTTTTCGGGAAGGCTTAATGCGACGGCGTCGGGACAGAACAGAAATTACGCATAATTTTCTCCACTCATTTGTTAATATAATAACGGATTCATTCAATACATTATTTTGATCGAAGCACTAAATACTTTAATGCTTAGTGACGTTTCGCACTGAATAAGTAACCTTATGTCTTTGTTATGTTGTTTATTTTCTATGCATACAATTGGGACTTTAAGTTACTCGCGTCCGTAGGTTTACCCTTGAGACCCTACACGTGACCCCTGGCTGGTGCTAAATGAGTGACACTGACTGAGTGGGAGAGCCACGCTGCGTTGCAGCACGCATTGGGCCGGCTCGCCCGGCGTAATACCAACCTCTCACGAATATCCGGAGTGAAATAATGGCACTTAGTGCTGTTGTGTTTCGTCCGGCCAGTGAGGGTTGTGGAGGCCCGCCCCCCCTCCCCCCTTCTCACAATTCCTATTCGTTCCTAAAGGACGGCAACGCGCCTGCGATACCTCTGGTTTTGCGGGCGGGCGTCCATGGGCGGCGGTGGTTACTCTCCATCAGGTGACCCGCCTGCTCGTTTGCCTCCTTCTTTTATATAAAAAAAATGCATTTTAAGAATACATTTTCGTTACGTAACCTTTCTATCTACAGGATGTGTAGTATTAAGTATACGGAGTGTTTTCTATGTTTTATACTTATGTTAATCCGTTATTATGAATGTAAAAGTGCCTCTAGGGTTATTTGTAACAGAAAACTAGACGAGTGTTAAATATTCGGAAAGGACTAAATCGCGCAAACGTCTGTTTGTTAACAGCTGGGAACTGGCTGCTCTCCTTCCAGTTTCGCCAACAAGATTCCATAAGAAAAATAAAAGAATGCAGTCGAAGAAAATTAAATTAAGTGCCAAATATGAAATCCCTCACCCGTGGCTCCCTCAAGCGTTTATTACCACCATTCGTCAGCTTCCAACACCAACTATAAACTCGAAATGTAAAAAAACGAGTCGTAACTCACATTACATTCACTTTTACTGAAGCAGTAACATCTTGATTGTGTTTCTTTTCATGGTCAACGTATTGTTTCGTTTGTTTAGCTAAAATGACGTCACGTCATATATTTGTTATGTTTGCAGTTAAACTATTTGTTCCTGGTTAATATCACTTTAAGTATTGCATGTTTTTTGTGAAAATAAGGGAGATTGTCATTATGTTGTCAATTTTCATCGGTAATAAATGCCAACTGAATTCGTATTTTAGGTTAGTAAATTAATGTTTGGTTAAATTTTTACGAAGAAAAGAATAAGCAAATATTTTTGTACTTACCTTAAATATCTTGATAACTGTAATAACTTTATTTTGCCAAGGGTAACTTTTTACATTGTACCAAAGATTTTGCTCAATTATACAACAAGTACAAGGTACACTATTGCATAATAGCTAATTTCAAACTTTTTTTTTTTATAAAACGTACAATTATTGTCCTATTACAACTTCACATACAAAATATTTTATCTAGTCACTGAAGCACTATAAACACTTAATAAATGTAGGTACGCACAACGTGCATCACGCAAAAAAAATTATTCACTAACGTTTGTTTACACCAATCAAAAAAAATAAACAAATCAAACAAGTACAAATGTGAATGAAAACTCATTTTATTCAAACCTACCGAACACCTTCTCGCAGACCAACTGCATCAATATTTAAGTACATATATCAAAAATAAAACGGAAGTAATGTCCAATAGAACAACCATAAAATCAGTAAATAGTGGTTCGTTTTTACTACCCAATGTCATTAACCCTGTTGTCTAGCGCTGTAAAAGTTAAAGGCAGAGGTGCTTAGCTCTAATTAAAATGGACCTTACCCACCTGTACAGAAGATTGCTGTTTCCCAACTATTATCGTTATTCCTTGTGGCTAGGTCCTTGATTACTGGCAAACATAAATTTGCCAAAGCACTTACCTGGAAAATAATAAAAAACATGATAAGTAAAATTTTTGTGGTTCGATTTCCGCCTGAGGTTGTCGTCTTTTTTCAGTTTTTAAAATTTTATTTAAGTATATTTAAGCGTTAATAAAATGCTAAAATATATAAAAATAAGTAAACGTCCACTGCTGGGCACAGAGGGGTCGACTCTTTTACTCCGAATCGAAATTTCGGCGGATTTTCCTTTGCTATTTACAGCTTTTCCATTCCATACAAAATAGGTTTGGCATTTAGATATTATTTTTTAGAAAATTGTTTGAAATTCCAAATTCTGGATAGCGCTATAAATAGCAAACGAAAATTGGCCGAAATTTCGTTTTGGAGAAAGAGAATAGGCTCTTAGGCCTTCCCACACGGACAATAGCACATGGGGAGAAGGGTCCTATGTTACCTCCAAGCAACATTAATAGGCATGTTATAAAGTATTTTTGACTCTGACTTTGACTCTTGTTTTAAAACAATTAATCAGAAGAAGGAAGCATCAAAGAAGAAACACGTATTTTTTTTAATTTATTATACATTGAGTTACACAGCAATCATTTGTTCTACAAAACTACTTGCATAGTTTGATTGTAGGATCTTAGACGTTCGGCTTCCTTTCTACGACGCCTTCTCAGATTGGATGCGAGTAATTAATCCGCATAACTCCGTTAGATTACCTGATGTGATCACATTCCTAACACAAGCGAATTAACTTACTGAATGTGTAAGCAGAACTAGTATGAATGTGTTCAAACATTTTGGGTCCTGCACGAAATTGTAAAAATTTACGTAGTTTCAAGTCACTTGTAAGTACCTATTATGCGTTGAATTAGTTAAATACATTAAAATAACTTATGCAAGTTAGCCTGAACATTGCACAAGGTCATGGCTTTGTTGAAATTTGAAACAAACTCTTTAAACAATAACAAACTATACAGAAATCTAATGACTCCTAAAAACATTTTTTTACGACAAACTTTCATAATTTTAGGCATGAAACAATAATTCTTACATGAAAATATTTGTATTGATATTCTGCAGGGCACCCCCTTCTTTAAAAAGTAAATTTAAATTTTTAACACAAGCGCGTGATGGTTTTGCACATTTCGCAGAATAAAAACATTGCTCTAATTAAATGACTAGATCTGAAACTTCAAAGCAGAATTGTTCTAATTATAAATATCAATATGATTGATTTTGCTTTGAACATCATTAAGAGACATGTCAGTATTTGCGATCGCGCGGCACCCCCTTAACCATTTTTGTATAAGGGGCCGTCCATCCCCCTTTGTGATATGTGGTGAGGTTTAAGTCTACCCCTCCGCTCCCCCCCCCCCCCCAAATCACGTGTATTTTTTAGTAGCTACATACAATCATATAATTTTTTTAATAGCTTTTATTTAACTATGTTCGGGTGGAATTTTGCAACTCAATTTTAGAATATCTTTAACCGATTGAGCTGAAATTTTGCATACATGTGTAAATCGTGCGGCAATGCGATATTATGATGACATGGTGCTGATCTGATGATGGATATGGAAGGTGGCCATAGGAACTTCACAATGAAACCACACAACCTCATCGAGTTTGGGCTCGTTTGAATCGTCTTGACGAGTAGTTTGTCTTTCAATGGTAACTAGGGTCTGATGATGGAGCTGGAAGGTGGTCATAGGAACTCTGTAATGAAACAACACAACCCCATCGAGTTTCGCCTCGTTTCATTCATCTTGACGAGTACTTTATTTTTAAATGGTTACAAGGATCTGATCTGATGATGGAACTGGAAGGTAGTCATAGGAACTACGTAAAGAAACGACGCAACCCCATCAGTTCTCAGCTCGTTTAATTCGTCTTGACGAGTAGGTACGTTAGTGCTAGATGGTAACCAGGGTCTGTTGATGGAGCTGGAAGATGGCCATAGAAATTCAGTAATAAGCGACACAACCGCGTCGAGTTTAATTCGTCTTAATGGGTAGACCGTTTTTGATGGGTGGTGAGTGGGGTTTGGTGGACGTGAATAAATTATGTTCAGTGAGAAGAACAGATAAAAAACGTGTCCAGGGATAACTATAAAGTTAAAAATAAATTAAAAGTCAAAAAACTTTTTTAAAAAACAAGCTTATATTTAAATGCGCTAAAAAGAAAAAAAATAAACTTTTACCAACAACTTGTAACGTCATTACTCAATTTATATTATACAAAAGGTTGTCGCGAGATTAACTATATAATTAAGTGCTACATAGGTACTTAAGTTTAAATAAACAAGTAAATTAAATACCTCGATGTGATTGATTTTAACTATAAAAATCTCGCGACAACCTTTTAAGTATATCATATAAATTGTGTAATGACGTTATATGTCGTTAGTAAAAGTTTATTTTTTTCTTTTTAGCGCTCTTATATAAAAGCTTGTTTTTTAAAAAGGTTTTTACTTTTAATTTTAAGAATATTATTTTTAAATACAGGTATAAAGTTTAATCTAATTTTAGTTGAGAAAATTAAGGACCATGATAAAATGTCTTTGACAGGAAAGGTTGCAAGTTGTTTTTTTTACTTAAATCGCGCGTTTGCCTCAATAATAAATACACGTGATATGTTTCTACACCCCCCCTCCCCCCTTGTGATTTTTGCCAAACCCCCTCCCCCCTTTCGAGCCTCACGTGATTAATGGACGGCCCCTAACTGGATATAAAGGTAACACTAAATTTGTGATAGAAACAAGAACTATATGTCCAGAGATCGGCTATTAGGTACGAATCTTCTTTTGTTTATTTTTTTTGACAGCCTTTTATCTATAATATACTATTATCAGTGTGTCATACTAATACACCTATGTGATATGTCCTGTACTTACTTCTAGTGCGATACATAATGCTGTTGACCTGTACGATGTTTTTTTTTTCCAAAGCGTATAATTTTATGGAATTTGCAAAATTTTAATTTTTATATCATTATAATGTGCTCTTAATAATAAAATGAGACATGTGATAAGCCAGCACCAGGATATTTTGAATATATAGAAAGTTATAAACTAAATTGTATACCTATTAAAAATAGCTTGTACAGCACTGAAATATTGGGCATATCTTTTGTCCTGGATACAAGGTTTAGTGATGTTTCTACATAAAATGAAATAATCGATATCGAGAGAATATTTTAATCAACCAAATAATACAACTTAACACTTTACTAATTTACATAAAATTTAAATGGACTTTGTTAAAACATTCAAGACACATTCCTTTATTGCCAACCATATGGTGTTCACTTTTTTTACTTTGCCGTCTGCTTGACGACTAGACATATTTTTGCGAAGCTCCTTATAGCATTCACAGCATGGCTTCCTTTTGGAAATTTTCATTAAGGTGTGGTACTTTTTTAGTGGTACCCTTTCTTCCTCTGCTAGTTTTTTTTAGTCAGGGATACAATTATAGACTCAGTGAATTCTAACATTGTTTTCTTATCATCATTACGCACAGTGTTATAAACCAACCAAGAATTGACCATACAAGTGCCAAACAATAAATTCATCATCAACTTCCTAAACCATTTTAAACCTCTTAGGGTAGAATAGTAGGATAGTATCTGGTCGCTGTAGTCCACCCCCTTTTTATTATTATTATACATGGAAATACAATCTGGTTTCATAATTGCCTCTCCGGTCCCTCGTTTCTTTTTGCCGGTGTCTTTAATTTCCGCATCATGTTTTGTATATGTTGATAACATAGTGACTGGTCTTTTGTCACACCATTTTATAACTTTTACACCATTTCCATTCATTCTTCCTATGATATTTCCTTTTTTACTTTTGCACTCGTAACAACTTTCGGAAGTCTTATTCGATTTATGCGTTCTGTGCCGCAATACATTGTTTTTTTTAAATAAATTCTTCTGCTAGACCCACAGATGAATAGAAATTATTTGCTATTACTATCCTGCCTTGATTTTCTAAACCGTCAATAAGTTTTATTACTATTTCATGGGCATGTGGTTTTTTATTGCTTGTTACACCTTTACCAGTGTAAACTATGACAGAGTGGGTATAACCTTCTGGGGTACACATTTTATATAGTTTGATTCCATATTTGTGAGCTTTATTCTTTATAAATTTCAGCCGTCCTTTTCATGCAATCATGCTCTCATCGATTAATAGACATTTCCTGGGAGTCAATATTTCTTTAAATTTTCGAAAAATTAATTCCATAACGTCTCGAACTTTATGCAGCTTATCATTATCTCCTTCAATATTTCCATGACTAAAATGCCAGAATTTAAGAAGTAAGAAAAATCTATCTCTCGTCATTAAAGACACTATATATTCATTTTTGTAACACCTTTTTTTGGACCAATAAGAAGCCAAACTGGAACTTTAGTTAAACCCATCGTTAACAAAATGCCCATAAACTTACATATTTCTCCATAATCTGTAGGTTTCCAGTTCATTGCTCGTGATTTAGATTTTAGTGTAATATCTGAAATATATTTCTCTGCATATCGATTGGTTTTACAAACCATTTTGTTAATAATTTTGTCAGTTACAAATAATTTATAAAATTCAATAGGCGATTGTACATCTGAAGGCACATTAACTTTATAGCTCTCGGCATATTCTTCAATATTTGGCATAACAGTTGAAATCTCTTCTACCCAAACATCTTGAATTTCTTCTTGTGATGGAATATTTTCTTGTATTTCAATTGTTTCTTGAAGAGGTAATTCTTCGGCACTATCACTACTACCAGAACCAGTATCAGATGAAGAAGAAGTTATTGACGTACTTTCTGAATCATTGCCAGTTTCTGAAAATATAGGTTTACTTCTAACTTTATTCTGCTGAGGAGTGTCTTGTGAACTACTTGCGGTACAGGACCTGTATCGGCGAGTGTTGGAATTTCCTGTTCAAGATTTTGCATTGGTGTCAAATTTCGAGTTGCTAAATGTGATAAGTCAATTACTGTACCGTATTGGTTGCTTAGACCATGAAATGCTGAATTTTCAACAGTCTCACGTTGCAACTGCACTTTGGGAGTGTTAACTCTTGAACTCTTGAACTACCAGATTATTAACAGTTATATCACTTAACGAACCAAAACGACTAGATGTATCAGGAAAACTCACATTTTCAAGCGACGAATAAGTTTTACCAGTGGTAGGACTTAAGAAATCATTTCTTTTAGTTATACTGTTTTCACCAACCGATATGTTTTTGGTCGGAGGGCGTATTACGACGTCTTCTAAAAGTCGAATTTTATCACGGTTAAAAGAACTCGAAGGAAATTCTCGTTTATAAGTAACCTCACCATTTTCACTATCTTCTTTACTGTTATCCTGTTCAAACACTTTTGATAACATTCGACGAGATCGCTTCACAGGGCTCAGAACCGGTTAATAAATAGCGGTTAATATCGTTCTTTTAACCGGTATGATTCAGTTCATTGATTAACCGGTTGATACAATAAACTGTTCCAACCAAACCGAAAAAAATTTGGTTACCGGTTAATACAAAGAACAGAATTTTAAAGCTCGGATAAACCGATACTTGGCACTGATTTATTCGGTTAATCTCATATGCACTCGACTCAGCCAGGCGCAGCCGACCCGCCCGCCGGCCGCTCGCCGCGCCGCCGCCTACGCGCTGTCCGCCGCCTTCCGTCGTATTTTTTCGTGCCATCGCTCCCTGTCTCACATGTACGCCCAGTTGTGAGAAACGCGTCGTACGTAACAAATTCGTTCGTTTTCGCAAAGACCAATTGGTTCTCTTGCGTCGAGTTGTTATGTAATGTGTATTTCTCGTGTTATATAATTTATTTAAAAATCGCCGTGTAAGTGTATATCGTGTAAAACATGGAACGAAAGAAGAAGAATAAAAAATATTCTGTGTTCGATTACGATCAACAAACAAAAGCCTCCCCAGTGGGGGCAACTTGGGGGACTGAACCGTTAAGTTACCCCCTTCCGGGCGAGGATTTGGCTTAAATTATCTATATTATTTTCTAAAGATTTATAAACATCATTTAGATAGTTAACATAAAGAACTGTAAATAAATAATTTGTTTATAAACATTTTTCAAATTTGGCTTTAGTATTAAAAGCACCATGTAAGTAGGTTAGTCTGTAAAATTCTATTTTATTATATTTTTTGAGTCTCAACAATATTCTTCATAATTAATTACGTTGGACATTCTTTAAAATTGTACATACCTCACGGCTATCGAAAGGACATTGGCAAACTCCCATACAAACTTTTGTCGACTCTTTTTTCAATTTTTCAATAAATGAAAAAAAATAATTTTGGTTTATAGTTTGTAATCCCGAGCAACATGGTCTTGGTTTTACTTCTCTAGTAAATCTACAATTAAAGATATTCTAATTAAAAGTTTAGAAGGTTATGTCTAACATAACTGGATGAAACAAGTACATACCTATCTAGTTGTGTTATCCTTTCAAGGATTGGCCAGCACAAGCAACAGACCGTGAAAAAAGGAGGGAGGGGAGGGAGGGCTTTTCCCACAGACATATAATAGATATGTCTGTGGCTTTTCCCAGCAGTTGGAAAGTATAGGCTTATAGTAATAATAATGTGATTTTAACTAACTAATGACTGAGCAGTATGGTCTCTGACCTTAGCTTGTTCTTTCAAGAAACAAATTATAAAAAAATACGTCTTGCCAAAATAAAAAATTAGAACGTGGAATAAATAGCTCGACTTCTTGGCGATAAAGTAAAGCGTCATATCTGCAGTTTTGTTTTATTTTCTTTAATTTGTGTTTTGTCGGATATTAATGTGAAATAATGGTGGGTTATTTACTGTTAAGTATTCGTGAACGTGCATGGTATTGGCAAATAAAACAAAACAGTGCAACATAACTTTTCAAATTCTCTCAAGAACTCCGTGTGAGATCTCAATAAAGTCCCACAGCTTTATTGAGTTTTAAATGGTTTGGGGGAATATCATTTACCATTAAATTTAAATTAACTTTATTCAAAGAAAATATTCTCTTCAATATCTTACTCGAAACTGGCTAAATGTGTTGTGTGTATTATATAAGAGAAAAAAACTTTTACTTTTTGCCTCAGCCAACAGCAATATCTAGTAATTTACGTGTATTTTAAATTTGTTTTTATTTCGAGATTTAGACAGGTTTTTCTTATGTTTTCAAAAATCTTACAAATTTATTTCATCCGTATTTTTTTTTTTTATACTAAGCCCGGCAAATGACCCCACTCCACCTGATGTTAAGTGGAAATGAGGTCCAGGCGCGAGGACAACTGGTGCAGCGTAAGAGACGTAGCATCAGTCATCCTCACTCTGCCGGCCCACAAAGTGCTTCTTCACGCCTCGTTTGAAGGACCCTAGTATTTGTAATAGTGAAATTTATAGACTCTAAAGAACTCATTCAGCAATGATTTTACAATTGTCTTTAAAGGATAAAAATCGATATGTTTTAGGGCCCGTTTTTAAAACACAGATAATTTTCTTGTTACGCTTTCACAATGAAAAATGAGTTTATAATCAAGTATTCGTACTAAAACAAGTGACACTTTGAACTGGTCGCGTGCCTACGTTCCAATTGAAGCAAGTGAACCGGTTAAATCTACCCATACTTTTGTAATTTGTGCCATTGTCAGAGCGAATAAGCCAAGGCAGACCCCTACGCGACACGAACGATCCAACGCGGCGACGAAGGCCTCCGTGGACAACGCCGAAACTTCCAAGTAGACGGCCTTGGTGGCTAGGCACACAAATACACACAAATATACATTCACAACTCGAGCGTTGCGAAGGGTGGTAGTTTTTACCGAGAAAGGTCCAGCAAAATCCGTTGCGACCCCCGAAAATGGACAAGACTGAGTGACTCGGTCCGAATGCATATCCCTCATCTGCGGCTGCATGAGTGAAGCCCGCACCATGTTACAAGTCAAGTAACGCGCCACACCCTGCGTGCGCATTACGAATGTGTCAATCGGACACCAAGAGCTTAACCAAAGATCCATCCTTTGGTAAAAGTAAGGGGTGGCGACTTGCGTGCCACCAACCCCCAGTAGCGGCACTGAGGGGGCCTCTAGACCCAAACCCTAGCCTCATACTCGAGGAACTTCACAAATTTGAGGTAGAAAAATTTAAGTTACAGCTAATAAAAAAAAATGGATCCAATGTACCCACTCTCTCCTACTATGACGACTGAAGGCACACTATTAGTTTATTTATTTTGCTTACTCTTTTCTGTATCTGAAATAGTATCCTTGTCATATTCATATTAAATTAAATTGAATTCATTAAATAATGGTTGACTTTTCCGTAGGTCTCGTTGAGGTAAAAAATTACTTTCAGTAATTAATAATTAATATAGTCTCCTAGTGATCCTACTTTATTGTGACGCTTATTTTAATTTCAAGACATCAGTGAATGAGAGTATTCGTAATCTAAAACACATAATTACTACATATATTAATTACAGATCACACAAAAATATTATCATCGTTTTATTTAAATACCTTGCTTTGTGTTTTTACTTACTGTACTCTGCATTAGAATACGATCTCTTTTCAATTTTAGGGAAAATAATTATATAGGTACTTTATTATCTGGCAAGACTTCTGTCCGGTAATTAGGATTCATGTTATATATACTTCAGAAGAAACTTCGGCGTTTTATATTTGTACACGCAAAATATTGCTATACCGCCCGGTTCGCAAGCAACACAGTCGAAAACTATCTCCTAGTAGTGTTGCGTATTCATAGAAATGATGCGAGAGCCTCATTACATTAGTTTCAATTAGTTTACGCAAAACACAACAGATGGCGTTGCTTACAAATTGTTTGGAATTCAAATTAACCGGTTAATTTCGGTTACCGGAATCGAAATTAATAAAAAACCGCTTTTATTTAATTAACCGGTTAATAACCGGTAACCGAAACCTTAACTTTATACCATTCCGATATGGGGTCAACGACTGAAACCGGTTAATAAATTTAACCGGTTTCCGAGCCCTCTTCATCATAATTATTTAGCGGGAACACTTGACTACACAATGAGAGATGATAATGACTTGCTGACTAGACGATAATCAAGGCCTCACTAATGTAAACAAGTTTGTTCCTGCAGTGCGATACCGGGTTGGTTCATACAGGAACTATATGACCAGTACCGCACTGAATTACAATATTTGTTTTTCAGTGCGTACTCATCGTATAGTTCCTGTACAGTTTAACAATAAATTCAGTTTATATTATGAGTGAGTCACACAAATGTATATTTGTCCCCTTCTAACTTATACAATTACCCTTAAAAACCACCAGGGGGAAAACGCGAAATAGCACTACGCACTGGCGGTAAGTCCTGCACAGGACAAATACGACCGGTACCGCACTGAATGTGTTAAATAATAAAAGCTGCTATGAAAACCAAACTTAGAATGTAAAGCGTATGCGTTGCGTACTTTTTCACATTAGCTAATTGTTAAAACAATACAGACCACGTACTTTAAAAATCTACATAGTTGAATGAGCTACAAAGCCGTGTTGATAAAGAATAATTGCATTTCGGTTCCATTTCATGAAAATATTGACGGTGCAGGAGGTTTACATGATAGAGTATAGAAAGTGTGTAAGTTGTAAAAAAGTAAAAATATCAACATAATTACGTACCATACCTTAAAAATACTAATTCTAAAGTGTTGTCTAACAAAAAAAACATTAAAAAATAGCTTAACAACGTATATAGAACGTTTCGTTAATTACATTTCGAAACAATTGCGTGAAAGAGCGACTAGAGGTGCAAACAAAATACGTCATAGCGGTAATGAATGGCCGGGACAGACGATGACGCCACGGGCACGAGCGGCAACTCACGTTTCTCGTATGACGTCACTCGGGAAACGGACCCGGCAGCCCAGTTTGGGGTTAATGGCCAATCTACAAAATAGAAAAAAAATACCAATTCAAACATTGTCATTGCACATCAAAGTGTGCAGTGCACTTTAGTCCGTTCTCGGAAATGTGCTCAATGACGCTTTTGTTTTTTTACAAGCAATTTTTAAAAATATTTTGAACAGCCAGTTCGTTTTGGTGAATTCGTTAATTTTCCTACAGTTTTCAGACGAGCTAATTCATGTTTTAAAACAGCCAGTTCGTAACAATAAGTGGAAGGAGTTCATGATTTCTTACTTAGCTGTTACTATAGCTTCGGTCATCGGACTACGCTTATTCAGACTCACCCATCGTCTCCGTTCTGGTGAGCAACATCATTGCTCTCCCCTTCATCCACACCATTGCACCCTTCCACCACAACTTCGGGAACCTCACTCATACCCAACACCACTGGCTAGCACGGTAACAAATCCGAACTTGCTTCGTCAAGCCGATATCGCGGACTGCCATAATTTGCCCTTGGTAAAAGATTACCATTACTACAAGTACCATATTATTAAATTAAGCGAAGTTAACTTGCAGACAACATGAAGCATATAAGCATGCGCCGTCCACCGCAAACGGGTCACGAACGCATACTTGGGGCTTCGCCGAGTAATCCCTTTAAAAGTAGTTTACCTGGGTAATAATATTCTTACAATGAAAATGTTGCAATGCTATTTTCCAATAAGCGGGATTGTTATGCGATGTGACAACATTATGGTATTGCCAATAAAGCAATTTGATTTAAATAAAAATTATTAACATATAGCCTAAAATATAATATATATATATTTTTTTTGTTTTTTTTTTATTTCGTAGCTAAGTATTCCCTGTCCTGAAATCCAAAATTGAGGAATAGTTTATTTTATACGCTGTTAAAAAAACGGATTACAATAGTTCATGTACTTACTGAGTAGTGCCCCTGATTTTCAGTTGGAGGCAGAATCAGATTTTAGTTTATTTAGTAATCTTTCGTTGTGTCTGTAGAACGTTTTTTAAATAATATTTTTTTTCGTAATATTATGTAACGTGTAATTTAGAACTTTCTTGACATAATAATTTGTTCGTAATAATATGTAGTTTAGTTAACTTCTGCGGTCTATTTAATAGACAAAGGGGAATGAGCAACAATGTATGGACCGTGGTACCAGCTCCAATAGCCACAACCAATATATATTTGACAAGAAATTTACATGTAGGAAAACGTCTGCCATGGCGCCAGTTCTAATTCACGTTTTAAAAGCAGTAATTCCACTAAGTGTTAAAAATTAAAATTTACCACAAAGTACTAGTATTACCATGTCGCGTAGCGGTGAAAGAATACTACCACCCCCTCTCTTCCCCTGGGTGTCGTAAAAGGCGACTAACGGACTAAAGACTGCACAAACATCTAACAACATAGAACGGCGATGGACTCACCACCTGTCACGCTGAGCACATGTGCTGCCGATATTTGGTGAAAAGTGGACTATGGTAGAGGACTACTTTTGCTGTCCTCATTGCCTTGTCTCTGACTAATCCTTCGGAGATAATAATTATTATTTGCACTATTTAATAATAAATAACAATAATAATAATACATTTTTTTACGCGCATGACGCGACTGGATCATTCCACGCAAAAGTCTGGCATCTTCAAGTGCTTCGTCTCTATATGTTTCGAATATATAGAGATCATTTGATAAATGCTCAGGGCAGTAGGATCTTGCCAGCTTGAGCTGGTATTTACCGAGCACCAATAGGACTATGTCCTCCACCGTCATTGTAGGAAAGTAGCGAAAAACGATCGAGCGACTAGGTGGCGTAGCGCTGGCGCACGCGAAAGAATAACTTGACGTTCCTTGGGCTCAAATGAGTTAGAGGGAGTGGAGGTTGGCGTTGGCTATCGTAAAACTGTTTTTAAAATAAAAGCATGAACAGAAATGCAGATAATATTACATCTGTACTCATTTTCACACATAGATAAATAGTAATATTGAAGTACGTTTATCTCCGAACGCAACAAGATTTGAGACTGGGGACTTTACTGAATGTTGATCGTCTTGGTAAGACCTTTCAAACGACACTACAAACATAACTATTGGAGCCGGGTAGAGCCGGGTACCATTCTGCTCATTCTCCTTTACACACGCTTGTATAAATTATTATCTCAAATAAAACACCATATTTATAAAGAAAATCATTAAACAGAAACAACTTGAATCGGTGGCATATATTCTTATAAAAGTATTCGATGATCTCACCCCCAACTGTCTTCAATCGTGCAAGAACGAACACTATCTGACGCCATTGTGACGCCGAATAAGGCGCACGCGGACGTAATCTGTCGTGCGTGGTGCCAACTGCCAACCCACATCACACGCGCCATTTTCGCATGTTCACCGCGATCTTTCGTGAGACAGTGAGACGCTGACCCCGCCGTGTTGACGTAATTGCCAACTCATACATCATTTTGATCAGTTTGAGCGTTCTGTGAAAGTTGGTACAAAGGTAAATCATCAGTAAAACACAAAATAAACATGATTTAGGACGTCAGCAAAAACTAAAATAAACTAAAGTGAATATAAATAAAATAAAAGTGATTCGGGACTTGGTACCGCCATTATAGCGCTAACCAATACAAGACACTAGTAGCTGGTGGATGTGTCGGATAACATAATACTCTCTATTATCCCCGAAGGGTTAGTCAGAGACTAGGCAATGAGGACCGCAGAACAGTCTACTGCCATAGTCCACGTTTCACCAAAATTGCAACAGCACATGTGTTTAGCGTGATAGGTTGGATGTATGTGCAGTCTTTAGTCCATTAGTCGCATTTTACGACATCCAAGGGAAAAGATAGGTTGGTAGTAAACTTTTGGCGAGCCAATATAACGAACTGCTGAAAATTAACAAGAGAAAAAGTAGATGAACAAAATAGTAAAAATATAATGTTGAACGAAGTAGGAAAAATATAACTTCTGATACTGTTGTACCAAATAAGAATTGAACAAACTACCCGCAACTCAACAAACCAAACAATGTTCTGTCTGTTTCAATTGTGCTAACCTGTAAAAGTCATTCTATGACTTAGGGATTTAGGTACCATGCATACATCTAAGCCTTAACTCTATTTGATTGTTAACTTATAGACGTACTCGTACTGTAAGGTTGTACTACTAAGGGCTGATTTTTCAAACCTCGGATAAAACTTATCCGTCTGATAAAGTATTACACGTTCAACCTAAAATGTCACCTGTAAAGAAAAAAAAGACATCATTATGACAATACATTTCAATCATTTAAACAATAGATACACAACCCCTCAGATCAATATAGTTATTGTTCTGAGCACAATCATATACTAAATCGTAGCAGAATAGTTTCACCTGTGACTTTGCCTGTGGCGTATACATTTGACGTACATGTGTTTTAGGCGAATAGCATGGGTTTCAAATGCTTTATTTAACAAAATGAGCATTTCAAATAAGCCTTAATAATATACCCCAAGGTATAATCTACTTAACATTTAAACATAGCAATTGCGTCCTTTTGATTCTCCACGGGGACATGACGAAGACGAACAAAGAAACAGAAAAATATTCTTTAATTATGAATTTGATTTAGATGTCCAGCGTCAGTCACTATGGCGTTGACCTATCAGTCTATGAACAGAGAATTATGGAGTCGCTTTTATTTATAGATATATCTAACATAGTGAGATAATTTTCAGAGCTAAAATTTGTGTTCAATTTTGATTTTGAACCTTAGTTGACTGCTAAATTTAGATACCAAAACTATTCTCGTCAATAGGTTAATCCTGAAATAAAGGCCGTAGAATGTCCTAGTGGTTTTTTCCGTATGAATGTGCAATGCCTAGATAAACCATTCAAATTTTAAGGCGCTGAGTATAAAATATTTTATTCTCCTTTATTTTTATATAAAAAAAAAAATTAACTACCACGGTGGACTTGGCATTCGTCGTGTACAGGACACGGCGTTACCGGCTTTCTTGGCTTCTATGCATGGGGCGCTGAATCTGGTTGCTCACATACTCAATGTTGATGGTAACGAATTTCAGGTGCCCTTTACAAGTAAGGCCTTGGCCGCTTGGTCAATTTTCTGTCCCGATCATGACCCCCCCCCCCCCCCGATCACCCTGAAGTTCAAAGAAATAAAAATATATAAATCTTTAACTTAAGTAAAAAGGGGATAATGTTGCTGGTTGTACAATTAGTAACATAAATGAATGTAATTTCAATTAAGTACCTAATCTTTATTGTACAATTGTAAAATAAAGATAAATAAATAAATAGGGATGATGTTAGATCTAAGTTGACTCGCGCTGAACTCATGGATGGCGCGAGCGCAGCAGATCTGGCTAGGTTCAGGGCGGTATCTCAGCCAGAATCCGGTGCTTGGCTGCATGCGTTGCCTTATCCATAGTTGGGCACATTCATGGACGATGATTCCTTGGGAGTAGCGGTGGGATTAAGGCTCGGTTGCAGAATTTGTGAGCCGCATCGTTGTGTTTGCGGAGCTCAGGTTGAGGCCAATGGGCACCATGGGTTGAGCTGCTCTAAATGCGCAGAGAGGCTTCCGAGACATCACGCGCTAAATGATATCATTCGGCGAGTCTATCTCGGCTAATATTCCTTGTGCGCTGGAACCTCCGGGCTTGAGTCGCACGGATGGCAAGAGACCCGATGGCTTGACTTTGGTTCCCTGGGAAAGGGACCGTTGCTGGTTGTGGGATGCGACGTGTGTTAGCACCTTCGCGGCGTCTCATATTTCCGGCACAATGCGGACCGCTGGGTCTGCTGCCGAGACTGCCGCGAGGCAGAAACACAGTAAGTATGAGGCGTTAAAGACTCAGTACCTTTATGTACCCTTCGTGATAGAGACAACTGGGGTGTGGGGCTCGGAAGCAAAAGCTTGTTTATTTAATTGCCAAAGTGGGAAACCGTTTGGCGGATCGCGGGTACGATCGCCGCTGCAAGTCATACCTGGTTCAAAGGATCTCCCTGGCGATACAGCGTGGCAACGTTGCCGGTATCATGGGAACCTTTGAGCCGGGGGTGACTCGCGGTGGTCTGTTAGATTAAGTTTTTTTTATTATTATTGTATTTTACTAACACATTTTTAAGTTGTTTAATAAAAATTCCTATTAACTACCTATATATACATAATTTTGAGCATCTCTGGTTCAAATGTGGTAGATGATATCAATACAAAATCAAAATACATGATTTTTGAGTTTGAGTTTGATTAATAAGTTTCGATGACAAAGGTTGCTTCTCATAACCCTCATTACCATAAATACCTATATTTTGTATTGCGTACTTAAAAAACACTTAGGCGTACATTTTAGTATACCGGCGATTCGCCCCAGCTTCGTATGGACGCAATCTCAGATCTTCCCGTTATAATTTTTTCATAACAGACTTTGTCTTCACAAATTAGGACCGCTTCGTATGGACGCAATCTCAGATCTTCCCGTTATAATTTTTTCATAACAGACTTTGTCTTCACAAATTAGGACCACGGCTAAATAAGTTTCGATGACAAAGGTTGCTTCTCATAACCCTCATTACCATAAATACCTATATTTTGTATTGCGTACTTAAAAAACACTTAGGCGTACATTTTAGTATACCGGCGATTCGCCCCAGCTTCGTATGGACGCAATCTCAGATCTTCCCGTTATAATTTTTTCATAACAGACTTTGTCTTCACAAATTAGGACCACGGCTAAACGAACATTATTAATGCGAGAATTATTTAATTATTATTGCGTCTTAACTTTTAATAGTTACATAGCTCGCAAATAAAATAAAAATTGATTTAATTTTGATATATCTCCTATCATAGAAGGATATTTCTTCCTTTATCTTCTCTTTATACACTAATTCACGGTCTCATACAAAATCAAACTCAAATAATGTCGCCGCTTAAGGGGATCCTGCACGAAATTGTGAAAATTTACGTACCTATAATTAAGTTAATTGAATTATGCGCTGAATTAGTTAAATACATTAAAAGAACTTACGTAAGTTAGCCTGATTATTGCACAAGGTCGTGACCTTGTTGAAATTTAAAACAAAATCTTTAAACAATAACAAACAATATATAAATCTAATGACTCCTAAAAACATTTTTTTTTGACAACTTTTTTAATTTTA
Organism: Scoparia ambigualis; assembly: GCA_963921215.1. NCBI lineage: Eukaryota > Metazoa > Arthropoda > Insecta > Lepidoptera > Crambidae > Scoparia > Scoparia ambigualis. The sequence goes on along the minus strand of OY992510.1, from coordinate 21,393,028 downwards.
CGCATGAAACAATAATTCTTACATGAAAATATTTGTATAGATATTCTGCAGGTCACCCCCATCTTAAAAAAGTAAATTATAATTTAATAATAATAATTTTTAAACCAAGCGCGTGATGGTTTTGTATATTTCGCAGAATAAAAACATTGCTCTAATCAAATTACTAGGTCTGAAACATCAAAGCAGAATTGTTCTTATTTTAAATATCATTATGATTGATTTTGCTTTGAAGTTCATTATGAGACTTAGGTATGTCAGTTTTTGCGATCGCGCGACACCCCCTTAAATACGTTTTATCCATAGATCAACATCAGAAATGAAACGAGATATACCTATAGACAAACATTTATTGTAAAGTAAACCTAAACTTTAGACACTAAAGTACAAAGTCTCGCTAGATTCAAGCTAGTTGGAACAAAGTTCAAAATTCGAAATTTTTATAGAAAAACAAGGCACGTATCTGATTTCTGCCTTGTTTTGTGGTGTTTCTCAAGCAGCAATCTATAGTTTTTATGATTGAAGTTAGTAAGTACATTATTGAAGTTGCGCTACTCCCTATAATAGACGTCGCAGTATTAAATTGATGGATATAAAGTAAACAATCAGGAGACCATTACGGTAAGTGCAGCTACCGAGGGCAATCTATTAACATTTTGTGGACAGCGCGGGCCGTATTGAATAACTTTATTTTGATTTGGCTGGGTGAAGTTCACGAAATGATACGATATTTCTTGGCGGCCACCCAAAACTAGGCTGAAAACCATAATGTGTGGGAGATATCTCAGTAGAAAGAGAGCATGCTGTATGTTTATTTAATTACTTACCTATGTAAGTAATATAATTTTTATTTCAAAGACACAATTTTTTTTGGGTTTTCGCATTCTACTTCTAACATAATTATACTTTTGTCACTGATCTGTTTTTTGAACGCCTTGGTGGCAGTGGTTCCGAAGCCAGGACTATAACAGGCTAGTAAACGTTTATAACCACGGAAAAGGGCGCATTTTATACGCGTACTTTTGCTAATTAAACACTCATAGTAGACTTGGCGAGCACCACTTAGACCAATAATACACTTATAGTTGGACTACGTAGAACCATTTTCTCCCGCGAAGCTCACTATGAGCATTTAATAGAACCAGGCAGACTTGTAACGTACTCCGCACTTCTATTACTAGCTACTTCAAACATTTGTGAATTAATGTTTTGTTGTGCAGTTGTGGAGAAAAATAAAAAAAATAAAAGTAACTTCATCTATTTTATATAAAATGTATTAACAAGTATTTTGCACGTAATATTATACGTGCATACATGATTGCACGGCAAACGCGTATGTGTTTTCGGTGAAGTATATTTACATAATTAAACGAACTTACCTGAAGTGAAGTTCTATTGTAATTATACGAGATGCTTAGTCCGAGATCTTCTATTTCACTTTGTAGTTCCACAATCTTGCATTGTGCGTGCCGCGAATATTTAGAGAATCCAAAGCCGAAAAAGGGTTACTTACTGGCAACACTATATCTGTGAGCTCATTCTTTTCAGAGCATTAATATAAAAAGGGTTATGATTTCAAACTTGACTTCTAGGGACATTGTTATCTATGATTACAATAAGGGCGGGTGGGAGATTGATATCTCGGACTAAGCATCTCGTATAATTACAATAGAACTTCACTTCAGGTAAGTTCTTTTAATTATGTAATTATACTCAAGCTTAGTCCGAGATCTTCTATTTTACTTTGTAGATGTTTAGAGATTTTTTGGAAATCATAACTTAGTACAACAGTAAAAAATAAATAATAAGATAAAGAATTAAAACAAGAAAATTTTAATGTGACTTATTTGACAATAAAGAAAGAAAGGCACTTACGTCTAAGTATTTGTCATTTTTTGTCATGCTCTTACAATTAACAGAGTTATATTAACTATGATAAAAGTATTACCCTACTTAACATTAGCGTTACATATAGCCTTTGCAAATGTGTAGCTATTGTTTTCTGAATTTAAGGGTCTGTTATAATGATTAGCAAAATTCTAGATCCTGTAGACCAACCAGCAGATTTAAAAATGGAATCTAATGTTACGCCTTCTCTACACGCCATAGACGTAGACGCATGGCGCGTGGAGTGAGGGGTAAATTTCTTAACATCTATACCACAATCAGTCATAACTTGCCTTATCCAGCGACTAATTGTCTGGTTACTGGCACAGGTATGAGGTTTTTTGTAACAAATTATAAGTTTATCCGTGTTATTAGCATCTACTTTTCGGAGTGGTTTAGTCTGGTCAATATAGTTTCGCAGTACGGTTAGGACATATTTCTGGTTTCATAACCAAATAAAGGAAGTTTTATTATAACCTGATCCTTACAGGGAGTAGTCGTTTTCAAGATATCAGTAATTATAATCTTAACACCAGTTTCATTGAATTCTATGTTATTCAGTCCGATAACTGACAATGTTTGTATACGTTGAGCAGTTGTGAGAGCTAACAAAATTACTATTTTTTTTTTGTAAGTTTTTCTAAGTTAAGGCTACTGTTTGGTGACCAAGTTTCAATATGATTTAAGACAACAGAAGGATCCCATGTGTTGTTATACTAAGGTCTGCAAGGTTTCATCTTGCACCCTGTGATAACATTTCTGTGAAAAATTTTTAAATTCTTGGAATTGACAACACATATATATTTTCTCCGTTACAAAACAGCCACCATTTTTTAAGAGCTGTTGTATATTGCTTAACAGTGTTTTGCGATAAGGATGCTAACATTACTTCTATTGTTTCAGTAGGGGTTAGTTTTCTCTGGAATGCTTCCCTGATAATATGCAGGCTCCCAGGGAAAGACTGTTGTGCAGGGGATGAAGTGTTCTAAAAGGTGATATTAATTAATATTTTGAGGGTTTAAACTGTAGGACTTGCGTTATTGCTAATTCACTAATATAAGGGTACCAGGGTTGCGACGGCCATAAAGGGAAAACTAAAATACCTATTGCCTTATCACAAATTATTTTCTGTATACATTTAGAAATCAATGAAAATGGTGGAAACGCGTAAAATAAATTATAAGTTGACCAGTCTACCGTAAAAGCATCAATATTTTCTGCATACGGATCTCTATGCCAAGATATGTATCTTTGACATTTTTTATTTGCCCTGGTTGCAAACAGGTCTATGTCAGGCTCTCCGAGTGACTTTGCAATGTTTATGAAAACTGTGTTACACAATTCCCATTCAGAATCTACATTTTTAATTCTAGATTCTCGGTCAGCTTCTTTATTTTCTTTTGACTTAATATAAGAGGCAAATAACCATATTCTACGAACCACACACCACTGCCATATAGTTCTAGCCAGAGAATTAAGCCTATCAAATTGAATTCCTCCCATTCTATTTATATATGCAATTGCTGTGGTGTTATCAATTCTTAATAATATCTGACAAGAATGCAAGTTTTTGGCAAAACATTGCAACCCCAGGAAAGCAGCTAAGAGCTCTAAATAATTTATATGATTTTCTTTATCTTTTGAAGTCCAAAAACCATTTGCAACGGTATCATTACAGTGTGCCCCCCCAGCCTGTCCCTGATGCATCTGAATATATTTCCATGTCAAATTTGAATTGTCTTATTAAATTTTTAGATTTTACAATTTTGGTCTCCCACCATTTTAAATCAGTTTTACAACTGTCATTAATATTCATAATTGAATCGAAATTATTCCAGGCAGGAAAAAATCCTGCCAGGAAGTCCATCCTTATAGTGGTGGAACCATCATGGTATGGGCGGGTATTTGGATCGGCGAAAGAACTGAGTTGATTTGGATCAGAGGCAACCTCAACGCTCAAATTTATGCTGAGACGATTGTATCAGACGTCATCGTTCCTCTACAAGTGCAAATCGGTCCCTTATTTCAGTTAATGCATGATAATGCATCATAATGCATAATGCATCAATGCAGGGCATGACATGATAACATCAATGTCATGCCCTGGCCTGCTCAGTCGCCAGACTTGAACCCGATTGAGCATGCATGGGATATGCTACAGAGAAGAGCTCTGCCGAATATGAAGGGTATCTAGTCGCAAGAAGACCTTTTTTTGTTGTTGCAACGAACATGGGCGGCCATTCCACAGCGTGATTTGGATGAACTCATTTTGAGTATGCCAAACCGATGTTCTTGTGTTGTTAGTGTTCGCGGTAGAAACACGGATTATTAATTGTTTAAGTTACCCAATAAAATTTTAAAGAAAACTGTTATTTCAGTCTTTTTTTCGAACTTTAATGTTAGTGGTTCAAATGTTAAAAATCCCTTTATTAGGAAAATGGCAAATTTCTTTATTAATGCAAAGGTGACTTGGTTTATCGTTACTGTAGACAAACGAAAACACTTTATTTGATGAATCCTTAAAGAAAATTTTAATTAATATCAATCAGGAGAAAAGTTATTGCAAAAATATATGTTGATCCCTAGACACTTTTCATGTGTGTATTTGCACTTTTCTTAAACGTAACTGATAATGACATGTCTTTTGTATTTACTATAAATCCTAAAAATTCAGCAACATTAGATGGAACAATATTACTTTTTTCTATATTTATAACAAAGCCTAGACATTCTAGTAACCTCAAGGTCATCTGGCAGTTCTCTAGACACTCCTGATAAGTTCTACCAATACAAATAATGTCATCAAGATATGACACTGATTTGTAACCTTTGCTTCGTAGAAGATTAATAATTTTGTAAATGTAAAAGGAGCAGTACAAAGGCCAAATGGAATACAAGTAAACTCATACATTAAATTCTGAAACCAAAACCTAAGATATTTTTTATCTTCACCTACAGGGATCAAAAAATATGATTCTTTTAAATCTATAGTGCACATGAAATTGTTTTTTGAAATCAATTTACAAAGTGTTCTCATCTCTTCAATTTTAAAATATTCTGGTGTGATGAATTTATTTAAACATTTTAAATTTAAAATAAATCTTGGTTCTCCATTTGGTTTTGGTACTCTGTGTCAGAGAAATTTGTATTCTTTGGGATATTATCTTGGTGAGGTGCCTTTACAAATGGGATGTTATAACCATTGAGCCAAATTAAGACAACTTTGTCTTGTGTTATTTTTAACCAATAAGTCTACCAGCAAAAGTATATACCTCTATGTTTGCCGTACAGACGGTTTGGCTGGAGGACGTTGTGGGGGTTTCGGTTTCTGCGAGTAATGTTGTGTCTGCTGCGAGTAGTGTTGTGTCTGTTGGTGGTAGTCTGTTGGTGGTATCTGCCCCCCCCCCCCCCCCCCCCTCCTTGTTTGAACTCGGTCATACTCGCACGAGGAGGGCCCCTGAAATTTCCCTGTTTCTTGGGAAAACTTTGAGTATAATTTGGTCGGTTAGTTGTAATATGTTTCCGGTTAGGGATGTTTTGTTTTAATATTGTGCCAGCAGATTTCTTTATAGCTGTGGCAGCCTTAACATTGTCGTTAAATTTCTCCCCAAATAGGTACTCATCTCTTTTTTGATTTTCGACTGTCTTGCCGATGTTCTTGTCTAAATTTGGTAATATTAACTTTTTTCTGGTGACAGTGTCTTGATGATGGAGGTCCATCAGTAACCGTGTGACATCACTGATTGTTGAAATTAACGGTCTTTCACTTTCTTGTCTCAGGCCTTCGTGGTGTCATTTAAGAAGCCCTCCAACTCTTTATTAAGCCTAGGTGCGTCTAAAAGTTTGGTGTTGGAGGGTATCAAGTACTTCTTCGTAAGTTCTTCCTTTAAGTCCTGTTTTAAGCCTTGGGTAATGATACCTTCGACCCTTTTAACCAGCTCGGTATGAATGTCCGGCCCATATTCTTTTTCTGTTGATGTAGTTTGACCAAGAGCCTTGATAATGGAGTCATCCAAAATATCTTGTGTATTTTCTACACATTCAGCACCTACAACATGTTTGATTTAGTTACATTATATCTATACATTCAGCTACGAGCTGTTTTGTCATTAGATACCTTACAGCTACCAGCCGTGTGTAAATTTGTACTCCAAGATGTATAACTGCAAGTTGCACATAGTATAGGTATAGATTACAGCCACACCGTGGCTGTTTTAGCAAAGAAAACCTTTCTTTACTACTTACATTAGGATTTGACAAGATGCAGTGCGATACTATAATAATTCACTCAATGCTTCAAGCAACAATCTAGAACCACGTTATATTACATTATAAACTCGGCGGGACATTCCCGCAATGATCTCACTCCACCGGAGTGCCTGTAATGATACGTACCACGTATCATAGAAACACAGGAACGATCAAAAGTTAGGTTATTTTTTAAAGGTTATACTTGCCTGTAACCTCTGCGTCCATAATGTCTACATTTTCTACATCACATTCCTCGGGTATTAAAAATGTTGGTGTCAGTGTCGGCGTCGGTGATCGTAAAGAAACCGGCGATGTAGTCCGACTTCGACTTCCTCCTTGTCTGTCTTTTAATTTTCTTTTCAGACGTTTTATTTTTGTATATCTCTTTCTTCTGTACTTTCCCGTTTCCTTTTCGGCATTTTAACACTTTAAAACTTTAAAACACTTGAAAAAACACAATGAGAAAAAAAAATTGACAGGTACGCACAGCGCGAAAAAAGTGAATGAGTTCACAGATATAGTGTTGCCAGTAAGTAACCCTTTTTCGGCTTTGGATTCTCTAAATATTCGCGGCACGCACAATGCAAGATTGTGGAACTACAAAGTGAAATAGAAGATCTCGGACTAAGCTTGACTATAATGTGTTTTACATCTCAATTTTTGTTCGCGTTTTGAACATGGCGTATTAACTAAGTTGTGTTTAAAAATAATATTAGTCCTAACAGCATTGTCGCGCCATATTGTGACGAAATAGGGTTCCACGTACAAATGTCTTATGCTTAATTTTAATAACTAAGAGTTTATTATTTTTATGTTTTAGTTGTGACTTTGATCGAACTATCATGGTCATATTTCCATTTTTTATATCTATTTTTGTAATAATTTAATAAAAACCCAATGACTCAAAAGAAATCAAAATGGCCGTGAAGATGCGAGAAATATTAAAAGCAATTGTCTTCTTAAAATGGACTTCACGAAGATATCTTTGGATACTAATAGTTTTACAAGAAACCTTTTTAAAGAAATTAAGACTATAACAGTATTCGAGAGTCCACAATAATACCAAGTACACTTACTCTTAGAAGAAACCACTGTAGAACTAATTCACTTATAATTGGCACATAAAGTTGACTTATACACTCCTATAAGGTCAAGTAACAAGTGCAAATGGTTTTAGTCTATAAATTACTATTACTGGCGTATGACACTTATAGCGGATTTATAATTACTTCTTATAGGCCATTATAAGTGTAACTTACTAGAGCAAGTTTTCTCAAGTGTATTTACACCTATGCAACCCTTTTATAGGCCATCTTAGCCTTTACTGCGCCTATAATTTCGTTCTATACACGACTATAAGTTAACTTATAAGAGCAGGTGTACTATAAACCCAAACGAACTCCGTGTAACCTGTTATAAGCTTGGTAGTAAAACCTGGAACCACTAAAAGAGAGGTACTAGTGCTGTAAACCTGTAAACTGTGCACTACAGGAGAACTTTGTTACTTGGAAGAGTAGCTTAGTGCTGGAAAACGAGCCTTTAATTTGCACATTACTTAATTCTACTATTTAGAATAACATAATTAAGGACCGATTTTTCAATTGCCAGATAAAACTTATGTGTCTGTCAAAGTATTACACAACCACTTCTATCATATTATACGCTATAGATACACGATTGCTGGTTGAAAAACGGCACCACGAAAACAAGGCTTAGATCAGAAAGGTGCCTTGTTTTGCTCTTAGTCGGTAACTGACAGCGGAAGTCAACGATATCGGGGTGCTCCCTAAAAAAATGCAAAAACAATATTTTTAAAGTGAAAAAGAAAGACGGTGTGACGTATTTTCAGTAATTATCGTTATGGTTTTTATTTATCTGCAATATTGTTCAACAATTTGGTATTAATAATTAATAACATACTTTCATTGTTTTTATTCTCTATCTATCGCTTGCTAATTTAGAATAGAGTCGGTAGGAAAATACATGGAGTCCCTTTTTTTATGTTTCTAGCTAATACTTGTGGAATATAACGTTTTTTCTTACCGACGTATTAAATTATTTTGTAATTTTAGTTTTCCAAAACATGAAATACATATCGTGTAATAGAGTCCTCTCTAATTTTTCTCTCAAATTTTATAAACCAAATGATTTAAATGTGTGTGTGTGAATTTGTTCGGACCATTTTTTGAAGATGACATTTTATTTAACGAAGAAAATATTTTAGGAGGATAAAAAAGACAGTCTTAAAGTCTGGCTAATAAAAGCTGTCCCTTAGAAACGGCAACAAATAAAAAAAATCTGATGCTGGTAATACTGGCTATACATTGAATAAACGAAGTTGATACTATTATTTTTTTATCTAAAATCAAGAGGGCATTTTCCAATTTGTATTGACGCTGTAAAAGAAAGGGAGAAAAGAAATGCCCTTTCCGAGTTTCTTGCCGGTACTTCCCAGTACAAGGCCCCCGCCCTATAGTTAGGACTTACGAACCGATGGCATAGCGGCATTCATAAGTGCTCAATTATTGTAGTCTAAATTGAATAAATGATTTTGAAATTTGAAACTATATGATCAAAGACTAGCAAGCACTAAATCGTATAAACACTGATGAAAGTAACGTGCTGGGTTCTCTTTTTTCTCAAGGGACAACAATGTCAGCACATTTCTACATAGCTGAAGTGCTGACCTATTATTATAGTTACACGTGGTATACTGAACGTGTTCCGCCCGATGCCATTTCCTCGAGTAAAAGTGACCTAGTTAAATTTAGAAAATACATCAGGAAAATTGCACAGTTGGTAGAGCGATTAGATTAAAATTTATATTACAAGTACCTTACCTTACCTTGAGTTTTTAAAATGCAACCCAATAGTTGAATCTGGGGACCTTTTTTATCCCAGTGAATACACTTTATGCAACGCTTAATACGCTCATATTATACTTACGCTACATAAAGATATACAAAATGGAAGACAGTAAATGTTTGTTTTCATTCAAATCATAACAATATAAAACATTCATTATTATTTAATATAATATTTAAAAGCCTTTTAAAATAACAGTCATTATTTAGGAAAATAAAACAATGTCCGGTTATAATTATCATGGCTGGATAATTGCCTACAACAATACAAACCATTCGATAAATGCTTGCCCGTCGTCATTCGAATGTCCATAATTATATTAAGTCAGTTAAAAGCTATTTGTACTCGTATTTAAAAGTAGTAACAAATACATTTTGTAGAACTAATTATTTTACAAAATTAAAAAAAACAACAAAATATGTGTAACATTTTTTATCACTTCTACGAATGACCTTATCAGTAGGTACAACTATTACAACACTGTTTCTAATCTATAATAAAAAGTTCCATCCTGTCCTCTGCTGTCCTATGGGTATCGTTAAAGACGATCTGAAGCCATTACCACAGTACAGTGTAGTCCCTTTATAACCCGACTTCCCCTTTACATTATAAAAAATACTTTGTTTCATACGTACGTAACGCGTGTCGCATAGCGGTGAAAGAATACTACCACCCCCTCTCTTCCCTTGGGTGTCGTAAAAGGCGACTAACGGATTAAAAACTGCACATAGGTAGTTGGAAGTATTTCCAACTGCATAGAGCGGAAATGGGCTCGCCACCTGTCACGCAGAGCACATGTGCAATCGCTATTTGGTGAAAAGTGGACTATAGCAGAGGCCTGTTTTTGCGGTCCTCGTTGCCTAGTATCTGACTAACCCTTCGGGGATAATAGTCGTGATTATATGTATGTATGTATGTATGCTATGTGGTGGCGGCTCATTCGTAGAATACTACCAGCCCATCTCTCCCTTGGGTGTCGTAAAAGGCGACTAATGACCGAATACTGCTCATGCTTCCAAGAGGTTAAAGACTTACCACCTATCACGCTGAACACATGTGCTATAATATTTGATTATTTGCTTGAAAAAACGCTCGAAGATAACGAAACGTTGAAAAAAAAACTCCTTTTTTATCTTTGGGTTTACATGTGCTATTGTTATTTGGTTTAATGGGGACTGTGGCAGTAAACTGCTTTTGTATTCATTGCCTCTGACTAACCCTTTGGGGATAATAACCGTGAATGTATTTATATTGATTTTATGTGTTTTATACGTCATACGTTGCCGTCATTTCACCTGATTGTAAGTAAAATAAGGGCTAAGATAGAATAAAAGGTGTGCACTGCCTTAGAGGAACTGGTAATTTTATCTCTTGTTTTCGAAACAAACATGCTATGACGGCAGACTCATAAATATGGTGGGAAAATTTAAAATTAGGTCGTAGTTGACATTGAATATAATATGGCGCATTACACTAAAGGTATTAGAGTAGAGAGTGTTGATGAATTAGAACGTATACGGCGAGGTGACAATACCTCCTATCTAACAGTTTTCGAGATGACGACAACTGGAAAAACATAAATGTGGAAATAGCTTCTAACTAAATGGCATTATGGTAACTCCTCCTATTTACGTACGACTTGGTACAACCCGATTTCACTTAGGCGCGAAAGTTTGCGAGAAACAAAACGTTTTTCATTCCTCATACACGGAAAGTAAGTCTGAAGTTGCCTGAGGAGCGGGAGGAAAGTAGTACTTTTCCGCCCTAGAGAGAATCGTTTTTCTGACATGTGTAATTGTGACTTATTATTAAAATCTTACTAAAAACACATCTCTTCGGGTGTCGTAAAAGGCGACTAACGGATCAAAAATTGCACATACATCCTACAGCATAGAGCGGCGATGGGCTCATCAAAATAATACTATATCAACTCCTCACTTCTCTTCGGTGTCGTAAAAGGCGACTAACGAACTAAAGACTGCACTTACAACCAATAGCATTGAGCGGCGATGGGCTCATCAAAATAATACTACCAACCCCTCTCTTCCCTTCGGTGTCGTAAAAAGCGACTAACGGACTAAAGACTGCACATGCATCCAACAGCAAAGAGCGGCGATGGGCTCATCAAAAAAATACTACAAAGCCCTCTCTTCCTTTGGGTGTCGTAAAAGGCGACTAACGGACTACAGACATCCATATTTTTGTTTTTACTTTTCTTATATTCGTAATGAAAAGCACAGTGTTTACCTCGGGTGAAAGACTTATTTACTCCATCGAAATATTGGCTCGTGAGTAAATAAGCTACTTTCACCCCTAGAGTAACAATGTACCTACTATTCTTCTCTTTGTGTAAAATCTTGTCTATGTTAGTTAGAAGGTATTGTCACTTCACCGTCAATATAGAATTAAATAAAAACTTGTTAGATAGAGACACATTAAGGTAGGAAGTGAGACTTCTTGGCGGGAAAGTGAAGCGTCATGTCTGCAGTTTTGTATTATTTTCTATAATTTATATTTTGTCGAATATAAATGTGAAATAATGGTGGATTATTTACTGTTAAGTGTTCGTTAACAATAATGAGTGTCAGCAAATAAAACAAAACAGTGCAACATCACTTTTCAAATTCTCTCAAGAAGTCCGTGTGAGACCTCAATAAAGTCCCATAGCTTTATTGAGTCTCGACTCTCGAGGGGTTTGGGGGAAAATCATTTACCATTAAACTTTCATTATCACTCATGATCATCCACCTAGTGTAAAGAAAATAATAATTACTATTAAAAACTTGACACTGGCTAAATGTGCTGAGCGCACGAAGCCATTATATAAGAGAAAAAAAAATAAGGTAGGTGCACCTGACCACCTAACGCCAGAGGGTTTAGCCCTCGGACCAATGGGCTATAGCTCAGATGATTATAGCTGCCGCGAATTAATATCTATGCTATCAATATACGTGACCCGGCGGCGGGCACGGCTGAAGGGTACATCGGTGATGACCATCAGTTCTATGGGGTGCTGCAACAAGTCATCGCTACAATTGGCTATTTGACAGTTGTAACAATAAAATATGAAATATGTCGGAAATGATAGGTTATGATTAAACGATAATTATCCAATAGTTTTTTTTATTAAGATAATTTGTAAATATTATATTTTTACAAAATAAATTTGCGTTTTTTTATCTGTGGATTACAAGACCCGAAAAACGGGCGGCCATGATTGAGCTTCATGTGACGGATTGTGACGTCACATTTCACAAAGTATACAGAAACTATCTGTCAGGTTTCAAGTAAAGTTTCTATATTTATTGAAATGTGACGTCACCGAGCAAAATGTCACGTGACCAACCGTTTTTGCGCGAAGTTTGAAATCAACAAAGAAAAATATGTTTTTTTCTGTTAAATAAAGGTTTTTCGAGATAGAAAATATTGTACGGGGTATAAAATAAGCGTTTGTAACTTTTTAAATACTTTTTCGAAAACTGTCAAGCAGCCAATTGACGGACATTCGAACACACCCGGGAATCCAACCCCGGAGCTCCGGATATCGAGCCGAGCGCTTGACCACTCAGCCTTTTTCATTTAATAAATGATATTTGGTCCGAGGTTTAGCCCCCTAATTGTCTGTCTTCAACATCTACCGCAATAGCTTTTAAGTACAAGTACATTGCTTTCCAAATTTGCAACCTATTTTTTTAAAATGATCAAACTAACGAAGCAATGTATTTCTACTTGAAAGGGATTGCGATAGATGTTGAAGTTAGACAAAACTAACAGCCGCTCGCGGTTTCACCCGCGTAGTTCCCGTTCCTGTGGGAATATCGGGATAAAAAGTATCTTATGTGTTAATCCAGGTTATAAACTATCTGTATGCCGAATTTCATCCAAATCCATTCAGTAGTTTTTACGTGAAAGAGTAACAAACATACACACTCACAAACTTTCGCCTTTATAATATTAGTGTGATTAGCCCCCAGATCCCTGTTCGTGGAATCTTTTGAAAACTTTCTCCGGAAAAATAGTATTAGATGAGAAGGTGCAGTTAGGCGAACTTAGAAAATCGTCTCGGTGGTAAAACCAATTGTTTGAATTCATACTAATATAAAGAGGAAAAGTTCGTAAGTTTGGTGTTAATTACTGTTATTATGCGATTTGAAAAGCTGTTTTGCCAATGTTTAGAATGGACCTTCAAGGTTAAGGTTAACCGTGCCGTGTAGCGGTGAAAGAATACTACCACCCCCTCTCTCCTTGGGTGTCGTAAAAGGCGACTGACGGACTAAAGACTGCACATACATCTAACAGCATCGTGCGGCGATGGGCTTACCACCTGTCACGCTGAGCACATGTGCAGTCGATATTTGTTGAAAGTGCATGGACAATGGTAACGGACTGCTTTTGCGGTCCTCATTGTCTAGTCTCTGACTAACCCTTCGGGGATAATAGGCGTGATTATATGAATGTATGTATGTATGTACCTATAAGGTGATAGGCATTGTAATATAATCGAAACCATTACTAACGAACAAAGTCGCAGGCTGAAAGGTCCGCTAATCTAAAATACTCCTCGTCTGCCAATACTGGACCCAACCTTATATACGCAACGTTATGTGGGAACGGAAAGCTGATAATCCGTATTTGTTGGCATAGTAGAGTTCTTAGCGTTTTTGACCGTGACATAGGGGTCAAGCCACGCCGCTATGAGCAGAAGAAGCCTTTAAGGACATTCTAGGTTACACTCCACTTATTACTAACACCAAAGACGATATGTACAATATAATTTGTCTATGATCTTACGGTTGGATGTTGCCAGCCAAAGTAACATACAAATTACTTTGTTTACCATGTTTTCGCATTGAACCAACATATTTGTACCCTAGTGACTCCTATATCGTATATTATTGTGCTGCCTAGCTCTAATACTTCTAATACTTACATTTTTAAACTCATGATATCTTTGGAATAAAATGTTCAATATTAATAATTCAAAAATTTATATAAAGTTATTGAAGCAGCCTTGAATATAAAGTAATTTATTTTGATTAGAATTAATTCCAAAGAGCCTTTTGTAGCAGCGGTAATTAAATTATGTTTTTAAAATAAAAGTACACTTATTGTGACATAACTATAATAGTTAGACATATGCTATTGAAACACTTTTTGCAGATAATGATGTGTTTTTGTAGATAATTATTTGGTTCTATCATAAATAGTTTTCGAAGCGCACGCTATGTAAGGATTTGTTTAGGTAATTTTTTCACAAATTGGGTTACATTATTGGAGTTTTAGTAAGGATCCCTAAGTTTTTTTAAAAATATGGTATAGCCTATGTCACCCGTAGATAGTGTAGCTTCCCAAGGGTGAAATAAATATATTGAGATTCAACAGTAAGAACACCAACTTCCTTAAATTATTTCTTAAATGAGTTTGGGATCTCAGTCTATAAATGGTTCTTATTACTCGTTTCTGTAAAATAAATATAGTTTTAACATCAGCCGCTGTTCCTCACTAAAAAGGACGCCATACGACATGACACTGTGAAAATAACTAAAGTAAACAGTCGTAGCAGATTCAACATCTGTTAAATTTTCTAATTTTTCTAATCGCGTTCTGCAGCTTGCAGAAGTGAGTTTGACGGCCAAATTCGATATATGAGGGTTCCATTGTACTTTTGAGTCAAGGGTTATCCCTATCAAAACTGTCCAGTCAACCAAATCTAATTTATCACTATTCATTCTAACATCTGTTTGTTCGGTCTTGTTATTTTGTAGTATAAATTTTATACATTTCGTTTTTTAACGTTTATCAGTAAACCAACTGAGTACCTCTGAGAGAGCATTGTTTACATCGTCATAATTATTCTTACACCTAGTCACATTAAAAATGAGTGAAGAATCATCCGGAAACAATACAATATCACAGAAGTTTTCTAATAAGAATGACAAGTCATTGATTTATTTAACTCCCACTTTTACATGAGAACCGGATGACTTAGTTACATTAACATAGACAGTTTGTGTTCTAGTACTAAGATACGACTGTATCAAATTAAGCGCAAAACCTTTGAGACCATAATAATTTTACTTCATCAACGCAATCGCAATCGAAAGCCTTGGACAAGTCGCAGAAAACTCCAAGAGCGTTTTGAGACTTCTCCCAGGCATCAAATATATATTTTATTAGAGCAAAACCTGCATCAGTAGGAACTACCCTTTGTAAAACCGAATTGCTTACTATGTAGGTAAAAGATTATTTATGTTAAAGTATTCCACTAACTGTTCGAAAATATTTTTTTCATAAATTTTACTAAGTGCTGGTAATATTGAAAGTTACTGGGGTCATCTATATTTACCGATTTAAATAAAGATATAACTTTACTAAACTTCATAAGATCAGGAAAGATTCCCTTATCACTACAATTGTTAAATATGTCAGCAAGATAGGGTGCAATAGAATGTATAATATTCTTATTAATCTTTATAGACATGAACCACAAATCACATGTGTTTTTCATTTTTAGTTATTTTAAAGTTTTGATAATATTTTTAGAGTCAACATATTGAAAATTAAAAGAAAAAGTACATTTGACGACAACTTGACTACCTCCTTGGTCGAGTGGTTTGTACACCGGTTTTCATGGTGTCGCCATCTCTAAGGTCCCGGGTTCGATCCCTGGTCGGGTCAATTTAGAAACTATTGTTTTTCTAAATGGTCTCGGGTCTGGATGTTTTTTATATGTATAATAGGTATGTATTTAAGAATGTTTATCCGATGTCTAGTAACCATTTAACGAGTTTCATAACGAAGCTTCTCTCGGGCTAGATAATTAATTGGTGTGAGTGTAAGAAAGTTTATTTATTTTTTATTTATTTTATTTACACTTGGATACATATAGTTCGAGAAAAGATTGTGCCGCCACTGGTGATGAATTCATATTTGAGGTTGTTACCAGTGACTGGTATATTTATATAGAAATAGTGATAGTGTGTTGTCCCGTGGTTTTAATTTACCAGTTTCATGGTTGATAATATCCCAAGTGGCTTTTATTTTATTATTCGACTTTTTAATTTTATCTTTTATGAAATTACGTTTTGCTAGTAGATATGCACACTTTTTAAAACACTCCATTCGCTTTTTTGTAACTGGTTTACATGTAAGCATTTTAGGCTCCTCCCTAACATCAAAATTATAGGTCACCTTTAAGCCGATGGTCAGACGTAAGACTACTATTAACTGACTTAAAAACAGGGTCATAGTCAGTGAAAACATTATCAAGACAAGTGGCCGAATGTGAAGTTATTCTAGTGGGTTCAAGAAATAGATTTCTAAGATTAAAGCATTTAAATAAAGCTAGAAGACGAATACTCACTGAAGTGTTTTCTAAAATCCCCACAATCTAAAACTAATTTAATTTTTAATTTTATTTTATTAAGTACATCTTCCATTAGGTACTAATTGAAAAACATGGAAATTGCCCGAGGGGGGTCGGTATACACACACTATTATAAACCTATTTAACTCTACACATGACAGCTCAATATTACGCTCCTTTGAAAAACATACAATATCATTGCGCCCTTTGTATTTTATTATTATTACTAATTAGTATTAAAAAACCGCCGTGAGTAGCTGTGCTTTGTACGTACGCACTTGTAAGTTGGAAATGATTTATATGGAAAGAAGTGTAATGTGTTTTTAGCCAATGCTCAGTTATACAAAATATAATATGATATGATAACTTTTTGCAATTAATTCTAATTCTAAGTCCTTGCCAGCCAAATCCTGAATATTTTGATTTATAATGTTAATGGATGTGGACTTGGCTTTTGTCTTAGACCTCAGTTTAACCCAGACTACCCACTAGAGGTAGTCACCTTACTACTAGTTATAAAAGATGCATTAGTAGAACTACTAATAAGCTATAAATTAGCTGTCTGAGTCTTATATTTCTTTTTCAGATACATAGTATCTGAAGACATATACAACATAAAATTATTAATAAATTTATTAATGTCAAAAATTAAAATAGTGTCACTATGACGGCATAATAAATTATATAATAATAAATTTAGGTCAAAAATACGTTTATATTGTTCCCAGGTTAAGTCTTTACAGTAGGGAAAAGCACTAACAATTAATCTGCATTTTTTATCCGCTTGAAGTTGCAACAAAAACGTTATATTTTCTAATATGTAACGTTTCTTGATTTGTGAACTGTCACCACATAAAATAATTACATTGGTGGAACTGCCTAATGACTGCTGAGATATGCTACGTACTTACAGCATTCATTGATAAACCTGATCATCATTGAGAATACTTGCTTTATGCATTACTTAATTGGAAGGATGCTCCAGAGTTCTTTTAAAGATCTTAATAAATTGAAAAGATATTTTCAAGAACTTTTAAAGATCGGTAAGCCATCTATATTTATTTTCAACGAAATTGTCTCTGGAGCATCCTTCCAATTAAGTAATATTTTTTGCAAAGGTATAAATATCCCGTTTATTTTATTTAAAAAGGAGGCAAACGAGCAAGCGGGTCACTTGATGGAGAGCTATCACCACCGCCCATGGACACACCTACAAAAACCAAAGGAGTCACAGATGCGTTGCCGACCTTTAAGAAATGAATAGGGTTAAGAAAGGAATAGAAATTGTGAAAAGACAAAGTGCCATTATTTCACGCCGGATATTCGTGAGAGTGGTATTACCGCGGGCGAGCCGGCCCAATACGTGCTGCAAAGCAGTGTGGCTCTACATACTCACTCTATCCCGTTGTGCCAGTATTCACCTCCATCAATTATTTTTATCGTGATATATCTAGGTGAGCGTAAAATAGTTCTGGGGTCATTAGGTAATATATTTGAAATAAATTCATTGATAATTTCCGATAGATTCCTTAGAGCTACTAGTGCAATATTTTTATTTTCTTATAACTTCACGAAATTTTTATTTCTTTTCATAATCAATACATTCACTGTTTGATATATTTTCACATTCGTCAACAGTCTCATTATTGCACGTTGTAGAACCACTATGATGTAAATTTCACTGTAAAGTACAACAAGGCAGATTTAGACAAAAGCTCTGCAAGCTTTTGTCTAAATCTGCCTGTTCTTATACATCAACATTTTTGAATACGGAACTTTCCCGTTTTGAATAATTATTCACAAAACTTGTAGTTTGTTCAGTGTTCCCTGTTTCACATGTATCTGTTTGTAGAATTCTCATATAATCCGCCTTAATTTTTCGTCGTATGCCGCCAGTTCTGCGTTTGTGTTTCTACGTTTCGAAATTAAATATCACAATCGTGAATATATCACAATAATGGCAGCTTACAACTGTAAACCTGAAAAAGCGCTGAAAAAATAGGTCTAAAAGATCTCATTTAACTACATTAGTGGATTAACTGCCAACTATTGTACAATATTCAGCTGTAACTGGTAACATGGGATATATTGTGATTTATTTATAGCAGTTTGCTGAAACATAGCACCATATAAATTCACTCATAGTGGCAATGTGGGCTACATAAGTGCCACTATAAGAGACCTGATTAATTTTATTAATATTTGAAGTCACACAAATACTGATTACATTACAGGAGTTCACATGTTCTTTCTTCAAACGCAAGTGTTTTTGTGGCCTTTATTTCAGAACATAGCTTAGTTTGGGTCCGTTTGGGTTCATACAAATGTTATATTGCAGCTGGTAGTACTATTGGCAGATAAAAGTTGTGTAACACTGAATTTTGTGCCTACATTAACGCTTGCAACGTTATAGCGTTCCCTCCGTGGCACTAAGTACGAGTATAGTGTTGATAATTATAAAGACGAAGTAACAATTTTCAGCTGTGACAGGTCGAGTGTACGCTATAAGTCTCTACAAATGCTAAAGTTACGGATGTGGATATCATGTGTCGTCCTATAACGCAGCCAATTGGGCCAGCGTGGGTTACGGCCCAATCTCCTCATAATCTGCTGTCCATTCGGGAAGGGTTGTACCCAGCAGTGGGACGTTTATAGGCTGCTTATAATGTTAATGAACCATCATTAATGTATCACAAAATATTGTACTGGTAACTGTTGCAATTGTTTTCTCACCCTCTCTCCCAACGTCGACGCCGTTTTAGAGAAACAAAGAAGTGTATCCAATCCAAAAGCCCCGGCGTTAATATTATAACTGCTGTAAATAAGTCGAACATAGATAGTCTTTCTAACTACTATCCCACTGTTGGAAAAAATCCTCCAAAATGAAATATAAGATATCGCTACAGATAAAAATATGAGTATTTGGCATACAACAGAAAAAACTAATCTACATAATTTGTATAGAGCGTAAGTCAAATTTCTAACTTTAGTAGGCAAAACAACAGATAGATTTATTATTAATTTCAGTCGTATGCCAATACGCGGGTTGAGCGCTTTGCCACTGGAGCACCGAGGCGTATAGGTTACATAAATTTTTTTACCGTGTCGCGTAGCGGTAAAAGAATACTAGAAAAAGCGACTAACTGACTAAGGGTGGATTCGACCAAACTGGAATAAGACTTACTCCGAAATTAGTCTATACAAATTCGGCGTTTAATCTAGGTATAAGACCTTATTCCAGCTTGGTCGAATCCACCCTAAAGACTGCACATACATCCAACAGCATAGAGCGGCGACGGGCTCACCACCTGTCACACTGAGCTCATGGCAGTCGCTATTTAGTAAAAAGTGGACTATGGTAGAGGACTGCTTTTGTAGTCTTCATTGCCTAGTCTCTGACTAACCCATCGGGGATAATAGTCGTGTATATATATACAGTCGTGGTCAACTAATTAGGGACAATCTCTAGTTAAGCCAAATTGTGAATTTATTTTTTATTTTCCAACGAGTCTTAACAATATTCCATATCTTTTACACGTAAGTATAATTAGTCATTGATGTGCCCGATTATACAAACAATAACAACTTCTTAAACATTAAACCTCTTTACAGTATAGCTGATAGATTATCAGTGTGCTATTTGTTCAAAGAATGCTGGCTGGCCATTTAATTAGGGACACTGAGATATTGCGTTCTATTTTCAAAATTTGAATCTCAATACTTTTTTATTTCTTCTTTTATTGTTTTGTGGTAGTTTTGGCGGCAATCCAGATTTTTAATTTTAAGTTTTGAGAATTATTTTGAAGAAATATGGGCAAAAATAAAAGTTGCGATCCAACACTACGAACAATTATCATGAAGTTTGTCGAGCGTGGTTGGTCATACCGAGGGATAGCAGAACATTTAAATTGTTCAAAAACTATGGTATGCAATGCAGTGCAACATTTCAGGCGCAATAACACAGCTTTAAATGTGCCCAGGACAAAAAGATCGAGAAAAACAACTCCGCAAGAAGATAGAATGATAACCAGGTTAGCTAAGAAAGATCCGTTTCTAGGCTCTATTTTAATTAAACACGAAGTGTTTGGGGCAGACGAAAGAGCCGGTGTATCAGCGAGGACCGTTCGACGACGTCTGGTAGAAGCAGGGTTGTTCGGAAGAGTGGCTCGCAAAGTACCGTTGTTGAAGAAAGAACATAGAAATGCTCGTTTGGCGTTTGCACGTAAATATGGACATTGGACCTACGCCCAATGGCAACATGTATTATTCTCTGACGAGACCAAGATTAATTTAATTTCTTCAGATGGAAGGCAATACGTACGGCGTCCTGTAAAAGCGGAAATGAATCCAAGATTCACAAAAAAGCAGGTGAAACATGGCGGTGGAAACATTAAAATTTGGGGTTCATTTTCTGGACGTGGAGTGGGACCTGTGAGAAAAGTTCAGGGTAACTTAGACCAACATCAATACAAAACAATATTGGAGGAAACTATGCTTCCTTATGCTGAGGAGCATCTCCCTATTATATGGACGTTTTAGCATGATAACGACCCGAAACATACCGCCCGTTCAGTCAAGTCGTTTCTTACCAGTCAGTCAGTATCGGTGCTAGATTGGCCAGCAAATAGCCCGGACCTCAACCCAATTGAGCACCTTTGGCACGAAATCAAGAAAAAAGTTTCAACTTATCGTACCACAACTTTAGATCAACTTAATCAAGCTTTTTGTGAGGCATGGGCAAACATTCCTATCGAAACATGTCAGAAACTGATAATGTCTATGCCACATCGGTGTCAAGCGGTAATTACTAACAAAGGTTTTGCTACTGGGTACTGATTTTACACGTAATAAAATGGAGCTTTTAAAAATATTATAATACTGGAGATTATTCGTTTTGTTTAACTCTATTCATCATTATACTTTACTGTCCTTAATTAAATGTCCAGCTACATAATTATACCTTAAAATTTAATACATGTTCAACCTTTGATATTAAATACTTTTTTCTATTTAATTATTCTCTTATTTACAGCCATTTATAGTATAGTAATCGGACCAAATTATGCAAATAATAGGTGCTGAAAAATCAATAGGGTTTTATATTTATATGTACATAACCAGTTATTGCTCTTCACTATCTTGAATGTCCCTAATTAGTTGACCACGACTGTATGTATGTATGTATGTACCTACATTTTTTATTAAACATTAAAACAACCAGCTGTCGCAATTTCTATCAAGATCACATTAGACACACAACACAACACCATCATACTAAAACGCGGTTACAGTGGCAACAGATGACTGAACGCACAGCAAACCTCTTTGGCGACCTCGTGGTCGAGTGGTTAGCAGTGGCACGCCGGTTCTGGTATCGCCATCTCTGAGGTCCCGGATTTGACCCGGTCGGGTAATTTTGAAATTACTGCTTTTCTAAATTGATTTCGGGTCTGGGTGTGTTTTTTTGTAAAATAAGTATTGTTTACTATCTGTTATCTGACCAATAAAACAAGTTTTATTAGAAGCTTAATTGGGCTGGATAATAAATGGTGTGGAAGAGGAAAAGCTTTTTTTATTGAAGTTACACGGAGAAAAAAATATTTTACTAAACTACCAGAATGATTTGTAAATAATAATCTAGTAAAAGATAATAAAAAAAAGTGAGCTTTATCAGAATTAGAATTAAAGATAAATATTCGCATTATTGCAAATACTAAAATATATCTGGTAAATAAGTTTAGTTTACAAAACATGTCAAAAAGTACCATTTCCAAAATCATTAACCTTTACTAAGAGTAAAGGTTAAAATCATAAATTAGTAATGTACACGATTATTATGTAATTAAAGTCTACCAGAAAATATTGCTGTCTGTACCGTTTACTTTTACGAAGTACAAAACATATTTTTAATACCTACTAATATAAGAAAGCATTTATAAACAGAAGGAATAGTTTGAAATAATGAGTTAATCTGATACATTATTTTAGTACTTACAGCAAAATATTCTTTAGTCAAAAGATATTTTGTGAAGTAAGTCGATATTCTCGTGCCGTACGTGCGTTCGGCGGTGCGCTTGCTTGCTTGCGTCGTTTCAATTCGTATTGTGCAAAGACATTAAATACTATATTAAATCTCTTTGGTATTGTGACTTGAAATAGTGTGTTACGTAGTTATATAAAAAAAATGTGCAATTAATTCCTCAAGATCTAATTAAACGAGATAGCGTACCGTAATTTTTACTAGTGAATTGGATGTAAGAAATCTGACTAATTTAACAATAATATTAGTTATTGAGTACATATAGTTGTGTTTGTGTGTGTGAATTAAGTATACTTAAATCTTTTTGATTTCAGTCAAGTAAGTCTTTTACGAAAGCTGAAAGGGCTTTCCTCCTTCTAAACGGGTGTAGTTCTTAGTTATCTAAATATGGATCAAGACGTTAACAATCTACTTGATACATGGGGACTTTCGAATCATAATCGATCGAAGACGCTTGCACGACTTGATATTCTTGTACAAGCTAGCGAATGGCATTCTCGATGTTCCTGAACTTTTACACTTACTTACTTTTTCAGCGCCACTCAAACTACCTCGGCCTTCGAGATTTAATATACTTGCGAATCAATTGAGTAAATCTAATCTTGGTCTAAATGCTCCTTTAAACCGGTTTGTTAGAGAGTACAGAAACCTGGCCACAACAAAAGATTTGGATTTGTTCGCGGGTGGCATTCGCAGCTTTAAAAAATCATTACTGATATGAAACGGTATGTTAGCGCTTCTCTTTATTTACACAATTTAATTGTATTGATTTATTTGTAATTTAATTCAATTTTTTTTTATTAACTTAATATTTTATATATTTTTTTATATTTAATTTTTTTATGTATATTTTCGACGTATTTATTGCTTGTTGCTCTCAAATATATATTTTTTTGCATGTAGTCTACACCTATAAGTATAATAGCATTAAGCTTCACAACTCCATTATGTAGTCCTACCTGTAACGATGTAATGTGTATTATGTTGGTGTTCAATAAATAAATAAATAAATAAAGAAATAAATAAAGAAATATTTGCCAGTAAGTCAATTGTTTTCACTAACCCAACTATGTACATAATATGTACGAGTATATAGTAGATACTAGTTCAATCGCGGAGAAACCGACCATACATATTTTTGATGCTTTTTAAAATTAAAAATTGTTAATTTTCAGTTACCAATATTGATTTAAATTCGCTTACGCTTCTCTCAGAGGAGCTAATAAAGGAATTGATTAAGGCAAAGGGAGACCAAGCTCGTTTCTCAAAAAAATTGAGAGACTGGGATGCCCTAACAAATCCTTTTGAAGTAAGTACATACATAACTATGTAAAACATAGTTTTCTTGGTCAGTTTATTCTAGTACTTGAGAGACTGGAATGCCCTAACAAATCCTTTCGAAGTAAGTAAGTACATAACTACATAATAAGTATGTATTAGTTATCTTAGCAAAAATTTTCTATACTAACCGAGTAGGTACACTCAAAAGTATTATCAAACTGAAGTAATTCAAAGCAATGTTCTGTCAGTTATTTTAAACCTGTAGGTTAAGATAGGTAGGTAGCTATCTGCATACATGAGACTTGCAAATCGAATAAAATCAATTTATTTGTGTAACAATTTGCGATAGATAATGTATAATTTAGTATGAGTATGACGACCTCCGTAGTCGAGTGGTATATTCACCGGTTTTAATGGTGTGGCCATCTCAGAGGTCCCGGGTTCGATCCCCAGTCGAGATATGGAAAACGAACTATTCTGCATTAACTCGGGACTGGGTGTTATAATACCACTGTTGTTTCTGATTGCCAGATTGTGTTATTACACAATGTTTATTATTAAATTTTATAATATTTTCCCAAGCTACATAGTTTGGGATCGGAACAATGTATGTAATGGTGTACAATATTTATTATTTATGTATAAGTACTAAACATGTTTGTTTATAATTTAGAAATTCTAGAATCTAACAGTCTTTATGGTCAATAATACATTTACTAGTAGTAAAACTAATCCTAACATAAAACAGGACTTAGAAGCCACCCTCGTACCGTGCTGACCATCAAGACACGTACCAAAAAGTTTGGACAATCGTTCTTTTTCGGCATGGCGTGGAAGCGCTGTGATGAACGCATTCACTTCTCTTAGGCTTCACTGGTTGCTTTTCATCAGGCAGAGTGATGCCATTATGGCGTGCCACAAAACAAAAATAAAAAATAAAATAAAAAAACTGCTAACGTTGGCTCATCTACGCCGTAGATAGTGAGCGAGCGAATATCGCCGAAAAGTGGTCGAACGTTAACTTACTCGACTGTACCTATCCACATGAACAATTCACACGCTGTAAGTAACAAGTCGGTGGACACGGCATACCTTGGAGGCTCCTTTGGTAAGTAGGAGCGCAATTAAATATTCAGTTGACTTTAGGGAGCGTGATTAATGCGATCGCGACGCAGCCGGGCCCCGTGCCACTCCGCCGCAACAAATCTTTTAAACATGTTACATTATTGAGTGTTAAAGTTAGTGCCTAGATATATATTATTATTATTGTGTAATTAAGTTGTATTTTAAATATCCTATTTTTTTGGATTTATTTTTAAGTCATAAAAAAGTCTACAAAAATGAACATTTAATAAAGAAGTGTGTTGTGTAAAAAGGTTTTCAACACACTTGCTCGTAAAGTGAGCCTTATTACATCGTTCTTAGGGCCATAAACTGAACTATAACACACACGTGCATATTAATATTAGGTACACGTGAAATAGAATTATCCCTACAGAGATAAGTTAGTACCTAACTGGGTAATACAGTTTTTTTTTGTAACAACAAACAAAGAGATTTTATGCCGCTGAAAATCCATAAACATTTTTGGAATAAATAAATGTGTCCCTAATTAAGACGAAAAAACATTTATTATTACTTAAGTATCAAATTAGTTTTAATTCACAATAATTTGTTATAAAAAAATTGCATTTTATCACTAAAATTATTTTTATTTTATTTTATTGTCTTAGGAAAACCAAGGTTTACACATTTTCAGTAAGGTTACAGAATAAAATACATAGAAACCACTTTTAGGTGATGATCGGTGAGAAACAGATAAAAATTTATTAAAAATCAAAAGCACTCAGCAACGCATTATCAACCTCGAGAGTAACTACAAATAAAAATTGGGCTCAAAGAACCTCTCAGTCAACATCCGTCCGCCTCGCTGATGGTACGCTGGTACAGAATAGGTCCTGTTCAATCTGCTTGCCCAGTTGGTTAAACATATTACACGCACGCCATAAGTAACTATTCTGCCTGTAATTGGTGTTCGCTTTTGGTAGACAGAAAGTAGGGTTACTTCTAAAATTTCTAGGAGGTACCTTTAAAGAAAGCTTATCTAAAAGTTGGGGACAGACTATCTTAGCCGTAGCAATTTTAAGCAGATACGTGATATCAGCTATCTCGCTTCTCAGTTCAAGAGGTAAAAGGTGGTGTTTCTTAAAGACATTAAAATAGTTTCGCGAGTTTAAAGTATCCTTTAGGCGATAACATAGGAATTTCAAAAAAATCTTTTGTACGTTCTTGAGACGTGACGACTTCCAATTTGGGTTCCAAAGTTGCGACGCATACTCCAGGTGACTTCTAACAAAAGTACAGAATAATGTTTTTAATGTTTTAGCTCTGGTAAATCCCACTGAACTACGCATCACAAATCCCAAGGCCCTATAGGCTTTGGTTGCAATAGTGTGTCATTAAGACTATCAAATAGTAGTTTGGTGCCATGCAGGACACCGAGATCTTTGACATGTGTTTTCATATCGAGGGCTTGACCTTTTAGCGTATAATGATGTGAAGACTGTATAATATCCCTCTTACGGCTAAAAGTAACAGAAAAACATTTAGACGGGTTGAGTTCCAGTTGGTTAAGATAACAATAGTGGTCGAGACGAGACAGAACCGCCTGAAGGGCGTCAACGTCTTAATATATTATAATTTTGAAGTAGGCTGTATGGCTAATGTAGTCAATCTTTTTTAAAAAGGCAAGTATTTTTGTTAATAAATTAACTATTTTGATTAAAATATAATTAAATAAACTGTTTTAGATAAATAAACACGGAGTAATTTCACCAAATTGTTTATTTTGTCAATTAAGTAACCTTAATTCGTAACATTATTTTTTAGTCTTAATATATTTTTAATATCTGCAGGCTGTTTAGCTGTTGTCTTTTGCCTTATTATTTTCATTGTTTTAATAATAAATATAATATAATTATAATAATAAATATAACATAATTTTTTTATTTTCCCTCACAAGTGTGTCGAAAAACGTCGTATGAAACGCGTGTGCATTGGTAATTACAATCCTCGACTTCATTCATAACCCGCCTCGATTGTTATGACCAACATTGCACACTTGTATCATAATGTATGATGTTTTTAATATCCATGGGAGGGTGGTTATCCAAACACTTACCAGGCGGCCCGCCATAGAATGCTGAATGCGAGTTTTAATATTTAATTTTATGTGTGTTATGTGAAGCGGCGATGGGCTCACCACCTATCACGCTGAACACATCTGCAGTCGCTATTTCGTGAAAAGTGGACTATAATAGAGGACAGTTTTGCGGTCCCCATTGCCTAGTCTCTAACTAACCCAATAAAGCGCTTCCTGGTAAAGCACAAAGTGAGACATATAGATTTTCCTTTTTGGCAGCGTGATCGAATATGAATAAAACACGTACTAGGCACTTTGCTCGTCTGCCTACTCTCATTTGCATAAAAAGAAAAAAAATACCTGTGGTCTCCCTGTGACCACGGACCCTGTAAAGGGTTCGAAACGTCAGGATAATATAAAAACTATGTAAATAGTAAATTAAACGCGAGTTAATCCGTAAAAAGTGTTTCATTTCAAAAAAAAATACCGTCACTGGCTGGAAAACAGCGCTGCGGGACTTCTTGGCGGGTAAGTGAATCGTCGTGTTAGCAGTTTCGTTTAATTTTCTAAAAGCTATGTTTTGTCAATATTGATGGATTTAATAACCGCTAATAGTTCGTAAGCATGCATGAGTGTTGGCAAATAAGAAAATAGCACAAAGTCACTTTTCAAATTATGTCGAGAAGTCCGTGTGAGATCTCAGTAAAGACCTACCTACCTACCACTATCTTTACTGAAACTCAAGTGGTTTTCATCGTTTCTATCATTGTTTCTATCACCAGTCATTATCATTTACTAGTAAGCGAAGAAAGTACAAACTGTATCTTTCTCTTGAAATAGAAATAGAAATATATTTATTGCTGATACTGTGTCGGTCGTCGATTCCCCAGTGCCTAAAAATAAAACTGTTTAACCGGTGCGTCCTATCTGTGATGACATATGGAGCAGAAACGTGGACGCTCACGATAGGTCTGGTCCACCAATTCAAGGTCGCTCAGCCTGCGATGGAGCGAGCGATGCTTGGAGTTTCACTAGCGGATAAAATCCGAAACTAAGTTCAGACAGAGAACTAAAGTTGCCGACATGGCTCGCAAAATCAGCACCCTGAAGGTGTGCCGGTCATATCTGCAGAAGGACGGATGACCGTTGGCGCAGGCATGTCCTAGAGTGGAGACCGCGTCTAGGCAAACGCAGAGTAGGACGCCCTGCAGCGCGATGGACCGGCGACATAAGGAAGGTGGCGGGCAATGGATGGATGCTTACTGCCCAGGACCGGGATAGTTGGCGCTCATTGGGGGAGGTTTACGTTCAGCAGTAGGCTGAAAAAAAACAAAAAAAACTGTGTACATTTTCCTGGTGATAATAAGTACAATACATGGGAATGAACAGTAATGCCCATTACAGGCATGCAACTGTAACATTATTACACAAAATAGCAATTAGTATGAAAGTATTCATTTAAAGTATAAAATTTTTATACAAGCCAGGTTTTTAAAGATGACTTAAAATTTGGTAGATCATGGGCAGGTTGTTAAAATCTCATAAGCTCTCTTATAAAACATAATATGATTATTTATTTATCCTTGGAATACTTAGATTGTGTTTATATTGACGCATATTGTTGCTTTCGAAATATTCTGGACTTTTTTAACAAAAAATTATATTTCTAAGGTTTAAATGATAGCTAGAGACAGAAATCCTGCAAACCGCACCAAGTCTTAGAAAAAAAATCAGAGCTGCTGATTTAGCGGCACAAGCTAATCCTGATGAACTAATACATAACAACCACTATTAAAAAAATAAAAACCAGCGGTAGTTTTTAAGCGGTACAAGAAGCCTGACGCGCCGCTCCGTTGACAACATTGAAAAACGAATTGTTGTTTGTGCTTATATTTATTTTTGTAAAAATACAGAAAACCCTAATCCTAACTATTGTAACGATAAACCTTTGACTATACAGGGCGTCCCCCGGATATGCCACATGGAGGGAAAGTACCTTGAATATTGTAGATGGAACATTTTACTGAAAGAAGACATTATTTGAATTAAAAAAAACAATTTAAACTGCATTTATAGATATTTAAGTATTACATGATTGAACCGGGAATCGAGCCCGTTACATGAAAAAATTAATCACCCTTTAGCTTTATCATACCGATCGAAAGGCTTCATCATAAGGATTATTTTTTGCTAAATAACATAGTGTAATAAAAGGAAGACCATGAATTTAAACATTTGATGTGAAATTATGTTCAGAAAAATGAAAAGCTGACATTGCCGTAAGGACACACAACTGCCATTATCTTAAGTACCTATTACTAATGAATGTACCCACTTGAGAAGTACGCATCATTTCCCTATTATAATTTATGTGCATGATAAGAGATACGTAATTAGTAGGTACCTGGTTGTATGCAACAAATCAAGCCGTATCCTGAGCCGAAAGCCGCGTAAATTATTTTGTCCATCGCAATACGGCTGGCTGAAATAATTCAAAAATGTGTTTGTTGTCGACTTTTCATTTTTCTGAGCATAATTTCACATCAAATGTTAAAATTCGTGTCTTCCTTTTATTTGTGACACTAAGTTATTTAGCAAAAAATAATCCTTATGATGAAGCTTTTCGATCGGTATGATAAAGCTACAGGGGGATTACTTTTTTCATGTAACGGGTTCTATTCCCGGTTCAACCATGTAATTATTTAAATATCTATGAATGCAGTTTAAATTGTTTTTTTTAAATTCAAATAATGTCTTCTTTCAGTAAAATGTTCCATCTACAATATTAAAGGTACTTTCCCTCCATGTGGCATAGCCGTGGGACGCCCTGTATAAAGGTCTAGACGGAGCATCGCGATACAAACGCTTCTCAAAATCCGCCCGGTTTTTGTATTGAATTTGAAGTTTGCGTGACAGCCGCATATGACTGACACTAGCGAAAATGGTTGCCAGCGAATGCCTAATTTCCGATAAATTAGGGAAAAAATATTTATGCACAATACAATTTTAAAATTATTCATAACATAACTTTTTAAATTAGGTATGTCTATCGTATATGTTCATGTATGTTGCGAGCAACTTTTCAGCGATAGCAGCATAACACCATCGAGTAACACTAGTACGCTTTCACAGAATAATAAGGAACCATCAATTCTGAAAAGTGAAGTTCAAGCCGCAATTGATCGTCTGAAGAGGAATAAAGCTCTAGGAGATAACGCTATTTCTATAGAGATCTATAAAGCAATGGGTGAATACGGAGTTAATATTATGCATGTTATCTGCAACCGCGTCTGGGAGACAGAAAAATGGCCTCAAGACTGGGCACACTCCGTGTTCATACCACTGCACAATAAGGGATCAACGAAGAAATGTGGCAACTACAGGCTTATAGCCTTAATTACACACGCCAGCAAAGTACCCCTTCATATCATCAATACCAGACTGCAAGCTTTTCTGAATCCCGAAATAGCAATTGAGCAAGCGGGATTTGTCCAAGGGTCTAGGAACAAGAGAACAGATCCTAATTGTTCGACAAATAATCGAAAAATCTAGAGAGTTTAACATCCCACTCTACATCTTTTTTGTCGACTTTCGCAAGGCCTTCGATACCGTGAAATGGCATATGTTATGGGACGTACTCATCCAAATGGGAGTACCTATCCAACTAGTTCGTCTCATACGCTGACTTTACGAGGACGGAACTGCGACTGTTCGGATAGACGACGTTGACTCAAAAAGTTTTCATACACAAGCTGGTGTGCGACAAGGGTGCATACTCTCTCCACTTCTTTTCAACATCTATACGGAATGTTTAATGAGAATAGTTCTGGAACAATGGGACCGAGGCGTTCCAGTTGGAGGTCGAAGGATATCTAACTTGAGGTATGCCGACGACACAACTCTTCTCACACAAACGAAAGAAGACATGGAACACCTGCTGACACGTTTAGAAACAACAAGCCTCTCCTTCGGACTTGCGGTCAACAGAGACAAGACCAAGATGATGATAGTGGACCGAGCTGAACTAAACCATCCTGAAATCTCTATGATTGGCAACTGTGAGGTTGTCCAATCCTATGTATACCTCGGTTCCACTAGAACAAACACTGGAGGATCTGAAGACGAGATTCGAAGGAGATGTGCTATCACACGATCTGCCGTTGATAAGCTGAAAAGAGTATGGTGCAACCGTAGTATCACCAAAGCCACGAAAGCTTAGTCTTCCCGATATTCCTTTATGGCGCAGAAACGTGGACGGTTCGCCTTAAAGACCGTCTAAAAATCGATGCACTTGAGATGTGGTGCTGGCGGCGACTGTTGCGGATTTCTTGGACTGCGTTTAGGACCAACGTCTCGGTCCTGGCAGAATTAAAAATCAAACAGAGATTATCGTCGACTGTGCAAACACGAATCCTCAAGTATTTCGGACACGTTGTTAGAAAGAAACACTCCATGGAACGACTCGTTGTCCAGGGACGGGTGGAGGGCCAGTGGTCACGCGGTCGATCACCAACGCGTTGGACAGACGCCATCAAAGCAACGACGCAAACCTCTATAGTTCAGAGTTCACGAGACGCTGAAGACCGCAACAAGTGGAGGCGCATCGCGAGGGCTGTTTTAGCCAATGAAAATGCAACGTCATCAACCACGACCACTCCGTCAAGAGTGAACGACTAAGGAGAGAGATCGTATATGTAGGTATAACGCATAAAAGAAGCTGGTGTGTTTAGAAGAAATGGATGATTGTAGGCGAAGGCGAGTACAATAAAATAATGCGCTAATGGAAGCCTGCGTGCGTGTGATGTTTGTAATAGGGACGAAATAGAAGCAACAGGCAGGATGATTTACATTTAATACTTAATCAAAATTGATTTTTTAATTAGAAATTTAAATATTTTTAATTAAAATCAAATTAATTAATAGCGTTCTCTTTGTATTTGTTTCTTAAAATAACTTTCGTTTGGATGTTACATCATTTTTCATGTTCTCTAATTTCTTAATATGTTGAAACCTTATAGATAAATATTTCGACAACGACTTCTTTCTACCGGATCAGTTGGAAATCTGAAAATAAAAATGTTTGCTATGTGGTCGAACAGTTGTAAAGGTTACATAATGTGATGACTGCTCATCAATATCCGTGTCCAATAGTTTACATGAGACGAGAAATATTGACCTTTTAGGGGCACAAACATACACCAGCACTTTCTCAAACATCGTCATCATCATCATCAGCCTATAAACGTCCCACTGCTGGGCGCAGGCTTCCTACGTTAAGATAGCACGTGGAGATATTGACATAACCCTTTCGAAGCACGGAGGAGCTCGAGATGTTTTAAATTTGGTCACCCATCCAGCGACCCGGCATTGCTAAAGTTGCTTAGCGGGCAAGATTGCAAGCCGAACGTGCTAGCCGATGCGCCATATCGAGCTCTGAAGCATACATACTACCATCCTCTACATACATATACTTAAACACACACTTCTTACATAAATACTTAAGTACATTCCATTTCAAACATAATAATTTTTTTATTCATTTCGAATATCGATACCATACCACAATAATGATTTATAATAATAGTATTATAAAATATTACAGTAGGTATTATATATTTTTTCTTGTTTTAGAATGGAACCTATACTCCAGCCAAATTCGATGACGAATGTTTTTAAACAGTTTACTGTTATACCTAGTTGCAGTAGGATTTTACTTTTTCTTGAAAGACATTGAAAGACACACACAAGAAAACAGTAAACTATTGCGTCTTTCTTTCAAAAAACAGTAATAATCCTAGTGAAAATAGACATTTGCACAAATGACAGTAATATGTTTACAAACATTCGGCATCGAATAGGAACCGTGACATTTATTCACGCTCTTATAAATCAGACATCAGTTTAAAAAAAAGCAAACTTTGAAAGCGTTGCAATAATAATTATATTTAATCTATTTACTTCATTTGCAACAAGACCATGTATAAATAGGTACTAACTTACAAGACTGAGTATTTTTTATTATACTTATTATATTTAAACTTACTTTTATATTCTGCCACCAATAATGGTAATTCTACATTTTGATACCAGCAACACTACGCATACATGGCCGTTATTATTGTTAAACTTTAAATTTTCATTAAAATTTATAGATACTTACAGATGGAACTAGACTTTCCTTTTCGAAAAGATTTTTCCTTTGTAGTTTCGACATCATTTCACTGCGCAAATGGTCATTTCACCGAAACGCGAGAGGTAAACACTGCTTGACGGCACAATGACACTGACCGCCAGGATTGCGCGAAGGGCCATATATTGGTCTATAAATTTTTCTACGTCTTTTTACGGCCAGTGTCTTTAGAGACATGTATATAATCAAAGCGATAAACGTATTGGTATTACAACCTTACATAAAAGGACATCAGGCAAATTCCTTTGACAATAGACCCAAAAATGTATAGCATTTCTGTTTGTATGACAAAGTAGGTATGTAAATAGTGAATCGTGAAAACTATTCAGAGTTTAATAAATATTTTTATTAGAAGAGATATTTTTCTTTGGTAACACTGACACTGTATTGCAACACTTGTAACTGAAACGAAACGTTTCGTTATGTACTAAATGAACATAGTGTTCTCGAAAAAATTGAGTGAAAGTGGGCGTACCGACTCAAATTAAAATTATTTATTATGCTTTCTTGTTGTACACAAAGATCTTAAATATCAAACACGATACGGATGGAGAGTGTGGAATTCTGTTCCTGTTCATTTAATCATGTGGTTGTGACCAAACGCTTCAGTTGACAGTGATCGACAATGTCAGTGACAGCCGATAGGCTGGCTGACAGATCAAAAATGGCATGTCATTCAAATCAAAGCGATAGGTACCCATTTTTAAGTATTTGCCTAAGCTTTAGTAACAATAAAAATCTAAAAGTTAGATTTCTCTAACTTCAGAACTATTTTTCCGAGAAATCCAATCCAGCCAACTTCTTTCAATGTCATTGTCATCTGATGTAATGCGCCTTGTTCTTACGCAAAAAAATAGTGATGGCGGCCACAAAATGACCGTTTCATAGTCGTAGTTTTGTTTTCTAATTAATTAATTTCAGCCTAATAAACGAGTTTTAAAATAAAGTTGATACTGATTCAGGTATATAATGACACATAGTGCTTATAGATAACAGAGATAAGTTTATACATTTTTGGGTGAAATGTGCCTGATGTCCTTTTAACTTATAAAAAAAACAAACATAAATTATCTTATCTTAATTAACTTAATTCTAAATGTTACTTTAAACTAAATTACTTATTTATCTAATGACTACAAAGAAATAAAGCCTTAATAATTGTATAACTGCAAAACGAACTTATTTTCTATTCCATATGGTTTAATCGCTCCGCGCGCGGTACCTTGGAATGCCTTTTGTCTTTTAATATCTGATGTAGTGTAGGTCAGCCATACACCTTATGGCGGCTCCACATTAGTGCCGTGAATTCACGCACGAATTCACGGTCTGAATTCACGGCACATGTCGTGCCCTCCACATTCACTGGATGCTCACAATCGTTCGTGCAACCCGCCCGCGAAATGGACGTAGAAGCTGCTGCTGCAATAACTTTGTTTGCTGTGGCAAAATAATATTTAGACGTCCAAAACATTATTAGAAAGCGTTGGAAAAAAAGAAGATGGTGGATGACTGAAATACATCGTAACCGATTAAAGTATATCTAAAGTAAACTGATTAATTTTCTCTTTGATAAACCGGCACGGGGCCGTGAATGTGGATTTGTACGCGTGAATGCCGCGCGAACTCTTTGTCGCGTTATGGCGGCTCCACATTAGTGCCGTGAATTTACGCGCGAATTCACGCCATGAATTCACGGCACAAGTTGTTCCCTCCACATTCACGGGATGCTCACTATCGTTCGTGAAACCCGCCGCGAAATGGACGTAGAAGCTGTTGCTGCAATAACTTTGTTTGCTGTGGCAACATACTATTTAGACGTCCAAAACATTATAACAAAGCGTTCGAAAAAAAGAAGATGGTGGAGGACTGAAATACATCGTAACCGATCAAAGTATAGTCTGGAGTAAACTGATTAATTTCCTCTTTGGAAAACTGGCACGGGGCCGTGAATGTGGATTTGTACGCGTGAAGCCTTTGTTGCGCGACAAAACACGCGCGCGATCACGCCTGATCCCCGATCAAATCGTGGAACAGGCGTAAATTCGCGTGAACCCCGCGTAAACCGTCCACATTCACGTTTACGCCTGTTTACGGATCTTCATAGCACTAATGTGGAGCCGCCATTTGAGCCATTGATACGACACAGACGTTTGCTTTTGGCGTCGCTATCAATTTCATTTAAAATAAGTTTTTCTCCTTATACTTAAATTGTTCGGTCACTTAATTGACCAAATCAATTATAAAGTATCAAGCCTTATCGTGATTCTACGATCATAGTGCTATAGTGTAAGTATTGAACAGTTTTTAAAGTTAAAGTAAGTAGTTATTAGTTAGGAAGTATTTAGATGCGTGTTAATCTTTTGTTTTAGTCTTAGCTTATTCAGTGCGCGTAGATACGAGCATTCTAATGTGAAGCTTTGTTTTTAATTACAAATCAAAAGATTTAAACAACTAACGGTGATTTTCAAAATTTTTATATCATATAACCGTCAAAAGGTGACCGTCATTGTATAAATGTTGTTTTTAGTTGTGCAATTCGATTGCTAATTACTGTTATGTTTCCTTGTCTGTCGGGAAGACTTCTAAGGGTTGCTAACTATTTGATTACTATTGAGCCCGGTATTACTACCGTCGAGCTCTTATTTAGTTTAACTTAAAATTTCTGGAAGGAATCAAATGTTTTATATGTAACCTCGACCGGGGTTCGAACCCGCTCTTTTTTAATTTTAAAAAAATATTCCTATTTTTATCAATTACTGGATAGGAAACAAACGTTTTATATGTACCCTCGACCGGGATTCAAACCCGCACTCATTTAATTTAATTTAATTTCTTTTCTTTTGAAATTGATTCACATGTAAGCGCTTCTCGCAATGTTTTTAGCTAGGTTTTAGTTATAAATTTATGTGCACTCTGCTCTGATTGTGATCTCTTCCCACCTCACACTACAGTCTCTTCTCATCTGACTTTCTTGGATTAGCTGGGGTGAGGTGGCTATCACAATCGGCGGCTGCTAGACACACCGGCTCACGCTGCGTTGTGTTCCAGGGAACTACGTTTAGAGTTGAACCACGCCCAACTAGCAAAATTTCCTCTTACACACATCCCAAGAGTATAATTTTACCAGTCTTATGGTACTCCGATAAACTGCTATAAGTGTGGATTTGGGCGCACTTAATAAGTCTATTTACCCTTAAATATATCTTAAAATGGTCTCGAGAAGTGTATTTCCAATCTTACAAAATTCTTGTTGATGCTTTAATAATACCAAACAGACTTACAAATGATTTACAAAGGCATTCTTTATAGGCATTTACCCTTATAATGCACTTACTAATGCTGTTCTAAGTGTGATATTACTTGTAGTGCTCTTTGCAAGCTTTTAGTAAGACATGTAATCAGATGTAATCACAGTCCGCCGAAAGTATTGCCAAGTGCTCGTGAAACTTTTCTGAATAATAAGATGAGTATTAAAAACGTAAGTATTATGTACTGTCCTGTTTAATTCACTTTCCAACAAAATGTGTAAGTATAACTTCATGTTTATTAAGCATTACTAACTGTTATTTAATTGCGAAGTCGATTTTATCGAGTATTTTGAAATAACAATCACAAAATTTTTACGGGCCATTTCAACAATGTATCTTTAATAATAAAAAATATTATATTAAAAATGAAAAATATGGAAATGTCGCCATTATCACCAATCATGCCTTATAGGTGGCTTTAACAGAACCAATATAACTGCATTACCATTGTTTAAGGTTTACACCGCACTTCTAAAATCAAATTCGACCACATTTTTTAATCCACGCGGCCATTGCTCATAACCTTTAGGGTTCCTTATTAAAGTAAAAGTAGGCTAAAAGACAAACAGGGAAGTTCCTGGTCGACCACCTTTTGACTTTTTTGCAATGCATTAGAATTCTAATTGCAATTATCTAGTTTCTAAGACATTTGACGTGCTAGTACTCTTTACTATCTTTTACAATAGTCACTTCTAAGATCGAGTGATCTTACAAAATGCATTCATAAGAGTTTATTAAGAATCAAGGGTAATTAGGCTTATAAAGTGCGCATATAATACTACTGTTCTTACAAATGTTTTATAAAGTAAGCTTATATACATCTTTAAGAATAAGTTATAAGTAACAGACGATATCTAACAAAACACTTAGTAAAGTCACTTCTAAGATTGAGTGATCTTACAAAGTGCATGTATAAGTGTTAATTAAGACTCAAGGGCAATTAGGCTTATAAAGTGCGTGTATAATACTATTGCTCTAATAAACATTATATAAAGTTTGCTTATATACGTCTGTAAGAATAAATTATAAGTGTAACAGCCGATATCTAATAAAATACTTTGATAAGTCACTTTTAAGATTAAGTGGACTTACATAGTGCATGTATAAGTGTTAATTAAGAATTAGGCTTACAGAGTGCGTTTATAACACTACTGGTATTATTGATGCCATTTCTCGTTTTCTTATATTCTTCTAAAAGTATTTTTTACAAGTATATAAGCTCTTATAGCTTAAATAGACTTATGATATGCCATAATTAGAGTCTCTATCTTAATCAGAACGTATATAAAATTTATTTAAGAACATAGCTCTTAAAAGCTTTCATTTCTAAGGGTATTTTGCTAGCTGGGCGGTTAGAGTAATCCACGGTTGGAGTAAAACACGGTTGGGGTAGTCAAGTTCCTACGTTTGGGCAACAAGATTGGAGTTTGATACGTTTGGAGTATGGAGCAAAAAGTTTTGGACACAACGACCGTCTTGTCGCGTTTCGACACGGCCGCCATCCCGTGAACGCATCACATGAACAGCGACCCGCCTCCCAACACCTCGGCGATCCCCCAAGCTGTCGGGGAGGAGAGCAAACTACCTAGCTAGTCACTTACGTACCCCACGCCCTGAGCCCAAGTAAAATAAATTTGTATGTTCGTAAGTGTGGTGTATCATTTCATATACCCCACGGTAAGTATAATTAGAAATTAATTCTATTTGTATAACTACATCGAATAAATGTCTTGAGTTTGAGTTTGAGTTTATAAGTCACACTATCAATAGCTTAGAATTTGATCACAAATCTAAAATTTCTGTTTGAGAGAAATTTACACTTGACTTCAGATTGAAAAATAAAATATTTACAACCGGCCGGATAATTAGAGTAATTTAAAAAAATTCTTAGCTTTCAAAAAAACATAAAAAGGTTGGTACTACCATAGACAAACAAGATAATATATCGTCCTTGGTACTACCTACATAGGGCATTTTTAGGTGGAAATGGAATTCAAAGTTGATACAGTAGGGGAGAGAGGGGCAGTTGTAACATTTTTTCCTTCTTTCGATGAAGTGACTAAACTATTAAGTATTTTAATTAATAAGTGCTTTAAAATGTGTAATCATATATTTGTAAATATATTTCCACGATATTTTTTCCTAAATCTACAAGAATTTTTTATTTATAGCATTTTTTGTGGATAAAGTCGCTTGTTACAACTTACCCCGTTCTTGGGGCAAGTTGTAACTAGCGTGGGGCAAGTAGTAACGTCATATTAAAACAACAGGTTTCACTATTTAAGGCTTTTATTATAAAATTAACAAACAAAAATTACAAAATTATATTCCTTACGAACTAATGAGGTGAATACTTATCGTTTTCTTTAACAACAATAATCTATTTTGACTTACATGGCTTATACTTAGGTTTATAATAAACTCGATCAACAGTGAAAATAATTTGCACCAATAATCGACATAAAATATTTTTATATAAAACATTTCTTAATATTTTTGTGTTCAACTTAACTATCACAATCAATGTGGCAAGCTACATGAGCAAAATGAAATGAAACTAATCGAACATTATGTTTGGTCAAAAGTTTAACGAAATGATCTCAATCAAGTAACTTCCCTAACCTTGGCTGCTTAACTAAACTTAACTAAACATATAACTATATCACAATCAACACGGCAAGATTGACTAACTTCTTATAAAAGTATAAAAAAATAATAATAAATCAGTCGTCATCAGAGTCACAGCACAGTTAATAAAAATGTACGAAACAGGATCACCTCATACACATTTAACGTGTGACTATAATTTACAGATCATACAATCGATCCAATCTTCTTTGCCTGATTTGCTATATTCTTCTCCGCAAATCAAACATGACCAGAGTAATCATGTTCCGGTCTTCTGAGTCTGAGTATTCATTGAAAACTTTTTTCTTCACTTTATCAATCTTGGTCTTTTCAGCTCTATTCAACTTTGCTTTACCTTTGCCTTTTCCCGTTTCTTTGTTTTTTGATTTAGCTTGTTCTGACTTCCTTTTATAATTTCGCATCCTGAAATACAACAATGAACGTGACAAATAACATATTATAACCATTAAAGTAATAAAGAAAAACATTGATATGCAAGCTTGGGGCAAGTTCTAACAGGTTACTACTTGCCCCAGAATTTTGTTACAACTAGCCGAAATTACTAACATTTTTGTTCTTAAAAAAATATATATTGGCTTGGGTTATGTGAAAGTAATATCATACGATTGTTTAATAAATGCATAACACTGTATAATCTTGAAATCAAATTTTACGAACTAATATTTTTTAGGTTACCTGGCAAAAAAACAATACTCATGCTGACAACCGGTCGTGCCGCACTCCCGCGCTGTACTGGCTGCGCTTACGTCGTAGGCCCTAACTTAAAGAGCACATTGAGTTCAAAAACGAAACCGACTATGTATTGAGGCAGGTGGCAGCGCTTTGAACATTTAATGTAAAGGTAAAATTTAAACACTGAAAAAAGACGACACCTTAGGCGGGAAATTTCGCCTTTCAGTCGTCTTTTTTCAGTGTTTAAATTTTACCTAAGCTAACCAAAGCGCCAGCATATGTACTAACTCCTCAATTCGACTTCACAATTTCAATAACACGCCAAATATAACCCTCGTAAACGCCCTAGGGAATTCCTTCGAGCCCTCCGTAATAATTGGATCGGCACCCAACACTGTTAGCGAGCTAAAAACGCTTAAAATAACAAAAATTAAAAAAAATGTAAAGATTAATAATGTATTTATAAGTAATAATAATGTAAGACATTAACTGTCAATTAAGTTTTAATGATAATTAAGTCTCTTGCTGTCACTTTCTTATGCATAGTGTTAAATAGAGAAGGAAATACACTTAATTGTCATTAAAACTTAATTGACGTCTCTGAGTACGGCAGTTAGTGTAAAGAATTTGCTTAATAAATGATTGCATTAAATTATTCCTCTTGTTAAATTTACCACAATAAAAGTAAAAAATATAATTATTTTAATTAAAATGTGTTATTTACCAAGCATTTATAATTATTCACCATATTAATCGAAAAAAATTAACAAAAGTAACTTTAAATGCATGAAACAAAGGACTATGGGGGATTTTGTATGAACCCTTTCCCCACCCAACAACAGTCATGGGATACGTGTCAATTTGTTCAATGGGACCCAAAGAAGTCTAAAGTACCTGTGTTAGTTGCAAAAAGTATTGGGTTTATTTATAATTAAAAAAAAACTTTTAGGCAAAAATGTATTTATTTTTAATGTAAACGTTGCGTATAAAGTTGTCTTGTTGTTTTCTTGCTTTATTTGGTGTTGCTCGAGTGTGTCATGCTCTCTCAATGTACCTATCTCTACGGTGGTAGCATCTGCGTCGGGTCCTTCCGTTACCTAAAACAAGGTTGAGCGAAGCGATTGCTGATTCACATGTCATACTCGTGAACGGGTGCCGCCTGTGTAGTCTGGTCTGCTCTGGGAATCTTATTTAGTTGGAAAAAAAATAAAATATATAAAAACAATTTTTTTTTTAAAACCTCAATCCCTCGCATATGAAGAAAGTCGCCATAGTAAAAAAATATCTATCCTACTAGACCCTTCAAATGACACTAATTTCAAATCTGTTGGATGGTGGGGACGTTTCTTCCCATGGTCCTTTCACGGTTTAAGACTGTATCAACTTTGAATTCCATTTCCACCTAATAATGCCTATGTAGTACCAATTTTTTATATTTTTTTGAAAAGTAAGAAGCCCATAATGTTTTTAAAATTACTCAAAAGTTATCCGGTCGGTTGTAAATATTTTATTTTTCAATCTGAAGTCAAGTGTAAGTGATCAAATTCTAAAGTATCGATAGTTAGGATTTGGGTTTTCTGTATTTTACAGATTAATACACATTTTAACAATAATACTAGCAAAAAAATCTCTAAAAAACACCACTTAGAAAAAGTTATACCTAAAACAGCCTAAAAGTAAAAAAAAACTCAAAAAAAAATTAAATTCAATGAAGAATGTTTATAAACTAATAAAGTGAAGAATGTTTATAAATATTTCCGGTGAAATCTTGCAAGGAAGATTTTATTCATAGAAATTCAAAGCTCATAAAAACATTTTTTTATTGAGTTTTTTGTTTTAGCTTATTTTTCACTCGTTTTACGTTCATGGTCATGGTCATGGTCACTTACTTTGGATTTCATGATTTAGGTATCTTACTTGTACCATAAACAAAAATGCATTCTAAAAATCGTCCCGTTATCAAACATTGTAAATAACTAACTTTGCTTTGGTCATTCATAACTACACATCTAACAGCAAGTAATATCACCACACGGTCTCCTAAAGGTGTCCTTTGACAGAATTCGGTTTTGAAATGCAAATATTGCAAGAAGTTTTGGGGCAGCCCGGGGAGAATCTACATTTGATTTTCCAAGCGGGCAAATTTTGTTTGTAACATTTTAGCTTTTGCCATGGACCAACTTGTTTTCGCGGTTAGCGTCTTTAAAAACAGTGAAAAATCGTATTCTTTTGTATGTCAATATGTTAACCAAGAAAAATAATAAATAAACATTGATGTCATCATGTCTCACTGAGAAAATTAAATAAATATTTTTGTTATCTTTAGATAAATGACGTTATAGAAATGGGCAGGGCAGCCATTTAATAAGCGTGTTTTTTGATAAGTACGCATAATTGCGTGCATGTAAGCAATAAATCAATATTATAATCAACGATTACAATTTATATCTACAATATATGTAATTAGTAAGTAACGTAATTAACATTTAAAATGATTGA
Organism: Scoparia ambigualis; assembly: GCA_963921215.1. Taxonomy (NCBI): domain Eukaryota; kingdom Metazoa; phylum Arthropoda; class Insecta; order Lepidoptera; family Crambidae; genus Scoparia; species Scoparia ambigualis. The sequence goes on along the minus strand of OY992510.1, from coordinate 21,350,881 downwards.
ATGATTGATTTCTCGATAAAACTTATCAATTAGCTAAATTAGAAATTAATTTATACTCATACTTATCTACAATCATATCATACAAAATAATTTAGAAAAAAACAATTTGTCTCCATAATAAAGTCTGTTTATTGACATATCAATTTTGAACAAAAGGGGTTTTTAAGTGATCGAAGACAAAAGCCCGTTAAAATAAAGAAAAAAAATGCTATTATAATATGTCTATGATTGAATGGGCTTAAATCATAAGCACTATAGACCATAGAGGCGGTTAAAAGTAGCCGTGTGTTAAAATACTTATTGATTATCTAAAGCCATAACTGAGATATCAATCTTAACGACCATTCACAACAAATAACAGGCGATAACAATCGATATGCTGTTTTTATATCGCAACTTCAGTTTTCGGAACTTTCCAATTATATGGTTTTTACCAATTATAATCTTTATCCTTGTTTACTTTTTAGACGACTAACTCGTCATCATCTTTTATTTAATACTATTATAGAATAAGCTTTGGACACTTCTAGTTGTTTGAAATGTATATTGAATGTACTTACCTAAGCAAGCACGCAGGTTTTATTTACCTATATAATTCATTGAATTTGACGACCTCCTTGGTCGAGTGGTTTGTACACCGGTTTTCATGGTGTCGCCATCTCTGAGGTCCCAGGTTCGATCCCCGGTCATATCAATTTAGAAATTATTGTTTTTCTAAATTGTCTCGGGTGTTTTCTATGTATAATAAGTATGTATTTAAGTATTTTAAGTATGTTTGTCCGTTATCTAGTAACCATTTAACGAGTTCCTTCGAAGCTTCTCTTGGGCTAGATAATTAGTGTGATTGTAGGAAAATTTTATTTATTTATTTTATTTATTACATGATTTCCAATCCGAAATGTTTGTAGCGCATCACTTCAGAATGGCTCGACCGATTTGGCTGATTCTTTTTTGTTGTTTTCGTGATTGTCAGGAGAAGGTATGTGTGAAAGAAAATATTGGAAATTCGTCACCACAGCCGAAGCGATAATTTTGCGGGTTATTGGGTGTTAGCGACTGCCTTCCGGAGCACGGAGCAAATGTAATATTAATTTGTGTACCCACCCAGGGTCTTTGTAAGACTTGCGTAACTTGCATGATCACACCCTGACAGTGCAAACCGCTGCGCCAGCTCTAGCTTTAATACAAACGCTTTGGAAACAAAGGAATGTGTTATTTGTATCTTTATAAATGGGTCAGGCACGCTATTGTGCTATTTGTGTAAAGCTAAAATTGTGGATCAACATCCGCACTTGTGATCTAGTGGCTAAGCCACAGGTTTCAGACCCAGAGGTCCCGGGTTTGATACCAAGCGGGAGGTACATCTTTGTGTGCTCGGTTTGGTTTGTGGAAGGGCTGTTAAGTCCGCCTGACTACCACCATCTTACCTAAGTCTGTCTCCATAACAATGATGTTTATAACATTGTTGTGTTACGACAGTTTGAGAAAAGATGGCCAGTTCCTCAGTGTTGAGGATTCCGGGTGAAGCGCGCTTCCACTTATGGTCACTTACCATCAGGTGAGATGAATACCAAGCTCTTACCCGTTGTAAAATAAAAAAAACATAATCATCAGCCTATAAATGTCCCACTGCTGAGCACTGGCCTTCCCACATGAGGAGTCACCACGCTGGCCTAACGCGGGTTGACGTATTATAAGGACTTAACTTAACTTAACTTAACTTGGTCACCTATCCGTTGATATGAAAGCAGCTAAATGGACATTTTTTAAACCGAACCTTCAAACTTCCCTACAGTCGAAATGAATTATTCATCAATAGCTTGTTTCTCTTACTGAAGTCACATATTTGACGTAGATTGTATGGAACTTTAATAAAATTTCAAACTGTAATAGGCAAAACAACAGATATAATTATTTATAAATAAATTCAAGTTGAGTTAAGTAAGTCTTTGGGTATTATGATAAATTATTATTGCGTATTTGATATACCTACTTTTAGAACCAATATTAAATGTATGTAAGTGTGTTTGTTTATTCATGACATTTTTAATTCTTTAAAAGAAAACCTCAATTAGAGCAATAATTTACCGAGTACCTATAGTACTTCACCGGCCGGACGATAATGAAGCGTAGATGCGACTGCTGATAACTTAATTAAATTGAGTTCACGATAATTAGTCTGGGCTTTGGTTTAAATGAATATGCAAATGAAGTGAGCATTAGCGATACATTTGTTGAATTCCTAAATAAAGTCAGAGCGGTGGACTTTTCCGTATTATTCCGACAAATAAATTACTAAGGGTGGATTCGACCAAACTGGAATAAGACTTACTCCGAGATTAGTCTATACAAATTTGGCGCTTAATCTAGGTATAAGACTTTATTCCAGTTTGGTCGAACCCACCCTTAATCCGAATTGCGATGTTAACTGGACACACCGCAAGCACAAAGTAAGAGGTCAACTGCCGTGTTCATACACGTAATTAAACATGATTGATGATGTATTTGTACCCATAATGAGGTGTGTGTCAGTTTCGTAGCAAATTAAAAGCTGTGGTCTCGGCGTACTCCTTCGGGAAACGGGCGTGAGTGATGTATTTACCGGAAATGTATGAAATCTAGGAATTGTATACAATTCCGAAGCTATTTAGGAAATGTGTAAAATATTGTTTTAAATATTTTTTAATACATACATATCCTGGGAAATGTATACATTTCCTAGAAATTGTATTTAATTCTAATATCGTATTAGGACATGTATAAAAAGAATGCTTTCTGTAATAAAACACGTTGTTAAAATCAGAATAATATTGTTTTCTGAGGTTTAAGCGAGCACTACACATTGAAATGAAACACTTTTTTACGGATTAACTCGCGTTTAATTTACTATTTCCCTGTCTCCCTGTGACCACGGACCCTGTGAAGGGTTCGAAACGTCAAGATAATATAAAAACTATGTAAATAGTAAATTAAACGCGAGTTAATCCGTAAAAAAGTGTTTCATTTCAATCAGAATAATATTTTTTATTAAGGCACTCGTTGAGGCAATCAGGTAACAATCATAACGTACAAAGTCTTAAATTTCTTTTCTAGTATTTCTGTAATCTAATAAAAAAATGACCTCGAAATTCAAGACAATCGCTAGGCTGCGCTTCGCGATTGTCTTATATTTCTAACTATCACGTGAGTCACGTGACCTACAGCAGTTGGGCAGCTAGTATCACATAGTATCCCCCACTATCCCAGCGTACCCATTGATATCTTATTGATATATTTTACATTTCCGATTGCTATTTATTAAATGTATAGATTTCCAAGGAAATGTGTATTAAATAATTTATTTCACACATTTCCGGGCGATTTTAGGAATTACATACATTTCCTAGGAATTGTAAATAATGACATATTACAAACATTTCCGTTAACATTTACATACTGTTCAGGGTAATAAGTACATAAACAAGGTGGGGCAAAAGTAATCACCCGATGTTCTTTTCCTCTAATTTTTTTTCTAATGAAAAACTCTGGTTGTGCTTGTGATATAGGTATATGTTTACTTAATCCATTAGAATTAATTCCATTAAGTCGAGAAAATGATATCGGCCAAGTGGCCGCCGCCAGAGTTGATGACCATACGGGCCCGTTTTATGGCATTTTCAATCACTCTTACCACAACTTCGGGCGACAGGTTCTCGCGTTCGGGCTTTAAAAAGTCTGAGCCTTGTTGACGTAAACCCACGACTACAAAAAACCCCATAAAAAGAAGTCTGGAACACTTAGATCGGGTGATCTGGCCGGCCAGTGCAAATCACTAAAACGAGAAATTAAGCGACCCGAAAATGCTTCCTTCAGTTTTATTCCGCGTTCTTGAGGAGTAAACCGATTCATGGCTTGTCGACTTGTATTCTACGTATCTTTACTTTACAAATGTCAGAACCGAATTGACATTTGGCGCCATTAACAAAAGTTATAGCGTCTTCCAATAGGGAATATACTTTTGCCCTACCTTGTATTTTACAAGCTTTTTTTAAACTCGTGACAGTACTATTACTAACGCGGCAAGTGATAAAAAAAATTTTCTTGTAGAACATGTTAGGTTAGTCTACTATTTTTGCCACCTCAAATGATATCTACACCATGTTTATGCAAAAAAAATAATTTAAAAAATTTGTTTTATTTTTACATAGGTACATAGAATAGAGTAGAATAGAATACATTTTATTTGCGTCCAACATGGTATAAAGGTGTTGATCAATAAAGTTGTTCTCATGTTTAGCCATGGTATAAAGGTGTTGATCAATAAAGTTGTTCTCATGTTTAGCCATTTTCAAAACAGCATGCAAATCTCAATATTTTAAAATTACATTTATACTATAAAACTGAGTCACAAAACTACCAATTACACATTCACAAACTTACAGTCACGACTATTATCCCCAAAGGGTTAGTCTGAGACTAGGCAATGGGGACCACAAAAGCAGTCCACTGCTATAGTCCGCGTTTCACCAAGTTATAACTGCACATGTGCTCAGCGTGACAGGTGGTGATCCCATCGCCTTTTAGGACACCCTAAAGAACAGAAGGGGGTTGTAGTATTCTTCTAATGAGCAGCTACGCCACACGACTCCGGCACGGGAATCGTACACATTATTTATTATTTTATTATATATATCTAAATTGGCTATTTGACAGTTGTACCTAATAATAAAATATGAAATATGTCGGAAATGGTAGGTTATGATATAACGATAATTATCCAATAGTTTTGTTTATTAAGATAATTGTAAATATTTTATTTTTACAAAATAAATTTGCGATTTTTTATCTGTGGATTACAAGACCCCAAACGCGGGCGGCCATGATTGAGCTTCATGTGACGTCACATTTCACAAAAACTATCTGTCAGGTTTCGAGATATGTTTCTATATTTATTGAAATGTGGCGTCACAGAGTAAATGTTACGTGACTAACCGTTTTTGCACGAAATTTGAAATCAATAAAGAAAGATATGATTTTTTTCTGTTAAATAAAGCTTTTTCGAAAAATAAAATATTGTCGGGGTATAAAATAAGCGTTCGTTATTTTATAAATACTTTTCTAAAACTGTTTAGTAGCCAATTTAGAGCTTCGAGCTCGATGGCGCTACGGCTAGCGCGTTCGGCTTGCGGTCTTGCTCGCTAAGCAACTTTCACAATGCCGGGTCGCTGGATGGGTGACCAATTAAATTAAAAACATCTCGAGCTCCTCCGTGCTTCGGAAGGCACGTTAAGCCGTTGGTCCCGGTTGTTGTCGTAACATGACAGTTGTTAAAACCCACCAACCCGCATTGGGCCAGCGTGGTGGGATAAGGCCCAATATCCCCACGTGCTATTGACCACTTGAGAGGCCTGTCCCAGCAGTAGGACGTTTATAAGCTGATGAAGATATCTAAATTTATCCACTCATACTATAGCTACGCATCACATACGGATTTGCCTCTAAAAATCTTTGACGTAACTGCGGGCTCCTAGCCCTAGCGCTGTCACGTTAATGCGCGGCCCTGACCCTCGCCCTCAAGTATTACTAATTCACCGACCCAAGGCATCAACACTCCCTCCTTACAAGTTCTACACGTGTCCGGAAAATACCGCGGCGGGATGCGGTATAAAACTTGCATGTTCTATAAAAGTTTTTACACGATACCGATACATGCAGTACAGTACTGTTCATGTGTTCATTATTTATTACTGGACGCTGTAGCGAATTTCTTGGCCCGATCCCTTCAGGTGATATTGCTCTACATGAGCAAGGAAGCAGTTTAACACAGTAGTGGGCAAACAGCAGCTAACAATCATTGGTACTTGAAGTCAAATGATTTACTAAATAAAAACTTTCAAAGCTTCTCATTGACGCTGACGTCAAAAACAATTAATTTCACAATAAGTATTCTAAAATTGGGTTAAAATATAAACTACTTAATCTAACACCATTTTGGATTTTGGGAGTGTCATCAACCGCGAAGAAATTACTAAAAACTCTGGAGAGTTTTTCTCTTTCCATTTTATCAACCAAAAAAGTACAGCCACCAAGGCGTTTCAACAAAAACACAGTGTATACAGCGTGTCAGTTAACACGAGAGACATATTTAATCCTATGGTAGTTTATGCCTGGGTAAACAAATAAAAAAATACTACTCGAAGTATATAAAATAATTCAGAAAATCGATGTTAAAATTTCACAAAATTTTCCCTAATATTTGGGGACCCTAGACTCATTTACGCCTATGGTATTGAATAAGTAGCTGTCGTGGTTGCTGTAACCCTTTTTTCCTTCATACTAAACTTGATCATAGTTGATCTTTTACCGCGCTTACTGTGTAGTTACCGGAAATGTATGAAATCTAGGAATTGTATACAACTCCTAGGAAATGTATAGGTACAATTCCGAAGTTATTTAGGAAATGCGTAAAATATTGTTTTAAAATTTATTATTACATGCATGTCCTGGGAAATGTATACATTTCCTAGGAATTGTATATAATTCCAATACCGTATTAGGAAATGTATAAAATGAATGCTTTCTGTAATAAATCACGTTGTTAAAATCCGAACAATAATTTTTATTTAGGCACTCGTTGAGACAATCAGGTAACATGCCTGTTCTAGTATTTCTGTTGTCTAATAAAAAAATAACCTCGAAATTCAAAACAATCGCTACGCTGAGTTTCGCGATTGTTTTAAATTTCTAACCTATCACGTGACCTACAGGAGTAGGGCTGCTAGTATCCCCCGGAGTAGGGCTGCTAGTATCTCCCACTATTCTCGCGTACCCATTGATATCTTAAATGTTATGCATTTCCCATTGCTATTTAGAAAATAAATAGATTTCCTAGGAAATGTGTCTTAAATAATTTATTTCACACATTTCTGGGCGATTTTAGGAATTACATACATTTCTTAGAAATTGTATACAATGACAGATTACACACATTTCCGTTAACATATACGCTAACATTATTTAATAGAATAATAATTAGGCAAAAAAGAAAAATAAAAATTAATGAATCGGATCGGGAATCGACTGGAATGTCCCTCGGTCTAACTGTATTGCGCCACAATATAATTATTATGTGTATTGTGACTGCGCTGTATTTTGAATTTTAATGGTGGATTATAACTCTCAAAATCGTTTAAAAAAAGCTGTATTTATTTGATATGAACACTGTCATGTAGCGCTACCAAACCTTTATACAGGTTGTGGTTTTAAACAGTTGCCAAATTTAAGGAGGCGATTGTGTTAATGTAAATGATTATAAAACCATTTTAAAAAAAATACGTAAAAAAAATAAAATAATGATTTCGTTTCTGTTGCATGTCATTCTTATGAATATACTACGTTGCATAGTGGTACGAGTACCTATTACTTCAAAATGCCGCCGCTTGCGCCGGCGGGCCTTTGTCGGCGGGCGGCTTGCCGACAAAGGCGGCGGCCCGCCACCCGCTCAAAGCGAGCGAGACACGACGACGCCGACGCGAGGTCGTCACGTCATGAGTATGACGTCAGTCTCCCGCTACCCTTGAGCGCGCGCGCACGGTTGACAAATTCCGGGCCGTTTTCAAACGTAGGTACTTACGACTTTTATTTGTGCACATTTTCATTTCATTTCATTTCCATACCTACATACTATTGGCATAGGTACATAATTTAACTTTTTTCTGAATTACTCGACTGGGAATCGAACCAAGAAACTTTTAATTAGGAAGTAGCTATGTAACATACATACCTACTTAGACTAAATAACGTAGGTACCTACTTAGTTTCTAGGATGTAGCAGCGTTTAAATAGCCACGAAGGCAATGTTTGTTTATGTCAACGGTCGTTGACCTCAGAGTAGTACATGTAAATTTCGAATAGAAACGTGAGATGTTACGAAAGATATAGGATACCGACCAATGGGTAATATTTTTTTTTTTATATTTTTATTTTAATCATAACTATTTGTTCTACACTTGTATACCATATGGCAACTGTTTAAAACCACATCCTGTATATACTTTTCATTATTTTTTATTATAATAAAGGCATCAGCGGAAGACCTGCGTCTTGGGCGTGGGTAACACCGGATGCTGAGCGGAGACCAGTGTAGTACATGCATTATTAGAAATTTAAATATTGTGATGTATTGATACAAATAAAAAAAAAATCATTCTATTCTATAATAAAATAGTTTTTACCTACTCCTCATTCATTTAACTTAACTTCTAACATCATACATGCATAATCGTAAATTAAACCAGTAAATTATGTATTGTACCTAAAATAATTACTACAATGTTGCCAAGATTGGAATACCATCCCTGAGGAATGTTTGTAAACAAATTATTCACATTAAATTGTCCATGCAAATATCTAGTGTCGCTCGGATTTTAACTTTTACCATTGAAAATGGTTATCAGTTGCAAATCGTCTGGCCATAGCTCCGAGAATTTTGGGAGGATCGAGATAGGGATAGTACCAAAAGTTGAGGAATTTATAGAGACACGTGTGTGCGTTTGAACTTTAAAAATAGGCTAATAACTTTTTATGGAATTTTGAAATGTGTAAAAAAACGAGTATTTTGGGGGGTGTTTGTTTATTAAATTATAAATATTTCGGAAAAAAACCAAGTTAAGATAAATTAAAAAAGATTAGCAACAAAATAGCGAAAAAAAATTGAAAATCGGTTAATAATTGTGACCTGTAGGTGGTCCTTTTAGATTTGGAATTGTAGAAAAACGGGTATTTCCGTATATAAAAGTGATGTAAATTCTATGATTATTGACCGGTCGTCATGGTAATGGTGTTTAGAGATGCGGATGCAGACGAGAAGTTCATTCGAATTGGAATTTCACCTAGATAGTAAAAAAAAAAGAAAATTTTATTCTGTATGTTGTGCAATAATTCGACTTGCAAACAATGTAGTTTTGTGTTATTTTAGGGAAGTATATCTCGAGAATAATTCCTTTTTATTCAACTTGTAATGTGATAATTTAAATTAAATATTTTTTTCTTTCGTAAATTTTTGTTCTTAATCATTTTCAACGCTCAGACTCTTGCGGGGACTGCGAAAACTGTGATTTTTTTTTGAGAAGGACTCACTAGCAAACCACAAATATCGTGTCGTTTTCTCAAAAAAATCAAAGGTAAAAAACCTTTTTATAAAAAACAAGCTTTAAATTAAATGCGCTAAAACGAAAAAATAAAATTTTACACTTTACTGCCGTACTCAGACGCGTCAATTACCTTTAAATGACAATTAAGTGTCTTGCTGTCACTTTCTTATGTATAGTGCTAAATAGAGAAGGAAAGACATTCAATTGTCATTAAAACTTAATTGACGTCTCTGAGTACGGCAGTAAAACTTTTACTTTATCAACTTATAACGTCATTACGCAATTTATATGTTATGAAAGGTTGTCGCGAGATTTAAATATACCTACTCATATTTACTTAGATAGAAAGTTTTAATAGTTAAAGACTGAGAGGTTAATATATTTTTAGTTATCCCTGGACGTCCGCCATATTGGATTTAGAGTGACGTCACTTTATTTTTCGAGTTATTTCCAGCAAGCACTTTCATTTGATACCCTTAATGTAGGAATGCATTAAAAATAATTTGTCCGCCATCTTGGGTGTGCCGCCATCTTGGATTTAGAATGACGTCACACAATTAACCATGCAATATCATCCAATCTGAAATGTATACAAAATTTTAGATCAATCGGTTAAAGATATCTGCTTTAAAACTGAGTTGCAAAATTTCACCCGAACAATAGTAGGTACATTGTTACCCCACTAAAAACAAAAACGTGAATGTTTTTAGTACGTTAGTCGCCTTTTACGACACACAAGGGAAGAGAGTGTTTTGTAGTATTATTTTGATGAGCACATCGCCGCTCTATGCTGTTAGATATATGTGCAGTCTGTAGTTTGTTAGTCGCCTTTTACGACACCAAAGGGAAGAGAGGGGTTAGTAGTACTACTTTGATGAGCCCATCGCCGCTCTATGCTGTTGGTTGTATGTGCAGTCTCTAGTCCCTTAGTCGCCTTTTACGACACCTAATAGAAAAGAGGGGTTGGTAGTATAATTTGATAAGCCCATAGCCGCTCTATGCTGTTGGATGCATGTGCAGTCTTTAGTCCGTTAGTCACCTTTTACGACACTGAAGGGAAGAGAGGGGTTAGTAGTATTATTTTGATGAGCCCATCGCCGCTCTATGCTGTTGGATAGATGTCAAAAAAAAATCAAAAATTATTTATTGAGTAAGCTTAAAATAAGCATTTGAATATAAGAATTATATGTGGACTTCGTTAACACAGCTATTGAATATGACTACAAGAAAAGGTGCAATGGACTCGATAATATTATTAATAAGTTTTGGTGAAATACCCCACAAATCCCAAGTGTTTTTTTTCTTTTTAAAGATTTAAAAGATTCAAGTAAGTCTTTACATATGTAAACAGTTTACGTATTTAAATTTGAACACTTCATTAGACATGGGTACATACTTTTTTAACAGAATTTCTGCATTGCTCGGTGAAGAGTTGAGTAACATAGTTGTGGCAATTGGTATATTTGTAAAAAACTGTTCAAAAACATCAGCAACTTTATTGTCTACTCTTAAAATGCTAAAATAAATAATCTATTCAATTAACTATTAATGAAAAATCATTTAGAACGTGATGTTGAAGTAATTTCTTTCTTGAAAGTTCGTAAAGAGTTTACTTCTTTTTTTTGTAATTTGTTTGCTCCTTCAAACATACTATAATTTCTTATTCCGTAATAAGTCCTAGGTGATGTCAAGCATAATTGTTATAATATACATATATATAAGGTGACTGCTAGAAACCGCAAGAAACTTCAAGGGCTGGTCAGGTCAAGTGTTCTAAACATGACAAAAATTACAAAAAAGGAATTCGGGTTTTTTTTTCATTTTTAATGAAATAATTCATTTTGTAAATTGTAATTGGATAGTCTTTAAGTATTTATTTTAAAGCATACGGCCGTCTGTTGACCCGTCTGCTTCAGCTGGACGATAAGTACCTACGTAAACAGGTCAACAGACGGCCGGCCGGCCGGCCGTTACCCCCGTCAGCTGGGCGATAAGTACCCACGAAAAAACACGAATTCCTCTTTTGTCATTTTTGTCATGTATAAAACACTTGACCTGACCAGCCCTTGAAATTTCTTGCGGTTTCTAGCAGTCATCTTATATGTATAATCATCATTACATATTATAAAGTACGTAAAGCCGCCGTTTTCTTCTGTCTGTGGCAACGCACTATTCTCCTAAACCACGCAATGGATTTGTATGCGATTTTCACTAAAAGATAGAACGTTAACTGAAGATGGTTTTGTTTATATTTAGTAGATATATTTTTTTTATGGCTGAACTATGGCTGTCTTTCTATGTTAGCGCGGTTAAAGGCGCGGGCGGGCCGCTAGTATATAATTTGTTTACAAATATTATTATTGAATTTGGCCCTAGTATACATTAAGTAGGTTTATTATTTTCGCAGGTGGAAATATCAATCGATAACGTAGCAAACAATGTTTCTACGTATTTCATTATCAACACACAACTAACATTTCGTTAACGAGCGTGTACCTAGAATGTCAGAGGATTCTTGCCACCGCCCCGCGCCTGCCGGCCGGGAGGTTGCTCATTTTCCAATCTCCTCCACGAACAATACGCCCATGAAAATACTTTGGGTAGTCAATTAAGCTTATCGAGGGCCTAAATTTTATCCGCGCCGCTACACCTTCAAGCTATAATTTTAACATCTAACGCAAACCGGTAAACCGAACACGTAAACCAACTCCCGTGTCAGTAGATACTAGTTCCCTTTATTGTTCAAGTTTGGGGTAAGGTGAGACGAGTTTAAGGGTTATACAATTTAAGTAGGGGGTATGATGACGTTCCATAGTTCGAGATACGTCTTGGCGCACGTGGCCATAAAATATGTACGCTTCAGGTAAATGTTTCTTATCTCATCCCGAATATGTAAGAGGAAAAGTCAGGACACGCAAACTGTTGCGTCAGTAATCCGCCAACGAATGTCACTCGTTTATTTGATGAACTACGTCATTTTTGTATTTTTTCAACGAGGAAGCGCTTAATGCCGATGACGTTGAAGGTGAAAGTATACGTCAGACGAAATGTCGTAACTATGAAGAACGTTATGAGAGTAAATGAAGCAATGTCAGGACCGGCAAGGCAATGTAACAAAGGGAAAGCTGTGGACTTGGCCTCTCCTCCGGACAACAGACAAGGAAGTATGTATGTGTCGTGGCCATATCGTAATATTGGCCAAATCATGAAATGCTCGGCCACATCATGATTAGGTTAGGTTAGAACATGATTATTTCATGAAACATTTCATGATATTGCCAATTTTACGATATGGACAATTTTACGATATGGCCAATTTTACGATATGGCCACGACATATATATACTATATTCTCTTTATTCAAACATTTTTCTTAAGAAACATTTTTTACAATATTTTATATACTTAAAAACATATTTACAATATTTTATATTTTAGCGTTTTATTAATGTTTAAATATACTTAAGTAAAATTTTAAACACTGAAAAAAGACGACAACCTCAGGCGGGAATCGAACCACGCACCTTCCGCATTCCGGGCGGCTGCCTTAACCACTTGGCTACCGAGGTCTGGCTTTCAACCGTCGAAATTTGTCAGTGCTTGCTTATGTTTTTAGTCAACATTGCTTCATCAAATCTTAGAAGTTTTCACCTCTGAGATCCAAAAGAAATATTTTTACAAATATTTGAACATTCGGTTAAGATGAAGCTGCGTTTATAGATTAATGTTTTATATTTTAGCGTTTTATTAATGTTTAAATATACTTAAGTAACATTTTTTTTAAACACTGAAAAAAGACAACAACCTCAGGCGGGAATCGAACCACGCACCTTCCGCATTCTGGGCGGCTGCCTTAACCACTTGGCTACAGAGGTCTGGCTTTCAACCGTCGAAACTTGTCAGTGCTTGATGCTTATGTTTTAGTCAACATTGCTTCATCAAATCTTAGAAGTTTTCACCTCAGAGATCCGAAAGAAATATTAAAATTTTACTTAAGTATATTTAAACATTATTAAAACGCTAAAATATAAAACATTAATCTATAAACGCAGCTTCATCTTAACCGAATGTTCAAATATTTGTAAAAATATTTCTTTCGGATCTCAGAGGTGAAAACTTCTAAGATTTGATGAAGCAATGTTGACTAAAAACATAAGCATCAAGCACTGACAAATTTCAACGGTTGAAAGCCAGACCTCGGTAGCCAAGTGGTTAAGGCAGCCGCCCGGAATGCGGAAGGTGCGTGGTTCGATTCCCGCCTGAGGTTGTCGTCTTTTTTCAGTGTTTAAAATTTTACATATTTACATTAGTATAAAATATTATAAAAAATTTAACCTAGTTTGCCACCGGCAGCGGGGATAGACCCAAGCTATCGGTGGTTAGGGCTGCAGAGTGAGGAACCTCCTGACAATACGTGCCGTGTCAAGGAGTACTGCCTTCTGTATATTCTGACCCTTTACCCAACCTTTTAGCGAGAGACTCTCTAGGTGTTGATCGAAGCTAAAAGACCGTTTGCCGAAACGACTATCGGTACAATAATGGTTGAATCCACATCCCACAAGGCGGTAACCTCGTGAGCCAAGTCTTGGTTATGTACTATTATTATAATGTACTATTAAACTGTCGTAACGCAAAATACTAGTAACAATGTTACTAATGTTAGTAAAAATGTCGGGTGCGCATTTTTTCACATAACTTTTTAAGTCCTATTATCGGAAGTCAGAAAATATTTCTCATACTATTTTACATCATAATGATCACTCTTCATAAAAATATTTAATACTAACGATCGAAACCCATAATCACCAATATCTTTAGCCATACACCTTGTTTTTACTAATATTTTTTTTCATATATATATATTTTTTTTAATCTTTAATTTTTAGGAGGGTTTTTCCATAAGGAAATGTCACCCTCATAAGTATTCTTAACATACGTTACCTACTTAACGCCGATTGAGACCTTTTTTAACTAAACTGTACAACTTTTTGGCAGTACATGATGTTGGATTGGACAGAACAGAATTACAAAAACCTACCTCACTATTGAACTGCGTATAATTATAAAATTGTGATCTTTCAGCCGCGTTCCTGACACATTCCATTATTATATGATATACATCTTCAATAACGTCACACTCACTGCAATTGGGGGAATCTGTTTTTTTCATTAAGAAGGCAAAGTAATTCAATGGAATGTGTCCGGAGCGAAGTCTGAGTGCAATTACAATGTTTTCCCTGACCATGTTGGCATCGTCAAACCAAGGTGTTCTATTTAGATTTGGCTGGATAGTTTTGTACCAAATACCTTTTGTAAGTGATCTCTCGTCAAAATGTTCTTTCCAATTTTTATTGCAGCTGTATTTTGCAACACTTAACAAATCAACAAAGTATGGTAAACAGTTAGTAGTAATACCATCTATTGCTGCTTCCTTTGCTAAAGAATCCGCCTTTTCGTTACCTACTATGCCAACATGGGATGGAATCCACTGCAAAGTAACAGTTTTTAGCTGTTGCGATAGACTTAAAATAGATTCCAAGATCGAGTAGGCAATCGGTGTTCCTCGAAAATTCGAGGTACAACGAGCCAAATGTTGCACTGCACTTTTGGAGTCTGTTAAAATAACAAATCTGTCATAATCGACTGAGCAGATGTATGATATAGCCTCTGAAATTGCTATAAGTTCTGCGTGCATGATAGATATTTTGGAATCTATCTTTAATCCACACTGACTATTAGTTTGCGGATCATAAAACGCAACTCCAATTTTACAATTGTCTTTTGAAGCGTCAGTAAATATTTTATAAAAATTTGGGTATTCATCCAACATTGATTGCTCACATAGTTCTTTTAAATGGTGACTTACATATTTACTTTTGGGCTTATCTATACAATCAATATAATTTTTAAGAATTTAGTCAGATCCATATTACTTACCCAAGTTTGTAGAGAAAACATATCTAACTGTTTGCTTCGGTGAATAGGTAATTCGTTAAGGCGTTCATGTACTTCTAGCAATACGGGTTTTTTCTTTCGCCGCCAGTACATACTTTGGGTTAAATTTTGTAAGTCATTTAATTGTTGTATAATGACATTATCTACGATAGATTTACACTTGAGCCAAAACTTGGTAGCCAGATAGAATCTCATGTTAAGCGGAGGTATACAGAGTTCGTTTTCCATAACGTGGATTGGAGTTGATTTAACAAAACTACCTATTAACCTTAAACACTGGTTCTGAACTTTATCCAGCTTACTCAAGTGAGTGTGACAACTATTGCCGTATAAATAACCTCCATAGTCTATGCGACTGCGTATGAGACTTATGTAAATTCTTCTTAAGTGTGTCGGATGCACACCCCACTCTGGACCGCGTAGTATTTTTAGTATATTTAGGTATTTCAACGCTTTTTCTCTAAGTTCATTTATATGTTTCGTCCATCGGAGTGAACTATCAACCCACACACCCAAGTATTTGGCTGTTTCCACTTGTTCTAAGACGTTATTGTTTATTTTCAGCAATACAGATTCCCTTCTAAAACTTCTTTTAAATATGCATACTTTTGTTTTAGTGTTAGAGACTTCCAAGCCAACTTGATCCAGAAATATTGTTAAAGAATTTAATGCTGACTGTAATTCCCGAGTGCTATCTGCTATTTTGTCATTAGTAGCAAAAAGAACTATATCGTCTGCATATTGGGAGACACACACATTGGGAGTATTTGTGTAGATACCTTTTGTTGCTATGTTGAACAACAAGGGAGAAAGAGGGTCCCCCTGTGCTAATCCAATACTACTTTTTCTTCCTATTTGAGTACTATCAATTTGAATTTTGAGGTTCCTGTCTCTGAGAAAATTCCACAGGTATTTACAGACTTTGGTCCCAACACCTATACTATCAAGTATAGAGAGCAAATAAGGAATATTAATATTATTGTACGCGTTATTAATGTCAACAAAACAAGCAATAGTAGACCTATTATGTGAAAACCCTATCAGTACACTATACACCAGATTGCTCAGGTTGTCAAGACATGAGTTGGCTTTTCTAAAACCAGTCATGTTGGGGGGAAAATGATTGTTTTTCTCACAGTACCACTCCAGTCTTTTGTTTAAAATACTATGAAAAAGCTTGCAAAAGCAGGACATCAGTGAAATGGGCCGCAGGGAAGAAATGCTGTTTTGATCTTGGCCGCTCTTCGGTATTGGAAGAATAGAAATATCTCTCCATTGCTGTGGAACAAAAGCTG
Source organism: Scoparia ambigualis (assembly GCA_963921215.1). NCBI lineage: Eukaryota > Metazoa > Arthropoda > Insecta > Lepidoptera > Crambidae > Scoparia > Scoparia ambigualis. Next base: position 21,334,500 of record OY992510.1, on the reverse strand, counting down.
AGGTAAGCATGCTGTTGTATAATTGAGTAAGAATTAATTTACCGCTTTCCGGTAGGTGCTTAATCATCAGATAGGAAATACCATCACAACCTGGGGTAGTATTTCTTGGTGATATACTATTATTCAGTTCCGTGAGTGAGATATTTGATTCTAAAAGAGGATTAACTGAATAAAAAGAGGGACAATGTGGAGTAGCGGAATCAGGAGTTAAACTTTTGAGTAACTTATAAGCTTGAACTTTGTCAACATAGAAACTAGGAGACTTATATCCTTTTATCCATTTCATTTTGCGCCATAAATCTCTAGCAGAAATCGACTGGTCACAGGATGAGCAAAATTCTTGAAAGCTGACTGCTCTCGCTTTGTATAGTAAGTTTCTTGTAATACGGATCTTGTCTTTCAATAGTTCTGAATTGTGTGGAGTAGGGTTACGTCGAAATCGCGAAAGAGCTTGACGACGTTCTGCTACGGCTTTTGATAATGAAGCATTCCAATATGGTTTAGGGATAAATTTTGAGTTAGGATTTTGGCTGTAATGTACTAGCGGGATGGATAAGTCAGCGGCTTTATTAATGTAATTTGTGAACGTATCATAGTCATTTTGTAAATAGTAGTTAGTAAAGTGAACATCTACGAACATTTGTGACAAAACATCCGAGTAAGAGGACCAGTCAGCTTTTTTAAAATTTCTTTTGATCTGTGGCTGTCTTATAAGGTTTACTACAGTCGAGATCTTTATAACACTGTGGTCACTACCTAAAGTTTCGTTTAAAACTTTATAGTTAAGTTTTAAAGCAATGTCGGATGTAGCTAAAATAAGGTCTGGCGAGTATTCCTGTAGAATACCATTGACTAATTGAATCCTCGTCGGAGTGTCATCGTTGAGTGTAACATAACTACTCTCACTTAGTGCATCAAATATCTGATTTCCTCTGTGATCTGTTTTACGAGACCAAGACGTATGGTGGCCATTGAGATCACTGAGAATAATTGATTTATTACTAGCTAACGATAATATTGTATCCCAATCCGAAGTACAAGTTCGGACTCCCGGAGGACAATACAAACAAAAAATATTTTCAATACTATCGCAATTATAAACTTTGATATGTAACGTTTGAATGACAGCATTTTTAAAAGATAGATTGCATTTTTTTGACTTTAAGGATTTATGAATCATGACTGCAATACCCCCATAAGAATCATCTCGGTCGTCGCGGTAGATATTGTAATCTTTAACCTTGAGAAAGCTACCCGGCTCTAACCATGTTTCACAAACTGAGGCAATATGGATATTTTCTTGAATAAGCAAATTTTCAAAACATATTAATTTAGGACCCAGACTATGAGCATTCCAATGTATTAAATTTACATTTGTAATTGTTGATTTTGTATTATCCATTAATGTAGTCTAAAATAATTTTCAACATTGGCCAATCAGCAACATTTTCCACAACAATTAAAATTAACCACTCTAAACAACATTTAACACCTAACTTAAATTTTTGACTTATTGAATTGTTTTTTAAAAATATTATTTCCCTTAATCTAGTTAATAATTCCATAAAAGTAACATCTTTCTTACTCTCATACGCATTTGACTTATCCTGTGACTCCTGTGAGTGACCAAAACTAAGTTGCGCCTTAAGCGAATCTGAGAAAGAGACTGGTTTGTTATCCTTGTCTCTTCGCTTTTTCGACAATGGTGTCCTATCGCTCTTCAAAGAGCCAGCGTCCCTGTGTACATCAGCTTGGAATCTGGTTACGTTTGCGTACGTCTCCCGCTCTTGAGTTGGGGTGTCGAAAATAAAGCTGGACAACGGAGAAAAGAAGTTGGACTTCTGTGTTGTTCGTAACCGTTCGGTTTCTAACGGGTCATTTATAACGGGTAATTGTTGTCTTTCGTCATATTGTGGAGATTTTGGTACATACATAGTTCGAGCTTTTCGATATGTACAGTTGAATTCCGACATAATTTCTCGTATTCTTTTTTCTTTTAAGAAGACGGGGCATGATCTGTCCAACGCCATATGATCGCCCTGACAGTTGACACATACGAACACCAGTGTATCGCAGTTATCATGTTTTCCACTGCATTTGGGGCAGATTGTCTTGTCGGTTGGACATCTCGATTGAGTGTGCCCCAGCTTCCAGCACTTCGAGCATTGAGACACTGGAAATACGTAGGGTTCTACTACAATACGAAGGTTATCTACATATACAAAAGGGGGCAGCCTTGATCCATTAAAGCAAAGCCGGACCGTTTCACTCGGGATCCATTCTCCATTAGCTACTCGACGTTTCAGACGAGATACGGACGACAATATTATGTCTTTGTCACACGTCACATTTCGCAAAATATCCTCGTCAGATAATTCTAAATCAACATCTTTGATAGTTCCGTAAGAATAATTAACCTGAAAAGCCGTTTGGAATTTCCAGCCTTTATTGATTAATTCCTCACATTTAATTAAATTTTCCATGCATTTTAAGTTTTCAAAATCAACTCTTATCTTGTAGGGATTAAGATATTTTATTTTATTTATATCTAAAATGCCAAGATTTTTAAATGTTTTTGCAATTGCAAACTGTTTTGGTAATTTTTCCTTACTTGTTATGTACATTTCTAAATTATTTTGAATTTTAATTTTTTTCTCTTTTGTTACGACTTGCCATTCATCATCTTCTTCTCTGCCTCTTTTTGTAGGCCCCACGTTATCTTCGTTCATTTGTATGCATTCTACTTCTTTTGTTGAATTTCCCTCTTTCCTCATAAAACTACTAGGGCTCGGAGTACGGAGGCACTCCTCATTATACGGCCCCCCGGTGATAATATCCTCCAAATTAGAATCCATTTTATGTTATGAAATCTTCGTCAATCATAATCGAACAGATGAACAGATGCGCTCCGCAGACAATAGCCGGCGCGATAAGCGGCCGGCCGCCGGCAGGTAGGTACTTACAACGCACACGATAGCGTAAACAACTTTTTCACTATGCACTTTACCGCGGACACGACTGATTCGCACGGATACCGTGACGAGACTCCTATATTTTCTTATACTAACGATCGAAACTTCTAATCATTCTAATACATAACGCCAATGTTCATAAATTGGTTTATACTAATATTTGTATTCATATATTTCTTGATCATAAATGTTTTATGAGCCACCCGCTATAAAGACAAAGTTAAGTATGCAAAACTATAGTTCCGTTGGTTAGGTTAGGTTAGACTTGTGACAAATAACTTTGTAATTTGAATAAATACTGTGTGCTTGCATTGATGTTGAATGCATGTTGCATATTTTTTGGAATACTGCATGCCTGGATGCATGATGCATGCTTGCTTGCATGCTGCATGCTTGCTTGCATGCTTGTTTGCACGCTGCATGCTTGCTTGCATGCTGCAAGCTCCACGCTTGCTTGCATGCCGGGGGGTGCAGGGGGCCCCCCGCTATAAGGAAAAAAATAAGTATGCAAACCTAAAGGTCTGTCGGTTCGGTTAGGTTAGACTTTTGACAAATGAAGGAGGGGGGCCGCTGGCCCCCCGAACCCTCCTTATTCTTAATCATAAGTGTATGTATTAAAAACAATATTATGAATTTAGATATTTTCTTGGACATTATTAAAAAAAATATATGATAATTGACTGTTATGAAGGAAACAATTATGAGAAAAATGATTATGAATTTAAGCTTGTACTTAGTAATGACACTATTAATAAAAAATATATGATAACTGTCTGTTATGAGTTCCGATAATAGTAATAATAATAATAATAAAAAAAATATATATAGTTGTTTGTAAAAAATATAGTCGGTAGTAAAACAAAATATAGGAATTATAGTTTTATGTGAGCCAATATGGACCCAAAAATGTCACTAGTACACTGCTGCTAAAACTTTAGCGGCAGCCATAGCTTGCGTTATTGTAACTAGCTTGACGAACTAAGAACTAGCTATACCATCCATTAACAGAGTGCAATAATGGAACGGAATCCTTAGATTACGTTCCTCTGCAGTCTGCAAGCGATGGTCTACCTCTACGGCGGTAGAGGCGGAACAAATTATGAATTTGAACTTCTCAACCCACTATATTAATATAAATATTGGGGCCTATTAATTGATAAGGCACTCATTTTATTATAACTTAATTCATGGCTTCGCGCTTAGCATTACGCCAATTTCAAGTGGTATATATTTTAAAAGTACTTACATGTTTTTATTATTGTACGGTAGATTGAATTAAAATGGAGTCTCACAACACGTGTTGTTACTAAAAGAACACAGGAGAAACTCCATAAGGCACATTTGACGGACGTATAAAACCTTATATAGGTTTAAGACGTCGTCGTCCGTCAAATGAGTACCATAACAAATAATAGTCCCTACCGATGTAAATCCTATGAAGAGTAGTCTAATCTAGAGTAGGTACCTTATCAAATAATAGTCAATAATAGTCCCTAGCGATGTAAATCCTATGAAGAGTAGTCTAATCTACAAACAGAAACGAAACCTTAAATTACTTCTAAAATGTGTTACTTAATGAAAAGTGCTTTGACGCAAGGCCATTCCAGTTAGTACAATACAATGCTTAGAAATCCTTTCTTAGCGGAACTCTTTTAACTTTCCTTTTCGTAATGTTCCACAAATAGAGGGTTCACACAAATCTTTTTTTGCGTACACAGGGGGAGGGGAATTTTGAAAGTGGTAAAAATTGTCTTACGTTATCGAAGAACACTCCCTAATGTTATAATTAGTTAAACATGACTGCTCTAACTGAACGAAAAAAAACAACAACTGATATAAATAATAATTTGGTATTATATTATGACTTTCTTGAATAACTGCTACGGAACGTGTTAAAAAAGGGTTCTTTACTTAGAGTGAAGATAATATACTCTAAGGTTCTACATGATATCGAAAGTTAACAGACCGAATGTCGCGACAGTGAAAACAATGCGTCGAACGGTCATAAAATCAAATCAAACTTTTGATTTCATATATAGAGAAACCTTATCGAAGGGAAAACCTGTTGTTAAAATACCTTTTGAACAAAAATAAAATATTGGTCAAAATACTTGTAACTTTGTGCAGACTCGAGCGTGAAAAAAATCTCTTTTAATACAAAATACTTATAGATTCAGCTTTATCGAACCCAGGTAAGTTGTAAAATCGAGTTTGTTACCTACATATTAAAGAAAAAGTCGTAAATGGAAAAGGTTCTTTTCAAATATCAAATTTACAACCCAATAACTTTGAAGGTAAAGATTATGTTGCGGTGCGACACCGCAAGTAATCGTGGAATTCTAAATGGTTCAATTTTGGTATCAAGATCTTTATAAATCTTCAGCATAATACTTACATATCAAAATTTATTGTGGTACGTAATGCTTGTAATGTAACTGTTTTAGTGAATCATCATCATTTCTAAATAAATTTTTAAAAAATCACTTTAACCTTAAACAACTTTTAACTTTTAACGTCCGTAACTGCTGGGCCTTCCATCATGGACAACAGCACATTGGGAGACGGGGTCATTTTTTTTATTCTACAACGGGTAAGCGCTTGGCCTTCATCTCAACTGATGGAAAGTGACGATAAGGCCGAAGGTGGAAGCGCGCTTCGACCGGAATCGTCAACAACTGAGGAACTGGCTATCTTATCTCTAACTGTCGGAACATAACAAAGCTATAAACATCGTTGTAATGGCGACAGACTTAGATAAGATGATGGTAGCTAGCCAGCCGGATTTAACAGCCTTACCACCAACCAAACCGAGCACACAAAGATGTACCCCCCGCTGGGGATCGAACCCGAGACCTCTGGGTCTGAGACCGGTGGCATAGCCACTTGACCACAGAGGCGGTTAATTCATTACTTACTATGCTGGCCCAATAAGGGTTGGTGGGTTAAATATGTCAACTGAAAGTAAAAAATGCCACGAGTTACGAGTAGCTGTATCTGCGCTACGGGCGAGATGCACATTTGTATGTTAATTAAGGTAAAAATGCTTTGTGAAACAGCTAACGTAGTGGAACTCGGTGCGTGGCGAATCTTTGTATTTGTAGTGCTAATTAAGAAGATATATATAGAATCGTCACAGAGAACACGCCTTTATATGCCATCGCTCTCCCACACTAAGACAAACCGTAGTCATCTGCAGCTGTAGTGTGGCATTCTACGAACAGAGCGACTATTGCGCTACGCCAAAACCACGACAAGCAGCGCAGCGCTCAGCCAAGCAAGCGTCCCCTGTCTGACGAAGCCTTATATTATGACAACCTAACCAACAACGACAACTTATAAATTGATATTTAAACAAAATGATATGTCAAATCTTCTTCGTGGTCTATAAATTGGTCTAGGCGTAAAATTAAATAAAATACTTATTACATAATGTATGATTATAGCTTAGAGCAATGACCATAACACAACAGTAACTGTGTGCGGCTTTACACTGTCGAGAAATAGTTTTCAGTAATGTTAAAAATAGTACCTATGACATCGGTTCGAGCGGCTCTATTGTACTTAGTTGTACTTGACATTAGTATAAATGACACAAACGGCTCAGTTAATTTTGGTGTTTGTGAAACTTTATTATACCATAGCTTTAATATTAATATAATCTTACAACGCTATCTATATTAATAAAAATCAATTGCCGGAATATTTGAACGCGAATCACTTCTTTTTTTGTTGTGTTCGTAATGTTGAGGTTTAGGTTTGTGTTAAAAAAAAAACCTTGATGGATGGTGATCTACTACAGTGCGTTTTTCACGAAATTTCTTGCCTCGCACTACAGTTTTGTGGAACCAGCTTTTGGCGACGGTATTTCCGGACCGTTACGACTTAGAGATCTTCAAGAAACGAGCCTGTTCCTTTTTTTAAATTCTGGCAACGCGTCTGCGATTCCTCTGGTTTTGCGGGTGTCCATGGGCGGCGGTGATTACTTTCCATCAGGTGACCCGCCTGCTCGTTTGCCTATTTATTTCAACTATATCAATAAAAAAATTTTTTTTTTTGGAAATTCGTCACGGGATACAGGTTGTTTACGCCGACGAAGTCGCGGGCGGACCGCTAGTAATAAATAGTGATAGTAAATTATTTGCCTTGCTTTATAGACTGTATGTAACACACAGTCACGGACTTACGTTAAATCACTGAAATGGTTAATAGATGTTAAATTAAATACACTAATGAAATGAATTAGGTTCATTAGGAACTAACTTTCAGTGGATATTTAACACCTAATGTAGTATTACAGACGCCACATACCAATTTATTGAGATCAACTTTTACACGTACAAACCACAGCTCTATTGCTCCATTATAACCTACAATTTAGAAACAAGACACAATTTTATATTTAATCGCTACAGGGGCCCAGCTAGGGGTCCCACTGTCACCTCTTAGAGCAGTATTACTTTAATATTATTATGCAACATTCGTATGGGAATATGAATAGTAAGATTAAATTAACACTGCTATAAGAGTTGATGGTAAGGCCCCAGATGTGTACACCGCGCATCGCACGTACAAAGTCTCATTTCGCGGGGTCGTTAAAAGTGCGTTGTTTTAGCTCGTGTGTCGCATAAAAACTTCGCGTTCCGTTACCTTCATGATAAATTACACGGTTCATTCCACACGTCTGAACGTATTTTATGGGCAATTTCCATGGTGTCTACGAGAAGACGTTTGACGAAGTCGCCGGATATAATTCATTTGTTACTTTAAGTTATAGCGTATCGGTATACGAAGTTTCAACAGTCTGTTATATTTACCCGTCAGTACAAAGCTACCACACAATATATCTGCTTAATTTTGTATCTACGTGACAAGCAATTACCTAATTAAATCACGTAAGCGATATTCTAATTAAAATTGAGTTTGAACAATTACATTAACCAAATTATCTTAACTAGACATGTTAATAGATAGACAGAGATCGCTCATTCTATTCAATCGCTACCACAGAATATATAATTTGCTACAAAAGACCGAATAAATTCATGGATTAAGTTTTAAGATTTAATGTTCGTTCAAAATATTTATTCAATTTAGATTATAATAGTTGAGCACTTATGATTGTCGCTATGTCTGGTTCGTAAGTCTAACTATTAGTCTAAGATCCGAGTATAGAACCGTGTTGTGCTCCGTAGCCACGCCACCGTAAAAAAAATTATGTTGATATAACCCATTTTTATGTACGGCTGACGAACATGACGTACATGACACGACAATTTAAAAAAAAAAGTAAATTAATGTGGCGTTGCTGTGGAACATTCTCTGTAGCCACGCCACCTGTACCTAATCAACATTTGTAGATACAATTTCAGCTATTTCTTTGTAGTTATATAATGTACGAACGCTATGTATTATGTACATTCTAAAGTTTAATTCTAAACTCACAAATTGTCCCATATAGTGTATTAAACTAATGTATTTAAGCGATTACTTCAGATTGGTGTGCGTCAGCACAGCTGTGCTACAGTGGAAAACAGGCTTTTGACTATGCCAGGAATTAGTCGATAATTAGTCGAAATCAGTCGCCAAGAACCAGAATTAGTCGGTCTCGCGTTTAAAAGTTATATGGGGTTTTTTGTGGCACAGCTGTACTGAAGTCAGTAAACAGCTGTTCTACACCTGTATCTCGAGAATGTGACCACCTAGTGAAGATTTGTTTTCATGGAGAATTAGTTGATAATTAGTCGAAATTAGTCGCCAAGTTACAATATTAGTCGGTCTCGCGTTTGAAAGTTATAAAAGGTTTTTTTGTGGCACAGCTGTGCCATCTGTATCTCAAGAATCGTAGTGAAGATCTGATTGCATAGAGAATTAGTCGATGCATCATACAAAAATTCAGATCGCAATATTCTTTACTTTTTTTAGATATAAGGCATTTTTTAATACAAAAGGTACAGTCGCGATCTAAAGTGTAATGAAATAAACGAATTTCATCGAACGTTATTCTTCTTCGCTTTGATATAAAGAACAGGTAAGAAATATGAGTTCTCTAGGTACCTATTTGCAAGTCAATAATGAATTATCTGCAACAAGTTGAACAAATTCCTCAGTTTTTAATGTTTAGTTTTGTTATTCTAACAAACATCAATACAGAATACCACTAGGCAGTTATTTTTTATGAACGATATACCTATTCAAAATTTTGTTGTTATTTCAAGTCGTCGGCTGTCGTTTTGTAGTTTTGAGAATGAGTTACATGGGCTTAGCCTTACGACAAGCAACACCAAATATTTGGTTAATTTTTTTTGTGGGTAGGATAACTAAGATAAATTTTGTTTAACCATTCAACTCTTTTATTTATCTTAACCTGAAATCAGGTAGTACCTAACACCTCAGCGTTTCATTCTTAGGTTTCTAGAAACTCAACGCGACGGTAAGCATTTGCTCAATTCAAAACGCAGCGACGAATGTCTCTTTATACTTTTATGTAAATACTGCAATAGTAATTTTAAACATTGATTTATAAATTATTTTACTAAGCATGGCCTAAGTGTCAATAATTTGGTAGTTAACCCTACGTCACTTTGTGTGGTTATGATAATATATATTTTTGAAAATTACAAGTACATGGAAATCCATGTCAATCAATCAATCAATCAGCCCGTAACCACCCACTGCTGGGTATAGGCCTCCCTTAATTTATGCCAGTCCCTTCTGTTTCGTGCCGATCTCATCCAGGTGCTGCCAGTGACCCTGACGATGGCATTTACTTTCAGCCAAATCTGCAACTTTGCCACTTTTTTCAAGAATCCAGGTTTTTAACCGACTTCAATAAATGAAAAAGTGTGTCTTCATAAAGAAGTAAATCAGAAACTAATCAAGAAATAATATAAAAACTGATTGAAATTGTTCACTATTTTCTCACTTTATACTGTTACTTATATAAATTATACTTTTCACAATAAACAATAGTACGCAAATTAATTCAAAATAACCATACTGCGCGTATGGCTCCCTGGCTCCAAGACTATTCACAAAAAATAACGCCTCTTTCCTCTAAAACGGGGCATCAATAGATTTTGAATTTTCGTATGATGTATCAGCTAATTATCGACTAATTCGCAAATTTTTGCTACATGGTCCCAGTCTTGAAATACAGGTGGCACAGCTGCGCTGACGCGTCCATTTATAACTTTTAAACGCGATACCGACTAATTCTGTAACTTGGCGACTAATTTCGACTAATTATCAACTAATTCTCCATGAAAACAGATCTTCGCTAGATCATCGCATAGATAACACATTCTCGAGATACAGGTGTGGCACAGCTGTGCTGACGTCAAGTACAGCTTTGCCACAAACAACCCCTAAATACTTTTAAACGCGAGACCGACTAATTCTGGTACTTGGCGACTAATTTCGACTTACTAACGACTAATTCCTGGCATAGTCAAAAGACTGTTTTCCACTGTAGCACAGCTGTGCTGACGCACACCAATCTGAAGTACTCGCTAAAATACATTAGTTTAATACATTATATGGGACAATTTGTGAGTTTAGAATTAAACTTTACAATTATTATTCTTTTTCATACTTATTATGTGTACATAATACACAGCGTTCGTACATTATATAACTACAGAGAAATAGCTGAAATTGTATCTACAAATGATGATTACAGGTGGCGTGGCTACAGAGAATGTTCCACAGCAACGCCACATTAATTTACTTTTATCTTTTAAATTAAAAGTCGTACATTCACAAACAATACACATAGAACGACCTTCACCGAGAAGGTTAATGGATGAAAAGTAAATATTTTAAATAATATATCGCGAGTGGGTTGGCTGAAACATTTTGATTAATTATTAATTAATGATTAATTTAATATATTTTTTTTTACTGCACTGGTTTGGTTTGTGTGTGTTTGTAATGAGCTTATCCTTATAAAAACATATTTTTTTTATTTATTTAACCAGGTTGCAAATTACTAATATAACTCTTAAATTTCCTACAAGGCCAAATAAATGGCCAGACAAAATACTCCAAATCGCTAATATAAGCTTTTTTAGAATTATAAGTACTTATTTCGGAAAAAAATTCAAAATTCACCCAAAAACAAAAAAGTGTCAAAACACTTGGAAAATTTTCGGTCAAAATTTCAAAAAATTAAAATCTTCCAAAACGTAAAATTAACCTAATATAAACTCAAAAACATACATAAATAAACTTTTCGCAAAAAATTTCTTAATAAAAATCTCTTACTAACACAACTAAAAAAAATTAAAATTTGAACCTATCCTAACCCTAACCTAACTCAATATGGCACATAATGTGGCATTTACAAGCCCGCAACCGGGTGACTTGAGTGAGTCGGAGACTCCTGGTGGTGGCGAGAGGTCGTACATGAGGGTGAGCGACATAGCGAACTTTAAGACCTTAGTCAGACGCTACTGCTGCTCCTAAATAATTACGGCGGTTCATTCGGGCAAATCGGTCACCAAAGCGAGTAAGGATATAATCCTGGAGGCCGCTACCAGTCTTGAAGGCTGTATGAAACGATTGCTCGAATCGATCGAAACCTTGCCGGAACCAGAACCAGAACATATTAGTGGGGAAAGCTTTCGGGAATTAGGCCACAAGCTGGACAACAGTGTGAGCGCCGTAGTCGCTATTCAGAGCGAGGCAGCGGCGGAGATCCGGCGGGAGGTTGCTCAAAACGTCGACGAGATGATGGTGCAGCAGGCGCGTCTCGAAGATCTTGTGCGTCTGACCGGTAACATGGTAACAGCCGCACTAAAGGAGCACCCCGCCGTCAAGGGTCCGCCGTCCACTGTCCAGACGGTCCAAGAAGCCGAACTCTCGAAGGCCCCTTCCTATGCCAGTGTCACTGCTACTAGGCCTATACCCCTAACCCCCAAAACCTACCCAGCAGTCCTCGTTTCGGCGTACGACTGCACGCTCAAGCCTCCGGAGGTTATTTCTCGGTGGAAGAAGGAGATTAGCTTCCGGAAGCACAAATATGCTCCCGTTAAAGTACTACCAATACCCAACGGCAAATTGAGGGTGGAGTTCGAGGATAGGAAGCAGTGCGAGGAGACAATAGCCCGTCATGACAGGAGCCCTAACTTCGTCGCAGAACTGGCGAAGCAACGACCATCGCTGATGATCCTAAAGGGATTATCTAAGGATATTGCCCGCGAGGAGTTTGCGGAGGTCCCTGTGACCCAAAACGACGTGGCTGTCACCCGCATTTGCTTTCTAACCTTGAATAGAAACCCGACGCTGTACAATGCGGTGATCGAGGTCACTCCTGGGATGCGAAGTACCATTCTCGCTATCGGGAGACTCAACGTGGACCATAGTAGGGTCCACGTTGAGGACTTCTCCCGATTCGTGCAGTGCCATCAATGCCTGCAGTACGGCCATACAAAGGCGAAATGCACGGCCGAGAAGAGACCCTGTGCCCATTGCGCCAGTCCGGGCTATCAGTTGCCAGATTGCCCCAATAAGAGCTCTGGGGCAAAGTGCTTTAATTGCTCGGCTCATAACCTGCGCATGGGCACAAAGGTCGACACCGGTCATAACGCCACGAGCGCCCGCGAGTGCCCCCGTATTCGGTCGATGGTTCTGCGCTTGCAGGGCCAGACCGACTACGGAAATTAACAAATTTGTCTAAACTAAAACTAAATTAAAACAAAACTTTTCTAAAACCTTAAATAACTTAGATAAAAATATAAAACAAATTAGTAAAACCAAATGTACAAACTCTTTAAATTAAAACCTTAACAAAACTAAAAATCATTACTATAAACAATATCTAATATAATTAAAACTTAAACCAATTTTAAAATAAATATCAAATTATAATACTAAATAAAACTTAAAACAATCAAATAAAACCTTAAACAACTTTTTAAACAACTGAAACTTAAACTAAATCTTAAAAAATTACTTAAAGAACTGAAACTTAAACAAAATCTTAAAAAATAACTTAAACAGCTAAAACAAATTTATCAAACAAATTGAAATAAACAATTAATTTCCCTAAAATAACTTAATATCCTAAATTATCCCCTATCCAATCGTTCCTAAATTTGTCTTTCGACCTTAACCCCTTTTTCCCTAGTAACCTCCATTTCGTGGGCGAAGTACTCAGTCTCTAAAACTTATAGCTATAAGGATACGTTTGCCCCAAAATTGAACCTAAATATAATTAAAAAAAATACTAATATTGATTTGCCTATTTACACCTGCCTACCCAATGTTATGACAGAAAAAAAATTGTATAGTCAACCTAACGTTTGCATATTCTATAGGCTTCATACTTTCGATTGGAACCTATTTAATTTATCTATTATCGAAACAAGTGCAATATTTTAAAAAATATTTTTTATAATAATATATGTAATTAATCATATACTGCACTGAAATTTTTCAGCCAATATATTTTTTTACATATTAAATTTGATATTAAATACTTTTCATCCATTAACCGCTCGGTGAAGGTCGTTGTATACTCGGATCCTCTACTATATAGGGCGGGAGGGAACTGCAAGGAAATTTCTTTTCTCCCTTTCTTTTACAGCGTCAATGCAAAATTGGAAAATCCCCTCCCTATCATAGAAGTACATTTTCCATTACAAGATTTAAAAAAAAAAATCATTTAGTACGATTACAAGACATCAAAACAACATACAAAGAATATCTAATAAAAAAACAGGTATTCCTCAATTTAAAATAAACTAATCAACGTCTTACAGTATCTTGAAAAAAAATAGAAATGAAGACTATTAAATACTACCAATAAAACATAATTGCAAGAGCAGACCAGCTCGTTATCGTACCGTTAAATGACGTATCGTTATCTTATATTAAGCAATCTATTACATCTATACATAATTATATTCTACAGGCATTATGCACCGCCTTTTTCCCATGCCCTCTGTACAGTAATATTTTAGAGAGAATATTATACTCGCACAGAACCTGAGACCTGTAGCCTGAGATCGTTTAATGCAAAACGAAAAAGCGATTGGCCTTTATCTCACCTGATTGTTAGTAATGAAAAGATGGAAGCGCACTTCTCCGGAAACTCTGCACTACTGAAGAACAGCTACTGTATCTCTATCATAACATAACAATGCTACTTAGACAGCTTAGAATGCTTCTTATAACAAGCTCTACCGCCAACCGTTGTATTTTAGTTCATATTAGGAAATATATACGGTTGAGAAGGTAAAAGAAAAGGTATGTCTATTTTAATCCACCAAAGGAAAGTGCTGAATTTTAACGTGCATCATTTATTTATACGGCTAAAGGAGAAATTTCAACTCAGAATGTGGAAAATGAAATATTTTGTTTTCTTTTTCGCATAATTGATACGAAATGTGATCGCTGTAGTCGCTTCAGATCGAGTTGCTTGCGAGCTTTTAAGGCAGCCCGCATCATTATATGGCTCAAGGAAGATCTTTATTTCAGATGGTACTTTAAAGTATGGTTTTTGTTTTTCTTTATTCGCCTGTGTTAGAAAACAAACGTAGGTCCACCTGAGTAGAACATGCTATTGATGCTGGCAGCACCATGGGCAATCTAAGACCGTAGTTATTATGCCTCTTCCCAAAAATTTACTGATTACTGTTCTTACTGAACCCGGAATACGGTAATGCATGACAGTCCAAGCCTGAATGGAAATTAAACACGCTCACGCGTCACGCTGTCACGCTGAGCACATGTGCCGTCGCAATTTGATGAAAAGTGGACTATGGTAGAGGCACATGAGGTATTCTGTGGTAGAGGACTGCTATTGCTATCCTCATTGCCTAGTCTTTGACTAACCCTTCGGGGATAATAGTCGTGATTATATGTATGTATTACAAAGTAGCCATTGGTGTCAGTGATCAACCCTAGCCAGCGTACGAGTATCTGTGTGTGTAGAGCACTCTTCCCGGTATTCGCTTAATCGGATCGCTTCTAGCCAGCGCTGAGCTTGCATTGCGGCACAACCACTTACTCCTACTTAAAGTAAGCAGGGGCCGTAACTGCAACATTAATGTTGAGCGAGCACAATATAGAAACAAAACTGCGTCGTTAAAATCGTAGCCTCAACTTAGTAAGCTATGTAACTCCGTGCAATGTGAGCACACACTGATTACAAGAGTTGTCAGCACATTTGGGTTTCTTTCAGTAACTGGCAGAACAAATTAGAATGTGAACAGCCACAACAAGCAAATGCTGGGCGACAACAAAATGGATCGACAATACAATAACAACAAAAACTAAGACTAGCTTACTTGCTACCTATCACTATTCTATTCTTTCGAACTTTCACTTACGCGAAAAATATTTGATATTTAAATTCCAGCCCTGTGCACTCCAAGTTCAATTTTTAACGCAACAATTGTATTCATATCAAGAGTGACAGCTGACCGATACGAAGTTTCTTATCCGCACGTACTAAGATTACAAAGATAGAATATTTCCGCCCCGTTAGAAAGATAATTATGCTTATATTATAAATAGATTCGATAGGTTTAGAATACATGTAGTAACAAAGTAATCGTCATAGTAATAACATGGTAATAAATCAAGCTCTTACAACAAATTCACTTTATTACTTCTTTCTTTTTTATTATACAAATATATATAGGTACGTCTTAGCACGGGGTAGCGCAGATGATTATGTGACCCCTCCATCCCTTCCTGAAAGGGATGGAAGGGGATAGCCTCTAAAAACGTTAGCAACCAAACGCCAAAACGCAGCAACCTTCGATCGAGACAAAACAACAACGATCCATTCTGCCATTAAAACATTTAAGCACTCTAATAATAATTGATGATTGTAGATTGGATAATTCGTATCTTAGATTAGTCAATAAATTGAAATTATGATCGATATATTGATACAGCAAAGGATAATATATCATTAAACGATAAAATATACAAACTTTTAAGTCCAGATTAATACAATTATATGTACAGCCTCGTCTTCAATAACAGCGCTTAGTTACTAAATAAACGTTACTTATTTGTTATTGAATTAACAGTAACGGACTCTGTATCTCAAGTTATTTCTCGTTTCTATATTATTATATTTGTTGTTGAAAATTAGGTACTATCTTTTATTTTAAATATCCAGTTATGTGGTCTATCGATAGATAATAATATGTGGTCTCAAGAGGTCCCAGGTTACATTCTTAACGCACACATTGTGGTCAGATACCTTAGTCTAAATAGTGAAGTAAATAAAAGTCTTTCTTTAATAAAAGTAACATTAGAAAAAACATGCATACTTGCATACACAGAACAGTTATTTTTAATTTATTACCAGTAAAGTGTTACATTGACATTAGGGTTTCTGATTTCTCGACCTTTTTTTTCTCAAGTTTCGGGAATTCTCGAGGCCAAATTCTCGAGTTTACTCGGGTCTCGAGTCTTTTTATTAAAACTGTTGAAATCTGTTGAAATTAAATAAAAACACAGTTTTTTTATCTTAGATACTTTTACTGCACCACTATCAATATTTAGAATTTTGTACTTACCTATTATTTGGGTAAGGAAAGAAACAAAAATTTAAATATTACATATTATTAACTAATAATAATAATTTAGTAATTAACTAAAAGGAAAAATAGTCATAAATACGCGTGTCCTTTAAGGATAAAAAAAAATAAAAAAAAAGGAATAAAAAAATAAAAAATAAATAAAAATAAAAATCTGGAGCTACATACAAATACAATTAAACAAAGAAAAACATTCGTAATATTTCATTATTTGCGTTAAAAAACGCTCAAATAAAAAATAAAAAATATATTTTTTTGAAGTTTGCGACGTGAATAAATACTCTATTGACGAAGTTAGTACCAAAACCTAACCTAACAAACACTAGACTAATTTTTCAGTCTTTAAATCAGTCAGTCAAATAAACCTAATAACATAGCATTGGTGTACTTATTAGTTTCGATTGAGTTCATTGCTTGTAAATCAAATCAGTTAAAAAAAGTAAAAACTAGACAACGTTAACCTATTAAATAATTAGAAAACTTAGTTTTGTCTTAGAAAATAGGCTTTCAAGAATATTAGAGCATTAATCGACTCGTTCGAAAGTCGGTTCCTAATTTTTGTCACTATGTTTCCATCTAGGCTGAAAACACGCTCATTTTCGGTTCAAGTGGGCTTTAATGTCATGAGCGCTTGGAATAAACTCTCGAGGTTGGGTATACGTTTTCCTGTTGATTTAAAATGTCAAATTTTTTTTCTTATTAAACTTCTTGTGACTTGGGATTCACGTTCAACTGGAACTGTGTCCAATTTTTGTATCGCCTTTTTTAGGACTGACTCAAATGTAGAAGTGCTGGGGCTTTGTTCATCTCATTCATCCGTGTCTGGCTGGCTGCTTTGACATTCGACGGTTAATGTTGCTGTTGAGTTGCCCGGTAGTTTAGTAGCTCCGTGTAGTTTATCAAAAATTTTCGCGTGTCGCGTCTGCTACGATTCAAATTCGAAACTCAGGATTTCTCGAGCTCCGGTAATTTTTTTCTCGTCTCGAATGAAGCCAAATTTCTCGAGTTTTCTCGAGTTCGAGAAAGCTCGAGCAGAAACCCTAATTGACATTCACATTTAAAACACATCACAAATCACTGAGATTTATCTTATGTGCTTGAGTTCGCAAATATATTACAATTATTATATTAATACTTAGGTGCTATGATCTATATATTTGATAAATAAATGTGAATAGTAATAATTATTAATTAATAATAATAATTATTACTATTCACACCCTTATGCGATCGCTGCCATCCAACGCACCCAGCAACAACATCTTTAATTTGTTTTTAATATTATTTTGGTTTAGAGAATCCCGAAACTCAGGATCCAGTTTATTTATAAGTCGTGGTAGCATGTACAGTCACGAGCAAAAATATGTACACAATTGTAACGCTTAATGCAATGGAATAAGAGTCAAAGTGTATACATATTGGTGCTCGTGACTGTACTCGGCAGTGCGACACCCGTTTCGCGCCGCTATCGTAGCCGGCTAACCGCGGGTGGTTGCCCGCGTTCCGGTATTGTGTGAAACTAATTTTTTGAGAACATTATTATAGAACTCTTCCTTGAGGAGCTGGAATATAAACTGTTCATGAACGGGCAGTACATTACAATGCTTGAAAAGCTGGATATCGTCTGAAGCTAACTGCTGTTTAATGTTAGGTGATAAATCTGTTTTAGTATGCGTAATAATTACATACAATCACGCCCATTTCTCGGTGCGGTCCGGTCGGCAGACAAAAAATATTTTCATTTGCTACAATCCTGAGACACTTCTTTTTTTTCTCTTAAATAATGGCTTCGCGCGATCAGCACATTTAGCCAGTGTCAAATTTTTAGTAGTAATTATTATTTTCATTACACTAGGTGGATGATAATGAGTGATAATGAACGTTTAATGGTAAATGATTTTCTCCCAAACCCCTCGGGACTCAATAAATCTGTAGGACTTTATTGAGGTCTCACACGGACTTCTTGAGAGAATTTGAAGACACTTCTTTTGTTTTCTTACTCGCATAATATTCTTTGTACATGTTATAATCGTCATAAGAATGTCATGTCAGATTTCGCTTGCAAGTAAATTCTACGGTGATGTGTAGAATGACGATGTAAAGCGACATACATGAGTAGGTATGACCTAAAACCTCCTTCCGAGATCTAGATATCACTACCCGTTGTCTTTGGCCATAGACTATTGAAATTGCAGATACATGCAATGCGTGCGATGGATTGATATCTGTATCAAACGCACTGATTGCTATACGATGTGATATCTTGTATGGCTTGTGTTTACGGCTCGGTATTGAGATGTAGCGATGTAGCGAATTATGCCATACGATTAAAATTATTCATCCTTCCATTATTGACATGTAGCTAGCTCTTAGAGCATACGCTAGCTACATATTAAAGCTTTACATAATGTCTTAAAAGGAAAATTACTCTACTGTATAGCAGTGTCCGTGCCTATTTTTCATCGTCAGAATTCAAATCGTTCTTACTAAGATTATTTTTTTACTTAAGATTTAAAATAATTCAAAAAAAGGCTAAAACCCAAATTAAACCGCCTTGAGCAACAGCTGTTGGTCTCCTCAAGTTCCGAAATACCTTCGTGTTCACATTATTTATCGCAGTCGATTTACATATCAAAAAGCCGGCCAGGATCAAGGCGTCACCCCGCTCCCAGCCTCTCCACCCTTATTTAAACACCCCTATTAAACTGAAATCCTCATAAAATATCTAAAGTAGCCTTCTGTGTATATTTATCAAGGTACCTACGGTTATAAAATCAAAGTTTACCAACAAGCAAAATTTGAAATAGACGAAACAAGAAAGTGATACAACTGTCCCTTAACATATTTCTTTCTAATTATCTTTCAATTATCTTACTTAATACTAGAAAACGCCTTTTTTCTAAGACACCCTAAGTTCATCTCATGCCTAAATGATTTGCCAATGACTAAAAACCTAGACCAACAAATAATTTATATAATTATTAAGACTAGCTGTGTGTATTAAAAAATACTACCAACCTATCTCTTCCCATAAGTGTCGTAAAAGGCGACTAACGGACTTAAGAGGCCTATTACATTATACATTACATCTCGACTGTGCTTTTGGCGTAAAATGGCCAATTGTGGCGTTATGGATCTCAGAAACAAAAATACATTAACAATTATGACTTATTGAATAGTGTAGAATAGCAATTGGAATAGTGCGTAGCGGCCTCGCTTTTTGTAAATTTTGCGTAACTTTTTAATTAAACCCAAAATTGCAGAGAAAGATTTTTATAAAGTGCGCAAGGGAACTTTTTTGAGCTCATCGATTGAACTACTTTTCTAAACAAGTAAAATAAAAATACTATAATGTTATCTCTTATATAGTCAAATAGTGCGTAGCGGCCTCGGAATTTTTAGATATCATTGATTTTATATAGGAAAAAAAATCTTTTTCTAAACAAAAAAACTTTGAAAATCTCTATAAGTTAACTGTAAATATCTCCCATCTACGATAATATTATTGAGCAAAATTTATACCAGAGTAATTGTTACTTCAGGATGAATAAAGATTTTATTATGAATTTATTATCCTATTATGATAACAACGATAAATACAACTGCAAAATTACTACAAAATGCGATGCGCTGGCCGTCCGAATTCAACTTATACTCACAGAATGGAGATTTGTAATGTTATGCTCAAATTTATTATCCTATTTCGATAAAAACGATAAATACAACTACAAAATTACTACAAAATGCGAAAATGGGCATTTTACGCAAAAATCACATTCGAGATGTAATAGGTCTCTTAAGAGGAAACACTACGTCGAAGTGGCATGCGAAATTCTCATACAAAACACAGAAAAACGACGTTTCGTAGTCGCCTGTTTCCTCTTTCAGAACTGGACCAATTTTTATAAATTTTTCAGCATCGGTTAAAGAAAGAGATTTTCTATGTATGAATAAGAATAAGAATAAGAATAAGAATAAGAATAAGAATATTTATTTGTCAATAACATGTGTAGTTACATAATAAAAGTTGGTACCTATAAAATTTAATTGCATCAACATGTTTTGCCAGTTTGGCGTACAAATTTTATTTATAAAAAGAAAGGTCATTGATAAAAAGCGTCTATTGTCAATTAGTCAAAAGAATTAAATGTCAACGTAAAAAGTGCAAGTCAAATAAACAATTACAAATAATAATTTAAAAAAAAACAATGTCTTACACATTACATTACTAAAAAATATAAATGTCAAAATAAATTAAATAAGTTTATCATATAAATAATCAATAATATTGTAGTAGCATTTGTCAATCAATAAGCATTTCATTCTATTTTTAAAGTGGTTTAATGGTAGTTCTCTGTACATCTTGGGAATTTTGTTAAAAATTTTAGGTCCCATACAAAATACACTTTTAGACATCAATGTAGTATTAGCTGTATGACGTTGTAACCTGTCATTGTTGCGTCTATTACGGACACCATCTGACATTTTAGGGAACAGTTCAGGGTGTAATTTTATGAATACAGCAGTTTCATAGATGTACACGGATGGCAACGTAAGAATGTTGTGTTTTAAAAATAGAGGCTTACAATTTTCTATGCTCTTAAGACCAAACATAGACCTTAAACAGCGTTTCTGCATTTTAAATATACCAATACTACGTCAGTGGAGTTACCCCAAAACATTATGCCGTATCTAATAATGGAGGCAACCAATCCATGGTATGCAGTAAGCAAAGCGTTAGTGCCTAAAACTTGGGCAAGTTTATACAATGCGTACGAAGAACTGCTGATTCTTTTACATAAATAGTCAATGTGCTCTTTCCAATTTAATTTACTGTCGATCTGCCTCGCAATCCAAAGAGGTAACGTTGCCAGCATTCTTGGTACCGCACCCATGAGCCCACAGTTGGAGGACATCTTTTATTTATAGGTTTTTTTTTTTCTTTTTTTACCGTAGTTTAGTTTAGGTGGAATTTTATTTATTTATGTAAGTAATTTAGTTTTTTTTTATTATTATTAAGTTATGTTGTTATTTCCAATCATTAATTATTATTATTTTTTTTGTCGATAATTAATCCTAAAAAATTTGTTGAGTTTGTCTCAGTTATTAATAATTTAATATTATCTAGTGGCATTCCCGGTTGTCTTTGTCATAAGTATGTTTGATTTTTTTAAACCAGCCACTTAATGTTTCTGAAGACGCCTTAAAACGGAGTGATTTCGCTAAATTTTGAAGGCTCCTGGTTATTAAATAAATGACAATTCTACCCGTAATACCCGTTCTCACGGGCGCGGCGTCGGGTGGCGCGGCGAGCGTTGTACCCGCTGTTGCACGAGGCACGCAACACGCATTATGTCGCAAAAAGAAGAAGTCATCGCTGTTGCCGCTTTTGTGTTATTTAGTGGATATTATTTACTACTTCACTAGCAATATTCAGTATTAGTTCTTCACATTTGCGCGGGTCAAAACGAAAAGACAGACCAACCGAAACATAACTTTGTTCAATACGACTTGTCTTTGTTGCTAATTCTTATCCTATCGTTGTTAATTCATATCCTATCGTTATCATATCATATTCCTCATCGGTTAGGTACAGTAGGTTGTGGTGAAACCACCGTTTTACTTCATGCAACTCCCAGGTGTCTTGTTACTCTCATCTCATATTTATTTTTCCTCGTCTGCAACGCTACCTATTGATTTAGTAACTACATACTACACTACACACATCGCAATTCCTTTATCTGAACACATTTAATACCTGATCCTGAATCACGAAACTTCGAACACTATTTTTCGACACTTTTACGTATCCCACAAGTTTCGGATCACTTCGATAATCTTATTATGCGTTTTTCCTTGTAATATTTACATTTATCTCACCTTAATTGTTTTCTATTTACTAAATATTGTGTTTTGGTCACGTTTTGACGTATCTGACAACTTATTTTTGCTTCGTTGCTATGCAACTTATCAACAAAATTGAATCAAACCTTTTAGACTTTCTCATTTTTACATTTGGCCATCTAGATTTCAGCGTTTTATAAATAATATTTCGAAATTTATGCAGAACTCAGAATCCGAGATTTCTTTATAAAGTTCAGCCGACGACTAGGCAGACGATCACCAGCTTCCGAATTGAAAGGTCTAGTCTTCATACTATCTTCAGCTTCCGAATTGGAAGGACTAGTCTAAAAATACTATCTTCAGCTTCCGAATTATAAGGGTCTAGTCTTCATACTTTCTCCAGCTACTGAATTGGAGGGATTAAGTAGTCACCTCATAACATCTCCAGCTTCTGATTTGGAAGGACTAGTCTAGACTACAGCCTCCAGTCATCGTGTGCGCCTACGCCTGCCTGCGCCTGTCTGCCTGCACCTTCGCCTGCCTGCGCCTGTTGGCGCCTGCCTGCGCCTGTTGGCGCCTGCCTGCCTGCACCTTTGCCAGCCTGCACATGCTGGCGCCTGCCTGCCTGCGCCTGCCTGCGTCTACCGGCGCCTGCCTGTCGGCGCCTGTCTGCCTTCGCTTGCCTGCGCCTGCCAGTTCAGCGCTTGCCTCCACACCTTCGCCTGCCTCTTCACCTTTACATTATCATCCGCCATCACCTTTTACATACTCACCACATTCTCATTCACTTACACTTTTTTTTGTTTTGTAATTTTGTTATTATTATAAATATTGTCAAATCTTTTCATCTTTTCTTTTTTAAATGTCGCTTCACGACAAGGTAAGCTGCGAAAGCACTAAGACTTTGTTTGGTAGAGATTGTTTTTTGTTGATTTATTACACCTAACTAATACCTAGGGTACTTTTATAATATTACCATTGATTGCACTGTTATACAAAAAGAGCCCTGTAGTCCTGGGCCAAGAATAAGGCTACGGTATTTCCTGCCTGTCGTAGAAGGTGACTAAAAGGGCTTCGGCGGGGAAGGCAGCTCACAGCAGATATGCCACCAATGTTGGTGAAACCGGCGAAGTAGGCAAGGTGGATGGCCTAGAGCGCGGCGGCGGTAGTTAGCATAGCTCCTACCGTCGGCCAGACACATCATCCGAACCCTCTACTAGTCGTAGCGGTCTTCCGTTCCACTAGGTTAAGGAGGAATAGGACGAGTGAGTGCACCTGCGTTTGCGCGTACGTCTGTGCACCCATATATTTTCTGCGCATTTGGTCGCTTCCGTATCAGGACTCCGATTCCTTGAAGTCCTATGTCGATGGGATAAGGTAAAGAGGTCCGGCCTGATGCAAATCTGGCTTTGTCCGAGTCCTGCACATAGGCGGTCCCAGGGGTGTTGTATGACGCCGTGGTCGTTTCTTCACTGCAAACTGCAAAAAGAGGAGCTGAACTCCGTGGTGTGGGCACTGTTTGTTCGAATGTGGGAGGAGAAGCGAGTCTCCGATACTTTTAAAGTGTCTCGCATTTACACAAAAATAAAGGTGACCGCTCAGAGTGCGGTTCTTATCGGGGTATCTCACTTATCTCGACTCCTGGAAAGGTATTTGCTAGAGTTCTTTTAAATCGCCTAAAAACTCTATCTGAGAATATACTACCTGAGACTCAATTTGGCTTCCGACCTGGCAGAGGTACATGCGAGGCAATCTTTTCGGTTCGTCAATTGCAGGAAAAAAGCAGAGAACAGGGTCGTCAGCTTTACCTCTGTTTTGTTGACCTAGAGAAGACTTTCGATAGTGTATCTCGTGAAGCCCTTTGGTTGGTGCTGAGGAAACTGGGATGCTCGGAGAGGTTTGTGAGGCTTATAAGACTCCTGCATGACGACATGCAGTGCTGCGTCACAGTAGACGGAGAACAGTCCAATTTTTTCCCAGTTACCTGTGGGGTCAAACAGGGGTGCGTATTAGCACCCACACTGTTCGCGCTGTACTTTGCAGTTGTAGTCTTACAGACCTCTTGGGAAGAGGTTCGTGTCCGCTTCCGTATAGACGGCAATCTTTTTAATCTGGCCAGGTTCAAAGCGTGTACCAAAGTATCGTACGCAATGATCACTGAGATCTTGTATGCCGACGACCTGTGCTTTTTAGCGGAATCCCCGGATGGACTTCAAAAGCTGATGTCACGCTTTAGCCAGGTTTGCTGCATGTTCGGCCTGAAAATAAGTGTCAAAAAGACGGAAGTGATGTCCCTAGACATTCATGTTCATGAAACTATGACGATAAAGCTTGATGAAGATGTGTTGAAGCAAGTTGATAAGTTTCGCTATCTGGGGAGCACGATAGATATCATCCAAGTATGACCTTGATGCTGAGATCAACAGCATGATCGGTGCTGCTGCCACGGCGTTTGGGAAGCTGTGCTTTAGGGTCTTCTGCTCGCACGACTTGAAGCTGGCCACAAAAATCTCCGTATATATGGCTATTGTATTGCCGAATCTCCTATACTCCTCCGAGGCGTGGTGTGTGTACCGCTATCACATACGTACGCTAGATCGATTCCACCTTAAATGTCTTCGGAGCATCATGAAGATCAGATGGTCTGATCGCGTGCGTAATACTGAAGTTCTGCGACGGGCCAATGTTGGTGGCATTGAGTCTTACTTAATGTGTCGGCAGCTTCGGTGGTGCGGACACGTCTCACGCATGCCCGAGGAGCGTTTGGCCAAGCGCATCTTTTTTTCTAAACTGAAGGAGGGTAAGCGTAAACGCGGTGGTCAACTCCTTAGATATAAGGATGTTCAGAAAAGGCATATGAAGAGGTGCACTATCGAGCCATCCAAGTGGGAGGATTTGGCGGCGCAGCGTTCTGAATGGCGCGGGCTTGTGAAGAGGCCATTTCACGATTTCGAGGAGCAGCGTAAAACTGACTTAGACACAAGACGAGACGAGCTGAAAGCCCGCCAGCCCGCGTCTATTCATTACAACTACGTTTGGGGAAAACTTACGTGCGCTCGGTATCCAAGGAAAGAAAGAGTTTACAAGGAAGATCTTCTGTATTAGCCACATTAAGGCACACCAGCGTTGTACTGACTAGGAGTCGAAGTTGTCGCCATGACCGAAATCGGTCGGATTAATTCATCATCATCGTACAAAAAGAAAATTTAAAATTGTAAATTTTAACAAAAAATTTAATTTGTTTTGTTTTTAATTACTATATAAATAATTGGTTTCATCTTTTTTTAGTTAAATTATTTAGTCTTTGTTCTGTGCACACGACTTTGTAAAGTGGCAAAGCGCGGTACCAGGTTGCATTCCCAGGTCGGGCAAAGTGTGTTTCACATTTTACGACGCGTGATGAACTATACTCCAACCATACTCCAGCCAAACTCGAGAAAGAATTTATGTCTTCTTCTTTGTCGTTACGCTCTTGGCAGAGCGGTCGTGCTCGTTACGGAGGGGGCAGATGTTGTTCGCCTCACGATGTCGCGTCATCTCTCCCTGCTGGAGGTCATCCGGATGCACTCATTCAAGGATCCGCCTACAACTGACTTTAACTGGTCGGTACATCGCATGGGTGACCTCCCGTGTGGTCTAGTAACCTCCACCTTCACCTGGATGACGAGGCGTTCTATGGAGCAGTTGTCTCGCCTGAAAACGTGTCCGAAGAAAGCCAGGAAACAAGATTGTACTACGGAGAATAGGCGCTGAGTGATGCCGAGTTCTTGTAGTATCGAGACATTTGTACGAAATTCAGTCTATGACACTCCAAGCATTCTTCTCCAGCACCACGTCCAGCTGCGGATACTATGGGGAATACAATATGGGGAAGACAAGCGTACGAACAAATCTGGTCTTTGTGGTATTTGTGATGTTTCTGTTCCTCCATATTTTTCTTATTTTGTCCATTGCTTTGCTGTTCTCGTAATAGCCATTTGTCGCTTTATGTCGTCGATACATCCGCCATTATTCGAAATTAAGGCGCCAAGGTATATGTAGGATTGGACATGACACGTTTCATTTTTTGTAGCAGTTCTTCCATATGCTGGGCGTTAGTTGCAAACAGGGTGGTATCATATGCATACCGTAAGTTTGTAATTTTGTATCCACCAATGGTTATACCGTCTATCCAATCCTCTAGAGTGATACGCATTATTAACTCAGTGTACATTAAATAAGAGCGGTGATATTATACAACCTTGGCAGACTCCTGCACTTGGATGGAAGTTGCCAGACAGAACGTCATCTGTGCGTACTGAAGCTGTGCCATCTTCGTACAGACGTGGCAAAAGGTGGACAAGATGTTTAGGTGCGCCCTTTTACAAAACTGTCTTCCACAGCATCGGCCATTTCACTGAGTCAAACGGTTTTGAGAAGTCAACAAAGCAAATACACGCCGGCTTGTTGAACTCTCGTGTTTTCTCAATAATCTGGCGTACAATGAGAATTCGCTTCCAAGTGCCGTTACCCCTTACAAACCCTGTTTGTTCTGGAGCAATCTCTTCAGACAGGTGTGTTTTAGACGCTCGTTTAGAACATGTAACAAAATCTTGCTGGCGTGTGAAATTAAAGCAATAAGGCAGTAGTTGTTACATTTCTTCGTGGAGCCCTTTTTGTGTAAAGGGAAAAACACTGTATGTGTCCATTCAGCAGGCCAAACTTCCGCCTGCCACACCTTGTTGCAAATAGCGTGGAAGATTATGTTCGCCGCGTTCTCTTAGAGCTCGTATCGTTTCGAAAGGGATTGCATCTCTACCTGTGGCTCTTCTGTTTTTGAAATGCTTTATTGCGGCTTACACTTCAGACAGAAGAATGTCGGGCTCTAAATCTCCGCTGTCGACGTCTGTACTGGGAAAATCACATGCGCGCGGGTCTTGAAATAGTTTTTGACAGTAACACTTCTATTGTTCAGAGATTTCGTCTAGTTCTGTTACCACTTGATTATTCTCATCCTCAATTGCCCAGGTTTAAACGGGTAAGAATTTTGTGATAACTCGAATTTTATGGAACAGATCTCTGGATTCGTGTCTTCCAGCGTGGGACCCAGTCTCTTCACAGATGTTACGGAGGTAGTTATTATATCTTGATTTGACGACCTCCTTGGTCGAGTGGTTTGTACACCGGTTTTCATGGTGTCGCCATCTCTGAAGTCCCGGGTTCGATCCCCGGTCGGGTCAATTTAGAAATTATTGTTTTTCTAAATTGTCTCGGGTGTGGGTGTTTTCTATGTATAATAAGTATGTATTTAAGTATTTTAAGTATGTTTATCCGTTGTCTAGTAACCATTTAACGAGCTTCTTGGAAGCTTCTCTTGGGCTAGATAATTGGTGTGAATGTAGGTGATTGCGCTGATTTGAAGGATGTGAATGCTGGGATAAAAAAGGAATAGATCTCACCTTGATCGGTTTTCGCCGATTCTTCGAAGTCACTTTGCACACGCGTTTTCTTCGTCAATTCTTCAAGGCGCCATTCGGAACTAGCTTCGCTTCCGTCTTCTTCTGTGACAAGGTGCGAGGGAGACGGACAAAGAACAGTAGTCCGAGGAACAAGGAGGGCTATAGAACCAGCGCGCTAATGTTAGTTATACAAAATATGCGTGTATAACATATTTTATTTGAATGTAACTGGGCAATTTCACCTTTTCCCATGATATTTAAATTATTATATTTAATTTTAAGTTATTTTATTATTTGGCGCAAACAGTAGGAAAGATTTTATTATTTTATCTCGTCGACAGGATGCTTGAATTTCAGCGGACAATTTGTTGATTGTCCTTGTGTCTGCTCCTTCAGTTTTCTTTTTACGCCTTTGTTCAACTAAACTAAGAGTAATGCCAGTCATCCAGTGTTACCGCTTACGCAGGTCTGCCTTTGGTGTGGACTCTGCTACCGCAGTCTAGATGTTTAGCCTTGTCCCACAGCATGTCCGTTGTGGTCCCGTTATGGTTTACTTCTGACCAGTCTGTCCAGTTTTGCTCGATGGTCGTAACAAATTTTGGCATATAAGTAACTTCAATTCTTTTTTGTTTATTAGGAGTTCTTGCAGATTTCAATTTTAGTCTAATTTTTATTGGTAGAGTATGTGCATGGAGGATGAAGGTGCGCCAACGGGATCTGATCAAGATGTAATCAATCTGATTGCGGTACCTACCACTTGGTGACGTCCACGTGTACTGTCCGCGCGGGAGGTGTTTAAACAGACTGTTGGCTATCACCAGGCTGTTTTCGTTTGCAAACTGCATTAAACGCTCTCCTCTGTCATTGCGTATGCTAAGCCCGAAGTTTCCTACTGTGTTACTATATTGTCGGGAATTTTCACCAATTTTTGAGTTGAAGTTACCCATTATTACAAGAAGTTTCCTGTTAAGGACCTTTTCTACGGACTTTTGTAAATCGTCGTAGAAACTCTCAATTATTCGGGACTAGAAGTGCTAGTATTGGCTTAGATTTTCATGACGTTCAAGACATGTGACGATTTCAGTTTTATACAAATTATGCGGTCGTTCACTGGCTCATAGCCCGACACACTTGCACTGTGATGCTTCGGGACAAGCAAAGCAACTCCGTTTTGGCTAGGACTGTCGTTTCCAGAGAAATAAATGGCATGGTATCGGTGAGGAAATGGCCATGATTCTTCCAGTGGGTTTCGCTCAATGTGGTTCATTCATACATGGTCGGCTAAAACATATGCTGCACATTTCGGAGCTAGTTAGGATAATCGACCATAGAAAAATATAAGTATTATCTTCATTTGGAATGCTACTCGTAGTTTAAAATAGCGAAATTGTTTTGATTAACTGTATTCAGTAATGTCATTTGTATAATAGGGTTTATTTATTTTTATTCATCTAATCTTTATTGCACATAAAGAACTGCATAAGGCGGACTTAACTTAGGGGTTGTCAAGTGAAAATAGTTTAAATTTCTTTTACGTTTTTTGTATTCTTACGTTTCGTGAGTGATTTGAGTGAGATGTGTAGTGAGAATAATAAATTAGTCTTATAATATTTTTACGTAAAATTCAGTAATAACGAAAATAATAAGAAATATAAAAAATACATTTTTGCCCAGATTTGTGATAACCCTAATTTAGTTTGTTTACATAAATTCAGAAGTTACCCGATGTGGTGATTGAGCAACGAGTACATAAGGAATGCAGAAAATTTTGTTCGTTTACCTATATAGTATGTTTATAAATTTCATTCCACTTTTAGATGTGGTAACTTGTTATTAGCTTGTAAGTTACTATATGCTATGTCTCTTTGTAAATGATGCTGTAAGCTCCCCAAATAAAATAAAATAAAATAAAATAAAAATAGATAGGTTATTGGGAAGGCCGTTAGACGGCATGACAATATAATTATCTAAGTACCTATTGCAAAACAGACTTTCAAATACAGTACAACCAAAACTGACCTTTGGTTCTACTTGTATTTTAATCACCCATTCGACAACTAATTAAATATTATGAAAACTGAAAAAGAAAACACTTTTAGTAACTAATTATTTTAGTAACTGTGACTGCCATACATAT
This sequence comes from Scoparia ambigualis, assembly GCA_963921215.1. Taxonomy (NCBI): domain Eukaryota; kingdom Metazoa; phylum Arthropoda; class Insecta; order Lepidoptera; family Crambidae; genus Scoparia; species Scoparia ambigualis. The sequence goes on along the minus strand of OY992510.1, from coordinate 21,304,550 downwards.
AACCACCCATGTGGCCTAGAGGAGTGAGTATTAGTGGAGTATGCAGGCTACAGATAGTCCATGGTTCCGTTAATGGAAGGGTTTTGGTTAGCTTAATTGAGTCCGTTACCATAGCAACAATATTAGTTAGGTAGCCAGTCTACTTGATCCTTGTAGCCAGTTTTCATTTGTCATTTAGGTGGCCTATGATGTCATGCCTGTGCCCAGCAGTGGAACGTTTAAAGTCTGAAGATGACGATATTTACAATACAATGTTTTATTTAACCTATTTTCATTTAAACAATTCTGTCTACACAATCATAACAGTATTGTTAATCTTATCATTAACACGCATTTTACAAAAAAAACGTGTTATTTAATGCAATGAAAATTAATCAACCTTAATTACTGGATTACTTATTATGATTGTTGTTATCATTTAGGTCGTGCTGTATTAATGAGTGTTAATAATCACTAAAATAATAATCTGTGTATCATCCTGGGTGAAGCGTTCTTCGCGTCAGAGCCGTGGTATTTATTTTTTCTCGTGACTGGTGAAAACAAAAATTATATGGAAAAAGAAGGTTTAAAACGAGTCAATCTATCAATAAGGCACGGTAATTATGCACAGAAATTAATTGTCATAGAATACGTGGTCAGATCCACGACCGATAAAACAGATCCATGGCTTAAATCCACGGATTTAACAGCCATGGATCAGAAACCAAATTTAAAAATGAAGCTTTTTATGTATAACTGTAAATAAAATCGTATTAATTTTGATTTCAATACCAACTCAGAGATAATTGCAACCATGTTCTCGGGACAGTTAAGTGTAACTATTCTTAATTTAGTAGCAAAACAAGACACGAGCTTTACCTACCTACCAAACCAAAGTTTTAAAATTTTTAAAGAACTTAAAAAAAAGTAGTTGGGCAAAAGCTAGCGCCACGTCCTTCCTGGCGAAGTGCTGCAGCACTACTTGCGATGGTTTGAACAAATTACGAGATACCACGTATTCAATGAAGTAGGTAAACATAATTACGTCGCGCGATTCAACATTTACCCACGGCGTGACATTTTATTGAACGACTACACAGACACTAGGGTTTTGATTATATTAAAATAATGAATACAGGATTTGATAGAGGCATTCTTTCCGTATTCAACAAAGTATTGATTAACGCCGTCTTATAAATGTAAAAAATATAATACACAAACAATAACACACCGAGCGCCACGCGTGTGACATGTAAAAAGCTTGTCAAATCACCCCATTTTTCAGTTTCAAATAAATGTTTATACAGTTCATTCTGTAAAATATTGGTTTCAATTGATATGCTTTAATACTACATAAGTTAAGTAAACTTATAACTGCTAATTGGATTTAGTACGTTGTATATTATAATTTATATTATGCTGTGACCCTCAAAATCAAGTGTCCCAGGATTGACCCATCAACATCATTACATCTGAAGACTACAGGATGCTGATTAAAATCACTCAGTTTAACATGAATTTTTGGAAAACGCGTGTTTTACAAGTCGCAGACAACGTGCGGTTGTGCTCGGAGATGCTTACAGACTACTTGCGATCTAGCAGCGCACCGCGTTCTATGACAATCAAGGTAGGTAGTATAAAAGGCGTTACTAGCTAATTACCGATTATACCTTCACAATACCGATAATACATTTCACCGTCTCTGTGGTCTAGTGGCTAAGCCACCGGTATCAGACCCATAGGGGTCGGGTTCGATCCCCAGCGAGGGGTACATCTTTCTGTGCTTGGTTTTGTTGGTGGTAGGGCTATTAAGTCCGCATGGCTAGCTACCACCATCTTGTCTAAGTCTGTCGCCATAACAACGATGTTTATAGCATTGTTGTGTTCCGACAGTTTGAGATAAGATAGCCAGTTCCTCAGTGGTTGAGGATTCCGGGTGAAGCGCGTTTCCACCTTCGGCCTTATCGTCACTTACCATCAGATGAGATGAAGGTCAAGCGCTTACCCGTTGTAGAATAAATTAAAAAAAAACCTAAAATATAAATTAAAAACATGAGCCGTCGCCAACACGCCTCACCCCAGTGCTGACTCAGTACTCTAAACTTAAGGGCACAGGAGCGACACGCGCCGCGGATCTGCGCCGCACTCCGCTGGACGTCCGCACCTCCACGACACGTACCCAACCGTCCTTACCTGGAAATACCTTTCCCACACGTTTCTGGGCAAATCGGGATCTGCTATAAAAACTAGATCACCTTCTTTCAAGGGCCTTTGTTCCTGCTGCCAGTTGGACCTGAGGATTAACGTCGGCAAGTATTCTTTGACCCATCGTTGCCAATACATGTTTGCTAACCTTTGCGTTTTACGCCACTGTTTTCTAAGAAACAAGTATGAGTCATCAAACGATCCCGCGGCTGGTAAGTTGGTGGATGACCCTATAAGAAAATGATTGGGAGTCAATGACTCGAGACTACCAGGGACCCTAAAAACGCCACTTCGAGCAATTCAAATTATTTTCATATTATAATTTATATTAGAAATCGTAAAATAGCCACTTGTAAGCAATTCACAATACGATTCCAATTCAATTCATATTTTGCAATTAGATGAATCCAAAAACGCCACTTCGAGCAATTCAAATTATTTTCATATTATAATTTATATTAGAAATCGTAAAATAGCCACTTGTAAGCAATTCACAATACGATTCCAATTCAATTCATATTTTGCAATTCATCTGTTTGACAAGTTTCTATGGATATTCGTAAAATAGCCCACAAAGCAGAATTGAGTATGTGTCAAAATAGCAGAATCATAAAAAGTGACCCACTGCTGGGCGCAGGCCTTCCCACGTAGACAACATCACATGGGGAGATTGGGCCGTAACCAACCGCTGGCCCAATGCGGGGTGGAGATACGACAACAACCGGTGCCTTCCGAAGCAATGCCTACTAATTAAACTTTTACTTATTGGATGGTGTAATGTTTTTTTCTCATTTCAGGTGTTAACTGCATTAAGTTTCTATGCATCTGGATCTTACCAGAGGTTTGTAGGAGCTAGTGCACACTACAAAATGCACCAAGTTAGTGTATCGAACTGTATGAGGTCAGTGACACGAGCACTAAATAATGACCATTTTAGAAAAAAAAAATCGTTTTCCACAAACTCGGGAAGAAAGAAATGTTGTCAAATTAAGCTACATTGATTCATTCATGCAAACAGTAAATAAGAAATGCCTGTGGATATTTATAAATATGTTCTATGTTCCATTTATTTATAATTTTTAGGTTTTACAATAAGTTCAGCTTGCCTTTTTTTATAAAAGAGGGAGGCAAACGAGCAGTCGGGTCACCTGATGGAGAGTAATCACCGCCGCCCATGGACACCCGCAAAACCAGAGGAATCGCAGACGCGTTGCCGGCCTTTAAGGGAGGAATAGGTTTAAGGAAGGAATAGGAATTGGAAAGAGAGGGGGGTGGGGGAGGGGCCTCCGGAACCCTCACTGGTCAGGAGAAACACAACAGCACCAAGTGCCATTATTTCACGCCAAATATTAGTGAGAGGGTGGTATTACGCCGGGCGAGCCGGCCCAATGCGTGCTGCAACGCAGCGTGGCTCTACCACTCAGTCAGTGTCATTTAGTACCACCCAGGGGTCACGTCTAAGGTCTCAAAGGTAAACCTACGGACGCGAGTAACTTTAACCCCCAAAAAACCCCCCCTGGCGTGCATCGATGGCACCCACATTGCTATTGTCCGGCCAGCAGAGTTTGAAGAGAGATTTACCGATCAACCGGAAGCGGTATCACTCTTTAAATGCTCAAATAGTAAGTACCTACTTAGTTTTAACGTTTACCTATTGGTGAGGCGGGAGTTTGCATAACTCACGTCCTTAAATTATCTGTACTAACTTCAGGCTGATGGATGATATAGTTCTGATGTTTTGCAATTTAGCTGAAAGATTAAGGGTGGAATCTCGCTTCGCCGCCTTCATATGTGGGTAGGTGCTTGTGCTCGCACGCGCCGCCAGCCGGAGCGGCACTGCGCGCTTATATATCGAGGTGACAACACGCCTTGACCGCGTTCTGTAGCTCACAAGTTACGCCGAGTTCTTCCACGCCAGTCGTCAAATTGGGCCGTAAATTAATACGTGTTCAAGCCCGCTGCCCGTATTGTATGTGGGCATCGTTTTTAGTGCTGCATTCTTCGAAGAAGTTGTGATTCGTGTGCACGAACTGTTCGGGATACGTGTCACGGCGGACCGCAGTTTCCTACTACAGGAAGCCCTCGTGCAGTGCTATATTTGACTCTTCGATCGAGAGATGGTGTTCGTTAGAGTGCCTAGATCCAGATCTGGACCTGAAGACCTGAGGTTAGTTGCATGCATTGGACTATTTCTTCCATCAGCCCCATTTGTTTCAATCTTTCGAGCCTTATTTTTTGATCATCTAAAGAGAGTAATCATTCCGCAGTGAAGTGACTATTTACACGTCGCTCCACCATATATTGGTCCATTCGAGCCTAGGATCCATCCAGCTCATAATCTAACCCACTTTCATATTTAACTTCACTTACGTAGGTTTTAGTGAGCGTTGTGACCGCCATCTTTTTTCACTTACGATACGTAATTATTGGTATCGTAGGTACCACCATATTACTTTACTTACAATCTCAGACCAAAACTTTTTATTTGGTCTGAGCTTACAATACTTAATTCTTGGTATCGTAAACTTACCTCCTTTATTCTTAAATTTTGTTTAGTTACGTCTTAATAATGGCACCCGATAAATTGGAATCAGAATTAATGTCCCTTACTGCAAAAAAGGAAACTTATTATGAACGAATAAATCGTTTATATGAGTCGTCGAAAAATATATCCACGTATGATTCTCGTTCTAACGAGTTATTTTTATGTCAATCTGAAACGGTTACTAGTGTGTATGACAAGTTTGAAGCAATAATCGATAAGATTAACGCAATTCAATATAAAATTGATGCTACTAAACAACTGGACTAGGTACTCTAGTTTAAATTCAATTGAGGATTTATATTCCAGTATTTTATATAAACGTAATCTCATACTTACTAATAAATCGGTACCAACCGATCAGAAAAAGAGTAGTATTAAACTACCTCCGATTCAATTACCTTCCTTTGATGGTAAAAGGGAAAACTGGCCGATATTCTACGAAATATTTCGTAGTAATGTGCATTTCAATAATGATGTCACGGACTCCCAGCGTTTGCAGTACTTAATTAGTAACTTAACAAATGATGCTTTGAAAATAACTGCAGGTATTGTACCGACAATTGATACCTATAATATAATTTGGGACAGTCTTGTGGCTAAATATCAAGATAAACGCAGCCTAGGTGTTCATTACCTAAATAACATACTAGACATTAAAAATTGCACCGGCACCGCAGGTGGTTTGAATATGTTTATAGATAAATATTCGGCATCAATTGCTGCATTAAAGCAGTTGGATGTTCCCGATTTGGTTGATTTTGTATTCTTACATTTAGGTTTGAGGAAAATTGATTCCCAAACATTGCAGCAATTTAAGAATAGTGTTAGAGAGAATAAATTACCGTATTATAAGGAATTTATTTTATTTATCCAAAATTACTCGAAAGTGCTTGAAAGGTCGAATGATTCGCAGGTAGAACCGCGCTCAAAGCCTAGTATGGCTCCCAAGCACAATTATAACATGCAAGGTAGTACTTCTAGACGTTTGTATCTAACGAACCGGTTTCGAACTGTGTGCTGTGTAATGCCTACGGCCATCAGCTGATTCATTGTGCACAATTTATAGATATGAAATCGCCAAAGGTTCGTTTCGAGTTTATTAAATCGAAACGGGCATGTGTCAATTTGCTAAGTACGTCGCATACTTTACATAAATGCAAATCTAATAATGTTTGCAAATACTGAAAACAAAAGCATCATACTTTGTTGCATTTTTCTAAAATCCGGGCGAATGCTCTTACAGCTGAGCTACCGAGTGTTTGGGTAGGAGTCAAGGGTTTGAATCCCAATTGATAATCGAGTTGCTTTTCTCATGTGTTAGTTAATTTATGATTTTATTTTACTATAAACTATACTATTGTGAATGCGAAACAATTATCAATTTAAATGAACCATTTTATCAGTACGCCAGATATTATAAGGATGTAAATGGTTTTAGATCGTCCGCTGGCTCCTCTAGATGAGTGTATGAGGATTCTGTCACGGGTCGAAGAGCAGCGGGCTGCAGCTGACGTTGCTACAGCTCATGGGCTTGACCTGATTGGGCAGAATCTTGGTCGGCTTGCAGATGTAGCTGAAAGATACTTAGCACATTTAATTGTACAATACAATACAATACAATACAAAATTCTTTATTGTGGTACATAGGTAAGCAGATAGTTGTTACATGTTTCCGAGATTGTACACAGCTATGACCCGCCATAATGGCATACAATAATTTTTAAGTAGGTCAGTGACATTTTATAACATAATCGTAGAAAATTAAAATAATAACAATTCAATTCAAAATGCAGCACTTTAGAATTAACGAAACATTTTTACATGTCAAGACAACAATTAAAATTAAGACATAAGACATAAATTATAAATTCAATTAAAATTAATTAATACAAATTAAGAAATAGACGGGAACAATTAAAATTAAACATCATCGAGATAATCCTTTAAAGTATAGTAACATTTGTGTAATAACAATTGAAATAATTGCTTTTTATAATTATGGAAATCTAAATCTCCAACAGTCTTTGGCAATTTATTATATATCTCAGGGATTAGATAAAACACACTTTTGTGGAAAAGAGCAGTTTTGTGGGGTTTACGTGTCATTTTGTCTTTATGTCTGGCTCTATTACTAAATTTGAAACGGTGAATATTTAATTTAGCGAAGATGGCACATTCGTAAATAAACAGACTGGGGAGTGATAGTATTTTTAGTTCCTTAAAATGTGGAACACAGGATTCCGTTGAATCAATATTTACGATTGATCGGATACACCGCTTTTGCGCCTTAAAAGCTAGGTCTTTGTTGGCCGAATTGCCCCAAAAAATAAGACCGTACCTTAAAATGGAAGAGACATAACTATGATACGCACTAAGAACAGCAGATCTATCTGCTATTTTACTTAATTTATAAAGAGCATATGACTGTTGATTCAAGCGTTTACAGATATAATCTATGTGATTTTTCCAGTTAAGTCTTCTGTCAATATGTAGCCCCAAAAACTTAATTTCATCTACTTCTTCAATATTTGTATCTTTGAATGTTATATTTAAATTCGGAGATGCTAGAAAATTTTGTCTAAATTTCATAATTTTTGTTTTTGACAGATTTATGTTTAAATTATTAGATGATAGCCATTCAGTTGCATTAGTTAAAAACATATCAATCTCCACATTTATGCTAGAGTGCATATTGTCGTCATTAAATAGAACTGTGCTGTCGTCAGCAAAAAGCGTCATTTGATGGTGCGTTATGGATGGTAGATCATTAACATATACAATAAAGAGTAATGGGCCCAATACGCTACCTTGTGGTACCCCAAAATGGACATTAGTGAACTCAGATTCGTATACTTTTTCTTCTTTCGATATTGGGCATACTCGGTTTATTTGAGTAGCTTGGTGTCTATTGCTTAAATAGGATTTTATAAGATTATTAACATTACCCCTAACACCATAGCCATTTAATTTTTGGAGCAAAATGTCATGACGAACGTGGTCGAACGCTTTTGACATGTCTAAGTACATGGCTACAGCTGGTTTACCATTATCTAAATTGGTTATTACTGTTTGTACAAAATTATAAATCGCATTATTTATTGATTGACTTTTACGAAAGCCGTATTGTTCGCTGGCAAGAACGTTTTTGGCTTCAAGAAAAGAGTACAACGATGCATATATAACTTTTTCGTAAATTTTTGAGAAAATAGGTATTAATGCTATGGGTCTGTAACAATTGAGATCTTCAACATCACCCTTCTTAAAGATAGGTTTTATAATGGTGTACTTAAGTTTATCTGGGAAAACTCCGTGTTCTATACTCAGGTTAATAGTATAGCTCAAAACAGTAGAAATTATATGAGCTACGTCTTTCACAACTCCAACTGTAACCTCATCGTAACCCGTGCTGCGTACATTTTTCAAAAAATTAATTATTTTAAAGATATCTTTAGGAGTTACAGGTTTCATAAAAATAGAGTTAGGTTGACTCTTACCCGTTAAATGTGGTATTGTGTTTGTTTGTTCACAGTTAGCTACGTTTGAAAAGAAATCATTAAATAATTGAGCTATCGCTTTCGGGTTTGAGACTGTATTACCATTATCATTTTTCATTTTATTTATGTTCTCCTTAAGTATATTACTTTTATTTTTGTTTATAATTTGCCATGTAGCTTTACTTTTGTTAATAGAAGTTTTAATGTAATGGCTATTTTGTGATTTTTGGGTAAGATTGAGAACAGATTTATATCTTTTTGAGTAAGATTTAAAATTACTTTTGTTTTTGTTAGTTGGGGATTTTCTATACTTCCACAAGAGTTCACGTCTACGTTTGCTGCACAAGGTAATGCCTTTTGAAACCCATTTTGGCCTTTTGTCTACCATAACTTTAACTTTAATATAAGGAAAGCATAAATTATAAAACAATGTAAACGTATTATGAAACTGAGAGAAAGCATTATTAGGCTCATCTGTTTCATAAACTTCACTAAAACTTAAGCTTCTAAGACATTTTACAAATTTATCTCTGTTTTCATTTGAATAGTCTCGCCGTTGGACGTACCAGTACTTAATGGAGCAACTCTTTTTTACCGGGCATTTAAGAATTTGGGCCATATGATCTGATAGGGCCAATTCAGTCAATTCACCTTTGCAGCCTTTGACGTTATGAGCTATGTTATCCAGGCACGTGCCACTAATCAATCGTGTTGGAGTGTCAAACTGAAGTCGCAAATTGTACGATGCGAGTGAGTGAATGAGCTCGGCTGATTTTATTAGTCTTGAGAATATCAATGTTCAGATCTCCTGCAATTATAATTTTCTTATCTTTAGATCTATATTTATTAAGAATTTGGTGTAGAATCCGAAAGAAAGCATCAAAGTCTTTAGAAGTATTTTTTGGAACTCTGTATAGGCATATGGTAATTATTTTATGTTGTAACAATTCAATTCCCGAACATTCTACCACATTAGGCACTGAGAGTGATACTACATCATCAAGTACTTTATATGAATGAATATTTTTGACCAAAATGCAAGAACCTCCACTTCTGTTATTCCTACAAAATGTTGAAGCTAATTTATATGATGGTATACAAAGTCGAGGGATGTCATCTTTAATCATATTGTGCTCAGTAATGCACAATACGTCTATAGTTTTAGAAATAAAATTATTCAAACTGACTGTTAACATATCTGATTTACCAATTAAACCTGCAATATTCTGATGTAATATATGTATATAGTTATAGACGAAATAAATTATTACTATTTACAGGACTAGTATCAGTATTCATAGGACTAGTATCAGTATCATTAATTCTATATGCCACGGAACTTTCTTGTCGATTGTCTTGATTATTAAATAATTCGTAGTCCACTAATATATTAGCCAGGATATGTTTGTATATGCTATTCCATCCGTTTTTGTTTATTTTTCCTGTGATGTGCGAAAACATCTCATGTTTCAGGTAAGAGTTACTGTCAAAGAGGTATGCATATTCATTATCTCTTATATCCATATACAGACGGTTGGTAAATAACTCAACTTTATAATTAAATAGTAATGCACCTTTTATATAGGTTGGAGCACAGATAATGCTATTCGTGTGAGAAGTGTTTTTTAACAGTTTCTTTAATTTGTCTAAGATATTTATGTAGTCACCATTTTTCAAATCATTCTCTCCGATAAATATAAGGCAATAGTCGTTCAATGTGAAATCTCGTAATTTATTTTCTACATTGTTTATAGATTCATCATTGAAAATATCTGGTAATAAATAATGACAGTAGTCAAAATGTTTTGTAAAAACTGCTTCAATTTGCGGCAGAGTTCCCTTTGTGCAATAACTGCTGATAATACACAATTTATTTTTACGCTTCGGGGTTGTCATAGCTTGACTGTGCTTTATATTTGAAACCTGCCTGGGTACATCAAAAACGCGACTAAACTTCTCTATTTCTTTTTTTAGTTTTTCATATTCAATTGCTAAATTCTTTATTTTTGTATTTAATTTTTCAATTTCTAATTCTCTTTCTTCATTTTTAATGCGTAAGGTATTTATTTCGGGTTGTATGTCTTTTTCCAAATTAGAAATCGCTTTATTAATTTCAAGTTCTATTGTATTCTCGATTTGCGATATTATTGTTAAGTTATTCTCTTGCAGCTTCTGTACAATCTTTTCGCATATACTTTGCATTGTTACTTCAGGGCTCAGTGGTGATTCCTTGTTTTCTGTGCAAATTGTGTCACCGAGTATACTAAGATCTTCAAAGGTTCCGCTGCTTGGATAGGCTGTTCTTGTCCTTTGAGTGACATTCGAATGTTCCGGCGATAAAGTTAGGGGTATATCTGTGACATCGTAATCACGCAGACGTATTGGCGTGTTTGAGTTATCTTTCTTAGGGATCTTACAGCAGCAAGTTTGGCATTTCCATGTTTTTTTCTTTTCTTGTGTCATCTTACTAAGCTGGACTTTCGAAATATTTGCACAAACTGGATCGTATGAACATTGGCATAGTACACATTTTAAAATTTCGCTCTTTGGTATATTTTGGTTGCAACCTGCACATACCAACGCCATCTCGTTTTCAGTTGGAAAACTCGTAGTCCTTTTGGTATGTTAGTCAATTATAGCGATTTTTATTAAATATTATTATCAAATTGCATTTGTATACCGATTTTACGTATACCGAACAATTTAAAAACACATAGCACAATTGTATATACATAATCTTGTTGAGATATTTATCGTGATAAGTAAGTATTTAAAAATAAGATTGAATTAATTAAGAAAAATATTATATAAAATATAAAAATATAATAATATAAAAGCGTGGTTCGATTCCCGCCTGAGGTTGTCGTCTTTTCTCAGTGTTTAAAATTTTAGTTAAGTATATTTAAGCGTTAATAAAACGCTGAAATATAAAAAAAACATTAACATCAATACTCCATTACAAAGTCATCAAAAATAATTTGGGGTGGAATATAACTTTTATTACCTTCCTATTTGTATTAATTCTTGTACCCGACCATGCATCAATGCGCTGCCTGCCAGTCTACTGTTGGAGATGAAGATTGCTTGGAATGCTGCACCTGCTCATCCGTCTATCACGGTCTCTGTGTCGGTATATCTCACACCGAATTAAAGAAGCTAGCGTCTGACATAAATCAAATTGGCTGTGCCCAGAGTGTAATAAAAAACCGCGAAGTGACAACTCAAATACTCCGGTTCAACCGTCAACATCTACTAGTAAGTGCGCTGACCCAAATGATACTTTACGCCGTGGAAAACAGGGACCGGCTAAAAAGCTGCCCGCGACCGCGCTTGCGCCTACACCCGCGCCTGCGACTAGGCCCGCTCCCACGCCGCCGCCGTCTGGCTGCTCGGGTTCATGCGTGTCGCGCTCGGATCTGCGTACCATTATGCGGGAGGAGCTTCGGGGGTTTATAAAGGAATGCGTAAGGGAACTCAAGAGTGACATAAACAGAGAATTAAAGGCTATTGGAAGCGAGGTTGGTTCCCTGAAGGATTCCATTAACTATATGAGTGATTCCTTTGATAAGCTGAATATAGACATTACAACCTGCAAAACTAAAATAGAATCCATTATGAAGGAGAAGGAAGAACTGCGCAACGACTTAAACGTTATCACCAACCGTTTTAACCAGCTTGAACAGGTTTCTCGTGCATCAAACCTGGAAATCCAATGCGTTCCTGAACGGAAGTCTGAAAACCTACTAGCTATCGTCAAGCAATTAGGTAAGACCGTATCCTGCCCTGTTAATGATTCCGACATCTTTTATTGCTCACGAACTGTGAAAAGGAACCCAGAAAGTCCGCGTCCACGATCAATTTTAATCAAGATTAACAGCGCCCGCTCGCGGGACACACTTTTAGCCGCCACTATCAAATATAATAAGAATAATCCACAGGCAAGACTGAACGCTGGGCATCTAGGCCTTGGGTCCGACAAGGGGACGGCTGCGGCTGTTTATGTCACGGAAAACCTTTCGCCGGAAAATAAAAGTCTACATGCATCGGCGCGCGCTCGGGCGAAGGAGCTGCAATATAAACACGTGTGGGTTCGCGGCGGCCGTATTTACATGCGCAAAACTGACACTTCAGAATATGTGCTTGTGCGAAATCTGTCGACATTAGAACAATTAGCGTAACTTTAATATTGTTAGTTAATAGCGTACAATTTTTAAGGCGTAAAATACGATAAACTAAATGTCTATTACCAAAATGTTCGTGGTCTTCGTACGAAGACCACAGATTTTTACAAAAATGTATTATGCTCTGATTACGACGTAGTTGTACTCTGTGAAACTTGGCTAAACAGTACTATATTCGATGGTGAACTCTTTTGTGACCGGTATGTTGTGTACAGACGCGACCGGGAGACTAGCGGTTTCCACAGGGGCAAGTCTGGTGGTGGGGTCCTCATCGCGGTTTCCAGGCATATCTGTTCTCGTAGGCTACCCCAGATAGAAAGTGATTGCGGAGACCTATGGGTAGAGTTAGAGGTAAGTTGGAGAGGCAATACCTTTGATAAATTGTTATTGTGTGGCGTTTATCTTCCCTCGCCCCTGCAAAAAAATATTTTAGAGCATTTTATTGACAACACGAGCCGTGTCTTGGAAACAAATGCGAATGCTTTGATATTGGACGACTTTAATTTAAGTAGCATTATTTGGAATAACGACAATCCATTGTCACACATCACTAAAAGTTTACTGGACGCTATTCTTATTGACTTTATCGATCTGAACAATCTCACACAATATAACAACGTTTTAAATGAAAAGGGCAAAATTCTTGACCTCGTTCTCTCTAACATGACGGTCGAAAGAGTGGTACGTAGTATTAAGTAATCTTGACTTTTATCATCCTCCCTTGGAATTAAGACTGTCATATTGCATTCCGCCTAGTTTATCACCTAATTCTACAAATAACAGATTTAACTTTCACAGTGCAGACTATGATTCAATTATTGCTAATTTAAGTTTAATATCTTGGGAGCGTGAGCTATCTTTTTTTTTTTTATGCTAAGCCTGGCAAATGACCCCACTCCACCTGATGTTAAGTGGAAATGAAGTCCAGGCGCGAGGACAACTGGTGCAGCGTAAGAGACGTAGCATCAGTCACCCTCACTCTGCCGGCCCACAAAGTGCTTCTTCACGCCTCGTTTGAAGAACCCTATGTCATAGGTAGGAGGGAATACGTGTGCTGGTAGACTATTCCATCTTTTGGAAGTGCGACAAAGAAACGAGTCACCAAATTTCTTTGTGCGTGATGGAATGTTAGAGACTGTAAATTGGTGACTCCGGAGAGCAGCACGCGTACTCCTATGGAGGAAGGGAGAAGGAGGGATGAGGTCAAAGAGTACTTCAGAGCACTCGCCATGGTATAAACGGTAAAAACGCTGAGTGACGCAATATCTCTACGCAATTGCAAAGGCTCGAGAGTATTAGTGACCTCCGCATTGCCGATAATGCGCACAGCGCGGCGCTGCAATCTGTCCAAGGCATCGAGAAGGTACTTTGCGGAGCCGTCCCAAAGGTGAGAGCAATACTCCACGCAAGACCGCACCTGTGTCTTGTATAATAGACACAACTGATCAGGCGTGAAGAATCGCCGCACCTTGTTCAGGACACCGAGTTTACGTGAGGCATTTTTAATCACGGTTTCGATGTAGTCCTTTTGGTTCAGATCGCAGCGGATATTCATACCGAGCATGTTAATACTACTCTGCAGGCCTAGAGATGTACCCTGAAGAGAGGGAAGGGGAAGGAATGGCGACTTTTTCGCTGTGAACGCGCACACCTGTGTTTTCTTGGCATTGAACTCCGCCAGATTATCGGAGCCCCATTTAGAAATGAGGTCCAACACTCGATCGAGCTCAATGACAAGATTTGCTCGCTTCATTTCGGTGTCTACCCGCCCAGCCGTTGGGTGACCGTTATATCCCCCATGCACTGTGCTATCATCTGCATAGCAATGTATGTTTTCAAGAAGAAGCATGTCATTGATATGCAGAAGGAACAGCGTGGGAGATAGAACGGAGCCTTGAGGAACACAAGCCTTCACTGACATGAACCGCGAAGCGCATCCATCCGAAAGGACACGGATTCTACGCTCATGCAGAAAGCTAGCAATCCAGGTACAGAACTGAGCGGGCAAACCGTATGCCGGGAGCTTGGAGAGAAGAGCTTTGTGCCAGACCCGATCAAAAGCCTTGGCTATGTCAAGGCTAACTGCCAGTGACTCGCCACGTTTATCAATAGCTTTACCCCAGAGATGTGTGACGTACGCTAGAAGATCACCCGTTGACCGTTTTGGCCGAAACCCATATTGACGATCGTGAATTAGGGAGTGATCTTCTAGGTATCGAATAAGCTGTTTGTTCAATATTCGTTCTAGGATCTTACACAACACTGAAGTTACGGCTATAGGGCGGTAATTAGTCTGATCTGACCGATCTCCTTTTTTAGGGATCGGTTGCACATTAGCTTCTCTCCAAGATTTCGGCACACAACCTGAAGAGAGCAAGAGACGGTACAGACGCGTTAACACAGGGGACAACTCCGCTGCACACATTTTCAGGACTATTGCTGGGATGCCACCAGGACCGTCAGCTTTCCGGACATCGATTGGCTGCAGCTCCGCACGGACATCACACTGCCTGATTTTAATATCAGACATTGTGTGGCCACAGTGAGGAATTGAGGGTGGCTGTGCATTACAGTCATCGATCCGGGAGTTAGCCGCAAAGAGTTTGGCCAGGAGATCGACCTTTTCCTGCGGCTTGTGAGCTAAAGTTCCGTCAGGACATCTCAGTGGTGGCAGCGAGGGTTGGCAGAAGTTGGATTGCACGGCTTTGGCCAGACGCCAGTAGCTACGGCTGCCCGTAGGATGCGTCAGGAGTTCTTGGCCTACTCGTGCAACGCGCTGGGCATCCGCTCTAATGTAGGCCCTCTTACACGACTTGGTGGCATTATTATAGGCTGCTTTTAGCGAGCGAGTTTCGGGATCCCCATGAGCTTTACCTCTGATCCATTTGCTCTGTCTGTTTGCTCTCAACAGCGCTGGCACACTCACGATTGAACCAGCGGTTGCGTCTGCCTTTGCTGATGACATAGGAGTGTGGAATATAGTATTCCATTCCTTATAATATCTCATCAGCAACGGCAGTGGCGCTAGCGGTCGGGTCCTTCCCACTAAAGCAGCGCTGTCTCCAAGGGACGGATGCAAAATACTCCCGCATACCGTCCCAGTCTGCCGACGCGTAGTGCCAAATCTGGCGTTTCGAAACCGCTGTTGGCGGGCGCGATGCCAAGGGTACTGTGCTGGATATCAAGCAGTGATCCGAGGAACCTAAAGGAGCTCGAATCTCCACCCGGTATCCAGCAGGGCGACTCGTCAGCAGAAGGTCGAGTAAGGAGGGCGCATGGCCAACTATGTCTGGGATCCTGGTGGGCTGGTTCACCAGTTGCGTCAGGTCATGCGTGAGAGCGAATGCGTGGGCAGTTCTACCAGCATGGTCTGTTTTGGAGGAACCTAACCACAACTCATTGAGGGCGTTGAAGTCCCCCAAAAACACCAATTCCGCCGATGGAAACCGCTCCTGCGCATCATCTGCTACCCGACTAAGATGTTCAATTAGTCGAGTTGTCTCCATGTCGCCGTTATGGGATTCGTAGACGCAGACGTAGACACGGCAATGAGAGCCTTAGTCGACGTGTACCACTAGGAGGGAGAAGGAAGGGTCCTCCAGACAGCGCAGACGGCGACAGCAAACATCCGCCCGATCGAATAAGCAAACTCCGACTTTGGCTTTGAAGGATTCTTCAAGCACAAAGCCGGGATAGTTCAGGTAGGTGGTGTCAGCAGGGCGGATTATTTGCGTCTCCGTCAGGAACAACATTGCTGGCCGTGCCGTCTCAAGATGGTGGTGGACGGCATTGAGGTTTGCATGGAGTCCGCGGATGTTAGCGAACTCCACCTCAAACGGTAAGGTTGTGGTGGGTGTGTGCACCGCTGTAGTACCAGTTTTGTTGTTAAGCGCTGTCATTTTAGGAGTGGAAAGAGAGAGGCGTGAATCGAGAAAATGATGCCGCGATGCGAATGGTCAATTTGCCCACAGACGAGTATTATTAACCTGCCGAACGGAAGGGCCCCCGAACCCCCCCGGGAATGGCCGTCGGGACCCCAACTTCCGGTCACCAACCGTCACGACGGACCACCCCGAGATTATGCGTGGCATGGTGAGGCAGCCTCACGAGCTGGTTAGGCTCGCTTGGGCCCCTGTACTGTGCCACGGGCGGCCAGCGGGACAACCGTTTCTACGGGTCTCCCTGGTCGGCAGGTTAACGAAGTCCTCCTGGCACTGGTTTGACGGGAGCCTCCACAGACCAAATACATCGCAGCATCATCCTCTCGAGCTCTGGATATACGCTGGCTGATCCCGAAACGCGACCGACAAGCAGTCACTTGACGGGTTTTACACCATGCGTACGGTGGTCACCAACCAGACGGGTCAAGCCCTACCACCAGTGGAGCAGATCATCGCTCGAAAGAGTCCGTTAGTCGCTTCTTAAGACACCCACCGGACGGAGAGAGGGGCGGCGGTTGGTATTCTTTCTCCGTCACCGCACGGAACTATCTTCGTGCGCCTCAGTTTATGTGATGGTAGACATATTTTAATGAATTATAAGAGATGCAATTACCAAGTACATCCCAAAGGGTAAACCGTTAGCTAAAAAGTTTCCAATTTGGTATACAAGGGAACTCATTAACCTGCTTAAAGAAAAATATAAGCTACGAGTGAAGTATCGCAAATATAAAAACCCATTGGACGAACTGGCTTTGTGTGTGCTTAAGAGAAGATGCGCAGTTTTAATAAGCACGTGCCATAGCAATTACATTACCACCCTAGAACAATCGCTGTTCAATAACCCTAAATTGTTTTGGACATTTTTAAAGACTAAGAAGCGTAATGGTACCACTTTTCCATCATCCATGACTTCTGGCCATGTAGCGGCGGACAGTGGTGGAAGTATATGCAATCTCTTTGACGCCTTTTTTGCATCAGTATATGAGGAAAGCTCCACATTGCTCTCGACCACCAACGACGTGATATCTACCACAAGTAATCTCGCCAATCTATGCTTTTCGCAAGATGATGTACTCAAAACGCTCAAGGGTTTAGATCGGACCAAGGGAGCTGGACCTGATGGTATACCCCCCCTATTCGTGGTCAAGTGTCGCGAAGTTATATCCTTGCCCCTGACTTTTATCTTCAATATCTCTTTAAAAACTGGCACTTTTCCGTCGGCCTGGAAAGAGGCACGTATTGTCCCTATACTTAAATCAGGTGATGCCAGTTCTGTTCATAACTACAGAGCAATATCTATCCTGTGTGTCTTTGGTAAGGTTTTCTTGGTAAGGAATCTCTTGTGTGTCCCGTTTTGACTTGGCACATTAAACATATAATTTCGCCTCAGCAATTCGGTTTTTTGACGTCTCACTCTACAGCTACCAATCTTATCTCATTTGTGACATATATATCTCAATCGCTTGACTCCCGTCTGTCTGTTGATACTATTTACACAGACATCAGTAAGGCTTTTGACACCGTAGACCACAACATCCTACTTCGGAAACTTTAATCTTTCGGTGTCAACGGTAATCTTCTTACTTGGTTCTCTTCATACCTTAATCAGAGAATGTCAAGAGTGGTAGTTAACGGTTTTTCTTCCGAACCATTTATGTCTACATCAGGCGTTCCTCAGGGTTCTCACCTTGGTCCGGTTCTCTTTAATATTTTTATAAATGATATTGTGTCTATTTTCAAAAATGCCACCTGTTTCTTATATGCAGACGACATGAAACTATCCATGCAAGTCAAAGACAATGCTGACTCCCAGTTAATGCAAGAATTTCTGGACCGACTAGCGATGTGGTGCATTGATAATAAATTATCTTTGAATCTAAAAAAATGTAAATATATAAGATTTACAAGACGTGTTAATGTTTACCCCCCTGTTTATAATATTAATGGCCACTCCCTAGAGGAAGTTGAGTCTATTCGAGACCTGGGTGCAGTTTTAGATAGTAAATTACGGTTTAACAAACACATTGACAAAATTGCGTCTAAGGGCTTCCGATTGCTGGGATTCGTGTTACGGAGCGCAAAGGAATTCAAAAATCCTTCAACAAAAATTGTTTTGTATACATCTTTAGTCCGTCCCCATCTTGAGTATTGCAGTCAGGTCTGGTCTTCTCATTATGACGTTTACATTAAACGTTTGGAGCGTATACAGAGGCGATTCTTGTGGCACCTTTCTTACCAAACTAATAAAGCGAGGGAATTGCCCTCGTATGAGAAGCAGCTAGCTCATTTTAAAATGAACAGTTTGCGGGAGCGAAGGCTATTGCTGGACCTTATAGCATTACATAAATTGATAAATGGAAGTGTGGACTGTCCGTTTCTTTTGAATTCACTCAATTTTAATGTTCCATATAAGTTGGCGCGTGCCGGAAAGTATAACCCTTTCACAGTAAAGGGCAGCAAGAGCAATCTAGGTCACCACGCGACGATGAACAGGTTGCAAAGGCAGTATAATAAGATCTGTAAGGCTTGTGATGTGGACGTCTTTGCTGATAAGCCGCAGATATTCAAGCACAAAATATTGCGGTCTTTTGCATTGGCACCTTGTTGATCTGTTTTTCAATTATTGAGTTATAGTTTTATTACAGTAGATTTATTGTTATTTAATTTGTAATTAAATTTTTATAACTCATTCGAATCGAATATAGTATTGATACCCACAAACAATAGTAGTAGTAAGCAGTAGTAAGTAGTTTTATTAAAAAAAACTGTAATCCACGTTGCATGCCGTGGCAGCCTCTAATTGAGACGACACTTAGCTAAGTCCATATTATGTTCTACCTCATTATTACTTGTATTTGGGTTTGTCTTGTTGGTTGTCCTCAAATAAATAAATAAATTACGATGGTACAATGTATATAGAAAAAAATACTTACAGTACATGTTCACCTACATTAAAAGAAGCTGATCTATACTAGGAGGCTGAATGTTTGTGGTGAAACCACTTACCTTTCTGTAACTCTCAAGTGTCTTGTTATTCTCATAGGATCAGCTCATCTCATTCATATCATTGCCTTTATTTTTCTTTGCTTCTGCAACGATACATAATCATTTAATATCTACACAATTCACTACACACATCGCAATTCCTAGATTAAACACAATTATTACTTACGTAATCTAAATCATGAAACTTCAAACACTATTTTTCGACACTTTTACGTATCCCACAAGTTTCGGATCACTTTGATAATCTTATTATGCGTTTTTCCTTATAATATTTACATTTATCTCACCTTAATTGTTTTCTATTTACTAAATATTGTGTTTTGGTCACGTTTTGACGTAACTGACAACTTATTTTTGCTTCGTTGCTATGCAACTTATAAATAAATTATAATCAAACCTTTTCGACTCTCTCATTTTTACATTTGGTCATCTAGATTTTAGCGTTTTAAAAATAATATTTCGAAATTTATGCAGAACTCAGAATCCGAGGTTTCTTTAAAAAGTTCAGCCGACGACTAGGCATACTATCTTCAGCTTCCGAATTGGAAGGGTCTAGTCTTGATACTACCTCCAGCTTCCGAATTGGAAGGACTAGTCTCCTCATACTATCTTCAGCTTCCGAATTGGAAGGGTCTAGTCTTCATACTTTCTCCAGCTTCTGAATTGGAAGGACTAATCTCCAGATACTATCTCCAGCTTTCGAATTGGAAGGACTATATAAGTCTCCTCATAACATCTACAGCTTCTGATTTGGAAGGGCTAGTCTGTACAGAAACTTTAGACTCTAGTCATCGTGCGCACCTTTGCCTGCCTGCGCCTGGTGGCGCCTGCCTGCCTTCACCTTCGCCTTCCTGCGCCTGATGGCGCCTGCCTGCCTGCGCCTGCCTGCCTGCACCTGCCTGCCTGCACCTGCCTGCGCCTACCGGCACCTGCCTGCCTTCGCTTGCCTGCGCCTGGCGGCGCCTGCCTGCCTTCGCTTGCCTGCTTCCGAAATTCCAAATAATACCCGCAAATCCACGAATTGCCCTATTTTTGGTCCTTCAGAAGAAATGATTGAAAATCAACTACCTACTTACAAAAAAGTTATGAAATACTACAATTTGATCAGATATCGTGTTAAAATGGAGAAAAATTCAAAAAAAGAGCCGTCTGTTAATGAAATTTCCGAAATTGTATCGAGAAAAATTAAAAATTTGTGGCAAAAAGCTTCTATTCCTATCGTATCGCATACACGAGTGTTGCAATTACTTAAAACTTATCACGCTAAGTGCAAAAACCTAATTAAATCTTTAAAACGACTGTCAGACGAAAAGATACAAGAATTCCACGAAAGCTCGGAGAAACTGTTTGATGTGAGTTCCTGTAAGTGTAAAGATTTTGAATCTTGTAGTTGTTCTAAGGGTCACAAGGTTTCTAAAGAAGAACGAGCCTTCTTAATCGATCAGAGAACAGACAGAAAAATGATTATGGGAACTGTTAATTTATTGACTACTGAGAGAAAGAGGAAGCTGAGCGAGAGAAAAAATCAGCTTAAAACCTATTATAATTATAAAGTAATTTGTGAACCAGGTCATTCTTACGAAAATCCTGACACTTCAATAACGACTGGAAGTAGCGAAGAAGAACCAACTTTGCCTCAAAGTTCATCAACACTAAAGGAACAAAAAAAGCACAAAATACAATCCTTAAAGAATCTATCAAGTGTTTGTGACCGGTACGGAGTATCCGATAGAGCTGCTGCTGCTGTCGCTTCTGCAGTTTTGCAAGATGTCAAAAGTAATATCGAAGTAATTGATAAGTCACGATTACGACGCGCCAGAAAGAAATTACGACATGAAACCCTAGCTCAAGATAAACTTGATAGTATTCCAGCCTTGTATTTTGATGGGCGAAAAGATAAGACTGCAAATTGTTAAGAAAGGGGGAAAACAATATCGTTCAACAACAATTGAAGAACACATTTCAATCATCAAAGAACCAGGGTCACTTTATGTTGGATATGCCGTTCCGAGCCATGGAACCGCAAAAGGATTGGCATTGGCAATCTATGAAACAGTCTGCAAACAGCAGAATATATCTCTACAGGATACTCTAGCCATAGGTTGCGATGGAACTGTAACAAACACGGGTAAACACGGTGGAGTTATACGGCTATTGGAAAATCGTTTACATAGACCTCTTCAATGGATTATTTGCCTACTGCATATGAATGAACTGCCCTTAAGACACTTATTTGCAAAACTCGATGGCGCCACAACAGGACCTTCTGCTTATTCAGGTTCTATCGGAAAATTACTAGAACACTGCGAAAAGCGTACCTACTGTTGTTATATTTGAAAAGATAGTAGGTACTTTACCAAATATTTCCGAAGTTAAAGACCTTAGTTCTGATCAACGCTACCTTTATGATATTACTTCTGCCGTTGTAAGTGGTGAGTGTCCTCCTGACTTGTCCAATCGCTCCCCAGGAAAAATGTCTCATGTCAGGTGGCTTACAAAGGCCAATAGGATCTTGCGGTTTTATGTTTCAACTGACAGACCTACGAATGAACTGAAACAGCTTGCAATGTTCGTAATTAAAGTTTACGCTCCCATTTGGTTTGAAATTAAAGGACATCCGTCATGCAAAGATGGGGCAAGACACCTCTGGAAATTGGTATTTTATTCTAGATACCTTCCACAAGAATTGAAGACTGTCGTTGATCCTGTTATTCAGCGAAATGCCTTTTTTGCACACCCGGAGAACTTGCTTTTGTCCATGCTATCCGACGAACAGAAACACCTGAGAGAACTCGCTGCTAGGCGCATTTTAAAGGCAAGAGCAGTATCTAATTCTAGTCAGCTTCGAGTCTTTGAAGTGCCAAAGATCAATTTAAACGCTTCGTCATATATCGATTTAATTGACTGGCAGCAAACTTGTTCTGAGCCACCTATATTAACCAAAGTTTCGGATGAAACTCTTCATGCTCTAGTGGATTCTGGTGGTAATGATGAAGTTCTTTTTATGCGACTACCATGTCATACTCAAGCTGTTGAGCGGGCTGTAAAGACAGTTACAGAGGCGTCTTTACAGCTTTGCCACAAAGATACAAGAGAAGCTTTGATAAAGAATAAAATTCGTTCTCGAAAGCAAATGCCTAAGTTGGAAAGTAAGAAAGATTTTAAAGTTATTTGAATGTTTTTTTTCCTTTTTTCTCTAAACACCTGTTGAATTTATTTTATTTCATTAAAATTATTGTCCTAAAACTGTGTATTTTTCAACAAACATACCTGTTTTTCTTTTTAAGACACGACAAACAGAAGGCCAAATAATTAGGAAAAAAAAGAAAATTTCGGTTTTTCATAGTCGATGCGCGGGTAGAAGGAGACTACTTAGAAAGTTTTTTTTTGCTTCTTTTTTCCTTATTGGAGGTGGGTCACGTTTTTATTGTTATTACAAAACAATCAGAAGAAAAAAAAAATCCCATACAAGAGCGACCCACCCTACTGTCAGCGTCTGCTGCTACGGCAGCGCCTTCAGCTGCACCAGCCTCTTCACCTTTACATTATCATCCGCCATCACCTTTTACATACTGTCCACATTCTCATTCACTTCTTCTTTCACCTTTTTTTGTTTTGTAATTTTGTTATTATTATAAATATTGTCAAATCTTATCATCTTTTCTTCTTTAAATGTCGCTTCACGACATTTTGGCGCCCATCTGGCTTTTAGGTTCTAACTCTCTTCTTTCTTTTTACCCACTCCCTAGAGATATTCTTTTTTTGTTTTTGCTTTCTTTCTCTTCACCATCTACGCATTTTTTCTCAAAATTCTAAAACAACACTTTGTCTAGTGATTCTACAATCTACTCATACGACATACTAATCCTACTCTACTTTACACATTCACCTACTTGAACTCTTTTCATTTAATATTTTTATTTTCAGTTTTAATAAAGGTACATGTACATATTCATAATCTTTATTAATTTTAACAATGTCTCGACCGATTATTTTTTAAGTGTAAATATCCACCCACAAAAGTTGGTTCAACAGGCATTCCACCCTAGCTTGTTTTTTAATAGACCGAGAAGTTCTTCCATCGGTAACCCTACCACAACACCTACTTCTTCAGAAAACCTGTCACTTACACAAGGAGACTCTAGATAACCATGCAAGTCTCCAAATGAAACAAACAACCCTTGCCCGCCCCAATGGCAACGAGTACCTAGTGCAAGCAATCACAAAAAGAGGAAAATGGTTCACAGCCCCTCTCCTGAAGCAGTTAAAACTAGTAATAGATTCAGTAAACTGCCCATAGATCTCACTGAAGAAAACGAAGAGCCAAAAGTAAAGAAACCAAATAAACCCCCACCGATTATTCTCTATGGTGTGGAAGATGTCAAACAACTGACAGAACTTCTGGAAACAGTTGCGGAAAGGACACAATTTACCTTTAAGATAATTAACCAAAACCAACTAAGGATCAGTTGTCCAGAATTGGATGTATACAAAAGACTAATCTCACTTATTCGTGAAAAGGGAGTTATCAGCCATACCTTTAACAGAAAGGACCAGAAACCTTATAGAATTGTCATCCGAAATCTATACCACTCTACACCGCACGTGGCCATTGTAGAAGCTATAGAAAGTACTGGCAATAAAGTAAGAGGTGAAATAGTGAATGCAAGATATGGGTCAGATAAAAAACCCACCTCAACATTCTTTGTGAATGTAGAACCTGGACCAAACAATAACACTGTAAAGGACATAAAACATATTTATCATCAAACGGTGTTAATAGAAGACCCAAAAAGGAAAAAGACAATAGTACAATGTCAGAGGTGCCAGCAGTATGGGCACTCCAAAAACTATTGCATGCGTCCCTTCCGCTGCGTCAAATGTGCTAAATC
The DNA here is from genome assembly GCA_963921215.1 of Scoparia ambigualis. NCBI lineage: Eukaryota > Metazoa > Arthropoda > Insecta > Lepidoptera > Crambidae > Scoparia > Scoparia ambigualis. The sequence continues at coordinate 21,280,307 of OY992510.1, read as the reverse complement.
GCATAAGACATCAGACTGCCCCAAACCGGCTGAGTGCGCATTGTGTCATGGGCCGCACCCAGCAAATTATAAGGGTTGCGAAGTTTATCAAGATATTCTTTCGAGAAAGGCTACTGCATCAATCCCGCTTAAAAAGAAAGATGCAACGAAAATTGACAAAACAAACACAGAGAAAGATAATATAGTGAAAACCCAAGCATGGCCGAGACTGCCCCAGCGAGAAAACAGTAGACAAGAAACAACCAACATCAATGACCAAATAAAGAAAAACAATCAGCACAGCGACAAAAACATAGAAGGAAACGTCGAACTCGAACATATCTCTTCAATAGAAAAAATCCTAATAGCACAAACACAAAAATTTGAAATCCTCTTACAACAAATGAGTACACTTATGGGTCTCATGACTGCACTGATCAACAAGTTACCCTAACGGATTCTCTTACAATAGCTACATGAAACATAAATGGATTAGCTCCTAATAAAGACGACGTCGAAATTTTTCTAAACGAACATAAAGTTGATATCTTATTAATCTCTGAAGCCCACTGCACAAGCTCTTCGAATGTGAGAATTCAAAGGTATTATACTTATACTACAAATCACCCCGACGGGACCGGACACGCAGGTACTGCTATTGTAATACGCGACAATATCAAGCACCACATACTACCAGAATACAAGACAGAAGCTATACAAGCTACTACTGTGGCAGTCGAGGATAAATCTGGCTATTTTAACGTGTCTGCAATTTACTGCCTACCGAGACCCAAAATCACTGATACAATGTTCTCGCAACTGTTTGATACTCTGGGCGGTCGTTTTATAGCGGGAGGTGACTGGAATGCTAAGCATACCAGTTGGGGCTCTAGGCTGACATCGACAAGAGGTAGGCAACTAAACGCCAGTGTTATTGATAACAAACTTTGTGCGATATCGTCCTTGGAACCGACATACTGGCCAACTGATATAAACAAGACACCTGATCTGCTGGACTTTTTCATAATCAAAGGATTATCCAGACATTACCTAAAGCCAGAATCCTGTTTGGATGGATCATCTGATCATACTCCAGTACTATTGACTGTTAGCACTATGGTAGTTGAATTTGACACCCCGGAGATGCTCAGTAACAGATTCACCGACTGGGACTCCTTCCGGGAACTTATCGCTCAAAATGTCAAACTAAAAGTTGCGCTTAAATCTCCCGATGACATTGAAGAGGCAACAAAGGGTATTACGATACTTATACAGGAAGCCTGCTGGAGAACTACACCCACACAGGTACTAAATCGTCAGACTGCAAATCTTCCATTCAACATTAAAAAGCAAATACTCGAAAAACGTAGACTCCGTCGCGTGTGGCACCAGAGCAGACGCAGGGAGGACAAACGAGCATTTAATAAAGCCATCCAAAAGGTAAAATGCATATTGGAGGAATGGCGCAACGCAACACTTGCCACAAAGTTGGAGTCACTAACGGCTACCTCGGCTTCCAATCACTCAATAAGGAAGTTCACAAAATCATTTACCAGACCACAAGCAGCCAAACCACCGTTGAAAACAAACAACAATAAATGGGCTAGAACAGCACAGGAAAAAGCAAACCTATTTGCAGCCCATCTAGCAACAGTGTTCCTAAATAATGACACAAGTGACCCAGACTCAGAGAGCTATGTAAACGACGTTTTGAGCCAGCCATATCAAATGTCGTTACCACCAAAACCAGTAACGGTGAAAGAAGTGAAGAGCATAATCAGGAGGTTGAATGACAAGAAAGCTCCAGGGTATGATCTAATCACCAAAGAAATTTTGCTTCAACTTCCCAAGAAGGCCCTCGTATATTTAACAATGCTTTATAACGGCATACTGAGAGTGCAGCACTTTCCGACAATGTGGAAGATATCCCAGATTATCATGATCCAAAAACCTGGCAAGCCTGCCAGTGACGTCGCTTCCTATAGGCAGATCAGCTTGTTGCCAATACTGTCAAAGGTTTGCGAGAAAATAATTCTGATCAGAATCTTACCCTTGCTGGAAGAGAATAATATAATACCCAACCATCAGTTTGGATTTCGGCAACAGCACTCAACGATCGAACAAGTTCATAGGGTCACAGATAAGATTAGAGGCGCTCTAGAAAGAAGAGAGTACTGTTCTTCAGCGTTTCTGGACATACAGCAGGCCTTTGACAGGGTGTGGCTTATGGGTATCCTAAGTAAAATAAAAAATTGTCTCCCGCATAGCTACTACGAAGTCTTTTGCTCATACATGAGTGGAAGATTGTTCCAAGTAAAGGAATCGGGAGAAACATCCTCTTTCCACAAAATTAGAGCAGGTGTTCCACAGGGATCTGTGCTTGGTCCTGTGCTTTACACTGTATTCACTGCAGATTTACCCGAAGTGGATGGAGTAACCACAGCCACGTTCGCCGATGATACCGCAATAATGGCCTGTAACAAAGATAAAGCTGCAGCTTCCCAAGATTTGCAGAGAGGTCTCGATGATACACACATCAAAAGTGTCTAGGGATCAACATATATTTTTGCAATAACTTTTCTCCTGATTGATATTAATTAAAATTTTCTTTAAGGATTCATCAAATAAAGTGTTTTCGTTTGTCTACAGTAACGATAAACCAAGTCACCTTTGCATTAATAAAGAAATTTGCCATTTTCCTAATAAAGGGATTTTTGACATTTGAACCACTAACATTAAAGTTCGAAAAAAAGACTGAAATAACAGTTTTCTTTAAAATTTTATTGGGTAACTTAAACAATTAATAATCCGTGTTTCTACCGCGAACACTACCAACACAAGAACATCGGTTTGGCATACTCAAAATGAGTTCATCCAAATCACGCTGTGGAATGGCCGCCCATGTTCGTTGCAACAACAAAAAAAGGTCTTCTTGCGACTGGATACCCTCCATATTCGGCAGAGCTCTTCTCTGTAGCATATCCCATGCATGCTCAATCGGGTTCAAGTCTGGCGACTGAGCAGGCCAGGGCATGACATTGATGTTAGCTGCGGCGAGAGTCTGTCTTACAACTCTTGCGGTGTGCGGTCGTGCATTATCATGCATTAACTGAAATAAGGGACCGATTTGCACTTGTAGAGGAACGATGACGTCTGATACAATCGTCTCAGCATAAATTTGAGCGTTGAGGTTGCCTCTGATCCAAATCAACTGAGTTCTTCCGCCGATCCAAATACCCGCCCATACCATGATGGTTCCACCACTATAAGGATGGACTTCCTGGCAGGATTTTAATCGCTGTTGGCGTCCAGGGGTTCTCCAGTGTCGTATACGTCTTGTATCCGGTCTCATACCAAAACGAGACTCATCAGAAAAGCACACGAAACGCCATTGTTCTTCTGCCCAATTTCTGTGTTCAAGAGCCCATTGATATCGAATCCTACGATTGTGCATTGCTATAGGTGGTACCCTTAGCGGTCTTCGGGAATGAAGGTTCACTTCATGCAAGCGGTTTCTGACTGTTTGGTCGCTAATTAAGTTCCCTGAAGAGTGATGAAGCCTCACGGCTAACATCATGGCGGTTATTGTTGGAGCTCTCCGAGTTGTGATTTGAATGTATCGGTCTTGTCTCCGTGTGGTGCAGCGATACCGTCCTCCATGGCGCTCAGCCACGGTACCAGTGCTTCGGTAACGTGTCCAAAGTCGACTGATAACACTCTGACTTGTATTCAGAGCTAAAGCCACAGTACGTTGCCGGGAACCAGCTTCTATAATTCCCACGGCTCTGAGCATTTCTTCCCTGCTTTAATGACGTCGCCGCTCCATAATAACGTTGGTTTTAATCAGTAGTAGGGAAACAGTAGCACTAATAATGTCTTCAATGCGTTGTATGTTTTTATAGGGAAAATATTGACAGCTGATTTTCATCTTTTACTAGAAATTGATTGAAAGTTCCTGTTTCAAATTATGAAATGCACCAAAAAGGATCCATATAAATTTATAAAATCATAAATTTATTACAAAGCCACATCTCAATCTCAAGAAATCCGCATAAAAATGCTTGATCCCTAGACACTTTTGATGTGTGTATTTCGAATTGGCTGACAAAATGGAAAATTAAGGCCAGTGCTACAAAGTCCTTTCATATTACTTTCACCCTTAAAAGAGATGATTGCCCACCAGTCCATCTTGGAGGCAAAACCCTAGCCCACACTCAACATGTAAAATATCTCGGCATTCATCTTGATCGCAGGCTGACATGGAGCAATCACATTAAAGCCAAAAGAGAGGAATGCAACATCAAATATAAGACATTGTATTGGCTTCTAGGACGCAACAGTAAACTCTCCATAGATAATAAGCTTCTTATCTACAAATCCATACTAAAACCCGTATGGATGTACGGGATACAGCTGTGGGGTAGCGCCAGCAAGTCAAATCTAGCAATCTTGCAGAGAATACAAAACATGATCTTGCGTACTATAGCAAATGTCCCATGGTTTGTAACCAATGCTGAAATCCATGAGGCCCTACAAATGAACACAGTAATGGAAGAAATAAGATCCATCGCTGAAAACTACCAAAGACGGCTCGCCTTACATCCCAATAAGCTGGCAGCGGAGCTGATGAGCCAAAGCTATTCCAATCGCCTCAAAAGGCATGACATCCTTAAACTGCACGAAAGAGTGGAATAGACTATAAGTAGTGTTCTCGATGGAGGACACACTTCACACATGAAAATCTCTCAACCCATCCGCTCATAGTCTAGGGACTGATCGCAGATGATCTAACAAAAGAAAAAAAAAAAGTGTATATATGGCATGTATTAATGCCATACCGTCCTCCAGGAGTACAAGTCTGAACTTAAATATGAAGTAAGAATTAGATAGCATCCAGAAAAAAATTATCAAGTATCTCTGTTTTCGTCTCAAAGATCGGTACGACTCTGCGCAATACCCTAGTTTTTGCAAAAAACATCATCTACTTCCTTTAGAAATTCGTCGTGAAATTGCTGACATTACGTTTCCATTGAAAACCGCTTCGGGTTCCATCGACTGTCCTGATCTTCTGTCGCAAATCGCTCTCAGAGCACCCACAAAGCTTCTTAGGTTTAGCCCACTATTATATTTGCCCCCATCTTCTTCCAACTATAGGCAGAACACGTATATTTGGCGAGCGAGTAGTAGTTTTAATACAATGAGTAAAGAAATTGAAATTGACCTTTTTAAGTGAAGACAATAAAGTTGCTGATGCTTTTGAACAGTTTTTTACAAATATACCAATTGCCACAACTATGTTACTCAACTCTTCACCAAGTAATGCAGAAATTCTGCTAAAAAAGTATGTACCCATGTGTAATGAAGTGTTCAAATTTAAACACGTAAACTGTAAAGACGTACTTAAATCCTTTAAATCTTTAAAAATAAAAAACACTTGTGATTTGTGGGATATTTCAACAAAAATTATTAATAATATTATCGAGTCCATTGCGCCTTTTCTTGTAGTCATATTCAATAGCTGTGTTGACGAAGGAGTTTTCCCAGATCTCATGAAGCATAGCAAAGTTCTGCCACTTTTCAAATCGGGTTGTAAAGATGACCCGAGCAATTTCAGGCCTATTTCGATTTTACCTACTCTTAGTAAAGTTTTTGAAAAACTTATTTTAGATCAACTCGGCTCCCACTTCGCTATAAACCACCTTTTTCACAGTGAACAGTATGGTTTTACCAAGGGAAGGTCTACTACTGATGCTGGTGTAGCTCTGCTAAAACACATATTTGAGGCTTGGGAGGGATCGCAGAATGCTTTTGGAGTGTTTTGTGATCTCTCTAAGGCTTTTGATTGCGTTGAATACAACACCCTTTTAATAAAGCTAAAACACTATGGAGTGCACTCTGATGCCTTGAAATTGATTCAATCATATCTTAGCGGCAGAATCCAAAAAGTTAGCGTGAACGGATCCATATCATCCGGATCTTCTGTGCTAATGGGGGTCCCACAAGGGTCAATACTAGGTCCATTTTTATTCTTAATCTATATTAATGATTTACCATTTTATGCGGAAAACTTTTGCAATATTGTTTTGTTTGCTGACGATACATCTTTGATATTTAAGACTGATCGAAATAAAAATAGTTTTGATGACATCAACAGTGCCCTAACAGATGTGTTGAATTGGTTTACTACTAATAATCTTCAATTAAACGCGAAGAAAACCAAATGTATAAATTTTACTCTACCTAACGTAAAGAATATTATAGGAAATAAAATTAAACTGAATGGTGAACTGTTGGACCTTGTTGATTCAACAGTTTTCTTAGGTATTACCTTAGATTCAAAAATACAGTGGTACCCTCATATTAGCACCCTTGCGGGGAGACTTAGTTCAGCTGCTTATGCTGTTAGAAAGATTAGGCATTTTACAGACGTGGAAACTGCTCGATTAGTCTATTTTAGTTACTTTCACAGTGTTATGTCCTATGGTATACTACATTGGGGTAAAGCAGCAGATATAGAAACCATTTTCATTTTACAGAAAAGAGCAATAAGGTCCATATATAACCTAGGATCACGTGACTCCCTTAAGGAGCTGTTTAAAGAAATAAATATTCTTACAGTTGCATCACAATTTATTTATAACTGTATTGTTTACGTGCGTCAAAACATTACTCATTTCAAAAAAAATTGCGATATACACAAACTAAATACTAGAAATAAGTATAAACTTGTAATTCCTAAATTTCGACTTCAGAAAGTTTATGGATCATTTATGGGACAAAGTGTCATAATTTACAATAAAATCCCGAACGATGTTATAATTTTGCCCTTTGACAAATTTAAGACACATGTTAAGGACAGACTTTTAGAAAAGGGCTATTACACTGTAAGCGATTACATCAATGACAAAAATGCATGGAATTAACATTCCTCTAGTTTCGCATACATTGTTCTAATGCGTTCATAGTGCCCGAGTAAAACTTGTAGATTCACTTTTGTTTTTATCTTTTATTTTATATAATTGTTTTATGACTATTGACTGTATAATTTGGTAACGACATATTGTTTTGTAAATGTCGTTACCTCTATATTATTATAAAGCTGTGGAGTTTGTTGTGCCCGTTCTTCTCCACAGCTAAAAGACTTCCTGAATGGGTGGGGTGGGTGGGTGGGTTCCTGTGCCTATCCATCCATCCATATAAAAAAAAAAATTTGACGATTCAAAACGCTTAATTTAAGCTTACTGAATAAAGTTATTTTGATTTTGATTTTGATTTTTGATTTTTAATACCAGTGTTGCAACGATAAGGCGTCTCATGAGCCAGTTATTTTTTGAAGGTTACATTGATGAGCAGTAGATAGTGATTAGTAAATAACTTCTGTACCTATTTGACTGAGTTTCTTGTAAGACTGTATCACAGTTTAAGCTACTCTATTTTTAATAGTGAGAACCTGTAATTGGCTTTCTGTCTTTATCTATAAGTTTCTACATTGTAACATAGCTGTTGGTTTTCCTATCAATAAATAAATAAATCAAAAATAAATAAATAAGAGGAACCAGAAAATACTGTTTTACTTCTTAAAAAACAGATTCTTCGCTTATCTGCTGTAATGCCAGCTGACGAAATCTTGACTTCTTCCATTCCAGACTTGCCTCAGATAGATTTTACCCTGAATTACCTAGAAATTAAAATTGACAAACTCTTACAGGGTGATTCTAAATATTTAAGATTAATTGAAACTTTTATAAATCATATTTATAACCAATTAGAACGTATTGACATTGACTTGTGCCCGGATCTTAAATCTACATTTGATAGTCTCCAATCTAAATGGATTATTCTAGAGAAACGATTTGAATCTTATACCTTTCTTCCAACTGAAAATATTTCTCCTCTTCAACATCCCGCAGCAGCCGTTCCAGAACCTGCTCTTACGACTCCAGCTGCCCTTCCTCTCCACCCTTACTGTCAGGTACCTCCTCCAACTATTCCTAACCTTCAACTTTTCAAAGATCTGAAAAGATACACCTTTGATGGCAAATCTTGTCCTAGGTCTTTTCTACAAAAAAATAATGAATTCTGTTTGGCCCGTAGCCTCAGTAAAGATATGTTAGTAACGCAGTGTTATGAAATTTTTACCGATAATACTTTGCATTGGTTTAGGTTTCAACATAACCTAAATCCAAACCTCACTTGGAACCAAATTTCTGATCTTCTAAATAAAGACTTTGGTGGTTTTGATTATGATTATAAACTATTAGAAGCTATTAAAAGTCGCACACAAGGCCGTGACGAATTCATCATCATATTTTTGTCTATAATGTCCGGAATGTTTGCACGTCTTTCCAAAAAACTTTCTGAGGCCGAACAGTTAGAAATAATCTTACGTAACATATTAAGACCATGTTACTCAGTCTTTGTGGCTCTTAAAGACATTGACTCTATAAATTCTCTCTTAGCTACCTGCCAAAACTATGAAAGATTTTTGGACAGAGACAAACATTTTATAGAACCAAATCGTCAACAGCATTCTCTAACTTCAGAATTTAATTAAAAACATTTATCTAATTCTAACTTTTCCGCACTTAACTCTGGACCTCCTCCTGTTACAAATAAATTTAATTCATCTTTTAGGAATCCATTTAGACAGGTTAATAGCTTAACTCAAGCTGGACCTATTCAACAGAATATTTTCTGTGTCCGATGTCGTGAAAAAGGACATACTTTAAATACTTGTACTCAGCCTCATTTTGTTATTTGTTTCAAATGTGGCCTAAAAGGTTTTAAAACCGCTGATTGTCCTAACTGTTTACCTAAACCGAATACTAGTTCAAAAAACTAATTACTGACTTGAAAAGTAACTCAAACTTTGATGTTGATGATTGGAACGTTTGTCTAAAAACTCTTAAAAACTTCCATTCTTGCTATAATATTTCTTCTACTCTTTACTCTAATGAGAAAGATTATAAACGTACTTTCATTAACATCAGAATTAATAATCTATCTATCTCTGGTTTGCTCGACTCTGGTAGCTCAATTACCATTCTGGGTAACACTTCTTACTTAGAAATTCTCAAATTGGGCTATAAACTTTTCAAGTCAGATATTATAACTGTTTCTACTGCTAATAAACAAAAAGTTAAATCCTTAGGATTTTTTGAACTTCCTTTGTCTTTTAATAACCAAACTCATTTGGTTAAAACCTATATTTTTCCGGATATATCGCCTTCTATAATTTTGGGCATTGATTTTTGGAAAAATTTTAATCTCTTACCTAACATTTTATCTTTGGCTAGTCCTTCAGACTTTGAATGCGCAACTATTGAGACATCGGATACTAAAGTTTTACCTTATGAACATCTTACGTCGAATCAAAGGAACATTGCTGACGACATTATCCAGCGCTTCAAGACTATCTTTCTTTTCGCTGCCAATAGATGGCGTTGTGTGTACTCTGAATCGCGGTATCGAAGTTATTTTCCGTTTGTACTAAGGTGACTGGTTAACAAAATAAATGGGCCTCCGTTCAGAGTTTGTAGTTTTATTACTATAACTCGTGGATTTTGGGATTTTGTACCGAAATTGTATAACAAATTACTTACAAGAACAGCCCCACACAATTCGAGTCGTGGAATGGAGACTTGTTTAATAGGAGCTACCTTTGATTTAGCGGTGATTAAGTGGGTCTGGACATTACCTAATGAATCAACAACCCGGATGTAGACGACAGCTGAATAAGCGACGTTAGAGGCGTCGCTGAATCCATGCAGTTCAACTTTGGCGTCACCGGTGGTAGTGTTTATCCATCTAGGTATGTGAAAATTTATCAATTTGATTAATTCAATGCGGTACGATTCCCACTGTTTCAGAAGCTCCGGCGGCAGCTCATCGTCCCATCCCATACCAGCAATCCACAGTCTCTGGATGAAGACCTTCGAGGTAATTTTATACATGGTGCAATCCAGCCAAGTGGATCAAACAAACGTGATATCTCCGAGATAATTTTTCTCTTTGTTTCAGATGCAGATGTCGTCGCTGGCGCTGGCTGGAAGCTGGATGAGCAAGGAGTCTTGGCAGTCATAGTGTTAAGTAGAAAAAGTGCAAGTGAAACCGTGAGTACATTTTCTGTGTTAAATAAAACAAAGTGTTAGAAAAATATTGACTTAGAAAAATTTAGTAGATCTTGGACTTAGAATAATTCGTAAAATTTTAACGAGACGGGGAATCCACGCCTGTTTTAATAGCGATACAAGACGCTCGAAACACTTAGAAAATTTTATGCAAAAATTGGACTGGACTTAGAATTTTTGACTCGACGCTTCACAATCACAATTGAACATTTGGGATACCTATCAGTCACTTCACTGAAATTTCATCGCTAGGAAACTTTGATTATTTATTACAATGGAGAGTGACTTACGTGTATTAGATAATTTGAAAACACAAATTGAGAGTGGATATTCGAACTTTAAGAAATCACCTAAGGATCGAATAAATGAAAATAACATTAGGACGAGATTAGAAATTCTAGAGAGACAGTATCAAAGTTTTATTGAGAAACATGAAAAACTGATTGCAGACTATACTACCGAGGAATTAAATACGTCAAAATACATGAAGAATGATACATTTGAAGAGGTTTTTGAGACATTTTTAACTTATAAGGTCCAGGATACACTTTCCAAGTTGGTTGTAAAAAAGGTTGTCGATGGCTCACCTGTCAATAACAATAATTCTAAAGGTGATTCAGTGTTAAAATTACCAAAAACTAAACTGCCTTCTTTCAGCGGCAAGTACGTCGAATGGACGTCGTTTCGTGACTTATTTACGCCATTGGTCCATAATAACGCGTCTCTTGACGACGTACAAAAACTGCATTACTTAAAAACACAGTTGACAGGTGAGGCAGAGCAACTGATACGCCATGTGCCCATTACAAGCAATAATTACGATATACGTTATATATACAATTATATACGTTGTCAGTTTGAAGTTGGACGCTGCGTCACGCAAGCAATGGGAATTGCAGTTTAGTAACTCGTCTACTGATTTGCCTACATTAAAACAATTTGAAGAATTTTTAGGCACTTGCTTCCGTGCTCTCGAATTTATTGAACCTAAACCTAAACCAAAAGTCTCTCCCAACGTTGTATCGAATGCAAAAGCTTTGCATGCAACCACTAATATTTCATGCCCATATTGCTCTGAAGAACATAAGCTGTACAATTGTATTTGTAATCGGAAACACCACAGCCTTTTGCATCCCAAAAGCCACTCTGACACAGCAACAACTGCAGTAAACAGACCTACCGATGCTGTGTCAGAAAGCGAGGCCGTCACTAATATTGCCGCCCATTTTTCGAAAGGTACAGTCCACACACAAATATTATTGGCAACAGCCTTAATTAAAGCTGAATCGAAAGATGGGTCGTCTCAAGTTTTGAGAGCACTGCTGGATCAGGGGTCCCAGGATTTAATATTATTCGTCTTGGGAACGGAACTACCAAATCGGACAGGCTCGGTCCTGGAGAACATGCGAGTTTCCATATAGATGTGTCAGAGTATCGCTAAGGAGGTAGTGGAGATAATACGTTGATAAGAGAGAAAATTAAATCCAGACACATTTCAAGAAAACAATTCTATGTATGTAAGGTGACTGCTAGAAACCGCAAGAAACTTCAAGGGCTTGTCAGGTCAAGTGTTTTAAACATGACAAAAATAACAAAAAGGAATTCGTATTTTTTTTCATTTTTAATTAAATAATTCATTTTGTTAATTTTAATTGGATAGTCTTTGAGTACCTAATTTATTTTAAAGCAATAGTATAGAAAAATATAATAAAAACAATTATAACGATTATTTACAACGCGCAGGCAACGGCCGGCCGGCCGTTGACCCGTCAACGTAGGTACTGACGCGGACGGGTCAACAGACGGCCGGCCATTGACCCGACAACGTAGGTACCTTAGAGCATTAAACCAAGTAGGTACTGACGCAGGCGGGTTGACATTGACATTGCCAAACTTATGGCAGTCATTTTCTCCGAGGAAACAAAGTGATAGGACGGGGTTGCACAAAAGATCCCAATGGGTCGACGTGCCGCTGCGAGAGGGAGACCTCTGCAGGCCCCACTAAGATAAGATAAGATAAGATAAGACGTGGGCGGGTCAACCTCTTGCCCGCGCGTTATAAATAAGCGTTATTTTTAATTGTTTTCATTTTATTTTTCTTATGATATTGCTATTGAATATGTATGATATTGAAAAAAACACGAATTCCTTTTCGTAATGTTTAAAACACTTTTTTTTTCTTTGTAGATTAGGAGATTAGGGCTGCTCCCGCTTTTTGTCAGGTTTTTGTTTTTCTGTTTTTTATGTTTTCTTTTCTCTTTTTTTTAAGTGATTAATAAGCTTGAGCTTTAAGAACTCTACTATGTCTTTTGTTTCTCTTTTTCTTTTCTTTCTTTTCAACTTTTCTTTTCTCTTTTTTTTATCTTTTAATCTATTATACAATATTGTTCTTAACCCGGCGAGGATGTGGTGAAAATAGTGACGTAGAGGATGTCGAGGGTCTTTTTGACCCTGTATGTCATTGCGTTCAAAATGGCATTTTTTATTTTAAAACCAAAAATAAGATCAGTATTATGAAAAGTACATGTTTTTTTATGACATGTTAAAATAAAACACACACATAATAGTATACAATATTATAATTAAATCAGTTTTGGCAAAGTACTACAAAAACTAAACTTTTTCATAAAACTACTCCACTAATACTAAAGTAACAAAAATAGAAAACTTCTAATAAAAATTAGCTTGTAATTTGGTGAGTAAGTAGAGATCAATCACTTACAGTCTTATAATCATTTTATAAACTACATATCATTATTGTCTGTAGTTGCAGCACAATTATTCTGGCAGAACGAAACAGTGTGTTCGGGACAAATATATTTATGGCATTCGTCACAAACATTTGCTGTCTTGCGATGACGGGCATAAGGACATACTTGGCATCTTTTTCGTACACCTGGAGCGGACGTCATCATCGCTGTCAAATCCGCTGCTTGCATTTTGCTTAGTAGGTATCACTATCCTGACTGCGCGTACTCACATGATCTTCTTTTTTGCTACCGTCAGATAATAAGTCGTCTTCCATTAAAACACGACGTATGCGCTCATTTTCATGCTCCTGCCTCCTCATTTTGTACGAAAACACCTGAAAATAAAATAATATTAGGTTAAAAATACTTTCAAAACAACGAAAAAAATATTACGCCGCGGTTGTAGCGGGGTCATATTTACCCTTTTCGGCGCAACGTACGTGTTGCTCCCGTTGTAAGCGGCGGCCGACTTAGTAGTGTTGAGTGGAGCGCGCGCAAGTCCCTTAGCAACAGCTACTGAGACGCCCAAAACCCTACGATCGCATAAAAAAAGACTACACACGATCAAAAATTGACAGGGTCAAAATGACCCTTCAACATCCTCGCCGGGTTAATTCTACTACATTTCTTTTCCTTTTTTTAATTTAGTTTTTTCTTACAAACTATTACATTTCTTTTCTTACTTACTAATTCATTTTTCCTTTTTTATTCATAATAATTCATAATTCATAATTCTTTATTTGCATCAAACACGGTATTTAAGATGGTAATTATACAATAAAAGTACAGTCGTGTTTCACCAAATTACAACTGGCATGCAAATATAATAATTGACAATTACCTTTTATTATGTGTAATAATCAAATTTTAACATTTTATTTAAAATGGTTAGTAAGTAATATTAATTACTAAAAACAATAAAATAAATTAATCATTCAAAATATAATAATAATAATAATGAAATCAAAATAAAAATTAAATTAAATAAAAAACAACTAATTTTAATTATATGACAAAAAAAAAATTAAAATGTACGTTTTTTATTATTATATTTTTACATTTCTATATATATACTATTTGTTTCTTCCTTTCCTTCTTGCATATATAGCAATATTGTTATAATAAGAAAGTAAAGAAATGTACATTTCTTTTCTTTCTTATTATAACAATATTGCTTACGTTTGTTCCCTAATTCAATTTACAATCCTGCCACAATGTGGTCTTGCTTAAAATCTTATCTCTAATTGTCCTTACTTTATTTAGTTGTCCTTATTTCTTCTATTTACTATGGTTACAACTTTTTTGGCGAAATCCATTAAAAGATTTCTTTCCTTTTTTATTGTTAGAATCTCCTTAAGGGTATCTTTACTTAGTTTTGTGTCAAGTTTTTGCTGCAGAGTGTACCTATCTTGTATAATTATGTATAATGTAGTATGGAATTCGAGAAGATTTTAGTTTAACACTTGACCTGACCAGCCCTTGAAGTTTCTTGCGGTTTCTAGCAGTCACCAAATAATAATATTAATAGAAAATTATGTGTCTGGAAGGGAAGGAATAACAGAATACTGTTGCAGTTGTTTGGTAGGTCGTCGAACGATTGGATGCTGTGCACATGGTCATGGCCGTCGTGTGGTACCTTGGGTGGGCCAGGCACCAAAACATAAAAGCAGCACCGGCAGGTTTTTTAGATAGTGTAGTTAAAAGAGACGATTTAAAATAAATCTTTATGTAGGTATCATTCATAAGTGTTTTATTTATAAGCATCCTCTTTGTTTCATCTCTCATTTGTGAAGTTTTATATTAAATATGGAGTTAGGGCACTAATTCTAATTATGTTAGGTATGTTATCAACACAAAATTAATAACGCCCATAGTCATTGAATATCAGGTGCAGCTGGTATGGGATTTTGCCGATGTCCTTTGCGACCCAAAAATATTTGCGTCAATCAATCGTTTAATTTTATAATGTTTCTAATAACCTACAACCCGGAGGTTTTAACACGAGCATACCTACCGTATCATGAACCGCCTTTATCTACCTAGTTCACTCATATATCACTTTCCTTTAGATACCCTATTCACTTTATTAATCCAGGCATTTTTCGGAGGAAAAAACGAAATACCTTTCCATTAAAAAGACACAAATTACATACCTGCTAGTAAGTACATAAATAAAACCATTTTATATAGTGATGTAACGAATATTCGCATTCGCATTCACGAATATTCGCATGTTTTATGACATCCGTATTCGCATTCGCATTCGCAAAATTTATGCGAATATTTTGCGAATATCAACTTCTGAAAAAATTTTATAAGTTGTAAGTTACAATAAGTCCATATATCACTAGAAACTTATTTATAAAAAGACTAACTACGCTATAACCTCAAAATTCACGATTTAGATACGTAAACAGGAGGCCCCCCTCCAGTTCAACAGTCTCATACAATCCACAATATTACAAAGGAGGCGAGGTAAAGACATCTTTATTATTTGCCGAAATATTTTATGGAAACTACCAGGTGCGAATAAATTGCACTAGGTGACGCTACATACAATTAAACATTTATGCCTATATTATAAGTAAGATATAATAAATATTAGTAAAAAATAACCTTATAACATGATGGTAATATTACACATTTTGTTTGTTGAATGAATGAAAAATGAGTTTCAATGAATTGAAATGTACCTACTTAATTGAATAATATTAAAAACACACATCCTAGAAACCAAGTACATTAGTATTACAAAGTATCGTT
Organism: Scoparia ambigualis; assembly: GCA_963921215.1. Classification (NCBI taxonomy): domain Eukaryota; kingdom Metazoa; phylum Arthropoda; class Insecta; order Lepidoptera; family Crambidae; genus Scoparia; species Scoparia ambigualis. The sequence goes on along the minus strand of OY992510.1, from coordinate 21,264,685 downwards.
GCGTTATAGAATTAATATTTTAAATTTTTTGGATTGTTATTGATTATTTTTAGTAAATTTCACGATAATATGAATGATTTTTTTTACATTTTTTAAATAATGGAAGATCAACTGTCAATCTGAATTCCTATAAAAGAGCGTAAGGGCAATTTTACAAAAGCAGTACTATTTCTGCACTGGAAGTGAAAAATTTGCAACGATATGGAGCGACGGCGTATTTGACAAGGGAAGAAATGTTGAGAGCCGTTGGAATGTTGGAAGCTGGTTCCAGGCAACGTACTGTGGCTGCCGCCATTGAAAAATGAAAATGAAAATGAAAATGAAAAAACGTTTATTGCAACAGTCACCAATTTACATATTAATGTAGCCCTGGCTTTTGAGAAAAAATTACTTGTGTTACAAAAGCCAGTTCCTTCCTAAGTTGACAAAACTCACTGGATTTTGTTGTAATAAAAGGTTACATGAACCAAGAACATTAAATTAATATAAGAAGAAAAAAAAAAAAGATAAAAAGATAAAATCACCTTTGACCTAAATATAACATTTTATTCTTTTCAGTTACGTAATTATTACAATTGCTACAAACAGAAATGTGTTACTTGTGCGAGAGGTGTGTGTGTGGGGGTGTGTGTGTGTGTGTGTGTGTGTGTGTGTGTGTGTTGGGGTGTGTGTGTGTGTGTGAGTGTTTGCGTGTGTGCGCTATTGTGTGTATTTGTGTTTAATACATACTTCTTACTTATTATATATTTTAATAGATCTTCAGTAGTTTTATAATCGTAATTTTGAAGCCAATTGGTTATTTTATTTTTTATTTGATAGTTACTGAGTATCCCACTTATATACTTTTTATTAAATTTATTGTACAATAGGGGGGCCAAATAGGAGTATTGTCTTTGGGCAAATGCACTGTTTGTCTTGGGAACTACGTAACGATCTACTTTATTACGATTGTTCAGTCTTTTTCTAACAAGTTGATGGTTTGCAGAGTGCCTATGGAATCGCCGAATACACTGGTATACGAAAAGTTTTCTTACACTAAGAACCAGTGCCCTTTCATAAACCAGTGTAGTAGGATGTCTAAAAGGTAAAGATAGCAGTACCTTCAGCACAACGCGTTGTGCACGTTCAACGTTAATGAAGTGAGACTTGCCAGCACCACCCCAAGAACAGATGCCATAAGTGATGACCGATTGACAGAGTGCTTTGTATGTTTGCAGTAGGAGTTTAGAGTCAGCCACTTTACGCAATGTCTTAAAGATGTATATAAATTTCCGCACCCTATTTGAGATTATTTTAACATGAGGAGCCCATTGCAATCTATCATCGACAGTAATCCCTAGATATTTCACAGTTTTTGATCTGATTAGTTTAGGACAGTCACAAGTATTATGGAGATTTTGCGAATTTTTAAAACTGCAGGTGTTAAAATGAATTCGTAATTCAAAGTCACTTATAGGACTTGAAGCATTCGTCTTATTAAAACATAGGAACGTTGTTTTCGTAGCGTTTAGTGATAGAAGACTGTCTTCCAGCCAATCAGCCACCCTGATTAAACCTTTTTCAGCCAGTCGTTTTGTTTCGTCCCATGTTCTGTCATGGAATAAAATTACTGTATCATCAGCATACATAGTTATGTCTGCACCTTCAAGATCTAGTTCGCAAAACTGATTTATGTATGCTAAAAACAAAGTTGGTCCCAGAGTGCTACCTTGCGGAACGCCAAAAGAGCAAGCTAGATCCTGGCTAACGTGTTTTTCCACCCTGACACACTGTGATGTTCCAGTTAAATAACTTTCAAACCATGACAGAGCGACACCTCGGATACCAATGTTTTGCAATCGGGCAAGCAAGATAGGAATTGAGACAGTGTCAAAAGCCTTCTGCAGGTCTATGAATACGCCAATACATTTCTCACCTTCGTCTACATATTTAGATATATTTTTAGTAAGTTTAAGGATAGAATCTTCTGTTGATATTTTGGATCGAAACCCGAATTGATTTTTTGATATATAACCTTTTGACTCTAAATAATTTATTAATCTTTTGTTTACTAGTTTTTCTACAACTTTAGATAATACAGATAAAAGAGAAATGGGTCTATAATTAGATGTCACTGATTTGTCCCCGGCTTTGTGAATTGGAATTACTATAGACCTTTTAAATGAAGCCGGAAAAGTACCTGTATCAAAACTTGTATTACAAAGATGTGATATTGGTGCTGATAAAATCTGTTTAAATTGTTTCAGAACATTAGTAGGTATTCCATCCCATCCTGAAGCATTACTATTTTTAGGTTCCTTATAATACATTCCACTTCATCTACATCTACTGGAGCAAATGACATAGATTGAAGAGGACCATCATATTTTGTGGCCTTACTGGCAAGCAACGCCTCACTACTATTTTTCCTGCTCAAAATGACACTGGCTAACTCACGACCAACAGATGTAAAATACTCATTAACTATGTTTAAAGACGAGTGAGGATTATCGTTTATATGCAATAATTCTGTAGGTACTGATTTATTTTGTTTAAAATTACTTATTTCTTTTATGATTTGCCATGTCTTTTTTGAATTCCCAACAGATTCTGCTAATTGTTTTTGATAATAATTGCGTTTTAGCGATTTTATAATTGAATTGCAAATATTTCTATAAGATATGAAGTTACGTTTGAGATATACATCTCCATCTGATTTTTTTAGACTCTTATATAATTTATTCCTTCTCCGAATGCATTTGATTACACCTGGGGTTAGCCATGGTTTTAGTGGCTTATATCTGCTTGCACACTTTTTAATTGTACTATTGTCAGTAACACAGACTTGCAACTTCGAGACAAGAAAGTTCGCCATTTCATTCGAAGTTTTTAAATCATAATATTCATTCCAAGGAAGGGACTGTAATACTACTTCAATTTTTTTAAAGTCTAGGATCACCTTGTCATATTGATTATTTGATCTATTCGTGTATGAGTCTCCAAGGTGCAGCAGTATTGGACTGTGATCAGTAAATGGTTCAAATACAAATGTTTGAGTTATGCCGTCACTTTTAACCATGAAGTGATCCAGACAGCTGTTGTTTCTTGTTGGTTTTTCTACACCTTGTCGAAGGCCGTGTGCAGCCATTAGATTTAGATAATCCAATGCATAGCCTGTAGATCTTTGCGGGAGTATATCTAGATTAATATCACCTGTAAATATTATTTTATTAGAGTGAGTCTCTCTAAGTAGTTTATCGATGGTGTCTAGATAAGCGGTAGGATTTTTAAAACTTGGTGGTCTATAGGAAGCAATTAAACATAGTTTGTCTTGTATTTTTAGTACCAAACAACTGCTCCATAATTCTCCATAATTTCAGGTTCGTAAACTTGTATGTTGTAAATATTTTCTTTTACGTATAAAACGACCCCGTCATTTTGATTATGGTTTATTCTAGTACTAAATGAGTTATAATTTTGAATTAAAGGAATTATCGTGTTTTCATTAATCCAGCATTCAGTCAGGACTATAATATCAACGGAAACTTCTAATTCAGAGAGAAATATTAAAAACGGTTCAATATTACATTGAATACTACAAATATTCAAAGTTAAAATATTTAGTGAATTACCTCTCAGGTGCTTAAAATTAAAGTCATTATTAACTAAAGTACAAGTGATGTCACCCGTAGTATCAATATCTTCAATAAGGTCCAAGTTCAAACTATCACCCGCGAAAGCCAAAGTGTAAAGGATCCAACTCATATGGTGCTTGTTTAAATAAAATATACATATAAAAAAGCGTTTCACTAAACCTTGCGCAAAAATACAAAACTAAAAAGTGCATTTGACCTACAGCATGTGTGTAATGACTTATAGTGTATTGGTATGTTGTTCGAATTTGTTGCCTGTGAGTAAAAGTGTATTGGTATGGTATTGGCAATTGTTGTAAATGAATAAAAGTGTGTTGGTATGGTATTGGTATTTGTTGTATGTGAATAAATGTGTATTGGTAATGTATTGGCATTTGTTGAATTTGAATAGATGTGTATGGGTTGAATATTTGTATATTTTGTATGTGAATAAATGTGTATAGATATGGTATTGTTGGCGTTTGTTGTATGTAAATAAATTTGTACTGGTATAGTATTGGTAATTGTGTAGTAATGTGTTTTGTGTTTGTTTGAACAGCGTTAATGCAATGAATTAGTGTAAATATTGTTCGCAGTGACATGTGATTTGAAACTTGTTTAAGTAGTATTATTCTAAAAATAGTATAACATTTAAGAAGTAACTTAGTAAGATAGAATAAGCAAATGACAAAGCATTGTAACAAATTTGATGCCATTAGGATTAGTCACATTTTATTGCCTAACTTACTTATGTCCAATTCAGACTCGATACGTATTAGTGATGCACCATCTTCTTTACGGAGAAATACCTTACCGTACGACGTCCAACAATATTTATAATTGTTTTGTGAGCTAAATTGTCTTGCCAAGAAGAACAGTCGTTTAGTCTTTGCGGTAAGGTTCTCAGAAATGAATACCGGGGCATTAGGTACATTAAATTTCAGATGTTCAGTACTTAATTTCTTCTCCTTATTATCTTTATTGAATTTTTTGACAGCATTTAACACTTTTTCTTTTAGCAGGACAGTAGTAAAGTCAACTATCAATGGTTTGTTCGTCGTCTTTGCGGTTACACGGAATATGTCCTTTAAGTCGTTTTCATGCATCGGCACATTGACGGTTTTACCAAGTTCTACGACTAGCTTAGACAGTCCGTGCTTACTTTCGTCTTGCGTTTTTGGTATATTACGGATTTCTATGCAAGTCGCGCGGTTTTGTCTTTCTTGTTGTTCTAATTTTTCCTCAAGTTGACGTATGTAAATTCTATCTTCAGTTCTATCTTCAGCTATTTTACTAATCCTTACCATAACTTCATCATACTTAGCCGCTGTGAAATTTACTGATTCCTGTAGTTGTTTATTTTGCTCTTTAATTTCATTCATTGTGACTTTTAATTCCCGGAACATATTCAACATCAAGGACTTAAAATCATTTAAGTCACTACTTTCTCCCAGGTCTTCCCTCTTCCTCTTAGTGTTTAAGTTACGCTGCGTCACATTATTAAGGGCATCCTCAACATCCGCAGATATGCTCAAGTTTGGATCTGAGAGGGCGCGGGAATTAACCACACCAACATTTAAGTTATTCAATACTAGCGAAGACGGCGGCGGCGGTGGCGCGCTACTGTGTGTTTGTGACTTGTCTTTGGTTTGTAACTTTGGCGGCGTTCTCTTTAGCGACATCACAGCCTGTGGCGACATAATGTAAGCGCACGGGGTATCAGGGCAGCAGAAAATACGTGTAACTTGTTAAGCGTGCGACGCAAAGGCGGCCGCGGCCGGTGCGGCGCAAGCGCATTGAAGCAAAAAACACTCCAAATCAAACCTTACGCCCGTGTGCGTATTGTGACACTTGGAACTAACCTCACTTTTAGCTAGTGATTTTTGCTTGTTAAATGTAGAATAAATCCCGTAGAATAATCTGTATCTATTATCTCCAGCACTTCCTATCAGTTTCTTTTCGTGAATGATAGTTATGAAAAGATGTTAAACGACTTTTCACTATTACTTTTCACAATTTTTCTAAGAGTGACACATAGGTGATGTTTACGTTTGTGAGACCGGAAACGGAAATGAATTGGCACTACACAGAGTGTCAGAGTGTCATAAAGTTGTTGTGGGTGTTAGCGACCAAACCATCCGGAATCGTATACGCAAAGTGCGTCTGCGTTCCCGAAGGCCGCTGAGGGTTCCACCCATAGCACCCCACAATCGTAGGGCCCGTTTACGAATCGAAGTTCATCCATATGGAGGGGGAACAAACATGGTTTTTGCCGGTATTTGGATCGGTTTAAAAAACCGATCTCAATTTTATCAGGGGCAACCTCAATGCTCAAATCTACACAGATAGGATTTTTTTATTTTAAGGTTTGATTTGACTTAGGGTTATTTTGGGATATACGTATCCATTACCGGTTGTATTATAATAATAATAATAATAATAAATCTTTCCTACAATCACACCAATTATCTAGCCCAAGAGAAGCTTCGAAGAAACTCGTTAAATGGTTACTAGACAACGGATAAACATACTTAAAATACTTAAATACATACTTATTATACATAGAAAACACCCAGACCCGAGACAATTTATAAAACAATAAATTCTAAATTGACCCAACCGGGGATCGAACCCGGGACCTCAGAGATGGCGACACCATGAAAACCGTTGTACAAACCACTCGACCAAGGAGGTCGTCAATTATAGATATTTGGTACTTCCCTCATGTAGTAATGTAGGCAACTAGGGAGAAAGAGGGAAACTGGGTCTAAGGTACAATTTAAGGAACGGTTGGATAGGGGTTATTTTAGGATATTGGGTGATTTGGGGAAGTTAGGTATGACGAATTAAAATGACTCTACTTATTTTAAAATTTTCTTGCTTCGACTTAAGGTCTTTGCCTATCATAATTAATTGCGGGGCACTGTTGAGGGGAAGAAAATAGAAGGAAATGAAGAGGAAGAGAAAGGAAGAAAGAAGGGGAAATAATTGCAGACACTGGTATAGTTTTTAGCTTGTAGGGAAGCGATGGTGGGTATGCAGGATCACGTCGGGGTCCTGCATCGACGAATCTTTGAAAAGTCTGAGCAGCATTCCCCAAACCAAAAGTCATGTATGGGAACTCGTACAATCCGAAGGGTGTCGTGATGGCAGTTTTGGGTATATCACCAGGATTTACGGGAATTTGATTGTAAGCCTTCAAAAAGTTGATGGTGGTGGTGGTGATGATGATGGTGAAGATGGAACACCCAGAGAGCTGGTAGGAGAAATCATGAATATAACGGATGGGGTAGCGGTCCGGAATAGTCCTAGCGTTGAGTGCGCTGTAGTCACCGCATGGCCTCCAACCATCATCCTTCTTTTTCACCAGGTGTAGAGTAGAAGACCAAGGGCTCTCCGAACGTCTGGCTGTTCCACAGGCAAGCATGTCCTCAAACTCCTTCTTCGCGGCTTGGGCACGGATTGGATCTAGCCGTCGAGGCCTAGAGGAAACGGGCGTACCGGTGGTCGTTCTGATGAAGTGAACAGTATGGTGCCTGGGTGGAGAATGTACACCTGCGGATCTCGTGATATCAGGGTACTCACGCAGTATGCCGTGGAACTCGGTCTCACCAGAAGCGACCTTGACTGAAGCGATGTCGTCAGTAGTTCCGGAAGTGAAAGCTGCTACAGACAGGGTCGTGGTACCATCTACCAAGCGCTGGTTCCTGCAATCCACAAGCAGATTAAAATGGCTCAAGAAATCAATCCCAATAATCGGCCTTGAAACGTCTGCTATTGTGAAGTACCAAGTAAAATCTCGCCTGAGTCCCAAGTTAAGGTGTAGAAGTACAGGTCCATAAGTATGAATGATGGAGTTATTTGCAGCGACAAGATCATACTTGGACTTGAGGCAGTGCGTCTTGACGGCAGATCGCGGAAAAACACACAAGTCTGAGCCAGTGTCCACTAGGAACTGCATTTTTGATGCGCGATCTGTAACGAAGAGTCGGCCTGTTGCTGAGGGGCAGTCTTGGGCGGCTACTTCTGACTGCCCTGGGAGTTTTCCGAGTGGAAACTGCATGGTTTTTTGCATTTGTTTGCTTTGGTTCCATAGATGTAGTGGTAAAAGCAGTGGAGGTGGTCAACTGGTGGTTGTTTTGGTCTGGAACGGCTGCGGGAGCGATCATACCTCCTCGATCGAGATCTCGAGCGTGACTGATCTGCACTCTCAAATCTAGTGGTCAGCATAGCCACTTGCCTGGTCAGCTCGGAAATCTGCTGAGCCATCTCGTTCAGAGGGGATGCTAGTAGGGCTACAGAAGTACTAGCTACCTGAGGTGTCAATGGTGCGATCTCATGTACGTTGTCCGCCAGTTCGCCCAGTTTGTCTAAGTGGAGGTCCATCTGTGAAGCAATGACCGTCTGGATGCTTTGCGGCAGCTTGCTCGACCACAATGTCACAATAAAATCAGACGGCACCGACGGACCAGCTAGACCAGCCAGGTGACGCAGAAACTGCGAGGGCTTCCGATCGCCGAGCTCCTCATGCATCAGAAGCTGTTTAACGTGCTTTTTCTGTGAAGCTGAGAGGCGTTTAACTAACTCGAGCTTAAGCTTCATACTTTCCAGTGACGGGCGGGTTGGTAATAATGTCCTTTTACCTCAATCGCATACTGATGGTCTAGTTGCGCTACAAGATAGTAAAATTTGGTCTCATCAGTAGTTATTTTCGAAAGTGCAAACTGAGATTCGACTTGAGCGAACCATAAAGCAGGCTCTTCTGGCCAAAACGGTGGTACTCGAACACCAACACGTAATACCTCCCCTTTGGGTTCCAACGGACAGTCGTTAGCCTGACTCATCTTGGAAAATGTTTAAAATCTCTTACCGTAATTTTCACTACCAACCAGCGTTTTCCGTCTCCTTTGCGGAATATCCTTCACAAAATGGGTGCTGCTTGTATTCATATCACGTCGGGGTCACCAGATGTGGGACGCAAATCGTAGCAATCCCACATAAGATATCGGGAATCGAACCCGAACGAATGGTTGTGTTTACGGCACAACACAGCTCAGTAGACGGGTGGTAGAAAGCTCAACACACGAAGATTGTAGAATGTAAACAGAGAATTCACTGTCAGGTTGAAAAGAATTCTCTGTTGTAAATACGGCTTGCGCTATTCCGTTTTAAATTATTGTATGTGTACCATTGTTTCTTACATAATATAATTTACATTCTACAATCTTCGTGTGTTGAGCTTTCTACCACCCGTCTACTGAGCTGTGTTGTGCCGTAAACACAACCATTCGTTCGGGTTCGATTCCCGATATCTTATGTGGGATTGCTACGATTTGCGTCCTATTTAAAATTAAAGCTATTTAAAAACTGCAGTATTTCTGTTTAATTTAGGTTTATTATTATTTGGCTATATAATTAGTTTATAAATTATTCTAGTTATTTAGTGTATTATTTGATTGGTTTATTTTTAGTTATTTAAGATGTTATTTAAATTTTTTAATTTTTAACATTTTTGTATTTTAAGTTTGTATTATTTAGTTTAGTTTGTTTTAGATGTTATTTAAGGTTTTTAGTTTTTATAACTGGTTTTAAGTTTTGATTATTTAATTTTATTTAATTTATTTTAAATTTAGTTAGATTTAAGTTATTTTAGACACTAAGTTGAAATTTTAATGTTATTTTGATTTTTAATTTATTGTTTTATGAATTTGTAAATTTGGTTTTATTATTTAAGTTATTTAAGGTTTTAGAAAAATTTCGTTTTAATTTAATTTTAGTTTAGGCAAGTTTATTAATTTCCATAGTCAGTCTGGCCCTGCAAGCGCAGAACCATCGACCGAATACGGGGCACTCATGGGCGTTGGTGGCGTTGTGGCCGGTGTCGATCCTTGTGCCCATGCGCTGATTATGAGCCGAGCAGTTGTAGCATTTTGCCCCAGAGTTCTTATTGGGAGTTAGGACCCTTGTGCCGACTTTCCCTGTTTGTCGACTTTACTGAATATCATACAACGATTACCCATATGCCGAATTTTCAAGTTTCTTGGAGTTTGGTTCCTTTATGCCGACTTTCACTTGATGCCGACTTTTATAATTATTCCATGTTTTAGGTTCAGTATGCCGAAACAATAAATATCTACGGTTTAAGAACCGCAATGCCGACTTTTTGAACAGTCGTGTGCAATAGTGTCTTGTAAATAGTAATAGTTATATTGAAACAAAAAACCCCTTATTGGGGCATTCTGGCAACTGATGGCCCGGACTGGTGCAATGGGCACAAGGTCGCTTTTCGGCCGTACACTTCGCTTTAGTATGGCCGTATTGAAGGCATTGGTGGCATTGCACAAATCGGGAGAAGTCCTCAACGTGGACCCTACTGTGGGCCACGCTGAGCCTCCCAAAAGCGAGGATTACTTTTCGCATCTCGGGAGTGACCTCAATCACCGCGTTGTACAATGCTGGGTTGCGATTTGAGGTCAGGAAACAGATGCGGGAAACCTCTACGTCATTTTGGGCGACAAGGACCTCCGCTAACTCCTCGCAGGCAACATCTTTCGATATGCCCTTTAGGATAATTAGCGGTGGTCTCTGCTTCGCCTGTTCGACGGCGAAATTAGCGCTCGATGCGTGACGGGCTATCGTTTCCTTGCACTGCTTCCTGGTCTCAAATTCAACACGTAATTTGGCGTTTGGTAACGGCAGTATTTTAACCGGGTCGTATTTGAGCCTCCGGAAGCTGATCTCCTTCTTCCACTAAGACATCACCTCCGGAGGCTTAAGCGAGCAGTCGTATGGTGAGACCAAGACCGCTGGGTAAGTTTTGGGCATAAGGGGTTGGGGGCTCGCAACGACACTGGCGTATGAGGGAGCGTTCAGGAGCCCAGCTTCTTGGACGTTTTGGACGGCATGAGCACCGGTCGGTGGACCCTGGGCGAGAGGGATCTCCTTCAGTGCAGCTGTGACCATGTTAGCGGTCAGCTGCACAAGGTCTTCGAGACGCGACTGTTGTGCTATCATCTCGTCGACCTTCTGAGACACCTCTCGCCGGATCGCCGTCTAAGCCTCGCTCTGGATAGCTACTACGGCGCTTATGCTGTTGTCCAGCTTGTGGCTAAGCTCCCTTACACTGTCCTCACTGACTTGTTCCTGGGAGAGGTCTGGCACTTCGGCAGAGCCCAGCAGGTTGGTCAGGCAGCGGTCTATTCCGGTCGCGGCATCAAGGATAATATCCTTGTTCGCCTTTGTGACGGACTTGCCCGACCGAACCGCCTCAGTTGCCGGCTGCAGTATTGTTGCACCACATTTATCACCCCCTTAATAGGGTCGTAGTTGACGACGATGACGATTTGTTGGAAGCTAAAAATAATTTCGACTCCCAGTATAAAATTTTATTGTCGCTTAAACCCGAAACTGTTAAACAGCCAATATCGTCCCAAGGCTTGATCGATTTAGAGAAATCGATAGTAAATTTAAATATTGAACGTAACGCCTTAGCTGATTTTAATAAAATAAGATTTTACGGTAAAACATGTGTGTTGTCTTTCATACAAAGGGTTGACGAATATATCGTGTCTAGAGGCATTTCTCACGATAAGATATTGTCATTCGGTTACGAAATTTTTGTTGACGATGCTCTGCATTGGTTTAGGTGTGTGAGACCTAACATCACCAGTTGGTCGGAATTGGTGACATTATTAAAATCTGAGTTCAGTCTGCAAGATTTTGACTATAGATTTTTGGCTGAAATTCGTTCCCGTACACAAGGTAGGGACGAGTCCATATCCGTCTACCTAGCAATAATGGACGGTATGTTTTCACGTCTGTCAAAGCCCTTGTCAGTAGGGATAAATTAGAAATCTTATCGCTTATCGAAAGACCGTGCTACGCCAACGTTTTGGCCGCGGCTTCGCCTATTTTTTCAATTAATGCGCTTAAGGTGGCTTGACAACACTATGAGAGGGTGTAATACCAATTCAATAATTTTCATGAGCCTCCAGGTCCTAGTGCTCAAACTCTTGCTCCCGAGTTTTCGTATCGGGGGAATAATAATTCTACTTCACCTGCAGGTTTTCCTAGGAAATCTTTTGTCTCGGCTATTGAGCCGCGAGGAGTCTATTGTCCTAGATGTCGCACTAACACACATAGCCTTAGTCAGTGTAGGAAGCCACGTGATATAATATGTTTTAAATGTGGCAAAAAGGGTGTTCGTGCTCCAGAGTGTCCGAATTGCATTAAAAATGGCAACTCTATACAGCAGAAAGGTCAGGATTCGACAGCTAAACTGTCAACTAATAATGAACATTATGTTTCTCCAGTACTGGAATCTAAAACCAATACATCTCGACCTTTAGTCACGGTCAATACTGATGGAAAAAATATTGTTGGTCTTTTGGACACTGGATCCAGCATTACTATTTTAGGGAATAATTCCCACAAACTCTTGCCTAATTCAACTTGCAAATTAAATTACTGCAATCCATTACAGCTTTCTGCAGCTGGCGGTCAAAAACTTTACACTTCATCATACTTAAAGGTACCGCTATCTGTCTTGTAAAAATCAGACTCGCGCTATGAAAGTTTATATAGTCCCTGAGATCAAAGATAATCTTGTCTTGGGAATGGATTTCTGGAGAATTTTTAATTTATTTCCCAGTGAGCTGGGTTGCTTGGTTCTAAATTCGAAAACTTGTGCTATATCTACAGCAGCTATAGTTAATAATAAACAAGTCGCCCCTCATGTATCGGATGCCTAGTATCTAAAAATTTATAATGGTTGTCTGTTGACTCCCACTTCATTTTTAAATTATAGAATATCCAATTGTAAACTTTATCGCTTCATCAAAAATATGAATACCAAAAATCAGAAATTCACATGGAAGGAAGTTGTTCCTAACGAATTCAAAGCGGATATTCTAAAGAAAAATCATACCAATCCTACTTCTAAACATTTGGGAATTTTTAAAACATTAAGAAGCTTATCGCTAAATTATTTTTGGCCTGGTATGCAAAAAGACGTAGCTAATTTTGTTAATAATTGTGACGCATGTAATTCACATAAACATGCTCAGCATACTACTCTTAGCCTCATGGGTCGTCCTAGGAAATGTGTTAGACCAATTCAAAAGTCTACTAATGACATAATGGGTACCTTGCCTATAACTAAGAAACAGAATACGACTAAAGTGTTCAACCAGGTACAAGGATCCTCAATAAGGTCTCATACTAGGAATTGTGGTCCATACAATCTACGTCGTAAAAGTCATGAATTTAGTGTGGGTGATATTGTGTGGCGTAAAACTTATTACCAAAGTGACAAAGACATATACGTCTCAAAGACACTTACTCCTAAATAAAAATATATTAAATGTCGAATTAAAGCAAAATTGTCACCCTTTGTGTATGAACTCGTCAACATGCATGGTAAAAATCTTGGATCTTGGCATATCAAGGATTTTAAAATAAAAATATAAGTACTGACTAAGTTCTTATTTTTAAAGTTTTTCGCTGGAAGAACCTTATTAAATAAAATATGTCTATAGCTACAAGCTATTTACACTCTTAACATGTTTATTATAAAACTTATCATGAAAATGAAACAAGTTTAGACTGAATAAAGTTTTACTTATAGAAACTATAACTTATATACAGATGCACAGCAGCGTAAACAAAAGCTAAATAAATATACTGAATATTCATAACTAAATTAACCGGTGCAATGACTAAAAATTTAAAGTACTCATCAGCCGATGCTTATCTTATAACTACTTAAATACAATTTTAGTTTTTTTAAATACATTATTCTAAAAAAATAGAAATACTAAATGAAAAAATGAAAAATAAAAGTGGAAATCCACTTTTTCAGGTCTTCAGGCGAATATTGTTTTGTTTTCCGGCGAAATGTGTGCAATTGCACACGCTTTTAGGGTCTACATATGATGAGGTCGTTGTTGGTTCTATCCCAAGTTGAATTCCCAGGTAAAAGAAAAAAAAAAAAAAGGAAAAACAACATAATAAAAACAACTATAAAAAAAACCAATATAAAATAGATAGGGATCGTTTCTCAACTGTAACCGTTTCATATACTGCTATTGAATCTTATTGTCTCATGTTTTAAACTTGACTCTTACTGTCTTGTGAGTGGCAGGGTTTCCGTCAATTTTCGGGATTGTTTTTATCTTTGGTTACAGTTGATAATGTCTTGGGTGATTGTTAGTTCTTCAAAGTTATTCAACACTCTTACAGTCATATTGGGTGTTTAACTAAAGATAGGCTGTTATGGGATGTAAGTTGTAGTCATATGTTATTAATTTATGACTGCATTTTGAAGAATGTGGAGACTAATGAATGGAAATTGAGGGTATATAAGACGATGTATGCAAATAAATTTGGACTTCTGTATTAATCTTGAGGATTGTTTTTCTTACATAATTGGATTTTTCCTTGGCAAAATCCTACTCTTAAAGGGGGGATATGTAACATTTCTGCCTAAACACAAATAATAAATCCTAAATGCTGTGCAAAGATAAGACAGATTTAAAACATACAATGATAGGTTGGAATACTTATGTGGTTGTTTCATTCAATAACTTAATATCAAATCAAATGATCTCACTATGATCTCACTATAAACGTCCTACTGCTGGGCAAATAAAAATAATTTAGCTAATTATACACATCTAAATTACCTGCATTAAGCATTGATTTTTGACAGCTGACAAAGACGCAAATAACAGAGCTTGTTTCACTTACTCTAAATATATCCTGTCGTTAGCTACTTATGTTAGGACGTTGAAAGCGTGTTCCAGCCGGATTGAAGTGGTTTCAAATGATTTAATCTGAAAGGCTGAATTTTTCCTTTAATTAAATAATGTTTGATTAAAGGAAGAATCATATAAAAGAAAAAAATAATGTATCACTTATAATTTTGCTACATTCCTCGGAATGTGTAAGCGGGCCATTATTGATCTGTGTTCTCTATGTTCTGGTCGCTCTGTTTTTGTCTCTGCTCGAGTGTTTATTAAGTGTGTGTTTAAATTTACAGCCGAGACTATTTTTTATGAATTTACTGGGCTATAAAAAGCAGACACACGCTGAGAACAGTCTCTTTTTGCAGCTCTAGCTCTGCCTTACAGTAATTGTCCTCACGCTGCTCAAATAACCCGTTAAATAAGTTAACCCAAGATCTCGGGTACCTGTACCAGGCTTAACCCCCTGGGCCTGTGCGCTATCTGCCTGCTGCCTGCCCGCCTGCTAGAGCCTGTGCGTGACCAGCTGCCTGGCGTACACGACTCCGCTTTCGTCCCTGCGCGCAGACTGATCCCGCCAGCTCCAGGTCCCGGGTAGTTGCAGTCTACGAGGAAGATTAGCCTAAAGCTAAGTCCTTTTTAAGTCCTAGCAAGCGGACAGAGTGAGCGATCCGTGAACCCTCCCTGAGTTTCTTGCAAAAGAATAGGAATAAACTTTGTTTACCTATTCGCTGGTTTCATTTCTATTCTGAGGCAGGGACTAAACCGCTACATACTAATTGTAGGAGGTTTAGCCCCCTAAATCGCTTGAACACGAGGCAATATATAAATATCTATGACTATGACTATAAAAATGAGCGATTCGCTGAGTTCATGCTGTGCTATAATCGTGTGAATCCGTGTGCCGCCTTCTTCCTCCTCCCTCAATTTTGTTAGTCCTTTATCTCAAAAGTATAAATTCCTTGTTGCGATTTACCGAATCGAAAGTATATTTCATTATCGCGTTGTGACTCGGTCGTTTACTTTTTTAGTGGCTCGCTTTGTATCCTAATCGTCTATTTCAGTATTAGACAATATCTTTAGTCGCATTAATATACATTTTTATTTTTTTTTATTTTCCCTTCATGGTAACTTTCGATAAATTCGAAATTCTTCTTTCTTAGCGTTAATGATAAGATATATTCAAATTCCGCATTGTCATCATCACTCGATGAGCTTTCAAGACAATTGTGCCGATCGTGTGCACACTCTTCAAAGATCGCGCTTAGCTGAGCTTGCCACTATAAATGCTTGCGATTATATCGCGTAATGTGAACGCTCTGCTTTAAAGTATTGCATTAGGTACTTTTTTGCTATACTATATAGCACAATATTATAGCGTAGTCTGAAAAGAGCTTAAATTATATTTCGTAATTGGTAAAAAGTCTGACTAATATTTTTAAAAGCAAATGACTTCATAAAGTATTTGATCGGATGACGAATATACGACGCTTTGTGATTTCGACGGCGTTTCGAGGCATTCGGCGTATTGAGCAGTTTCTGTGAGGAGTCCTATCGGTCGCATAATCTCTTTCGTCATAATGTAGTTTGGCATAACAATTTAGCATAAAGTTTTTTAGCATAAAAGGACAATGGCAGGGTACTATGGAGAATTTGTACAGGCCTACAATTTTCATGTTTGGCAATGAGACTTACACATTTGGTAGATTATATTATTGAGAATTACTATAAAAATTAACAGAATTTTGAAAGTTGGGGTTTAAAAGTTAAACTTGTATTTCGATAATTTTTAAGGTTAGGTTTTTCCCTGTATTTGATTGACATTGACAGTTAAATGACAGGGAGGGACGGACGGACAATGATTCTGACAGTAGGTAACAAAATAAATAATTAATCTGAAAATGTACGTTTGCGCCTTGATTGATTGATTTATAGATCAATCGTGAATCGAACTAAAATAGGTAGGTAGGTACGTAATATGTAGTGCATTTCAATATTAATTAAGTAAGTAAGTACCTATGTATTGTTAGCCCTAGTTCTAGATTCTAGAAGATAGATAGATAGGATAGGATACTTATCAGGAACTGCTGCGACTGTGATTATTCAGATCTTTGTGCTTGGTTATTTAAAACACAAAAAGACATAACTACCCATCTGTGTTTTGGTAAATAACAGCAAAATACTTAAAACATGATGAAAGTCATAGATGTAAACAATAGAAGTAGGTATACACCTTCCCACTTTAGAGGTCTCAACTTTAGACTAGGTACCTACCTACCTATACCAACATTAAGTTGAAATCATCTTTCCTACATATTTATTATTATAAATGCAAATGTGACTTGTTTGTCCTTCTTTTACGCCCTAACTAAGCAACCAATTGACTTGATCTTTGAAAGAACGAAGAGTAACATGCATAGGCAACTTTTTATGCCGATATTCCTATAGGAACGCGAATCACGCAGGTGAAACCGCGGGCGGAAGCTAGTGGTTAAAATAATTGTCTCTGAGATAGGAATATTAGTCTACTAGGTACTGCTCAGAATGCATACTTACTTATATTTACAGTACTTACTATCGAGGATCTTCCCGTAGATACTACTAATAAATTACTTAATCAAAGGCAAACAATATAATATAATACTAAAAAATATGATGAAAACATTTTAAATAAATCAGAAACTCGACTGGTCTTTCTACAGGGAAGTTTCACAATTATACATACACACAGACGAGTAATGTTTTTCCATATTAGCATTTGCTCAGAGGAAATAAAACAATAATTTAGTTTGGTCACATATTTAATATTAAATTATAAAGTAATTAAGGGCACTCTTAAAATAACATCATCGAAAAGTGGAGCCGGTCTAGTCATGCCTTCATGGCAAGCAAATCAGTGAGCAGCACCCAACAGTTCGTAGCGCCCCACAATGCAGTTAAAACTCTGGCTGTCCACTTCTACGTGAAGCTCTTTGAGCTCGGAGCCAGCAAGGAACACAAGCTTCATTTTCTGAAGAAAGCTGAAATAAACAATCACAATTAAATTACAAAAGTAACAGAGTGTAAAGTAAATATTTTTTAATCTTACACCAATTAGCCTAGCCCGCTGACCTCTCTATAATACAAGAATGCTGACCTAAATATTTACTACCTTGGGTGTCTCAGGTAACAAATTGATAGTTTAGGTAGGTCAGTGGCCTAGCCCCAAAGTAAGCACTGTAAGGCTTGTGATATGTTATACTAGGCCAATGGGTAAAAATGCAGTTGTGATAGTAGTAATAACAGTGGCGAGGGATGTGTTTGGGGAAATACGGCGAAGATAAGCCGGCCCAGAATTTACAAATCAGATCATTGGTGGTACTAATTACTGACATAATTATTAACATCTGCATGGTGGATCCCTGGAGTGGGATTTCTTATAGGGAAGCCGATGGGATTCGGAATGTATGGTATATATATGTATTTAGTAGGATTATTATATAGGTAAATAGTCATGGCTTCAGGTACAAATGCTCGTATTCGTCATAGAAACATTTGCCCCTACTGGGATTCAAACCCAGGAACTCAGAGTATGTATCACCACGAAAACCAGTGTACATATTACTCCACCACGCAGGTAGTCAATAAGTAAATATATGTAAGGTGTTACCTCTCGTGGTCTAATCCAATTCGAAATTATGTTAGTCATCCTTTGTTCCTCTTCATTTGGCTCTTGAAAGACAACACTTCGTCTGCTCATTCTTAAAATAGAACGTCCACATACAACACGTCATGGCGATGGCCAACATGCCTTGTAGTTTTACTTTCAGAGTTGGAATTGCGTAAGGTAATCGTATTCATTTGACAGTTCATATCGTATTCCATCGGCTGCAATTTGTATGGAATGACATTTAATAAGATACAATATGAACTGTCAAATGAATACGATTGACTTTACGCAATCGCCTAGCAGATGCAATAGAATGGATTGCTAATTCCCAGGAAGCATGACAAATATAATCAGAAGGTGTTGCCTAAAACAATAAGAGCATGGATGAAGTTTATTAATTGATCAACAAAATAGTAGAATATTAGTAGTAACAGATACAGAGGTGCATTGCTGCACCAAATATGTTAGATGTCTAAAATGGTTGGCGACATATTTCGTACTATGTACGACTTACCGATCAGAGATATGACCAAAACCGAATAGTGTCGACTAAAGCTAGATTCTCGTTCGTCAGTAAATGCCGCCTGCGATCCAATCGAAATGCATTGCATACTCGACATTGTGATGGTAATGTATCACCCAATCAGACAGTAAAACTATCACGAAAATGCATTTAAAAGTACTGCGCAAGCACAAATTCACAACATAATATTGTTTGTGTTCATTTCATTATCACATTCACAAAGCGGCTTTTCGCAAATAGGTAGGAAGGAACCTTTGGTAGGTACACACTTAAAAACACACTTTATAAATTACGTTGACCAAAAGCTCAATGAATTCAATGATTGACATTGAAAGTGTTGCAAGTAGTTTCATTCGTCTTTTTACGTGAAACAAATCGATAAGACAATCAATCTTAAAAATAATATAAATTATAAATATCAAAAGTAAATAATCAACTATTTTAAGATAAAAAGTCTGTAATTGTATAGGTCTAAGCTCTAAAATAGTTGCACAAATAAGTTTTTAATCGAAACTAGATTAACAATAATAAGACTTAATTAGCTATTTGAGAATCGATTTCAAAATCGATAAATTGATTTTTTTATGCCAGGCAACTCTGACAGCAGATTTCTGCTAGGCGATTGCGTAAAGTCAATCGTATTCATTTGACAGTTCATATTGTATCATATTAAATGTCACTCCATACAAATTGCAGCCGATGGAATACGATATGAACTGTCAAATGAATACGATTACCTTACGCAATTCCACCTCTGTTTTGCGTATAGTATCTGCTTGTTGAAATGCGTTTCGTTATTACTTTTAGTATTATTATTTCGCTTTACGATTTTTCTTTACCGCGGACTTCTAAAAATATAACATTTACTGGAAAATAATGAGAAAAAATTAAGGAACCAACTATGCAAATATGGTACCAAATCACGAACATTGTGGGGTTGTACGCCAGTACGCGTTCTCCTTTAAAAAGCAGAGTGTTATAAACGGTTCCCTATTTTTTGCATAAAATTTTATGCCATTATTTAACATGTCATACTTTTACTTATCCTAATAATAGTTACGCACAATATCAATTTGGCGTAACTTTTATGGCACTGTTTTTAAGCATAACTACTATAAGCATAATAATTGTTAAGCATACTATTCTATAGCCTAAATATGCTTACGCATAATAATATTTAAGCATAAGTTTTAAAGGCATAATAATTATATAGGAAAAAAATAAGTTTTGGAAATTTTGTGTTTGCTACTTTTTAAATATAAAATAAACTTGTTGGCGGGTTATGAGTGGCCCTAGAGCCACCCCCGCCGCACTATTACCTACTATTACACTACTATTTGATATACTTTTTGTTTTTCTAATTCAAATAGCTAACAATAAAATAAAAAAGGTTGCAAAGACAAATCCTGATTAATAACCAATCCAAATTATAGCGGATTTTGAAACTATAACCTCACCTTGTGTCTTGTCTAATCTACCAGACTATCTTTATACCTAATAACTGTTAGACGAATAAACAATATGCCTTATAACCTTATGCAAAAAAAATAGGGCAAAAAATATTAGCCTAATCTATATTACAGGACAAAAAAATATATGTCTAACGCGTTATGCCAAATTAAATTAGGCCAAAAAAGTAAGTCGCAAGATAGGGATCCCGTTATAAACCCATAGTGGTTCCATCGGCATAATTTTAACTTACTATAATTGTCTTTATCATAATTTTAATCAGCATAAATGTAAATAACATAATTGCTATACGTCTAATTTTAATTTGTCATAAATGTCTCTAATTTCGAGGTTATACAACAGAAATACTAGCTGCCCTACTCCTGTATGTCACGTGATAGGTTAGAGATTTAAGACAATCGCAAAGCGCAGCGTGGCGATTGTCTTCAATTTCGAGGTTAATATTTTTTATTAGACAACAGAAATGGTAGGTAACCTATCATAAATTCGAAACTTTCCTTTACGAAATTTAATTGTTCGACGAAGTTTTAAATACCAGATTGTTGCTTTTAAATAATTTTGTTAATTCATGAACTTATCATATAATAATATACATTTAATTTCCCAGAAAAACTATTAGCCGATTATCAAAACTACTTTTTTTCTTTTGGAAGCTGTTTTGCTTACAATAAATTTCTTATCTAGAAGTATTAAAATTCGAAGTAACCTTTTCTCTAAAGTATCATACCCAGATTTTTGTTTTTTTTTTGTTTTTCATATATTCTTATTATTAGGTAAATAAAGTAAAATGTCTTAAAAAGTTAACACTTTCGGCAAAACCGACTCCACGTAGTCTTGTCTGCCCTACGCTAGAGTTTAATTTAAGCCCGCGAAGGCGCGGAGGGGCGAGGCGGCCCGTGCTGCGGTGGTGAGCGAAACCCATCTGCGACATTAAGCTCGCGTGGGACCGCCGGAGCCTTGCAGCGCCGGAGCCGTGACGGAAACCTAGCCTGCCGCATGCTGCGTGCTTGGATGATGCTGCATGATTGGTTGCATGCTTGCTGCACGCTTGCTGCATGCTTGCTTGCATGCTGCATGCTTGGTTGCTTGCTGCATGCTTGCTTGCATGTCGCGTGCTTGCTTGCATGCTTAAGCGTTACTACGATTACAAGTTGTTCGATGATGTTATGGATTTCAATTATTTGAAATGTTGTATTTTTATAATATTGGAAACGTGTTACTGGAAAATAAATCATCCAAAATTAGTAGGTTCGGCCAAACGCTGGGTGGAATTTTAAAACATAAAAATTTTGAAAAAACAACAATCGATAATCAGCATTTCAAAACTTTGTCAATTGTGTTTTCGGTAAAAAGAAAATTATGGAAAACAAAAAATTACAAATTGTTTTCGGCCAAATAAAATTCGTACAGGAAACTATCGAAATATGGTATTCTATATAATATGTATGACACGGGAGCCCTTTCTGTCGCATAATCTCTTTCGTTAAGAAAATTATAGAAAACAAAAAATTATAAAACGTTTTGGGCCAAATAAAATTAGTACAGAAAAATTTAGAATTTAAATAGGTAACCCTAAATGTTAACATTATGGTATTCTATATGATGCATGAACATTTGATGATATGTCATTATTATAAAAGAAGTTATGGGGAAACAAAATATGACTAATGATTTATTCTGAATGAACGTTATGCGAAACGTAGAAAATGCCAAAAAACGTTAAGCAGCCTTAAAATATGCCTCTTTAATTTATGCAACCCAATATGGACCCGATAAATACATATTGTAGGTATTCATTAAAAAACACTATTCTCACTGCTTGATAAATATAAATTAAAATGACTATAGATTATAAATGTTATTATCTTTATATACAAATTAAAATATATCCACTTTACAAGTTATAGTGGGTGTGGAATAAAAAAAATATAATAATAAAATATGATTTTCTATTTATGAATTATTATTAAGCATATAAGTAACAAGAATAAAACATGTAAGTCCAATAAGATCACAAATTTACACTATCAGACAATGTATCAATTTACGCTAAAAGGCCATTGACACTGAAGTTCGGAATGTGAGCGATGACCCTCCTGAAGTCAGCAATGGTGCAGCAAAAGCTATATCCGAGGTCGATGCGGTCGGGCCGCCATTGGAGCCAATTGAAGGCATTGTTGTTGCGGCAGTGATCGGTGCAGAACTGCAGGCTGCGCACCTCCGCGGCGGTGTAGTAAGGGTTGTTGATGCTTACGAACGCGGTGCCGATACGGCGACCAGCGTCATACGCCACCTACGAAAGATGATACATGAAAGAAATGAGGTAATAAAAAAAAAAATTAATGTAATAAGTAACCTTCATCTAACCTTGTAGTAGTATAATGGGACAGGGAGCTGGCGAGTATTGCCGTTGCGATGCAGGTAAATGTCCTGGAGTTGTCCGTTTGCATCACGGAGCTGAGTGACGCCGAATGTTCCGGTGTAAATGACTGTGTTGTAGCCAGCTTGACCAATACGGGCACGAAGATTCTACGCAAAAGGAAAACGCGCTATAAGTTAATAATAATAATATAATGTATTTATTGAACAAAAAATGGTTACAAATATAAAAATTTAAACGATGCTATCCGCTTAAGCTTAAAAAATGTGGAGCAGATAACAACGCCCGCCCCCATAGTGTATCGGAGGTAGGGCAGTATTTATACATACAGTTTACGATTAACCTTTTAAAAATAACTAGGTACAATAAAAGTTTGTGTGTTTGTGTGTGTGAGTGTGCATGTGAGTGAGGGTGTGTGTGTATGTGTGTGTGTGTGTGTTCTATTGCAAATTTACTCGACGGACTTCATAAGTCCTTCTGTGTCCTTGTAGAAGAGAGTAAGCCAATTGAGGATTCTTTTCTTGCATTGTTTTAGCGTTAGAGGATAAATACTGATAAATTTATTTATTTTGTTGTAGTATAATGCAGGGCTAATAAAACAAAATATACGACTGGCAACATTGGTACGATAGAATTGTATTTCGCAGATGTTGTCATTTCTGCGCTTAGTGTTTGCTGTTGTAGGATCGTAGGGAATATTAGATAGCTTACGTAAGATAGTGTGGAGAATAAACAATTGCCTCACCGTTGGAACTTGAACTAGTGAATACAGGGAAATGGTAGGGTAAAGACGGGGTTTTTTAGTTAAGACTTATAAGACAGCTCTTTGGGCTCACATTAATCTCAACATATGTGTTTTGCCAGAGCTGCCGCAAGAAGTAATGCAATACGAAAGTACGGATTGAGCTAGTGCATAGTAGACAGTCTTACGACACCGGAACAAAAGAATGTTTCTTAATTTTTTTTAACGATCTTTGGTTTTCTAATTCTGGGAACAGAGGATTCGATATGAGGTCTCCAAGACATCTCACTGTCAACTATAATACCAAGGTACTTAAGACAAGTAGTCCTATTAATTTGGTCAGAACTGCAAGATACAAGGGAAGTGTCTTCTAGACATGTATGCGCACAGATAACAAATGAAGGGGGATGTTGGGAGATATTGTTAGTACCAAAGGGAAGAAATTTTGTTTTGGCAACGTTAAGAGTAAGGAGATTGGATTGAAGCCAGCCCATAACAGATCTTAACGCATTGTAGAACAAGAACTGGTACTTCACTCTAACCACAACCATGAACTAGTAGAACTGTATCATCAGCATACGTTATTATTTTACAAATTGGAATGTGCAGTTTGCACAGGTCATTAATAAAGATTAAAATCAAGGTAGGTTCGAGGACACTACCTTGTGGTACAACAAAGTTTAGTGACTCCTCTCCACCTACAAACTGATCTATCTTAACGGACTGCGAGCGGTTGCTCATACAATTTGATAACATGTCATGTGCAACTCCTCTGATTTCAATTACTTAGTTCTAATTTTTTGGGCAAGATTGGTGCTGAAACAGTGTCAAACGCCTTAGCAAGATCTAAAAAGATGCCACTGTTTTTAGTTCTTCATAAAAAAAATGTCAACAGTTTCTGTCACTTCTAAAACAGCATCTTCGGTAGATCTTTTGGATCTGAAACCAAAGTTAAAGCAGAATACAGACACCGGCAGCGTTCATCAACTATTTATACTTTAAAATAATTCACCTGTTCAAGATCGTTCCAATTGCCACCATTGAAGGGTTGCCATTGAGGAGCAGCGTTTATAAAGTAGAACGAAGCCCGTTGACCGGTTGCGAAGACAAAATCACTCTTGGCGGTGAGATGACCACGTGACAAGAACTGGTGGCTTGTGACATAACGGTCAGCCATGGCCTGTCCCACGATCCCAGCTATGGCTTGTTTCTGTGTTACTTGCGTGTACAAGTTGTTAATGTTGACTCCAGGGAAGAAACTTCCAGCTGGAAAATAAAAGATGTGTATATAACTGATTGTGTTAAACTTAAAATTATATTTACTGAACGCAAAGCTATTAATACTAACCCAACCAGTTAGGTCGATCAACGCCGGTTTGGTGAACAGCATTGGTTGTGTCCTGGTCGTACCATACGTACAATACTTCCAAACGGTTTTGGTCAAAGCAGGAGTGGTACCAAGTACGTAATACATTATCGACAACGAATCCGACCCTAAAATATATTGTCATTAAAAATTGATTCACAGAAAAATTTTGTTAAGTTATAAATTGTAAATCAGTTATTCATACATTAAGCTAAAAACAAATTGCAAACAAACCAAACTTACCTACATTATTAGCTGACTCTAATATTAGATTAGATAGTGCAAGTTAAAAATAAATTGTTTTATTCATCATTTTAAATTTAAGATAAGACACCTGCCTTATAACAATGGCGTTGTTGTAACATCTCGCTCCTGTGGCAACGGCGTCGTAGAAAGCGTGCGACGAGCAAGTCAGCCCACCGAAGGCACTGTTTCCTCCTAGCCAGCCAGCCCCTGACACCAGGTTGTTGTTCACACAGGTAGCAGTCTGAAAAATGTTTTAATCGTTTTTACTATTGCCCTAAACTACTACACATAAATCTTACACATTTTGAACTGTTCTGTGACTTACGCTATAAGATTTATTTGTTCGTGGATTCGTTATTTTCCAATCCTCCGTTACGTGTCCCATTTGTCATCGAAAGGTTTATCTAATTTCTCATCATTAAGGAAATAAGGCATTATGGAACTGCGTGGACTGAGGAGCTCGATGCACCAAGGATTGGTTTGCGTTCCCGCAAGTTAAGCGTTCACAATACCGTGTTACTTCTAAGTGCTTTGTAAAGAACGTAGATAAAAACATACCAATCATATTATCCAGCACCCTTTGTTCAAATATGCTAAGGCATGAGCTTAACAAAGGAACTTTCATATGCTATTGATAATAAATGGCTCTAAGTAGAAACATGTAGTTATTCAAATAGTTACCGCATGTTGGACGGTCGACTGTAAGTTGGGGTGTCGGATAGTGATTCCGGGGCCGGGGCAGCCGATGCGGACCTGCTGGCCGGCGTTAATTCGGATCTGGCCGGTGTTGCCGTTGGGGTGGAGGAAGTTATTGCCCACCAGGTACACGGGCTGCGGCTGGCCGAGGTCCCCGTTGATTCGGAACGTGCAGCCTGTACCGTTGTCATGTCATTAGTGGACCATAAACTGAGTCCTTTTTACAATGAGGAGCGCTTTTTACAACGCTTAGAGCTTCTCTTGCCTTCAGTAGCCTTTAATTTTATCGTCTCTTACCATTGTGTAGATAAAGCTGAAGCTGGAAGTGGACTTCATCTGGAATCTAAAACTACTGAGGAACTAATAGTTTTAGGATCTTATCTCTGACTGTAACACAGCAATGCCCCTAACATTATTGCTTTGGTGACAGATTTAGATAAATGGTGGTGCTACGATTTGGTGGTTTTATATATCCTATAGCTAATCAAAGTCAAATTGATTACAATAATATAAAGGTACTTTTCGCTGACGATGGGCTTTTGGGCTTTAGACTAGATGTAACCACGTACCACAAATACGTAAAAAGATAACTATGAATATTACCTGATTACTTGATCACTACTCAACTCCAAAACTTACCACTTCGAGGTACAGCGCTGTCTGTAGCATTCACCCAGCTGGCCTCTTCTTTCGCTAGCCACGCGTCCAGGTAATCCTCAAACTCCTCTTCCCCAAGCATGAATGCCAGCTGAGAAGGCTCTGGCATCTCCGCCGGGAGGGCGGAAACAGCCACCACCACTGCCGCGAGCAAAACCACCACACGCATTTTGAGGACCACTTAATACGACAAACGACAATAGTCGTCTGTACTTGCAGCTAACTATATCGAAGATACATTTGCTTTTTATAGGTGATGCGTTATCTATGCCTTTGTAATTATCTTTCAACATATAATAAATGGGTCTGTATAATAATTAAGCAATATTAATAAAATTAATTTACTTTTTCGTTGCACTCCTCAGTTATTTTGTAATATAAATTTTTCTTATAAAGGTACTACAATTAAAAATGTATCGAAGAAATACAACATGTATGACAAAATATAATGGTAAAATTATTTCACTGACTTGGTTTATTTATCCTAACAAGCTTTAACTTTTGGTTTATAAGCGTAGGTATGCCTTTAAAAAGCATCGCGGGCCAAGTGATTGAGGACCAGAGTCCTTGAGCAGACTCAATATTCGAAGATGCTGGTTTTAATTCCCAGATCGGACTGTTGATGTATCCGTCCCTATCTACCGACCCCTATAGATAGGGTATCGCAGCTGGAACTACGGGTCCGGCTGTGTTTCTCAGGGGTACTACGGGATTCCGGTTCATGTCCCCCTCTGGTTGTACCTTGACCGGCGCCTCCGGCGGGAGCCTTACGTGGGTTGGACTCGTAGTGGCTTGTGGTTAACTGTAGAGTTCGGGAATGTTCGTTTGTCCTGGTATTGTGTGCCAGGACTTCCAAACTCGCGCACAGCTAGCGGGGTCTAGTAGCGGTTTCTGTGGGGCCAGAAGCAAAAAGTCCTGCGGGGAACGTGAGTTTCCCTTATAGTTGGCAGCTTTGTCCAGTGGTTCTCACTAGACATTGGTGTTGACATCTCCGGTACTAGTCTGGAGAACTAGTAGAGGCGTCCCCCTAGATGCCGTAGCCTCCGGTCCAGCCAGCCGCGTAGGACGTGGAAACTGGCTACGCGCCCGGATAGGTTCCGAGAAGTGAGTGTGCTTACTACTCCGCGACCAAGGTGGACACTTGGGAGTTGACTTTAGAGTCGACGACCCGAGCAGTGGCAACTGCGAGTTGTGCCCTTCGTGCAACGAGAAGTGAGCGAGATTGACAGCTCTGGATTCCTATCCGGACAATAGGCAGTGAACTACACGTGTTCACGGGGAAACTCTCCCAAGACACTAGTCTTATGAGTACCGAATGAAGAGCGCGCTTCGGCGGGCACTGATTTGGCGTCAAGACCTAACGAAGGTCTCCTACGCGAGTATTTTGCTGGCGCAGGGACATCTGGCACTTCTTGCATAACCTAACGGTTGGTCTCGAGGTGCCAGTACAAATAAAACTTAGTGAATACGGAGAGGCAATGTTGATGTATTGCTCGGATTTTTTTATGCATGAACCGGGTTTGTGATCACTAGCCCGCGTTTGGCAAGAGTAGTTATTATGCCAAAACCCATCATTGAAGCGTTGACTTAATTTCAATGACGGGTTATTTTTAAATCAAAATATGTTCTGTCACATAATAAGTACATAGGTATATTATTGGTACCTACTAGTAAATTAGAAAGGATAGATTAAATCATTAGTAGATACCAATAATACTTGCCACTTAGTTAATTATTTGCGAACCCTAACAGTTGCTATATTAATCATTTTAAAGTTATCAATTCAGTATCATCGTGTAAGATTAGAGTTATTGTGAATAATATTGCATCGTTGTTAATATTTTAATCCATATTTTGTTTATCATAATATACTCGTAGGTAATGCTAAATAGGATCTAAGTACTTAAATTTAATTTTAATTTTTTTTTTTGGCATTAATAATTCTGCATTTCTGTCAAACTTTTATCTGAACGCAAATATATTCAAAGCTTTACAAGTAATCCTGAGACATATTTTTGGCCATAGCTAGGAATTTATCTAGACACGTGTGAGCGCTTGAATTTTAAAAATTGGCTTATAAATTATTTGGAATTTTGAAAATGTAAAAACGGTTTTATCGGGGAGGGGGGGTGTTTGTTTACTAAATTGTAAATATTTCGGAAAAAAACAGACTTAAAAAAAATTAAAATGGGTCCTAGGGTTATTAGTTTAGCTACAAAAAGGCAAAAAAAATTGAAAATCGGTTTAATAATTGTGACCTGTGGAGGTGGTCCCTTTAGATTTGGAATTGTAGAAAAACGGGTATTTCCATATATAAAAGTGATATAGCTTCTATATTATTGACCGATCGTCATGGTAATGGTGTTAAAAGATACGAATGTAGGCGAGAAGTGCATTTCGACTTGGAATTTCGAAAATGTAAGCCAAATTCAACATTAAATGAACTTCACTTAGGTTCTAAAAGAAAAGAAAAATGGTGTTCTCTGAATTGTACAGTGTTATACTCGTACTTTCATTTATATGTTATAATTCGACTTGTAAATAAAGTTGTGTAATTTTGGGGAAACACTCTAAAACATGTGACTATTATAAAAGCTCATTCAAGGTAATGGTCATGGTGCATTTTAACTATTGTTGTGTTTCGTTATATTTGACGAAGAATATTTTCAGTTACAAAAAGACTATTACCTATGATGATGCATTCAACTATCATGATTCTGATACAGAAATAGATAGAGAGTAGTATGCTTTAATAATATTACACACTATATTTACTCCTAACGTAATGACACTGATATTGTAATTAATCATAAGGTTATTAATGGATATCTAGTCAATTTATCTTGCATAACTCAAACAGTTTGGAAAATCTGAATATAGGTTAAAACGATGCCAAAAGGTCTTGTCGACGTGCTGCTGCGACAGGGAGACTTCGGCAGGCCCCAATAAGAGAAGATGGGCAAGGTGCTATGGAAGTTATTAGAAATAAATATTAGGCAGTGTAACTTGAGTGCATAGTCGATCCAGTTAACTTAGACGCAAATATGTCCGTCCCTTGGTTCGTTGCGGAGCGAGCGACAGCGTCTGACAAAAAACACTGTTTATGCTGATTGGAAAAAATAATAAAAATTATCCTCTTTAGAAGTCTTTTTGATTTGTCATGTGAAAAAATAAAAATAAAATTGACAAAAAATATTTTTATTGCCTTAAATAAAAAGTATATAATTTTAATCATAAATATTGAAAATGTAATATTAATGCAAAACGAAGTTTCTGGAAGACAATTGGTCAATTATATTAAGTTTCTGTTTCATGTAACGTATTCTTTAATTACGCCAGAAGGCCATTGACACTAAAGTTTGGAAGGTGTGGAATGACCCTCCTAAAGTCTTCAATAGTGCAGCAGAAGCTGTAGCCGATGTCGATGCGGTCAGGCTGCCAGCGGAGCCAGCTGTAGGCGTTGTTGTTGCGGCAGCGGTCGGTGCAGAACTGCAGGCTGCGCGCCTCCGCGGCGGTGTAGTAAGGGTTGTTGATGCTCACGAACGCGGTGCCTATACGGCGACCAGCATCATAAGCCACCTACAAAAAGCAACGATTAACATCAGACGATTCATACATTACAGAGATGTAGAAATTAGGTCCTTACATATGAAATTAGCGTTTTGTCGTACTTTGATTTCAAATATCTGCTCTTTGGTTAGGAATTCCAATTTTAAATTTATACAGCTATTTCATGTTTTGTGTTTTGAGAACCGTAATTCATTTGTTTTTTCCTTTTTTGGTTTTTTCTTTGCGTCACTCAGTTTACAAAATGGAAAACTTGAAATATCGCGTTATTTACGAGTACCTACGAGTTACATCGTGTCACCAGTGCTGCAAAAACGGCTCGAAGGATTAATGATGTGTATGGCGGCGGTGTCGTAAAAGAAAACAGTGCGTTTTTGTTCCAACGTTTTTGTTCTGGAAATTTTGACCTGCAGAACAAGCCCCGTGGACGGCCGGAGACCAAAGTTGATAACGAAGAATTTAAATATTATTTTTTTTATCTACATTTTATTAATGTTCTTTTGTTTTAGAAAACATGAGAGTCCCATCGTACCTTATAAACTTAATTCTATTTATATTACAAGCAAGATAATAGAGCATCCTAGCGGGCCTCGAAACTGGCTGCGCTAGGATGCTCTGTAATTATGCCTACATTTAAAGATTTTCTAACAATATTGTATATGGGATTTAAATTCTTCGTTAAGTCTATTGTGGAAGTGGATCCATCGCAAACCACGTCCGAGTTAGCTGCAGGCTGCGGTGTTAGTGATAAAACTGTTTTAATCCACTTGAAGCAAATCGGGAAGGTGAAAAAGCTTGAAAGGTGGGTACCTCATGAATTGAGTGCAGCAAACCGACAAATGCGCATCGACTGCTGCGTTACTTTACTCAACCGGCACAATAATGAAGGGATCATTACCTAATATGGAATCATTGCCTGTGATGAAAAGTGGATCCTGGACGATAATCGGAAACGCTCATCGCAATGGCTGAACCCTGGCGAACCAGCCAAATCGTGCCACAAGCGATAATTGACTCAAAAAAAATTACTTGTGAGCATTTGGTGGGCTAGTGCCGGTGTCGTTCACTACAGCTTTCTTAAATCTGTCAAGATGATTACGGCAGATGTCTATTGTCAGCAACTTCAAACCATGATGGAAAAGCTAGCTGCTAAACAACCGAGGCTGATCAATCGCTCTTGGCCACTGCTGCTTCAGGACAACGCTAGACCACACACTGCACAACAGACGGCTACCAAATTAGAGGAGCTTTAATTAGAAAGTCTAAGACATCCACCGTACTCCCCGGACCTTGCTCTAACAGATTACCATTATAACTTTTTGATAACTTGATAACTTCTTGCAAGGGAAAAATAAAACTCCAATGGGGCAGTCCAAAGCGCCTTCAAAGATTTTATTGATTCCTGTCCGAATGGTTTTTTTAGTAAAGGGTTCAATGAACTACCTATGAGATGGCAAAGTGCATAGATAGCAATGGTGCATACTTTGATTAAATAAATATATTATATTTAAAAAAAATCGAGTTTATGTTCCTTCCTTACAAAACGCTAATTTCAAATGTAAAGGCCAGGTTTATTATATAAAAGCCAACTAAGTATTTATCTTACCTTATAATAGTATAACGGAACAGGGACCTGGCGAGTATTGCCGTTCCGATGCAGGTAAATGTCCTGAAGACGTCCGTTTGCATCACGGAGTTGACTGACGCCGAATGTTCCGGTGTAAATGACCGTGTTGTAGCCAGCTTGACCGATACGGGCACGAAGGTTCTATACAAAAGAAGAACGCGCCATTATTTACCGACACCAACACATTTGTACATCACTTTTATACATAGGTACATACTAATTACGTCACCTGTTCGAGAGAGTTCCAGTTTCCAGCATTGAAGGGCTGCCATTGAGGAGCAGCGTTTATGAAGTAAAACGAAGCACGTTGACCGGTTGCGAAGACAAAGTCACTTTTAGCGGATAGGTGGCCACGCGCCAAGAACTGGTGACTTGTGACGTAACGGTCAGCCAACTCTTGTCCCACGATCCCAGCTATGGTTTGTTTCTGTTGTACCTGCGTGTACACGTTGTTAATGCTGACTCCAGGGAAAAATGTGCCAGCTGGAACAAAAAGTGGTACAATATATTGAATGTGCTAAAGTGGAAGTTAGCTTCACTCAATGCAAAGCCTCAAACTATACTATACTCACCCAAAAAACCTGGACGGTCAACGCCAGTTTGATGAACAGTATTTGTTGGGTCTTGATCGTACCAGACGTATAACACTTCCAAACGATTCTGGTCAAAGCAGGAGTAGTACCAAGTACGGAACACATTGTCGACAATAAATCCGACCCTAAAAACATTTAATGATAAAATAAAATATTTACTGTAAAAGTATATTAAAACTGAATTTATTATTATTATTTATTTATATATAACCATATCAATTCATTCACGCCAAAAAACGCTACCGAAACAAACTGCTTTTCATTTTTACCCGACACAAAAGTACCTATAGATAGTCCAAATTAATTAAATTTATAATAGCACCTACCTAATAACGATGGCGTTGTTGAAACATCTCGCTCCTGTGGCCACGGCTTCATGTGATGCGTGCCCTGAGCAGGTCAGCCCTCCGAAGGCACTGCTCGCCCTCAGCCATCCTGGGCCTGACACCTGGTTATTGCTCACACAAGTGGCATACTGGAAAATTATTAATTTTTATCGTCTACAGTTTCGAGAATAAAACACTCATACCCTACGATTGGTTTATTCGTTTATTCATCGAACTGGGAATTTGTGAATGCTTCTAATCTTTACGTGTAAAATAAGTCATTGAAAGGTTTATCAACTTATCTATATCTATAAATCTTTCATAGATTGTCACTTTGCCCCTTCTGAATTTTAAACGAAACGGAACGAAAGGTAACGGATTGTGAATTTTATAAACATCTTTTAGATGATCGAATTTAATTAAAATAGGATAGTGAAATTTAATAGGATTTGAAAATATTTACCGCATGTTGGACAGTGGACTGAACGTTGGCGTGTTGGATAGTACGCCCGGAGCCGGGGCAGCTGATGCGGATCTGCTGGCCAGGGTTAACCCTGATCTGGCCCGAGTTTCCGTTGGCGCGGAGGAAGTTGTTGCCCAGCAGGTAAACGGGCTGCGGCTGGCCAAGGTCTCCGTTGACCAGGAACGTGCAGCCTGCACAGGTGGCATGTTATTAGGCGAACACCAGAAAACTGAGTCTTTTTCACAAACGGAAGCGCTTGAAGCCATATCATCTAATTGTAAGAGACGATAAAGCTGAAGGGTGAATAGCGTACTTTATTTCGAGTTCCCAAACAACAGAAGATCTGGTTATCATATCAGTAACTGGCGTAACACAACAATGTTACTGCATTGCTTTGGCGACCAACTTAGATAAGATTGTGGTAGCCAGGCGAAACAAAATCGTTGCGAATAAAAATAAGGTACTCTGACCGTGATCTCTGTAACCGTTGGTCTGCTCTGCTGACAAGGTTATATAGGTTAGGAAAACTGAAATTATTAAACACAAAAACTTGTTTATATAGCTTGATTACTATTTGTTCTGCTTACATCTCAGGATCAAATCCAGAACTTACCATTTCGAGGTGCAGCGCTGCCTGTCGCATTGGACCAGGTAGCTTCTTCTTTGGCAAGCCACGCGTCCAGGTAATCCTCAAACTCCTCTTCGCCGAGCATGAACGCCAGGTGAGAAGGCTCTGGCATCTGCGCCGGGACAGCGGCCACGGCCGCCACCACTACCGTGAGCAAAACCACCACACGCATTTTGAGGACCACTCAACACAATAAACGGCAACAGTAGTCTGAAATTGCTGGTATCGATATCGAAGATACGTTCCGTTTTTATAGGTGATGCGCTATCTGCTTCTTTTCAATTATCTTTAGGCATTTGAGAAATGGGCCTGTACAGTAATAAATGAACTACACGAATGTACCTACCTACGTAGATTTTTTACTTTGCAGCAACTCAATATTATTGGGTCGTGATAAAAAATATATTTTTTCTAGCCGTTATAGACAAACACACTTTGAAAAATTATGAACGTATAATTCATAATTTTGCTACGAACTTCCTTTTCACGATAAACTTTTGTTTTTGTTTCTTATTCGTTTGCTAATAAAGTTTGTTGTTAATAATGCACACTGCATGTAATATACAGGGAGTTTCTTGTATGGTGTCAAGCCGATGTGTGGTGATACGGAACTTCGAGCATTATTTTTTCCTTTTATAAGTATTTTATGACGAACGACTTTATTTTTTTAAGTAGGTTAGTATCTTTTTTTGCTTAGACATTTCTGTACACTCTTTAACTTTAACAAGTAACAAAAAATTAATTCAAACTGATGTCGTTATCAAATACTAAGAAAAGAAATAATATTATAGTTAAAAATTTATATTATAATGAAGATTCAAAACAAGAACTAACACATTTCGAGATATTATTTTTGTCATAGAAAAATACATAATACTGAACGATGATTTTTTTGCGAACCCTAATACTTAGCTTTGTCATACTAATAATGCTCATAAATGTGTCATTTTGTGTAAGATTAGCCGCGCCATGAATAATATTGCAACGTTGCTAATATTTTAATCCAAATTATATATACCCATATTCACTGTTATTTAATCACTTAATGCATTAGCAATGTCATATTTACGAGTATATCACATAAACAAACAAAACGAAAATAGCTCTTTGACAAATAACTTGGCTTGAAGTGGGAATGGCTGGAACCGACGACCACAGAATAACTAATAGTACTACGTACACGACCGAGGTGCTCTACTAATTGAGCTACTTGAGTTGGTTACTCATAAACTCAGTTATTCATGTACTTACCTAATTATGTAAGTTAATCTTATTTTAAATATTGATATAAAAACTAAAACTTTTTGTTTAGCTAAGAGCAACAGCTATACAATAAGCGAGTCATACTTTAGTTTGTATTAGCCCGGTTTCTACGAGTATTCGAACAATTCTTTCTTTTTCTATTGAATAATGTTTCTTTTAATTTCATACCATTAGAAAAAACATTATTCAATAGAATATACCATAGTATATTTTGGTTTTTAATAAGGAAATGTATATTCAGTGCACTGAACAAATCTTTCTAAAACAGGAAATCTTAATGTGTACCCTTAAAGGTCGGCTAAACCTGCGCGTCAGTAACGCGGGAAGCGGGACGCGATGCGGGAGCGTCTTCAACGCGAAATTTAACGTGCACACCTGCGCGATTCCGGCGCGAACCTCGAACTTCATTTGGTAATGAGCAGTCACTAAAGCTACGCGTCTTTATCTACTACTTATAACTAACTACTTAATTGTTGCGGTGATGACATCCTCGTACTTAACATCGGAATCTGACTCTGAGAAGGACCTTTTATACTTACTATTATTTACATACCATCCATTTTAAATTCCAGACCGATGAATCCCATATTTTATCTTTTTTTCGTAAATTCGTATAGTCTTTGTTTTCAAATAATTTATGTACATATAAGGTGACTGTTAGAAACCGCAAGAAACTTAGGGCTGGTCAGGTCAAGTGTTTTAAACGACAAAAATTACAAAAAAGAAATTCGTGTTTTTTTCATTTTTAATTAAGTAAATAATTCATTTTGTGAATTTTAATTGGATAGTCTTTGGGTATCTAATTTATTTTAAAGCAACATAAGAAAATTTTAATGAAATCGAATAAAAATAACGATTATTAACAACGCGAGGGCAACAGCCGGCCAGCCGGCGGCTGTTGACCCGTCAACGAAGGTACTTATCGCCCAGCTAACGCGGAAAAAACACAAATTTCTTTTTTGTCATTTTTGTCATGTTTAAAACACTTGCCCTGACCAGCCCTTGAAGTTTCTTGCGGTTTCTAGAAGTCACCTCATATAATGGGATATCCTCTCACTGTTTCGACAAACACCTTTGTATTAACAGGTGGTTACGGACCACTTTCTTAGAGTTTATGAAAAAATTACGATTTAGGAAAGTGTCAAGTTAAGAAAGAGACCAACTAAAAAAAAGCCTAGTTGAGACCAGTTAGGAAAGTGTCAAGTTTAAGAAAATGACGAAGTCGTCCGGAGGGGAGACGAGTTGGGAAAGTGTCAACTTTGCAAAGGAGACCAACTAAGAAAGAGCCGAGTTAAAAATGAGACAAGTTAGGAAAGTATCAAGTTTAAGAAAATGACAGTCTGTTGTACTCATAATGGAACGAAATAATTAAAAATAAGGAAGGTAGGTAGCTTTCGCGCACGTACACACGTTCAATGGTCAAACGTGTGTACGTGCGAGAAAGCTAACTAACTTTTTTTTTATAGCCGAAGGAGGCAAACGAGCGAGCGGGTCACCTGATGAAAAGTAATCACCGCCGCCCATGGACACCCGCAAAACCAGAGGAATCGCAGGCGCGCTGCTGGCCTTTAAGGAAGGAATAGGCTCGTTTCTTGAAGATCCTTAAGTCGTAACGGTCCGGAAATACCGCCGCCGAGAGCTGGTTCCACAACACTGTAGTTCGAGGCAAAAAAATTCTTGAAAAACGCACAGTAGTAGACCGCCATCCATCAAGGTGATGTGGATGGAATGACAGTCGATTGCGTGTAGTGCGGTGAAGGAAATCAGCGGCAGAGATCAAGCCGAACGATTCCTCAGAACACTCCCCATGATATATACGGTACAATATACAGAGAGACGTCTCTCCGAAGAGCCAGTGGATCGAGCTGACCTGAAATAACTATTTCGCCGACAATTCGAGCAGCTCTGCGTTGAATGCGGTCAAATGGAAGGAGTTGGTATTGGGGTGCTCCAGCCCAGAGATGGGAGCAGTATTCCATATGCGGCCTGACCTGTGCTTTATAATACAGTTATAAACGGTGGGCCAGCGTGAAATACTGACCCGCTCTATTAAGCACACCCAGCTTTTTCGAAGCTAATTTAGCTTTACCTTCTAAATGACCCCGAAACTGAACGTCACTCGAAATATCAACGCCAAGGATTCCAATAGTCAGATTGGTATCACGGGGAGCTCCCTTAAAGTTCAGAAGAAGGTCCCTATCTTCAAGATTGCCAAGGCGACGGACGCACATATCCTCCCTGACACAGGCACAAACACCGGCTCGTGACACAAATGCATGTTCCAGAAGAAGAAGAGCAAGGCCGGTTTCGCCGTCTCGAGATGGTAATGGACGGCGCTCAAGTTAAAGTGGATTCCCCTGATGTTGCAGAAGTCCACGCGAAGCGTAGGAGGGGGTGCCAATTGTCTTGCCTTTCTCCTGCCTGCAGCATGCCTTGACACGAGCGGAACACGTAGGGCAGCCTGAGCGAGAACGCTGAGGGGGGGATTCTTCGACACTGGATGTGTCGGTACCCCCCTGGGGTAAATCTAGATTAAAGTTCGCTGCCATATCAATTATGAGGGGGGGGGGGGGTCTCCGGAACCCTCACTCGCCGGACGAAACACAACAGCACAGAGTGCCATTGTTTCACGCCGAAAATTCGTAAGGGGGTGGTATTACGCCGGGCGAGCCGACCCAATGCGTGCTGCAACGCAGCGTGGCTCTACCACTCAGTTGGTGTCACTCATTTAGCACCATCTAGGGGTCACGTGTAGGGTCTCAAGGGTAAACCTACCGACGCGAGTAACATAACCCCCTTCCTTCCTTATTATTAATTATTTCGTTCCTTTATGACTACAACTTACAGACTCTGTCATTTTCTTAAACTTGACACTTTCCTAACTGGCCTCATTTTTAACTAGGCTTTTTCTTAGATGGTCTCTTTTTTAACTTGACCCTTTCCTAAATCGTAATTTTTTCATAAACTCTAAAAAAGTGGTTACGGGACACCTGTTAATACAGAGGTGTTTGTCGAAACAGTGAGAGGATATCCCATTATATATGATTTGAAAACAAAGACTATAAGAACTTACGAAAAAAAAGATAAAATATGGGATTCGATCAGTCCGGAATTTCAAATGGATGGTAAATAAAATAATAGTAAGTAATAAAAGGTCCTCAGAGTCAGATTCCGATGTTAAGTACAGGATGTCATCACCATAACAATTAAGTAGTTAGTAATAAGTACCAGATAAAGACACGCAGCTTTAGCGACTGCTCATTAGCAAATGAAGTTCGCGGTTCGCGCCGGAGTCGCGCAGGTGTGCACTTACCATCCATTTGAAATTCCGGACCGATTGAATCCTATATTTTATATTTTTTTCGTAAATTCTTTGTTTTAAGTCTTTGTTTTCAAATCAGGTGACTGCTAGAAACCGCAAGAAGCTTCAAGGGCTGGTCAGGTCACTCACTGTTTCGACGACAAACACCTCTGTATTAACAGGTGTCCCGTAACCACTTTCTTAGAGTTTATGAAAAAATTACGATTTGGGAAAGTGTTAACTTTGCAAAAGAGACCAACTAAGAAAGAGCCGAGTTAAAAATGAGACAAGTTAGGAAAGTATCAAGTTTAACAAAATGACAGAGTCTGTTGTAGTCATAATGGAACGAAATAATTAATAATAAGGAAGGTAGGTAGCTTTCTCGCACGTACACACGTTTGACCATTAAACGCGTGCGTCCCGCTCTGCCGACGCGGCTATCCCGCATTGTGGGCGCGTAGGTGTGCAAAGCGCCATAGATAAAGTATGGGTAGCGTCCGCCGCGCGGCAGACGCTCCCGCTTCGCAGTCGCTTTGGTCGTGCAGGGCCCTGATTCTGTATCGCAATCTATAGATTCCACACCTAAACCTTACCGCGCAAACGCGCCAAACGCATACGTTTTTGGGAAGATATCGTAACTTTACGTGGTTTTGAAACAAGGAATCGTTACAGAATAAGGGCCTAGGTGTGGCCAAACCTTACTCATAATCATTTTCAAAAAAAAAACATTTTTTTTAGAAACAGCCGTAAAACCACTAAAACATAAACATAAAGCAATTTGTTCTCTCCAAACTATTTCCTATAAGTGTAGAGTTAAAAAATAGCAATATTGAAGAATTTTGTGGCGTCGCTCTGACGATGACGCGTTCTTCGCAATGATCACAAAGGTTAAGCTACCCTGTTTTGTTTGGTAACCGAATGGGTCACCAATTTCTTCTTCATTTCTTTAAAGGTTCGGCCACACCTGCGCGACCAAAGCGGCTGCGAAGCGGGAGCGTCTACCGCGCGGCGGACGCTACCCATACTTTATCTATGGCGCTTTGTACATCTACGCGACCACAATGCGGGAGAGCCGCATACGGCAGAGCGGGACGCACGCGTTTAATGATTAAACAAACGTGTGTACGTGCGAGAAAGCTACCTACCTTCCATAATATTAATTATTTCGTTCCACAGGGGGTGTCACTTCGCAGTTTAGGTACGGTCGGGGTCACAGTCGCTTTA
Source organism: Scoparia ambigualis (assembly GCA_963921215.1). NCBI lineage: Eukaryota > Metazoa > Arthropoda > Insecta > Lepidoptera > Crambidae > Scoparia > Scoparia ambigualis. Next base: position 21,225,611 of record OY992510.1, on the reverse strand, counting down.
CCACTTTACAGCGATTTTCGTATGAAGCGCACCGACCGCCCGGGTACGTGCCCGTACCAAATAGACCACGCGGTGTGCAAGAGATTTTGACCTTTAGACTGGTAAAGCGACGGGGTCCGCCATTGTACGTTCGGCCGGGGCGCCTCTCGTACAGGCCACTTAAGGCGTATGTCAATTTGCAGTAGGCTGCCTCTTGCTCAGCTCGCACGCTCCAAGCTGCGCGTAAAACGAACGATAATTTCTGTGATTTTTGTGCACCTAACAATTACTACTAAACGACGTTATAATCCTTATAAAAAATACTGTTGTGTTTTCGGGTGTCTAAATAAATAATAAATCTGTGCCTCTCTTATTTTCCACCTAGTTATAGTTGCTTAAGTCTGTAGTTATTTAGCCATAAAAATCTTTACCGGTTAATCAAAAACAGTTTAATGAACAGACATGATTTTCTTTTGCCGGGTTTTGCTCGAATCACACGAAAAGTCGTAAGAGTAGGTATTTTTTGATACCTAAACTTGACTTTAGTTAGAGAGTGAACCTTCTGTACGGGTAGTAGGTACTATTAGTTATTCTGTGGTTCCACTCTATGACTACAACAGAAGATAATACAGGGGTGTTTATCGAAACAATGAGAGGATATCCCATAATATGTAGGTATATGATTTGAAAAACAAAGACTAAAAGAATTTACGAAAAAAAGATTAAATATGGGATTCGATCGGTCCGGAATTTCAAATGCATGGTAAGTAAATAATAGTACTTATCTAAGTAATAAAAGGTCTTACTCGGAGTCTGATTCCGATGTTAAGTACGAGGATGTCATCACCACAACAATTAAGTAGTTATACCATATAAAGACGCGCAGCTTTAGTGACTGTTCACTAGCAAATGAAGTTCGCGGTTCGCGCCGCAGTCGCGCAGGTGTGCACGTTAAGTTTCGCGTTGCTAGACGCTCCCACATAGCGTCCCGCTTCCCGCGTTACTGACGCGCAGGTTTGGTCGAACCTTAACGCAATTTGGAGGGCAGAACAATGCGGTATGTTTTTTGCCTTCAACTGCGTCACGTAGGTTTTTCATTACGTAAATAATTTTCCTTACTCCCTTAGACATTTCAGCCACGTGTGATTTAAAAGTAAGCCTCTCATCTAAAACCACACCAAGATACCTCTAAGAGTCCGATCGATTGATTTGATCGCAGTCACATGGTTCGCTTTGGGTTCGAGAACTACAACCGATTGAATGTATCTTCAAGACATTTAACGAGAAAGGGGCTGACGCTGCTGTCTTATGAAAACACAGAAATTTTGTTTTCAAGGTATTCAGGGATAATAAATTTTCATTTAACCAAGTCTGTACGAATGCCATACCTTCCTCTGCTTTTCGACTTACTTCGGGCCAAGTTTTATCGCAGAAAATAAGAGCAGTGTCATCTGCATAACAGATAATTTCTAAATTTTGAATTGAAAGAGAGGCGATATCGTTTATGTAAAGTAGAAAAAGAGTGGGTCCCAGAATGCTGCCCTGTGGAACGCCGAAAGTTACTGGTCTTAAACTGCTCTTCAGCTCAGAAACCTTTACACACTGATGTCGCTCTGACAAATAATCCGCGAACCAACCTAGGCCCGTTCCTCTGATACCACAAGCCTCTAGTTTCTTTAAAAGCAAATACGTAAACAGACAGCCATGGCAGCAAATACGTAAACAGACAATAGAACTGGAAGCAAAGTACCAGTCCTTGCATCTGATTGATCACCTTACATTTTGTAAAATAATATTAATCGTCTCTGTGTGGCACAGTGTTTAGATTACTGCGCTCAGACCCAGAGGTCCTGGGTTCGATTTCCAACAGGAGCTACATTATTGTACGCTTTGATTGGTAAGAAGGCTCCTTTTATATTTACCTGACTGCAATCACCGCCTTATCTGAGTCTGTGGCCATAACAAGAATGCTAGAAGATTGTGCAATGTGCATGTTTTTCTACAGATAAGAGCTAAAATTGCCCGTTCCTTAGTAGTTGAGAATTCCGGGTAAAGTGTAAGTCGACTACTCTTATAAAATGATGCGCTGTGCGTCGAAAAATCAATTATTTTTTATGCATAGCCCATTCAAAAAGTGTAATTTATCAATGTAGGTAGGGTAAACCTATGCTTTAATTAGTTATTGATTTATCTTTATTCTTGAAATTTTTGCATCCACAATGCTATGACATAGATATAGGATAAAATGTTTATTTACTACATAAAAACAACCAGTGTCAGAAAAGGCAGCCAGCGTAAATCACAAACTAGTAGAAATTAAACGAGGCTTCTGGGGTCTTGGTAGCTTAACGGATAAAGAACAGGGGGACCAGCAATCCAAAGGTCATGGGTTCGAATCCCATTCGAGCTTTCCTGAGACTGGATGTTTTTTTTCTAGTAAACATTTTATCTTATTGATATAAGTTAAAACTTAAAACATCAACCTACGTTGGGAGAACGTGGTGGATTATGACCCACCCACTGTCCATGTGGGAAGAAGCGTTGTGAGAGACGACGATGATGTTTAACTTACTTTAAGCAGGGGGGGTGTCACTCCGCAGTTTAAGTACGTTCGGCCGGCGCGCCTCCCAGGCAGGCCGCCTAGTCGTATGGCAGTAAAGGTTGTCGCGAGCCTCTATAAATAAACATACGTTATTCGTTAACGATATTTTCTGTTAGTTACTACATCTCTTTCCACATTTTATCTGCTGGTGCTGGTGCGCTGGAGGAATAGTTTAGGTGCGCTTGGTCCGGTGCGCTTCAAAATGGGTGCGCTTCGAGGAATACCCCACATCCCTAGTTGAGTGAAACACGTGTTGTCCTGTGCCTGCCTGTTGTTTACTACAACTAGAGGCGTATTTTTTAATGAAAATAAACTACTACGCAACGTAGTAAATGGACACACTGAGAGCACAAAGTGTCAAATTTATCTTAGAAATATTAATATCTCGTTCATTATGCGATTAATAATAGTATATTGTTATACAAGGGGCTAAAATGACCCATTATATACGAGGTAGTTTTACTCCCGAGCTTTAGCGAGGGAGTAAATAGAAACCGAATTTTAATGGGTTTTTAGCGCCGCGTGTTACACTCAGCTTTTCACTAAGAATGCGAGAAAATAAAACAATCCAATACAATATGAATTGGTTTATTTTATTTAAAATTAACCCGTTAGTTGCTTAAACGACACCCAAGGGAAGAGAATGGTTGGTAGTATTATTTTGATGAGCCCATCGCCGCTCTATACTGTTGGATAGTAGATATGTGCAGTCTTTCCATCTCTTCCCTTGGGTGTCGTCAAAGGCGACTAACGGACTAAAGACTGCACATACATCCAACAGCATAGAGTGGCGATGGGCTCATCAAAATAATATTACCAACCCTTCACTTTTCTTCAATTTGGTAAAAGGGTACTAACGGACTAAAGACTGCACATACATCCAACAGCATAGAGCGGCGATGGGCTCATCAAAATAATATTACCAACCCTTCACTTTTCTTCGATTTGGTAAAAGGGGACTAACAGACTAAAGACTGCACATACATCCAACACATAGAGCGTCGATGGGCTCATCAAATTAATACTACCAACCTCTCTCTTCTCTTCGGTGTCGTAAAAGGCGACTAATGGACTAAAGACTGCTCATACATCCAACAGCATAGAGCGGCGATGGGCTCATCAAAATAATATTACCAACCCTTCACTTTTCTTCGATTTGGTAAAAGGGGACTAACGGACTAAAGGCTGCACATACATCCAACACATAGAGCGACGATGGGCTCATCAAATTAATACTACCAACCTCTCTCTTCTCTTCGGTGTCGTAAAAGGCGACTAATGGACTAAAGACTGCTCATACATCCAACAGCATAGAGCCGCGATGAGCTCATCAAAATAATACTACCAACCCCTCTCTTCCCTTGGGTGTCGTAAAAGCGACTAACGGGCTAAAGTCTCACTACCTAAGCACATGTGCAGACTGTGCAGTTTTTTCTTGCTGAAGCGTGGTCTGTGTTATCTCAAAAAAGTTGTTGATCTAAGTAAACAGTAATAAGTCGAGTCTTTATTCATGATTATTTTACATGAGACTAAATACTTTTTCGTTTTTGTAGGCTCATTGTCATGTGACAGACAAAAATTTAAAAAAAAAATACTTTTTCCCTTAGGGCGAGAAAAGCTATTTTAGCCCCGCTCTAGAACGCTACAATGACGGTCTTTTTGAGCAAGAGGAGTGAAAAAACTTTTTCAAGTCAAAACCATTATTTTAAGGTAAGGAATCGTTGTTTAAAATTTCCCTAAATCAAAATGTGCACACTGTACCTATACTATGAATATGGCATTGATATTGTTATAATGACCCTTGATATTAAAACGAACGTCCTTTCTTCTAGTTATAACGGGAACTCCAATTATTATTAAGTATAACTCAAAATGTAATAATGGTAAAGGTTAGAACGGTAACCATTGTATCAGGAAAGCGGATTGTATTTGTTAGAATAAGAGCAACAATGGCAAGCTTTTGCGAACCGACCAATTACAACCTGCGTGATTTTAGTAAAATAAATTAAACGCAATGAGTCACTCAATATTTCAGTGCAAGAGTCCTTGAACACTGACTAAACTACTACTTTTGACTATTTTTGTCTCTTTAAGAGTATCATTTGGGATGGTAGTGTTGGAGGATTTGAAATAACAGTCGGAGTATTTTTTTTTACCATCTTCTGGATATAAAAAGGCCGACTCATGCTGAGAACGGTCTCTTTGCTGTCCCGAGTCTACCTACACTCAACGCTACCTACCACGTCGTGCTGCCGAAATTCTGCGCGAAATCTAACCCTGAAATATTAGGGGTTCCTGCACCAGTGTTCACCCTCTGGGCCTGTTCGCTGCCTGCCTGCTGCCTGCCCGCCTGCTAGAGCCTGCGCGTGACTAGCTCCGCCGCGGTTCCAAGTTCCGGGTAATTGCAGCCTACGAAGAAGATTAGCCTAAAGTACTTAAGTCTTTTTAAGTCCTACTCAAGCAGACAGAGTGAGCGATCCATATACCCTCCCTGAGATTGTAAATTCTTTTTAGAAGAATAGGAATAAACCTTGTTACCTATTCACTGTTTCATTCCTTTTCTGAGGCAGGGACTAAACCGCTACGTACTAATTGTAGGAGGTTTAGCCCTCAAAAACACTTCAGTGGCTATTATTTAATTAGAGAGGAAGTGTCCCTTTGAGTTCTTTTTTCCACTCTTTTTGATTTAAGTTTAGTTTAAAAAATATTTTGTTTCTAATTTTAAAAAATATATTTTTAGGGTCCCGTAGCCAAATGGCAAAAAACGGAACCCTTATGGATTCGTCATGTCTGTCTGTCCGTCCGTATGTCACAGCTACTTTTTTTCCGAAACTATAACTATACTGTTGAAACTTGGTAAGTAGATGTATTCTGTGAACCGCATTAAGGCTAGGTGTTAGTGGAAAATTAAAAGAACACGTTCTTAGAATTACTTTTTGAAGTACTAAACAATAAAAATTAAAATCTGCGAAAATTATGAAATATTGTTGAGGCATTATTCTGTGAAATACACCCGATGGAAACACGATTTTATAAAGTTGGCTCGATAGAATAAATTCACAATGTTACATATTTTTGTGTCATTTTATCTTCTTTTCCAGGTTTTATTCTTAAAATAAGTGATTTGATATTATGAGTCATTTACCAAAATGAAGCTCGTAAATAACTTGAGTTATTATAACCGATGGTTTTTTATTTATTACACCTATCAATTTTTTTAAATATAAAAATAAGTATATTGTTCTAATACTTATTTTTATATTTTAAAAAAGCCGCTTCGCTGTTATACCCGTCCCTTACCGTTGTACCGTCGAGAGAACGAGAGGGAAGCGCTCGAAATACCTCCCCTTAATGTTTTCACACAAAAATAATAAAAAACAATAAATTTTGGGGGTTCCCCATACATAGAACTGAAACTCAAAAATGTTTTTTTCATCTAACCCATCCGTTTGGGGTATCTATAGACCTATCCGTCTTCAAAAATGATATTGAGGTTTTTAATATAATTTATTTTTAATATTTCGAAATACTTACCGCAATTTTAGCTTTCATAAAATTATCTAGCTGGAAGTTAAGCCCTTTATGGCGGTTTATGCAATACTTAAAAGTGTCGCTTAATATAATTGGGCCGCGATTTCCAAACATAATTGTTGGACGCTTTACTTATTTTTCTTGTCATTCTCTGGATGTTGGAAGGCGCTTATGATGAATTGTCCCAGTGGATATCACTATCCATAATCCTTTTTTTTCCCTGCCGATATTTAAAAGAGGAGGGCAGTTAGATGAAAAACGATTCAAATATTTACTTACGCCAATGTAATATGTCGGTTACCGTATGCAAAAAAAAAACTTAAATGGCTAAAATAATTACATATATTATAAAATTTTGAAGAAGTGGATTAACGTAGTAATATCTTGTAGGTATATAAATGACAAATGTAACTGGTTCCAATATTCATTATAATGAGTATTTACCTACCTTTGTCATGTATCTGGTTTTTATATGTATTTATGTGAATGTTTGTAGTACCTTCGTTGATTCTGTTTATCACATAGGTACTAACTTTGGAATCAGAATAATGGTTAAATGTCTTATATGTACTTAAATATGTATATTTAAAAATCGTCGTTACACAGATCGTCTACTTCTGGTCTGTCAGCAGTTATTTCCCTTGAATATACATAAATATGCATAAATACGACTATTATCCCCGAAGAGATAGTCAGAGACTAGGCACTAAGGACACCAAAAGCAGTCCTCTGCCATAGTCCACTTTTTACCAAATAGCAATATTTCACTTGAATTTTTTTTTGTTCTTCTAATATCATGCAATTAGTCCTTATTTTAAGCAGATGCGTTTTAGAAGTATTCCGGCTGGTGGAGCCTGTTCCACAGCTGGGACTGCTCACTAGGAATCTGGAAGCTTATATTATGTCAATTAATTCCAGAATTTGGCGTCTCCTTAATCGTCCTAACTTTTGGGTAAGTAGTACTGAGAACCTAGTCAACTGGCAAACGCTCGACGGGTGACAGTGACAAAATCGCTAATCAAATTCGCTACAATATATCGATATTGATAAGCTAAGGGATATAGAACATACAGGCTTGTCCTAGTAATTTATTGTTTGATGATAATCTAACGCTTAGGTAAGATTAATAAATGGGAAGTAACCTTTAGAGCATGTAACCACACCGATCACCGTACCTTTTGAGTTTTAGTGAATTGAATGTCACTTTACTAGGAAATTCGGGTAGACTCCTTGAGACAATTTGAAAAGTGAATCGCTTATTTCGCCGGAAGTTCACCAGGCAAGCACGTTTGTAAATAAGTACTTACCTATATGATGACGAGTGGCTGACCTACCATAGTATGACATTGATATGAGACCAAACCCATTTTTCAGCAAATATAAATAAATTAAGACTGAAGACAACAAGCAAACGCTTACTGCCAAGAATTTCTCATAAATATTATCAACTTGACGTCTGTAATGAAATAAGTGATAACACTAAATTATGTTACAAACCGCGCGAACATTTAAACAGTTTGATATAAGATGCGAGTACCCACTAGGTAGTGATTAAAACTTTTGCATCTTGTATGAGTACTACATCGCCTAAAGTAACTCTATGGCGTAGCGGCTACGGCGTTCGGTTTTAATTGTCTAACTGCAACACCTATCACATTACTTGTGTAATTGATTATTGTCCTAAATAAAATAAAATTAAAAACATTTCAAGTAAGTAAGTACATTGTTTAGCTAGTTAGCTTAAAACTAATTTTAAAACATGCAAACTAGCGAAGCAATGTACTGTTACTTGAAAGGTAATGCTATAGGTTCAACTTATGCAAAAAGTCCCCGCCCGCGCCGCCCCGCTTTGTGATCTTGCCAGTTACGCAACTTTCACATTACCGAGTTAAAGGATGGGTAACCAAATAAAAACGTCTCGAGCACCTCCGTGATTCGGAAGGCATGTAAAGCACACTGCGGTTGTCTTAGCCCAGGGCGTAGCCTGTTATAGCCCGGTCTCCCTGAGTGCTGTCGTTCATGTGGGAAGGCCTGTGCCCAACGGCAGGACGTTCATAGGATGACGATGATGACAACATCGCCCTAATATAGGATTGCTTCATTGTTACTTATTTATAGCGGTAGGTACCGAAAAAAATTGAAAATAAAAGTCAAATCATTTATTAAATATACGCCTTCACAGACACAATGACATGATCGTGGTCTCTACGCGACAAGTTAAAATATTTATTTATTTTACATTATTTATTTCACTGCCATCAATTATAAGTTGGTTGATAATGTTTAGAAATAAAACATAGGATTATTTATTTATATATTTACTTACCAAACATAATTTTAAAACAATTAAGTAAGTAATTATAATTTTATATAATAACCTTAGTATGTTGATAATGAATCAAGTACAACTTCAATAGCTTAATGTTATCACTAGTAGAAATTGATATACTTAAACATTTTCTATAGGTACCTACTGCAAGTAAAATTAAATATCAAGTAAAAAATAACATTATTGTTGTATTTTTTAATATATTCTTATTTCTTTACCTAACTCTCTCAAAGTCAATATAAGGCTTCACTTTCTTTTATTAACATTAAAACGTGTAACCATAAAAATAAATGCCAATTGTGTGAATAAGAAGGTAGGTACTGTTTTTTTAGTACCTACCTAAGTAAATCTTTAATAAAGTACAATAAACTTAGAACTAAATTAACTATATACTTAATTTTTCCCCATCATATAAACCAAATTACTATTTTATTGGTTAAATATATTATGGCACACTGTTCCTTTTTGTAGAATAAAATGTTGTCAATGAAGGTACTGTTTTTTTGTACCTAAGTAAATCTTTTAAAATAAAGCACAATAAACTTAGAACTAAATTTACTTTTTCCATCATATAAACCAAATTACTATTTTATGGATTAAATATATTTATGGCACAGAGTGCTCTTATTTGTAGAATAAAAACGTTCTCAACATTAGAGCTCCACAAAATAAAATCATGAAAATAACTAAATTCAACGATGCCAAAGCCATGTTCAGTTCAATGCAGTTTCATTGTTGGATATGACATGTGGTACACACCCCTCCTTTCTTGTGAGCCTGATGCAGCATTAAATAATGGTGTTATTATCATTAACCATGCTCTTTGAAGGTATCCAGAATCTCCTAAGAAATTAGAACAATATACTTATTTAATTAAGTATAGAAAATTGTCACAAATAAAAAGTTAGTAGGTAAGTACCTATCTATTATACAAAATTGCTTGATATTGTTTTTACCAAATAACCATGTTTGTTCACCATTCTGAAGAAGTCCATCCACCAAATTATGAGGTAACATTTAAGATTTTTGAATCGTCGTCTCAAATCTGCAAAACCACATAAAATAGTTTTATCTTTATGTCAATACTCTTTATTCTAGCAATTTTAACAAAACTGACATTTTCTGGTAAATCCCAATATAATAATAGGCATAATACTTACCTTTATAATGTAAGTACGTAATAATTTATTTATTTAAACTTACCGTTTGAACATAAAGACTGATATCTTTTCTATAGACAAAGATGCTTGTCTGTATAAGATTTATCAGCTTTAAGGGTACAGTCAATAGGTACACCTTACTACACTTAGAGCGTTGGTTTAATGCTCTAAGCTACTACCTACATCTGGCAAATTGAATCTTCCTTGGAACCTGTAAAACAAATAGGCAATCTAAGTTATAAATTGATAAATGGACATTATGGATAGGTTAAATTTAATATTTATACAGAAAGTCCCTTACTGTTGTCTTATTCTTGACCTTTCTTGTCATGATTAAAGGTACTTAGGTGGATTTATTTGGCCAAAATGTTTGTATGGTTGAGAGCCTCCACAAATTGTCATGCAGCGACTTGCTCTTCGTTGCGGAAAATGTTGCATGATTGATACATAATTATTTATTGGTTACTCACGTCGCAACGGCGATATTAGCACGCAATTCCCGGCAGACCTTAGTTAGATATTTGAAAGTTAGTAAACGAGAACTCCGAGAACTATTCACAAGTACAACAAACTCGGGATTTCGTTAATTTCATGCTCCAAGCAACGTCGGGAAACAGTTCTTCCTTAGCGCCTGAGCACCATTCTTTCATTATTGCAGTCCACAAAAGCCCTAAAAAGAGCATTAAAAACAAAACTTTCAACACAACACAACTCTTCCTTCATCAGCTGATCAAACAATCGCCATTTTGTGTGACGATAAGCGTTAATTTTTATCTTCAAGGTTTGAGTGATCGCTAGATTTGCGATTCTTGGCTTGTCAAACTGTCAATTAGGTCTATTTTAGCGTAAATTTTACGACGTAGGTAACTTTTGCTTATGTCAATCCCATACATTCTGTTTATCGTAGCGATGATTTCGTAGCGTTTAATTTGTTTGCCAATTGGCTAGGCCCTCTGCTAGCTAATTTGCGTGGCGTTGCAAACGGGCTTTTTAAGATTTAGTATGAGCATATATTCTTAACTGTGCTTAATTGTAGGTATTCATGGACCTCGGAGTTTTTTAAAAACCAGGGTGCATTCGTTATTTGTTTTAGGATAGAGTCATCAGATCTCTCTGTATCATGTTAATATTAATACTAGACTGGCAAGCAGATCTGAATCCCATATGTCCAAATAAGTGTGAGAATAGTCTCTAATCTACAAAAGTATTGTTAATAAACAGTGCTGTCTTTCTACTAAGCAGCCAATAGAGTTCCCGGTATTTTATGTTAAGTTAATCTCTCTTCGCTTGGATATGGTTTCTCCAGGTCAGTCTGCGATGGAGATGCATCCCGAGATATTTGACGCAGTCACTGTGTGAGAGCAGAGTTGGTCACACAGTTTTACAGGTGGGCAGTCCCTTCTTCTCAAAGTGAATGTGATGTGTGTAGATTTAGAGGAGCTGGCTTTAATTCTCCACTGTCTTAACCACTTCTCTACCGTTTCGAGTCCCATTTGTAGAATCTGTTAGGCTTCTTCACACTTCGTACTTGACGCCAGAATGGCTTTGTCATCTGCAAATATTGCTATGGTTACCACATTGCTCCAAGGTAAATGGTATGTATATATGGTATGTAGTATGGGGCCCAGTACAGACCCTTGAGTACTCCCGCGTGTAATTGGTATAAAAGGGACGTGCATTCTTTTTCCTGGACTTCTCGAATCTGGAATCTCCAAGATGACTTAAAATGCAAAAATAATCTATGCGGTAGGTTTGTTTTTATTTTTTAAAGGAGGCCCTCGTTACACACCCTGTTGAAAGCCTGTTGAATGTCCAGGAAAGCGGTCGAACAATATTTCTTCTTTTTCAGGGCATTTCTGATTACCTGGCAAACCTAATGGATTGCTTCTATTGTAGCGTGGTCTTGCCTGAAGCCAAATTGATGTTCTAGTATCATAGACTGTTCTGAAATAGCTGACATTAGTCGATTTATGAGAATTCTTTCAAATAACTTTGACAAGGTTGGAAGTAGACTAATAGGTATATTGTAGTGAAACACGCATGTTGGTTAAACACTGATTTTATTAACAAGTATATCAACCTACCCACATACATGATTAAATATGCATACCCCCACGATATAATACTACATCTTTTCCCTTATAAAAACAAAAAAAAAACATATTTTTTTTTTTACATATGCGACATAAGTTTAAACATAACATGGTTTAAAGTAAATAAAAAAAAACATTTCCTAAGCTAAGTTAATTTGACAAATTATATACCTACTAATTATAAATGATTGCTTAAACATAATACTAATTACTATTTACTAATTCTTAGACATAGCCTAAGTACAAAAACCCTCACCAAAAAAAAAATGTTTGTGTAACCAAGTAGTATCTGAAACATTATCTGTCTTTATTAGACGTCCCAAAAACTAAATTTCTCAGCATTCGCGCAGTTCGTTCCCCCGACCTTTCTACCGGAACATTTGGTGGAGATGGTGATCGTGATGACTCACCTCTAATAGAATTAAACGAGCTCGTTGGGCTTGTATCACTACAAGCCCGAGAACTTTCTGATGTTGGTGGTGGTGTGTGAGTGTCGCGAACCCTGTCTACCTGTCGCCGGCGGCGACGGATAGCAGCGCCCGACGCCACTGTGGAATTAAAACCATAACATGGTTGCGATGTGACTTCTATGGAACGTGACGGACCATCAGATCGTTGTGCGTACGATTGCCTCATATAACTAGCGGCTTTCTTGCGTACCACCAGATGACTGCGAGTGCGACGAAAGGACATCAGGCAAATTCCTTTGACAATAGACCCAAAAATGTATAGCATTTCTGTTTGTACCATAATGTAGGTATGTAAATAGTAAATCGTGGAAACTATTCAGAGTTTAATAAAGATTTTTATTAGAAGAGATATTCACGTTTGAAATATTTTTCTTTGGTAACACTGACACTAGTATAGCCACACTTGTAACTCAAACGAAACGTTTAGTTAAGTGCTAAATAAACATAGTGTTTTAAAAAAAAATACTAAAAGTAGGCGTACTAATTCAAATTAAAATTATTTATTATGTTTTCTTGTTGTACACAAACATTTTAAATATCAATCACGATACGGATGAAGCGTGTGGAATTCTGTTCTGTTTATTTAATTAAGTGGTTGTAACCAAACGCTTCAGTTGACAGTGATTGACAATGTCAGTGACAGACGATAGGCTGGCTGACAGATCGAAAATGGCATGGCATTCAAATCAAAGCGATACCCATTTTCAAGTATTCGCCTATGCTATAATAACAATAAAAATCTAAAAGTGGAGATTTCTCTAACTTCAGAATTATTTCTCCGAGAAATCCAATCCAGCCAACTTCTGTCAATGTCATTGTCATCTGATGCATAGCGCCTTGTTCTTACGCAAAAAAATAGTGATGGCGGCCACAAAATGACCGTTTCATAGTCGTAGTTTTGTTTTCTAATTAATTAATTTCGGCCAAATAAAGGAGTTTAAAAATAAAGTTGATACTGATTTAGGTATATAATGACACATAGTGCATATAGATAATAGAAATAACTTTATACATTTTCGGGTCAAATGTGCCTGATGTCCTTTGTTTCCTTGTTCGTCCTGCACAATAAATGAACGAGGCTCTGGAGTGCGTTCTATAATCGTAACCGGTTTTTTATATGCATTGCACACCAAAGTCGCCTTGTCACCTAACGATATTCTATTTAATGGCCGCGCCGATTTATCGTATTGCTCTTTAATGTAACGTCTTTTGGCCATCAGAGCTCGATAGTTTCTATCATTATCGACCGGTTCTTTTAACATTTTTTTAGTAATCGGTAATCTAGTTTTCAGACGTCTACCCATAAGCATTTGCGCTGGAGAATCTATTCCAATTTGAGATGAGCATCTAAAGTTTAACAAGCTCAAATTAAAGTCTTGACCTGAATCTATACATTTCTTTAACAATTTTTTTACTGTTTGAACGGTTCTCTCACTTTTGCCGTTTGACTGGGGATAGTGTGGCGATGAGGTTATGTGATGTACTTCCCATTCACGCATAAATGCTTTAAACTCTTTTGAATTATAAGCAGGGCCGTTATCGGTAACTAACTCGGCCGGTATACCGTGTCGCGCAAATTGTGCTTTTAGAAAATATATAACTTGCCTACTACCTATCCCAGTTAACTCACCTACTTCAACATAGTTGGAAAAGTAGTCCACCAATATAATGTACCTTTTTTTTCTATATTCAAATATATCAGACGCCAGTTTATGCCAAGGCAAGGAAGACACATAATGCTGGTTGAGCGGCTGCCGGCGCGGGCGAGGCGCGTGCAGCGCGCATGCCTCGCATCGGCGCACAACTCGCTCCACATCCTCACTCATACCCGGCCAAAACATCACCTCACGTGCGCGTCGCTTACATCTCTCTATGCCCAAGTGACCTTCGTGCACACGATTCAACATCTCCCTTCGCAGTCCACGTGGAATAAAGACACATTCCCCTTTGAAAATAATACCATCAATATAATGAAGTTGTTCACGATACGACCAAAAAACATTTACATTCGCACTCACATCACGTCTATTTTTTGGCCAACCATTTTCTATATACTTTTTTAGCCACTTACAGTCCCCATCGGCCTCTGTTTCTTTTCTAATTAAATTCTTTTTTACATCACTGAACGGTACGTACTCTAACATAAAACATGTCTGCACATCCACTTCCTCAGATATACGATCATGCATCGATTCATTCAAGGGAGCTCGTGACAATGTATCTGCAATATACATATATTTTCCCGGTACATACTTAACTTTAATATCGAACCCTTGTATTCTAAGCATCATACGCTGTAAACGAGCCGGTACAGACACCAATGGTTTATTAAAAAGAGCTTCGAGCGGTTTATGATCACTGTGAACTATAACATCAGACCTACCATAAATATATTGTCTAAACCGTTCCACAGCAAACACAATAGCCAGCATTTCTTTTTCTATCTGGGCGTATCTACTTTGTGTATCCGTAAGTGTGAGCGATGCAAACTCAACTGGGCGGTCATTCTGTAGGAGCACTGCGCCCAGGGCAACGCTACTGGCGTCAACTGACAACACCACAGGTAATTCCGGCGAGTACAACATTAACACAGGTGCGCTCGCCACTTTACACTTTAACGTATTAACAGCTTCCAAATGACATGGCTCCCATATCCACTCGACGTCTTTCTTTAATAGATTTCTCAACACATTGACACACTCTGAACAATTTTGAATAAATTTTGATAAATAATTAACCATGCCGAGGAATCGGTCCAACGACTTCCTATCTGTAGGATGAGGCATGTCTACTATAGCCTTTACCTTGCAGTCATCGGCTCTCATCCCATTTACATCAAATCTATGACCTAAATATGTTATTTCAGAAACACCAAACTTACATTTGTTACGGTTAAACTTAATTCCAATATTTTTTGCACGCTGAAATAATGACTCTAATCGTTTATCGTGTTCTTCTTTCGAACGTCCCCACACTATGAGGTCATCACTGAATGATTCTAATCCTTCTAAGTCCTCTAAGTATTGTCTAAGTTTTCCATGGAAAACTTCCGGTGCACAACTTATACCATAAGGTAGGCGCAAAAACTGGTACCTGCCAAACGGTGTACCGAACGTACACAGGTCCGCACTGGCATCATCTAGTTGGACCATCCAAAAGCCACAACGAGCGTCAAGCACGCTGAAAACGCTGGCACCGCGCAGCTTCACCGCCAACTCCGTCACCGTCGGCAGAGAAAACTGTGCGCGCCGCACCGCACGATTTAAAGGCCTAGGGTCCAAATATACACGAATGCTGCCATCTTTTTTAGCTACTAATACAATTGCATTTACCCACTCTGTCGGATGTGTAACCTTTCTAACTACACCGAGTTCTTCCATTCTCTTTAATTCTGCTAGTAATTTATCTTTAAGCCCCAACGGTATTTTTCTAGTTGGACACATCACAGGTGCCACACTTTTATCAATTACAATACTATATTGCCCTGGTAACTTTCCTAACCCTTCAAATAAATTTGTATATTTATCTATATTTATAATATCTATGTTTTTTATCAATTTCATAACTATACATCCTTTTAACCCCAAAACATTTTGACAGTTCAAATCTGCAACTACAAATGGTAATAAATAACTTTTATTCTTATAACAAATAGTTAAATTAATTACACCAATAATAGGCAATAAATTTCCAGTAAAAGAATGAACTCTTTTTGTAAACGGCTTAAGGTCTTTAAAAGACAACCCTAAACTTAAAAAATAATTTTTAGAAATCACATTTAACATCGAACCCGTGTCTATTTTAATCACCAAATTTTTACCATTACACAAAACATTTTTAATCCATTCAATAGGTGACTTACTCAGTTTTTTGTCTTCGTTAATAGTGTTCACATAGAACATTTCCTCACCTTCACTCTCCGTTGAATGTAAACTTAAGTTTAGCACTTCACGCATTTTATTTTTACGCCCGCATACACGTGAAAAATGACCTTTTTTGTCACAAACAAAACACATCGCGTCACGCGCTGGACATCGATCACCGCCAGCACAGCGGGCGCTGCCGCACCGTTCGCACATGCCGGCGCTGCCGCAGGCGGCCCGAGCCCGCGCGCCGCTTCCGCCGCTCCCGCGCCGCGGCCAGCCAGCTCGCTGCCGGAAGCGCGCACGCCCGCCGCCGCGCGATGCGTAGCTGGCGCCCCGCGCCGATACAGCATTAACTTGCACCTCTGAACCGCCATCGATACATAAACTTTCTTCTTTAGATATTTCTGCCGCTTGGCAAATTTGTATGGCTTTCGATAGTGACAATTCGTCTGTACGTAGCAAACGGTCCCTTACCATGTTATTCACAATTCCACAAACCATCTTATCACGCAATAAGCTGTCCTGCAATTCGCCGAACTCGCACTGCTGACTCAATATCCTCAAAGCAGTAACGTATTCGTCAACAGTCTCACTTTCATCTTGATTGCGTGTAAAAAACTTGTAACGCCGCACAGTAACATTTGGTTTGATACAAAAATGCTTATCGAATTTTTTCAGTAGACAATCTATGTCATCTTCACTTTCTTTATCTTCAAATGTAAACGTAGTATAAACCTCGTATCCCGCCGGTCCTATGAGGTTAACCAACAAGCTAGCCTGAACTTCCTTCGGCTCCTTGCTCACTCCAGACGCCTTTACAAATACATCGAATAGCTTCCGCCATTTACGCCACGACTCCGCTCTGGTAGCCGGGCCACCTTCGAGTAATAATTCCGCTGGAGGACGAGCGTGTTCCATAATTTACAAGTATTTAGTACAATTAAATATTATTATCACACTGTAAAATAAGATTTATTAACAGTTTACTTAAGTATTGAATATTTAATTGCGCCACCGCTGTCACCATGTAGTGAAACAGTGGTCACTTTATTTTTTGGTTTGCCTGGCTTATAGATCATGATGATTTGGGACACTTTCCACAAGCCTGGAAAGCATCCTGTCTTCATTACGCCATTGAAGAGCATAGTAATGTACACAAACCCTTCATGAGGCCATTCGCTTAATATCTTTTTCTCAATGAGGTCAAATCCCGTAGCCTTTTTGTCGTCTAGGTCTTTATGGGGTAATCTAGTTGCAGGTCATCATTCACATCATTCAAAACTCGGTCGATATACAAAACTGTCTCGGGGTCAGGTTCATAAATCCCAGAATCTGAAATCGAAGACGGTGAGTATAGTAACGATTTAGTAGGTAACGAATATTTTTAATTACTGTAAAATGTTGATTACTTTGTACCTCAGACTATAATAAAAAAAATAAAAAAATAAGCCTTTATTGCTGTAAATAAACAATAAACTTTGAACTTATACTAAAAGTTAACTAATTATATCGGCAACCTGTTTTTCTTTTACAGCTTGTCCTTCGACAAAGGCCTCCTCTAAAGCTTTCCATTTTTTTCTGTCCCTTGCAGTGCGTGTAATTCTGAACCAAATACCTTTTTTAAGTCGTCTTCCTATCGCTTAGGTTGTCTACCTTTGCTCCTTTTGCCGCTCGGGTAACATTCTGTTACATAGTCTCGTCCATTTATCTTTTTCTTCACTTAGCATGTGTCCTGTCCATCTCCATTTCAGGCGTTTGTAGACGATATGTATATTTTTTTATTTCGTTTTATTCTTTATATTTTCTTATCTCATCTTGTCCCTTCTTTTAACTCCAATTGCGCTTCTTTCGATCCCATTTTGACATACTTGCATTTTTTTGTGTTGTTGCCAGTTAGTGTTGTGATGTTTGACATCCATAATATGACAAACACGGGAGAATGCACGTATTAAAAACTTTTCTCTTTTCTTTGATTGGCATATGTCTTTCATGGGACCAAAACCGTTTCCAGCTGTTTGCTATCCTCCTATCTATATCCTATTGCATTGTTTCTTCTGTAGATAATAGTTGTCCGAAATATATGTATTCATACACATATTCTATTTGTCCACCGTTTATCTTAATATCTTTTTAGTCGAATTTGTAATTACCTTCGTTTTTGTTGTGTTCATTGTTAGGCCTTCCTTGGCGCTTTCATCTGATATATGTTGTAGCATGTGTTCCAGGATGTCTGGGTCTCCAGAAAATAGGGCAAAATCGTCTGCGAAACGAAGGTGGTTAAGTTTGTCCCCCTTAATGTTGAGTCCATACTCTTCCCATTTCAGGTTTCTAAAGATTATTTCTAAAACCACGTAAATAGTTTCGGTGAAATGGGATCGCCCTGTCTGACGCCTCTTTCGATATGAAATTCTGCTCTTGTTCTTTTCAGCATGACTTGGGCAGTACTCTGCGAGTAGATCTTCTTGAGTATACTTGTGTACTTGGTCTCAACTCCCTGGCTTTTTAGTGCCCTCCCTATACTATCGTGGTCTAAGGAATCAAATGCTTTGTTAAAATCCACGAACCCTGAGTAGTAACTTTGTGAAATTCCTTATATTTTTGGAGTATCTGTTTTACGACGTGAATGTGGTCAATCGTCGAGAATTTACTTCGGAAGCCAGCCTGTTCTTTGGGTTGGTTTTTATCGAGCGTGATAGCATTTCATGATAGTATTATCTTTGAGAATACTTTGTATATGTTTGACATTAGGCTTATTGGTCTGTAATTGTTCATATCTTCTTTACTTCCTTTCCTTGTGTATCAATATTATAGTTGACTGAGTCCAATCGTTAGGGATGTTTTCAGTTAATAGGATGTCATTGAATAGTTCTGTAAGTCTAGGAGCAATCACCGGTAGAGTACATTTTAATATCTCGTTAGACACTTGATCTGGACCTGGTGCTTTGTCTAGTTTCTGTGTGTTGATTGCTCTAATCATTTCTTCCTGTAGTATTATCGATACTGGTTCTCATTCTATCGTTGTTTGCTTTTGGTTTTCTACTCGTGCTATCGTTTGTCTTTGATAAAATATTCTAAAGTAATCTGTGGCGGTTTCGAGTATCACTTGTCTTTTACTTGTGGAACTACCATGTTTGGTTTTTATGTTTGGCATCCATATTTAAGTTTTATTTAATTCCTTTAAATCTTTTTGATCACCCCAGTTTTTGCAATGAAAGTTTTTAAAGTGTTTTGCCTTTTTATTTTTCTGTCTTTTCTTATGTGTTCATTTATCTTTTTACTTAATATAGATATTTTTGACGTGTTTGTTTATTTTTCTCTTTGTGTATGAATTCCATCATATCATTAATCAATTGTTTAGTTTATAGGGACAATGTATTTTCAGTTTGTTTATTTTTTTTCCTGGCTTCTGTTTTAAGTATAATGAATAAGTAGTCATAACGTTCCTGAATTAGTTGATTATTCACTTGTCTATTCCTGTTCATTGCAGTGTTTATATTATCATATATTTCATTATCATTATTATCATTATCATTAGGAGCACATAAATATTTCCAGTAATTGCAAGGGCAGTTTTGTGTGTCATTTCACTAATTCCAATTAGGTCCCATTTGATGTTGTCTACGGCTAGCTGTAACTTCATCAGTTTTTCAGGTGTTCGTAGTGATCGCGTGTAATAAGGTCACTATGTATATGTCCGAGATCGTTCTGTTTGATTATCTTGTTTCTTCATTTTTTTATTAGAGGGTCGTAGATATTTTCTCCTACGAGGACCAGTCGACTGTGGGGAGGGTTTTGTATTGCAGGTTTCCCATTTTCTTTTTTAGTATTTAACTTCTTTTTCCGGTTTTCGTCTATTAGTTGCTATTGTTTATTATTGTTAAGTTTGTGAGTTTGCGAATTTGATCTACCTCTCAATACGTACATCGAAAGGCATTGATCCTGTTTTCTTTCGACGTCAATGCAATTTGTTTTCTTGGTTGGATATTAGTTTGTGGCGGTGAATACTGTTTCCTCATTCGTTCTTCCTTAGTTGTGCTTTCTTTTATAATGAGTTTGTCGTATTTGAGATACGCAATATTTCCCTTCTTCTTTTCTTCTTCCAATTTTGGCAGTAGATCTCTTCTTTATATCATTACTTCTTTAGGAAATTCATCTTTCACGTACAGGTTCTTTAGTTTCTTTTTATTTTTTATAATTTGAGTTTTTTTCATGCATTTACGAATGACAGAAGAATTAGCCTGGGATTATCCTCTGTGATCATTTTTCCAAGGCAGTGTACTTTATTCACTTCGCATTCTTCTATATAAAATCCTAAATACTCCTTAAAAGCCGTCTTTATCTTATCCATTATTATCTGCATATTCAAAATATATTAGATACTTCGCACTGTTTTCAATGTGAGTTAAACATTTACAGAGTCTATGTGTGAGGGGACGAACGAAGCCAAAACACCATTGGAAACATTTGGCTCGATAATAAAAAATCCTGAAGTTACCTCTGAAATTTCATATAAATGCACATTACGACCGTGTTTTACAATCATAATTCCTATTAAATCATAAACACATAGGTATTTACCATTTCGATTTCTTGACTGATTTGGATTTTCGAAAAACTAAACATTTTTATTAAGTTTTTGATAAAAATGTTAATAGCGCTTACGAATTACTGCGGACCCGGCCCAGCGCAGCACCCGCGAGGGCCCGCGCAACATGCAAATTTTCAATCAAACGCCTAAGGTTAAGGCGTGTCCCCATACTGTAGATACTTAGAGGCTCTTCTACATGCAAAAACTCAGCTCGTTATGCTCTTGCAATCTTATTTTTATATTGGTAGTATTTAATAGTCTTTCTTTTTTATTTATTTATTTATTTAATTTATTTGTTTCTTCTTCTTTTTGTTTAAAAGATACTGTAAGACGTTGTTCGTTTTATTTTAAATCGAGCAATACCTGTTTTTTTTTTTGATTGATTGATTGAATTTTCTTTTGTATGTGTTGTGTTGTCTTGTAATCGTATTAAATGTTATTTTTGTTGCAATGGAAAATGTCCTTCTATGATAGGGAGGGTTCCAATTTGTATTGACGCTCACAATTTGTATATTGTATACGTACCTACTTAGTAACTATTTAATCGGTGGTAATACCTACATGCATGATTCGCATATCACGCAGGCTATCAACTTCAAATGCTTAATCTTGCACGATAAAAGTCTGGGTTTTTAAATGTCATTTGCTGTATTTGTTAATTATTTGGCTAATTACAACCATTAATGTTATAGCTAACCGTGTCGCGTAGAGGTTAAAGAATACTACCCTCTTCCCTTGGGTGTCGTAAAAGGCGACTAACGGACTAAAGACTGCACATACTTCCAACAGCATAAAGCGGCGATGGGCTCACCACCTGTCATGCTGAACACATGTGCAGTTCCTATCTACTCACCATTGTGGGTAAGGCTTCGCAGCTGGAACTAAAGGTCCGGCTGTTTGTTGCTCAATGGTACTACGGGTTTCCGTCCGGTTCACGTCCCCCGCTGGTTGTGCCCTTACCGGCGCCTCCGGCGGGATTCTGGACATGGGTTGGACTCGTAGTTTCTCGTGGTTAGCTGTAGATCTTGGGAATGTTCGTTTTATCCTGGTATTGTGTGCCAGGGCTTCCAAACTAATGCACACCGAGCGGGGCTTAGGGAGATGGGGTATGAGAGTCAGTGAGTAATGCAGGTCAAACAGAACGCGGCACAGAGTATGGCTATGTCGCACGGTGGCCCCCTTCGCAACTCCACCGCGCAGGCGAACACGGCGGCGGACCGCCATAGTTGCGGCGCTCGCGTCTTCGGCAGCGAGGCACTAGTCACAAGGGGGAATTTGATGTAATATTTTCGAAATTTTGATAAAAAAGTAAGTATTTACTGCAGTAGGTTTTAAGGTTAAAGTTATTTTAAGTTGTTGTATCATGGTTGAACTTAGAGGGTATCCTGCCTTTTCTCCAAAAACTGTTTGGCAGATTATCACTTGCCAACCAACGTTTCGCCAAGGTTTCACTTTGACAATTTGTATGACAACGTTCCATTTGGCAGATTTTTTTTAATCTACAACGGGTAAGCGCTAGGCCTTCATCTCACCTGATGGTAAGTGACGATAAGGCTGAAGGTGGAAGCGCGCTTCACCCGGAATCCTAAACCACTGAGGAACTGGCTATCTTATCTCTAACTGTCGGAACACAACAATGCTATAAACATCGTTGTTATGGCGACAGACTTAGATAAGATGGATTGTTAAGCTGATTATTATAATGACACAAAACGTATGGGACATTTATCATTTGTCAAATATTTCACTAGTGGTGGTAGTGGTCACAAAGTGGTGATAACGATTTAGAAAATATTGAACCACCACACCATGAACGCACGTGGAGATCAGTCTCTGTGTATGATATGCCTTAAAGAAGGAAAGTCGAGAGAGGTTTGGTACCGTTGCCATCTCTGTGGCAGATGGGGCCCATTAAGCATGCTCCGGATGTGATTATCCAAGTCGGTATTATTCTGATTATTGCCTAAAAAACTACACGGAACTACACGTGTTCACGGGGAAACTCTCCCAAGACACTAGTCTTATTGATTTGGCTTCAAGACATAACGCAGATGGTCTCCTGCGCGAGTTGGTTAACGACGCACGGACGTCTGGCACTACTTGTATAACCTGACGGTTGGTCTCGAGGTGCCAGTACAAATAAAATTTTTGATATACGGAGAGGGGACGTCCTCATTGTCTAGTCTCTGACTAACCCTTCGGGGATAATAGTCGTGATTATATGTATGTATATATGCGCAGCTCTAATATTACATACGTATGTACTCAATATTAGAACAATATGCTATTGCTAACTGTGCTATTGTTACTCGTGGCTTGATTGACAGCGACTGATACCAAACCGATAACGTAGGGCATTGTTACATAATTTATATACTGTATCACAATCGATGTACCTATAAATAAACACGCACAGCTCCTATATGCTTCTACTTCTTGTTCTTATTCTTCTTCTTCTAAGGGGACTCTCCGACTAGTGCAGGTTGGCAGCCAGCTCTGCTTTTGGACTTGTTTTTGGCAAAGCAAAAGGGTTCCTAATTCCTATACACTTACACTAACACTGCATATTAAATATCTCTATTATTCACTTACCGCATTGTTGTATTATTTTTAATGATTTTTCTAATATTTTTAATAGTCTTTGGATAAAATTAAAATAACACATTACTAAGTATACATATCTCGTATCTACGATACATGTATGTATCGTAGATACGAGATATATACATGTATACGTAGTCTGTTCTAAAGTATCGCGAATATCGAATATTTGTGTTTTTTCAAAAATTATTTATTCATGAATATCTATGTTGTCCCTTTCGAAGAAATCCCCACCAGTTATTATTTAGTTGTGGCATCGTTTTTTCCAATCCTCGAAACCCTTTAAAAAATATTTTTTGTGATATCTTTCAGCTCCTCCTTCGATGCTGTCTAAATAAATATTTTTTTTAAAAACACAATAGTTTTTGACTAGACCTCGTACACCAGGAACAACTATAATCTTAAAGATAGTTTGGGCAAAGGCGGCTTTGTCGCTATAAGTGACAATCTTTGGTTTTTTTTTTTAATGCTAAGCCTTGCAAATGACCCCACTCCACCTGATGTTAAGTGGAAATGAAGTCCAGGCGCGAGGACAACTGGTGCAGCGTAAGAGACGTAGCATCAGTCTGCACCCTCAATCTGCCGGCCCACAAAGTGCTTCTTCACGCCTCGTTTGAAGGACCCTATGCCATAGGTAG
Source organism: Scoparia ambigualis (assembly GCA_963921215.1). Taxonomy (NCBI): domain Eukaryota; kingdom Metazoa; phylum Arthropoda; class Insecta; order Lepidoptera; family Crambidae; genus Scoparia; species Scoparia ambigualis. The sequence goes on along the minus strand of OY992510.1, from coordinate 21,201,754 downwards.
GAGGGAATACGTGTGCTGGCTGAATCTACGAAGGAGATAGGTAGACAAAATACGCAAGTACAATGAATAGATTGGTTAACACTGTTCAAAATCGAACCACGATTTCTATAGCCGTTTACCCGAGTAGTTATCCGTTCGCCGACGATATAAATGTTGACGGTGACGTTATAAGGAAAACCGAAATTCCATTTGGGAGGTGATAATTTCTAGTTTCTGTCATCGTTCGATCGCGTTAACTGAGAATTCGTATATAAAAATTGTGACTCATCTCGTTTGCCACCAGTACCCAGGCGCTTTAATTGCTTAATCTCTATACACTTTTCGATGTCGTTAATGTGATCGAATGGCTATGGAATACCATTTCCGAATTTTGTTTACAAAATTCGCACTATAGACACCCAGTAATAGATACAGTCAGCATCAAAAGTAGATACACACGATTCGACAGTTAATGGTCCTTTTCCGTAAGACATAAGCGCAAACAGTTTTCTTAGGTGTGAATCTACCTTTGTTGCTGACTGTACCAACAAATGTGCTATGTCACACGCGCCAATCGCAGTGCCGGACGGCGTGGTGACTGCACACACCCATCACACGCATTACACACCGACGACTCGCCCGTACGCGGAAACGATGACCGTTGTTGCCTCATTAACTTATCTTAATACTTACCTCATATTTATCGTTGATTAATTTTATAAAACAGCTCATGATGAGTCAAACGTATTTTAATCGGACGTTAATGTTTGCTTTTTATTATTTTTCGTTTTTTTGTTTCTTGATCGTCGAGTGGCAGTGCGCTCGCTCGGCCCGCTATTCGGAGATCCTGGGTTCAACATAACGTACATCAAAATTTAAATAAAGTGTTTAAATAGTTCCCATGCGACTCTTAGTCTAAGGATTTATAGTCAATACTCTTAGTACCCATGTAAAACCGGTACCTCAGTTCCTGAGTAGCACTCAACAAGTATAATCTACGATGATTTAAAGTAAACGTATTTTATATATTTCAAAAGATAAGAGTGTTATTAATGCGTCTGAACATTACTATCATTTTATCTATTAATTTCGTTGGACACTATGATTTTATAAAAAGATGGGTACAGGTAGCAAGTACAATGTCTAAGGATGGATTCGACCAAACTGGAATAAGACTTACTCCGAGATTAGTCCATACAAATTGGGCGTTCAATCTAGGTATAAGACTTTATTCCAGTTTGGTCAAATCCATCCTAAATGATACAAAACTGATATTAAAACTATTCCAACTTGTAGACTTTGTTTGAGTAAGCATACGGTCCGTAGTTTTGTACAAGTAGATAACGGTTTGCTATCAAGACCTGTCAATAATGACGACTTGTTGGTAAATGAAAACGATTTGTAATTTGTATATTGTAATCATTAGTCGCTGTCGAACAAACACGCTAATTTAAGTTTTATGTAGGTATGATATAGTTTATTTTGTTTATTTAACCATATCGTAGATCGTACACCAAACATTGAGATACGACGCTGCACGAATGCAACGTCGAGAATGTATAAAGCAGGTATAAAGGTACCGGATTGCTAGGTTTAGGCAGTTGTCCCACCAACGGCAAGTAAACGACTAACTATCAGCTATTTACTCGCTCAATAAACGTACAACAGATATACATTCCGTGTAAACTAAAGAGATGCATTTATAAATAGTTGATCGCTGACTGTTCACACTACCGCCGGCGAGGACTCGCTCCACTAGTTCATCGCTGAGCGACAAGAGCTATCAAAGATAATTTCTCGCTTAGCGATTCGCTTAGCGATACTCGCTCAGCGATGAACTCACGCCGAGAGACCAACCAGCGGCAGCGGTTATTACCCGCCAAGAGGACTGCTATGCGATTCTCTACGTGACACATAGACGCTACGCGCATGGCTGTGATCTGCTGTCTCTTTCCAATTCTATGAATATGAAAGAGACAGTCAATTCTCAGCGCTGCGGCACGGCAGCCACTGCTACTTTCGATCAACAATACCAACTAGATATCACGTTGGCGCTTATTGTGTCTCGGTAAATAACAGCACACTTGAGAAGTGTTCGTTTATTTTGTTTAGTTTGATTGAAACACGGCCAATCTAATAAAGAAATGTAGCTGTATAAGTATATATTCACGTAGACAGAATTGCGCTTTGATTTTGTATGTGACGCGTTATCTAGTTGGTATTGTTGATCAAAGACTGCTACCAAGGCTTTAAATTAGAGAATCACACTGCTGTACGCTCGGCTCGGGCGCTGCGAGCGAGTAATCGCCTGTCTCACTAGTACACTCGCTTAAAGCCCAGCAACAAAACTATGGGAACTACACACTTGCTTTCCGCTGCTCGCCAACTCGTTTCTAGTTCTAGCTCGACTCGCTTCTCGTTCATCGTCGGCGGTGAGACAACTGCCCTCAGGCAGTTAGAGATAAGATAGCCAGTTCCTCAGTGGTTGAGGATTCCGGGTAAAGCGCGCTTCCACCTTCGGCCTTATCGTCACTTTTTTTTTTTTTTTTTTTTTAATACTAAGCCCGGCAAATGACCCTACTCCACCTGATGTTAAGTGGAAATGAGGTCCAGGCGCGAGGACAACTGGTGCAGCGTAAGAGACGTAGCATCAGTGATCCTCACTCTGCCGGCCCACAAAGTGCTTCTTCACGCCTCGTTTGAAGGACCCTATGTCATAAGTAGGAGGGAATACGTGTGCTGGTAGACTATTCCATCTTTTGGAAGTGCGGCAAAGAAACGAGTCACCAAATTTCTTTGTGCGAGATGGAATGTTAGAGACTGTAAATTGGTGACTCCGCAGAGCAGCACGCGTACTCCTATGGAGGAAGGGAGAAGGAGGGATGAGGTCAAAGAGTTCTTCAGAGCACTCGCCATGGTATAAACGGTAAAAGACGCTGAGTGACGCAATATCTCTACGCAATTGCAAAGGCTCGAGAGTTTTAGTGACCTCTGCATTGCCGATAATGCGCACAGCGCGGCGCTGCAATCTGTCCAAGGCATCGAGAAGGTACTTTGCGGAGCCGTCCCAAAGGTGAGAGCAATACTCCACGCAAGACCGCACCGGTAAATGCGATGCGAAACATGATAACGCGATCTGTCACCCCAGCTACGCCTATAGCAGCAGCGTGCCCGCATTTTTATTTTATGGTGATGGTGCAGCCGTTCAGAATATATTTGAATAAAATTGATAATAAAAGAAAGTATAGGCTAATAATTTTAATAAATATAGGTAACGATTTTTTAATACCAAATAAAGCACTTAATATTGTTTTGAACCGGAAAAATTATTCAGCCAGGTATTCATTCAGGTACATTTTTTTTTCATAGAAATATTTATTATATTACCAAAAGTGTTGACGACAATTTTACTTGCACCAATGGCTTAAATGAGTAAATTAAAGCCTTAATTTGTATTTAAAGCAATTTAGATGACATTGATATTTTTTAAAACCGGTTAGGTACCTATTGAAACGCATAAATTTTTTCGCCTTAAACTAACAATGCATCATGTTGATGGCCATAATCGTCACTTGCCTTGCCTGCCTTAACTTCGTAACGCATAACATAAATGGCCAAAATTTAAAAGTTATAATATTCAAAAAGCGGGTGTCTATTACACAAAACGTAATACTTATAAAAATGCAAATATAATAATCAAACTCTTACTAATAATAAAACGTTACTAAATATTATTAAACAGACAATTTTTTTATTAGTCAATAATGGCCGAATACTGGTACCATAGCCAGTGTCCGGCCGCTTAGTCATTTTGAGGGGCCGGCTATCCGGTCATAGTCTATAGGTCTACCAGTATTCCGGCCATTCTATTCTCATACAAGTAATTTTACCTATAATTTTTATCTCTGCTGATATCGGCGGCCGGATACTGGCCATAACTAAGGTTTAATGCTAAGGCCTGTCACTACTAACATTACTTACACTTCACAACACCCTAGGTATTATTAAATATATAAAAATCATGGTACCGTTATTGCTAGTGTCCGGCCGGGGTGGGCCGGACACTGGAAATAGCCATTTCTATGCCAGACCACCGGCCCCCATCTTTTTTAAATAACGGGCGTTGAAAAGTCATATTTAACAAATAAATCGTATAAATAGACATACCTACGTGTTATAAATTATAAAACTTTATTGGTATTATAACAAAATATACATGCACTAACCAGTTGAAAACACCTCTGCACTAATTTTTTTATTAAGTTTTGGTTAAATTGTCACGCGTGCACTGACCTCCACTTTTAGATGACAACTAAACGTAAAAAATATAGCTTGCCGTAGATGTCGCTGTGTCTATGTTGTAGGTAATTCAAAATACTTTTTAAGAGGATTGATTTTAGGTTCAAATTCATTTAACTATTCTTATTTTATTTAAAAATCATGTCGCACGGCCGGGCACTGGGGGGGGGCGGCACACTGGGCATGTTACCCTAACCTTAGAAAGTCATAATTTCGATAAACATAAGTAACAAAAGGCATATTTTTTATTTGCCATAATATTCAAAAAGAGATTCTATTAGAATACAGATTTTTTTGATATCGAATTAAATTTTACCGAAAACTATTCCATGATTTTTAATATATTTTTTTTTCAATTCATCAAATAGTTAATCATCGCTGTTTTAAATCATCGAAAAACGTTCCATAAAAAAATCTTTTGAAGTTGTTTTGATGACCAGAAAAACGGTATATCGAACTTACATTTCATAAAAGTATTAAGTTATCGATGAAACTATTCTTAAAAACATAATTTACAATATGTATCGGAACCCATAATACTTTTTCACTAAACAACTTTTTATCGCAGTAACGTTTCATCGAACGATGCATTCGCCTGATGACGATTTGATTATAAAACGATTTTTATTTTGTTACCGTAAAATATTTTCTTGTTTTAATCAACTATGCAACATGTATGCAAGCATGCAGCATGCAAACAAGCATGCAGCATGCAGCAGGCATGGTTTCTGTCACGGCTCCGGCGTTGCGGGGATCCGGCGGTCCCACGCGCCTACGCGCTTTTATATTGCACTCTAGGGGTAGGGCAGATAAGACTACGTGGAGTCGGGGTAAACTGAGTCGATTTAAATACCTTTTTTTTTCATTTATCCTAATTTTTGTTTTAACACTAAAAAGAACAGAACGCACAGAACTAATTAATTGCATGAAATCGTATATTCGATGTTCATTTAACTTTTAAAGTAAAAATTGATGTTTCAATTATTTTGCAAACTAAAACTTACGATTAAACAAAAATGTGGGTAACAAAACTTCGATGTAACGTTATTTCGAGAAAATGTATAAAACATGAAAAGAAATAACGATGAACTGTGTTTGTAGATAATTAATATTTAAGGAAATGAAATTGCGATGTAACCTAATTCTAGAATTTGTTAAATATTGTACAAAAAGTTCTGCGAATTGTTTTATAGGTAATGAAAAGCGTTTAAAGGAATTGCGATAAAATGATGGATCTCCTTAGTGACGACCTGCATAATAGTCCGGTCGTGGGACATTAAATTCCATAAAGAAGTTTTGATAATTCTAAAACTTTTCGTTTTTGCTGAGTGGATAGAGTATGTGGATTGTGAGCTACTTTTAAAAAGTTAGAACTTTTATGACTGTGCTTTAGGTATGGTTTAGGTATTTCATAATATTTCGTGTAACGTAATGTATATAATATTAAAGTTTGAAATGTTGAGTGTTTTATAATAAGAACTATCTTATCTTTGTGTTGTAAAAAGTTTAGAAACATAATATATGTGGAACTATGAAAATCACAAAATCACTCTTTTTGTCTTTAAATAAAATTTTAAAATTTATGAAATAATATTTAAGACTTTCAGTGGTTAGTGGTATACATGTTGAACAAAGTTTAGAAAGTAAAGTGGTGTGCTTCTTTGATCATTTCATTTTTCTTTCGTAACACACGCAATAATAAATTAAAATTTACAGAATCGCTCATACATGTTCTTTGTAATACTATTTTATACCACACAAAAAAATTAGAAATATACATACAGTGCATTTTGTTTAAATCACGAATAAAATATTTCGCTAACGTACGCTTCTTTATGCGGACGCGGGCGGCTACGGGCGCGGCGCGGCGGTGGCGGCGGGCAGGCGCGGGGGTGGGGGCATACCTACCTACACTCTATATTACTGATAATCCACTCGTCACGTCAGACGAGTGGAATAGTGGATACATGGCGATCATAATACAAGAAGACGTAATGCAGAAAAGTAAACTAAGTACCTTAGGGTGGATTCGACCACACTGGAATAAGGTCTATACCTAGATTAAACGCCGAGTTTGTATAGACTAATCTCGGAGTAAGTCCTATTCCAGTTTGGTAGAATCCAGCCTTAGCCTACTTACTTTACATCTTAGCTGTCAACAAAACATTATTAAGTGACAAGTTTTGAGTACTTAAGTACAGATCGCGCAATTCTTCTTACAGATAAGATTATTCTACAATTATCCGAATTGGATGAATGGGATGAAAACGTACGTAACGTAAACGGATGAGTATGTAACATATTCTTAATTAAAAATAAAAACTGCAAATGATTAAGTACTTATCTGCGTATCTAGCTAGGGCCACATCATACGATTAAAGTTTTTTCCACGACCCTTACGTGTTTTTTTGACAATTAACCAATTAAGAGCTTTAGGTAAGTATGCAAAAATATTTCCTAAATTATAGTATGGTAAGTAGGTAGGTACTCTTATTATCACTAAATCATTCATCACTACCTAGGTACCTACTAATTATAAAACACAGTCCCCCCGCGTCTGTATGTCTACATAAGTACGTAGGTACCTATTTACTTAATTAAGTATTATAATATCAATTCTACTAGTCACCTTCAATTATTAAGTACCTACCGATATTATTACAATTTACAAGTACCTAACTAGGTTGGTAGTTACTAGGGCTTGACCCAGGAATTTTTGGTATTTCCCGGGAAATTGACTTTTTACGCAGTACCGGTACTGAGAATTTGTTTCCCGGTAAATTCGGTACTTTTGGTACTTTTGTTATAACTTCAAATTACGCCAATATTAGGCTCCGCGTTTGCGGTAGTCGTTACCGGTAACCTCGGCCAATGCTCTTAGTTGCAAACCATACAAATTTCGTAGCGTCTCCACAGTTCTCAACCGTAACGTCACCGGTACTTTTTCTGGGGAAAAAATTGTAACTAATGTACCCGTACCCTACACCGTACGGTTTCATCGTCATCGCACTCCCATGATTTGATAATTTCATTTAAATAATTTCTTTTTTGTTTGCTAATTTAGCTTTACCTTCCAAATGACCTCGAAACTGAACGTCACTCGAAACATCGACGATAAGGATTCCAATAGTCGGATTGGTATCAAGGGAGAGCTCCCTCAAAAGTTCAGAGGTACGACGAAGGGATGTTTTTTCGCGGTAAATGCGCAAACTTGTGTTTTGGAGGGGTTACAGTCGACTAAGTTATGTCGGCCCCAATTCAAGACATGACTTAACATATTCTTGGTGTCAGTCACAAGTTTATTCCGGCTCTCGATGACGCTTTCCCGAGAAATATTAGCTCGTCCAGTGTAGAGCGTTACTCTCTTACTGACAATCGCGTAGCAATGAATGCTATTGTTATGCAACATGTCATTGATATGCAGAAGAAACAGAGTATGGGCTAACACACACCCCTGTGGGACTCCAGACTCCAGCATTTAAGGGGGTTTATGTCAGAGCACGAACCATTGACTACGACGCTGATGCTACGCCCAGAAAGAAAGCTGGCCACCCACGATCACAATTACTCAGGAAGCCAGTATGATGAAAGTTTAGAGAGAAGAGCCCTGTGCTATACCCTGTCAAAGGCTTTCGCTACGTCTAAGCTAACTGCCAGTGCCTCCCCTTTACTCTCGACAGCCTCCGCTCATCGGTGAGAAAGGTACACTAAAAGATCACAAGCCGAACGACCGCGACGAAAACCATACTAGCGATCGCTTAGTAGTTAGTTTTATTTTAGGTACCTTAGGTACTTTAGGTACCTTAGGTACCTTAAGAGCTGGCGGTTTGTAATGGACTCCATTACTTTGGAGAGCAAAGAGGTGATGGCTATTGGCCTGTAGTTGGACGGATCTGAGCGATCGATTTTTTTTGAGAATCGGGTGGACAAGGGCCGTCTTCCAAGAGCTCGGGACAACGCCAGTAGTGTAAGAGAGCCGGAAAACGCGCGTTAGAACCAGCGCCAACTCATGGGAGGAAATGCACCAGGCCCACTCGACTTATGGATATCAAGGGAAAAAGAGCCTTACGAACTGACCTTTGTAGGAACCGGACGTTTGGCATTGAACAAGCGCAATGCGGTATGGTTGATGGAGAGTTTTTCCCATCGTCCAAGGTCGAGTTTGATGCGAAAAGAGTGCCCAAGAGATCGGCTTTCTCCTTTGCAATATGGGTCAGGCAGTCATCGGTCTTGTGCAATGGTGGTAGGGACGGCTGACAAAAATTCTCTAAGATAGCTTTGGCGAGAGACCTGAACGCACGCGTACCCGAAGGAAGACGCAATAGCCTCTCGCCAATGCCACTTATGAATGATGACTTCGCCTTGGCAATGTCCTTCTTAAAGGACCTGGCGGCAAAGTTGTACCTCTTTCTGAGCGCACTGGTGTTTGGATCCTTTGATGACACCGCATTAGCCCAGGCCATGTAATGTTGTCACTTTTGGCGAGACACCATTTTGCAGCAACGACCAAACCATGGTTGAGACCTGCCGCCAATGGGAACCACAGAGTTTGGATTGAAAGGTTTCATTCCCTGCAGTATCACATCAACGATAAAGTCGGCGGCGACATCAAGATCATCCAGTGAGAAGCAAAGTCGTAGTAGGACGCAAATAAACTCCCATCGCATCCCAGTCCGCTGACCTATAATGCCAGACTCGACGTTTTTGAAATTTCTGTGAAAGGTACAGTGCTACGAATCAGACAGTGGTCTGATGAGCCTAGTGGTGCATCAATAGAAACTTGATAGCCGTCTGGGTGAGAGGTCAGCAGAAGGTCCAATAAGAAAGGTGCATGGCCCTCCACATCTGGAATCCACGTAGGCTCTGTTACCAATTGGGACAGACTGTAGTCCAAAGCGAAGTCATGAACGACTCTACCCGCGTGGTCAGTTTTGAGTGAACCAAGCCATTCGACGTGGTTTACATTGCAGTCTCCCAATACCACAATCTCGGCCGAGGGCATCCGTTGGAGAAGGGTCTGTCGCCGTTTGAACGGTCTCGGTTTGGACGAATTTATATTATTTACTCACCTTAAAACACTCATGATAAAAATCCATTGTATATAGGCTCTTTTAAATTTAAAACATTCAACTCGGATGACCTCTAACCAATCCCATTCGACAAAGTGATGCCACAGCTAGTATAGCAATTATCAAAACAATTTTTGTGTATTATTTTGATTTGCTCATTGATCCATTAATCAAACGTTAGTTACATCTGGGTTAAAAATTCAGTACCAAAAAGGTACCGGAAATTCCCGGTTTTCCCGGTACCATAGTTAGCGCAGTACCGGGAATTCTGTTTTCTCCACAGTACCAGGACTGCAAGCCCTAGTAGTTACTTACTTAATGGAGTAACTGCTAATACTATTTTGCGTTACATAACATACTATGTAACATATACATACGTCTTCTTTGGCCCAAGTCTAAATTCTATTTCGGTATTAAACCCTAGTGTTTATACGTTCTGCTCAAGGTCACCAGCGCTCGAGCTCTCACGTACACGGAGTGTCACTGGTGGTGCAAATAAACATGTATAGGTAGCATAGTAATATATATTATATTACCGTTTAGGTAGTCTGATGTGGCGTTGACTGTACTGACATACCTAGCCTAGGATTATTTGAAATGGTAATTTGTTCACATTTAAGTACACATTATAAACACCATAACTTGTAATAAATTAAGTAAGTATTCAGATTAATTATTATTTAAAAGAAGACAACCCAAAAGTCATTAGAAGAGATAAGAGTACGCGATAGAATGAGAGGTGAATTTAACTGTAGATAAGGGAGCGGTGTGCGACCTGAATTGCATTTTATTGTGTCTTAGCAAGAGTCGCTATTTATTTAAATGACTTTGCGGAGTGAATCTTCTGTACTTGTACTATTATATAAGTATTATATGGTATTATGCACAGATAAGGGGCAGGGGCAAATAAGATAATATCGTCGGCTTACTGCAAGAAATCATTAAAGAGCAGTAATTAAGTAAGTAGCAGCAATAGCTACAAAAATTACAATGTGTCCTAATAGAAATAAATCAACTTGTGACGGGTTGAAACAAATAATACTGCTTTTGGCGGTGTGACCAGTTAGAACCAAAATTTTAGTGTAACGAGTTGATGCCCAAATCCACCTGCCCACGTCCTGCATGCCCAATCGCGTATTTAGGGTGGATTCGACCAAAGTGGAATAAGACTTACTCCGAGATTAGTCAATACAAATTCGGCGTTTAATCTAGGTACCTATAAGACCTTATTCCAGTTTGGTAGAATCCACCCTTAGTAAAATATTTTATTCGTGATTAAAACAAAATGCACTGTATGTATGTTTCTATTTTTTGTGTGGTATAAAATAGCATTACAAAGGCCATGATGAGCGATTCTGTAAATTTTTATTTATTATTGCGTGTTTACGTTTTCATCCCATTCATCCAATTCGGATGATTGTAGAATAATCTTATATGAAAGAAGAATTTCGGATGATTGTAGAATAATCATATCTGAAAGAAGAATTGCGCGATCTGTAAGTACTAACTACTCAAAACTTGTCATTTATAATGTTTTTTTTTATATCATCTAAGATGTAAAGTAAGTAGGTTAAGATACTTAGTTTACTTTTTCTGCATTACGTCTTCTTGTATAATGTTCGCCATGTATTCACTCGTCTGACGTGACGATTGGATTATCAGTAATATAGAGTGTAGGTAGGTATGCCCCCACCCCCGCGCCTGCCTGCCGCCACCGCCGCGCCGCGCCCGTAGCCGCCCGCGTCCGCATAAAGAAACGTACGTTAGCGAAATATTTTATTCGTGATTTAAACAAAATGCACTGTATATATGTTTCTAATTTTTTGTGTGGTATAAAATAGTATTACAAAGGACATGTATGAGCGATTCTGTCAATTTTAATTTATTGTTGCGTGTGCTATGAAAGAAAAATGAAATGATCAAAGAAGCACACCACTTAACTTTCTAAACTTTGTTCAACATGTATACCACTAACCACTGAAAGTCTTAAATATTATTTCATAAATTTAAAAATTTTATTCATAGACAAAAAGAGTGATTTTGTGATTTTCATAGTTCCACATATATTATGTTTCTAAACTTTTTACAACACAAAGATAAGATAGTTCTTATTATGAAACACTCAACATATCAAACTTTAATATTATATACATTACGTTACACGAAATATTATGAAATACCTAAACCATACCTAAAGCACAGTCATAAAAGTTCTAACTTTTTAAAAGTAGCTCACAATCCACATACTCTATCCACTCAGCAAAAACGAAAAGTTTTAGAATTATCGTAAGTAATTTTTGTCCGGCTACGCGACTATAAATGCCGTTTCACGTCCCGTTTAAAAGACCCGGGATTATAGGAGCTGGGAAACACATGCGCCGGCAGAGAATTCCAAAGCCAAATGGTCTTACAGAGGAACGTTTTGCCAAATTTTTTGGTACGAGTGTTGATATTCAGCACAGTATGGTAGAATTTCTTAACTAATATTTAATCTAAAATATTAGAGCTTGATGCTTATGTTTTTAGTCAACATTGCTTCATCAAATCTTAGAAGTTTTCACCTCTGAGATCCGAAAGAAATATTTTTACAATATTTGACCATTTGGATTAGATGAAGCTGCGTTTATTGATTTATTTATTTATTTATTTAAGGACAACCAACAAGACAAACACAAATACAAGTAATAATGAGGTAGAACATAATATGGACTTAAGCTAAGTGTCGTCTCAATTAGAGGCTGCCACGGCATGCAACGTGGATTACAGTTTTTTTAATAAAACTACTTACTACTACTTACTTACTACTATTGTTTGTGGGTATCAGTACTATATTATATTCGAATGAGGTATAAAAATTTAATTACAAATTAAATAACAATAATTAACTGTAATAAAACTATAACTCAATAATTGAAAAACCGATCAACAAGGTGCCAATGCAATAGATTAATGTTTTATATTTTAGCGTTTTATTTTTAGTAATTTTTTTTACAAAAAAACATAAGCATCAAGCACTGACTAATTTCGACGGTTGTAAGCCAGACCTCGGTAGCCAAGTGGTTAAGGCAGCCGCCCGGAATGCGGAAGGTGCGTGGTTCGATTCCCGCCTGAGGTTGTCGTCTTTTTTTTAGTGCTTAAAATTTTACTTAAGTAGGTATATTTAAATATAAAACATTAATAAAATATTAGATTTAATCGAAATAGACATTTGCGACGTGACTGAGATACTTAATAATATCGTTGAGGTAGACGCGGCCACCCCCCGCGGACGAGACGGAGCGGCGCACTCGCGCGGCCTGCAGCAGCTCGTCGCGCAGGCGGCGGCGCTACGAGTATAGAATTTAAATATGAATGTATTGATATTTAAATTTTATCTATATTACTATTTATAGTAATTTTTACATTATAATGTAAAAACAATAGTACCTACCTACCACTTCGATTTGCATCTAGCTCAGTATCATCTAGATATCCCTGTGTAGCTAGTAGCTAAACATGTGCACTTTAATTATGATAAGTGATGATGATGTAACAAGTTCACATATTTTTTTAAGCACTATGAATTATTATAAAAAAGGTTATAAATATCGATTTATATGTGAATCGCAGATTCTAATCAATTCTATTCTTATGATTACAATCTGAAAATTCGTACGTACACGGTGCTATTATTCTGTGCTATTGTTTAGGTAGAGATAAACCACGAAAAGATGGCACGCCCCTCCACAATTTGTTTTAAATGTGTGTGTGCATATACGTTGTGACAGTAAGCAAAGTAAACAGTAAAGTACTACTTAACTGCTGAAAAGATGCAACCATACTTTTGTATACTTTAACTAAAAAAACAACTCGTCTATTTATTTATGAAAAATGAAATGAAAAATGAAAAATGTTTATTTCCATAAATAAGATGGGTTAACAACAATCGAGGTTGACTTACTCCTATTAAGCGTAAAACACCGGTGCCAGGAGTAGCCACTCTCCCATAGCATATCATGGGTACATTTATGGTTTTAATGTAGCTTAGACCGTTAATAACAAGCTAAATTTTGATCAGTGAGTATGTGTATGTGTATATACATATTTTAATATTAAGTTTAAGGAAAGATTGTGTATTTTTTATTACATGTTCATTTGTTCAAGTGAGAGTAAGCATTAAAAATATATTTAAAAAAAAAATAATTTCAATTGTTAGGATTCACAATAATGTCTTCTGTTTCATCATAATTCAGGGTCATAAGCCAATCTGTTAAGAGCTTTTTAAATTCAACATTTGTCTTTGTGTATATTTGAAGAGATTTATTAATGCGGTTGTAAAGGTATGAAGATTAATTGGTGTATTGATGCCTTGCAAAATCGGTTTTACATTTATTAGTTTTAGCTACCTTGTTGTTCCTTCTTTTGTTTAATATAGTAATATCAACCGGTAGTGTTTTGTGTTTTTTTTGAGGATAGTATGTAAAATATATAACTGCCGGAGAGTCAGTACATCCGCTAAAGAATAAAGAGCTTGTGTTGAGAATCTAAGCAAAAATTAACTTTATTATAAACAATAGAATTAACTTAATTAACTTTATTTCCTCTGTATGTACTGTCAATAAGGAAATATAATTAAGCAACCATGCCGTATGTGAATGATAATTACACACGGCATGGCAGACCATATAGTTTCGAATTAATTTAGATGGCTGCTCGCTGGCTGACAGCACCAAACAAATTTCAAATTCTGGTCGATTTATTACTCACTCATAACTATAGAACATTATTATTCTGAGCTCAGAACTAAAGGACCGCTCGATGACGCCGGCGTGTGTCAGTCGTACAAAAATGTCTAGAGACAGTACATACTAGTACGGGACCGTACTGATATTTAGTAATTTAAGTTGACTCAACCTATCGAGCGACAGGTCCATGTTTTACCATTGAAAATGGTTATCAGATGCAAATCGCCTGAGACGTATTTTTGGCCTTAGATCCGAGGATTTTGGGAGGATCGAGATGGTAATAGTACGAAGAGTTGAGGAATTTATCGAGACACGTGAGAGCGTTTGAATTTCGAAAATCGTCTGCTAATTTTTTTTTGAAATTTGAAAAATGTAATAAACGGCTTTTTTGAGCGGTGTTTGTTTAGTTTAGTTAGTAAATATTTCGGAAAATACAGTTTGGCAAACAACAAGCCAGGATCGGCTTAAGGTTGATAATTATAATATATTGAAAATAATACATGTAATAATTAGTAGTAAGTCTTTTTTATCTCTCGCATGTTGTATTCGCCTTAAAAGATTGTTACATTTAGTTAAATAATTTTTATTTTTATTGTATTGTAGAATTATTGAAAACAAACACTGGTAAACCTGAATAAATAAATAAATAAATAAATAACAAAACAACTTATCAGAAATATGGCTTATCCATGTTATGCTATCTAAGGTGTGGTTTCTTGCGCCCGTTCTTTGCCACAGTTAAAAAATTACGTCCTGAATGGGTGGTAGGTTTAAAATTTGGGCGATTCAAAGTACTTATTAATTGAGTTTATTGAATAAATATATTTTGAGTTTGAGTTTGAACATTTATGATGCAAGTACGAAAAATCTATCTACTTAATCCGATCACTGATAATCATAGAAGCTACTTCACTTTTATACGGAAGTACCCGTTTTTCTACAAATCCAAATCTAAAGGGACCACCTACACACACACAATTATTATTATTAACCGATTTTTAAAATTTTTTCGCTATGTTGTTGCTGCTAAACAATACCCTAGGACCATTTTTTAAATTTTATCTTAAGTCTGTTTTTTCTAAATATTACTATTTAGTAAACAAACACCGCTCAAAAAAGCCGATTTTTTGATATTTTTTCAAATTTGCAAAAAGAGTAAGCAAACGGTTTTCAAAATTCAAACGTGTCTTGATAAATTCCTCAACTCTTCGTACTGTTCTCATCTCGATCTTTCCAAAATTCTCGTAGCTATAGCCAAAAATACGTCAAGGCGATTTGCATTCTGATAACCATTTTCAATGATAAAACATGGACCTGTCGCTCGATAGGTTGAGTCAACTTAAATCACTAAATATCAGTACGGGACCTCTTGACATTTTTGTGTGACTGACACAGTGAGTGGTCCTTTGCTGTTTGAAGTAGGTGTTTTCTTCGCTAAAGTATTGTGATAATATGCGTTATCTATAACAATAACCGTCTTTTTGGTACATGGTTGCATCTTTTCAGCAGTTAAGTAGTACTTTACTGTTTACTTTGCTTACTACTGTCACAACGTATATTCACACACACATTCAAAACAAATTGTGGAGGGGCGTGCCGTGCCATCTTTTCGTGGTTTATCTCTACCTAAACAATAGCACAGAATAATAGCACCGTGTACGTAAGAATTTTCAGATTGTAATCATAAGAATAGAATTGATTAGAATCTTCGATTCACACTTATAAATCGATATTTATAACCTTTTTTACAATTCATAGTGCTTTAAAAAAATATATGAACATGTTACAATATCATCATTACTTATCTTAATTAAAGTGCTCATGTTTAACTACTAGCTACACAGGGATATCTAGATGATACTGAGCTAGATGCAAATCGAAGTGGTAGGTAGGTACTGTATTGTACTGTATTGTTTTTACATTATAATGTAAAAATAACCTACTATAAATAGTATATAATATAAATAGTATATATTTAAAATAGCACAAACAATTAAGTACATGGTAACTATACTCGTATTAATATTATTATCTCAGTCACGTTGCAAATGTCAATTTTGATTAAATCTAATATTTTAGATTAAATATTAGTTAAGGAATTCTAATCGTCATTTACTATTATACCTTTTCAATAGATAATCTATATTTAGAGTGATAGATAACGTTTGCGAAAAATAATGATTTTTAATGTGAAAGTACAAGTTGACTAGATGGAAATCACATCACACTAATGGCGAAAGTTTGTGAGTGTGTATGTTTGTTACTCTTTCACGTAAAAACTACTGAATGGATTTGTATGAAGTTCGGCATACAAATAGTTTATAACCTGGATTAACATATAAGATACTTTTTATGCCGATATTCCCACAGGAACAGGAACCACGCTGGTGAAACCGCAAGCGGCATCTAGTTACTAATAAATGACTCAATCGGCCGGATATCTAGAGGTTCGGGGTTCAATTCCTAGGTTTTTGAATTTGATTATTAATCCGCAGTTGACAAGCGGAGTGATTACGCTAATATTATACTTATAAATTGTAGCGATGATTTTCTTTAATAATAGTGGAATTTGCCCAGCAGTGGAACAGTTTGTTACGCGTATAAAGACGCGCGTCTTTATAGCTATTAAGCTCAAGCACACGATCTGATTTTGAGCTACATTTTCATAGAAACCGTCTGCAGTCACACTTAGCACAGATGTCTAGTTTTGCTACCGCAGTTGTACCTAACTGTTTATGAAAGCAAATACGAATCTTTACTTTGCAATGGGATTAACATATAGGTAATGTTAACAAGAAAGAAATGCAGATGCTGACTACAAGCTAAACAATTGCAGTCGTGACGGCACTCTACCTCTCTTTACATAGATATTGTGTCAAAGGTTTGTTTCGTACAAAGGAAAACTCATAAAAGGAGCAATAATAGCACAAGCTATATTTAGTCGGAGTTTATATAGTGGAGACATCTGTGTGTAGGAATTTTACGTCACACGTCCTTCTTAAGGCGACGTGTGTAGTTGTGTGGCTTGATTATCTACTAATCTACCAGTTATCTACTAATCTACCGGTAAGCTGTAGGTAGTACAACCATCAAAAAACAAAAAGGTAATCAACCAATTCAAAACTGTCAAATTTCTTCAATCGATATTGATTCTTGCATTCTAACTATAAAGTTCAAAATGTATTGAAAATATTTTACAATTTACGGTAGGTTGACTACCCAGCGTCTGTACTCTGTACTATACAGGGCGTCACATACACCAGGAACAACTACAGGTAACATAATCTTAGAGATAGTTTGGGCAAAGGCGGTTTTGTCCAAACGTTTTGACAATCTTTGGTGTCTGAACCTACGAAGAAGATAGGTAGACAAAATACGCAAGTACAATGATTAGATTGGTTAGTACTGTTCAGGATCGAACCACGATTTCGATAGCCGTTTGCCCGAATATATATCTGTTCGACGACGATATAAACGTTGACGGTGACGTTATAAGGAAAACCGATATTCCATTTGGGAGGTGATAATTTTTAGTTTCTGTCATCGTTCCATCGCGTTAACTGAGAATTCGTATATAAAAATTGTGACTCATCTCGTTTGTCACCAGTAGGCGCTTTAATCACTTAAACTCCATACACTTTTCGATGTCGTTAATGTGATCGAATGTTTTACCATTCCCAATTTTGTTTACAAAATTTGCACTAAGCACCCAGTAATATTAGACACAGACAGCATCAAAAGTAGATACACACAATCGACAGTTAATGGTCCTTATTGCATAAGACTTAAGCTCCAACAGTTGTCTTAAGTGTGAATCTACTTTTGTTGCTTACTGTACCTATGTAACACGCGCCAATCACAGTGCCAGAGGGCGAGGTGACTGCACACACCCATCACACGCATTACACACGACGACGCCCGTACGAGGAAACGATGACCGTTGTTGCCTCATGAACTTATCTTAATACTTACCTCATATTAATCGTTGATTAATTTTATATATCAGCTCATGATGAGTCAAACATTATAATTTCAGTTGTATTTTAATCGGACGTTATGAAGGGCACAGGAAAAGAAGGAGCTCGTTAACATTCTCCTTTGTTTCGAGTAATCAAAGAATTAATCCTTATATTTTAATTTCAACACTTACACTTGGGGGTTAAAGGTACTCGCGTCCGTAGGTTTACCCTTGAGACCCTACACGTGACCCCTGGGTGGTGCTAAATGAGTGACACTGACTGAGTTGTAGAGCCACGCTGCGTTGCTGCACGCATTAGGCCGGCTCGCCCGGGAAAAAAATGCTGTCGTGTTTCGTCCGGCCAGTGAGAGTTCCGGAGGTCCCCCCCCCCCCCCCCCCTCACAATTCCTATTCCTTTCTTAAAGGTCGGCAACGCATCTGCGACTCCTCTGGTTTTGCGGGTGTCCATTGTCCATGGGCGGCGGTGATTGCTCTCCATCAGGTGACCCAGGTGCTCGTTTGTCTCCTTCTTATGTAAAAAATTTAAAAAAAGCGGCCAAGTGCGACTCGGAGTCGCCCATTAAGGGTTCTATCGTACACGTAAAGGTTGGGGGGCGTTTTTTTATAATAACAACATCCTTTACTTAGTATACGACTTCATATTTATTTACAGTTATATTACATTATTACAAATTAAAAACAACATGGTCAAGTCTACCCATGTTGGCACTTCAGATCGATGACTCCGGGGTATGTTGGGCCAATTGTCAGAATGTCCAAGGTGACATAATGTCCGTATGATATAAATACCGTTAATCAATATGTACAAGTGTCAGAATGTCCAAGAAGTCTTAACGTCCAGATCCGTTTGACATCTTGTCATTTCAAATTATGTATACATATGTTTTATTTACAAATTACTACAAAGTAAAACCTGCCAGCGCCCTAACATAGTATAAACTCTACATTCCTCTTGCCTGGGTAAAAAAAAAAATTAAGTCAATAATTTTTTTTTCCAATTTTTTTTTTTACATATCTACCCATTTCTATGAATACATCACTACACATCCTAGCGGAAACGGGAACAATATTACATACAAGAATGATTCAACATAAACCCGACTTGGATTTAGCTATTTGAATAGAAAAGAATAGAATAGAATAAATCTTTATTGCACATCTGTTACATAATTTATAATGCTAGATAGCATTGCATGAATAAGAACAACAGTTACCCTTAACGGGCATGCAATAGTGGTCAGAATATGATAAAATATTCGTTTAAACTATAAAATGCATTACGTATTATCCACTCTTTTAATGAGCTTACAAACTTAAAGTCTGGTAAAGAATACAGACGTTGCGGTAAATTGTTGTATATTCGTATGGCAGATATATAGGAACTACGTTCGAAGATCAATGATCTTATCCGTGGTAAATGCAATAAGTCTACTTGTCTCATTGGAGCCGATCTAACCGTTTTGTCAGATATTCGCGGAAAATCCTGTATATTTCTTCTCACAAATTTACAGATTTCCAGTATATACATGCACGTCAATGTTAAGATTCGTTTTTCTAAATATATTACGTACCGATTCATCATTGTATCTACTAAAAATCATTCTAAGGCATCGTTTCTGCAATAAAAAAGTACTGCTGACGTTTACTGAATTCCCCCAAAATATAATTCCGTAGCTTAATACAGAGTACACATTACCATAATAAGCATTTACAGCCACTTCTACGGATGATATATCAGCAAGCACCGATAAGGCATAACAGTAGCTATTTAATTTTTTATTTACTTTTTCTACATGTAGTTTCCAGTTAAGGTGACTGTCTAAAGTTATTCCTAGAAATGCAGTGTGCTTAACTTCTTTAATTTCAGTACCATTAAGGGTGATTTTAATATTTAAAGGTTCTTTCTTATAATGTCTTAGCTGCATAATACTCGTTTTTGTTAAGTTAACTGTCAAATTTAATGAATTAAGCCAAATTGTCAATTTTTCTAATGTCATAGTTATATTATTTTCAAAGTCATGTATACTAGTTTTATCATCCTTAACAAATAAAATAGTCGCGTCATCTGCAAACATTACACATAAGTGTTCAGTGATTTTAGGAAGTTCATTCACATAAATCAAAAATAAAAGGGGTCCAAGGATGCTTACCTGTGGCACTCCCATGATAATTTTCTGTGAATTTGATTTAGCTTCTAGTACCATCTTTGTCTGTTTATTTAGGAATGTTAAGTTTACTGTCTGTGTCCTGTTATGAAGATATGACTCCATTAACTTTAACGAGTTACCGCGAATGCCAATATGGTCAAGTTGTCTCAATAGTGTAGAGTTCACTCTAGAGTCAACGCAATCAAAGGCACGGGACATATCAATGAATAGAGCTGTACAATGTTTTTTTTCATCTACTGACTTCCACACTTTTTTTAGAAGGTGATAGATAGCTGAGGATGTCGATAAATGATTTCTGAACCCAAATTGGTTGCTGTTCAATAAGTCGTATTTGTTAAGATATTCAATCAACCTGGTGAAAAGGATCTTTTCAAAGAATTTTGAAAAAGCAGAAAGTAGAGCAATTGGTCTGTAATTGCTTGCTGAGTCCCGTGGTCCTTTTTTGTGAATTGGCTTAATAACAGCAATTTTCAGACTGTCAGGAAAGCAACATTTTTCTATCATCATATTTATGACATAAGCCAAATGCTTAGCAATAGAGTCAATACACGACTTAATAACCTGCATTGTTATACCGTCGTGACCACTGCTTTTTTTATTTTTAAGTTTTTAGCACAATCTATTATTTCTCTTTCACATGAGGGTTTCAAAAATAAGCTATTACTCACAGAGGCATTTCTCGCAGAATAACGTTCTCTAACACAATTATTTACATTAAAATGTGTGATGAGGTATTTGTTAAAAAAAAATGCAAATCTTTGTGGTTCAGTAAAAGTAACGTCACCGTTCTTTAAACTTTTTATTGATTCTTTAAATTCTCTTTTTTGATTTGTGTGTAATTTGATTATACCCCAAGTTGCTTTATTTTTATTAGTGCTCTTTTTTATATATTTTCGATGACAATGTTTTTTGGAATGAGTTATTACATGTTTTAATTTAGTTTTGTATTTCTTATAAATGTTAATATTTTGCAGAGTTCGCTGTTGTGTGCTGGATGTAGACGCAATACGAGTGGGTTCATTGATTGCACATTTAATGTTATAACTAGATAATAATGATAAGAACAATTTGGTACATTTATTAGTTTCTAAAATGTTTATATTAAAGTCTTCTGCTAAGACCACTTTTCGGTTCATTTTTCTCGATTGGCGTAAAACTTTAAACAGTACTTTATGAAGTTTTTCTAAGAATAACCCGATGTCAATAATTGGGGGCTTATAAATGGATATTACTGTAAGGTTCAGTTCCAATATCGTTATACTACAACATTCAAAAACTCTATCAAGGGCAATGTCATTTAACCAGTTTTTTCTAAATTCTAGAGTTTTTTTTATAAATATACAAGCACCACCTCTGCTTGATTGTCCCCGAGAGTAGTGAGAAGCTAGATTATAATTATAAAATTGTATGCAATTTATGTCAGATTTTTTTATAAATGTCTCTGTAAAACATAATATGTCAATTTGTGGGGTCATTGTTTGTAAATATAATTCCAAGTCATCGTATTTGTTTTTTAAGCTCGTAATGTTTTGATGAAAAATTCTGAAAAAGTTATTCGACGGCAAGAAAAAATCTTCATCCCTAGTCTGAGTTTCTACCGATCGTTTTGCACAAAAAATATTTTTTGTAATAAATAATAGCTCTTTTGTTTGGTTTGATCGCTTCGCGATATTCTTGATATTTTCTATATTCTTTGTTTAATATAGTTTTCAAAATATTTCTACTTATGTCAGTAAGTCTAGAATAATTACTAAAGTGTCTGCCAAACGTATACCCAACAAAAGTACACCACTTAAACTGACTACATAGATGTCTATATGAATTATACAGCATATTTCTATTCATGTTGTCATTTCTAAATGTTTGGGAGAGAATTACATTTGTATTAAGAAGCTTGGTAAAATAAAAATACTAGTGACTTTGCAAATCCATTGGGCTAACATCGTTTGAGCCTCCAATTATTGTAACATAATCTGATTTAGTTAACTCATTACAAAATGATAAACAGGAGCTTAAAATTTTATTAATTCTTGCACCTGGTAACGATAGAGAAAACACGTTAAATTGACTACCTAAAAGAGACTGTAAGAGTTTACAGGTACCCTTTCCTTCGTCGTCGCCAAAAGTTATAATTTTTTGTTTACTTTGAGGCTCAATATATTTATTATTATTTTTACTTAATGTCTGGCTATCTGAGCTGATGGACTTATCTATTATGTTATTCTTCTTTAACTCCGCACTTGGAAGCATGTTTCTGCATTCAGTGGTCTTTATTGGTGTCATGTTAGGTTTTGGTGTGCTTTGGTTTCTTTCATTTGCAGCAGTCATGGTTAAAGGTAATGTAGACGGAATCGGCGATAGATAATTGATGTATTTTCTTTTATATCTCAAATAATTATTTGGTTTTCTTATTGGACTACTAATTTTCCTTTGAAGCTTTCGTAGTAGCGTGATTAAGTTTAAATTTCTCTTTTAATTTTGCGTTCTCATGCAGCAAGAGTTCAATTATGGGCTGCAACAAGTTCTCCCCGTAATAAACGTATTTTTTCCTTCATTTCAACTATCTGGCTATCTTCCACAGATTTATTTTGAGCACTTTTGATCGAATATTCCAACGTCAGAGAGCTAAAGCTGCTCTCATCTCGAGGTGGGCTTATTGATTTTGAACGAGGTTTTCGTTTGGGGATATTTATGTTTGCATTGCTGTTTGATGGACCCGGTGAACTCGAACATGCCATACATTTCCAAGATGTTTGATTGTCTTTGGTCATTAGAAAGTATCTTTTTTTGGACTCTTCTGTATCTTGTAGCTTGTAAAGTTTTTTGCATAGTGAACAAGTGATAGATAAACAATTGCTTGCTTGTCGCTTCATTTTAAGTTCAAAGTAGAAGAAACACAATCAGTCGAAAACAAAAAGGATTTTTCCCGCCGAGGTTTGATCCACGGACCGCTAGCGCAACCGTAGGCGCATTCTTATCCGAGGAATTAAACTTCGAATAACTTGGTACCTACATATAAACCCGTCAAAACTATATACTTATTTCGAATCATCCTCCAACTACTAACTAACACGACTCATAAACATCACCCTTAACAAAAATTACATTACTTTATCAATCTGTATGTTAAAATATTTAAAGTTAATGCAGAGAAATATTCAAACTCTCTAAGGGTGTGATAGTCGTTCTTAAACTTAGGCTTTGTAACAAGACTCAAAGCAGATACTATTAACTTATCAATAGGAAAAAATATTCTACACCATTATATTTGAAACTCTCAAGAATTCAAGGGGCTCAAGTACAAGGTAAGAAACAAAATCCCCAAAAACATGTCAACTATCCTACGTTATAAGTTGATACTCAACAATACAATATTCCCTCATAATCTATAGAATTAAGGAATCATTGATTAAACTTTAAGGCAAAGATAATCCCTCTATTTCCAATCCATTACTTAAGTAGAACTTCTACTAAGTCATTCCAAATGCTTATGAGAATGGTCACTCTATTCTACACCAGAAATTGCTTATCGTGAGAGAAATTTATTAACTCACTACAAACTATTAATTAACTCTATACAATACTATTACACTACTCCTATAAATTAAATAACCTATAACATCATACTCCTCCATATTAGTAACTCCTTAACCCTACTTACATCTAATAAATACTCAACCCTTTATCTGCATACTACATACTGCTAACTCCTAAACCTTCACCAACTATGCTATAAATACTCAATCCTTTAACTCTCAATGATAACAAACCATTTACAAACCAGATAACCTATATTCCATCAATTATGTGTGTGAAACCCAAATCAGAAATACATGACAAATAGCTTATTGCCTAATCATGTCACACCAAATAATAGAATTAGTCTACTAGATCTATACCAATTTAATTCTACTTAACTCTTACAACTCATTACCTTTCTCAAATCATTACTATACCAGCATTCAACATTATAAATATGTTAACAAACCTATCTCACGCTTTTTAACAATATTTTCCTTATCATATCAAACTACTCTTTATTAGGTACTTATTCCTTGTATTTGGGCCTCTTTTTCATACATCAATGGTTACCTAAAATACGTTATTCTTATTTCCCTTGTTCATATGAAAACATTAAGACACATTTTAGTAAATAACGAAGACAACGTATAACTTAAAATTAACCTACTAAAGCCTTCCCTTTTTACACAAACTTATTATAATTTACAAACATACGTACATACATACATACACAATAATGTCTACAAACACACATCATCGTAACATGAAATGCTTCAGGCGATTTGTATGAACAAAGAAAACTACAAATCACCACATTAAACCTCCCATCGCGCAATGATGTTATATGCCATTGATAAAGACGTGCCAGTTTCGTACATCTGCCAATAACTTGCCTTGGAACATATAATAAAACTAAATCATTAGCCATAGATAAATGATTGACCTCGCTGCGCTCGTCTAGATACCGCGCTACCTATATACCACAGCTCCGTAAATGCGGCAACTCATTATTGTAGTGTGTTTATGACATTATGTAAGGATGCTAGTGTGCGTGAAAAATTTGTTGCCAGCTGCTCAACTGTTACCCGAGTTAATGGGAAAAATATTTTTGCTGTGATGTATTAGTTAAGTTGCTGGTTATAAATGTAGCTCAGAAAATATTTAAAAATTAACAATTAAAAGCGAATACGTATCAATATAATTGTATATATTATAATGTAGGTTAGACGTAGGTTTCTTCTGTAGAAAAATGGTAGGTATGTATAGCAATGATTAAACCTCATTTTTTTAGTAGTTTTTTTATTACTACCAACCCATTTTCTTCCCTTGGGTATCGTAAAAGGCGACTAACGGACTAAAGACTGCACATACATCCAACAGCTAAGAGCGGCGATGGGCTCATCAAAATAATACTACCAACCCCTCTCTTCCCTTCGGCGTCGTAAAAGGCGACTAACAGACTAAAGACTGCACATACATCCAACAACATAGAGCAACTATGGGCTCATAAAAATAATACTACCAACCCCTCACTTTTCTTCGATGTCGTAAAAGGGGACTAACGGACTAAAGACTTCACATACATCCAACAGCATAGAGCGACGATGGGCTCATTAAAATAATACTACCAACCCCTCTCTTCTCTTCGGTGTCGTAAAAGGCGACTAATGGACTAAAGACTGTACATACATCCAACAGCATAGAACGGCGATGGGCTCATCAAAATAATACTACCAACCCCTCCCTTCCATTGGGTCTCGTAAAAGGCGACTAATGGACTAAATACTGCACATACATACAACAGCATAAAGCGGCGATGGGCTCATCAAAATAATACTACCATCCCCTCTCTTCCCTTTGGTGTCGTAAAAGCGACTAACGGGCTAAAGGCTCACCACCTAAGCACATGTGCAGACTGTGCAGTTGTTTCTTGCTGAAGCATGGACTGTATGGGCGTGGTCTGTGTTGTCCATAGATTCAAATGATTACTAATTTTACCATAAACTTTAATAATAACTATCTCAAAAAAGATGTTGATCTAAGTAAACAGTAATAAGTCGAGTCTTTATTCATGATTATTCTACATATGAATAAATATTTTTTCGTACCACTTTCTCAAAAAAGTGACATTCTATTCCACAAAAAGCGAACATAACAATAGTCATTTTTAATCTGTTGAAAACAGGGAAAGAAAATTGTACTGAATTTCATTCATCCTCTAGGGGGAGAGTGTGATTTAAATTTGGAATACTTACAGAAATTTATACTGAACTACATCTGTGTTTACACCATTGAGTTTGTATACAAAGCATTATACATCTTTTTGAAAAAGGAATACGCATTTATTATGCAGTTATGATTATTAAATAAAATTACGAAAACCGACGACGCCGTATGAGCTTGATGCCTTTGCTTTTCCGACAAAAAAATATTAGTCTAGGAATTTATTATTACATTCTGCGGGGTAACGTAAAAGGTCAGCGCGGCGCTCGTGTGTTGGACGGCTGTAGTTTTGGGCTGCCTGCCCACTGGGGCCTAGACATTATTTTTTTTCTCATATT
This sequence comes from Scoparia ambigualis, assembly GCA_963921215.1. NCBI lineage: Eukaryota > Metazoa > Arthropoda > Insecta > Lepidoptera > Crambidae > Scoparia > Scoparia ambigualis. The sequence continues at coordinate 21,175,453 of OY992510.1, read as the reverse complement.
ATTATTGTGTTAATATTTTCGCAAATGGTACGAAAAGTAGAGTATTTTCCTCGGTGATAAAGCTGTCTTAGGCTCGTATTCTAAAACCAAACTCACACTCAAATCTCTGCTTGAGTACAGTTAGAAAGGGATGGTGCTATTCGTCGCATATATCGCCATCCCTTTCTAACTGTACTCAAGCAGAGATTTGAGTGTGAGTTTGGTTTTAGAATACGAGCCTTAGTCTTAGGTGAACTTAAATCCCTCGCTACACTCAGGACTCGTTATAAATCTTAACACCCTCGCTACGCTCAGGAGTAAACTTCGAGTCCTTCGTTACGCTCGCGATTTAAATCGTCACCCGCGACAGAAGACACTGCTTTATCCCTTTGGTTAATAATCTACTATTTCGTTTTTGTAGGCTCATTGTCATGGGACAGACAAATTACTTTTTCCCCTAGGGCAAGAAAAGCTATTTTAGCCTCGCTTTACAGCGCTACAATGACGGTCTTTTTGAGCAAGAGGAGTGAAAATATTATTTCAAACATTGTCTTTGAATTTTTTCAAAACGAATACGTCCGTGATTTGCCGGTGGCGGCACAGACACTGAGAGCATTATCACTAACAAGTGGGGATGCGTTCATAGAGAATATATGAAAAACACTGTGCCGGTACTGTGTCGGAACTGTGGCTTCACTGATATGTGTGAAGCAACCTTTAACCTATAATGTTACCCGAATCATAAGCCATAGACCTGTTATCAGTTTCATTAAAATCTGTCCAACGGTTTTTGTGTGATGCGCGTCAAACAAACAGACAGACAAAAATTCTAAAAATGATTCTAATGTTCACGTATCCTTCATACCCTAGATTATGTTTTTCGCAAATATTTTCAATGTAAGTACAGACACGAAAAGTTTACAATTCAGGAACATAGGTCAAAAAAAAGAAAAATTGCTTTTCCATACTTGACTCAATCAGCTGATTGCGCATTTTGTATAGGGATAAATAATAATTTTTCGACCTATGTTCCTTATGGAAAGTTGTTCAGTTTCATCGGTAGAATTCCCTTGATATAGTGTCAGCTAACATTTTTACACCTTATTATAGATTACAAAATATAAGTAAACATGAAATGACATAGAACTAGGTTAAGTATATTATGTAACTTTGTAAGACTAATGAAATAGGTTACCTATATAATAAAAGACAATAACAATAAATTCACATAATATAAATCTCAACCACGGGGACTTTATTCTTGTATAAGCGGTAACACTGAATGGCGTTTATTGTTCATATTATTTTATCATGAAATTTCGAAATTATACGATACTTACTGATGGTATGTGATCCCAGTGTCCTTTTTATTTTTAGAAGTATTATTTTTACACAGTTTTACTACGCAAACTGGCATTTTAGTTTAAATTAAGTCCAAAATTGAATAAAACATTCGGTACGTACACTTCACCCACAGCTGTCAGTGTGACTGGCTCGGGTACGCCGATTTCGGCGTAGTATTTGTTGCCGCATTTGACAAGGACGACGGAGGTATCTAGTCGAGCGCAGCGAGACCAATCATTAATCTAAGTCATTAGCGTTACAAAAAATGGTTTAACTCCTCTTATCATAATATCGTTTTTGGATAACCTGCGCCTTTCTGATATTGCGTAGTGCCTTCGTAAGTAATCTACTCATACGACCTACCCGTTCTATCGAATTTTTGTTTTAGGATAACCCGTTCCTAAATCTACATTAATTACAAAACGTTATTCCTCCATCGGCAAGGAAAATTCACCACTATTTGGTGCCTTCAAAAAATATTTGTAATCATTGTTACGCAATTTCTGAAAATCGATGAAATCAACAACTGACTGATGCCTGTCACTTGCTGACACATCAATGTTTTTCTCTTCCGCGCCCGGCTCAGAACTTTCTAAAACAATTGCCTGATCTAGAACATTCGATAACCTATCAGACTTTTGTTCTAACTTCAAACTTTCTAAACCAATTGTTAGACATGGAACATTCGATGACTTACCTAACTTTTGTATAACAAGCGAACTCGATTTTTCTGAATCCTATCTTGCAACAATAGCGGGTTCACCTATTTGGCTCGACACATTTGGCTAAACTGAATGAATATTTCCTAACTTTTGTCTAACAATCGAACTCGATCTTTGCGAATCGTGTCTTGCAACAAAAGCGGATTCATCTTTTTGGCTCAACACATTTGGCTGAACAAAATGAACATTTCCTTGAGAAAAAGACACACAATTATTATAAAAATCAATACACATTTTATTCTTTATTAAGAAATCCTGACTGAAAAAATCGCTCAAAGAAAACATTACATCGCATTTTCCAACTTTTTTTAACCTACTGCCATTAATCGCACTAATATACCTATTTTCTATATACCTACATTTTACTCCTATCTCATCCGCGGCAGCTTGACTGATGCAGGAAACCGTGGCACCTGTGTCTACAATAGCTACAGAATCCACCTCATTGGTAGCAAATACTAATAACGGCAACAAAGCAGAAGGTCTAACCTGTTGACTCGCTTCGTCCATCGCTTGCTATTCAGATGTCTGCGCTTGCAAAAGACCATATAGAAAATTATATTGTTCACATTACCCTCTTGTAGTAGTTTGTCACAAGAGGAAAATTCTATTAGTTATAAGCTTAATATGACATTAGATTTATTTTGCAAAAATTACATAATGCATTTAATTGGCACTAACAATTATTTCAAAAAGGGTGATAAACAAGACATCAATAATTACCACCCCATTACCTAGTTATGTTACCTGTAACCAGCCCTAGCTCTACTACAATGTCTACAGCCAGCCCTAGCTCCATTACAATGTGTTAAAGTGCTGACTGATGGACTCTGCAGGCGGGCGACGCTGACGCAACATTATGAGAACGCCGTGAGACTGTCGCGAATATGTCAACGTTGCATCCGCTCTGTGTAGAGATAAGTTCTTAGAATTTAAGTAGCTTAAGTCTTCCTTTGTATTTTAGTTATAAGCTTTGCCAGTTCCAAATTAAACTCCGTACTAAATAGACGTGTCTAGTTTTTAAAAACCTTCGGTCGACCCCTCGAGATTTAACTGGCGCAGCCGGTAGGATTGCTGGCTGTTACCAGACGCGAACAATCGATACAGATCCAACTAAATTGTGGATTTCGGTAAAAACGCATCGGTAATTAGCTGCACGTTTCAACGCGCGGAAAAGCAATTCGAACCAGAAAACAAATAAGTTAACGACGGGCACCGAGTTTTCCAGTCTACGAGAAGAGCTTTACGGGAAGGCATGGGATCGAGCGGACTGTAAGCAAACCTTTTTACTTTTCCTACCTTTTCCCGGCTATTTCCTGTGGTTATTATCGTGTGACTATATATTTTATTTATAATATATTAAGTAACTTTTAACAAAATCGTATAAAGTTATTTGACTTCTGCACATAAATTGGCAAACTAGTTAAGTAGGTAATAAGTAGGTATTAATAAGTAAATTTTAGTGTGTTTTAAACATGTCTGTAAACGGCGAAATTACTGTCCAAATGATCCCTAAGGATCTAATAAATTTAATTCCTATGTTTGATGGAGATCAAAACATACTCAATTTATTTATTAAAAAATGTGAATATATTTTAAGAAATTTTAATGGACCTAATAATGCTGTACAAACATCATATGTGTTCCATTGCCTTACAAGTAGAGTGTGTGGTAGAGCGGCGGCTTTACTCAGTGAACGCGAAGATATAGCTACATGGGAACAACTAAAAGCTATTTTTATACAGCATTTTGGGGACCCTAGATCTGAAGAATGCGTGGCTATTGAACTGGAAAATTTAAAAATCAAAATGGGCGAAACTTATTTACAGTTTTGCAATAGAATCCAGCAAACGCGTATCGCTCTTTGTTCTAAGGTTAATTTGTTGAGTGATGATAATATAAAATTGGCTAAAATAACTATTTATAATAACATGTGCTTAAATGTGTTTCTATATAATCTTACAGAAGACCTGATAAGAATCGTAAGATTAAAAAATTGCTCTACGTTAGAGAATGCGCTCAGTATAGTTATGGAAGAGGTTAATTTCCAATTCCAATATAATTCAAAAAATAAAAATAAAAATAGTACAAAACCACAAAATTCGTTGTCACCTAACTTTGGGAACAATAATGAGCAATTTAAAGGCCCATCTGGCTTTAAAACGAATTTTCCAAATAATTTTGGCTCTCCCGTGAATCAAAACTTTAAATCAACTTTTCCATATTCGATGCAAAATAATTTTAGATCTGGCGTAAACGGATTTAGATCCAACATACGTAACCAAGGCTATTTTAGACCTAGTTTTCAACAGCCTCAAGGTAATTTTAAAGTTCGGTATACCTCATCAACAAGGTTTTAGGCCGCAATATAATAATGCACCATATAGGCAAAATTATAATGCACCAAACCCGCAATTTAAATTTGGTATCCCATCTCAGAATCAACCGCAACGTAATCCACCGCACTTTCAAGATAGTGATGTATCTATGCGCACCGTTCGTCCGGTAAAACAAAACATGATTACACATGTAACGGATAGCGAGAACAATAATTTATTTTATTCGTATGATGATAATGAGTCTCAGAACCAAGACCAAGAGTGTCTTTATAATAATGATAACTACGAGTCTAATCATTGTACTGATTATTATAATTACGATCAAAGTAATTTTTGTAGTGATGATTCAGAGACCGTGCCATACGAGCCTGATACTCAAGAAGAGACCACAAATTTTCCTACAGTGGCCTCCAAGACCAACCACCAGAAATGATCAATTTAAATTGCAATAGCATAAATAAATTACCTCACATATATTTACCCGAAATTGACGCACGCCTCATGATTGATACAGGAAGTACGAGGAGTTTTGTTAGCCCTGCAATAGCCGATAAATACTTTTCAGCTTATAAATACTATGAACCATTTCAAGTAATTAGCACTCACGCGAGTAGCTCACATAACGAAGTAATTTATATACCTTTGTTAAAATCGTTTAAAAGCATGTCCAAACATAAATTTTATATATACGATGTCGATAAGCGTTACGATGGCTTAATTGGTTCCGATTTATTGAAAATGTTAAATGCAACAATTGACATGAAACATCAGATATTACGAACACAAAATACAGAGTTACCCATAGTATATAATCCGCACTATGAGATCGTATTAGAACCGAGAACCGAAACACGTGTCAAAGTGCCTACCAACTTAGACAACGGCGAAGCAATTATCAATTTTAAGGATTTCGGCAACAACGTTCGTATGCCAACTGCTATAGTTACGTGTATAAACTCATTTGCAACAACTATTATACAAAATGCGTCACAAAAAAGTATTACCTTAAGCTTTACTGAACCCCTCAGTACAACAGAACTCAGTAACAATATTTGCGTAAACAATTTAACGACAAATGAGCAGTATAATAATTACGAAATTGACCAATTATTAAAAGAAAATTTATTAAAGCTACGTTTAGATCACACCAACACGGAGGAACGCGAAGCTCTACAAAGCTATGCTATGAATATAGAGATATATTCTATTGCGACAAGTTACCTCTTTCTTTTAGTAACCAAGTAAAGCATCAAATAAGGACAAGAAATGAAGATCCAATTTTTATACGACCTTATAGACTTCCACCTTCACAAAACACTGAGATACAGCAACATATTAACAAACTTTTAAAAGATAACGTAATACAAGAATCGTTTTCACCATGGAGTGCGCCTGTACACCTGGTTCCTAAGAAAATGGACGCCTCGGGCGAACAAAAACTACGAATGGTAATAGACTACCGACGATTAAATGAGCTAACAACTGATGATAAATATCCGTTACCTAACATAAACGATCTTTTTGATAAATTGGGAAAGTCCACATATTTTAGTACCTTAGACCTAGCTAGCGGATATCATCAGATTGAAGTAGAAAAACTGGATATACCTAAAACAGCATTTACTACGCCCTCTGGACACTTTGAATTCACGCACATGCCGTTCGGACTAAAAACAGCTCTTGCGACATTCCAGCGAGCAATGGACAATGTGTTGAGAGGCTTGCAAGGCATCCATTGTTTAGTTTACTTAGATGACATTATAATTTACTCAAATAGTTTAGCAGAACACATAGAAAAACTCAGGAAAATCTTTGACCGACTTAGACAGACTAATTTTAAAGTAACCTTAGATAAGTGCGAATTTCTACGTAAGGAAGTGTTGTATCTCGGGCATAAAATTACTAAAAACGGCTTAGAACCAAACGACGACAAGATCAGAGCAGTTCTTGATTTTCCACTTCCTAGCACGACGACTGAAATTAAAAGTTTCCTTGGTCTTGTTGGATACTACAGAAAGTTTATTAAAGACTTTTCCAAGATTACACAACCTTTAACGTCATGCCTTAAAAAGAAAAATAGAATTGAAGTTACGCCTAGTTACATTGGAGCTTTCCAAAAATGTAAGGAACTGTTAGTTAATGCTCCTATATTACAATTTCCCGACTTTTCAAAGCCTTTTCTCTTAACTACAGATGCGTCTAACTACGCACTAGGCGCTGTTCTTTCACAGGGATCGGTTGGAAACGACAAGCCAATCGCTTATGCGAGCCGTACTTTAAATTACGCGGAGACGCGCTACAGTACAACTGAAAAGGAGCTGCTAGCTATAGTATGGGCCGCAAAACATTTTCGCCCTTACCTTTATGGCCGTAAATTTGTTATATACACGGATCACAGACCATTAGCTTGGCTCCACTCTTTAAAAGAACCGGGAAGTAAACTCACTAGATGGAAATTACGATTATCAGAATTCGATTTCGATGTTATTTACAAAAACGGAAAACAAAATACCAACGCAGATGCACTGTCACGGATAAAATTAAATGCACTTACCAATAAAAACGACGACTCTTCAATGCAGGCTAATGCTGGTGACACTGAAAGATGTAACAGTCCTATAGCGATATCAGACACTTCAGAAAGTTCAAACATTATTTTACCTTCCGATACTTCTATGACTCACCAAGTTCGTTCTCCCACGTCTAGCACTATCACTGCATGTTCATTACCTGAAACAATTCATTCCGCTGGGGATATTGATACAAACGGTATTCCTATTTTAGACGAAGCCGTAGACACGAAGCCGAATCAAATTCTTGTTTTTACCTGGAACCGAAATCAAACATTAGTAAAAGATTTATCACGAGATAAACAGAAAGTTTTAGAAGTGCACTTACCTGTAGATAATTTAGAGCTAATAAAAAAATTCCTTCTGGAATATATAAAACCAAAAACTAAATATTTCTTTTATTTCGAAGATCAAAGACATCGCGCCCAATTTACAGAAGCTGTTATTAAATTATTTAAAAAGGACGCAGTTAAATGCTACGAATGTACTAAAAGAGTTATCTATTTAGAGGACGAAGATGAACAACGTACTGTGATACTTAACTATCATTGTGGTAAAACTTGCCATCGCGAAATCAAAGAAACTCTTATTAAATTGAAACGTAATTATTATTGGAAAAATATGGATTTAACAGTTGCCACTATAATAAATTCTTGCGAAATATGTAAAACACTAAAGTACGATCGTAAACCCTTAAAACCTCAATTACAGTTTACTCAAACGCAGTCAAAGCCTTTCGCTGAAATTTTTATGGATTTATTCTCTATAGAAGGTAAATATTTTCTCACCATAATAGATGCCTTTAGCAAAATAGGTCAGGCATTTGAAATACCTAATCGATCTACACCGGAAGTTATTCGTGCACTAATAAGATATTTCTCATTTTATGGCGTACCAAATAGAATAAGCGCTGACCCCGGATCCGAATTTAACAACAGTTTATTAAAAGAGACGTTACAATTTTATAAAGTAGATCTACATATAGGCACCCCGCATAATCCGAACTCAATGGGCCTTATAGAGCGGTTCCATTCGACAATTTTAGAGATCTATCGTATAGCTAAGTATGAACATAAGATAACAGACGCGGCCAATATAATGACGTACGCAGTCATGTCTTATAATCAGACTATCCATTCTACAACTGGTCTTACGCCTTTCGAAGTTGTCTTTGGACATACGGACGCTAATAGTATCTTTGAAGTAGATTTTAATAAACAGTATACACAACAATTAGTAAGCGACCATGTGAAACGTACAAAGTATCTATACAAATATCTTACCGATAAAATAATAAAAAATAAAGAACACATAATACAAAAACGCGGCGGCGAAACCTCTTTCGACGTACAAGACGGGGATACAATATTCATAAAAGGAGTAAATACCAGACGAAGTAAAGATAAACCCCGATTTCAGAAGGCACAAGTTTCCGGCGAAATTAGCAGGAACACTCTACCCATTAAACTTAAAAATCGTCAGACAAAAGTACCAATTAAGGACATAAGGCGACCTTCGCAGGTACCTCCTCGTGCTCGCGACGCTGATCGTCAGGGCCCACGCCCTTCAACTTCAAAGGATTACTAACAATCCTGGAGTAATGATGGTGAAGCAAGGTCAAGCTAGCGTAAGTTATGATAAGTGGACTATTATTAAGATTTTAAACTTAAGTATTATACAAGAAGAGTTAGAATTAAATATAAATAGATATAATAATTTAAATTTACACATAAGCGCATACTTTTATAAATCAATTCCTAATTATCAATTACTTAATGTGAAACTACAAACAGACTATGTTATGAATTCTACAATTAATAAATTTAAACAATTAGCGCCATCAATTAGAATTAAACGCGGAATTCTAAATCCTCTTGGATCTATCATAAAACTTATTACTGGTAATCTGGACCACGATGACGCTGTTAGATATGAGAAAATAATTAATTCCTTGCAGACACATCAAAACACATTGACGAAAAAGATAACATTGATATCAGAAATGTCTAAGAATCTCGTAAAAATAACCAACTCCACAAATAATAACTTTATTCAAATAGACAAAGAATTATGGGAAATGAGGAAAACTATAAATAAAACTAATGCCAATTTAACGATACATAACTTTGTGAATGTATACAATCTATTTTTACATAACTTTCAACTATTGTATAGCCATTTGGATGAAATAGAAACATGTTTAACATTTAGCAAATTAAAAACTTTACATCAGTCTCTTGTAAATTCAGATGAATTGATAAAATTGTTATTAGAAATAGAAAAATCACACAAACTTGTTTACCCAGTAAGTTATGATAACTTAGTTAATATTAAAAGCTTATTCTAAAGGAAGTCAAATAACATTCATTTTGGACATACCTCTAATTAGAGACGAAATATATATATATTATAAAATTATCCCAATACCCATAACTAATTCCTATAACCATACACAAATTGTGATTCCCAAATATCCCTATCTCCTAGTAAAAGGTGACAAAATGGTCTCGCTCTCCCAGCCTTGCTACGAGCTTCACGAGGCAACATACTTATGCTATGAGGATGAATCACAGCTACCAGTAGAAGATATCTGCATAACAGCACTGATGAAATTTTCCAGCAATACGAGTTCTTGTCAGCCTGTATCGGTGGAAATCAATACCGTTAAAGTAGAACCAGTGGTAAAACAAAGATGGATTCTCTATAGTAGAGATGGAAACATACTTACGAAGATGTGTAATAATGAGAAAACCAAGGAAAATATAAAAGGCACTTACCTCCTTACTCTTGATGACCACTGCGATGCGGAAATAGGTGGAATCACCCTAAAAACCCAACACATTTCTGCAAGTACTATAGAATTCAAGAAATTACCAATAATTAACTTACCGGAAATTCACCCCGTTGAGCCACAGATGCAACAAGAACCTATAAATTTGGACAATAGTGATTTAGTGAATCTTCAACATTTAAATATTTTGTTAAAAAATAGTGAAAGTGACGTTAAGGATAATTATGAAAAATCCGTTAGCGTGAGAAATATTAATATTGCTACTATAGTATTATACTTACTTTTATTTTTGGTTATTTCCCTTTTTATATTTTACGAATATAGAAAATTCAAACGTTTGTATCGAAATAATCAGAGTGTTACCAACCCCTCTGATAATTTCGAATCTAGGGGGGGAAGAGTTATGTTACCTGTAACCAGCCCTAGCTCTACTACAATGTCTACAGCCAGCCCTAGCTCCATTACAATGTGTTAAAGTGCTGACTGATGGACTCTGCAGGCGGGCGACGCTGACGCAACATTATGAGAACGCCGTGAGACTGTCGCGAATATGTCAACGTTGCATCCGCTCTGTGTAGAGATAAGTTCTTAGAATTTAAGTAGCTTAAGTCTTCCTTTGTATTTTAGTTATAAGCTTTGCCAGTTCCAAATTAAACTCCGTACTAAATAGACGTGTCTAGTTTTTAAAAACCTTCGGTCGACCCCTCGAGATTTAACTACCTTGGTTCCCATTTTGTCCAAATTTTTGGTAAAAGCAATGCTCAGAAGATTCTCTATTTTATTCCCATAGTGTTACTCGTATCAAAGGTGCTAATAATCACGAGCAAAGCCACGCTATAGTGGTCACTGATGCGGGTGGTGAGAAGGTAGACGCATAGCACGAGCAAAGCCACGCTATAGTGGTCACTGATGCGGGTGGTGAGAAGGTAGACGCATAGCATGAACAAAGCCACGCTATAGTGGTCACTGATGCGGGTGGTGAGAAGGTAGACGCATAGCACGAGGAAAGCCACGCTATATTGGTCACTGATGCGGGTGGTGAGAAGGTAGACGCATAGCACGAGCAAAGCCACGCTATAGTGGTCACTGATGCGGATGGTGAGAAGGTAGACGCATAGCACGAGCAAAACCACGCTATAGTGGTCACTGATGCGGGTGGTGAGAAGGTAGACGCATAGCATGAGCAAAGCCACGCTATAGTGGTCACTGATGCGGGTGGTGTGAAGGTAGACGCATAGCATGAGCAAAGCCAAGCTATAGTGGTCACTGATGCGGGTGGCGAGAAGGAGACGCATAGTAGGAATTCTGAGAGTGAAGACACTTCAGTAATTACATCTAGATCTCAAGAGCTTTAATAATTCACTTGATTCAATTTGCCACGCTTTATAAGTAGTCGAAAAGATGCTCCTGATGATTGGAGAGATTGATCCACTTATTGACAGTTGAGTCATAAACCCCTTTTACATTATAGGCGGGAATCTGGGGTCCCGAGGGAACTCGCTACAGTCTGCTGTCGCCACCCAGTTGTTCGCCACCCAGTTGTTCGCCAACCAATCCTGCGTCGCTTCAGCCACGGGTGAGTCGCCAATGCCTAAGACTTTATGTGTGTAATTTTCGCACCTCGGAATATACAGAACTAAGCGAAGCAGATACTCTAATATTTTTTGTTTTACTCTACCAATACCATAACGGGCAATGTGTATTAAATTAATATGTAATAACACAATGATATTCCGGGGTCGCGACACGCTGCTTTGACAGCATACCATGGTTATGTCTCATCAGTCCTCAGTTTTGGGCTTATTATTTGGAGAAAAACTCCGTCGAATCTGATCGAGTATTTAAACTACAGAAAAGATGTATTAGAGCGATAAACAAGGCCTGGTATTTAGACTCATGTAAGTCACTATTTAAAAAATGTAATATTCTGCCTCAGCCATGTCTGTACGTAAGAAATATTTGTCTTTTTGTGGCAAATAATTCAGAATATTTTAAGAAATGATGCGACGTTATCGCAAGGCAGAAGAGAGCTAAGTTTAAAAATTTATTGTTTCAACCACCTTGTCATAAAGATATTTATAAGAAAAATATTGTTAATATGTGCATAATCATTTATAATTAGATTCCAAATGAACAAAAAAAGAGCTGCGATAAGAAAGTTTTAAAAGAAAATTGACTGAATGATTCATCTCAAATTGTTTTTATAGTGTTAAGGAGTTTCTGGGTTTTAAAATTAGACTTTCTTACTTGATTTTATCTTATTTGAATGTAAATTTTATTGTGAATTTTAATAATTAATTTCAATCATACTATTTTAAATTACTTTTTTTATATAATTTGAATCACTTACTTATATTAATATTTTGCACGTCTGCACGCAGGCTGACTACAGTGAAACAAATGTTAATCGTAAGATCACAATTATATTGTACATTACCTGTTATCTAGCAAATAAATGATTTGTATTTTGTATTTAGTAATTTTTATTTGACTAGAGATAATTATTATCTGCCAAATTATTAAAAGCGACAAATAGCTTTACCGCTATCATATTGTATATTAACGTCAGCCAAAAACTTGGCTAAACAAGTTGCTTCTATTGAGCTATGTATATTTGACATAGACGTCAGTAGTGCTTCTACTGATATTCAAATTAAGTATTTAAATTAAATTATAAGACAAAAAAGGAACACTCTTGCGAAATGTTTGATAATACAATTAAATTAAATGAATGTAAAAGTAGCCTTAAGAAAAGCCTCTGTCAATCATTACATTTAAAAAATGTACAACCTATGAACATTTTTCACCAGAACATCCAAGGAATAATGGGCAAAGATTTAGAGATTGAATTGTTCTTGAACTGTAATAAAATTAATATTCTTTGCATAACCGAACACTGGCTTAGAGACCATCAGTTCATGTTCAATTTTAAGAATCATTTGGTAGGAAGTTCGTTCAGTCGAGGAAATGCTATACATGGTGGCTTCTTAATTATTGTTAATAAAAAGTTTAAATTAAATGAACACAAAGACATAATGTGCCTCTCGGTTGAGCGAACAATAGAAATAGCTTGTGTGGAGTTGGAGCAGTTTGTTGTATTAAGTGTATACAGACCCCCTTTAGCGTTATATGATATTTTTTTTTAAATTATGGATGAGGCATTACGTAAGGTCCGCAATGTACGTAAAAACATAATTGTTTGCGCTGATTTTAAAATAAATTTGTAACAAAAATCCACATGGACACATATTAAAATAATTCCATTGTTTAAATCAGGTAGCACTTCTGACCCCAATAATTTTAGACCTATTTCTGTGCTACCTACATTTAGTACAATTTTGAAAAGTTGATGCCAGACCACATTCAAATTCATTTTTATAGAAATAAACTTTTACATTCTAAACAGTATAATTTTATGGGGTCGCTCAACAGCTGACGCCGGTGTTGAGCTTTTATTTCAAATATTTGATGCCTGGGAGGATTGACAGGATGCCAATTATTATATATATTATTGTATTTTGTTTTACATGAAAAATTGGTCAAGAAGCTTAACCACTATGGAATTAGAGACACTTCTTCTTCTTCTTCTACTTCTACTTCTTTGAGTCTTCTCATTTCATACTTAAGTAACAGGATTCAGAAGGTCGACATTAACGGTAAAAGATCTCCGGGATCAGTGGTTACAATAGGAGTTCCGCAGGGTTCAATACTTGGTCCATTCTTGTTATTGGTATATATTAATGACTTACCTTATTTTGTAAAAAACAGTCATGAGATAGTATTGTTCGCTGACGATAATTCACTTTTATTCAAAGTGAAACGACGACACCCAAATTATGACGATGTAAATAATGCGGTCTCACAGATTGTTCACTGGTTTATTGTAAATAACTTGCTATTAAATGAAGTAAAAACCAAATGTATAAGATTTGTATTGCCTAATGTTAAGCAGGTAATAACTAGTGTACAAATTAAAGATAAGAATGTGAATCCTGTGGACACCACTGTCTTTCTAGGCATCACGTTGGATGCCAAGCTTCGGTGGGGCCCACATATAGCTAAATTGTCGAATAGACTTAGCTCTGCGGCTTATGCAGTAATGAAGATCCGTCAATTAACTGACGTTGATACAGCTAGATTAGTTTATTTCAGTTACTTTCATAGTGTAATGTCGTACGGCATTGGAGAAATGCTGCCGACATTCAAACTATCTTTGTGCTGCAGAAGAGGGCTATTCGAGCAAAATATAACCTAAAGGCTGGTGACTCTCTCATAGAGAGATTTAAGGATATAAGTATAATGACAGTTGCATCACAATACATTTATGAAAATCTCGTGTATGTTCATAAAAATATTTATATGTTTTCAAAAAACAGCGATATTCACAATTTAAATACTAGAAGTAAGAACAAATTAGCAGTACCTTATACTAGGCTTCACAAAATAAATAATTATTTTAAGGGTCTGTGTGTACGATTTTACAACAAAGTACCAATTGATATTCGGAAATTAGATCTTGATAAATTTAAAATCCATATCAAAGAAAAGCTTTATAAAAAAGCTTATTATAAAGTGTCAGATTACACAGAAGACAAAACAGCTTGGCTCTGAACTGAAATGCTCCAAGTACTCCAAAAGCTATTTCTATTTGTATATTATTAATTTATAGTACCGTGTATTTTACATTCAAATTATTATTTTGTATTTTATGAGCTGGTAACGACATCTTTTTTTTTGTAAATGTCGTTGCTTCTGTGCGCTGTGGTTAAAAAATGACGTCCTGAATGGGTGGTAGGTTAAAAATTTGGACGATTCTATGTACTTACTAATTGAGTTTATTGAACCGTCTGGCGCCCGAATTTTGATTTAAAGGTAATTTCCATTTAATATTTTGCATTTAAAACCTTTTTATTTAACATTTGAATTAGCATTTATTAATTCATATTTTACATTACATTTGCATATATTTTGAGTTTGAGTTTGAGTTTGACATCTCAATAACATCACCGTCGCGACATTTGGTCTTCTTTAATGTCGGCGCGGTGGAAAACCTGGCTGCGACTACGTTTTCCTAAAATTAGAACGTAAATTATAACTATTTGAAGGTGCAGGTCCGGGTACAACGCGGCGTACATCTTGCACTTCCGTCGTCATTGGCGGAGGACCAAATGGAGTGGGCGTACTATGGTTACTTCCCCCACCAACAAACTTAGGAACGAACGCAGCAGGATTCTGCGCTAAGTTCATATGCTCTTCACGTGCTTGTGGATACACCTTCTCCAATTGCAAAATAACTTCCCTGAGGTCTCTTTTACACGCATAGTGTGAATATACTAGTTTACTCTTGAAGTAAGGCTTTAATCCCTTCAAGAATTGCGTAATGAACGTTGCTGCCTTGGTAATGTTTGCTTTGCTAGCCAACTCGTATAAATTATAAAAATGCTCGCTTTTCATGATTATTGTTTTATTAATAATAGTGTTTTCTTCTTTTACAGGTGTTTCGTGGACAGGCGGTTGCATCACCATCGACGTCGACGGTTCATCAAACAGCTTCCAAGCTACGATAGGGTTCTCCTCCCTCGCCGTCTTCCGAGTGTTAACCATATTTCTTTCAGCTTGCGGAATCCTTGTTGTCATTTGGCACCAAGATGCGGCTCGAATGGACCACTTTGTAGACGATGGTTGCTGGTTTTGGCTTGCACTCCAAAGAAAATACGGAAATGCGAACACTAAACTTTTGTTTTGCAAAAGGCGGTACACTTATAGCTTATTGAGGAGCAGCGCGCGGCGTCCGTTGCTCGCATGGAAGGTTTTAGCACTAGTTCGGGCTTGCGCCCCCCCTCCGCCCCTGGCGGTTCGGACATAGCCCGCTACCCTCCAAAACAGTAACAATAATTTTTTAAACTGCAACGAATTATGCACGCGTCGTTTACACAGGCCTTTCTGGTCCTGCTTGGCATTATAAAATAATTCAGAGTAATCACACACTTCAAATTCTTTCCTCAATTTATCCACCACTTCTTCAAAGATTTTACATGAAGCTTTCATTGATCGGAAATAGTGAAGTGCACCTTTTTTTTAAAAGCTGGCAACAACAATAACCGTTCCTCAGAGCTCGTGCACTTCTTATAAACTGCTACTGCTTCGAATTGCTCCAGAAACTCTTCCACCGACTCATCAAAATGACCCGTAAAACAAATGAATACGCGATTCATTTTGCTTAAAAAAATCCTTTTTTTTCAGGTATAGGTTATCTTAATTTCTTTTTTATTCTTCATTCTTCAACACTTAGCTTATTCACCATTCTTTTCAGTACTTTCGTGCTACCTGAAAAACGGAAAGTTTTCGCGCACGGTCGGGTCGTGGCGCCTCCACCATTGTCGTACACGTAAAGGTTGGGGGGCGTTTGTTATAATAACAACATCCTTTACTTAGTATATGACTTCATATTTATTTACAGTTATATTACATTATTAACTTAAATTAAAACAAAAAGGGAAGATATGGCATACGCCTACTTGTAGTCAATCAAAATATAGTCCTACTCAACTGACGCGCATTGACGTCTCAGTCGCTTCGCAACAGACGAGTACGTACACGACCGATTCCGACTGAAGTGAAATTGTGCCTTTAGGCCTAATTTTAGTGGCTCATTTACTAGACGCTAATGCCGTATTTGTTTTTTACCTTTTTGTTTTAATCTAAGATTATTACAAATGAAATACAACATGGTCAAGTCTACCCATGTTGGAATTTCAGATCGATCTCCCCCAATTCCCCGTTTGACATCTTGTCATTTCAAAATAAATGTTTTATTTATAAATTACTACAAAGTAAAACCTGTCAGCGCCCTAACATGGTATAAACTTTACAGTTCCGTAGCAGCAAGTAACATCATATAAAAGTTCTTGTAGTTCGTTGTAACTTTGATCGATGTTTTAATAATAGTGTATTTTTTTTAATTAATTCATTTATGATGTATTAAAAAAAACTACTTACTAGATCTCGTTCAAACCAATTTTTTGCATTTTAATGTACATCATATATTTTTTCTTATTTTACAAGTTACAGTGGGGGGGGGACACACATTAACCACTTTGGAAGTGACTCTCGCGCAAACTATTCAGTTTAAAAAAAATGATATTAGAAACCTCAATATAATTTTTAAAGACCTATCCATCCCCACACGTATGGGATTGGTGAAAAAAATTTTTGGAGTCAGTTCTAAGTATGAGGATCCCCAAAATTAATTGGTTTTTTTCTATTTTTGTGTAAAAATCCTAATGCGGTTCACAGAATACATCTACTTACTTTCAACAATATAGTTCTTATAGTTTCGGAAAAAAGTGGATGTGACATACGGACAGGCAGACAGACAGACAGACATGACGAATCCATAAGTGTTCCGTTTTTTGCCATTTGGCTACGGAACCCTAAAAACACACCTCTACTACTGCAATTATATTCGTTCCTTTCTTAAGAACGTACGAATCAAATTCCAGTAGAGGTGTAAGTAAAGAAATTGAAATTTAAGGATTACTTTACTACTTGATTCTTTGATTACTCGAAACAAATGAGAATGTTAATCAGCTCCTTCTTTTCCTGTGTCCTTCGTTTGTTTTTTTATTATTTTTAACTAGCGTCTCGATCGTCTAGTGGCGGTGCGCTCGCACGGCCCGCTATCCGGAGGTCCTGGGTTCAACATAACGTACATCATAATTAAAATAAGGTTTTTATACTTCTTAAGCGACTCTTATTCTAACTAAAGGATTAATAGTGAATACTCTTAGTATGTAAAACAGATAGGTACCTCAGTTCCTGAGTAGCATTCAACAAGTATTTCTACGATGATTTTAAGTAAGTAAACGTATTTTATATTTTTTTAAAGTGATGAGTGTAATTAATATACTATAATTTCATCTACTTATTAATTTCGTTGGACACTATGATTTTATAAAAAGATGGGTACATAGATATAGATAGTCGTACGGTAGGTAGCAAGTAGACTGTCTAAATGATACAAAACTGATGTCAAAACTATTCCAACTTGTAGACTTTGTTTGAGTAAGCAAGCATGCATACGGTCCATAGTTTTGGACAAGTAGGTAGTCAAGTTTTGAGAGAGTCTAGATTAGTTTTTAAAAATTATAATTAAATAAAACTAAAGAGTGTTGCCGATTTGGCGGCCTATTTAATAATGAATGTATTCGAGTCACAAGACATGCAGGATGTGGCTCCGTCGAGCTAGCCTAAACAATTATATTTCTTAGAACTAAAGTAGAAATGACTATGTAAGCCCTCTTAATCTAAGACAGAGCGGCGAGGGGGTACCATAACTCCTCCATTCCCAGATGGAAAATTATCGGAATCATTTTTAACATTTTTCCGACATTTTTTCATAAAAGACATAATTTTAAATCTAAAGACATACAGAATTATAATAAGGAAAATTAGAGTTAATAGACATAATATAACATTAATAAAAACACTGCAATTAGAATCTATTTTACTATTGGAAACACTGTCGATCACTTCACTATGTTTTAGCACTTCCGACATGTATTTAATTTCATCTTAGTTGACCTCCTTCATGTTAAGTGCACGTGTACTGGATAGCATCGTTTTCGCTCGTAGCTGAGGTAAATTGATAACGGGAATTGCAGGTACATAGTCCCTTTCTGTATAAATTTGGTGGTGATAAATTTTGGATCTTCCAGGGTAAGTATATAAGTCCCGAGTACTGGATATCTGTTCATTTCACCATTACATTTTTGTGTTAATGTTTCTTTCAGTTTTGTATATAAAATCCAATTTCCAGGTTTGATTCTTTGTATTTTTACGTCTTCGATGCGAATCTGATGCTGAGTACAACTACTTAGATTGCTTTCAAACTTCATTAACTGCTCCATACAGGTGACATCTTGGTACAACGCCCGGTCATCATTCGTACAGAGGAAGTGGTCTCTTGTAGCAAGACTGCGGCACGCTTTCATAATCGGTAAGTATTTTACACCTTTCGCCAATAGGTATTTAGGGAATATAGTGAAGGTAACATTTTTTTGGAATACAGGTAAGGAATACAGTTTAAAATAATTATATGTAATGTTATCTATCAAAGGAATTTCCATTATGAACGTTATCTGGTTTTTCTTTAAATATGATTTTACAATACAAGTTTCTTCTAATTTAACTAAATTATCTTCATTATGTTATACACCAAGTTTCCAACATTTGAAATTAACTTTAAATGTGCCAAAAGTTCTGTTGAGTTTATAATCGACTGATGTAATATAGAGCCTTTACTTAATGCTAATGCAGTTTCAATTTCACTTAGTCTAATAAAGATGGTTTTGAAATTACTAACAAATAGGTTATATAGTCTCATTAGGTATAAGGATAGTAGCCAATCATTCTCCTTATTTATTAATTCATTTAAACTGGTTTCTACTTGTTTTAAACGTGTGTCTAAGTTAATTGTGTTATTGTTAATAATTGCAGTTGTATTTACAATACTACTTAACCAGTGGCGTGCCTAGGGCTTCAGATTGGGGCAAGCCACGAAACCTGAAGTTCCTAATCTTGCTACCTGGACAATGTTGGTGCCCATTTGCGACACTAGCCACAATTTTTACTCAAATCGTCATAGGCCGTGGCATTCCAATCGTTCTGGTCGTTTGTAAAAAAACCTATTACCTTCTATTACATCTTGAATGTAATTTTTGTAAGAAATTTTTGGAAAAATAAAAAATACTGCAGCCAATTTTGGCGTTCTTTATCTCAAAAAAAAAATATATTACCAGTATTTACTTATTGAATAGTGTAGAAAAGCTATTGGCATAGTACGTAGCGGCCTCGCTATTTGTAAATTTCGCTTAACTTTTTATTTAAACCCAAAATTGCAGGGAAAGATTTTCATAAATTGCGCGAGGGCACTTTTTTGAGCTCCTGGATTGAACTACTGTTCTAAACAAATGAAATATAAAATGAGAATATTATCTCGTCGTATAATGCGTAGCGGCCACGGAATTTTTAAATATTATTGATACTTCGAAAATCGCGTTAAGTTAACTGTGAATTTCTTTTATCTACGATATATTATTGAGTAAAATTTATACCAGAAAAATTGTCAAGTACCTACTTCATGAGGAGTAAAAATGTTATAATGAATTTATTATCTTATTTTTCGATGAAAACTATAAATACAACTAAGTAGGTACAAAATTACTACAAAATGCGATGCGCCGGCCGTCCGAACTCAGCTTATTCTCGCAGAGTGGAGATTCGTAATATTAAGCACAATGACATATAATATCATTGATTAAGCATGCATTTATTATCCTATTTCGATAAAAACGACAAATACAACTGGAAAATTACTACAAAATGCAAAAATAGGCATTTTGCGCGGGAATCACAGTCGATATGTAGGCCTCTACACTTAATTTATTAATTATTAATTAATTATTTTGAATGGAAGCAACCAACAATCCAAAGAGTTTTTTTCATAGACCTATTATAATTAAGGCTGTGGATAGAGTGCCGCAAGCGGCATTCTAGTACGATCGGTTACGATGCCGTCATTACGGCATCCTAGTACAAAATTTAGGCAGTGAATAGAGTGCCACAAGCGGCAACATAGTACGATCGGTTACTATGCCGTAATTTGACGGCATCCTAGTACGAAGCGTATAGAGTGCCACAAGCGGCATTCTATCTCAATCGGTTCGGGAACCGTAACAAATTTTTTATTTGTCGTAATGTTCAGACGACATAATATTCAAAAGATATTTTGTATGGAGTTAGATTTCTGTTGTCTAATAAAAAAAAATAACCTCGAAATTCAAGACAATCGCTACGCTGCGCTTCGCGATTGTCTTAAATTTCTAACCTATCACGTGACCTACAGAAGTAGGGCAGCTAGTATTTCTGTTGTCTAACAAAAACTTTACGGCAGCTTAGGCGGCGTCACTATTATACCGCAAAACTTACGGTTCCCTAACCGATGGAGATACAGTGCCGCTTGTGGCACTCTATACACTTCCTATAATTAATACCCTAGATGACTTTTAATAGTTTGCGAAATACATAAATCATCCTTATGTAATTGAGTTACGCCCGTTTAATTATGTTAAATAAATAAATAAAATAAATAAATCATGTGTGACGTTCAAAGAATTTATTTACCTCTGCCTTTCGCATGCCAATCATCAACACGTCTAAGTACACATTTGTTTGCAATACATCACATGCCCAACACATCTAAGTTCGTCACAGAGACCATTATAGCGAAGAACTGAACTCAGAACACATTTTTTTTATCACAAATTACGAAAACACTTGCAACTTAAAAACAATCGCTCAAACAAAGTGAAGTGTGACAATAACAAAGAATAAAAAATGGCTGGCTGCAGCCTGCGGCTGCTGCACAGCACATTCGCGTATTAACGCTCCTCTCTGATTGGTTCGCCCGAGCTCGAGCTGTCGTTGGTCGCCTCTGATTGGTTCGCCCGCGTTGAAGTTGCACGTGATTCGGTAGAATAAAGCCTGATTTGGAGAAGGCCTTACTTGCGAACTTCATAACGCAAGCTGGCTTTGACGAAATGTATGAATTTCTCATAGAATCTATACATTCTTACGCAGTATTATGTTTATAGAGTAGCAATTTTGTTAAAGTTAGAAGAGAGCGGATATACTTTAAATCCGAAGCCCAGTTGCAAGCCAACTTGTGCGAGAGAGATGTAAAGCATCGCACGATTTATAAGCAGCTTTATGCAATTTGTTTGGTGATTCTTAGAGAAACTTATCAAATTGATAATTTGAATGCTGATGAAAGAAAATTAAGCATGGTAAAAAATATTAAGGGATTTTAATAATTGCGTTTTACCAGTAGTGATATTGAGTTTTTGTTAGGGCAAGCCGGACTTTTCGGCTTGTATGAAGGTACCGCCACTGTACTTAACATAGATGAAATAAAAGTAACCTTTTTGGAAACTACAACTTGGTTATTATTTAATTCGGAGATTAGTTTTTCGTATATAACTGCATCTTCGTGATCAAGATTTCCTGAGATAATCTTAATGATTGAGCCTAGTGGATTTATAAGACATCTTCTAAATCGTTGTTGTGGCATCAGTTGGTGATATTTATCTATTGTTATATCGCGAAGATATTCCGCATGTTTTAAGATACTAATAAAATCATGATGAAATGATTCATTTAAAGTAACTAAAATTTTAAGTTCCTTAAATTTTGATATGGTATAGGTTAAATCGTTATAAATGTTTTCCAGATTTATGTTTTTTATAATTGTCCAGTTATCTATTTGTAGATGAGCTTGACCTTCCTCTACAGGCAGGATCCCTGGATTTCCTTCAAGGTACGAAGGGCCAGCACTGGCATCGCTACGGTCAAAATACACCACCTGTGGAGGGCGTTTTATATTTTTAATTGGTGCTTTTGTCTCTCTATCACCTACTATAAGTGGAACTACATTTTTACAAGTTTTTCCTGTAACCTTAGCCATGCGATATCTTGCCTTGTCTTTACCTTTTCTCTTATTAATATCTTTTACGTAAACTAGGTGTCCTTCGGGAAACTCGAATCCCGTTTCTCCACCTTGTTTGTTTCTAATCTTTTCCTTACTTCCTATTATTTTACCGGTTAAATATTGATATAAGAATTTTATACGTTTGGAGTGATCTTTAACTAATTGTTGTACATAAGACCTTTCTAAATTATTTTTAAATGGATTATCTGTATCAGTATGTCCAAAGACAACTTCAAACGGCGTTAACCCCGTTACAGAGTGCATTGTGTGATTGTAAGCCATTATAGTGTATGTCATGACTGATGCGGCATCAGTGCTTTTCCTTTCGTATTTGGCGATTCGATAAATTTCAATGATTGTGGAATGTAATCCCTCAATTAAACCCATAGAATTAGGGTTGTTAGGTGTACCAATGTGAAGTGAGATTTTATGTAAACTTAAAAATTCTTTTAAAAGTTCATTGTTGAATTCGGTACCTGGATCTGAACTTATTTTCTTGGGAATGCCGTAAAAAGAGAAATATTTTATTAAAGCTCTTGATTCTAGCTCTATAGCAGAGTGTATAGTTTGTGACTTATTACTTTCTGCAGACGGCGATCTAATAGGATATTGTTCTACATCGTCTGAAATAGTCATCGGACTTGCTGAAGTAGTCTTACTTATATCTCTGAAATTGACATTGTTGAAGATGAACGGCGTTTTTGTTTTTTTGATAATTGTTTTATATTCTTTATAACATCTTCAATATGTTCTTGTAAGTTAACGTCCTCTTCATTAACATTCACTTGCATGGAATGTCCTTCATCATCTGAATCTAATACATTTACTCTAATTCTGGATAAGGCATCAGCATTTGTGTTTTGTTTACCAGATTTATATATGATTTCGAAATTATAATCTTGTAAACGCAATCTCCACCGCGTGAGCTTGCTATTCGGATCTTTCAAAGAGTTTAACCAGGCTAGTGGCCTGTGATCTGTATAAATAAGGATTTTTTTTCCATATAGATATGGACGGAAATGCTTTATTGACCAAATTATAGCGAGCAGTTCGCGTTCGATAGTACTATAACGAGTTTCGGTGTCGCTCAAGGTACGGCTAGCATACGCAACAGGTTTGTCATTACCTATTGTCCCTTGTGACAATACCGCACCTAAAGCTACATTGGACACGTCAGTAGTGAGTATGAACGGCTTATCGTAATCAGGGTACTGTAGTAGAGGAGCATGTGTCAAGAGTTCTTTACATTTATTAAAAGCATCGATATATTCCTGGTTGATAATAATTTTATTTCTTTTCTTTAACCATGAAGTAAGTGGTTTTGTGATTTTCGCAAAATCGGAAATAAATCTTCTATAATAGCCTACAAGACCAAGAAAACTTTTGATTTCAGTAGTGCTTTTAGGTAAAGGGAATTTAAGTACTGAGTCTATTTTATCGTCGTTAGGACGTAGTCCATGTTCCGTTATAACATGTCCAAGGTAAAGTACTTCTTTCCTCAAGAATTCTGTTTTATCGAGCAGAATTTTAAGATTGGTGGCTCTCAGTCTGTCGAATATAAGTCGTAATTTGTAAATGTGTTCTGCCAAGCTTGTGGAGAATACGATGACGTCATCAAGGTAAACCATACAGTATAATCCTTGAAGACCCCTCAATACATTGTCTATTGTGCGTTGGAACGTCGCCGGCGCTGTTTTTAGTCCGAACGACATTCTGATAAATTCAAAATGGCCGTTCGCAGTAAAGGCGGATTTTTGTCTGTCGTCCTCTTCTACCTCGATTTGGTGGTACCCACTAGCTAAATCTATGGTACTAAAGTAAACGCTTTTACCTAATTTGTCCAATAAATCGTTAATATTGGGTAGAGGGTATTTATCATCAATAGTTATGTTATTGAGCCGTCGATAGTCAATTACCATGCGGTATTTTATTTTTCCGGAAGCATCCATCTTTTTATGGACTAGATGTACAGGAGCATTCCAAGGGGAATGGGATTCTTTAACAATGTTGTCTGATAATATTTTTTTTACATGATTGTTAATTTCGTCTATCTGTGCGGGTGATTGTCTATACGGTTTGACATAAATCGGGTCTTCGTTTTTTGTACGGATTTTATGTTTCACCTGATTTGTAAAAGATAATGGTAACTGATCGCAATGAAAAATATCTTTATATTCTCGACAAAGATTGTATATTTTATTTTTTTCTTCATCGTTAACATGATCAAGTCGCAGCTTTTGTAAATTATTTTCGAGTAATGCGTCAATCTCTATATCTGTAATATTTTCAGTATAATTTAGATAGCAATTTGTATTTCCATATTTTATAACTGTCAAAGGTTGTGTTACGGTAAGTTGTAAGGTTTTATCAGAAGTATTTTGGATAACTGTGCATGCGTATCCTTTTTCGCAATTTATTAATGCACTTGGCATTCTAACATCGGAATTAAATTGAATAAAATTTAAAATAGCTTCGCCAGAATATTGATCTGTTGGCAATTTAACACGCTTTTCACAACGAGAAGGTAAGGAAATTATGTGATTTAAGTTATTTACTATAGGTATACAAGTAGTTTTAGTTTTAAGCGTGAGATTTTTTAAATCGATGACTGCGTATAGACTTTGTAAAAGGTCATTACCAATAAGGCCATCGTATCTTGCGTCAACATTGTATAAATAAAATTTATGAAAATAACTGCTTTTAAATGTGGGCAAAAGTGGAATATTTATAACTTCGGTGTGATTACTAGAGGCATGCGTGCTCATTACGGTAAACGGTTCATATTGGATAAAATTATAAAAAATTTAGTTAGCTATTCGCGGGCTTAAAAATGGTCTAGAGCTTCCTGTATCGCTCATCATTTTGGCGTCGATTTCAGGAATGTATGTATAATATATACGGTAATTTTAAATTAGGATCACAATTTAACTCTATGATTTCGTTTCTTCCTTCGAGGCTTTTATAGAAAATTTTTCAGTTGGTTGAGAATTATCTTGTTCCGTCCCTAATTCATATTCGTGTTGATCGGTGAGATAACTGCCATAGTCAACGTTAGCTTCACAGTAGGTCTCATCGTATGCCTGTTCGTAATCAAAGTTATTATTTTCATTATTGATGTCTAACTCGTTGATTTTAAAACCCTCTTGTGGTCTAAGAGGAATTGTCCTCATTGACACATCAGTAGCCTGATGGTGAGGTGGCTGTATTTGAGGTCTATATCCGAATTGTTGCGGTTGGTTATTAGCGGTAAATGGACGGTACCCGAATTGTTGTGGGGTCCTAATAAAGTTAGGCTTATAACCAAATTGTTGTGGTGCTAAGTTCGGTCGGTACCCAAACTGTTGTTGCATTACGTTCGGTCGATATCCAAACTGTTGTGGACTCGCGTAGTTAAAATTAGGCTTGTTAAGTTGTGGGCGGAAACCCATGTTAGGCTGACTAAATTGTGGACCTCTATTTTGCGGTGACAATCCAAAATTAAATTTTGGTGTGAATCCAGGATTTAAGTTACGGTTCTGTTGAAAACTGTTAAATTTAAATCCTTGATTTTCGGCTGTTAATGGCTTTTGAGTATTACCAGAAATTCGATTTCGCATTTTGTACTGTTCGTGGAAATTTAATTCTTCAAGTACTATTTTAATGCATCTTCTAAGGTTCCTGGTGACCGTAGTCGCACTATACGCACCATTTCCTCAGGTAGATTGTATAAAAATACTTTTAAGACATGTCATTATAAATGGTAATTTTCGCGGATTTCATATTTTCATCTGATGATAAATTCACCTTTGATATTAAAAGCGATCTTAATCAGAAAACTAAATCAGAAATCTATATAAGTCTCACCGTTTTTAATTTTTAAAGATTCCAATTCTAAACTAATGCATTGATCGCTACGCGGATCCCCAAAATGTTGTTCCAATAAAATTCGTAACTCGGTCCAAGACAGTATATCTTCGCGTTCTGATAAAAGCGCGGCTGCGTTGTCTGTAAGCCGGCTAGTCACGGCGTGATACACATATACATTTTGTTCTTCCGAACCTCTATATCTACTTATAACATATTCACTTTTTCTTAAAAATAAGTTTAGTTGTCTTTTATCACCTCCATACAATGGGATGAGACGTAAAATTTCATTAGGAATGGCAATAATTTCTTGCGCCATTTTAATTAATTTTATTACTTACTTACTTAAAGTAAGGTATTTAAAAAGATATTTTTATTTTTAAACCTTTTATATTTATAACTACTTATTTTTAACTTAATAGGCACTTACAGATTTTAATGCAAGGTAACCAATAACATTTATTGCTAAGTATATTTAATTTAGGCACTTTCAGATTTTTATGAAAAATAACCAGTAACGTTTTACACACACAAATAATGAGAAACACAGGGAATGTGAAAGGATTGGCGAAAAGTTGTACTCACAAACCGATTCGCCCCATGCTCAGCATTCAGCAACCACTTTCCTTGACTAATTTATTTGTTCGAGGATTTACTCTATAACGCTATTCGCGCCGCGATCACTAACAGGCAAATTTGGACACCCGTTTAATTAAAGCGATAACGACACAGCCTTGAGCAAATCCTACCGGCTGCGCCAGTCAAGTTTTGGGGGAGTCTAAATTAGTTTTTAAAAATTATAATTAAATAAAACTTGAGAGTGTTGCCGATTTGGAGGCCTATTTAATAATGAATGTATTCGAGTCACAAGACATGCAGGATGCGGCTCCGCCGAGCTAGCCTTAACAATTATATTTCTTAGAACTAAAGTAGAAATGCAAAGTAGTAAGCCCTCTTAATCTAAGACAGAGGGGCGAGGGGGTACCATAACTAGGTAGATAACGGTTTGCTAACAAGACCTGTCAATAACGACACCACAATAAAACCTCGTTGGTAGATGAAAACGATTTGTAATGGACAAACACACTAATTTATGTTTTCTGTGCGCAATAGTTTATTTTATTTATTTATATCGTAGATCGTACACCAAACATTGAGATACGACGCTGCACGAATGCAACGTCGAGGATGTATAAAGGTACATGGATTGCTAGGTTTAAGTTGAGTTTGAGATAAGATAGCCAGTTCCTCAGTGGTTGAGGATTCCGGGTGAAACGCGCTTCCACCTTCGGCCTTATCGTCACTTACCATCAGGTGAGACGAAGGTCACAAACGTAATGGAACCACTCATTTCTAACACAAAAATTGGCGCAACTGTCAACGTCAAATTTGACAGAATCGAGCATAGACTATGCGATATTTTGCGATCACGATGCATAAAATGTACCACAGAACCGAAATAATCAAACTTGTTCATACTAAAGTAGTCTGTAAGTCTATGAAAACACGGTACAAAGTCAAATGTGTTTTTGTGGGTGCGGTCTCATGCGACCGCTTGGGGGCTGAGGGGTTAAAGAAATAGAGGAGAATTGAGAAATTGATTGAGATCCTTGGGGGAGGCCTTTGTCCAACAGTGGAAGTCCTTCAGCTTATGATGAAGTGGAGATGGACGGAGACATAGAGCGGCGGAAAGATTACCGATATGGACCGAAGCAGTCACCGAATAGATAACACAATATGAACTCGGCGCAATGAGGAAACTATACGATATATTTGTATTAACTTTTAGGACGTAACAAGTACAGGGGGAATTAAACTGCTCGCTTCATCGTAGAACTAAATTAATTATGTTTATTATTATTTCAAATTAATATTCGACAAAACATTAATGTTTTGAATATAAATCAAAAGGAATTCCCTTTCAGCCTTAAGCTCCATCACGTGAATACTCGATGTCAGTGTTAAAAGTTTATTTTATCATTTTGGACCTATAACGCGAACTGTCACCCCAGCTTACATACCCGCGTCGCCTATAGCAGCGTGCCAGCATTTTTATTTTATGGTGGTGGTGCATCTGTTCAGAATATGTTTGCATAAAATTGATAATAAAGAAAGTATAAGCTATTAATTTTTTTAGTACCAAATAATGCACTTAATATTGTTTGAACTCGGCGGAAAAATTATTTAGCTTGGATGTCAAACAAATAATTACGAACGTTGAGTAATTGTAAAAGTGACGCAAAGCAAAGTAAGTATATTGTTACTATATTATTTCCATGGAAATATTTATTAAAATGTTTACTAGAAAAAAAAGTTAGAGCAGTAAAGGTTAGAGCATTGGACCGGCAATCCAAAGGTCATGGGTTCGAATCCCATTCGAGCTTCCTGAGACTGGTTGATTTTTTTTTCTAGTTAACATTTTATCCTATATCTAAGCATTGTGAATGCAAAGTTACAATAATGAAGATAAAAATATTTATTAAATTACCAAAAGTGTTGACGACAATGTTCTTAAATATCATTTACTCACACCAATGGCTTATGCGAGTAAAAAAAAACCTTTTTTTTTTTTGGCTTATAGAGTAAATAAAAGCCTTAATTTGTATTTAAGGCACTTTAGATAACATTCATATTTTTTTAAACAAGGTACTTTAGGTGGGAACGTGGGAGTGGTGAGACTCCAACTTACGATTATCCGCAACCACAGCGATTCAATAGGTATTATCACGACTGGTAGCACAGAATAAGTAATAGTTCTAGGTCTGGTAGTCTTCTTTTTAGTAAGTAGGGATAAATGTTAAAAATAAAAGTCCACGAACAGGAATCCACGTCACTAATTAGTTCATTTATCAAACAGGTACCCTACCTAAAAAATAACTCCGCGTAGGTACGTACGAATTCTCAGATTCTAATTATAAGAATAGAATTGATTAGAATCTTCGATTCACGCATATAAATCGATATACATAACCTTTTTTTATAATTCATAGTGCTCTAAAAATATATAAACATGTTACATCATTACTTAACATTATTAAAATGCACATGTTTAGCTACACAGGGATATCTAGATGATGATTAGCTAGATGCAAATCGGAGTGGTAGGTAGGTAACATTGTTTTTACATTATAGTAATTTAGATAAAATTAAATATAGACCCTGACTACGCAACCCACGTGGCAAATGTTTGTGTGGTGAGCACGAGCATTTGTGACCGAGTCATGGATGTTTATTTGTATTTATGTATGTTTATCCGTTATTCAGTCACCATAGTTCGGGCTATGCTCAGTTTGGGGCTGAATGATTGGTGTGACAATTTATTATTGTGAAAATTTATTATTATTATTCATATTCATATTCATATTCATTTAATCACTTAAATTTGGTAACATATGTACATATATAAAAAATAACACAAACAATTACCTACATGGTAACTATACTCGTATTAGTATTATTATCTCAGTCACGTCGCAAATGTCTGTTTTGATTAAATCTAATATTTTAGATTAAATATTAGTTATGGAATTCTAATCGAAATTTACTATTACATATACCTTTCCAATAATCTATATTGAGAGTGATAGATAACGCTTGCAAAAAATTTAGATTTTTTTATGTAAAAGTAGAAGTTGACGGAAATTACTAATAAATGACTCAATCGGCCCGACATCTAGAGGTTCTGGGTTCAATTCCTAGGTTTTTTTTATTTTGACCACCAATCCGCAGCTGGCAAGCGGAGTGATTACGCTAATATTATACTTATAAATTGTAGCGATGATTTTTTTTTTCATAATAGTGGCATTTCCCCAGCAGTGGAACAGTTTGTTACGTGTGTAAAAATGCGCGTCTTTATATCTATTTAGCTCAAGCACACTGGTGTGTATGAATTTTACGTCTTACTTCCTTCTTAAGGTGGCGTGTGTAGTTGTGTGGCTTGCTTATTTTCTAATCTACCAGTTTTTCACTAATCTACCGGTAAGCTGTAGGTGTACACACTTCAGCAGATCAACCAATCCAACACCAATGATATTATATGTGTAGATACGTTGCCTGCCCTCCGTAGTGACTAGAACAAATCCAGGTTATTGCCTGGACCTCATTTAGTCACCCGTCAGTCATTGTCACGTCAATACGGTCGTTACCGTTTTATAAGTTTTGTGTTGTTATTTGGATAAAAGGCCTTCCTGTGTATACAGAAATTGTAAAAATTATACTGCAAACATTAAACAAGTTTTTTTTTTTTAAATTTCACTTTAATTATTATAAAAATAAATTTAAAATAGAAATTTTCATTAAGTGAGGACATTTGCCCTGTTGCCAATTCGATATGCATGAGTGAGACGCGTTGCCAATTCGATATGCATGATTGGTCAAATACTTAAAGAGTACCTATACAAAAGTTAAAATATATGTTTATCTCTTTTTAACAATATGCTAATGAATGATTGCATTTATTTTCTTTCCCTTTCGACGTGATTACGTCATAGAAACAATTTCGCCATTTTTAAATGCAATTTGTTCAGGTATAACTAGTCTATATATAAAAGGTCATTGTCCAACACCATCAAATTTCTCCAATCGATATTGATTCTTGCATCCTAACTATAAAGTTCAAATTGTATTGAAAATATATTACAACTTACAGTACCTACCTTGACCTACTTGACCACCCCGCGCCGGCGCCGCGCCGTCAGCGTCTGTACCTGTACTATAATCTGGAAGAACCTTCGTGTCTTCGCTGGCTCGAAGTAGGTATGTACTCAGGTAATGGGGGTCTGGAAATTTAGTTAAGTACGGGAAATGAGTAAAATATTGTGCCAGCTTCTAAAAATCTCCGGGGTTAATCGCACTCTAAGCACATGAGTAACTCTAAGGTTTGACGTTCCTCAAAATGTTTCCGTTTCTTCTGGTGACAAAAGGCAGTAATGCGGCCAAAAGCCAAGTGAAGTATTGACCGTAGTGACGTGAACGTTTGTATGTGTGGGTACAATCGAGGCACTTCTCGGTCGACCACTTTCCGCGTCATTCGCTTACATTACACACGATCTTTTTAGATTTTAGAGCGCAACGCAAACGATAGCGAATACTTACTCGCATCGGTGTACTCATAGAAGTACAATAGCTCAATGGGTGTACTTTATGTAACTTATAGAATAAAACACAAATAACACAATATTTGGTACTAATTAATGACTGTTTACATCACAAAATATATATGACTGCATAATGCAAATTCATTATCGATTCTTATCTTTCGAATGGTACAAATTAAAAAGCTTAGTTACTAAAGCATCAATGATATTAAGGTGATTTATGCGTAAGTTTATGTGATGTTGTATATAATTATTATTTTTCTTATTGTATTTTGTAAATAAAAATTAATTAATTTATGTTTATTCATAAGTAGGTAATACTTTCTTACATACATACCTAATTGCTCACGACTATTATCCCCGAAGGGTAAGTCAGAGACTAGGCAATGGCAAGGCAATGCAGTGCAGGTGTAGCTCTGCTGAAGCACAAATTTAAGGCTTGGGTTGGGAGGGATCGCAGAATGCTTTTGGAGTATTCTGTGATCTTTCCAAGGCTTTTGATTGCGTTGAATACAACACCCTTATAATGAAACTAAAACACTATGGAGTGCACTCTGCATGATGTCTTGAAATTGATTCAATCATATCTCAGATGCAGAATCCAAAAAGTTTAAGTGAATGGATTCATTTCATCTGGATCTTCTGTGCTAATGGTGGTTCCACAAGGGTCGATACAGGTCCGTTATTGTTCCCAAGGTTTACCATTTTATGTGGAAAACTTCTGCAATATTGTTTTGTTTGCTGACGATACATCTTTGATATTTAAGACAGATGGAAATAAAAATAGTTTTGATGACATCAACAATGTCTTAACAGATGTGCTAAATTGGTTCACTACTTATACTCTTCCACTTATACATTTTTCCCTACCTAATGTAAAGAATATAGTAAATAAAATTAAACTGAACGGTGAACTGTTTTTCAATTAAACTGATTCAACAGTAACAATAACTAAGAAAGTGTTACCTTAGATTAAAAAATACTGTGGAACCCTCGTATTAGCACCCTTGCGGGGAGACTTAGTTCAGCTGCTTATACTATAAGAAAAAATACCATAAGACATAAGACTGTGAAAGTAGAGACTTTGGGGTAAAGCAGCAGATATAGAAATCATTTTTATTTTACAGAAAAGAGCAGTAAGGTCATTATATTATTATAACCTAGGATCACGTGACACTCTTAAGGAGCCGTTAAATAGTAGATTATGCATCAAGGGGATAAAGTAGTGTCTTATGTAGCGGGCGCCCCGTATAATATTGAATCCCGAGCAAAACGAAGGATTCTAGTGTTAACTCCCGAGCGCAGCGAGGGTGTTTTGCTCGGGAGTTCAGACAAGAATCCTGAGTGCAGCGTGGGATTCAAGTTCGCCCAAGACGAAGGCACCTTTGTCAACGAGGAGCATACTCTACTTTTCACACCATCTACGAGACAATAAAAAGCAATAATAAAACAAAGAAATTTTTAGTATTGGCGCCTTTTTTGTTGTGTTCTATTTTTCTTTTATTTTCTACTCGTGGTGGCCAGTTCGATTTCTGAACAATTTGGTGAATGCATGAAATTAATATGTACCTAGGTACCTATCGTAAATGTTCGTATGCGATTTCTATTTTATGTTCCAAATTCAAATCACATTAATGACCAGCCGGTAATAATGAAATTCAGTACAATATTAATGCCCTGCTAGTGCTAGACCTCAGGTCTTTAATGACTTACTTTAGGTTAGGTTTGCATGACATATAATTTGACATTGTCGAGCAGGTGGTGTGAAAAGAAATAGATATTCTTAAAGTTGCATCACAATTTATTTATAACTGTATTGTAAACGTTCGTCAAAACATTTCTTGTAACAAAAAAAATTGCGATACTTATACACAAACTCAATACTAAATATAAGTTTAACCTTGTAATTATAAAATTTCGACCTCAGAAAGTTTATGGATCAGTCATGGGACAAGGTGTCACATATTACAATAAAATCCCGAATGATGTTATAGTGTTGCTCTTTGATAAATTTAAGACACATGTTAAAAACAGACTTTAAAAAAATTGCTACTGCATAAATGCATCGAATTAACATTCCTCTAATTTAGCACACAAAATAATTATTCTAATGCGTCCATAGATATGAATAATTATGAAAGATAAGGGGGGGAACGCAGATACGCTGCCTATTTTTACGGAGGCCTTAAGCGAGATTAGTGCGATAGAGAAAAGTAGCGATGTCGAGAGTTTGTTTATTCTAGGGGATTTCAATGCTCACCCGCACAAAACATTCTTTAAGGAATTAATAAACTTCTGCCAGGAGCAGTCCTGGCTCTGTGCGGATGTAGAAAAGCTTGGAATCTCTTCGGGTACATATACTTTCGTGTGTGAGAAAACAGGTAGTAGAACCTGGCTGGACCACTGTGTCGTATCTCTCTCGGCTTGGCAAACTATTGTTGATGTAGGTGTAGTGGAGGTAGTTAATGTATCGGATCATCTGCCCATTTACATAGAGTGTGACATAGATGCTGTGAGGCCAAAACGAGTGACGCATGACGCGCCTCCAAATGCTGTTTTGTGGGGTGAGAGAACAGACGAAGACGCAAATAAGTAGGTATCATGATGTCATGATACAGATAATACAGATGTCTGTAATAACACATTTCGCATAATTGACTTTCCCCCCGACTTTGCAGAGTGCGGTTATGGGTCATGTGATAGGGCCGACCACAGATCCGTATTGGATGGTCTTTATTGTAACATTGTTAACACTATGGCCGGGGCGGCGGCACAGACTCGGCAATGCGAAAGCGACAGGCGTAGAAAAGGTAAACCACTGTGCGGTTGGAACAAGCATGTACAGGCTTCGCACAGGAGGGTCAGGCTAACATTTAAAATCTGGGTGTTGAACAATAGACCCACTGCAAACAAAATATATGAAGACATGTATGAGTCTCGTAAGGCTTTTAAGACCCGCCTAAAGTGGTGTCGTAAAAATCAGGACCAGATAGTGATGTATAAAATTGCTGAACAGCGAGATGCTAAGAATTTTAAAACTTTTTGGAAATCCACTAGTAAACTGAATATTAGGCCTGGCCTTCCTGTGAGCGTAGATAGCAGGAATGATCCGGGGGATATTGCTCAGCTTTTTGCGAATAATTTCAGAGTTCACTCCCCTCTTGGGCCACCGCCTGATAAAGCCGGTGCTGGGTCCTCCTGTCCATGCGATAAGCTTCTATTACACATAACTGCTAAGCAGGTCAGAGCTATAATTGATTCCATGACAAGAGGCAAGTCGCCTGGACACGACGGGCTGAGTATTGAGCATTTGAAGTATGCGAGGGTCCACTTGCCGAGGCTTCTGTCTATGTTATTCACAATGTGTCTTAGTCACTCATACTTACCTCATAACCTAATGAAAACTAAAGTTGTACCGATTGTGAAGAACAGGATAGGGGATATCTTGGATAGTGGAAACTACCGCCCGATCTCACTTGCCACTACAATAGCAAAAGTGTTGGACAGTGTGCTCGAGTCTATCTTACAGAAATATTTAAATCTACATGATGCTCAGTTCGGGTTTCGGCCCAAACTATCCACTGAAAGCGCAATTCTGAGTCTCAAGCACACTGTCCAGTACTACACCAGTCGTAAGACGCCGGTATATGCCTGTTTCTTTGATCTCTCTAAGGCATTTGACCTTGTATCTTATGAGGTGCTTTGGGAAAAGTTGAGGGACAGGGGTGTACCGGCGGCTGTGCTGAAGATATTTCAGTATTGGTACGGGAACCAAACCAACTTTATAAAATGGTCTCATGCTTTGTCTGATCCGTATAGGTTGGAGTGCGGGGTGCGGCAGGGGGGGATCAGTTCGCCCTCTCTCTTCAACCTGTATTTTAATGATCTCTTGGCCGAGCTTAGCAGCATGGGTGTGGGATGCAGCGTGGATGGTGTTAGTATCAATAACATCAGCTACGCAGATGACATGGTGCTGCTGGGCCCGACTGCAGAATCAATCCAGAAAATGTTGGAAGTGTGTGCTAGGTATGCTGCTTCTCACGGCCTTAGCTATAATGTTAAAAAGTGTGCACTCATTGTTTTTAAGGCCGCAGGTAGAAGGGTGGAGACTGTGCCCGAGATAACCCTAAACGGTGCTACTATTGAGAGGGTCTTCAGTTTTAAATATCTCGGCCACATTGTTACTGACGACCTTAAAGATAATGTAGATATTGAGAGGGAGCGTAGGGCTCTGGCGGGCAGAGGAAACATGCTGATCCGTAGATTCTCCCGCTGTAGTGATGAAGCGAAAATCACGCTCTTCAAAGCGTATTGTCAGTGTTTCTACACGGGGAATCTGTGGGTAAGCTATGCCAAAAAGCCGCTTGATGCCCTACGGGTCCAATACAATAATATCCTTAGGATGATGTTGGGACTTCCCCGTTTCGGCAGTGCGTCAGAAATGTTTGCTGAATTTCATATTGGTTGGTACAGATGGTTTTGGCGCAATAATCCGCAAAAAAGCAGCATCCCTTATTCGCAGAATTAGGGACAGTCCGAACGCCATCCTGAATACTGCTTGTGATAGGCGGGACTCACCAATTTGGAAAAGTTTTGTACGGACAGTTATTGGTGAGCACCGCCCCAACAAATTTTTAAATAATTAACTCTGCTAAGTAATACTAACACCTAGTTTTTATAAGATTGTATACTAACACCATGTTTGTACACTAACATAGTTTATAAGAACATTATGTATACTAACACTTTTATATGGATCTCAGTCTGAAATAAATTATTTTTATTTTTTTATTTTATTTTATTTATAGTGCCCGTGTAAAACTATTTAGATTATTTTTTGTTTTAATGTTTTTGTTTATTGCATAAATGTTTTTTTTAATCTTTATTGTTGACATATGTTATTGATATTGTTGGTATGATTTGGTAACGACATAATATTGTTTTGTAAATGTCGTTACTTCTACTTATATATAAAGCTGTGGAGTTTCTTGCGTTCTTCTCCACAGCTAAAAGACGTCCTGAATATGGGTGCCTACCCATCCCTATTTAGAAAAAAAATATTATGTTAGACGATTCAAAAATGCTTATATAATAAGTTTACTTGAATAAAGATATTATGATTTGATTTAGTGAGGACCATTAAAGCAGTCCACTGCCACAGTTCACATTAATTCATTAATTAATAAGAACTGCACATTGGCTCAGTGTAATAGGGATGAGTCCATCGCCCTCTATGCTGTTGGATGTTTAAAGCAGCCTTTAGTCCGTCAGTCGCCTTTTACGTCACCCAATAGAATGATGAGACGATGAGATAGTTTGGTAGTACTCTATTAATACTCAGCTCTATTTTATATTTATTTACTTTTGAACTGTTTAACGTGTAAATAATGAACGTGACGTAATTTGGGTAGGTATAGCTACAGTTACAAAAGGTGAGATTAGATGATGTTATCGTCTCAATCACATTTAACAATCATGCCTATTATTATTTAACAGCAATAATTAAAATACGTCATTATTATGATTACTTTGATAAACCGATAAATTAATGAATAAAAGGGATGTCGAAGATGAAGTTCTAAGGCAGTATATAGAAACATGGTGCGTCTAGCGATCGTGGTGTTAGCTCTGGGGTTGGCCGTGGTGGCCAGAGAACTGCCTTCGAACCTCCCAGAGCCTGGAGAGTTGGCTCTCCACCTTGACGAAGAACAGTTTGAGGACTACCTGGACAAATGGCTGGCGTACAACCAGACTAAAGTAGCCGCCAGGAGTGACTTACGAAGTGGTGAGTAGTGTGTTATATTAGTTTAACTAATACAAATAATTTTACTGAAACTTTAAGTTGTTACGGTACAGAATTAAATTAAAGTAGTACTTTAAGCACAATAAAATCAAGTTTTGCTATGGGTCTCACATTGGGAAATCCCAAATGCTGAGCACCGAAATATAATAAACAGGATCAAAGCAACAGATAATTGGCTACTTGACAGTTTTCGAAAAAGTATTTAAAAAGTTACAAACGCTTATTTTATACCCCGTACAATATTTTCTTTCTCGAAAAACCTTTATTTAACAGAAAAAAACATATTTTTCTTTGTTGATTTCAAACTTCGTGCGAAAACGGTTGGTCACGTGACATTATGCTCGGTGACGTCACATTTCAATAAATATAGAAACTTAACTTGAAACCTGACAGATAGTTTCTGTATACTTTGTGAAATGTGACGTCACAATCCGTCACATGAAGCTCAATCATGGCCGCCCGTGTTTCGGGTCTTGTAATCCACAGATAAAAAAACGCAAATTTATTTTGTAAAAATTAAATATTTACAATTTATCTTAATAAAAAAAACTATTGAATAATTATCGTTTAATCATAACCTACCATTTCCGACATATTTCATATTTTATTGTTACAACTGTCAAATAGCCAATTACTTACTCGTAGCTTATTGACACCTGCCGTAAGGTGTTTAAGTTTGCGTGTTAGTTTGACACTAGGATTGGTCCCAGGTTCGACATCATAGTTTAGCAGTTGGTCCCTAGTCTAGGTCTGGTGAGCCTTTTTTAATCGACTTCAAAAAAAGTTTTATATACACACATCAAAAGTGTCTAGGGATCAACATATATTTTTGCAATAACTTTTCTCCTGATTGATATTAATTAAAATTTTCTTTAAGGATTCTTCAAATAAAGTGTTTTCGTTTGTCTACAGTAACGATAAACCAAGTCACCTTTGCATTAATAAAGAAATTTGCCATTTTCCTAATAAAGGGATTTTTGACATTTGAACCACTAACATTAAAGTTCGAAAAAAAGACTGAAATAACAGTTTTCTTTAAAATTTTATTGGGTAACTTAAACAATTAATAATCCGTGTTTCTACCGCGAACACTAACAACACAAGAACATCGGTTTGGCATACTCAAAATGAGTTCATCCAAATCACGCTGTGGAATGGCCGCCCATGTTCGTTGCAACAACAAAAAAAGGTCTTCTTGCGACTGGATACCCTCCATATTCGGCAGAGCTCTTCTCTGTAGCATATCCCATGCATGCTCAATCGGGTTCAAGTCTGGCGACTGAGCAGGCCAGGGCATGACATTGATGTTAGCTGCGGCGAGAGTCTGTCTTACAACTCTTGCGGTGTGCGGTCGTGCATTATCATGCATTAACTGAAATAAGGGACCGATTTGTACTTGTAGAGGAACGATGACGTCTGATACAATCGTCTCAGCATAAATTTGAGCGTTGAGGTTGCCTCTGATCCAAATCAACTGAGTTCTTCCGCCGATCCAAATACCCGCCCATACCATGATGGTTCCACCACTATAAGGATGGACTTCCTGGCAGGATTTTAATCGCTGTTGGCGTCCAGGGGTTCTCCAGTGTCGTATACGTCTTGTATCCGGTCTCATACCAAAACGAGACTCATCAGAAAAGCACACGAAACGCCATTGTTCTTCTGCCCAATTTCTGTGTTCAAGAGCCCATTGATATCGAATCCTACGATTGTGCATTGCTATAGGTGGTACCCTTAGCGGTCTTCGGGAATGAAGGTTCACTTCATGCAAGCGGTTTCTGACTGTTTGGTCGCTAATTAAGTTTCCTGAAGAGTGATGAAGCCTCACGGCTAACATCATGGCGGTTATTGTTGGAGCTCTTCGAGTTGTGATTTGAATGTATCGGTCTTGTCTCCGTGTGGTGCAGCGATACCGTCCTCCATGGCGCTCAGCCACGGTACCAGTGCTTCGGTAACGTGTCCAAAGTCGACTGATAACACTCTGACTTGTATTCAGAGCTAAAGCCACAGTACGTTGCCGGGAACCAGCTTCTATCATTCCCACGGCTCTGAGCATTTCTTCCCTGCTTAAATGACGTCGCCGCTCCATAATAACGTTGGTTTTAATCAGTAGTAGGGAAACAGTAGCACTAATAATGTCTTCAATGCGTTGTATGTTTTTATAGGGAAAATATTGACAGCTGATTTTCATCTTTTACTAGAAATTGATTGAAAGTTCCTGTTTCAAATTATGAAATGCACCAAAAAGGATCCATATAAATTTATAAAATCATAAATTTATTACAAAGCCACATCTCAATCTCAAGAAATCCGCATAAAAATGCTTGATCCCTAGACACTTTTGATGTGTGTATTTAGCAACAATGAGTCAGTTGCTGCAAAAATTACTGTAAAACCAACTACTTACATAGGTACATATTTCAGTGTAGGACCTGTAGGTACATTAAAAAGATGGTGTTCTGGCGTCGTGCCATCTTTGGGGTCCCGGGTTCAATTGCCGGTCGGGTTATTTAGAAATACCGGTTTTTCCAAATTGATTTCGGTTCTGGGTGTATTCTATGTTTTTCCTTTATCTAGGTAACTATTTAAACAAGTTTCAAGAGGAGCTTAACTTGTTATACATAATTTCAGGTCTATCCCAAGTAACACATATAGGCTGAATACTAGATGAATAATGGACTATTGTGTACTTAGCGCTGAATAAAATTACTGAATACAAGCAAAGTAGCATGCTATTCAGACACTACACTGCTTAAATGAGCACAAATTATTCAGCTTTAGTTCCCAATTGCTGAGTAATATCATTATAGTAACGTTATAATCGCAGTATTAGGAGTAACAGTGGTTAGTAGCAGTGGTAAGTTAAGATTTGTTCTGTAAGAACGTTTATTATTACTTTTGGTGACAGATGATTCATATTTATGACAGTGATAGAAGATAAGTTTTTAAAATGATTGTATGACATCGGTATATGTACATTTAGTTAGTAGCTTCATTATTTTACGTGAAAGCTAGTGGGAATTCAAAAATACTGTTAGAGTATAAGTACATATATTTCTAAGAAAGCATTTTCAAGCGCCAGTACATAAATAAATTTTAATACAAATTATTCTAAAATAAACACATTTAGGCGAAAACATTTCGGGTAAATATTAACTGATTGTGTCATTATTTTAGTCTGTAACCAATAATTACATTAAAAATATTTATTTGGAATTCCTTACTTTACTAAGTTCGTGTTAAATAAATAAAATTATGTATACCGGTGTAGATTTTAAAAGTTACACAGAAGAAAAAATGGTGGTGAAATTAAAGAGCGATGTGAACTGGTATACTTCAACATTACTGTCGTAGCCCGCGTAAGTGGGGCACGGGTCTGATACTCTAGTTCGAATGAGCACATATGTCTGCTTATTTAAACTAAACCGTAATTAAGTCTTACATGTGAATCCTTAGACGGCAATACACTGATTACTGGCTGAATATTCGTTCGAACTAGCAACGATAAAATGTGTGATAAAAGTCACTTTTACGGATCCGCATAATACCGTACCGACTGAACCATTTGTTACATGAATGAAATGATCAGTGAGAAGATTCACGGGGATTTACTTATTCAGTCTGTTAAGCAATATACGCCATAAAATACTCGAAATGTCAAAGTCAAAGTCAAAATATATTTATTCAATAAACTCAATTAATAAGTACTTTGAACCGTCCAAATCTTTTTAACCTACCACCCATTCAGGACGTCATTTTTTAACTGTGGCTAAGAACTGGCGCAATAAACCACAGCGCACAGAAGCAACGACATTTACAACAAAAAAAGAATATGTCGTTACCAGGACATAAAATACAAAATATGAATTAAAAAAATAATAAATTATGCAACAAAGATAGTTTGAATGTCGGCAGCATTTCCCCACAGTAAAATGCCGTACGACATTACACTATGAAAGTAACTGAAATAAACTAATCTAGGTGTATCAACGTCAGTTAACTGACGGATCTTCATTACTGCATAAGCCGCAGAGCTAAGTATATTTGATAATTTAGCTATATGTGGGCCCCACTGAAGCTTGGCATCTAACGTGACGCCTAGAAACACAGTGGTGTCCACAGGATTCACATTCCTATCTTTAATTTGTACACTAGTTGTTACTTGCTTAACATTAGGCAATACAAATCTTACACATTTGGTTTTTCCCTCGTTTATTAGCAGTTATTTACACTAAACCAGTGAACAAACTTTGAGATCGCATTATACACATCGTCATAATTTGTGTGTCGTCGTTTCACTTTGAATAAAAGTGAAGTATCATCAACAAATAATACTATGCCAAAAACAAGAATGGATCAAGGCCCTGCGGAACTCCCATTGTAACCACCAATCCCGAAGATCTTTTACCGTTAATGTCGAGCTTCTGAATCCTGTTACTCAATTAAACAAATACACACATCAAAAGTGTCTAGGGATCAAGCATTTTTATGCGGATTTCTTGAGATTGAGATGTGGCTTTGTAATAAATTTATGATTTTATAAATTTATATGGATCCTTTTTGGTGCATTTCATAATTTGAAACAGGAACTTTCAATCAATTTCTAGTAAAAGATGAAAATCAGCTGTCAATATTTTCCCTATAAAAACATACAACGCATTGAAGACATTATTAGTGCTACTGTTTCCCTACTACTGATTAAAACCAACGTTATTATGGAGCGGCGACGTCATTTAAGCAGGGAAGAAATGCTCAGAGCCGTGGGAATGATAGAAGCTGGTTCCCGGCAACGTACTGTGGCTTTAGCTCTGAATACAAGTCAGAGTGTTATCAGTCGACTTTGGACACGTTACCGAAGCACTGGTACCGTGGCTGAGCGCCATGGAGGACGGTATCGCTGCACCACACGGAGACAAGACCGATACATTCAAATCACAACTCGAAGAGCTCCAACAATAACCGCCATGATGTTAGCCGTGAGGCTTCATCACTCTTCAGGAAACTTAATTAGCGACCAAACAGTCAGAAACCGCTTGCATGAAGTGAACCTTCATTCCCGAAGACCGCTAAGGGTACCACCTATAGCAATGCACAATCGTAGGATTCGATATCAATGGGCTCTTGAACACAGAAATTGGGCAGAAGAACAATGGCGTTTCGTGTGCTTTTCTGATGAGTCTCGTTTTGGTATGAGACCGGATACAAGACGTATACGACACTGGAGAACCCCTGGACGCCAACAGCGATTAAAATCCTGCCAGGAAGTCCATCCTTATAGTGGTGGAACCATCATGGTATGGGCGGGTATTTGGATCGGCGGAAGAACTCAGTTGATTTGGATCAGAGGCAACCTCAACGCTCAAATTTATGCTGAGACGATTGTATCAGACGTCATCGTTCCTCTACAAGTACAAATCGGTCCCTTATTTCAGTTAATGCATGATAATGCACGACCGCACACCGCAAGAGTTGTAAGACAGACTCTCGCCGCAGCTAACATCAATGTCATGCCCTGGCCTGCTCAGTCGCCAGACTTGAACCCGATTGAGCATGCATGGGATATGCTACAGAGAAGAGCTCTGCCGAATATGGAGGGTATCCAGTCGCAAGAAGACCTTTTTTTGTTGTTGCAACGAACATGGGCGGCCATTCCACAGCGTGATTTGGATGAACTCATTTTGAGTATGCCAAACCGATGTTCTTGTGTTGTTAGTGTTCGCGGTAGAAACACGGATTATTAATTGTTTAAGTTACCCAATAAAATTTTAAAGAAAACTGTTATTTCAGTCTTTTTTTCGAACTTTAATGTTAGTGGTTCAAATGTCAAAAATCCCTTTATTAGGAAAATGGCAAATTTCTTTATTAATGCAAAGGTGACTTGGTTTATCGTTACTGTAGACAAACGAAAACACTTTATTTGAAGAATCCTTAAAGAAAATTTTAATTAATATCAATCAGGAGAAAAGTTATTGCAAAAATATATGTTGATCCCTAGACACTTTTGATGTGTGTAATTAATAATACAGAAGACTAGACTTGTTGTACTGCCAGTTGTTCACTTATACGAAAGATGAAGCTGACGACATTGCGATTCATGTCTCTAAGCTACAGACAATAATTAATTATTTGTTTCATTAGGCTCAAAGAAGCATCCCTAATTCCATACTGTTTACAATGTAAAAGTTTATTTCTATGAAAATGAATTTGAAATTGGACTAGCATCAATTTTTCAAAAATTTTACCAAATGCTCTTCAAGAGTAATAATAACGTTCAGATGAACTTGTAAACAGCCATTATTCAGTCGTTAATAATAGCAGT
Organism: Scoparia ambigualis; assembly: GCA_963921215.1. Classification (NCBI taxonomy): domain Eukaryota; kingdom Metazoa; phylum Arthropoda; class Insecta; order Lepidoptera; family Crambidae; genus Scoparia; species Scoparia ambigualis. Next base: position 21,132,100 of record OY992510.1, on the reverse strand, counting down.
ATAGATACGGATCAACAGGGAAATTTTAAACCTTTTACACACTAAATTTAGTCCTTTATATATCATAATAATATATCTGTGTAACAGTACACATGTACTCTCTTTAGAAGACAGCGTTTAGAGGTACACATTTACTCTATTATACTGTATAATTTACTCACATTTATACATTTACACATTTACTCTATTATACTATATAATTTATACAGCATGTGACATATTTGCCACTACTTAATTGCCCTTATTCAGTAAGTAAGCTTGAAAATTTAAAACGGCTGAATAAAAGCGTAGGTTAAATACCAAATAAACGCATCTTGCTGTTTAAGGGTGAAGAATAGCTACCATTATTTAGTTCTTATTCAGAATATAGCTATTTGTGTACTAATATTCAGCTTAAGGATCACCAGTGAATTATAATAACGGTTAATACTCTGTAAGCTATAATGAGAAAATATTGTAATAAAGCAAAAAGAAGAAGAATTTAAACAATTTAAAAAAGAGAAAAAAAATGAGCTCATGAAGCTCCAGTATGTCAAAAAGCCCTTGCAAAGAAAAGAAGAAAGACAAAAACCGACCCTAAAATCCTGCAAAAAAGCGGGGAGCAGATGATTATTAAAAAAAAAAATAACTCTGTAAGCAGCCAAAATGACCACAAGTGATTAAATATACAGCTTTCTGTGTTACTTGGGATATTATCCCCAAAGGGTTAGTCAGAGACTAAGGCAATGACAACCACAGAAGTAGTCCACTGCCACAGTCTACTTTCCACCAAATTACTACTGCACATGTGCTCAGCGTGATATGTGGATAGCCCCATCGCCGGTCTATACTGTTGGATGTATGTGCAGTATTTAGTCCATTAGTCGCCTTTTACGACACTCAAGGGATAAGAGGGGTAGTACTCATTTAGTGAGCCGCTATACTACACGGCTTTATAAATTTAAAAAACATTAACCGTGTTGCGTAGCGGTGAAAAAGTACTACCACCCCCTCTCTTTCCTTGGGTGTCGTAAAAGGCGACTAACGGACTTAGGACTGCACATACATACTATACTACAGCTTAGAGCAGCGATGGGGTCAACACCTGTCACGCTGAGCACATGTGCAGTCGCTATTTGGTGAAAAGTGGACTATGGTAGAGGACGGCTTTTGCTGTCCTCATTGCCTAGTCTCTAATTAACCTTTCGGGGATATAAGTCGTGATTATTATGTATGGATGTAAAAAACATCAATTATCTCGCAGGTTGCACCATAAGAGTGAATGGTGACCTCGGCCAGCCGCAACCGGTCTACCTCCACAACAACGACTACATAGTGCCCACCGGCAACACCGGCCTTATCCACCTGAACAGCGGCGAGCAGGTCTACATCGCGTGCACAAGAACCGACACCACCATCTTGCATCCCAATATTGCTGGATCAGTGTCAACTGCTGTAAGTATGATTGTTCGCATTTTAACGTAGACACTGTTTACACAGTCCCTACCGGTAATACAAAACAGAAAGGTTTGTGGTAATACGGATCTCATCGACCTACACCCCGGCGAACTCTACGTCGCGTGCACAAGAACCGGCACCACCATCTTGCATTCCAATATTGATAGATCTGTGTCAACTGCTGTAAGTATGATTGTTCACAATTTATCGTAGACACTGTTTATACAGTCCCCACCGGTAATACGGATCTCATCGACCTAAACACTGGCGAGGTCTACATCGCGTGCACAAGAACCGGCAACACCATCTCTCACCCTGTAAGTATTATGGATCACATTTACGTACAAGTAAAAGTAAAGTACAGCCTGTATCTAGCTAGGGTTGCCACCTTTGTTTAGGATGAATTAAGTATTTTGTCATTTTGTTAAAACATAAATAAAGTACATAGCATAAAAAAGAGTATTTTATTGATTTATCCTTAAAAACCTATTTTTTGTTGCTCTTTGCGACATTTAGCAAATATTTGTCTTTTACGTAAATAGTTTTACGTAAATAGATTATTGTAGCGTACTTTATTAGTGTCGTATATTATAAAGTACGCATACATGAAAAAGAGGACAATACTCTATTTTAGAGTACAGGTGGCAACTCTAACCACCGGATATCGAGCCGACCATTTGAAAGCTACACTGTTGCAACACTTGCTATACAACTATCTATACAGAGTAAGTTTTAAACTTTACCTACCTTTGTTTTTTCCGAAACTATAATAATAGCTTAAAAACATAAAGGGTTTGATATTGGCGAAAACTGCAAGTACTCGACTCGGATTTAGCTAGACTTGCCGGTTCGTCACATAATAACAGAGTTATAAATACTTCCAATAGAACGCATGGTATCCTCCATTACTTTAATTACTGTAACATGACGTCATCCATATTATTTACATGTACGTACACATGACAAATTAACTAAATCCGCGTAACATTCGAGGACTATCGAAATTCCCTCCGTCATTATTTTAATTGAACCCGTTCAACTAACATTTAAATTGCCAGCGGCAACTCATTATAATTAGCAACGTGACGGCCGGCAGGCCGCCCACAGGTAGCGGTCGAATCAATTAACGCATTCAAATTTGATGGCTCAACAATTTTACAGTGAGATTTGAGAGCTTAAGTAATTAATTGGTTGTTCTTCTCTCTAATGCATTGCGGTAAAAGGGCGCATTCATTTTGCAGGTGGCCACGTGTGTCAACAACGACCTCGTCTCTGGGCCAGGTTGGCTCAGCGGGAATGGTGCGTTTGTAGGCATCACTTGCTCGGGCCATGCCTACCATGAGGCTCAAGCAACCGACGACAAATGCTTCAACAATAACTTGGTTATTCGGTAAGCTTCTAACATAATCTTATCAATCTTCCACATGCACCTAATTAAAAGATTTTTTTATGTGACACGTCATAGTGAACTACATCCTGCCTGATGGTAAGCAGCCGATGTAGTCCAAAATACTGAGAGCGCTCCTCACCGGGGAACAAGCACGGTAACAAGCGCACCCATTCATGACGGCCTGCATAAATGCCGTTTCACGTCCCAGTTAAAAGACCCGGGATTATAGGAACTGGGAAACACATGCGCCGGCAGAGAATTCCAAAGCCGAATGGTCTTACAGAGGAACGACTTGCCAATTTTTTTGGTACGAGTGCTGATATTCTGCACAATATGATGGTGGTACCTAAGACCAGCACGTGTAGTCCGGGACAGGAAAGGAGAGGGAAAGATTAGTTTGGTGTGTAGCGGTGAAAGAATACTCTTCCCTTGGGCGTCGTAAAAGGCGTCTAACGGACCAAAGACTGCATATACGCACCCAACAGCATTAAGTGGCAGTGGACGGTTTTGCGGTCCTCATTGCCTGGTCTTTGACTAAGCATTGGATTGTGAAACGTGAACTATGGTAGAGGACTGCTTCTGCGGGCCTCATTAGGTACCTAGTCTCTGAATAACCCTTTTAGGATGATAGTCGTGAATCTTTGTATATATGGTTGCTGGTTGTCTGGAAGAGATCGCTTAGAGCGATAAGACCGCCAAATTGTAACTGTATTTTTAATCGTTTTTTTTGTAATAGTTTTTTTTTTTATAATTGCTAATTATTGTTTTTATTAAGTTCTATGTAAATCTTTGTGGTGTTGCAATTAAAGTGTTGTCTATCTATCTATGTAAGATCAATTTATCGAACGATGTTCCACGTATGCGCATAATAATTAAAAAAGGAATTAGTTTGCGACTGATTTACTTCTTAAGAGGGTTTACGCCATTCGGATTCCCATACAAACTTCCAAGTCGAAGTCGAAACTCTTAAGAGCAATCACTACGTCGACGTAGCATGCAAAATTCTCATACAAAACGCAGAAAAACGACGTTTCGTAGTCCCCTGTTTCCTCCTTCAGTACTGAACCAATTCTTATTACTTTTTCAGCGTCGGTTAAAGAAAGAGATTTTCTATGTCTGTATGTGTAACTTTTTTGCATTAAGTCATTTATTTAATAACCAGGAGTCTTCAAAATTTTCTCCGTTTCTCCGTTTTAAGGCGCCTTCAGAAACATTAAGTGGCTGGTTTAAAAAAAATCAAATATACAGACATCGAAAATCTCTATCTTTAACCAATGCTGAAAACGTAATTAAAATTGGTCCAGTTCTGAAGGAGGAAACAGGGGATTACGAAACGTCGTTTTTCTGTGTTTTGTATAAGAATTTTGCATACCACGTCAACGTAGTGTTATCCTCTTAACAATACTATCTATCATGGTACAAAAGGCGAACTTTGTAAGGTGTGTGTGGTTAGCAAAGTCAGCATTGCCTGATTGAGGTTGGACATACAAAAAAATTAAATAATTTGACATTGCGACAAGTGGATCAAACTTCACAGGTGCGTACTAAAACAGGCTCATAGAACTCTTATTAAAGGATTTGTGCAACCTGCAAAGTAAGCTAATTAATGGAATCAGGCGTTGCTTTGCGGAAATCCATGAAATACAAAAATGGAATAAAATATGTAGTGTTAATCCCGCTACATAATTTATCAAGCTTGGATGCTGCATGCAAGCACCGCCCTCCCGCCCGCAATGTATTCACATGCAAAAGGAGCGATGGATGCTAAATAAGGCATGCAAACCGAAACCCGACACGTGTTTCGCCCCTCCACGGGGCATCCTCAAGAGCTGTTGACTGGTCGAGAGCTGCAAGCCGACTGAAGCCGCCGTTCAGTCGGCGCGCTGCAAAGTAAGCGTTGCTAACTCAGCACACCCATTTTTTTACCAGGAATTCTCCCTGTGGATTCCACGGCCACATAAGGGGCAGTACAATGGGTTCTCTTCCGTTCCCTTTACCGAGAACAAATGGCATCAGGTCGAATGTGAAGGGAATATATACCCCTATATAACCCAAATCCTGGGAGAATCAGAGCCATTAAACGAGAGGTTCAGGGACTAAAACCAGAATAACCCTGCAAATCTTTCGGGTCTGAAAAATAACTTTCATATTGAAATATGTCTAAACTAAATTGATAGGGTATTGTTAAACTTCTTACAGAATTGGTTTTACCGTGGATGACACGTTCTACCCCCTATTCCGGTCCTGCTTTGACCAGAGCCGTCTGGAGGTGCTTTACGTGTGGTACGAACAGAACGCGCCAAATGCTGTCCACCAATCAGGAGTGGACCGCCCAAGCTGGTTGGGTACGTAAATTAACCCTTACTTACACAAATCCCATATTAGTTATAATATAAATTCTTTTGTCTGAGCCTAGAGGAATGTAAGACTTTTCTTATCAATCTCATCCGAAATCCTTAGTTACGACTTACGATACTCATGAGGTTACGACAAACTTGTTTTTATTTTGTAATGTATAGCGTGTCGCGTTCGCGTAGTGGTGAAAGAATACTACCACCCCTCTCTTCCCTTGGATGTCGTGAAATGCGGCTAACGAACTAAAGACTGCATATACATCAAACAGCATAGAGCGGAGATGGGCTTACACCTGTCACGCTGAGCATATGTGCAGTCGCTATTTAGCGAAAAGTGGACTATGGTACAGGACTGCTTTTGCTGTCCTCATTGCCTAGTCTCTAACTAACCCTTCTGGAATAATAGTCGTGATTATGTGTGTATAGATGTATGTATCATGTTATTATTCTTTGGCTCATAATGTAAATTACGGAATCCATCGCTTTACACTCTTATTGCAAAAATTCCTTGCACGTGTCCTATATTAGGCACGTGCGAGCAGGATTTAATCCGGGCTTGTGGATTTTGCCTACACTGTGGCATTAGGTGATATTATAAATATATGACGGACCACCTCCGTGGTCGAGTGGTTAGCACGCCGGCCGGTTGTAGCGTCGCTCGCCATCTCTGGGTTCGATTCCCGGTAGAGTCAATTTAGAAAAAACTGTTTTTCTAAATAAATTTTGGGTCTGGGTGTTTTCTATGTATAATAAGTAGTAAGTATGTTTATCCATTATCTAACCAATAAAAACAATGTTTAAAAGAAGCTTGACTTGGGCTAGATTATTAGCGTGAGAGTGAAAAATATACTATGATCCAACACTATACACTATAATGACGATAAACTTGATTCAACATAGTATTAACCTCTCAACTGTTAAGACAGATAATTGCAATATGGCGCATCTGTGGAACAGCTTGGCGGTTGCTCAACCACCGCTCAACAGACAGAGGCAGGAGTGGTTTCATGTGCATTTTATCATGATTTCTCAGTAAATTTGTATGTTATCTACTATATTCTTTCAAATTTAAAAACCTTATTAGTTTTTCTATTAAATAGTGTTTTTTTTATAAAAAGAAGGAGGCAAACGAGCAGGCGGGTCACCTGATGGAGAGTAATCACCGCCGCCAATGGACACCCGCAAAACCAGAGGAATCGCAGGCGCGTTGCCGGCCTTTAAGGATGGAATAGGGTTAAGGAAGAAATAGGAATTGTGAGAGGGGAGAGGGGGAATGGGCCTCCGGAACCCTCACTGGTCGGACGAAACACAACAGCACCAAGTGCCATTATTTCACGCCGGATATTTGTGAGAGGGTGGTATTATGCCGGGCGAGCCGGCCCAATGCGTGCTGCAACGGCTCTACCACTCAGAAATTTTTTACCCACCCATTATTTCATGGAATGTTAAATAAACGAACTATTTTTAAATTAAATATTAATTATTATTTTTTTTTAGGTAAAAAAAACATTTTTGTACATAACATTGGTTTTAAATAAAGATTCCTCCTTCTTCACAGTTGGCAGCTTCTTCCCAGGAGTGGGCATCAACAACCGGTACACCCAGGTTCAGCAGAAGGCCGTCATAGCCAGTCTGGTCGGTGACGAGCTGGCTGATAAATACGTAACCAGCAGTCAGTTTCTGGCGCGCGGTCACCTCGCCGCCAAGACCGACTTCATCTTCGCCACCGGTCAAAGATCCTCGTTCTACTTCATCAACGCCGCTCCCCAATGGCAGCCTTTCAACGCGGGCAACTGGAACTGGCTTGAACAGGTACCTGCGTACTTTTTTAATTAGTCACAAAATTTGCCGTGTAACTTTGCGACTCTGAAAATAAAACAAGTAACTAAGTGACATTAATAAGAAAACAATATAAGTACTTAACTATGGTTAAGTACTTATCTTAAAACACTTATTTAATAATTTTGTAAGTAGTACTTAGCTTTAAGATTTATTTATTTTATTAAGCCTATTTTGTCCCACTGCTGGGAACTAAAATATTTAGAATAGAATAATTTAATTCTATTCTATTTAAGACACACGATTTGACACGATCTAGTAAAGGTCGCAAGTAACCGCTGGATGTGAGCAACACAAGACCGGATGTGGTGGGGACCTTGCTGGATGCCTTTGCCGAGCAGTGGACGTCTTTTAGCTGATGATTATTATTTTTAGTCACAAAACATTGTTTTTATTACTTTCCTAATTTTTGTGGTGCCTCTATCACCTCTACTATAGACGGGCAGTAGCCTTTCTTTACTTAGTAGAGGCGGTAGAGGTAAGGCGTATAAGCAAATATCATCACCATTTTATTCGATAGCTAATCGAATTATTCGCGAATACTACCATCAATGTGTGTAGGTATCACGTGCACTGTACCAAGAGATGACTTACCCCGGGCAGAATTGCGAGCAATGTACCAAAACAATAATACCGTGTTACATTGCACATAGAACCTGCGTGCGCGCATCGGCGAGGCCGGCTACAGCACGACCATTTACACCGGGACGTACGGCGTGAGCCAGCTGCGCGACCAGAACGACCAGCTGGTGGACATCTACCTGCACCGGGACGCGAACGACAACCCGCAACTGCCGGTGCCGCTTTACTTCTACAAGGTAAGCTTTTCCTTTTTAATATATGTTATAAAAAACAATAAGTTAAACTATGCTAAGATTCGTAATCGCTGCAATAGGGCGTGTAGGGATGCGCTACGCCGCCACATCCATAATTCTGTAGAAAATGTAGACATATCTAAAGCTTGGAAATTCCTCAGGTCGCTTGGAATCGGAAAGATAAAACATAATCCCATTTCACACAATATTAATATTGATTTACTAAATCTCCATTTCTCTTCCTCATCATGTATCAGTGATGCCGATAAAGTGACCACATTGCAAAAACTGTCTACCATACCTGTTCCTGATCTTTCTCCCTTTGCATTTGACCAATTATCGGATTGTGATGTTAAGAAGAGCTTGCTGTCAATTGCTTCCAATGCGGTAGGTAATGACGGCATTAGCCGCAATATGTTAGTACCAATCCTTGATGTCATCCTTCCAGTCCTTACTTTCCTTTTCAACAGTTCCATTTCCAATACTGTATTCCCTTCCACTTGGAAAGACGCTCAAATCATTCCATTTCCTAAAAAAGGTAACCCAAAATCATTTTCCGAATATCGTCCAATTTCCATTCTTCCTTTTCTATCCAAAGTCCTTGAGCGTCTTGTCCACAACCAAATTAGTAAGTTCCTTTCTTTTAATAAACTCCTAAACCCACTCCAATCCGGTTTTCGCCCAGGTCACAGCACAGTCACTTCTTTAGTCAAGATCACTGACGACATCCGCCTTGGCATGGAAAACGGTCACCTAACTGTGCTAACGTTGCTGGACTTCAGTAATGCCTTCAACACAGTTAACTTTGATATCCTTCTATCCTTGCTGCGCTCTCTTAACATATCTCCAACGGTAATTGAGTGGTTTCACAGCTACCTGTACGGGCGCAGGCAGCGGGTTCGCCTAGAGGAGAAGTTTTCTTCGTGGTGTGACTCGACTGCTGGGGTCCCGCAGGGTGGCGTTTTATCTCCTCTTCTCTTTACTATATAAGGTGACTGCTAGAAACCGCAAAAAACTTCTAGGGCTGGTCAGGTCAAGTGTTTCAAACATGACAAAAATGAAAAAAAAAAGAAATTCGTGTTCTTTTTTATTTTTAATTAAATAATTCATTTTGTATATTTTAATTAGATGGTCTTTGAGTATCTAATTTATTTTAAACCAATAACATAAAAAAAAAATTAAAAACAATTAAAAATAACGATTATTTACAACGCGCGGGCAACGAACGGCTGGCCGGCCGACTTTTGACCCGTAAGCGTTGTCAGGTGGGCGATAAGTACCTACGTTAGTCTGCAATCACGAGACCCCATTTATTTTCCTTTAATTGAAATGTACGTAAGTATAAGGTGCAGTTAAGTCCAACGCTACTTTTTAACTGTAATTATGGTAAGTGTTATGATGTATGAACGTAATTTCAATTCAATCCTAGTAAATATCTATCACACCACACATTATGAGAAGTTACAATTATCTTTCCTTAGAAATGAAAGATCAATGGGTAGTTGGGTAGTTATCTAATATCGCGTCCGCACGCTAAGCACTTGCCGCTAACTCCAAACCAAATGAACAGATGACCTTTCATGTCCTCGACAACTAAACAGCCTAAAGCATCGTGATAAGTTACCTATGTTATGTTGTTGTTATTCAAGCGGTTATTTTACTACTCAGTCTTACTTATTTATTTACACTAAATTAAGTCAAACTAATGTCTCGCATTAAAGGCAACGTTAATACCTAAAAAGCTGCGTAATTAATAGGTGTCGGTAGGTACTTACTTACATGGTGTTAGAAGCATTCCAGTTTATTACATCAGCGAACAGGGAAGGTGATAAGCTTCCCATCACACCTCACAGGCTTTGGACTGTCAAACTAACGTAATATTACATAAAAATTAAACCTTCGCCAAAATAACGTAAATAAAATAAAATTTATTAAAGGACGAACTAAAATAACTCTTGTGATCGGCACATTATTATTACACTTATTTAACGTGTTTAAAAGAACACCACCTGTTCTACCTACAAGTCTAATACGACTTAATACCCATTTGTTACACAAAACATTAATTTGTTACTGAACTGATTACTTTATTCACGGTAGCCTATTCATAATAATACTAATGAACTCATACTAGTTATTAGTTTAATCACCCACACACAAATGCACCTCACATACACACTACACACCAAAATTTTCCCGAGGAAACTGCACACACCTGCTGCGCTGCGCTGCGCAAGAGACTCAAGTGAGTTCAGCGACTCGACTCAGCACAGCAGTGCCACAGTGCGATTCTCTAAGTTAAAGCCGTAACGTTGGTAGCACCGCCTGCCGCAGCGATAAGAATTTACTCTGTCTCTTTCATATTCATAGAATTGGAAAGAGACAGCAGATCGTCTACGTGTCGCTCGCTTGCGCATCTTGCATTTTTGATTTTATTCGGCAGTCAACTTATGCATTCTGTCTGGTGCATTCGCGTCGCGTGTGCGTAAAAATGCCTAAAGCACGCCGAATTAGTGTAAAAATAATTATGTGCCGATCACAAAAGTTGTTCTAGTTTATCCTTTAATAAATTTTAATTTATTTACGAAATTTTAGCACAGGTTTTCACTTTTATTTAATCATTATTACATTAGTTTGACAGTGGGAAGCTTATCACCTTTCCTGTGCGCTAATGTAATAAACTGGAATGCTCTATAACACCATGTAAGTACCTGCCTACCTAATAATTACGCAGCAGTTTAGGTATCAACGTTGCCTTTGATGCGATACATTAGTTTAACTTAATTTAGATTAGTGTAAGTAGGCAAGACTGAATAGTGAAATAACGCTTGACTAACAACAACACAAAATAGGTAATACATACTTATTTTAGTTTAGTTGTCGAAGACATGAAAGGTCATCGTTCGGTCTTTGGTCGTACCTTAGATAACTACCTACATTTGATCTTTCATTTGTAAGGAAAGGTAGCTGTACCTATCTTCTCATAATGTGTGATAGATTTTTTTTTGTAAGACGTAGGGTAGGATTGAGTTGAAATTACGCTAATACAGAACACTTATCATAATTACAGTTAAAATGTGGCCATAACTTGATGCAATCGATAGTCGTTGGACTTAACTGCACCTTATACCTACGCACATTTCAATTAAAGGAAAATAAATGGGGTCTCATGATTGCAGACTAACGTAGGTACTTAACGCCCAGCTGACGACGCGGACGTGTCAACCGACGGCCGGCCGGCAGTTCGTTGAACTTCGTTGCCCGCGCGTTGTAAATAATGGTTATTTTTAATTGTTTTTCATTTTATTTTTCTTAGGTTATTGCTTTAAAATAAATAAGATACTCAAAGACAATCTAATTAAAATTTACAGAATGAATTATTTAATAAAAAAAGAATAAAACACGAATTTCATTTTTGTCATTTTTGTCATGTTTAAAACACTTGACCTGACCAGCCCTTGAAGTTTTTTGCGGTTTCTAGCAGTCACCTTATATACATCACTTCCGTTTCTGAAAACCTCTCTTCTTCCTACCACCTATATGCAGACGATTTACAGATATATTGTCAGGCACCATTGGATAATCTCGCCGAAGCTGTTGAATCTATCAACGCAGACCTGCAACGAATCGTTGATTGGAGTCGAGCCTATGGACTTAAGGTTAATCCAGGGAAAACGCAGTCTATTGTGGTCGGCAGCTCTAGGTTGCTCTCCAAGGTCAACTAGGAAACCCTTCCTAAGGTTGACTTTGATAGAGTGGCCATCCCCTTCAGTCAGTCTGTTGCTAATTTGGGTATAGTTATTGACAACTGCTTGGGTTGGGGGCCGCAGCTGAAAGCTGTCAGCCGCAAGCTTTTCGCATCATCGGCAACTTTAAGAAGACTACGCAACTTTTTACCCACTGCCACTAAAATTGCGCTAGCACAATCTCTGCTGCTTCTTGTCTTAGACTATGCTGACGCCTGCTATCTTGATCTCACGGAGGACCAGCTAAATAAACTTGAGCGCCTTCAAAATCTTTGTATCCGATTCATATTTGGCTTGCGCAAGTATGATCATGTTTCTGAATACCGCTCGAAACTCAAGTGGCTTCCTATTCGTCTTCGCCGGAATACACACATACTCGCCCTTCTATACAATGTACTGTTTAATCCAACTTATCCTTCCTACCTAAAGGAACGTTTAAGTTTTCTGTATTGTTCTGAAACACGCTCGTTACGGTCATCAGAAAACCTTGCCCTTAAAACCCCTCTCCACAACACCACCTTTTACGATGGTTCCTTCTCCGTTCAAGCTGTCCGCCTCTGGAATTCGCTACCAGTTGCGATCAGGCGTGCGAAATCTATTTACGCATTTAAGGAGCTCGTAAAAAACTTTTACCTCTCCCTTTAACCTTATCCAGCTGATAGATTGCTTCGTCCGCTACTTCCTACCTGAGACTATTATATTTGTGTATATATATATATATATATTTAAATAATAAGTATACTTAATATGTTTTCTATATTTACATTAATTTTTACAATTATGTTTACACCTCCGACTTTAGCGTGTATAAGTTCTCTCCATCCGACTGGTTGTCTGGAAGAAATCGCTTTAAAGCGATAAGACCGCCAAATTGTAACTATGTATTGTACTTGTATTTTTATGTCTCGTGTTGTAAAATGTAAACTGTTACAATAAAAGTGTTATCTATCTATCTATCTATCTATATAAGGTGACCGCTAGAAACCGCAAGAAACTTCAAGGGCTGTCAGCTGCTGGGGTCAGGTCAAGTGTTTTATGACAAAAATGACAAAAAGTAGTCGTGTTTTTTTCAATATCATATCATATTCAATAGCTATGTCCATAAGAAAAATAAAAGGAAACAATTAAAAGTAACGATTATTTACAACGCGCGGGCAAGGAGTTGACCCGTACGCGTCTGTACCTACGTTGACGGGTCAATGGCCGGACGTCTGTAACCCGTTCACGTTAGTACCTACGTTGACTGGTCAACGGCCGGCCGGCCGTTGCCCGCGCGTTGTAATGGTTATTTTTAATTGTTTTTAGTTACTTTTTCTTATGTTATTGCTTTAAAATAAATTAGATACTCAAAGACTATCCAATTAAAATACACAAAACAAATTATTTAATTAAAAATGAAAAAAAACACAAATATATTTTTTGTAATATTTGCCATGTTTAAAACACTTGGTCGGATCAGCCCTTGAAGTTTCTTGCTGTTTCCAGCAGTCATCTTACATTAAACCCGGCAAATGACCCCACTGTGGAGTCCAGGCGCGAGGATAACTGGTGCAGCGTAAGAGACGTTGCATTAGTCATCCTCACCCTGCCGGGCCAAAGAGTGCCTCTTTATTTGTATGTGTTTTTTCCTCTGTATTTTCTTAATAGTTTTAACTGTTGGAACTAAAATTAGGTAAGAAAATTAAAATGTTATACATATAACCTGCATAAATTATTCTATTCTATTCATTGCACAAAAACTGAGCCGCCAGATAGATGCTTGCAAAGCTTGCAACATCAATTTAGCACACGGTGTTGCTGACTCTGAAGATTCGGCTATTATCTGTAGGTACCCTGTAATTTCGCTGTATCTTGTGCCGCGTCCGCACGCTTGGCACTTGCCGCAAACTTCATATCTCTACAAACGTTGGATTTGTGATTTGTTCGACGGATCGGCTACAAGTGCTTGCAAATCAAGCCAAACGCTATGTCCGCACGTTTGAATTTGTGACGGCTTGTTGAGGTTTGCCAAGCGTGTGGATCTGGCTTTATACTTTCTAACTGAAGCAGCCCTTTTTTATTTAAGTAACTATTATAAAAACTATATTACTTTACACAGGTGGTATACGATCAGTCTCGCCGTATCGGCACCGCGTTCGTGAGCATCAACAACCCTTACTACACCGCCGCGGAGGCGCGCAGCCTGCAGTTCTGCACCGACCGCTGCCGCAACAACAACGCCTTCAGCTGGCTAAGCTGGCAGCCCGACCGCATCGATATCGGCTACAGCTTCTGCTGCACCGTTGAAGAGTTCAGGAGATTCGTCCCTCACCTACCGCAGTTTGAAGTTACCGGTCTACTCTCATAATCATAATAAATAGTTTGGTGATAGAAACTTGTAAATAACGTTGTAAATAAAATTATTTTTTTATTTTTATATATTTACTTAATTTTGTTTGTTAATAAAATATTTATAAGGTCTTACGTTCTGCGATCACAGCGCAGCATGACTGTTCCTATACTCTGATTTTTAATTAGATGGACTAAAGTGACAGCTGCCGGCGCACTTTATTTTTTTTTGGCTGTGGATAGAGTGCCGCAAGCGGCATTCTAGTACGATCGGTTACGATCGATGCCTTCATTACGGCATCCTAGTACAAAGTGTAGGCAGTGAATAGAGTGCCACAAGCGGCAACATAGTACGATCGGTTACGATGCCGTAATTTGACGGCATTCTAGTACGAAGCGTATAGAGTGCCACAAGCGGCATTCTATCTCAATCGGTTCGGGAACCGTAACATATTTTTTATTTGTCGTAATGTTCAAAACGACATAATATTCAAAAGCTATTTTTGTATGGAGTTAGATTTCTGTTGTCTAATAAAAAAAAATGACCTCGAAATTCAAGACAATCGCTACGCTGCGCCACATGAGTAAACCGCTTCTTTACTCATGTGGCTGCGCTTCGCGATTGTCTTAAATTTCTAACCTATCACGTGACCTACAGGAGTAGGGCAGCTAGTATTTCTGTTGTCTAGCAAACACTTTACGGCAGCTTAGGCGGCGTCACTATTATGCCGCAAAACTTACGGTTCCCTAACCGATGGAGATACAGTGCCGCTTGTGGCACTCTATAAACATCCTTTTTTTTAATGTTGCCAACTAAAGAGCGAAGTGTTGTGACGCGAGTGATTTTACCGATTAAATTGAATTATTGAGTCATCGACTTGGCTATAAATAAGTATTTAACAAAATATTATTAAAAAGTACTGGTAATTAGCAAGTTTACGTGATATGTAGACGTTTTTAATGAATCCGCGTACAAAGAAAGAAACCACAGAATACCTGAGTGACGCGCACTACGACCCTTGTTGATGACCAAGTGTAGTACACGTCATTTGTCCTCATTTCATCATGCGATTGGTTGTAGGTACGTATTTCTTGCGCTCTTATGATTGGTTGTTTTTTGTTATGTTATATTTTTCCATGTACTTTGATTTTTATTAGATTACATACCAAACTGACCAAATTAATGATGTAAATTACTAACTGTAACCTTTTTGATTTTTGTAGTATGGTGACTGTCAAAAACAAGAAATAAGAAATATTTATTGTCACTTATACAAATAAACACTAATTAAACTACTTTAAGCGATTATGGACCACAACTTATAGTACAATTCCAAATTGTATAGTTTGAATTTCTAACCAAGGGTAAGGCGGTACAATGGGTAATATGCTAAATAACCTTTTTTAAAAGTTTTTAAATTAAATGAGTAGGTAAAAGGAAAAATAAATAAAAGTCAAACTTCTTAATCACTATTTATTTCTGAATATTATATATAATATATTTGAGTGGTAGAGCCACGCTGCGTTGCAGCACGCATTGGGCCGGCTCGCCCGGCGTAATACCACCCTCTCACGAATATTCGGCGTGAAATAATGGCACTTGGTGCTGTTGTGTTTCGTCCGACCAGTGAGGGTTCCGGAGGCCCCTCCCCCACCCCCCTCTTCCCAATTCCTATTCCTTCCTTTTTTTTTTTTTGAGTGTGTGTGCTGTCGGTCGCAGATGACCTTTACAGCGTTACCGGGCTTGTTTGGGGGCGGCGAGAAACTTGAAGCGTTCCTCAAGCCGTGAGTTTTCGAAATTCCCCTGTATTATGTAGAGTCTTGAGGGATGTTGTTGTGGAGAGTTAGATAAAAGTCATCTTGGTTTCACAAGTTTATTGTCACACGTGAAGTGCTAAATAATGAATGCCTCGCTCTATGCTAATACAATATAACTTATTATAAGTAAATACGGGTCAACCAATGTGCGTCACTATGTCGCAGCGCGTAACGTGTTGTCACAGTGCAAGTGTTGATAAATGCATATACTACACCTCCTCCTTAAGTCCGTCACACCCCCCGGCTAACAAAAGAAAAAAAAATGTATAACGCAGATCGATTGACCACTAATTAAACTAAAATACATTTTTTTTTTTTTTTAAATTTATTTACTCATCTCCGTCTAAACAGTGTCTAACTTATTAGCTATTAAACAACTTTGTCATATTCTTATGTACTAAATATTCTTTATTATCCTTAACAATCTTAACATTAGGTGTACATTCTTCAATTACAACATAGGGTCCTGTATAAATTCTATCTAACTTATTGCCTATTTGATTTTTTAATAAAATC
The DNA here is from genome assembly GCA_963921215.1 of Scoparia ambigualis. Lineage (NCBI taxonomy): Eukaryota > Metazoa > Arthropoda > Insecta > Lepidoptera > Crambidae > Scoparia > Scoparia ambigualis. The sequence goes on along the minus strand of OY992510.1, from coordinate 21,115,857 downwards.
ATGTCTCCTGGTTTATACGATACAGGACAAGATTTCTTATCATAACTTATTTTTCTAAGATTTTTACTTTCTAATAAGTTGTTGCGAGCATCACACTGAGCTCTTTGAAGCCTATATTTTAATTGCAATGGATAGTTATCATCATTGTATAACGGTTCAACGGAGCCTTGTAAGTTACTAGGTAAGTTACACATTTTTCCAAAGACTAATTCAAAGGGAGTATATTGTGTCTCTGAGTGTACCGTGGTGTTAAAAGAAAAACACCAATAGGGTAACCAACTACTCCAATCGGTCTTATTATTCTCGCATTGAATTCTAAGATAGGCTCCTAGACTTTTATGTGTATTTTCTAAACCACCGAGAGTTTCATGGTGATATGCAGTTGAGTTAAGTTTATTGATATTTAGAAGTTTGCATACTTCACTCATGACGAAAGACATAAATTCCGTTCCGCGATCAGTCAACATTTCTTTAGGAACTCCATAGCGTAAAATAAAATTATTTACAAATGATCTAGCTACAGATTCCGTATCTTTCTTTTCTAAGGGGTACGCTTCAACATATTTCGTAAGATCGCACTGTAATGTTAAAATGTACTTATAATTATAATTATCCGTATCTAAGGGGCCCATTAAATCTAAACTAACTCTTTCGAACGCTGTAGTAGCCGTCGACGTCACTACTAAGGGTTCTCTAACATTTCTATTTGAATGTTTCTGAATTTGACAAGGTTTACATTTTTTAACATATTCTATTACGTCATTGCTCATACCTGGCCAAAAATAATATTTTTTAATGTTATTTAACATTCTATTTACCCCGGCATGGCCACTAGAAGGTAAAAGATGGAAGTCATTTAGTATCACTATCATAGTTTCCCTGTCGGTTACTCTCTCTACGTCTTTGATTACAAGTAACCGTGGAATCGAACCTTTTAACTTTTTCATTTCGCTTATTAAAGTTTCTATAATATATTCACGATTTTTCTTCTTTATAATAACGAGCTCGTTTACATTTACTTCTATGCAAAATGACTGTAATTCTCTCGCTAACACACTTACGGTCGATAGCGATCGAGATATTACATACATAGTTAACATATGTGGCACATAAATTATATTTCCTTGATGACTAATTAAGCTATCACTTTTAAACTCATTGTACTGTGTACATAATTTTAATTCTACGCTGTCTTTTGGTCGTTTTAGAATCTCTACAACTTTAGGTTGATCAGGCCTAAAATTAGCAGGGGTTCCAGACGTCAAGTCAGTGCAGGTGTCTTTATTTTTATCGAATTGCTTACGAACTTGGGCTCTGGTCATGACCGATACTACATGTTCTCTCATTTCTTTTAAATCTGAAGAAGACAACGGTAAACGACTTAATGCGTCTGCAGCTGCATTATGCCGTCCCGGGACGTACTCTATGTCGAAGTCATATTCTTCTAAATAAAGTCTGAATTTTGTTAATCGACTTGAAGGATCAGTCATACCAAATAAATAAATTAGCGGCTTATGGTCGGTTTTAATTATAAATTTATTTCCATACAGATAAGGTCTAAAATGTCTTATCGCCCATACTATTGCCAACAGCTCCAACTCAATAACAGGGTATCTTGTTTCGGCCGGCTTCAAGTTACGACTCGCATAAGCTACTACTTTACCATTACTATTAGACAATACGGCGCCAAGCCCTATCTTTGAAGCGTCCGTACTAAGTACAAAAGTGTTGTTAGGAGAAAAGTCGGGATAATCTAAAACTGGTGGGTTTATGAGATGATTTTTAAGAGTTTGAAACGCTAATTGGCATTCTGATGTCCATACGAAAGGAATATCTTTTTTTGAAAGTTCGTTTAATGGATAGGCTATATCTGCAAATCTAGATATAAAACGCCTATAATAATTAGCAAATGCTACAAATCTCTTTACTTCGTCAGCGTTAGTTGGTTTGGGGTATGTTTTGATTTTATCTATTTTTGATGGATCAGGATAAATTCCATTGGAAGTAATTTTATGACCGAGATACATAATTTCTTTGCGTAAAAACTCACATTTTAAAGGATTTAGTTTTAAATTTACTTCTCGAAACCGTTCTAAGATGCTAATTAGGTTTTTATTATGGTTTTCCATAGAATTTCCTATTGCTATACAGTCATCTAAATAAATAAAACATTTTTTATAGTTAAGACCCGCCATAGCGATTGTCATTAACCTTGAAAATACACTAGGTGACGTCTTCAGTCCCATTGGACAACGTTTTAATTGATACATTTTGTCAACCGTAAACGCAGTGTACTTTCTCGATTTCTTATCTAATGCCAACTGGTAATAACTTTGGGACAAATCTAACTTAGAAAAATAGATGTTACCAGCAAGTGATTCTAATATTTCTGAGATATTTGGCAATGGAAACTTGTCGTCCTGAACCCTATTGTTTAATTGACGATAATCGATGACGAGTCTCCATTTTTTATTGCCGGTTTTATCTGCCTTCTTAGGGACTAGCAAGACAGGACTCGACCACTCCGACGTGGTCTCCTCAATGATGCCATTTTCAAGCATTTCTTGGATTTGCTTATTTACCTCACTACGTAATGCTTGAGGCGTGCGATAAGGTTTGACATACACTGGGCTAGAGTCACTCTTTAATTTAATTGAATGTTCCATTAAGTTTGTCGTTGAAAGTTTATCTCCCGGTAGATGAAATACATCGGCGTACTTTGCGCATATGTTTTCTATGCTGATCTGTTCCTCTTTATTTAAGTAGGATGTAAGATCTAGTAAATTAAATAAAGTTTTTACTCTATCCGTAGAAATATCACGTCTTTCAAAGGAACACAAGTCAAATTGATTTAAATGATAAATTTCTATATCGGACGAGTTAATGTCAACTGCCGTGTCACTAGTGTTCAATATTCTAATTTTAATTAATCCGTTTGCCGGTCTTGAAACTACTCCAGCTAAAAAAACTCCTTGAGATATCTCACTGGCCAAAATAACACAGTCTTCACAGAGCGTAGTGGGAATGTGTTTGATAACTTCGCACCGTGGTGGAATAGTAAAACAATATTTATCTACACCCTGTATATCTATTACTACCGATTTACCTTGGTAATCTAAACTTAAAGTAGCATTTTTATAGTTGATGATCGCGTTGTACCTATTGAAAAAATTTTGGCCTAATATGCCTTCAGCGGTACACGACAAATTTTTAAATACATAAAACTTCTGATTAAATACTACTCCATTCAGAAATAAATTTAAATAAATGTATCCCTCAGATTCTAACATTCCGCTAACACCTTTGATAGTAATAACGTGCTTATGAATGTTATTCAATAATTCGGTATTTTTAACTAACCATTCGTATTTTACTACACATAAACTAGCTCCACTATCTACTAATAATCTAATTTCTCTACTATTATCTACCTTACAATTAACTACACAGTAATTATTATAACTATAAATAGAATGACGCAATTTAGGATCGAAAAAACTGATTTTCATTGAAGTGACTACGTGAAGTGGACATTATACCTGAACTTGGTTCACCGCGCTCGGCGCCCGCGGCATGCTGAACGCGCGGTGCGCGTGAGCGCGTCGGGGTCAGGGCACTCGAATGCTGAAAATGCACATTCTTTCTATGTGCAGAATTAACCATTGAAGTTCGTTGGCCTTTATTTACGTTATTTTGTACATTATTATGATATCTATTTTGATGCGATCGATTAAAGTTAAACTTATGTTTTTGATTTGAGTAACAATAATTTGATTTTTGAAAATTGTTATTTCTGTTGTTATTTGTATAGTACCTACCTGTTGGTCTTAGATGCATCGCTTGCTCCTGAGACTGGGATGCTGACACCTGTTCGTCTACTGCTGTCCTGATTGCTTCAGGCAGTGATGTGAACTGTCGTGAGGCTATAATAGTACTTAGCCTTGGGTTTGTCAAGCCATCGGCAAAACGTTTAATGGCAGACTTCTCGTTCATTGGACGCAGAACCTCAAATTTGGAATCGTCCTCATCAGCTTGAGCTAAAGTTAGGTTAACAAACAGCTCCTCTAACTCAGAACCAAAATTTTCTATTGACCTACGCCCTTGCTTAGCATTATACAACTGATATTGGATAGCATCAGCTGACCTTTTGGGAAGTAAATATTTTTTAATGTCGCACACTAAGGTCTCTACATCAGTGTAATTTGACTTTAACCTTAGCTTGGCACTAGCAGAAAGCCTAGTTTTTAATACAAATTGTATTAATTGGCCTTGAGTGTCGGATGAAATCATAGAACTATATAGTAAAATACTATCTATCAACTGTTTCGTAATTTGTTCCTGGCCTGTCATAACAGGTAACAGGGAAATCGCAGTTTTCAAATCGAAATCGTTAGCCATTTTTGAAGAAATATTAGTGCTACACTTTGTTACCAATTCAGTAATTTTGCGATAATAACTATGTATTTCTTCTACTAAATTATTTAATAAATCTACCGTTCCGGAACCTGTCTTAGAAAGCTTTATTTCACTATTTACCTGAGACACAATATACTCCAAATTAATGTACAAAGACTTGGCTTCTTCTAACTTAGCGTGAGCATTTTCTTTTTGCCTTCTTTCGTGTCCGATTTTAACAATATAATCTCTTATATATTTTAACTTATCCCGTAATTCTATTAATGCTTGCGACATAATACAAAATAAATTATATTCTAAATTATATTCTAATTAATATTCTCACTTACTGCACGCGATGAAATGTGGTTAACAACCGTGAAATGACCTGAGCGCGTGGCGCGTCGCGTAGAGGATGCTTCGGTGGACGTGGTCTTCGTACTGCTCATCCTATTGTATCGATGTAGTGGCCGCATGACACGAAGCTGGTTGCAGCAAACTGGAACCGCTCGTTAGCCCGGGAAATCCCTGGACACCGCCAACTGGGCCGTGCTATACTCTGGACACCATCCTTGACCCGTACGCTTCTCTCTTCTTCACTGCAGAATTTTCTATAGTAGTTATGATCATTCTTCTATAAGGTATTGCTTCTCTCTTCAAAATAGTTATTGTTCTTCTGTTTTGGTATTAGTAATCTTCAAAAAAAAATTTATCTTCATTCTTCAGGGTTCCATAGTTCGGTGGCAGGGTCGCCATGTATTATGTAGAGTCTTGAGGGATGTTGTTGTGGAGAGTTAGATAAAAGTCATCTTGGTTTCACAAGTTTATTGTCACACGTGAAGTGCTAAATAATGAATGCCTCGCTCTATGCTAATACAATATAACTTATTATAAGTAAATACGGGTCAACCAATGTGCGTCACTATGTCGCAGCGCGTAACGTGTTGTCACAGTGCAAGTGTTGATAAATGCATATACTACACCTCCTCCTTAAGTCCGTCACACCCCAGAGGGATTCCGGTGGGGGATGGCATCTCGCAAGCGAGTCTCCGATCCCCCCCCAGAGCCTCTGGGGGTTCGAACCGGTAGGGAGCGGCTAAACCCGAGGGCGCCTCTAGGAGGCACGGTACCTCGGCTCGGGTTTACCGTGTCGTGGGGGGTACGCGAGTAACAGGTACATTATTACGAATGTACCTGCCACCGGGCGGGTGTGAACCGGGTCTACGCACACTTATTCTACGAGTGCGGTGTCTTGGTCCTAAACTAGTGTGCAAGTTTAGTGTGGCTGGGTGTGTAGTGTCGGGCTTTGGCGCGTTTGCAATCGTTATTGCATCATCGGGGTCGTCTAAGACGTGTCGCGGAAACCGGCGGCGCGGTCCTCTCGGGGGGCGAAAGCTGCCAACATCGTAGTTGGCAGCTCCCGCCACCAGAGGATTCGGATGCGAAAGCGCTTTGTCGAAGTACGCCTGAGAGGCGTCCTTCATAAAGGAACGGACGGTCGGAAGATCGAGATCGCGATGTAAATCTACATTGCGTAGGTACCACGGGGCGGCTGTGGCGCCTCGCATGAAACGGTTTTGAACGGTCTGCAACCGGTGCAGTTGAGAGTTCGCGGCGTGAGCGAATACTACACTAGCATACGTCATGACGGGACGAATGCAGGCTTTGTAAATTGTCGTCCTATTTCTAAGAGACATTTTACTCCGCCTGCCTGAAAACAACAAAGGTGAAAGCACGGAGCCTTGCGGGACTCCGGCACGAATGGGTCGGGGGAAGGAGCGCGTTCCCTCGACGCGGAAGCGAAAGGTGCGATCTGACAAGTAGTCTCGAATGATGTGAACAAGTCTGTCTGGCACGCCGAGTTTGTAAAGCTTGTAAAGTAAGCTATTGTGCCAGACTTTGTCAAACGCCTTCGCAACGTCGAAGAAAAGGGCTCCCGTACCCCGCGGCCGTGATGAGCCATTAAGGCCGCGTAATATGTGCTCCGTGAGGCGGTGCAACTGATGCGTACACGAGTGTTTGGGCCGGAAACCAAACTGCTCGTCAATTAAAATATTATTAGTGAACACAAAGTCCTTTAACCGGGCTACGAGGACGCGTTCGTAAAGTTTTCCCAACGATTTGAGAAGACTAATCGGGCGATAGCTAGACGCGACAGACTTATCTTTACCGGGCTTATGAATGCCGATGACGTCGGCCTCCTTCCACGCGCTGGGGAAGATGGCGTTGGTCATGGCGCTATTGAAAATTGCTGCCAGGAGGCAGATCAACTGAGCGGGTAAGATCTTAAGGATCTTGTTAGAGATACCGTCTGAACCGGGGGCGCTACGCGGTTTGAGTTGACGGATTAGCGTTTGCACCTCATCCTCCGTGACCGGGGAGAGAATCGCGGTGGGAGCGAGCGAAGAGAGCCTATCGACTTCGTTATCGACCATGACAACATGATCTTGGTTAACCGGAAGTGTGCTAGGCGAGCACTGCGACTCTAAGCTGTCGGCCAGGCATTCCGCTTTCTCATCATCGTCGAAAGCGATGGAGTTGTCGGGTTTCTTAAGAGGCGGTAGAACGGTCACCGTGTCCGACTTGAAGGTTCTCGCCAACTTCCAATAAGCTTGGTGAGAGGGCGAGATCTCTTCAAGGAGACCCTCCCACCGCGTAGACCTGAGGTCCCGCATGCGCTGCTTGACAGCACGCTGTAAGCAGCGCATCCGGGCCCGGTTGTCCGCGGTGGGATAAGAGTCATGGGCACGGGTGGCGGCGTTCTTCGCCCTCAGCAGTTCCCTCGCATCGTCCGGCAGTTTAAAGCGATGATCCGGCATCACTGGAACCCGCCGAGACGATTCGCTAATAGCGTTCGTGAGGTGACTACTGAGGGCGTCGACCGCGGCCACTGTCTCGTGAGGCGAGACAATGACATCTGGTATCGTACTAAGCGGCTGACTGTCGGTTGACTCGAGAAGTTTCTCGAGCTTGTCCCAATCAGTCACCAGCTTAGTGACGGGCGTAGAATCCGCGGCGGGCCCTAGTTGTAGTACGACCGGCCGGTGGTCAGACGAAAGCGCGTGGATCGTTTCTATAGAACGCATCCGTAGGGAAACGTTCTTTAGCAACGCCAAATCTAAAGAGCTAGGTGCGTGCCCGGCTACGAGCGGGTAGTGCGTGGGAGTAGTAGGATATTGGGGGGTCTGGATCAGATGAGATCCAGCCCCCCCAATATCCAATAAATTGATATCTTTGATCATTCAACTCATCTATATTTTTAACCAAAACCACATCAATCTAGATAGTTGGCGGTAACTAAATGTAATCATTGTTACGCTTATTTATTATCACATGTAAATTACGAGAGATATCTCTCAGCTTTGTAGTGAGTAACACTATGGCCGGTGTTTTATAACGAGGCGATCGATATGGACTATCACAACATTCCAATGCACCGTATGACACCACACTGCGATTAGGTATTTAGCCCGTATTTTAGATACTGATTGACTAATCAAATTATCTTTTAAACAATATCGTAAAAACGATCTTAGAACTATTTATCTGTCATTCAAGATTTAAAGAACAATTTTTAAAAGCATGATTTCATGAAAACAGACAAATCACAAATTTAAATCAGTACCTACCTATTTACAAAACTTTGTTGAAAATTACCTTATTGTGAATAATCAAAGTGGGAACAAAATACGTTTGGACGACAGCGGGCGATTAAGTCTTTCTAAGAAGTTACTTAATGTATAAATTAAACGGTCGGGTGGTCGAGTGGTCAGCTACCCTGACTGCTAAACCCACGGCCCCCGGGTTCGAATCGCGGTAGGGGCAAATGTTTGTGTAATGAGCACGACCGTTTGTGACCGAGTTATGGATGTTTATTAGAATTTTATGTATGTTTATCCCTTATTCAGTCACCATAATTCAGGCTATGCCTTGTTTGAGGGTGAATAGTTGGTGTAATAGTTGTGAAATTTATTTTAAATGCTATGCTACTAAGCGAATTTAATCAACAATATACTTCGTCAAAATCGTAAGTGTGTTACGCGATTTTGCGTCATTTAAATACTTTTAATGTAATAATATACCAAAGTGTATAAACCTACTTTTATGAGAACCTTTATAGTGTGGTAAAATAAAACACGAAAATGTGGGAGAACGTAATATATATTTATTTTAATTAATTTATTCAATATTAACAATACAACATTTTATTTATAATAAAACTTCAGGCACTCAATATACCTAGACCGCTTTGGGAAGAATTATGTATAGACCTACATACAATACTTAGTTAAAGACATCAATTGATTCTTGTATTTTAACGACTAACTCTCGCGTTAATTTATAAATTTCATCCATAAAAATATTTTTTATGACTTTTTGAGCACAAATATCGGCATTACAAATACATATGGATTGATCTATGTTGTCAAAATTGTCGATATCGTGTATTTCTACGCGAACGAGTTTGGTTCCTTGCGCTGGTCTTTTGATGACAGTAAGTGCTTTGGTGTTCTTCGTTCTTTTAAGGCGGTTGCTTTCTTGATTATTGGGTATAAAGTTGAAGAGATCGTCTGTATCCTGTGAAAGAAAAACAAAAATACTTTATAAAATTAACAGTTGAGTTATTAAATCAGCATCATTCGCATGCGAGCACGGCCTACTGCTTTAGCGGTTGGGTACCGCGAGCTCGGGACAACTAATTATTTCGATCAATAATGATATCGTGACTAATGTCTTATGATTTGATAAGTCCTAAAACAAAAATGTACATTATAATTCATCTATGTAAGTAAAAACGGCAACGTAACGTTGTTAGATAATAATGAGTTACTTACCGACATTTTTTTTTTTTCTTGATGCAGATAGAGCCTCGTGCGCCTGCTTTGAAAGTAGACAGTTACAATGATAATTTCTTACTAAATTTCTTGATATTTATACCCGAAAATTAAATAAAATAAATTGTCATTAAGGTTTCAATTACGACATAAAATCTATAGTAGAAATGGTAAGTCATACATAATCATAATACTTGAGCATAGTAACAAATTAGCGCTGCAAATACAAGCGTGGCGCATCATTTTACATTACACATAAACCTTGCAGGTACAGACAGCATCAGAAATAAGTATACACTGTGACATCTCATGCATCTTATTTCATTCGTTATAAGAATCACAAAGTGATCAAAGGCAGCATCAATAGTAAGCATTATATTAATTAAAGCTTAGGTACTATGATCGAGAAGAATTACCCATTATAGTAAAATAAGTTTTAATGCGTAAGAACTAAGTGTCTTCTTGCATGAGTTAAAAACGTTGACAATGTTAGTCAAAAACATACTCTAATCACATACAGTAAAGTTAGTTTACCTTAATTGCCAAGACGCAAGTATAGAACGACTTATGTTGCACCGATGAAGTTGATGCTGGCTGTACATATTAATGCTGGCTGTACACCCGTGAGCTTAGATATGCAAGCCCTGATTCTTATTTCATTGTGTTAAGGGCTACAATTGTTCACATATCTGTGCTCGTAACTGTACAATCGTAAACGTAATCGTAACGGATGAAGTCGCGGGTGTAGCTAGTTCATCGATAACCCTTACAATGCGATTTGTCCTAAATAGATTAACTACTTACTCAGCGATTTTAAATCATATTGCCGGGACTTATATGGGAAGATTTCACGTGTTTTAATGGTATAAAAGCCGGGTGTCTGAAGCAGGCTTTACCATTCCTCTGACGCTGATCTTGTGCGAGACTCGAGACTCTCTGGAAACAAACATGTAAGTACCAACTAGCATATAATAATAATATAAAAACTAGCGAAAGTCTTTTACTGTAATGTTTGCGGGTTCGATTCCGGCAACTTTTTTTGTTTTTCATGATAGACTCATCACATCAGAATGGGAAACTGTGGCTCGTGTTTTATTATACGGTTTGTTACTTCAGTTGTATTCAAACATTTAATGCACATTAGTGAATACTGAATTATGAATAGTACTCTTTTCAGTGTTAATGTATGACCATTAAATTAAATATTAGGTATTAATCTGCGATCTATTGTTGATCGAAGGTATTAATCATTGAATTGATTGACCATTGACCGCTCATAAAACATTATTTTCTTCTTTTTAGGTCGAAGACAAATGCTGAAGAACTTTTTCCGTCTGAAGATGAGCTTCGTGAGCAAGTCGATGACGTGAAAAGGCCGAAAAAACGCAAGGCACCAACAGCAGCATCCAGCAGTGCTCCCACACCTCCGTCATCTCCAGCCCCAAGCAGCTCTAAGGCGAAGAAACTCACCATCAGACCGGTACCAGCCGTCAAGAAGCTACCGGCCACCGCCGCCGAGCTTTTCGGCTCTGACAGTGACGATGATTGCGAGCCACCAGCACCAGCCCCCGGTAAACATTCCTCCATAGTATCATATTTATCACGTCGGCTGGCTAATGGTCACTCACGGCAGTCGTTTGAGAATAAGCCGGGCACCCACTTCATAGATCTGAAAGTGTACCGGTGCGACGAAATTGAGCGCACACTGCCGGTGAATAGATGGCGCCAAGCAGTTGTAACTGTGAAGAATGAGGCCTGGCAACATTTGGCCAATTTTTTATTGGCAACGCGCAAAGAATACAGTCGGTGCTCTCCTACGTTCATTAGTAACTTTTATTAGTTTTTTTTCTTTTGAGCTATGTATTACCCTTTATTAATTGCATTAAATGTATCCTCTTAAATGTTGGTTTTTTTTCCTTAGGTACAGTAAAATCAGCTCTCCGAAGAAATACAAATTATAAGAAATGTGATAATTGTCAAATTGAAATGCCAAATAATGAATATAAATATCATACGAGAACCAATATACATAAATCGAATTCTATACTTAAAACTGATGATAAAAATATACATACAATATCTACAGCGTTCAAAGACAGAATAGTTACTTATAAGCTTGAACCTTCAGACGAATATTTTACACCTGAACAGTTTTTATTGACATATCAAAACAATGTTGTAAAAGTTATACAGAATGCCTTGATTAAGCACCACTGCATTAAATTATGTTTTGAATTGTTTGCTTACTTTGTTCAACCAAAATCAGGTGAACAGCAATTGAAATCATTTATTACAAAATATCAAACAATTTATCAAACTACTGACTTGAACGACCTCTATACCAAAGCCGTATATACTTTTGAACGAAAACTTTCAGAATTTCAACACCGTGATTCTGGTTGGTCTTGCCTCTTAATGAGTCACTTAGAAATCAATATAAACAAGTATAGTCCATTAAGAGGTGGCACGTACATAGATTTACCGAAACCCATAAAAAATACTAAGAGTTGTTTAAATATAAAGAATACTGATGATCATTGCTTTTTATGGTGCGTAACTGCGGCATTATTTCCTGCTAAGAATAATGTTTGTAGGCCTGCTTCATATCCGCACTATTCTAAACTATTTAATATAAAACACATGACGTTTCCACCATCTTTTCATAGCATAAAAAAATTCGAAAAGGATAATCCTAATATAAGTATTAATGTATATGGTTTAAATGAAAAGAACAACGTTACTGGTCCGTTATATAAAACAGATATAAGACAGTCAAATCATATTAACCTATTATACATAGAACAAAGCGGAAAAGGTCACTATTGCCTAATAAAAGATTTCTTAAGATTAGTGAAACATCAAATTAATAGTCATAAAGGAAAAATGTATTGTTGTGAATCTTGCTTACAGTTTTTTTCGAGTGAAGTTAAATATAAAGAGCACAAATTTTCTGGAATTCTAACAATGTTACCAGCACCTAATAGTATATTAACTTTTAAACACTTTGAAAGAAAACAAAAAATTAACTTCGTAGTGTATGCAGATTTTGAAAGCATCTTAACAAATTATAATCAAGTTGAAAATAATACCAAAAACACACGAATATACAAAGTTCATAAGCCGTCTTGTTTTGGTTATTATATTTGTTGTTCTTACGATAGCCGTCTTAATAAGTATGTTTCATATAGAGGACCAGACTGTGACGAAAAGTTTATACAGTACTTAATATCCGATTTAGAGGAACTAAATAAAATTTTGTCATTCAAATCACCTTTGACTAAAAAAGAACAACGTGAATTCGAAACTGCAACTGAGTGTCATATCTGTAATAACTTACTCCTCGATGATAAGGTGAAAGATCATGACCACGTGACGTCTCGGTACAGAGGCGCCGCACATTCTTATTGCAATTTAATATATGTAGTGTGCCCGTTCATTCCGATATTTTTTCACAATTTTGCAGGCTATGACAGCCATATTATTATTAAAGAATTGATGAAGTATAGAGGGCCAATTTCAATAATACCAAAAACCAAAGAAAAATATACAAGTGTATCGAAAACTATTGAGAGCTCAACTTATAGTCATCCTATTCAAATGAAATTTATAGATTCTTTTCAATTTCTTAGTTCAAGTTTAGAAATCTTAAGTAAAAACTTATCTCAACAAGATTTTGTACATTTATCTAAAGAATTTCAAACACCAGAAAAAATTAGATTGATGCAACGTAAAGGAATTTTTCCATATGATTATATAGATTCCTGGGAAAAATACAATGACTGCAAGCTTCCCCCAAAAGATTGTTTTTATAATAGCTTAAAATCCGAATCTATAAGTGATACAGAATATTCTCAATCAAAATTAGTGTGGAAAACGTTCAACATTAAGTCACTGGGGGAGTATACGGACTTATATTTAAAGTCAGATGTTATGCTTCTGTGTGATATATTTAAAAAGTTTAGAAACACATGTTTACAGCATTACAAGCTTGATCCAGCATATTATATATCAGCGCCTAGTCTAAGCTGGGACGCAATGTTACTATGCACCAAAGTGCAACTTGAATTGATAAGTGACGTAGAAATGTATGAATTAATAGAAAAAGGAATACGCGGTGGATTGGCGCAATGCTCCCTTCGCCATGCTAAATCGAATAATAGATACTCATCGACTTTTGATGTTACAAAACCATTATCATATTTGATATACTTAGACTGTAATAATCTGTATGGTTTTGCAATGACAAAAAAAATGCCTATTTCAGAGTTCAATTTCTTAACCAAAAACGAAATTAAATCATTCGATGTTTTTAATATTCCTGATGATTCTGATTATGGATTCATACTAGAAGTGGATTTATTATATCCAGAACATATACATAATGCTCATAAAGATTTGCCTTTTGCTCCAGAAAAATTCACACCTCCGGGTGGTAAATCGCCTAAATTAATTGCTAATTTATATCACAAATTTAATTATGTAATCCATTATATTCATTTAAAAGAGTGTCTCAAACACGGACTTATCCTTAAAAATATCCATAGAGTTATTAAATTCAGACAAGATGCTTTCTTAGAAAAATATATGAATTTAAACACTAAACTACGTCAAGTATCAACATCAACATTTGAAAAAGATCTTTTTAAATTGTTAAATAACGCCATTTTCGGTAAGACAATTGAGAATAAACGTAAACACGCAAACGTTAAATTAGTGTCGATGTGGAATGATTGCAATAATATAACAAACAAGCACGTAGGCGCTGAAAAACTCATTGCAAAGCCTAATTTAAAAAGTATCACAACATTTTCCGAAAATTTTGTTGCTATTCAATTATATCCAGATAAAATTACTTTAGATAAGCCTATATACATAGGATTTTCAGTTCTAGAGTATGCAAAACAACATTTATATAACTTTCACTATCAATTCATAAAGAAACAATATCAAGACAATGCAAAACTTTGTTACACTGATACAGACAGCCTTCTTTACTATATAGAAACCGAAGATTTTTACAAAGACATGAAAAACAACCTCCCTAGATACGATACCAGTAATTTTAATATTAACAATCACCAAAATATGCCAAGAGTGAATTCTAAAGTTCCAGGTTTGTTTAAGGATGAACTCGGTGGTGAAATTATTACTGAATTTATAGGTTTAAGACCAAAACTTTACTTTATCAATTGCAATAAAACGCAAATTAAAAAAGCAAAAGGCGTAAGTAAATATGTCACTAAACGACTCAAATTAAAGGACTACAATAAGGCCCTTCTGACTGACAAAAGCAGAAGCTATAAGATGAATATGATTAAGTCTATTAAACACATATTGTATACGCAGGAAGTAAATAAAGTAGTCTTTAATAGAAATGATGATAAAAGACAAGTTCTTTCTAATCAAATTGAAACTTTGCCGTGGGGGCATTGTAATACAATTTTTTAATTGATTTATCATCGTATTATATTAGCTGTAATATATTGATAACATATTAGCGTATAATATGTAAGCTCATTGAGATTATTGTTAGTTTTAGCCAATTTATTTGTTATTGTAATATGTAAGTTGTATATTGTATTCATACTGAAATATTATAAACTGAGTAACTTGTATACTGTCTTCATAAATTACTGATATTTGTAAGCTGTATGACGTTGTTGTAATATTTGAACATAACATTTACTTATATAAAAATAAAGTACCTGCTAAAGTGTAATGAATGTGTTTTATTGAAATTTAAACATATGAAAATAAACAAGTCTTACCATGTTTTCCTGACTTAATTTACTGGGTTTGCGTGTTTGAAAGTATCTAAAATAAATAAATAATGATCGTAAACTCTTATTTTGTGAAACTTATTTTTCTTATATTAATGAAAACTGGCTGGTAGCTGGTAACTGTTCCTTCCATTAACAAGTGATCGCATAGCTTTTAAAGAAAATGTAGAATTAATTGTATAAACCCTAATAAAGCACTCATATTAATTAAAATAATTACTAATCCACTGAGCTGTTGTGTTTTAATATATAAAGAGTGACGGCACTTCTATCGTTCCAGTCCATGATGAAGTTTGTTAAACAAACGCCGTCTTTAGAAATAAATAATATCAAAGTAGAAGAAAGTCATATACGGAAAGTAAAACATAGCTCGCTCTTGCCTAATACTATCCGTTGTATATTATGTGGTCCTTCTAACTGTGGTAAAACTAATGTAATGCTAAATTTAATTTTGCATGAAAATGGACTAAAATTTAAACACATTTATTTATACTCCAAGACAAACTTCCAACCAAAGTATCGCTTTTTACGCCAAGTTATGAACAGAATACCAGGAGCCCAGTTTTTTATATTTAATAAAAATAATGAAGTTATTCATCCCAATAACGCTTTGATAAACTCAATAATGATATTTGATGATGTCGTTTGTGAGAATCAAACAAATATTCGAAATTATTTTGCTATGGGGAGACACAGAGAGATAGATTGTTTTTATTTGTCTCAGACCTATTCTAAAATTCCTAAACAATTGATTCGAGATAATACAAATTTATTAATAATTTTTAAACAAGATGATACAAATTTGAAACACATATACAATGAACATGTAAATACGGATATTGACTGGAATACATTTAAACAGCTTTGCTGTAGTATATGGCGAGACCAATACAATTTTTTATTGATTAATAAAGACTGTGCAATAAGTAACGGACGATATAGACAAGGTTTTGATACATTTATTTACTTTTGACAATGTTATATAAACAATTTCTCTATCAAAATATTTCACTTTAAGTTAAATACTCAAGTACAATAGATGTATAAATAACATTTACAAAATGGATACAGGTATTAAAGAACAACTTATAAAATCAGTAAATAATGTTAAAAATAAAATAAAATTAATTCAAACTAATGAAGATGCAGATAACCTAAAATTAAAAAAGGTGTTCAAACCTATTACCGATCCTTTATCGACCCTAATCAAAGTTAATAGAAGGCATAGTTGTCCTTCGCCCAATATTTTAAACAACATAGGCACAACTGATGTGAGTGGAAAAACAGACTCTTCTTTAGAATATGAAGAATTCGAAGATTTTGTAAATGCTGATTCTAATGAAGAACTACCATATTATGATTATAATGATGAAGAGAAACAACTAGCGAAAGCAAACAATGACACTTTATTATCTCTAGGGAAAGACGACGTCATAGATATCTATGAGAATATAAATGTTCCATTTGGTGTTCGTAGCGAAAACAAAAAGCTTATGATGGGGAACTCTGCCGTGCGTATATCGACCAAAAATGATGTTTTCAGTACAGATAAAATTTACGTAATAACTATTGATGATAAAAACTTCAATCTTACCCCTGGACTAAAGGAACTCTTAATACGTAATAAACCTAACCTTGAGTTGGTAACGGAACAAGATAAAAATGTATATAAAGATATGCTTGATAAGACAAGTGCACATAAACGAGACTTTAATCCTGACGGACAATTAAAAGGTGACAAAGGCGTTAAATACCGCGAGATAATTAAGCCTTTGTTTTCTCAACTAAATGATGCTAACCGATTCCATTCTAAACCGTCGACAGAAATAAAAATTGGTGGTAGCTTACCAACATTTAAAAAATACAAAAGTAACACAGATTATATCTATTGGGATGACCCAAATGAATTAATAGAAAGGCTTAAATTGTTAATAGCTTCAAAAAGTGCTGGTAATAGCAATCATGATAATGAAATTATATCTATCATTGAAGAGTTAAAAGAAGCCGAGATTATAAAAGAGTAGAAACGATTAAATAAAACATTTGCCTTATCAGTCTTCCCTAGTGTATATGAATGACACTTCAGCTTAAATAAATATATAACTACAACAAATAATAATAATAATAATTATTAAAAAAAAAAACTTATTAAATATTTACAAGGAATATGAGCAAAGCAGATATCGTGAATGAAATTCATAAAAATGCTAGAATACATTTTCCACGCAGAAATGTCATATTAAAAGATATAGATGATCTGTGGCAAGCAGATTTAATTGATATGAAATCATTATCTAAATTTAATGCGGGCTACAAATATATATTAGCGATAATTGATGGCTTTTCTAAATATGCTTGGGCAATTCCACTTAAAAAAAAGGATAAAAATACTGTACCTAAAGAGTTTGAAACGTTGTTAGCAAAAGGACGTATACCAAAAAACTTGCAGACCGATATGGGTACAGAATTTTATAATGATAAATTTAAAAAAGTTACAGAAAAATATAACATAAATCATTATTCTACGTATTCTACAAAAAAGGCTTCGATCGTAGAAAGATTCATAAGAACTATAAAAACCAAACTTTTTAAAGAGTTCAGTTTGAAAGGAAATTATAAGTGGATTAATGATACACTCAAGAATAAAATCTATGAATACAATCATTCATATCATAGAACCATAGGAAAACCACCAGCAGCAGTTAACCACCATAACAAAACAAAAATACTACGAAGATACATTACTCTTTTGAATTGTAAGAAAATTGCAAAGTGCAACAGGTTTCAGGTCGGCGATTATGTAAGGATCAGCAAACACAAAGGATGTTTCGAAAAAGGTTTTACTCCTAACTGGTCTACTGAAATATTTAAAATTATTAAAGTGCAACATACAAATCCTACGACTTATTTATTAGAAGATGCAAAATCTAGACCTATTTTAGGAGCATTTTACTCACAGGAAATTAAAAAAACGAAGTACCCAGAAATTTATCTCGTTGAAAAAGTGTTAAAGAGGAAAGGAGACAAAGTTTATGTCAAGTGGTTAGGTCTTCCTTCAAGTGAAAACAGCTGGATCGATAAAACAAACACCTTATAGAGAAATGTCAAACTATTATTGTATTCAACGTAACAGCATTATGCAAGTATTTAATTGTGTTACTTTGTACGTTACACTCATTTGTATTTAGTTCTTTACACAATTAAGACTCGTGCATTAACAACTGTAACAAAAAAAAAACTTTTCATTAAAAAAAAAAAATGGTTAAGAAACGCCGTGTTGTTATTGATGTAAAAAAGATGCAAAACTTACCTGCAACGTGTAAAGTAAATAGTAAATCGTATTCCGGAGCGGGTTTGAAAAAAACTTTCAAAAACATTGTTGCACATACTAAAAAACATATAAGTAATCTAAAGCCTAAATGCAAAAAAATGTTAATGGAGCTAGCATACGCCGCTGCACAAGAATTAGCATCCGACGTACCAATTAAATTACCACGAGTTATACCTGTGCCAAAAACTGGGGGCTTTCTACCTTTGATACCAATATTTGCTGGGTTATCTGCTAGCGGGAGTATAGCTGGCGGTATTGCCGGGATTACTAAAGCTATCAATGATTACGAATCAGCTAAAAAAGAACTAGCAGAAGCGAAAAGACATAATATGCGAATGGAAGCTTTGTGTATTGGAAAAGGATTATACCTTAAGCCACATAAAAGGGGTTTAGGTATCTATGTTGCAAAGAAAAAAAACTAAATATTCGGCTACCCAAAAGAGCACTGACAAATATAGACATTATGAAGTACTCGAAAAATATTCCCTATTTTCGAGGAGTGTTTATGAGAGATGAATTACCAGTTAAACCATTACTTATGGAATGCGGAGTTATTAATTTAGATTCATCAAATAATTCTGGTACTCATTGGGTAGCCTATGGAAAAATAAAAGATTATGTTGAGTACTTTGACAGTTACGGTAATCTGAAACCACCGAAAGAATTTGTTAGATATGTCGGGCAAGATATTCGGTACAATTATGATAATTTACAAGGAGATCATATATATAATTGTGGACATTTGTGTCTAAAATTTTTAACTTTATTTTGGAAAAATAACAATTGTAAAATATAAATAGAGATAAAAATAAATAAATAAATAAAAAGACAACTCTTAATAACTCTCAGTATTATTTCATCAGTTGACGACGAAGTGTCTGATATTAGAAAAAACGTTGCATAGTATTTCTTTTATTCAAGCTGAAAGATCATGATTATTTTCAATAAAAACCCAGTTAACAATATTAAGACAAATACTTTACCGCCTGTATCGAAAGAAAGAAGACGTTTAGACGGAAGAAAAAATATAACTTTAAAAAATAAAAAATTTCTGCTTGCTTTGGGCCTGAAACTACACAATGCTTCAAATCGCTGATTTACCACGACATGACGATTCTATTGAAAGCTATGAGATCCATAGCTACAACCCGTACAATCCTAGCTACAAAGAGAATGATGAAATCAGAATACCAATTCATCAGCAAGATGTTTATGTGCTACCATCAGCAAGCTCGATTTATATTGAAGGTTATGCAAGTGTGACCGGCAAAGATGCGTTAGGAAAAAACATACAAAAAGATATTGAATTCATAAACAATCCAATTTCATTTTTATTTCAAAATATCAAATACGAACTTAATGGTATTGAAATAGATCACATAAAAAATGCTGGAATAACAACTACAATGAAATCTTATATATCAATGAATGAAGCAGATAGCAAAGTTGCTGCACTGTGGGGATGGCACATAAATGGACACACCCAAAAAGATGGTCATTTTAATGTTATTATTCCGTTAAATAAAATATTAGGATTTGCGGAAGATTATAAAAAAATACTTATTAATTGTAGACATGAACTTATATTACAAAGGAGCAATTCAGCGTTAAATAGTGTTATCATGGAAAAAAACGATGATGTCAATATAGAAATACAAAAGGTTCAATGGCGTGTTCCTCATATTAGAGTTTCTGATCGCGACAAACTATCCTTACTTAAATATTTGGAAAAAGATCGTCCTATACATCTACCATTCAGAAATTGGGATTTGTATGAATATCCATTATTACCTAGAACGACTAAACATTCATGGTCTATTAAAACTGCTTCTCAGTTAGAAAAACCGAGATATATTGTATTTGGAATGCAAACTAATAGAAAATGTAACAAAATCCAAAGTTCATCAACATTTGGTCACTGTAAAATAACTAACATAAAATTATTCTTAAACTCGCAATACTTCCCATACGATTCACTTAATTTGAAATTTGATGAAGGAAAATATAATATATTATATGAGATGTATGCCAATTTTCGTCAGTCATATTACGACTTGAGAGCAGACCCCTTGCTTGATTTGCGCTCATTTAAAGAAAAAGCCCCATTGTTTGTTATTGATTGTTCAAGACAAAATGATACACTGAAAACTGGCCCAGTTGATGTGCGATTAGAAATAGAGTCCTTAGAAGATATACCTAATAACACTACTGCTTACTGTCTGATCATAAACGATCGTATTTTCGAATATAAGCCTTTAAGTAATATTGTTCGAAAATTATCATGAGCGTTATTGTGGATGTACAAGGTTTTAAAAGCGAGGACAATAAATTTATACCAAAGGAAATTGCGATCGTGTCAAAAAATCACGCCTTCGTATTTATGATCAAAGCTCCATTTCCGTTTTATGATTTAACGAAGAAAGAACGTTTAAATGTAGCGTGGATTGAAAGGAATAGAGGAATATTATGGAGTGACGGCTTTGTGCCTTACTTTAATTATAAGCTCATGTTGCGTGATTTCTTCAAAAACAAACATATTTACACTAAAGGCTTCGAAAAAGTGTTATGGTTAAAAGAAATACTTGAAACTGATGATGTATATAACTTGGAAGACAAAAGTGGCCCTAATCTTGAAACCCTTCATAAAAAATATTTTAATTCACTAGATATTAAAAGTTGTATCTACCATAACCATGTATGTGCACTTAAAAATGCGTTATGTTTATATAAATGGTGTATAGAAAATAAGATCCTTTTTTAAATAAACAAAATGATGGATTCAAACAATGATAAAACCTTTCTTTTATTAATTGTCAAACAAGAATTACCTTAAGGTGCATTTTATTCACGAAATAATAGTATAGCCATGTTGAGGTCGTTTTGGTTTAGATTGAAATATATCGCCAAATAGATAACAAGTTCACTAAAACATAAATAAATGACTCTACAAATTGGGGATATAATGGAAGCAGTGATAATTAAAAGGCAGCTTTGTGGTCTCCATCACATCACTATAATCGGTGGTGACCAGTATGATGGTATTCTAATAACAAGTAACTTGAAAAGAACATTGCCACGAGTTTATTATGAGGGGTTACAGGTTACTGCTCGAGTGATAAGAATCAACAAAACCTTTGTAGACATGGTAGATAGTAGTAGTAGTAGTAGTTAATGGACGTTTGATAAAGTAAGGTTGTTTGATCAGTTGAAAACAGACCAACCTGTAACTATCAGCTGTAAAGAACGTAGCCGTTACCTGCTACCTCGTGACAGCTAAAGAAAATAGTGGATACTTTAATTTCAACGATGATGAATAAACGAATGTAAGATCAGTTCGTGAAAAGAAATACAATATTTGAAAATATACAAGAGTGATCACAGATATCAATTATTGGATATTGGGGGGGCTGGATCTTATCTGATCCAGACCCCCCAATATCCTACTACTCGTGGGTGTCATAGGGACCAGGATGTCGAAGAGCATCGACTCAGAGAGGTTGCTCAAGACCCGGCCGTTACGGTTGGATCTATTGCAACTCCACTGAGCGTGTCTGCTATTGAAGTCGCCGGCAAGAATGACGGCGTCTCCCATAGCAAAAAGCGCTTCGAGATCGGGCTGATTAATATTTTTATTGGGGGAGAGATAAACGGACGCGATAGTTAACGGCGCGTGGCCTGTCATGCCTAGCCGACAAACAGAGGCCTCTAATTCCGCGAGCGGTGGCGGATCGAGCGGGACGCAATGCAATGACCGTTTATAATAGATTAGAGTGCCGCCTCCTCGGCCGTCTCTATCATTACGCACGATATTGTAGTTGGCCATACGGGGCCCACGATTGGAGGGTTTTAAAAACGTTTCCTGGATGAGGAAAATGGCGACGGAGAGTTCGACTGCAAATTCGAACACCTCATCCCGTTGCTTTAACAGCCCGGCTGCGTTAAAGAACGCAACCGTAAGTGAACGCGGTTTTACTCTACTTGGTGAGGGTGTAATATTCATTAAGGTCGCGGAATAAAGTCAAGAAGGGCGTGAACGCTATCCGCAAGGGAAGAAGCATTAGTTGAATGAATGTGGCTCCTAATGAGCTCGACCGCGTCGGGTTGCTCCAGCAAAGCCGAGAGCTCCCCGACGTCCATTGTAGCGGAGTGCAATGCACACAATGGGTGAGTTGGCGTCAGACCCTCCCTGCCTTTGAAGCAGGGAGGCGTGAGTAAGAGGGGAACCTACTGCCTGAATGGCCCTAGGTGAGTCCACCGATGAAATTCAATTCACCGTTGGGTGTGTACCTAGACTGGTTAGTGTGGTTAGTAAGTTGTGAGTATAACTAGGAGACCCCCCCAAGACCAGGGACTCACAACTCTTCCGGAGTGTTTTCCCCCCAGGAGGGTAAGGAGGGCAGCCGGGTCAGTGCCCCAACTGGCTTCGTTGGCACCGTTAAGTATCCACCAGTTGGCTACTAAAATCGTAGTCTTGCTTTGACGTCTTGGTGTTGTCTATAATGAAATAGTGATCTTGACGTCTTGTCCGAATTGAGCACCAATTGACGACTTGTCGATATTGAAAGGGCGACCCCGCAATAACAATTGCGCCGGTACGCCTTGAGAGCAACGAGCTGTGTGAGCGAGACACACAGCGAGAGTGCGGTCGGCTGACCGACCGACAGCGGAGCGAGAGCGCGCGAGCGCGACACGGACGGCGAGCGGGCGGAGCGAGCGAGACGTGCGTGCGGCACGGCAGCTGGCGCGAGACTGTGTATATTCCTTCCTTAAACCTATTCCTCCCTTAAAGGCCGGCAACGCGTCTGCGATTCCTCTGGTTTTGCGGGTGTCCATGGGTGGCGGTGATTACTCTCCATCAGGTGACCCGCGTGCTCGTTGCCTCCCTCTTTTATAAAAAAAAAAAAGAATAATTACTGTTGCTTTCGCTGATGTCCGAATCTGTTACATTTATTATAAATCCATCTGTTACATCATCAATAAGGTGGTCGAGTTGCATCATTTTACTCTCTTCTTTTATGACATGATCGATACAGCTCGACCACCTTTGCGGTGTCACCAACTGTAACCCATCACTAAACAATTATTTAATTTCGGCCATTTTAAATTTTTAGTTATGTCTTGCGACATGCCCGTTTACCTGTGCCCAGACTAATTCGATTGGATTTAATTCGCAGTGGTAATGGAACAGTCTTAAGACGGTGGCACCGTACTCGGCAGCGAGCTCATCAACTACATTTTTTTGATTTTTTTTCACTTTTTCAGCGATTTTCAGTACTTCTGCAGCCCTTTTAAAATTTAAAAATAAATATAATTTGTAAGCATAGTTCTAAATATAGGTAGTTACCGATTGAATAAATAAAAAAAACTAGCCTTTGCAATTGTAGGTGCTTCCTTATTATAAAAAAAAAACTGTGTACTATTATGAGTATGTGAGATTAGCAGCACGGGCGCAGTGGAAATAATGTAAATATCGTGAAAATATAATATATTATTTTATAAACATTGTATGACAAAAGTTATTATAAAAACCGAATGACAGAGACAGCGCTGACAAGACTTGATTCAAAAATACAAAAAGTATTAGTCTTCTTAATGATGGCCAGCGTTATACTCCAACACCCCCCCATAACGTGGGCATCATGGCTTCAAGCCACTCCAAGCAGACGCGTGAACATCTCGTGCTTGACACAGCCCAGGGGCTTCGTGAATATATCTGCTGTCATCTCATCCGTAGGGATGTATACAATTTCAACGTTAAATCTATCAATCATATCTCTAACATAATGAAATCTAATTTCAATATGCTTGCTCCTTCTATGTAGAGTGTGATTGGTAGCAAGATGAATAGCAGATTGATTATCACAATACATTACTATTTTACAACTAGTCGTTATTAACAATTCCTTAACTAAAGCTTGCAGGAACACCGCTTCTCTGCTCGCTTCGCTCAAGCTACAATACTCCGCTTCGGTGGACGAAAGCGCTATGCACGACTGTTTGTAGCTACCCCCAGATATCGAGTTACCGCCATATTTAAACACATAATCCGTGTATGACTTTCTATCTGGGTCTGAAGCCCAGTCCGCATCGGAATATCCCTCAAGAATGGGATTTGAATTTGATTTCTTAAACACTAAGGCTTTATGCTTTGTACCTTCAAGATATCCCAGTACACGCTTAGCTTGAATCCAATGGAATTCCGTATAACAACTGTTAAATTTACTTAAATATGACACGGCAAACGAAATGTCAGGGCGTGTAGTTACACATAGGTACATTAGACTACCAATCAACTCTTGGTAAGGAAACTTATTTACAATGTTATTCGTAGCATTACAAGTACTCTCACTGACAGAACTAATACAGTCCGTCATGCCAAAACGATCTAACAACTTGTCAATCCGATTTTCCTGACTAAGTTTAATGGAAGTTGCATCACGTTCTACTTTAATACCTAACATATTTCGTACCGGTCCTAAGTCTTTGAGTTTAAAAACTTTTAACAAAGAACTTTTCAAAGTATCAGCCAAACGTTTGTCATTATAGAACACGAAAAAAATCGTCAACATACAAAGCAATATAAACAATTGACTCACCAGATCTCTTAGTAAATATACAGTCCTCTTGTTTACATTGATTGTATCCCAAGGAAAGTAAGACATCTTTTACCTTTTGATACCAAGATCGCGATGCTTGCTTGAACCCATAAACAGCCTTTCGTAGTCTATAGACTTTGTTCTCACTCCTAAGGCATTTGAAACCTTCCGGTTGTTGCATAAAAATCTCCTCACGCAAGTCTCCATTTAGAAATGCTGTTTGTACATCCAAATGATCAATCTTAAGGTTCATTTCCACAGCCAAAGATAATAACAATCTGACAGAACAATGACGAACGACCGGTGAAAAAGTTTCATGGAAATCTTCACCATATTTTTGAGTAAAGCCTTTCGCTACCAACCTCGCCCTATAACGTGTAATGTTTCCATCAGAGTCTCGTTTAAGTGTAAAAATCCACTTATTTTTAACGACGTTCTTGTCAACTGGCTTATCAGTTAGCTCCCAAGCTCCGTGTAAGACGAAAGAATCTATTTCCTCTTGCATGGCTTTCTGCCATAACTCTTTATCTTCACAACTCATAGCTTCTCTGACAGTACGCGGCTCTATAAGATCTGTCACATTACTAACGTTAGTGACGTTACAAGCCGGCATTTAGGCATTCGTGGACGTAGGTTATATCGCTAACCAGTAGACTCTGGTGCCAATTCAGGCGTCACTACTGAGCCTTCACTTGGCGCGCGTTCACACTCCAACTCAACAGAAAGACTTGGTAATTCGACAGGAACTCCATCTGTCTTCGCCTCAAAGGGTAATCTGATGACTCGAAGAAATTCGGTTCTGGCTCCGCCTCAACCGGCGTAGCCTGCAGTGTCTCCTCTTTAAAGCACCTCCTGTAAGATAAATAGGTTCAAACATGGGTTTTGGCCCTATTTTAGAGTTTCTGCCTGGAAACACAGATTCGTTGAATAGCACGTCACGTGATACAACAATCTTATTGTGGAAAATGGATGGACAGCGAGTCAATTCGAGTCGGTTTCAAAAGTCCTATCTTACCTCCTTACGTATACGCATATGGATATAGGTTTAAGATAGAAGCTTATGAATTTCCGGTCTCGCAATGCTCTTTATGCTGGAAGATTGGACACTTTTCTAAATTTTGCCCTACAAAAAAGTCTCTATGCCCGAAATGTGGTCAAGAACACGAGAACTGTGTAACACAAGTGTTTATCTGCCTAAACTGCAAAGGAGCCCATATGGCAATGGATAAAAAATGTCCCGTTTTTCTGAAAGAAAAAAAGATTCGAATAATTATGCGTACCTATGCAAAATATGACCTACAGAAAAGCTCTTCAGACATATCTTATGGAACAAGCAAAAAAAAAGAGACCAATATGAATAGTACTACAGGATTGATTTTGGACCCCTCATCAAACTTTGTCAGCCGTACATCTCCAAAAAACACCACAAAGACCTACAGTAGTGTAGTTAAAACACAAGCAGTAGTACACAACGAGAACACAGGCTCTAGTGAGCAAGAAATAGAAGAAGTGTTGGAACCACCAAATTCGGTGAAAAGATAGGGAAGTATCTACAAGAAAAAACAAAACAAGAAAAACAATCAACAACAAGTGGAAAACACATCACGGATTTTCACGGCAGAAAAAGTCGATCAAATAGAAAATACCAGAAAAAATAATCACAACGAGCATCTACTACAAAATTTTGAATTTAGAAAGTTTATTTTAAAAGTGAAAGACATTATTACACAGGACAGTAGTTTTGAAGAGAAAGTTTGCTCTTTTGTAAAACTAATTTTAAACGAAATTAAAACACACCTATTGTTATTTGTGACGAAAGGAGAGGCGTTGGACCTATTACTTAAAAACATCTTTGATGGATAGTAAACGCTCATCTAAAATATCTGTTATCAATATTCTACAGTGGAATGCACAATCTCTTAGACCAAAATTAGTTACTTTTGAGGCATTGTTAAATCAAGAAAAAATTCACATAGCCATCATAAGTGAGACATGGTTGGATGCTGAATCACCTATCCGGCTTGGAAACTACTACTTTCATAGGAACGACAGGTTTGACGGTTATGGTGGAGTCGCTATTATTACCCACAAGTCACTTCAAGTACAGGTATGTCATACTAATTTAAATAATACAGGCATAGAGATCATAAAAATTAAATTACTAAATTGTAGCTATTTATAAAATATCGTATCAATATATTGTCCTTCCTCTGTCCGTACTTCTCAATCTGATTGGGATGACTTATTTAGGCTTTGTCCTAAGAAGTCTTTGATAGCCGGTGATTTTAATGCGCACCATTTAAACTGGTCGTATAAAACAGATACCAGAGGCTCTCAATTAGCAGACTCTGCTTTAGAAAATGGTTTTATATATCGAAATAATGGCCAGTTTACGAGAGTCAAATTAGTTAATGGCAATATGCAGGAAAGCGCACCAGATATAACATTTTCTTCGTCGGATATTGCAATAAATTTTGAGTGGCAGGTCTTCAAAGAAAACTTAGGCAGCGATCACATGGTAATTAAAACATGTATCAACAATAAAAATGATTTACAGATAATTAAAAGGCGAAATTTTAAAAAGGCCGATTGGAAATGTTACAGAAAACATTTACAGAATGCTTTACCAGTAGAAATGATAGAATACAACAATATTCAATCGAGATATGATCATTTTCAAAGTGTACTCATACAAGCTGCCGATAAAGCTATTCCTGTTACAAAAATAAATACGAGCCCACAGTCAGACTTTAAGCCTAAACCGTATTGGAACCCTTCTCTGTCCCAGATAGTAGCTCAGCGCAGGTTATGTCTTAGTACCTTTCGACGTAATCCTACGCCTGAAAATTTAAAAAAACTAGAGGATAAGGTTGATGAAGCTAGGCGTTTAATAAGTCAGGCCAAGTCGCAAAACTGTCGAAAATTTTGTAATGAAATTGACGAGTCTTCTTCCGTCAAAGATGTATGGCAACGTATAAGATGGGTGAAAGGATTGAGGCGTACAATATCCCATCCACCAGATGACAATAGAAAGAAACTATTATTGTCACTATCTCCCGACTCTGTTTCTCAACAGACTCCAATTTTCCAGTCTAAAAATGATCTTCTCGAATCTGCCTTTTCATATCAAGAAATGTTGCATTGTATAAAAAAATCTGACACAGCACCGGGAGATGATGGGATCTCGTACTCTATGATATTCAATCTCGATGAGACTGGAAAAAAATACCTCCTTGGTCTATATAATGCGATTTTTATTTGTATAACAATTCAGTGGCGTAATATTCAGATTGTCCCTATACCTAAAGCAGGAGACGATTCTAACAGTATTGTTAAATTAAGACCCATATCCCTTATGTCTTGCGTATGTAAAATATTTCATACTATGTTAGCAAAAAGGTTAGGTTTTTATGTGGAAAAGAACAAAATTTTACCCAAATATTCGACAGGATTCAGGAGAAACCTTTGTTAGAATGTTTAGATTCTTTAGTACGCATTATCTCTTACGTCCAACTTGGTTTTACGAAAAATATCTCCGCCGTGGCCTGTTTTTTGGATGTAGAGAATGCATACAATAATGTGTCAATATTTCAAACTACTACATTCCTAGACAATTTACAAGTAGGCAAGAAAATATGTAGATATATCTGGTCCTTTTTAAATGCGCAACTTGTATCTGCTTGTGAAACCCGATATTGGAATAATAAAAAGAAACCATTACTTTGTATAACTTATAGTCAAACTAAGGAACATGATGTTGCATCTTCATATCCTTTGGAAATGTACTCGCTTAATATTTGGGTCACTGGCATAGATATCACAAAATGTATCAACCCTCAACTAGACTGTGTCAAAGGAACAAAAAGGTCTTTAGAACTTATGCTCTAAAGTATGATATTTTAAAAGAAATTTCAGAAAAATATGACGAGACCTGGTTTAAAGTAAATACGAATGGTTCAAAGGATGCTAGAGGCAAAGGTGCAGCGTATTATGTGTATAGAAGGGAGGAGAGTGAAATGTATAAATTAACTACTGAATATCAAAACATCTGATGTTGGTGTCTTTCAGTCTATATTAGCAGAACCCACGTCAGCTGCAGCTAAGATTTTGTATAAAATGGTAATCAATGTTTCGGGGTCTGTTTGATTTTTATATAATGTTAGAATGAGGATAAACTTAAATACATATTTTTATGTTATGTACAAAGGTACAATTTTTTTATGTATACATAGATTTATATTTAGATACCTGTTGCTATGGTTATAGATCACTACATTATTAGGTTACGATGGGACTGACATAACCTGTGGTAAAAGTCCCTAAATAATATAAGAATAAAAAAAATTGAAAAAAGCAGCAATCGAGCGTATGGGTCTTTCAAGATGAGCCGAAACCAACTAAAGGGGCGCGCGCATCGCAAATGATTGCTTCTTTTTTTAATAAAACTGGACACGTGGCTACTGTTGCTCTAGAGAATCGTCGTACCGTGAATAATGACTGGTACACGACCATTTTTTTGGGGGAAATTATTGACGAACTCCGTAAAAATAACCGTAAACGCCGAGTCATCTTGCACCACGACAATGCAAGTTCCCATACGGCCAGACAGACAAACCAATTTTATAAGGTGAAAAACATAGAACTTATGAGCCATCCTGCATACAGTCCCGACCTGGCACCTTGTGACTTTTTTCTGTTCCCAAAAATTAAGAACAAATTACGCGGTCAACGATTTTCATCACCAGAAGAGGCTGTCGAAGAGTATGAAAAACACGTTTCTGAGGTCACCACGGAGGAGTGGCACAAAAGTTTTAAAAGTTCGTTTAATCGAATGAAAAAGTGCATTTACGCAAAGGGAGAATATTTTGAGAAACAATAAATTCATTTTTGACCTTTAATAGTATATTTTTCCTATTCATTCCGGAAACTTACATGCCGTAACATAGTTATACTAAAGCGATTCATTACTTATACTAGGAATATAATTATAATACGGTTCAAGTTTAGTGAAATAATTAATATTACTTGAATAGAATAGAATAGATTAGAATAGAATAGAATAAATCTTTATTGCACATCTGTTACATAATTTATAATGCTAGTTATTATTGCATGAATGAGAACAACAGTTACCCTTAACTGGCATGCAATAGTAGTCAGAATATGATCTAAGTTAGTAATCAAATTAATTGTTATTAAAATATTCGTTCAATCTATAAAATGCATTACGTATTAACCACTCTTTTAATGAGCTTACAAACTTAAAGCCTGGTAAAGAATACAGATGTTGCGGTAAATTGTTGTATATTCGTATGGCAGATATATAGGAACTACTCGTACGTTCGAAGATCAATGATCTTATCCAATCAATCAGAGCCAATCTAACCCTTTTGTCAGATATTCGCGGAAAATCCTGTATGTTTCTTCTCACAAATTTACAGATTTCCAGTATATACATGCACGTTAATGTTAAGATTCGTTTTTCTATAAATATATTACGTACCGATTCATCATTGTATCTACTAAAAATCATTCTAAGGCATCGTTTCTGCAATAAAAGAGTTGATTAAGTTTAGTGAAATATTTGTAGGGGTGTAGTGCGGGACAAAAATTAAAAAAATATACTTTATCCCCTAGGGCAAGAAAAGCTATTTTAGCCTCGATCTAGAACGCTACAATGACGTTCTTTTTGAGCAAGAGGAGTGAAAAAAATAATAACCCCGAAATCTTAAATTTCTAATCTATCACGTGACCTACAATTATTTCACTAAATGTAATCAAGTAATATAATTATATTATTAATATGTCCAGAACAGTAATTAAACACGTAATTATGAAGACCATAGTTTATTCAGCTAGGTAGCCTGACACAAAGTAATCTGTCATACTTACAATTAACTACCCCCAACATTGTTAACTTTATTATAATAATAAAGTAACAAGTACCTTCTCACATTACAAACTATTCCTGTATATGACATACCTCCCCCATAAGTAAGATATTAAATGACAACTAATATTACAGAACTTCTGAACATTTTACAATTTAAACAAAACTTTAGAAAACATAATCAATCTAAAACTTCATTGTTAGCAAAATGTTTTGAAATGTTTTTTTTTTTTTTTTTTTTGTTTTACGCTCACACCAATTATCTACTACACAAACATCATTCTAATACAAATAATTATTTTCTTTCGACACATTAGGTCTATCATAGGGACTTCTAGTATGTAGATTTAATTTATTCTTTATTTTCCCTACATCAGACAGCGGGGTGTCAGAAGATGTTGGTATTCCCAACATATCTGCCCATTTATCAGCATCAGGAATTTCAATGATAATATCTTGCTCTTGACCATTGTTAGATTCCTCAGTATCATTATTGCATTGTATGTGTATGGAATGCTCTGTGTTATCTGGTGATACTGTTGGCCTCCTTGCTTCATCCCCTGATCTCAAAGTAGCCTGCGGCAGTGTTTTAAATAACTGATCTATATGCCGATTGACCCTCAAACCGTGATCATTTTCAATTTTATAATTTGCGGGACCATTTTTATCTATTATTTTACCCGGTAACCACTTTGGACCAACACTAGTATAATTTCTATACATTACTTTCTGTCCAATGTATAATAAAAGTAGGGAGATAATCCCTACTTTTATTCTGGCTATTGCTTGTAATTTGATCTTCCATTTTTTGTTTTGTCTATTATCCGGATGTAATGTATCTAATAATGTACGTATACGCCTTTTCATTAGCATTTCTGCTGGACTTTTATTTGTTGAAGTACAAGGAGTCACGCGTAAGCCCAACAATAAATTTGGAATTCTGACATCCCAAGCCAAATCATCCATTTTCTTTAACTTATCTTTAATGGTTTGTACCATTCTTTCAGCCAATCCGTTGGTAGCCGGATGGTAAGGAGCCGTAGTTACATGACGAATCTTATTGGCAAGTAAAAATTGCTTCATTTCTTGGGAAACGAAAGATGTTCCATTATCAGACACTAAAACTTCGCATAAACCGTGTGTGGCAAAAGTCATTCTTAACAACCGAATAACCGTGGCTGAAGAGTGTTATTAACCATGAACAATTCTCGTCATTTTGAATGAGAATCAACAATAATCAAAAAATATTTATTATAAAACGGTCCAGCAAAATCAATGTGAAGTCTAGACCATGGTCGTACTGGTGTAACCCATTCATGTGTTGTTTTAGGAGGCATGTGTCGATTCTCCAAACATTTTGTACAACCAGTCACTAAAGACTCAATATCTTCATTAAGATGAGGCCACCACACGTAACTTCTCGCTAACGCCTTTGTTTGAACCATTCCAGTATGTGTTTTATGTAATACACGTAACGTTGTTTGGCGTAGTGATTGTGGCACTAATACCCGGCACCCTAACAGTATACAATCATCTTGTACTGAAAGCTCTGATCGATGTAACCAAAATTGACGTAATTCATTATTTGTCTCCTTGGCAGGCCAACCGCACTGTATATAGCGTACTACTTTGGTTAAAATCGGGTCACATTTTGTTTCTTTGGCTATATCCTCAACGTCATAGGGAAAGTCTTCTGGAGCTTCAGCCATTAACAAGATTTCACTCATCTGTTCTTCGGGTTGTTCCGGTACCGGTAGTGGCCAGCGACTTAAGCTGTCTGCGTTACCTATCTGTGGTCCTGGTTTGTACATTACATACTAGACATAGGCTTTTTTGAATCAAATATTCCCAGTAAGGGTTTGTGATCTGTAACTATACAAAATTGTCGACCCATTAGATAATTATGGAACTTTGTTATGCCAAACATAATAGATGTAGCTTCTTTATCCAGTTGAGAATAACGGCGTTCGTGTGAGTGTAAGGTTCTTGAAGACATTGCTATTGGCCGTTCTGTACCATCCTCCATTTCGTGGGATAACACCGCACCTACTCCGTACTCAGAACTATCACATGTTAGGATCAGTGGTTTTTTAAGTCGTAATGTACCAAGGTTAAATCAAACGTAAGCAAGCTTTTAGCTGTCTCGAATGCACCTTGTTCCCGTGCCGTCCATTTTCATTGTTGTGATGTGTCTAGCAGCCGATGAAGAGGTTCGAGTAAAGTAGCTTTATGTGATACAAATCTCTCATAAAAATTATACAAACCAAGAAATGCTTGAAGTTCTTGTTTATTTTTAGGTGCTGGAGTGTTTACTATTGCTTCTACCTTGCTTGGAGCAGGATGAATACCTTCAGCATCAATAACAAATCCCAGAGACTCGACTTTTTGTTTAGCAAATTTACATTTGTTCTTGTTTAGACGTAGACCGGCTTGTTCGATACGTCCCAATGTCATATCGAGTCTTTCTTGCATCTCTATCATTGTGCGCCCGCTAATTATGTTATCGTCAATTAGGACAGCTATTCCTGAGATGCCCGCTAGCAAAGAGGTCATTAATCGTTGAAAAATACCTGGACAAGCCTTAACTGCAAACGCTAATCGATGTACAGTATATAAACCCTTGCTTGTATTCAAGGTAAGGAGCTTAGAAGTGTTATCGTCCACAATCACTTGTGTATACGCTCTATCTAAATCCAGGGTAGTAAAATAGAGTCCACCTGCTACACAAGCAAAAACTTCACTTGCTGTCGGCATCGGATAAGTGCCTGACTCGGTCGCTTCATTAACTGTGCTACGATAATCACCGCAAAGTCTTATTTCGCCTGTCTTTTTAGATATGGGAACGACGGGTGTAGCCCACTCTGAGAAAGATGTTGGACGTAGGACTCCTTCTTTCTGCAATCTGTCAATCTCCATTTCTACTCTGTCTTTAATTGCGTATGGAACTTGTCGAGCTTTAAGGAACTTTGGGTTTACCCCAGGCTTCAAGTGTATCGCTAGTGGTTTACCCCGGTACGTACCAAGACCATTTTTAAAAACATTTCTATGTTGAGCTAATAACATGTCCAATTCTACATGTTCACCGATTGATATATAACTTATGTCCATTGTAATGTTAAGAGGGCCTAGCCAGTCACGACCAAGAAGGTTAGGACCATAACCTTTTGCTATGATGACGTTCAGATTACGCGCTATATTTTTGTATAGCACAGGCAACATTGCTTGACCTAATAACTTTACTGGTGTCTCTGTCCAAGTATGTAGCGAAATAGAAATAGGGCGTAAGCTGCCGTTTGGTAATCTGATTTTTAGCATATTCCAAGTTTTTTCATTAATAATAGAAAAACTAGCCCCGGTGTCGATTTGCATTTGAACATCTAAACCAACGAGGGATACTATCACTTCATATGGAGGCACACGACTTTTACCAAGTACACAATAAATTCCGTTCAAATGATCGTCTTGGTTTTCAGTAAAATTTACGTTACGATTCCCATTCTTCTTTTTAGCCATACAAATTTTATCGAGATGACCCCTCTTTTTGCAATACCGGCAAACTGTATTCACAAAACGACAATCTCCTACATGCCGATCGCCGCAACGATAGCAAAAACGAAAGTTAGATTTCGGCTGCACTGCATTTATATCCATCGGCTCAGCGGCAGCCGTGGCGGTGGCGGACTGCGGCGGCGCAACCTGAATGACCCCACTGGGTAGCGTGCCTACGGCGCAGGCGGCGTCTTGTATCATACGACAATCTCGCCCTGCACTTTCAGAAGATAACATGGCATCTATGACATTTTGATAACTTAGATTGTCTCGTTTTAATAGTTCATATTGTAATTTATCGTCACACATCCCACATACCAGTCTGTCACGTAACATTCTTTCTAAATCAGTAAAATTACAACCAGAACTAAGCTTTCTAAGATGTGCAATATATTCTGAAACCGATTCACCACGTTTCTGATCACGTTTATAAAACTTAAAAGACACTGATATTTCGTTAGGTTTTAGGCTATAATGTTTGGTTAAAATTGTCACTATTTCACCAAAAGTCACATCACTAGTCTTTTTCGGAGTAATTAACGCAATCAATGTTTCGTATACGCGTGAACCACACACTGTAAAAAAATTAGCCCTTTTAGCTTGGTCTGAAATGACGCCATTCGCCTCGAAACAAAATTTTAAACGATCAAGATAAATGTCCCAGTTATCTGTCTGTGCATTGAACTGTTCAAATTTCACTGCTTTTGTATCCATTTTTAACATTTTTCACCAATCGTCGCCACTAATATGTCCAGAACACTAATTAAACACGTAATTATGAAGACCATAGTTTATTCAGCTAGGTAGCCTGACACAAAGTAATCTGTCATACTTACAATTAACTACCCCCAACATTGTTAACTTTATTATGATAATAAAGTAACAAGTACCTTCTCACATTACAAACTATTCCTGTATATGACAATAATTGTCATAATTTTTTTAATGAATATAATTATTATATTCATTATAATTATATTATATTCTTTATTTCACACATACAGAAAATACATAACAAACAATGGTGAGCAAAGGTGGACTTATCTCTGAAAGAGATATCTTCCATGCCAACCTAAGGTGGAATGAGAAATTGGTGAACAGATGAGAGCGACAAAAGCGCAAACTAAAAAAACTAAGTTAAAAAAAACAGCCTTAGATAATAATAATATTTAATATCTTATTATGACCTACTACATACAAACATATAACTATAACATTATATAAAAGGTTGGAGAAATAGTTTCTTCGCATTTTTTAAGAAAATTTTAAACATTTTTTAATATAGTTTGTTTATATTTAACTAAAAACTATGTAGGTACCATTTTGTTGATAACTTTTTGCCTTCTTGTAGATAGGAACATGATCCCATTACCATAAAAATTTTGGGGCTTCTGATAAAAATACCGCAACAAGTGGTTTTGGCAGTCCTCTGGGGTCATTCATGGGACAAAGTGTCATATTACAATAAAATCCCGAACGATATTATAATTTTGCCCTTTGACAAATTTAAGACACATGTTATGGACAGACTTTTAGAAAAGGGCTATTGCACTGTAAGCGATTACATCAATGACAAAAATGCATGGAATTAACATTCCTCTAATTTCGCACACATATTGTTCTAATGCGTTCATAGTGCCCGAGTACCACTTTTAGATTCAATTTTGTTTTTATCTTTTCTTTTATTATATAACTGTTTTATGATTATTGATTGTATTGGTAACGACATATTGTTTTGTAAATGTCGTTACTTCTATAATATTATAAAGCTGTGGAGTTTCTTGCGACAGTTCTTCTCTACAGCTAAAAGATACGTCCTGAATGGGTGGAGTGGGTGGGTGGGTGCCCATCCATCCATATAGAGAAGTAAATTTAAACTTAAATTTTTGACGATTCTAAATGCTTATTTTAAGCTTACTCAATAAATAAAATTTTGATTTTTTTTTTCTCGTGATGTTAACCTGACACTGCCTAAAGAATTCTGAAGAGACCGAAACAGATGGAAATCTGAAGGTGAAGGTGGTTAGAACTATACGGCGGATGCACATAAACACCTCCCAGCCAAACTCTCTTAATTTTTACTGAGTGGCTAAAGATGTGTGAGGTCTAGCGTTATCATGATAAGAAACCACACCCCTTCTGTTGATTAATTCTTTTTATATATAGGTATATATATATAAGAGGGAGGCAAACGAGCAGGCGGGGAGAGTAATCACCGCCGCCCATGGACACGAGCAAAACCAAAGAAATCAGAGACGCGTTGCCGGCCTTTAAGGGAGGAATAGGTTTAAGGAAGGAATAGGAATTGGGAAGAGAGGGGGGGGCTCCGGAATCCTCACTGGTCGGACGAAACACAACAGCACCAAGTGCCATTATTTCACGCCGAATATTCGTGAGAGGGTGGTATTACGCCGAGCGAGCCGGCCACATGCGTGCTGCAACGCAGCGTGGCTAACACTCAGAAAGCCGCTTTCTCTCAACTTCTTGCTTTAATCTCATCAGTTGTTTGCAATTTGAGCTCACAATCGATGGTCCTGCCTGGTGGTAACAGCTCATAATGAATAATGCCCTTCCAATCCCACCACACACACTGCATTACCTTGTTGCGGGTTAACCCGGGTTTCGCGCCACAGTCTGTGAAGCCTGACCGGGCCTTTGACCACGACCTTTTTCACACGTTCTTGTCGTACGTGATCCACTTTTCATCACCAGTTATCAGCTTTTTCAAAATTGGTTCGGCTTTATTACGTCGTAATAAAGAATCACAAATGAGTACACGGTTCATTAGGTTTCTTTCAGTGAGCTCGTGGGGTACCTACCCAAGTTTTGTAGTCAATGCCTAGTTCTTCACCTACGTATCCTAACTACTAATACGCCGATCTCGCTCCACTTTTTCAAAAATGGCATAAATTTTATCGGTAATAGGGCAACCATAGCGACGTGCATCTTTGACATAAAAATTTCTGGATTGAAAACGCTTAAACCAAATTTGTGCTACTCTCACAGACACTGCACTAGGTTCATAAACATAGCTTTTTTTTCGCGGCTTGCGTTGCATTCTTACCATTTTTGTAGTAAAATTTTAAAATGTATCGAATTAGATTCACTCATATTATAAGTAAGAAAAACAAATAAAAATCATACATTTTCCTAATTTGAATATGGAATTATCTTCTTAAAAATTTAAACTTTTAATGATAAAAACTAGCCAGATACAAAGATACAAGTATAGCCAAAGAGATTTTAATACAAGTTCATACATACTTGCGAAAAGACCTTTTACCCAAATATATGAACAATAATAAGATAATAATCATCCAATAAGATAATAATAATTGGAATTAGGAAAACGTTTTCTCACACAAGTACGTATGGTACTACCATAAACAGAAAACAACCCACGAGCTTTATGCAAATTATCAAACTGTGCCAGTGGAAGACTCTTTTATAATTCCAACAAATATGAATTTTGATACACTGCAGCGTAAATCAATAATTTCCATTTTGGACTTCCGGAGCCAGGGTTTCAATGTCAGAATCAAAAGGATTTTGAAAAAGCTTAATTTCATTCCCAATGACATCATAATCTGAGAAACGAGTATCGAAATTTATCCTATAGCATTCAAGTTTCGACTGCAAAATCGACGGGAAATTCAGTGTCTGTAGTGTGGCTGAATATTTCACATGTTTTAAAATGTGTGAAATTTTTTTACGTAACTGGGATTGACATAGTATTATTTTCTGCCTGAACGATTTGAAATTGGTGTATAAATCAGGAAGAACTGATTTTCTCCTTGCAATCTCCAATTCAGTTCGTTCATATGATTTGTCAAATCGACATAGAATGCTAATTTCCACAGCCATTCACTATTTCCTAAATTGGCGCAAGGGCGATGCTTCTCATTTTAAAAAATGTCTATCTTGCTCAAAGTTCAAAAAAGCGCTGAAGGACTTTTCTGCAACTAAGCTAGCGTACGGCAGTATGATATGGCAAGTCATTTTCTCCAATCTCTTCAATAAACTCGCGAAATTGTCGGTGATTCAGCCCTGTGGATCTGATGAAGTTAACAACTGATATGACTGGTTTTAGAACTTCAGACAAATCCAAACATTTTCTGCAACAAGGACTGTTGATGAATGATACAATGTAAGACCACTATCATAATGGTGGTTTTGAACCACCATCATTTTCTACAGCTTTTGACACAAGTGCGACCACACCAGAGCTCGAGAGGATGATGCTGCGATGTATTTGGTCTGTGGAGGATTCCGTCAAACCAGTGCCAGGAGGACTTCGTTAACCTGCCGACCAGGGAGACCCGTAGAAACGGTTGTCCCGCTGGCCGCCCGTGGCACAGTACAGGGGCCCAAGCGAGCCTAACCAGCTCGTGAGGCTGCCTCACCATGCCACGCATAATCTTGGGGTGGTCCGTCGTGCCGGTTGGTGACCGGAAGGTGGGGTCCCGGCGGCCATTCCCGAGAGGGTTCGAGGGCCCTTCCGTTATAAGGCAGGTTAATAATACTCGTCTGTGGGCAAATTCCTGGAGAAACAGGCCACCACACTTTGACCATTCGCATCGCAGCATCATTTTCTCGATTCACGCCTCTCTCTTTCCACTCCTAAAATGACAGCGCTTAACAACAAAACTGGTACTACAGCGGTGCACACCCCCACCACAACCTTACCGTTTGAGGTGGAGTTCGCTAACATCCGCGGACTCCATGCAAACCTCAATGCCGTCCACCTCCATCTTGAGACGGCACGGCCAGCAATGTTGTTCCTGGCGGAGACGCAAATAATCCGCCCTGCTGACACCACCTACCTGAACTATCCCGGCTTTGTGCTTGAAGAATCCTTCAAAGCCAAAGCCGGAGTTTGCTTATTCGTTCGAGCGGATGTTTGCTGTCGCCGTCTGCGCTGTCTGGAGGACCCTTCCTTCTCCCTCCTAGTGGTACACGTCGACTTAGGCTCTCATTGCCTTGTCTACGTCTGCGTCTACCGATCCCATAACGGCGACATGGAGACAACTCGACTAATTGAACATCTTAGTCGGGTAGCAGATGATGCGCAGGAGCGGTTTCCATCGGCGGAATTGGTGTTTTTGGGGGACTTCAACGCCCACAATGAGTTGTGGTTAGGTTCCTCCAAAACAGACCATGCTGGTAGAACTGCCCACGCATTCGCTCTCACGCATGACCTGACGCAACTGGTGAACCAGCCCACCAGGATCCCAGACATAGTTGGCCATGCGCCCTCCTTACTCGACCTTCTGCTGACGAGTCGCCCTGCTGGATACCGGGTGGAGATTCGAGCTCCTTTAGGTTCCTCGGATCACTGCTTGATATCCAGCACAGTGCCCTTGGCATCGCGCCCGCCAACAGCGGTTTCGAATCGCCAGATTTGGCACTACGCGTCGGCAGACTGGGACGGTATGCGGGAGTATTTTGCATCCGTCCCTTGGAGGCAGCGCTGCTTTAGTGGGAAGGACCAGACCGCTAGCGCCACTGCCGTTGCTGATGAGATAGTATTAGGAATGGAATACTATATTCCACACTCCTATGTTATCAGCAAACGCAGACGCAACCGCTGGTTCAATCGCGAGTGTGCCAGCGCTGTTGAGAGCAAACAGACGGCATACCGCGCTTGGATCAGAGGTAAAGCTCATGGGGATCCCGAAACACGCTCGCTAAAAGCAGCCTATAATAATGCCACCAAGTCGTGTAAGAGGGCCTACATAAGAGCGGATGCCCAGCGCGTTGCACGAGTAGGCCAAGAACTCCTGACGCATCCTACGGGCAGCCGTAGCTACTGGCGTCTGGCCAAAGCCGTGCAATCCAACTTCTGCCAACCCTCGCTGCCACCACTGAGATGTCCTGACGGAACTTTAGCTCACAAGCCGCAGGAAAAGGTCGATCTCCTGGCCAAACTCTTTGCGGCTAACTTCCGGATCGATGACTGCAATGCACAGCCACCCTCAATTCCTCACTGTGGCCACACAATGTCTGATATTAAAATCAGGCAGTGTGATGTCCGTGCGGAGCTGCAGTCAATCGATGTCCGGAAAGCTAACGGTCCTGATAGCATCCCAGCAATAGTCCTGAAAATGTGTGCAGCGGAGTTGTCCCCTGTGTTAACGCGACTGTACCGTCTCTCGCTCTCTTCGGGTTGTGTGCCGGAATGTTGGAGAGAAGCTAATGTGCAACCGATCCCTAAAAAAGGAGATCGGTCAGATCCGACTAATTACCGCCCTATAGCCGTAACTTCAGTGTTGTGTAAGATCCTAGAACGAATATTGAACAAACAGCTTATTCGATACCTAGAAGATCACTCCCTAATTCACGATCGTCAATATGGGTTTCGGCCAAAACGGTCAACGGGTGATCTTCTAGCGTACGTCACACATCTCTGGGGTGAGGCTATTGACAAACGTGGCGAGTCACTGGCAGTTAGCCTTGACATAGCCAAGGCTTTTGATCGGGTCTGGCACAAAGCTCTTCTCTCCAAGCTCCCGGCATACGGTTTGCCCGCTCAGTTCTGTACCTGGATTGCTAGCTTCCTGCATGAGCGTAGAATCCGTGTCCTTTCGGATGGATGCGCTTCGCGGTTCATGTCAATGAACGCTAGTGTTCCTCAAGGCTCCGTTCTATCCCCCACGCTGTTCCTTCTGCATATCAATGACATGCTTCCTCTTGGAAACATTCATTGCTATGCAGATGATAGCACAGTGCATGGGGGATATAACGGTCACCCAACGGCTGGGCGGGTAGACACCGAAATGAAGCGAGCAAATCTTGTCATTGAGCTCGATCGGGTGTTGGACCTCATTTCTAAATGGGGCTTCGATAATCTGGTGGAGTTCAATGCCAAGAAAACACAGGTGTGCGCGTTCACAGCGAAAAAGTCGCCATTCCTTCCCCTTCCCTCTCTTCAGGGTACATCTCTAGGCCTGCAGAGCAGTATTAACATGCTCGGTATGAATATCCGCTGCGATCTAAACCAAAAGGACTACATCGAAACCGTGATTAAAAATGCCTCACGTAAACTCGGTGTCCTGAACAAGGTGCGGCGATTCTTCACGCCTGATCAGTTGTGTCTATTATACAAGACACAGGTGCGGTCTTGCGATGAGTATTGCTCTCACCTTTGGGACGGCTCCGCAAAGTACCTTCTCGATGCCTTGGACAGATTGCAGCGCCGCGCTGTGCGCATTATCGGCAATGCGGAGGTCACTAAAACTCTTGAGCCTTTGCACTCAGCGTTTTTTACCGTTTATACCATGGCGAGTGCTCTGAAGAACTCTTTGACCTCATCCCTCTTTCTCCCTTCCTCCATAGGAGTACGCGTGCTGCTCTCCGGAGTCACCAATTTACAGTCTCTAACATTCCATCACGCACAAAGAAATTTGGTGACTCGTTTCTTTGTCGCACTTCCAAAAGATGGAATAGTCTACCAGCACACGTATTCCCTCCTACCTATGACATAGGGTCCTTCAAACGAGGCGTGAAGAAGCACTTTGTGGGCCGGCAGAGTGAGGGTGACTGATGCTACGTCTCTTACGCTGCACCAGTTGTCCTCGCGCCTGGACTTCATTAACACTTAACATCAGGTGGAGTGGGGTCATTTACCAGGCTTAGCATAAAAAAAAAAACCAGTTCCTCAGTGGTTGAGGATTCCGGGTGAAGCGCGCTTCCTTCGGCCTTATCGTCACTTACCTTGAGACGAATAACACAAAAATTTTATGTTGATAATATGGCAACACTATTATGAATTAGTCAGTAGCAATCATAGATAATACTATATAGACGGGGGTAGCAATTGCTGTCAAAAGTTTGTGAATGGATTGCGCTTACGCTCTGCATTTTAGCCGAAGTCGTAACTTGCCTCAGGTTTAGGTAGTAAATTTTCTAATATTGTAGAAAAATATTGTTTAGAACATACGCCGGATAACTTTTCTGCTACTGGAGTTTTTGTTGTATTCTTTTGAGATTTTAACTACAATAACCTCAAAATGTCTTCGACTTCCTGTTTTGTACTAATAGACAGTACTACCCACACACAAATAATAAAAAAAAGAAATGTTGAATAAGGAGTGTTGCCGCGTAAAATGAGACGCGTTTCGTCTATGTCTCAAATTGTCCCAGTATGTCTCAAATTAGCCATGATAATTTAATTGTACGCTGTGATTGTGTTGTTGTTTTTAAATTTGTAAGTTTTATTTATTTATTACTTTTTAGGGCAAATATGCCACGAAAAAAAGCGAGGCTGCTTGGAGGTCGGCCGTATGTGACTTACACAACAGAACAATTACACAAAGCTGTAGATGCGGTTAAGAAAGGCTTATCGTTAAGAAATGCGTGTGAAAAGTTTGCAGTGCCCAGAGCTACAATTAACAGACACGTTAGAGGCAAAAACACTGGGAAATATGGGCGACCACAAGTTTTTTCAGAAGAGGACGAAAAAACTATTGTCGAATGTATTTGCTTGGCAGGAGAATGGGGGGTTCCCTTTTACCAAGTACGACATTCGATTTATTGTTAAATCATTCTTGGATCGGAATGGATTGACTGAAAGCAGGTTTTGTAACAATTTACCAGGACCAGATTGGGTGAGCTCATTCCTTTTCAGGAATAAAGCCGAACTAACAACTAGACTAAGTCAAAATATAAAAAGATCCCGTACAGCTGTTGACGACAAAATTATAAACAAATATTTTAACGAACTTGCTGAAACTTTGAAAGACGTTGAGCCAAGTTTAATTGTGAACTATGACGAAACGAACCTAACTGATGACCCTAAACGGACAAGGGTCATTGTGAGACGAGGTTGCCGTCACCCTGAAAAAATATTAGACTACAGCAAAGCAAGCACATCAGTCATGTTTGCTGCAGCAGGTGATGGTCATCTACTTCCACCGTACGTAGTATACCGAGCAGAGAATCTTTACGATACTTGGATACGTGGCGGGCCTGCTGGTACGGTGTACAATCGTTCAAAATCAGGATGGTTTACAATGGAAATATTTGAAGATTGATTCACTAAAATAATTATACCTTATTTCAAAGACTTTGACATAGTTAAACCAAAAGTTTTACTCGGCGACAATCTTGCCAGCCACGTGTCGAAATGGATAATCAATCAATGCACTTCATTAA
The DNA here is from genome assembly GCA_963921215.1 of Scoparia ambigualis. Classification (NCBI taxonomy): domain Eukaryota; kingdom Metazoa; phylum Arthropoda; class Insecta; order Lepidoptera; family Crambidae; genus Scoparia; species Scoparia ambigualis. The sequence goes on along the minus strand of OY992510.1, from coordinate 21,072,328 downwards.
ATATAAAATTTGTATTGTTACCGCCGAATAGCACAGGGATTTGCCAGCCTCTGGATGTGGCGTATTGTAAACCTTTGAAGACAAAATGGAGCCAAGTGCTCTTAGAATGGAAACTTAAACACAGGGGTACTATCCCAAAGGACACTTTTCCTCGACTTTTGAATCAATGTCTCATTGCAATGAGCAATAAGACAAAAGAAAACGTACAAGCTGGGTTCCGAGCTTCAGGATTAATCCCGCTTGATCGAGAGCAAGTATTGAAATGGCTCCCAAAGAAGACACAACAAGCAACGGTTGACAATTCTGAAAATTGGGCGTCCAGTTTCATGTCCTTCTTACAAGAAACCCGGGCAAAAGAGACACAGCCACTTGTAACTCAGACAAGGGCAAAACTAAATGTGTTGCCAGGAAGAGGCATTGATGAATCTATACTGCTTACCAGATCTTCCGGTCCCAAACCCAAACGTAAACCCAAAATCAAGAATAAAACTGATGAGAGCATGCCTGGCAAAAACAAATGGCTAAGGATTCAGAAACCGAATCAGAAGATGGAACAATATCGATCCATGACGAATCTGATATAGAAGATCTTGACGAGTTGCTAGGCGATATTGAGGAAGAACTTTCCTTTGATGGGGATTTTAACGTTGAAGAAGTAAATTTTTGTAACAACTTGGATATTATTTAGGACGACGATTTAGTAGGCAAAGCGAACGACGATCCTCTATCTCTTCCGCCAGAGCCTTTAGTAGACAAAGAGAACGATGATCCTCAATCTCTTACGCCAAAGCCAGAAATAACCCATTGTCCAGAAGGTTCATTCCTGATTGTAAAATTTATTTACGACCATGGGACCAAGAAACTAATAGAGAAATGTTTATAGGCGAAGTGAGAAAGTCAAAAGTTCAGGGCGAAATCAATGTAAAATTCATAAGAAAATCATCCAAGGTTGAGGATGTGTTTGTGTTCCCTCCGGTTGAGGATGTGCAACCAATAACACCTGACCAAATACTACAAAAAATTATTCCTATAAAGATTTCTAGGGGGAGACATACTTTTCCTAAATTAGTTCGTAAGTTTAATTGTTCCTAATTGACTTTCCATTTTTTTTGCTGCAACAATTGCACAAAAAATGTTTTTGAATAAATTATTTTTGTATTTTGTGTTTTCATTAGCTTCCTTGTTAAAATAGTGTCTCAAGTAAGCACTACTTCATTTGATACCTATATTGGTGAAATTTTGTAGGGTAACTTGAGACACCAAATTTGGCAAAATCCTCCAAGGTAGACGATGTATTTATGTTTCCTATGTTTGAAGATGTCCAACCAGTAAAATAGGACCAATACTGCATGATATTATACTCGTGCTTCGTCCTCAAGATTAGTATACTTACCTGTTTTACCTATTCTACTAATTAACTGTGTAGTAACGCCTAAGTTGCCACAATCAGCACTATTTTATAAAGAAGATACCTCATTTCCGGTCTAAGTACAATAATTAGACCGAAAATGACAATTTTTTTACACATTTCCGGTTAAAATTGACAGATATCTATTTCCCGCCAACATCCACCCCACCTCCGAGTTCACAGTGGCGCTCTCGTCATTCGATTTTTAGTGATTAGCCACATCGCACGTTCGCCATCAAAATGCCCAAAAGAAGGCATGATGATGATTTCAATTATTTAGTTAGTAAAATAAAAAACTAGGAATAAAAACCTTCACTTGAAATAGGTAAGTTCACTGCAAAATTATTTTTTTTGTACAGCCACGGTGTAAAATTAAAATATCCGCCAGTCCTTTTTTAAAGAAAGACTGATGCGAGGTCATTTTAACCTCAAGGAATGCATTGAAACATATTATGTGCATTGCATTGCATTCGGCATCCATGATGCCTTATACCGGGTCCCTTATAAGGGCGAAGGTCATAACCGTTGAAGAATGCACTCGGGAACATATGTTCTAGATACTCACTGCATTCGGCATCCATGGTGCCAAACTAATCATTCTACACCCACGGTGTAAAATAAAAATTTCCGCCAGTCCTTTAAAAAAAAAAAGACTGATGCGAGGTCATTTTAACCTTAAGGAATGCATTGAAACCTATTATGTGTCTGCATTCGGCATCCATGATGCCTTATACGGGTCAGTAATAAGGGCGAAGGTTATTTATAACCGTTGAAGAATACACTCAGGAATAATGTTCTAGATATTCACTGCATTCGGCATCCATGGTGCCAAACTAATAATTCTAAACGCGGCACTAACCCGCCACTTTTGAACAACCATGGTGTGACTTTTTAAACCCAATATTTAACTATCACTTCTGTGGTTATTTTATTCGAGATATCTCGATGACAACCAGTTCCTTTGTCTTATAGACAAAGATGAACAGTCGCCGATTTGAGTGACGACGGAACAAACACCTGCCTTACCGTTAACTTCGTTGGAGGCGTTGAATCCTGGGCCGTCGACGTCGTCGGTGGGCCTGGCCAACGAAGGTCAGGATGCTGCGAAAACCAATGGACCCCTCACAGATTGAGGAATTTGGTCCCAATAACGATGAACTGGCAAGTCAACTTACTTCCTTGCCACTCATGGCCTTGATAAAGAAAATCGCAAAGATTTATTAAAAAGGTTCCTTAAACCGTCCAATTGTAAAAACATATTAGCGCCCCAAATAAACCCTAACATCAAGGCTGCAACTCCAGAGTATGTTCTTAAGCGTGATAAGTCAATCGAAGTCAACCAAAAACAGATTTCCGCAGCTATTACATGCGTTGGTCGCATTACCTATAGGTGATCAAATTAAGAACGCTGACAGAGTTAACGATTCATTAAAAAGCTTTATGGATGTCAGTCGTATGTTGTGACGTACAGTATCTTCAATCAAATGCTCGACGAAACTATTCTCTTCATAAAAAGATTTATCAGAGAAAACTTAACAGAAACATTAAAAACGGCTAAAGCAATTTCTAAATTGTCTTCTGACCTTAAGGCAGATGTTATCAGGAAATCTAGACAAAGCAGGCATTTAAACCGGAAGCTGGTTCCCGGAAACCGACGGGCGGCGCCGAGCCCTCGTCGTCATCAACCGGCTTCATCAGCCGGAGCAATGATGAACTATTAGCCGCCATTTTAGTTTTTAAAAAACTAAAATTTTGTAAATATGCATTGGAGATATATTCTGACGCATCGACAACTGGGTGGGGAGCAGCTTGTGTAACGGTCAGACAGCTAGTGACCAATTGTTAAATTCAGAACGCACCTTGCACATTACATTTAACAGTTTAGAACTTTTAGCTGCATTTTTTGCCTTAAAAATATTCGCAAAAACTGTAGAAATTGTGAAATACTTTTCGCGTTGATAACACTACTGCCGTTAGATATGAACCGTATAGGTGGAATACAATATCCTCATCTCCACGATATCACAAAAAGCATTTGACAGGGGTGTGAATCACGCCATAACGCTGCTTATATTATAAAGTCATCTGACAATTTAATGTTGTTGCTGACTACGAATCGAGACGTTCACATCCCGATGTTAAATAGGAATTATCGTTTTCAGGTTTCGATTTAATAATGAAAAACTTTGGATACCCTCAAATCGATTTATTTGCAAACCGGCTTAACAAAGAATGTGAATTGTATGCTTCTTGGAACCGTGACCCAGATGCTTACGCCATTGATGCCTTTACGTTTTCTTTCACAAATTGCTTCTTTTATGCCTTCCTTGCTGTAGCTATTATTCTTAAAACACTAAGAAAGATTATCTCCGATTAAGGTGAAGGTGTCATAGTTGTACCATCGTGGCCGACACAACCCTGGTATCCGCTGTTCCATCGCCTCATTAGGTATATCGAAAGTAGTAGAACTTCACTCACAACACTTTGCCATTGCTTATTCCAGGAAAAATATTCACCACAACCTTACCATGGAGACCGCAGTCCTATCCGCAAAGGCCTTTGGCAAAGGAACATTGCAAAGACTGCCATGGATATAATGTTGTCATCCCTATCAGTCAATACTTTAAAGCAGTACGATTCATGCTTAAATGGTTTCATTATTTCACTGAAAATAAAATTATTTTAAACAAACCTTCAAATACCAAAAATAATCGAATTTCTTACTTATTTTATCAGTGGTGGTCAATACCGAACAATCAATTGTTTGTAGATCTGAAATACCATTATTATCAGGAACCTTAGATGACGACTTAATTAGGTACAAGGTTCTGTAAGGGCGTATACAAACTCAAACCCCCTGTACATCGTTACAATATAACGTGGGATACAAATATCCTATGAAATTATTTATCTTTCTTAAATTCACGCAGTAAAATTACTCTAGAACAACTCACAATCACAAACAGTTTAAGTGGAAATATTTATTTACTACTCTAAACTTAATGACGAGAGCGCCACTGTGAACTCGGAGGTGGGGTGGATGTTGACGGGAAATAGATATCTGTCAATTTTAACCGGAAATGTGTAAAAAAATTGTCATTTTCGGTCTAATTATTGTACTTAGACCGGAAATGAGGTATCTTCTTTATAAAATAGTGCTGATTGTGGCAACACTTAGTCGTTACTACATAGTTAATTAGTAGAATAGATAAAACAGGTAAGTATACTAATCTTTTCGGACGAAAACACTTCGTATAATTATGATCGAACTTCACTTAGGTAAGTTCGTTTAATCATTAATTATGCCTAAAAAGTTCTTTAAAATCATTTCGTTAATTCAATGGTTCTAAATTTACTATTTAATTTCTAACTTTTTTCTATTTCATTTTATTACTGAAGTGTCAAAACTAATTTTTTGTCAATGGTATTAAAAACAAAATTCAGTGTCTCAAGTTACTCATATCCCTGTATAACTCGAGATATCACATAAAAAGTAACATGTCTCATGATATCCCACTTGATAAGGTAACTTGAGACAGTAACTATTTTTTATATATATTTTTTGGGAACGCCCCAGGTTTGTAAATGCATCGGGAATCTGTAAATGAAAAATAGACTAATAATTTGGGTAAATGTAGCATTTTATTTTATTGACAATAAGCTTTTGGTAGGAGTACAAAGTTCAAATTGGTCTCAAGTTACCTACCCCGTTTGACGGTATCTACCTACGTCATTTATTTATTAACTGTTAATAATAACATTACTTGGAATTCTGTGAGAGAGATGGTTAAATGGTCTGTTCTTTGTTAAAATTATGTTTTTCATTGTTTATTGGTGTATGTTACTGTTCTGTGCATAAATTATACTGCTGGCAATGTTTTTTTGTTGATAAAATATAACGTTTCTAAACAAAATAATTTCGTTCAAGTAAAACTCGGCTGGACCAAAATAAAACACTGAATATGCCATTTTGCTATTTTTGTCATTTTCTGACAAATGGGTATACCGTGCTCGACTGCATCAGAATTGAAGACCCTTTTTTAAATATCTTCCCTAATAACTAACATAAAGAAGTGTGAAAACACTGAATACGCCACTAAATTCAATAAAACTATTATAAAACACTGAAAATCACATGCGCAAATTTAAAACACGGTTTATCCATGCACGTTCCGTGTTTAACGCTAGCCAAAATGATAATTTACAAGAAATAAAACTAAAGAATATTGTTGAAGTTAAATTTAAAAGAGGATTACGGAACATGTTTATCAAAGAAAATTTGAAAAATGAGTAGGTATAAAGAAGTAGATTTTTTGCAAAAACGACACAATTATAGTGCAGTACCAGCAAGTGAAGATACCATAAGAGGGCTAAAAAATTAAAAAAGACGAGATTATTAATAAGCTGGTAAGGCTTGTGCCCTCTAACAGGGAGAAGTTCTGGAATGATCTGGCAGATTTAGTATCTGAAGGACATTTAGTGAAGGAAAATTGGTAAATAGGTAAGCTATTCATCATTTTCGTCCACAAATCTTCCTTCAGATTTTTTTTAACAGAACCTTTGTAATTTTAAGCATTTTATAATTTTATAAAATTCTCTTTAAAAAAAAAAAACTTTCGAAACAAATATCTTTTTTGAACTTTATATTTTGTGCCCTATTAGGAAACTATTATCTTTATTCATTAATAATCAATTTTAATCGCTACAAACATTCAACATACCATTTGGTTATTTTATTATTAATATAAGTAACATAATTATCATAAAAATAACGAATTCCTATACAGTTTTTCCAATACCCAGTCATAATTTTAATATTCTGTGTTATAATTTGGTAACTAGTTGTCATTTGAAAAATAAAAACAAATATTTACACGGAATATCCAAAAATATTAAATAAATCATGTACAGAAAGGTAATAATAAAAAACAAATTATAAGCATAATTTATTACATTATCACCTTCTAGAAAAAAATAATACTACAAGTCTAATCGCCGTACTCAGAGACGTCAATTAAGTTTTAATGACAATTAAGTCTCTTGCTGTCACTTTCGTATGTATAGTGATAAATAGAGAAGGAAAGACATTTAATTGTCATTAAACTTAATTGACGTCTCTGAGTACGGCGGTATGAGCCCAATATAACCCTTGTAAATATCATTGCCTTGTACTACATGTTTCATAAAAGTGTCTCTGGTGTACAGTTAGTAGTATGGCGCATACTGTGTTTTATTTTGGTTCAGCCGAACTACCTATCGATGTTATCGATGTAAGGCCAAACTGCTAGAAATAGTTATGGAAGTGAATAGAGTGCCACAAGCGGCACTGTGTCTCCATCGGTTAGGGAACCGTAAGTTTTGCGGTATAATAGTGACGCCGCCTAAGCTGCCGTAAAGTTTTTGTTAGACAACAGAAAAACTACCTGCCCTACTACTAGGTTAGAAATTTAAGACAATCGCGAAGCGCAGCATAGCGATTTTTTTTTTCTTGAATGTCGTGGGTTTTTTTTTATTAGACAACGGAAATCTAATTCCATACAAAAATATCTTTTGAATATAAGTCGTCTGAACATTATGACAAATAAAAAATATGTTACTGTTCCCGAACCGATTGAGATACAATGCCGCTTGTGGCACTCTATACGCTTCGTACTAAGATGCCGTCAAATTACGGCATCGTAACCGATCGTACTATGTTGCCGCTTGTGGCACTCTATTCACTACCTACACTTTGTACTAGGATGCCGTAATTACGGCATCGTAACCGATCGTACTAGAATGCCGCTTGTGGCACTCTATCCACAGCCAATTGTTTTTTAAGATTCTATAGTGGCGACGCGATAGGCCATCATTAAATATCGATATTTAATAACATTACAACAACGCTAACCAACGTCAGTCAGACAGCGTTGCCAGACGTGCGATAATTATCGTAGATCCACGATAATTTGGAGGGGCATGCGATAAAAAATAATAAGTAAGTATCGCACGATAATTTGTATAATTCGTCGACTTTCCACGATATTTTTTGTCAGATCTACGATAATTTTGTGACAAACCTGGTTTAGCATCAGTCGTTCAGTCACAGTTTGGAAATAACGAAATTTAAGGTACCACTGTCAGTCCTTTATGTAGGTGATGAGCTTTTTTTTTTGGATGTTACCTTAATTGGAGTGCCCAGTCGTATGATGAGCTTTTTTTTTTTTTTTTAGTTTGTGACGTTGGATGTTACCATATTTGGAGTGCCCAGTCGTATAAATTCTGTCTTTTGAATGCGATAAAAACACGATAATTTTGCAGTAAATCTAGGATAGTTTTGACCTACGGATCTGGCAACACTGGTCAGTCAGCTCACTTCACTCACAGCTGTCACTGTCAGCCAGACAAACGCGTTGTAATTGTAAACGTTGAAGTGTTTTGGAGATTTGACTTGAATTTTATGTATCAATTTACCTAGGATTACAATACTACTTTCAGCAAGTTACGTCTGTTAACTACGTTGTTGCGTCTTTATCAATTTAAAATAAATTTAAATAATATGGCAGAGGAACTAAAACCGGTCAACGAGACCGACCTCAAGGAGCTAAAAGAAAGGATGAATTTAATCGCTAGCGCTGATCCAGCTCAATATCACAATGATTTCTCGTTACGAAGATATCTCAGAGCATTTAAAACTGTCGACCAAGCGTTCCAGGTGAGCATTGCGATAATGTCCATAGTATTCTTATCTATTAGGTACCAATCGATTTTACCTAAGTTGGTACTTCATCTTATTGTCATAGATTGTTGATAAAAGTTCAAATTACCGCCCTTCAATTTATTTTAATAATTAGGTATATATCGGTTTATTATAAATTATTGGTAGTGTAATATATTTCTTAAAAAATAAATAAATAAATATAATTATCATCAGTCTATGATTTGGAATAAGGAAATGTAACAAAACAAGTGAATTTACATCTTTTATGATAACAACACTTCAATTTCAGGCTATAATTAAAACCAACAAATGGCGCTTAGAATATGGTGTTAGTGAACTACAAAATGATAAAGAGCTCATAGAAAAATACACAAACAAGGCTCGAGTGTTACGGCACCGTGACATAATTGGCAGACCCATTGTGTACATACCGGCCAAGAACCACAGCTCTAGCGATAGAAACATTGATGACCTCACCAAGTTTATTGTTTACTGTTTGGTAAGAAGTCATGTTTTACTCTTTCAGTATTTTATATGTCATAATCAGTGATCGGATTAGGTAGGGCTAATTCACCTAAAGTTTGAAGAATGGACATAAATAATGGAGACTTGGCTCAGTATTCCAAAGGGAGCCAAAGTATTTTGAGGTGACTTTTTTTTGCGTAAAGAACTCATAATTAGGAACAAGTACACTAATTTTTATCGCTCGGAATCAATTAGGACTCTCACAATAAATTATTGAAAGTAATTAATTTTTAGGTTAACATTTATTCAGATAGTGAAGTGACAGCTCTGCTGCCAACTTTTCAACATAAAAACGCTTTAAAAGCAATCGTTTTATGATGGCAGCACTGCTAAATTGCCCAAAAAAGCTAAAATCCAGTGTCATAAAGCAAAAAATACTGCCCTACTCCTGTAGGTCACATGATAGGTTAGAAATTTAAGACAATCGCGAAGCGCAGCATAGCAATTGTCTTGAATTTCGAGGTTATTTTTTTTATTAGACAACAGAAATGTAGTTTAATGTTTTATATTTTAGCGTTTTATTAACGCTTAAATATACTTAAGTAAAATTTTAAACACTAAAAAAAGACGACAACCTCAGGCGGGAATAATGTTGACTAAAAACATAAGCATCAAGCACTGAAAAATTTCGACGGTTGAAAGCCAGACCTCGGTAGCCAAGTGGTTAAGGCAGCTGCCCGGAATGCGGAAGGTGCGTGGTTCGATTCCCGCCTGAGGTTGTCGTCTTTTTTCAGTGTTTAAAATTTTACTTAAGTATATTTAAGCGTTAATAAAACGCTAAAATATAAAACATTAATCTATAAACGCAGCTTCATCTTAACCGAATGTTCAAATATTTGTAAAAATATTTCTTTCGGATCTCAGAGGTGAAAACTTCTAAGATTTGATGAAGCAATTTTGACTAAAAACATAAGCATCAAGCACTGACAAATTTCGACGGTTGAAAGCCAGACCTCGGTAGCCAAGTGGTTAAGGCAGCCGCCCGGAATGCGGAAGGTGCGTGGTTCGATTCCCGCCTGAGGTTGTCGTCTTTTTTCAGTGTTTAAAATTTTACTTAAGAAATGTAGTTCCATAAAAAAACATATTTTTTTAAAACACTTAGTGAGTGAACTCTAATGTAACTAAATGCAATTTGTAAGAGCTTGTAAAATGACCTTTTGTGGAATCTTACTAACTCATTAAAAGGCTACAATGGAGGAGTAGTCCTCCTCATCCCTCTTCCCCTAAAGAAGGGGGTACGGTAATGGTAACTTGGTAGAATGATGTTTTTTATTATTTTTTTATATTAAAAAAATTTAAAAAAAGTATTAGTTTCCGAGTTGTGAGTTTTGGGGGAGGGGTAGCGGTATAGCCCCCCCCCTCTCCCCACCCCCTTCCTCCCCCACCAAATTTGGCGGTCCCCTTTGGAATTTAGAACCTGGAGACTTCCTTATGACAACATTTTTTTCCGGACATCGCATAAGAACATTATAAAATAATATTATTAATACAGTAAGTAATTGATTTTATTACTTATTTTGTATCATGGAATTGCCGAAAATCAGTAGACGCGTATTTTTTTGTTTTCTAAAATGAAAGACACTCACTATTGTTCCACTTCCGAGAAATTCGAGGTTGCCCAAGTCTTGCGAAACATGAGCGAGACGAATAGATTTAGACGCGCCGCGACTAGCTGTGTAAGTGTGACAGAGATGAATGAACGTTTGTCTGGTATCTCTGTAGCGCAACGCACGCAGGAGCAATGGAGCGTACCAAGATGAAAAAGTTTGTGTGTTGGCTTATTGCAATATATTTAATAAGAACTTTATATAATCGATGCCTTTCCCACATATGGCTTTTGTTTACATTTTATTTCTAGGATAAGCATTTGTCGCTTAATCTTTTGGTTATGTGCATGGGTGTTTCGTTGTTATCAAGTGATCTTTTTGACGACCGGGCTTTGTGCCTATTAAAGCTGGTATATTTAATGTATAATACATGCACCAGAATTTTTCTAAATAATAATTAAAAAAATAAGTTTAATCCAATATACTATAAAGATGAGATTGTCTTTCATTTTGGAAAACAAAAAAAACGTGTCTACTTATTTTCGGCAATTCCGAGATACAAAATAAGTAATAAAATCAATTACTGCATTGATAATGTTCTCAAGTGAAGTCAGAGAGTTGTTCCGAAAAAAAATATTGTCACAAAGAAGTCTCCATTAATTTTTGTCTAGGTTCTTCGAACTTTAAGTGAATTAGCCCTACCTATTCCGATCACTGGTCATAATAGATCCTAACATACAGCTTATAATCCATGTCACTATGATAATCAAGAAAGTAATTTAATTTTCCTTTAACCCGTGAGGACTCGCATCTGATTTTCTATAGAGGATGGTCGCACGTTGGTCTAAAAGACCCAGATTTTTAATCACTTTACTAATGTGAACCCTATTACTTTTAAGCATTTTTATAACAGAATGGATAAGTGTTAACCAAAAAACATTTTAAGATTTTTTGTACATTTATTATTAAATAACATATTAATAAAAACTACTTTTAAGCTGAGATCAAAAAGTTTCTTAATTTTTGGCAGTAGGAACAAAAAGAATAGATATTTTCTATTTTCTCCTAACAAACATGCAAAATAACTTATAATTAATAATAAACAAAATATTATATTCTAAATAAACGAAATAATAATCAACTTTTATAGGACTATTTTTAAAATAGAGATTTAATAAAAATCAAATTCTTTTTATAAGGCAACTATAACGCAACTATGGCTAATCTGACTACTTCCTGTGACCTTCATCACACCTTTTACACAAAAAGCTAGTGTGTTCACGACATATAGACCCTCTGCAATATTCACAAGATGTTTTTGTCTTTCTGTCCTTTGAGGGGCACATACATCCCGCGAATGCCAAGTGCGGCGCCTTCTACTGGCTGACTAGTGCTTTCTTCACCACCGAGTATTACGTATACAGGTACGAATGTGCTTAGGTAGGTTAGGAACAGCAGTTCAGTAACAATCTTCTCCAAAAAGCTCCAAGCGGTAAACATCAGACTCCAACAACCCATGGGTGCCTCCGCATATCTAGCTTTACGCACGCTTCTGTAACAATATTGTGTCGCCTTGTCCTTACAGCTCTTGGTGGTTCATGGATATGCCACTGTGGGATCTTGTCCTTGCCAATGTAATAACCTTGGCGAATATAGAAAAGTGGAATGTAACTTAAATCAGGTCTCTGCACCAAGTCAACCGACGTAAATCGTAGGTGTTTCAGAGTAATCATCTTCCACACTTCACCAAACACACCAAAAATCTGAATTATCGGAGTCCAACTCTAAGTTATCTCCTTCCTCTAAGTAGTCACCTTCTGAAATATTTTCTTCCGCCAAAATGTCCTTGATAACAGAGTCGGCAGAATAGAATGTCGCAAAAACGCGTTTTGCGACATTCTATTTATAAAAACACCAATATTAAAAACCAGTACTTTGAAATTAACACTTACGTAAACCATCGCATGTGGGTCGAATCGACCCTTCTTCCACCTATTTACGCGTCCTTCCTGCACAAACGCCTGGCGGAAACGGATCAATGCGCGGCCTGGTGGTAGCTTATAATGTAGTTTGAAGATACCTAGAATGGCGCCGCGAAATAACAAATATTTAAGGAATTGCGACTGAATTGGCACAGCTCTGGGTCTTTCAGACCCAGCGCGAGTCCTCGCGGGTTAATCACTATATGTATTTAATGTGACTATTATCCCCAAATGGTAATTTAAAGACTAGGCAATGAGGACCGCAGAAGCAGTCCTCTGCCATAGTCCACGTTTCACCAAATTACAACTGCACATGATGTGCTCAGCTAGATAGATTGTGAGCCCATCGCCACTCTATGCTGTTGTTTTTATTTATATAAAGGTCAATTTTACATAAATATTTCGACGGTCCCAAAGAATAATGTCATATCTGTAAGAGAGTTGTATCGCACATATGATGTTATTCTTCGGGACCGTCAATTTATATAATATAATATAAATTGTTTAATTTTATCCACAGGAAGATGCAAGTAAAAAGTGTTTTGAGGAAGTCATCGACAACCTGTGCATTGTATTTGATTTGAACCACTTCACACTGTCCTGCATGGACTACCAAGTCCTGAAGAACCTCATTTGGCTGTTGAGCAGGCACTATCCTGAGCGGTTGGGTGTCTGCCTTATTATCAATGCTCCAACATTTTTTTCGGGATGCTGGGCTGTTATAAAGGGCTGGTATGTTTATATTTCATCATCATCAGCCTATAAACGTCCCACTACTGGGCACAGGCCTCCCACGTGGACAATAGCACGTGGGGATATTGGGCCATAACCCACCACGCTGGCCCAATGCGGGTTGGTAGGTTTTAACGACTGTCATCTTACGACAACAACCGGGACCAACGGCTTAACGTGCCTTCCGAAGCACGGAGGAGCTCGAGATGTTTGTAATTGGTCACCCATCCAGCGACCCGCCATTGCGAAAGTGGCTTAGCGAGCAAGACCGCAACCCGAACGCGCTAGCCGCTGCGCCATCGAGCTCCTCGTTTATATTTACTATTTTGTTTTTTACTAGTACACTGAAATGTTTTGTAAGATTAATAATCAATCTAGATGTTTTTTGATTAATTTAATTAATCCTTTAATTAATTAATTTAAGTTGTCATGTTAAGGTTTGTAGACAAAAATACCACAGTTTATGCAAAAACTACTATTTAGCCTATTTTTGACATATTTTGTAGAATTTTAAGCGCATCCATGTGTATTTAGTGTCGATAGACATTAGAGATAAATTAATAAAACACGAGAAAACGGGTCGAGCAGAGTTCTCGTGTTGCGCATGCTAGGCCGGCTAGCAACGCTATGTAGAATTTTAGACAATTACTAACTCTAGTAGGCTAGAATATACATAGATTGATTATTAAATTGGCATTGCTTTTGGCTTGTTCTCATAATATTACATTAGCAAAATATTATATTCGCAAATAATTACATTTGCAAATGATTATATTCTCAAAATATTAGAAGTACAATAAAACACAGTGAAAAATAATGTTCTTATTGCCTTAGTCTCTGAGCAACCCTTTGAGGATTATAGTTGTGAATATATACAGGGTGTCCCAGAAATCAAAGTCAAGCTGGAAATGTTCAATAGGCCAAGTCGTGTTAGTTATTAGAAAAATAAAAAAAATCATGATAAAAAAAAAAGTTAAAATTTTTTTTAGACACGCAATCTTATTAATGTTACTTGCCAAAACAGTGTAGTACATTTTTTTTAAAGTACAGCCGGTTAAAGTTCGTTGATGTAGTTATTTTCAATCAATGTTGGGCACAAATCGAATATTTTATTTAAAACTGAGGCAAACATTTAACTGTAATTTACAGAAGGGTTATTCATGATTAGGTACATCACAAAAAAACAGACGTAAAGTTAATATTTGTAGTCACAGGACTTGAAAGATCATTACAGGCTGAAAATTTATAGGATTTATTTTTAAATCCTTGTAATTTGAGAAGTACATGACCAATATTATTATTTTTTCCACTAACTAACACAACTTGCCCTACTGCCCATTTCCTGCTTGACTTTCTGGGACATCTGTATATTTACATAATGTATTGATAGGTATAGATACGACGTTTTTTATATTTTCCTTTTTTTATTTCAGGCTTGATGAAAACACAGCAGGTAAAGTAACATTTGTTAATTCAGAGATGGATCTCTGCCAGTATCTGATACCGGACATACTACCCACTGATATATAATCTGATAATAGATATGATTGATAGAGTATGTACCTATGTATTTTATGTATGACATTATATTTGTGAATATTTACACAATGTTTAATATTTTACACTTAAGAAGTAACATTACACTATCATCCAATTAAACAGAATAGCAACAATTTCCCACTAATAGTCCAAACAAATTTTTACTATAAAAAAAAACATAGTATGCTTAAGATTGCATTCCGCAAGATTTAATTGAAGAGTTGCAGAGTATAATTAAAATTATGTATAGTAAAGAACAAACCTTTTGAAATGCACTGTAAATCTGTTCAATTAGAGTTATATTAATAAGTAAATGATGATAAAGATATGCTATATTTATTGTTGTTGTAATTGATGTGTGTGACAAATGAAGGGTATTTATTTATAGTAATAAGACTCTTGCCTTTAATTTGACTGTATGTACCTCTTTTTAATGCTTTAATATAATTATGCCACCACCAATAAGGTCAATTAATTAAATTGAGCTTGTAAACTGAAATGTTAAAATAGATTATATTATTTCTATGTGTAGGTATTTGTTTAACCAAGTCCCATTTTTGAATCCCTTTAATACACACAACTAAAGCTTATTGGTAATTATTTTATTATCATTGTTAACCTAATAAGTTGCTTTTTACAACTTGTTGCCAATTGTTATTGTATAACGAATTGTTATGGTTTCTGAATTACCATTAAAATACATTCCTAAGAGCCATTGTAAAAAAGCTAAGTATTCTAGTCTTAATTTTGTTTAATAGAACTGCAAATATTCAGTTAGTACCTAATTTTTAAAACCTCCCTACATAACGAAAAGTATAATGATCTAGATTCTAGAGCTATGTACTACTACAGAAAATAATGAATAATAACGAGACAAACTATTTTATTCCTTTTTAAGCTCTCTTTCCACTACATAAATGATTTCTGATTAAATGGATAAATCTTTATATCTAGTTTTTTAAAATGTATCTGCCTCACGTCACTTCATTTATTGACATATAATTAGTTATTAAATAGATGCATGTTTCATTTTACTCGTTATTTTAAGTACAATTATAATCTATTTATAGTTTTCAATAATTTATCAATGGTGGTAATAATTAATATTGTATTAATAACATTTAATTCTGTAATTTCCTGCTACAAATTGATATGATGAAAATCATTCGTCTTACATATTTTTTTATATTACAAGTAACTGTGTAAACATGAATGAAGTACAGGGTACTACTATTTTTATCATTTTTTAATGCTATGTGAAACATTTTCGTATTCTTAGCTATAGCAATTAAGTATGTTGCCGTCTATAAAAATGCACGCATAATTGCGACAAGAAGGGCGGTGTTTACCTATGGACATTAATTGAAATCCATGATGTACAGTCACGAGCACCAATATGTATACACTTTGACCCTTATTCCATTGTATTAAGAGTTACAATTGTTTGCATACTTTTGCTCGTGACTGTACATGCAATATCAAAGGCAAAGTAGGTATGTACTCGTTAATTACCAAAAACTTTCTAGTTTGTCATAATAAATACTTTGATTATATACATGTATATAGTCAAAGAATAAATACTACACTGGCAAAGATGATTATTGTTCTAGTCGACATTATCTACCAAAAATGACAATACTCTTATTTTTCTTTAAGGTTTATTCCCATAATAAATAATACCAATAAATTGTACATATTGCTCTGACTTATATAATTTACATAATACCTACCATCATGCTACCTACCATACGAAATTATTGAGGATTTGTCTTGACAAATGTTGGATTGTTGTATTGTATGCTATTTTGGATCTTATAAGCTTATACCTGAAGGAGGCCTTAACATGATCTGAGTGTCTGGATATTTAGGATTTATTTATTGAGTTTATGACATCTAGAATGAAATGTAAAAAGGGAAACTAATAGTTTTTGTTCTTGTAAGCTCAATCTCAATACCTATTTAAGACCTGTGTAAGCCAATAGTTCATGCCGATGCAAAACTTTTGTTCGATTTGCTTCAAATGACAATTCAATAAACTTTATATTATTATTTGTACCTATACTAGTAAAGTGCATGTATTATTTCTTACAAGTATTATATTTTTATTATAAACAAGTCTAGTATGATGGATGGATGACGAAATATTACATGCGGATTTTATTAAAACAAACCTATTTTTCACTAAAGAAGAGCATTGTCTCAAAAGAAAAAAAAATATGAGAAATAATGACAAATTTCAAGCATCTCTTTAGCTAAAAAATGTTTTTTTCGTTTTATTAAACAGTTGTGGTCATAGAATTAAGAACGGCTCGTACCGAAAACAATGTATGAAATCTATTTGTACATATATAATTAATTTAATAGGTAATTTTATTTATTAAAGCCATGAACTACTCACGTCACTAACATACTCACTTACCCGACTTATTAAACCATGACATTTTAAATTATTTTTATGTACTTACCTACTTAATAATATAAAGTTCGATATCTCATGTTGGTAATACTTACGTTTAATCACTAGACAAATAATTAAAAACACAAACTGAAACTAATATTATTAAATAAAATAACAATTTAATTTAATGAATTGAATAACGTAAATGTAGGAGGTATCACTTATAAAAATAAAAATTAATACTTGGTATCATAACCATTGCTTGCAATTATCGCACTGCATCGACGAGGCATCGAGGCTATTAGGTTTGGCAAGTTCCAATAGAAATAGCGTTCCAGGATTCCACAAACGTATCGTAAAGCTCGTTTAGATTACTTTTTCTTTTATAGGATACGCTCCTTTTCAATTCACGCCACAAATTTTAATGGACTTCAGATCTGGGCTATTTGCAGGCCAGTCTAGCATCGAAACTGATTGCTCCCTAAGAAATTTTTTAACAGATTGGCAGTGTGTTTGGGGTCATTATCATGTTGAAATATCCAGGTCACTGGTAACTACTCCTCAGCGATTAATAGATTAGAAGAAAGCGTTATTTCTACCAAAATATTCTTGTATTTAAATTTATCTAAGATTATCTTTATTTTCTTCTTCTTTAAATTTTTCACAGGGTCCACACCATATCCAGAGAAACATCCTCAAAGTTTAATGTTTCCTCCTCCATGCTTTACTTGTTTTGTGGTGTATTTATTATTCAACGCTTGCGTTGCAACTCTTCCGTCTACTTATCAGAAAATAATACATTTTTCCATTAATTTTCTGTCCAGCTGCTATAGTTTCGAGCGAAATCCAGTCTCGCTCGTCGGTGCTGCCTGTTGACGAGCGGTACTTTCCGTGCGATTCCAAATAATTTTGCATCATTTAATCGTCTACGAATTGTACGTGCGGATACTCCTTGCCTGCTGCCAAAAACTTCCCTTCTTATCGTTTCTGAGCCCCTAAAGGGATCAGCCTTTGCTGCCCGAACAATCATAGAATCATCTCGAAATGTCGTTTTCATAGATTTAGGTTTTCGAGATAGTTAATGGTAGTGTGAAATTTCTTAAGGTACTGATAGACATGCTACTAAATAAGTATGCTTATTACAAGCGTGCTCTTTAACTGTAAGTATATATTTGCTTGCGAAAAGCATACTCATTTTAAGCATGCCTTTGAATGAGATACATTGAAGGTACTGATAGACATGCTTTAAAAAGTGATATACTTACCGCGTTAAAAAAAAACGTTTTTGAACATTTTATATGATCAACAACCAGTACTTACTTACATTGCAAAAACATCTCTTGTTTGTTTATTGTCTTGAAACATGGTAAAAGTTTATTTGATTTGTATAATTATACTGAGTTGGAACTTTAGTCATGGTAGTACCTACATTTTTACGTGGTAAAAATTAATTGATAATAAATTAGTGCAAAGTTATTTGAACTAGATTTCATAAAACTAAATTAAATAGTACCCGTTCCTAATTATATAACCACAACTGTATATAACCTTAGATTAAAACAAAAAGGGAAGATACGGCATGCTCCTACTTGTAGTCATTCAAAATATAGTCCTACTCAACTACTTAAGCAAACACTCACACACGCACACCTATAAAGTGTAAATCGAGTGAGCGAGACAAAGCGGTAAGTTTCAACGTCAGCGCGAGGGAGTCAGCGAGTAGCGCGTTGACGTCTCGGTCGCTTCGCAACAGACGAGTACGTACGATCGATTCCGACGCCACTGCGGGTGCGGAGTAGCGTCTTTCTCTTTTTCACACAGTAGAATATCTGCAATAGGGCGATGTAGCCTGTTCGCTCGGCAAATTGTGACTGAAGTGAAATTGTGCCTTTAGGCCTAATTTTGGCGGCTCACTCACGAGACGCTAATGCCGTATCTTCCCTTTTTGTTTTAATCTAAGTATATAACAGATAATATTAGGTACATTGTAAAAATATGTAGGTAGGTAATATAGTACTAAATGTATTGCTATAGTATTGTGTTTAATAAAAGATGTTGACGAGCAAAACTACGGTTTTCTTTTGATGTTGCAAAGTATTCCAAAATCTATTCTAACACATGAACCGTCAGATTAATCCTTTATCATCATTAAATCAGATCATTAGACCGCCGGTGGTCGCAAAACAATAGGGTTTTCAATTGTGTCTGGTTTCACGTTGCTTGAGGGAGAGGCCTATTACATCTCGACTGTGATTTTTGCGTAAAATTGCCAATTTTGGCGTTATCGATCTCAGAAACTAAAATAAATTAACAATTTTGACTTATGAATAGTGTAGAATAGCTATTGAAATAGTGCGTAGCGACCTCGCTTTTTGTAAATTTTGCTTAACTTTTTAATTAAACCCAAAATATCAAAGAAAGATTTTC
Organism: Scoparia ambigualis; assembly: GCA_963921215.1. Taxonomy (NCBI): domain Eukaryota; kingdom Metazoa; phylum Arthropoda; class Insecta; order Lepidoptera; family Crambidae; genus Scoparia; species Scoparia ambigualis. The sequence goes on along the minus strand of OY992510.1, from coordinate 21,053,070 downwards.
ATAAAATGCGCGAAGGCACTTATTCGTTCTAAACAAATGAAATTAAAAAATTATAACGATATCTCTTATATAGTCGTATAATGCGTAGCGGCCTCGGAATTTTTAGATACTTATCATTGATTTTATATAGAAAAAAAATCCTAATCTAATCCAAAAAACTTCGAAGTTAACTGTGAATTTCTCCTATCTACCATAATATTATTGAGCAAAATTTATACCAGAATAATTATTTCATGATGAATAAAGATTTTATAATGAATTTATTATACTGTTTCGATAAATACAACTGTAAAGTTACAACAAAAATGTCCGTGATCCCAGCGGGATAACCCCTTCAGATCGGCTTCAAATTACGCACCGATTTAGTTAATAATATGTTTAAATTTGTTAGCAAATACCAAAATTTGTTGATCAATAGTTATAGAGATATCGCATGTTAAAGGGTTTTCCGCTGGAGTCACGCTCGTCAATGTTATTTGACCTAAAAAGAGCAGGAACGAGACACGCTACTTACATAGTTATTGTGCTAAGTTTTTGTTGATTCAATTACGAATCCATCAGTGAAAATTCCAGGATTCTACCTTCTGTAGTTAGGTACCGAGTGCGAGTAATCAAATACCTACTTTTGCGTCAAAATTCCTCCGAAAAGTAAGTTCTATTTGAGATATAAAAAAAAATGGCTGCAATCATGAAATTAAGGGAAGATTTTGTTGACTCTGAGAGAAAATTTGTTAGACAGTTACAGTACAGTACATCCTGAGATATAACGCTAATTATGGTTATCCCGCTGGAGTCACCGAGTTCCTACTTTTCAGTTTCCTAGGTACAGTTTTAGGAGAAATTTAACTTAACTTTAACTTTCCTACACTCACACCAATTATCTAGCCCAAGAGAAGGTTCGAAGAAACTTGTTACGTGGTTACTAGACAACGCATAAACATACTTAAAATACTTAAATACATACTTATTATACATAGAAAACACTAGACCCGAGACAATTTAGAAAAACAATAATTTCTAAATTGATTCGACCGGGGATCGAACCCGGAACCTCAGAGATGGCGACACCATGAAAACCAGTGTACAAACCACTCGACCAAGGAGGTCGTCATTTAAGATTTATAACTTTTTTATACTAAAAGTACGCGTATAAGCCGACCAAATTAAGTTGAATCCTTATGATGGCGGCAAATGTTTTTGTTTAGGGGCCGATTCCGATTTCGATTCGATAATTTAGAGAACAACATTCCTCACAGACACTCCCTTAGTAGTTCACCGCCTCCATCCTTGCCATCTTCACTTAAAATCTACATAATTATTAAGCGAAAGTAAGAATAAAGTTGTTGAAGTAATAAATACTGCTTCGCCTTTACAACTATTTTCACAAGCATCCCCATCAAGTACTGGTGTTTGTTCTCCGTCGATTCTTTCACCATATACACCATTTTCACTACAAAGCATTTTGCCAGTATCTCCAATAGCTAGTACATCGAGAATATCGAGATTCTTATCAGCTACTGTCAGCACCAGATACTATACGGTACGACTAAGTTGGTCATATTCCAACATTTACATCCAAAGGAATGTGGAAACTTTGCACCAAAGAGCAGACCAAGTTTTATTGTAACAAATGCAAAATAAGAATGAAGTTGTTGAAGTGATAAATACTGCTTCGCCTTTACAACCATTTCCACAAGCATCCCCAAGAAGTACTGGTGTTTGTTCCCCGTCGATTCTTTCACCATATGCACCATTTTCACCACAACGCATTTTGACAATATCTCCAATAGCTAGTACATCGAGAGTATCGAGATTCATATCAGCTACTATCAGCACCAGATACTATATGGTACTACCAAGTTGAAGTTGGTCATATTCAAACATTTACATCCAAAGGAAGGTGTTAACTTTGCACGAAAGAGTAGACCAAGTTTTATTGTAACAAATGTAAAATAAGGCTATGTTTGGTAAAGGATCGCAATTGTTACCTGGCATATCATACCAAGTAAAGACTACGTTTTAGTTTTTAGGTTTTTTTATTAACTGATCTCAATTGATTTATATTTTTAGTTGTCAGTAGACTACAGAAAGGCTGTTTGTTTGATTATTATATTTAAAACAGAATAATTATAGTGTTCGTTTGTACTTTTTCAGAAAACTGTTGATTATTGATGTTATTTTTATATATCGCTGCTTTGGGAGAATAATGTTGTAACTCAAATTGAGTGAATTTTCCAGGAGAACAGATAGAAGTTCTTTCGAAAGTTTGAAGTGTTATAATTGTTTCCCTATTTTTTGGATATTGATGAGAGACGAATAAAAACACAGAAAATATATTTCAGTATCTATTAAATAAAGCTTTTCAAGTAAATAACACTTACTTAATTCAAATTATTGAAAATACTACTAACCGCCGTACTCAGAGACGTCAATTAAGTTTAATGACAATTAAATGTCTTTCCTTCTCTATTTATCACTATACATACGAAAGTGACAGCAAGAGACTTAATTGTCATTAAAATTTAATTGACGTCTCTGAGTACGGCGGTAAGTCTCAGACATAAAACAAAAGATCATCTACAAAATTATGACTATTACCGGCTCATTACAAAAAAATACTAGAAAGTACATGAAGTTTTTCAATAATAGTGGTGTTTTTTGAAATAATACACAATCCTCATACGTATTTTACATTGATACTGTTACATTGTTGTGGTGAAACCACTTACCTTTTCCACTTCCTAGGTATATTATTTCATGTAATCATCTCATATTTTAACTTCGTCTTATTTATTTGCTTTTATTTTCCTCGCTTCTGCAACGATACATAATGTTTTAGTAACTACACACTACACTACACACATCGCAATTCCTTTATCTAAACACATTTACTTACGTGATCTAAATCACGAAACTTCGGACACTATTTTTCGACACTTTTACGTATCCCACAAGTTTCGGATCACTTCGATAATCTTATTATGCGTTTTTCCTTGTAATATTTACATTTATCTCACTTTAATTGTTTTCTATTTACTAAATATTGTGTTTTGGTTACGTTTTGAAGTATCTGACAACTTATTTTTGCTTCGTTGCTATGCAACTTATCAATTTGTAATAGGGCTCTTAATATTATTATTATTATTTATTTCATTTATGTCCACTGAAACATGAAAGCAGGTGATGTATTGATGATATGGGACTTAATAATAAAAATACGTATTAAAAATACTTACTTCTTCTACCCTATAAACTCAACTAGCCATTCATGTTTCGAAACATTTCATGTGTCCGACGGTTTGCCACTAAAATATAAAAACAAGTAAAGATTAGGTAGATCAAATTAGATATAACGGTAATAAAAAGACTGTACGTATCGAGAGAATTCATACCCACATTTTCAGACAACAGGTATGGGCTACCATATTACCATATTTTAGACATCAACTGATCAACAGATTTGCAAGAATTGAGAATTAAAGATCAATTACTCTAAAAAAGTAGGTATGAAATAAGAAAACTAGGCACTAATATAAATTGTTTATAGGCTCATTAGGACTTAAAAAATATATTCATTGTGTCTTCAAGTTGATTTTTTTTATTAATACTATCTCAAGTCCAAAGTTATGACAGATTGTTTACAAAATAAAGTATTATTACCAAAAGTTTTGTTACAATCACAAAACATTTTATTTGGATAAAGCCTTAATTTGAATTGTACAAAAACAGTTGAATCTATTTTTTATTATAAAAAGTAGTATTTAATTGTAATACATTAATTTGTACTTACTTTTTGTTGAACAACGTAGTTTGCCCAAATGATACACCAATTTTTTATTATAAAAAGTAGTAATTGATTGTAATACATTAATTTGTACTTACTTTTTGTTGAACAACGTAGTTTGCCCAAATGATACTTTGTTCATGAGAATGGGCGATTTTCCGAGATCAAAAAAAAAAGAAATTGGTTCGTAAATGACTTCATAGATGGCGCTTAGCATAGATTAGTATGGCGCTTAGTAAAAGGCGGGTTCATGAAGAGCACGCAAATTAATGTATTACAATCAATTACTACTTTTTATAATAAAAAATTGGTGTATCATTTGGGCAAACTACGTTGTTCAACAAAAAGTAAGTACAAATTAATGTATTACAATTAAATACTACTTTTTATAATAAAAAATAGATTCAACTGTTTTTGTACAATTCAAATTAAGGCTTTATCCAAATAAAATGTTTTGTGATTGTAACAAAACTTTTGGTAATAATACTTTATTTTGTAAACAATCTGTCATAACTTTGGACTTGAGATAGTATTAATAAAAAAAATCAACTTGAAGACACAATGAATATATTTTTTAAGTCCTAATGAGCCTATAAACAATTTATATTAGTGCCTAGTTTTCTTATTTCATACCTACTTTTTTAGAGTAATTGATCTTTAATTCTCAATTCTTGCAAATCTGTTGATCAGTTGATGTCTAAAATATGGTAATATGGTAGCCCATACCTGTTGTCTGAAAATGTGGGTATGAATTCTCTCGATACGTACAGTCTTTTTATTACCGTTATATCTAATTTGATCTACCTAATCTTTACTTGTTTTTATATTTTAGTGGCAAACCGTCGGACACATGAAATGTTTCGAAACATGAATGGCTAGTTGAGTTTATAGGGTAGAAGAAGTAAGTATTTTTAATACGTATTTTTATTATTAAGTCCCATATCATCAATACATTGTATCACCTGCTTTCATGTTTCAGTGGACATAAATGAAATAAATAATAATAATAATATTAAGAGCCCTATTACAAATTGATAAGTTGCATAGCAACGAAGCAAAAATAAGTTGTCAGATACTTCAAAACGTAACCAAAACACAATATTTAGTAAATAGAAAACAATTAAAGTGAGATAAATGTAAATATTACAAGGAAAAACGCATAATAAGATTATCGAAGTGATCCGAAACTTGTGGGATACGTAAAAGTGTCGAAAAATAGTGTCCGAAGTTTCGTGATTTAGATCACGTAAGTAAATGTGTTTAGATAAAGGAATTGCGATGTGTGTAGTGTAGTGTGTAGTTACTAAAACATTATGTATCGTTGCAGAAGCGAGGAAAATAAAAGCAAATAAATAAGACGAAGTTAAAATATGAGATGATTACATGAAATAATATACCTAGGAAGTGGAAAAGGTAAGTGGTTTCACCACAACAATGTAACAGTATCAATGTAAAATACGTATGAGGATTGTGTATTATTTCAAAAAACACCACTATTATTGAAAAACTTCATGTACTTTCTAGTATTTTTTTGTAATGAGCCGGTAATAGTCATAATTTTGTAGATGATCTTTTGTTTTATGTCTGAGACTTACCGCCGTACTCAGAGACGTCAATTAAATTTTAATGACAATTAAGTCTCTTGCTGTCACTTTCGTATGTATAGTGATAAATAGAGAAGGAAAGACATTTAATTGTCATTAAACTTAATTGACGTCTCTGAGTACGGCGGTTAGTAGTATTTTCAATAATTTGAATTAAGTAAGTGTTATTTACTTGAAAAGCTTTATTTAATAGATACTGAAATATATTTTCTGTGTTTTTATTCGTCTCTCATCAATATCCAAAAAATAGGGAAACAATTATAACACTTCAAACTTTCGAAAGAACTTCTATCTGTTCTCCTGGAAAATTCACTCAATTTGAGTTACAACATTATTCTCCCAAAGCAGCGATATATAAAAATAACATCAATAATCAACAGTTTTCTGAAAAAGTACAAACGAACACTATAATTATTCTGTTTTAAATATAATAATCAAACAAACAGCCTTTCTGTAGTCTACTGACAACTAAAAATATAAATCAATTGAGATCAGTTAATAAAAAAACCTAAAAACTAAAACGTAGTCTTTACTTGGTATGATATGCCAGGTAACAATTGCGATCCTTTACCAAACATAGCCTTATTTTACATTTGTTACAATAAAACTTGGTCTACTCTTTCGTGCAAAGTTAACACCTTCCTTTGGATGTAAATGTTTGAATATGACCAACTTCAACTTGGTAGTACCATATAGTATCTGGTGCTGATAGTAGCTGATATGAATCTCGATACTCTCGATGTACTAGCTATTGGAGATATTGTCAAAATGCGTTGTGGTGAAAATGGTGCATATGGTGAAAGAATCGACGGGGAACAAACACCAGTACTTCTTGGGGATGCTTGTGGAAATGGTTGTAAAGGCGAAGCAGTATTTATCACTTCAACAACTTCATTCTTATTTTGCATTTGTTACAATAAAACTTGGTCTGCTCTTTGGTGCAAAGTTTCCACATTCCTTTGGATGTAAATGTTGGAATATGACCAACTTAGTCGTACCGTATAGTATCTGGTGCTGACAGTAGCTGATAAGAATCTCGATATTCTCGATGTACTAGCTATTGGAGATACTGGCAAAATGCTTTGTAGTGAAAATGGTGTATATGGTGAAAGAATCGACGGAGAACAAACACCAGTACTTGATGGGGATGCTTGTGAAAATAGTTGTAAAGGCGAAGCAGTATTTATTACTTCAACAACTTTATTCTTACTTTCGCTTAATAATTATGTAGATTTTAAGTGAAGATGGCAAGGATGGAGGCGGTGAACTACTAAGGGAGTGTCTGTGAGGAATGTTGTTCTCTAAATTATCGAATCGAAATCGGAATCGGCCCCTAAACAAAAACATTTGCCGCCATCATAAGGATTCAACTTAATTTGGTCGGCTTATACGCGTACTTTTAGTATAAAAAAGTTATAAATCTTAAATGACGACCTCCTTGGTCGAGTGGTTTGTACACTGGTTTTCATGGTGTCGCCATCTCTGAGGTTCCGGGTTCGATCCCCGGTCGAATCAATTTAGAAATTATTGTTTTTCTAAATTGTCTCGGGTCTAGTGTTTTCTATGTATAATAAGTATGTATTTAAGTATTTTAAGTATGTTTATGCGTTGTCTAGTAACCACGTAACAAGTTTCTTCGAACCTTCTCTTGGGCTAGATAATTGGTGTGAGTGTAGGAAAGTTAAAGTTAAGTTAAATTTCTCCTAAAACTGTACCTAGGAAACTGAAAAGTAGGAACTCGGTGACTCCAGCGGGATAACCATAATTAGCGTTATATCTCAGGATGTACTGTACTGTAACTGTCTAACAAATTTTCTCTCAGAGTCAACAAAATCTTCCCTTAATTTCATGATTGCAGCCATTTTTTTTTATATCTCAAATAGAACTTACTTTTCGGAGGAATTTTGACGCAAAAGTAGGTATTTGATTACTCGCACTCGGTACCTAACTACAGAAGGTAGAATCCTGGAATTTTCACTGATGGATTCGTAATTGAATCAACAAAAACTTAGCACAATAACTATGTAAGTAGCGTGTCTCGTTCCTGCTCTTTTTAGGTCAAATAACATTGACGAGCGTGACTCCAGCGGAAAACCCTTTAACATGCGATATCTCTATAACTATTGATCAACAAATTTTGGTATTTGCTAACAAATTTAAACATATTATTAACTAAATCGGTGCGTAATTTGAAACCGATCTGAAGGGGTTATCCCGCTGGGATCACGGACATTTTTGTTGTAACTTTACAGTTGTATTTATCGAAACAGTATAATAAATTCATTATAAAATCTTTATTCATCATGAAATAATTATTCTGGTATAAATTTTGCTCAATAATATTATGGTAGATAGGAGAAATTCACAGTTAACTTCGAAGTTTTTTGGATTAGATTAGGATTTTTTTTCTATATAAAATCAATGATAAGTATCTAAAAATTCCGAGGCCGCTACGCATTATACGACTATATAAGAGATATCGTTATAATTTTTTAATTTCATTTGTTTAGAACGAATAAGTGCCTTCGCGCATTTTATGAAAATCTTTCTTTGATATTTTGGGTTTAATTAAAAAGTTAAGCAAAATTTACAAAAAGCGAGGTCGCTACGCACTATTTCAATAGCTATTCTACACTATTCATAAGTCAAAATTGTTAATTTATTTTAGTTTCTGAGATCGATAACGCCAAAATTGGCAATTTTACGCAAAAATCACAGTCGAGATGTAATAGGCCTCTCCCTCAAGCAACGTGAAACCAGACACAATTGAAAACCCTATTGTTTTGCGACCACCGGCGGTCTAATGATCTGATTTAATGATGATAAAGGATTAATCTGACGGTTCATGTGTTAGAATAGATTTTGGAATACTTTGCAACATCAAAAGAAAACCGTAGTTTTGCTCGTCAACATCTTTTATTAAACACAATACTATAGCAATACATTTAGTACTATATTACCTACCTACATATTTTTACAATGTACCTAATATTATCTGTTATATACTTAGATTAAAACAAAAAGGGAAGATACGGCATTAGCGTCTCGTGAGTGAGCCGCCAAAATTAGGCCTAAAGGCACAATTTCACTTCAGTCACAATTTGCCGAGCGAACAGGCTACATCGCCCTATTGCAGATATTCTACTGTGTGAAAAAGAGAAAGACGCTACTCCGCACCCGCAGTGGCGTCGGAATCGATCGTACGTACTCGTCTGTTGCGAAGCGACCGAGACGTCAACGCGCTACTCGCTGACTCCCTCGCGCTGACGTTGAAACTTACCGCTTTGTCTCGCTCACTCGATTTACACTTTATAGGTGTGCGTGTGTGAGTGTTTGCTTAAGTAGTTGAGTAGGACTATATTTTGAATGACTACAAGTAGGAGCATGCCGTATCTTCCCTTTTTGTTTTAATCTAAGGTTATATACAGTTGTGGTTATATAATTAGGAACGGGTACTATTTAATTTAGTTTTATGAAATCTAGTTCAAATAACTTTGCACTAATTTATTATCAATTAATTTTTACCACGTAAAAATGTAGGTACTACCATGACTAAAGTTCCAACTCAGTATAATTATACAAATCAAATAAACTTTTACCATGTTTCAAGACAATAAACAAACAAGAGATGTTTTTGCAATGTAAGTAAGTACTGGTTGTTGATCATATAAAATGTTCAAAAACGTTTTTTTTTAACGCGGTAAGTATATCACTTTTTAAAGCATGTCTATCAGTACCTTCAATGTATCTCATTCAAAGGCATGCTTAAAATGAGTATGCTTTTCGCAAGCAAATATATACTTACAGTTAAAGAGCACGCTTGTAATAAGCATACTTATTTAGTAGCATGTCTATCAGTACCTTAAGAAATTTCACACTACCATTAACTATCTCGAAAACCTAAATCTATGAAAACGACATTTCGAGATGATTCTATGATTGTTCGGGCAGCAAAGGCTGATCCCTTTAGGGGCTCAGAAACGATAAGAAGGGAAGTTTTTGGCAGCAGGCAAGGAGTATCCGCACGTACAATTCGTAGACGATTAAATGATGCAAAATTATTTGGAATCGCACGGAAAGTACCGCTCGTCAACAGGCAGCACCGACGAGCGAGACTGGATTTCGCTCGAAACTATAGCAGCTGGACAGAAAATTAATGGAAAAATGTATTATTTTCTGATAAGTAGACGGAAGAGTTGCAACGCAAGCGTTGAATAATAAATACACCACAAAACAAGTAAAGCATGGAGGAGGAAACATTAAACTTTGAGGATGTTTCTCTGGATATGGTGTGGACCCTGTGAAAAATTTAAAGAAGAAGAAAATAAAGATAATCTTAGATAAATTTAAATACAAGAATATTTTGGTAGAAATAACGCTTTCTTCTAATCTATTAATCGCTGAGGAGTAGTTACCAGTGACCTGGATATTTCAACATGATAATGACCCCAAACACACTGCCAATCTGTTAAAAAATTTCTTAGGGAGCAATCAGTTTCGATGCTAGACTGGCCTGCAAATAGCCCAGATCTGAAGTCCATTAAAATTTGTGGCGTGAATTGAAAAGGAGCGTATCCTATAAAAGAAAAAGTAATCTAAACGAGCTTTACGATACGTTTGTGGAATCCTGGAACGCTATTTCTATTGGAACTTGCCAAACCTAATAGCCTCGATGCCTCGTCGATGCAGTGCGATAATTGCAAGCAATGGTTATGATACCAAGTATTAATTTTTATTTTTATAAGTGATACCTCCTACATTTACGTTATTCAATTCATTAAATTAAATTGTTATTTTATTTAATAATATTAGTTTCAGTTTGTGTTTTTAATTATTTGTCTAGTGATTAAACGTAAGTATTACCAACATGAGATATCGAACTTTATATTATTAAGTAGGTAAGTACATAAAAATAATTTAAAATGTCATGGTTTAATAAGTCGGGTAAGTGAGTATGTTAGTGACGTGAGTAGTTCATGGCTTTAATAAATAAAATTACCTATTAAATTAATTATATATGTACAAATAGATTTCATACATTGTTTTCGGTACGAGCCGTTCTTAATTCTATGACCACAACTGTTTAATAAAACGAAAAAAACATTTTTTAGCTAAAGAGATGCTTGAAATTTGTCATTATTTCTCATATTTTTTTTTCTTTTGAGACAATGCTCTTCTTTAGTGAAAAATAGGTTTGTTTTAATAAAATCCGCATGTAATATTTCGTCATCCATCCATCATACTAGACTTGTTTATAATAAAAATATAATACTTGTAAGAAATAATACATGCACTTTACTAGTATAGGTACAAATAATAATATAAAGTTTATTGAATTGTCATTTGAAGCAAATCGAACAAAAGTTTTGCATCGGCATGAACTATTGGCTTACACAGGTCTTAAATAGGTATTGAGATTGAGCTTACAAGAACAAAAACTATTAGTTTCCCTTTTTACATTTCATTCTAGATGTCATAAACTCAATAAATAAATCCTAAATATCCAGACACTCAGATCATGTTAAGGCCTCCTTCAGGTATAAGCTTATAAGATCCAAAATAGCATACAATACAACAATCCAACATTTGTCAAGACAAATCCTCAATAATTTCGTATGGTAGGTAGCATGATGGTAGGTATTATGTAAATTATATAAGTCAGAGCAATATGTACAATTTATTGGTATTATTTATTATGGGAATAAACCTTAAAGAAAAATAAGAGTATTGTCATTTTTGGTAGATAATGTCGACTAGAACAATAATCATCTTTGCCAGTGTAGTATTTATTCTTTGACTATATACATGTATATAATCAAAGTATTTATTATGACAAACTAGAAAGTTTTTGGTACTTAACATGGTATTTTACAGGTTGTACTTCGAAGAGTGTGCTTTTGAGCTAAACGAGCTCATTCCATCGTCCCCTTTCTAGTATCGGGAGTCCAGACGTACGGCGGGTTACTTATTTTATTTTTATTTTTTTTATTTTATTTATTCAGGAAACAACAGCATATAATATACAAACTTAATTGTAAAATTTATGTTAGCACATTAGCCTAACAGTTTCCACCTTTAGTTAACTCAGATACAATTTCTGTTGAGTAACAAAGATGCAATATAATAAACGTAAGCAAAAACAAATTTAAAATTATTTGTACTTACATAAGATCTAATACATAATATAGGTGTATATTATTTAGGCATAACAAAACCAAAGAAAAAGTAAATTGATAAACAGTTATTATTTATCACCGTTTAAAAGGTTACGAAAACGAATTATTTTTTCATGAAATATGTCGATGTGATTGAAAGTACTATTAAACTCATTAGCAGCTCTAATTATAAAACTGTTTCGTCTATAGTTGGTCCTACAGCAGGGAAGAATAAATGTTTGCTTATTTCGAGAATTAAGTCTTGAGCACTTTAGACTTATTTTACCTAGCAAGTAAGGGGAATCAACAAGGTTATTTATAATTTTGTAAAGTAGCACTTGGTCCCTATGAATGCGTCGAGTCGTTAAAGACTTAATTATGTCCGTATCAAAATCCTTAAACCTATATTTTAAACGCCTTCGAAATTTATTTTGGATAGTATCTAACATGTTAATATACTTAGAATAACAAGGATTCCAAACAGTGGAAGCATACTCCAACTGAGACTGACAACTAACATAGGAATTATACAAAATTATAAGTGTGTTAACATTCTTGAAATCAGAACTCTGACGAAAAATAAACCCCAATAGTTTATAAGCCTTTCCTGTTATTTTACTTATGTGTAAGTCAAGATGTAAACCACTGTCCAGAATAACTCCCAGGTCCCTTACCTCACTCACCCTAACTATAGTTTTATTATTAATTTTATAATCAAAAAGTATGTTATCCTTCTTCCTTGTAAATGTAATGACGTGACATTTTTCAACATTTAGATATAACTTATTAAGAAGACAGTATTCAGATAGACGAATTAAATCATTCTGCAAATTTACACAATCAGTACGGGACTTGACAACCGAATATATTTTAGTGTCATCAGCATATAACAATAATTTTGAATTTTGGAAACATTTGATGACGTCATTTATGAAAATATTAAATAGCAATAGGCCGAGGTGAGAGCCCTGTGGAACCCCGGAAGAGATAGGAATAAAACTAGACGTAAATCCTTTACAAGTAACCGCTTGCGATCTATTTCTAAGGTAGGAAGTAATCCATCTTAGCAAATCGCCGTGCACACCGATTGCATCTAACTTAGAAATTAACAGTGAGTGACAAATTTTGTCAAATGCTTTTAAATAATCGGTGTACACAGCGTCCACCTGGTGTCCCTCCTCCATTGATTCAAGCACTGAGTCCAGAAATTCACAAAGGTTAGTTTCAGTGGATCGCTTAGCCACAAAACCATGTTGGTAATTGGTTAACAGTGGACTAATAACAGGATAAACAGTCGTATATGATTTTTTCGAAAACTTTAGGAAGAACTGACAACTTAGATATACCGCGATAGTTTCGGACGTTATGTTTATTACCGCTCTTGTGAATGGGGACAACAAAAGAACGCTTCCATGTAAGCGGCATGACTCCGCTAGCCAATGATAGATTGAAAAGGGAAGCAACGGGGAATGACAGTTGCTTACAACATCTCTTTAAAAATATAGGATGTAAACCATCCGGTCCACTTCCCTTAGATATGTCAATTTTGGAGAGGTACTTCTCGACGGTTTCCCGTGTGATGAAAACATTACTAATACCGACAGAATTAGTTTCATTCGAACACATACTGTCACCCATGTGCATATTAGAATCATCATTTTCAAAGACTGATTGAAAGAATCTGCCAAATAAATTAGAGATGCTTTTACCGTCATGTGCCACCTCGTGGTCCAACTTTATTGTATCAGGAATAGAATTAATGTTTTGTTTTGACTTGATATAAGACCAAAAGTGCTTAGAACAACGATTAATGTTATTTTCCGATCTTGCAACAAATCCGTTATAGCAGGTAATTTCTAATTGTTTTACTGAACGTCTCAAATCCGAAAATGTTTCATAATCTGCAATTCTACCGTAAATTTTCCATTTCCTATGAAATTAAATTTTCCTATTTATCATTTTAATTAAGGTTAATGAAAACCATATTGGGTATACATTGTTCCCTCTTACCAATTTGGTTGGCACAATTCGATCAATTATCTCGTTAACAATAGAGTAGAATTTTTCCAGTGCACATTCAATATTATTGACCAACAGGCAATGCTCCCAGTCCACACCATCGAGTTCAGTCCTAATAAGGTCATAATCCGCAGCGTGAAAACGGCGGACCGTGCGTGGAGCTTGTATAAGACTAGTCACATTCATTAACACATTAACAACAAATGACAAAGACGGGTGATGTTTATCCTCCGGCTCCGATAAAGGTTCAGTGCGTGTCACGCGACAGGGTATGCTAGACAGTATTAAATCCAAAAGTCTGTTGTTATGATTGAATACACCGTTGTGCTGATACCATCCTGTGAAACACATAAAAGTATATATCTGAGAAGTTAACGTATCGGCAGACGGATTTTGTAAAATAAAGTTATCATTTGCCTCGTCCTTCTTTGTCCAAATAGCATTCCTAACATTAAAATCGCCGACAATCAGAAACTCATCACCCGGCATGTCAATACTAAAATCGGAAATGGACTCAAAAAACAAATGTTGTGTTGATACCTGATCGTTCGTCTCCGGAAAATAACAGCAGTATAAATGTAATCGCTTAGAATTTGGACCACGAGACAATAAAACATCCACATGAGTTACGTCGGCATCAGGAAACCCGGGGACGAGCACCCCCGAGCAGCACGAATCCACTACAAAGTCACGTTTTATCGCAATCAATGTACCACCGCCCTTAGTCATGCCCCTACGTTCATAATCCCGGTCCGTACGGTAAATGTTATAACGCGAATCAAACAACTCCGCGTCAAATATACCTGGTAATAACCATGTCTCGCTAAGGCAAATAATATCATAATTACAATTTACCATATTTCTATAGAATAATTTAGTTTTCGTCCGTAGTCCACGCACGCACTTACCTACCACCCTTTTGATATTCCACTCATATGCACCAAGCGCTTTTCGTTTTCATTCATAATGCGTACAGCCAAGGTATGGAATTGCCTGCCGGCGTCTGTGTTCCCGAGTGCATATAGCCCAACATCTTTAAAGCCCGAGTGAATAGGCTGCTTCTGGGTAAGCTCGCTCCATCGTCGGATTCTTCTTAATCCTACGGATAAGAATGTGGCCAAGAGCAAGCCCATCTATTATAAAAAAGTAGTAACCAACAAGAATAACTGCCACTTCGGCCACCTGTATTGATAACGTATATACAAATGTAAACCCACTGGCTAAGCAAATTATTAATAACCTGGACTCTGATCATTGTGGTCAAATGGTCAGTTTTCCACACCAGCGTAAGCAAGTGATGAAACAGAATATCACTGTTGTGCCAAAAACTGCAGGTCGGCTGGAACGCTTTAAAAGCAATCTAGATACAAAATTAAATTATTTAGAATATAATGACAACCAATGTCTTTTATAATGATTTTTTTAACATATATTGTTCATAATTTAATAAATCTTTTGTTCCAAAAAAGATCTCGGTTAGTGGTACTGTATCTTTTAATGAATGGGCTACAATTCGTATTCACAAAAGTAGGAAACGCCTTTATTTATGGTGAACGCAATTACCTATAACACCAGCAACGACTTCAAATTATATGTTAAAAATTATTCTAAGTTATTTAAAAGAGTATGCCGATTAGCCAAGGCAAACTATCTGAGTTCTAAGATTAAGAATAGTAATGACAAAATAAAAATGACATGGAATATTATAAATAGTGAAACAGGAAAGGTCAAAAGTCGTAATAATGAGTACAATTTAAATTGTGATAATAAAACCTTGACTTCTGATGCTGATGTTGCTGCAGCATTTGAGAGCTTTTTTACTGACATTCCAGTTTGAACTACAAAAGCCTTGATTTCCTCCCCCACTGTAGCTGAATCTGTTTTGAAGGAGAATGTTAAAGATTATGAAAGTAATTTCAGTTTTCAAAAAATTTGTGTTTTAGATATATTAAAAACATTTAACACTCTTAATAAAAAGAAAACTGCTGATCTGTGGGGTAATTCCGTGGATGTCGCTAAATCAGTAATTATGACAATAGCTCCAGTTTTAGCTTGCATATTTAACGAATGCATTGACTGTGGTGTTTTTCCTGACCTAATGAAACATAGTAAAATAATTCCATTGTTTAAATCAGGTAGCACTTCTGACCCCTCTAATTTTAGACCTATTTCTGTGCTACCCACATTTAGTAAAATTTTTGAAAAGTTGATGCTAGATCAAATTCAAATTCATTTTCATAGAAATAAACTTTTACATTGTAAACAGTACGGTTTTACTAGGGGTCGCTCAACAACTGACGCCGGTTTTGAGCTTTTAATCCAAATATTCGATACCTGGGAGGAATCACAGGATGCCCTAGGGGTATTTTGTGATTTATCCAAGGCTTTCGATAGTGTTTTACATGAAACTTTGGTCAGGAAGCTTAACCACTATGGAATTAGGGATGCTGCTTTGAGCCTTTTAATCTCATACTTGAGTAACAGGATTCAGAAGGTCGACATTAACGGTAAAAGATCTCCGGGATCAGTGGTTACAATGGGAGTTCCGCAGGGTTCAATACTAGGTCCATTCTTGTTTTTGGTTTATATTAATGACTTACCTTATTTTGTAAAAGACAGTCATGAGATAGTATTGTTTGCTGATGATACTTCACTTTTATTCAAAGTGAAACGACGACACCCAAATTATGACGATGTGAATAATGCGATCTCAAAGATTGTTCACTGGTTTAGTGTAAATAACTTGCTATTAAACGAGGGAAAAACCAAATGTGTAAGATTTGTATTGCCTAATGTTAAGCAAGTAACAACTAGTGTACAAATTAAAGATAAGAATGTGAATCCTGTGGACACCACTGTGTTTCTAAGCATCACGTTAGATGCCAAGCTTCAGTGGGGCCCACATTTAGCTAAATTGTCGAATAGACTTAGCTCTGCGGCTTATGCAGTAATGAAGATCCGTCAGTTAACTGACGATGATACATCTAGATTAGTTTATTTCAGTTACTTTCATAGTGTAATGTCGTACGGCATTTTACTGTGGGGAAATGCTGCCGACATTCAAACTATCTTTGTGCTTCAGAAGAGGGCTATTCGAGCAATCTATAACTTAAAGGCTGGTGACTCTCTCAGAGAGAGATTTAAGAATATAAATATAATGACAGTTGCATCACAATACATTTATGAAAATTTGATTTATGTTCATAAAAATACTGAAATGTTTTCAAAAACAGTGATATTCACAATGTAAACACTAGAAGTAAGAACAAATTAGCAGTACCTTATACTAGGCTCCATAAAATAAATAATTCTTTTAAGGGTCTGTGTGTAATATTTTACAACAAAGTACCAAATGATATTCAGAAATTAGATCTTAATAATTATAAAATCAAAATCAAAGAAAAGCTTTATAAAAAAGCTTATTATAAAGTGTCAGATTACATAGAAGACAAAACAGCTTGGATCTGAAATGCTCCAAGCACTCCAACAGCTATTTCTGTCTTTATTTAATTGATACTACATTGTATTGTTGTTTTGTATTGCATCATTTATTATTTTTTAAATTCATATTTTGTATTGACCTGGTAACGACATATTCTTTTTTTTGTGTGTAAATGTCGTTGCTTTTGTGCGCTGTGGTTTTTTGCGCCCATTCTTTGCCACAGTTAAAAAATAATGTCCTGAATGGGTGGTAGGTTAAAAAAGATTTGGACGATTCAAAGACTTATTAATTGAGTTTATTGAATAGAAATTGAACTAGAAATGATAACTAACGTATGAACATTTTGAATATCTTAATAAACAAAAGTCGTGCCTCAGCTCGAAAATGAATAGAATTCCACTAAGTATTAGACTTAGAATGACTTAAAAATATGCTTTAGTCGGTATGTAATAGTATCTATAACCAAATTCAATAATTAGTTTAAATTAAACTGAGTTTAATTTTTACCCGGTATAAATTAAAAATGGGTGGGTAAAATAGGTAAAAATGGGTATTTACCCACAAGTCGGGTATTTACCGGGTAAATGCCCATCTCTATTCGCATAACATTAGTTTAGTGCACGCAAATTATGACATCTAGACCCTTTAAAGAAAAATATTTTTTCATGTGGTGAACCCCTTATTTTCAGTTGGAATAACATAGTAATGTTAATTAAGAAACCACCCGATTTAAAAAAAAAAACAAAAAAAAATATTTTAGGCAAACATCGCGATCTTTTTTTGTTAATTTCTGGCAAGCCAGTAAGTAATCTAATCTTCAATCTTAATATGTAAGTAATGGGCGATTTTCCGAGATCAAAAAAAAAAGAAATTGGTTCGTAAATGACTTCATAGATGGCGCTTAGCATAGATTAGTATGGCGCTTAGTAAAAGGCGGGTTCATGAAGAGCACGTGTATGGCTGCGTAATATTTATTCTATTCCAAAATAGAAATAGGTTCTGGATGTCCTGAATATAAATAGGTAAGTAAATACTATTTTTTTATTCTTTTGGTAGAAAAGTAAAAGTGTAGAATTTATTACAGCCCATAAGTAGCCCAGCTTTAATAAAACGACATCTATCGAGTGTTTTTGAACTAATTTTTACTTTTTAATTTGGGCTGTCAGAAAATCGCCCATTAGATTCCGAAGTTTGCCTAAACAAAAAATGTGGCCAATCTAAGATGTAGCTTAATTTTTTAAGACCCCTATCAGTCTAACCCTATTATTTTCTAAAATACTCAATCAATCAACTTTTTTCAAATATAATTAAATAAAACATACCTGTAGATATCAGAAAATCACCAACTTTAAACAGCACCCATCCAGTTTAATATTAATATTCAAAGCTAAAATATTAAAAAATATTCGGATTGAAAGAAAGATGTTTGTTTTGCGCACGAGATTATAACTTTGGCGGTTTGTCCTCAACGACGTGTAATCAGTAAGTGAACAAAACAGGTCATACCCGATGTAGTACACATTCAACTGTAGTAAACAACCCGCTTCTCTTAAAACTACCCACATGTTGAAAATTCCATTTCACGCCGGTTGTTACTTAGACGTGGCCCTACTGTGCAGCGGGATAACCATAATGGGCGATTTTCTGACAGCCCAAATAAAAAAAAAAAAATTAGTTCAAAAATACTCGATAGATGGCGTTTTATGAAAGCCGACCCGTTCCTACCTAAGGGCTGTAATAAATTCTACACTTTTGCTTGTCTATCAAAAAAATAAAAACATGTAAAATATTACGTAGCCATACACGTGTTCTTCATGGAACCGCCTTTTACTAAGCGCCACACTAATCTATGCTAAGCGCCGTCTATGAAGTCATTTACGAACTAATTTTTGTTTTTTTTTTTTGATCTCGGAAAATCGCCCATTAGCGTTATATCTCAAGATGTACTTAAGCTAGAGTTCTCGTTTTTGTCTAACAAATTTTCTCTCAGAGTCAACAAAATCTTCCCTAAATTACATGAATGTAGCCTTTTTTCTTATACCTCAACTAGAACTTACATTTTGGAGAAATTTAAACGAAAAGTAGGTATTTGATTACTCGGTAACCACAGAAGGTAGAATCCTGGAATTTTCACTGTAAATTCGTAATTGAATCAACAAAAACTTAGCACAATAACTATATCAGTAGCGTGTCACGTTCCTGCTCATTTTAGGTCAAATAACTTTGACGAGCGTGACCCCAGCGGGATACTCCTTAACATGGGATCCCCCTTATCATTTCCAAAGAATAACTATTGATCATCAAATTTTGGTATTTACTAACAAATTTAAACATATTATCAACTAAATCGGTGTGTAATTTGAAGCCGATCTAAAGAGGTTATCCCGCTGGGATCACGGACACACAACAAAATGCAAAAATGGGCATTTTACGCAAAAATCACAGTCGAGATGTAATAGGCGTCTTAACTCAAATAGTAAGACGCGGATACTTTTGGTGTCTTGTGTTGATCCTACAAGCTGCTTGGAGTCGTGCCTAGGAGAAATAAGTATACACACGGAATGAAAAATGTACTTACCACAAGTATTCATGGACCTTCCAGGAGAAACTTTACTCTGCGTTAGACTATCCCTTTAAAACAAAACTACCATTGTCTCATTGTGAATCTAAAAAAAACTACATCTTATTAATGATTATTTTATTACTTGGCTTGATAGTTTTATAAAACAGTTATACAAATTAATTGTTGCTGTACAATTTCAAAGCACATTACACGTTTAAAACACAGTTTTCTTGATTACACTCTCAATGTATTTTTAATAGATTGTACTGTTACATTCATTGATTCATTCTTAATATCATTACAATTCAATTACTATAATATCAAACTATAGTTTTGTCCCTAGTAAATACAACTAAATACTCAGCGCTTATATGGAGCACTAAAAGATATATCACATTAAAAATATTTACGACAAACATATTACACGAGAAAGTCAGAATGCTTTTTGTATCAATTATACGAAGGATTCTAAGTAAATTCTAAAAATTAAAGTGAAAATTATAAATTGGCACATTTTTAAGCTGGTAAGATCTCTTATATACTACTCCGAGTAAACCGCCGCCCAACACTGACATTCATGATCTATCAAACCCTCTTTACAAGGGCGGATTTAGTTGCGTATTTTTGTGACCCCCAGACGGTATATTTGTGTACTGTAGAGATTCCATCACAAAGATCACAGTACAAGAAGCAAATCAAATTATGATAGTCGTTAAAATATATGAATCAGATAACAAAAAGGCAAAAACGGACGCTAATTTAGTGCTGGACATCTTTAACAGGAAACTTAAAAGAAAACTATCTTTATTAAACATTAAATTTTTCTATTGTTTTGAGACTTTCAAACCTTTCTACACATACTTGAACTTGTATAAATAAACTTGAAGTATAACTTAAATACTTTTCCAGTTTATTTCTAACAGTTATTGTTGGTTTTTTGCCTGTCCGCTCCTTGTGCCCCTCCCAGAAAAAAATCCTGGATCCGCCCTTGCCTCCTTAAAAGATAAATACATAGAAACTTAATTATCTTGTTGTGACACAGTTTACTCGGCGTCCATGAAGAAAGATCTGTATAATGCCACACGCGACCAAGGCATAAATTAGTAATACTCATATAAAACTGCTAGACCCATACCTAGCGTAAAAACAAAGATATTCCTGGGTACATCACGATTACTAGTGCCCAATAAATACTTGAGCATATATTCGTTATATTCTCTAATACATTATGACTAGTTCTTAAGAAGGAATGTATAAAAGGTCAATCATAGCCTTCTATTTAAACTGCATTACAATAGAAATTATTTGTGACATTTTTATTAATTGTAATAAAGCAGAGGCGTCGTATCGTAAAAAATTAAACAATTTGAATGGTGTGTTATCGTTACAATACAATGCTTAGAGGCAGCAAAAAAAAGTTTAACACTTTCTCACCTTTTCACAGTTGTGGATACTTTGTCCTATAATACAAGATTATCAACATAACCCATAAACGCTATAAACTTTCGCCTGTGTATTACTGTGCTACTGTCAAGTATAAGCACAACACATCGTAGACTACTCGTTTTTCGAGACTGTAATCAACTGCATAAGAAGTGCATAAGTTAGTACTAAAAGTGGTCAACCTTTTCGTTGTCGACCATACAATGATGTCCTCTAATATATTAAATATCTTACATAGGTATTTATGTACATTAAAACTACTAGGTAATTTAATGATATGATGACGTTAAATGAGTAATATCACGGTCAAAACGTATTCCACTTAAAACGGCACTAGATATATCGTGCATATTTTAAAAGGTTTGCAGGTGAACGATGAAAACTACGCGTGTCGTAGACTAGAACCATAAATTATGGCGTCATCATTTAATATACTTACAACATGAGGAACTCGTCGGGCGACCGGAGAACGTCATCGCAATAAATTCTAATTGCAAATTGACGTCGCACTAACCACTATGACGTTGTTTTGAAAATTATGAGGCAGTGCTACACAGTGATAAATGAACCTGTTACTACTATGTTCATGTTATGTGCTACATTAGAATAATGTTGACGTACAAAAACCTATTTCGTATAAACTTTAATTATTTTCAATACCATTTATACATCAATTCCGTTTATGTTCAGAAATTCTTATTGTCCGGATTCGATGTAGGATTACGCTAAATGCAAAACAAATTATTTAAGTACAAATTTATTTAATATGACGTGTGAGTCGTGATTTTAATATGTAGGTATGTATAAAAAAATATTTTCATAGCTTGATTCCCTAAAATTCTTTTACGACGCCCGAAACATCGTAAATCGTTTTGAATGTATGTATGATGTATGTAATTTGTGACATATGAGATTTTTCAATACCATTTGGCTTTTACACTATATTAATTCTAGTAATGCGTCCACTTACATGTAATAATTCGTATTATCAATCTTAAAATTTTACAATTTGTCATTTAAATAAAAATTGATTAAAACTCTGTACAGAAAATGGCCGATATTGCGACAGTTCAATCACATGATTAATAAAATTAAAATGTTATTATTAATTTGGTGCAGTACAAACAAGGACATTTGGAACAAGACCACAATAATTATTAATCAGTCAGACACCTCCAATTCTATCATAGTTATTAAATCTGGTGTGGATTATGTACTGAATAAAAGAACTTCACTGTTGATAAATTATAAAGATATTCTTTAGTGTTATTTTAGGCATAAAGTTAATGTTATTTAGGTCTACAGTTAAGAATTAGAAATGTCCGAACCTGTTACTTATGTCATTTTTACACAATCAGTTAATTTGTATGCATACTGCTACAACTGAAAAAGATTACAAATGAGTAGGTATGTTTAATTTATTGTTTGGTTTCTCTTCACAAACAGGTTTTCCTATTTTTATTAAAATTTTAGAATTTTGGTAATCACTTTATGCTATAAATAATATGGACTACGACATTAAATGTAATGATTCGACAAAAGACGTTTGCTTTAGTGTAAGGCGGCATACATACGAATACCATCGGTTAATTGATTCACAGGAAAAGTTCTCCCTTATAACTGGACGGTAAGTTTACTAGACTAATACAGAGGTTTAAATGCTCTACTTCTCACAATAGTTCACGCAGACCAATGGATATGTGGATAGTGATTTGCATAACCTTTTCCATTCACACTAATCATAATACTAATAATTACAAACATTAAAAACGAGATCTTTTGTGTTTCGTAAAAAGTGTTAATTTCAATTTTGTTGGACTTCTTAGTCGTCTTAGCAGACGATACTGGTTCGTATGGCAAAGTAAACAGCACCTCAATCATATTATTATCTCCGCCCTTATTCAATTTGGTTGAGATAGCTACAAAGGTAAAAAGTTTAGGTAAAGAGTACTAACTAAGCTAATATCGGGTAGTCTTGCTTATAATTTAAATTAGCCTAATGTTTATTTAAACAAAGAGCTTCGCTTTGAGAGCTCGATCTTTAAATCGGTATAGTCTTTTTTATATCATTTAAAAAGTTAATCAGGATATGCAGTCAGTGAACCAGCACTTTTTGACTGTCACACACACACACACACGCTGCCGCTAGTTTCTTATAGTTAGTTAATCCTCAGCTGCCCCCGTATTAGCCGCTTTCGATGACGTCACGCGAGCGAGACGGCGGCGCTGCCCACGTTCGCGCACACTTTCAGACACTTATCACTTGACTTTTTGACGATTGTCAGTGGTCGCACATACACTTACACTGGATCCTTTAGCAATAAATGTAGATTATCTTCAACTGTCCCCAAAAGTAGATGTCGAGTGACGTCACGGAGATGAGGTGCGGAAGCGCGGTGCGACCGTCACTTGTTCTTTTACAATTTACATGTCCTCTCGACGATCGTCAGCTGTCACACAGCCGCGTTCGACGTTCCACGATTTTCAACTGTCGAATGAGCGGCCGGCGGTGACGTCACGACGTTCTTCAAGTTACAGTACATGCCTGCCATGAGTTTCCATCACACACACGCACGTTCGACGTCCGACAATCTTCAGTTGTTCGTGTGATGTAGCAGCCGGCGGTGACGTCACGACGTTCTGCAAGTTACAATACCTGCGGGGTGCGATCGTCTCTTGTTCTTTTACAATTACATGGCTGTGACGATCGTCAGTTGTCAGTGACGTCACACGGGCGAGGCGGCGTGCATGCGGCGCGGGCGGGGCAGCGTGGCGGCGGGGGCGGGGGCGCGGGCGGGCGCGGGCGCGGGGGCGGGGCGCAGCAGCTGCAGCAGCAGACGCAGTCAGTCGGCCAGCACGATCTGCGCGACGTCGGCAAGGTCCTCCTTGAGCTTGTGGAACGATGGTCGGTCTTCGGCGGTGTGCCCCCAGCACCTTTGCATTACCTGTCCAAAGAGGGGCATAGTATATTCGATCACATATAAAAGTTAGATTTATGGGGTGGGGTTATAGCAATAATCACCACGCCAGCAACGACGGGTTGGTGCTCGCAGTACTGCAACCGGATATGACGGATTCTATCACCGCCTGCAGATGCTCATTTCCCTAACCGTACTCCTTTTATCAAGGTCCGCTCAGAAGAAAGCCGCAGGCTGCTGCCCTCTACCGGGGCAATGCACTTATTTAAGTGCTGGTGTCAAACTCGCCATGTCATAAGGTATTTACGGGTTGTGTGGTATTTCTAGGAGATATCTGTGCCATGAGATGTCCCACCACCCCTGGTAACTTACCGCCTCGCTCCGGGACTGCTTATTTTGTAAACCTTATTCGCAGCTGACCTGTATATCTACAGGTCGTTCCCACTATCCGCCACCTATGGCCACCGATGGATGGATGGATGGATAAAATCAGATACACAATCCCATATAAAATCTAAAAGGAATAGTGGTAGCGATGTGTTTTCGCCGAATAGCATTTTTTTAAAGAGCATTTCGTCCCGTTCACATTTTGCTCGCACACTAATAAACGAAATGAGTGCCTACTGCCTAAACATCTCGCTAGCTACTCTCTTTGTGCAGCGTTTTGAGAGTGTTGATTGTGCATCTAGTTTTTATATGTGATCGCTGGCTAAATGTGCTAACCGCACGAAGCCATTTATTTAAAGAAAAAAAAAAGGTGGAATGACGATCTGGTAAAGGTCGCGGGTAGTCGTGAAGTCCTTGTGGGAGTCCTCTGTCCAACAGTGAACGTCCATCGACTGATGATAATGATGACGAAGATGATAGTACTACAATACTTTTTTACATACATATAGGCGAGATCTCAGCTTCCCATTTGCTACTATCCAGACACATCTTTGGCTTAATTTACTCTCATAACGTTCTTTATACATGCTCGTCGGATTAAGGTACTGTTGGTGTTGACCATACTTTTTCACAAACAAAAATAAAATAATTAAGTAGGTACCGGCCTTATTTTTCTTTTTTTTTTCCAGTGAATCCACCTTATGGATACCCTACCCCCAGAAGAGAGGCAAAGTTATGTTGGGCTCCATCCGTTCCCCTTTTCACACTGAAAGCGTAATAATCAATCAGGGATGAGAGGGAGGGAAGTTTACCCTGGAGAACAGCAAATTCGACTAAAGTGGAGGCCGCGGGACCTGTCCATTACGTCAAGTAGGTACTGGCCTAGGCCTCATTGATATCAAATCACCGCAACAATTGATTGTATTTCAATACGCTCGCTAAGAAGAAACTAAAGAATAAATTAATACTTACACTATAAATTTCATTGCGACACCCTTTGGGTTTCTCCAAAACTTGCCCTCTTTGAACCATATCTACGACTTCGGAATTCTTCATTCGTCCATACGGCACTTTACCGCACGTGAACACTTCCCACATCAGAACACCTGCAATTACACAAATTATATTATTAACTAGCGGCCGCTCGCGGTTCCACCCGCGTGGTTCCCGTTCCCGTGGGAATATCGGGATAAAAAGTATCCTATGTGTTAATCCAGGTTATAAACTATCTGTATGCCGAATTTCATCCAAATCCATTCAGTAGTTTTTACGTGAAAGAGTAACAAACATCCATCCATACTTACAAACTTTCGCGTTTATAATATTAGTAGGAAGTAGGATATGAGCTTACATAATATAAGTGCAGTGTCGCGTAGCGGCTCATTAAAATAATACTACCAGCACCCCCTCTTCCCTTGGGTGTCGTAAAAGACGACTAACGGACTTAAATACTGCACATACATCCAACAGCATTAAGGGGCGACGGGCTCACCACCTGTCACGCTAAGCACATGTACAGTTGTAACTTGGTGAAACGTGGACTATGGCAGAGGACTGCTTTTGCGGTCCTCATTGCCTAGTCTCTGACTAACCCTTCGGGGATAATAGTTGTGATTATGTGTGTTTCTTTTATGTACGTAGGTACTTTTTGGTTTTGAAATAAATTTAAAGTTTATTTTTTAATTAGTATAGATAATTTAAATATAATGTAAATCTAGTACTTATGTTATAGTTTTTGTTTCTTTTGTACTGGCCGTCACAGAATATGTTAACAAATTAAGAGAAACCTGTTATTAGTCTTACTTATTGTCACGTATAAAAACATATTAATATTATTTTGTAACGCCGCTGGTTTCTTAAATAAATAAAATATGTAACAACATACCAAATGCCCACACGTCCGATTTGGAGGAGAACCTGGTGTAGTTAAGCACTTCGGGCGGCGCCCACTTGATGGGGAACTTGGTGCCGCCCGAGCTCGTGTACTGGTCGTCCAGGACGTAGCGCGCTAGGCCGAAGTCCGCAACCTAGGCAAGGGAAAACCAGTTAGAAGTCAAAGTCAAATAGTTTATTCAATACTAGCTCTTACCCGCGGCTTCGCTCGCGCACGTTTACTTTAGAACTTCTTTAACTTTTCTTTATACCACCACCACGCCACGTCATATGAAAAGACTTAAAATTTTAAAGAGGAAACATTTGATTTTTGTTTGTATTGAATAGGCTCTAAAACTACTAAACCGATTTTAAAAAATCTTTCACCGTTGGGAAGAAGAAGACACTATCTTTGGGTGACATAGGCTATATAAAAATTAAGGATCCTTACTAAAATTCAAATTAATTCCTTAAATCGAGACCGATTTAAAAAATTCTCTCACCGTTGGGAAGCTACACTATTTCCGGGTGACATAGGCTACATTATAATTTCAAAAAAATTAGGGATCCTTACTAAAACTCAAATTAATTACTTACATCGCGACCAATTTAAAAAATTCTTTCACTGTTTTGAAGCTACACTATCTTCGGGTGACAAAGGCTATATTATAATTTTAAAAATTTAGGGATCGTTACTAAAACTCAAATAAATTTCTGACATTGCAACCGATTTAAAATATTCTTTCACCGTTGGGAAACTACACTATCTCCGGGTGACAGGATTATAATTAAAAAAAAAATTAGGGATCCTTACTAAAACTTAAATAAATTCTTTATACATCGAGACTGATTTAAAAAAATATTTCACCGTTCGTTGGGGATACACTATCTCCGGGTAACAGGCTATATTATAATTTCAAAAAAATTAGGAATTCTTACTAAAACTCAAAAAAATTCCTTACATCGCGACCGATTTAGAAAAATCTTTCACCGTTGGGAAGCTACATTATCTCCGGGTGACATAGGCTATATTATAATTTCAAAAAAATTAGGGATCTTTCCTAAAACTCGAAAAAATTCCTTACATAGCGTGCGCTAAGAAAAGTTGATGTTAGAAGAAAATAATGTACTATGGCTTTGCAGAACACATCATTATCTACAAAAAGTGTCGCGATAGCAATGTCTAACTATTATAGTTACGTCACAATAAGTGTTAAAAGTTAGTTTAAAAAAATACACAAACATACACAAAAACACTACTCACTTTAACGACGTTTTCATCACCGACCAAACAATTTCTTGCGGCTAAATCTCGATGGATGTAGTTGTACCTTTCTAGATATGACATTCCTTTGCAGACCTGTAAGATAAAAACAAAGAATGTTAGTGTGACATTAAACAGTCGTTTATCTAGTACCGAGCGACGCCTGATCAGAAATCGCTTCATATTATATCTTTATTTCACAAGCGTTTTCCCTTGACCCTCATTTAAGTGATGGTAAATACGATAAGGTCGAAGATGGAAGCTCAAACAAAAAAATATTGAGTTAAAATATTATGTGTATTCGGTCACTATGTCATTGTACGTCTTTTTACATTTTTATTATTCGTCTTATGCGTAAGTAGGGTACACTGAGCTGTATGCACTTGTTTAGTAAACAAAACGGTTGTAATTCTGGTTGGGCGAGCTCCGCTTTATAAAAATTATGCACCTTAGTGCGTGAATCGCGGACATAAATACGTCCCGGCGTGCTGGCTGAGGATAGTACAACGTGCTTTCTGTCCTACTCACGACCGGCTACGTAATACACAATGAGTATTTTAATAAGGTACCTGTATGCACATATCTAGCAGTACTGCTGGCCCCAGCTGGTCTGGTGACGTCCGTCGTAGGTAGTTGAATAAGGAGCCGTGTCGCATGTATTCGGTCACAATGTAGATGGGGCGGTGTTTGGAGCAGACGCCGTATAGCTGCACGAGGTTCGGATGTTGGAGTTTTCTGAGAAACAGTATTTTAGAATTAGCAACTAATGGTAAATAACGTTAATAGTACCTACGCAAGATTAAAAAATCTAGTATTATGCATATTAAAAAATATTTTTTCGGTCAAATGTAACATGATGGTTGTGATCAAAATTACATTTAAAAGTAACACCGTTTCACGTACGATCGAGGAAGTTCCC
Organism: Scoparia ambigualis; assembly: GCA_963921215.1. Lineage (NCBI taxonomy): Eukaryota > Metazoa > Arthropoda > Insecta > Lepidoptera > Crambidae > Scoparia > Scoparia ambigualis. Next base: position 21,024,700 of record OY992510.1, on the reverse strand, counting down.
GGTCGACCATTTTTCGGCGATATTCGCTTGCACATAGGGCTTGGAACCGGTACTGAAAATACAGGTATTATATCGATAAGTACCGTATTTTACATTTCGGTTTCTGGATACCGATTCTTCTACGAGTACCGTATAGTACCAGTATCTATCTGCGACGTTGCCAGTCTGTTTGTGACGTGATAATGCAGCGCACTCTGTGCCGGCCGTGCGAAATGCAGTGCAGTTAGCCAATCCAAGCGCCACTTATTTGGGCCATTTTCAAATTCTCTGCAGGTAAATGTAACTTCTATTGCTAAAAATAAAAATTTTACAAACTCTCTAAACATTACGTTTTCCTACATCTATGCAGAATTGATATCCTGTAATTAGCCGCGAAGTTTATTAATAATTTTAGATGTTATTTCAAATTGAATGTCCTTAGGTAAAAATAAATACCACTATGTTACCAATACGAAGTATTTTTTATTTTAATAATGAACTAATGAATCACAAATATTTTGGTATCATTATTAAGTACTCTGAATAACATGCAAAATGACATTTTGTTATTATAGTTAATGTTTATAAAAAATAAATCTTATACAACTATATTACTTATATCGGTAACAGTGTGGTCACGCAATAAACACACGCGCCTCCTCCCACGATTCCCGGTCGACTGACTGGCGTTGCATCCCTCCCCAGGCCCCGCGAACTATCTAGAATGAACTCAGACACCACGCCAATATAACTGCCGGTACAACAGTAGCACCATCTGCTTTTTTGGGTCGAATTTTTTTTTATATGGACAGCGGGACAAACTTTCGAAAAATAGAATAAAATACATTTTATCACCAACTCGTGTTTTAAATAAGTTAATATGTTTTATCAATATCTGTATTTATATAACCCATTAATTTTTAAATTTATAAGTGTGGTATATAAACAAATTATTAACGATATTTGTACTGCCCTACTGTCTGGGACATAATGATTTTGTATGGAAAACAACTCTGTTACCAAGAATGACCATAATGTTACTTTAAACAAAGTACAAAAATATGAAATTAGACTACTATTTTTCATTTTCGATGCTTAATTTAGCAGTTTATTTTGCATTTATTTACTTTACATTTGCAGTATTTTCGTAATTTATCCAAAAAAATTAAACATGGTTAGGGACAAGGTTACCTGCAGAGAATTTGAAAATGGCCGATTTATCTACTAGGTATCTCCCGCTCGCACTAATGAATGTGGTTACTTCGTACCGGAATAAGTATTTGTATTATATCTGTATAATGGTACTATTACAATCCTACTTTTTACCGGTTAACCTATAATAATAATAATTCTTTATTTGCATCAAACACGGTATTTAAGATGGTAATTATACAATAAAAGTACAGTCGTGTTTCACCAAATTACAACTGGCATGCAAATATAATAATTGACAATTACCTTTTATTATGTGTAATAATCAAATTTAAACATTTTATTTAAAATGGTAAGTAAGTAATATTAATTACTAAAAACAATAAAATAAATTAATAATTCAAAAAAAAAATAATAATAATAATGAAATGGGAGCCCTAAACGTTTTGCTAGTCCCCTATATGCGGACTAGCGAAACATTAGTTGATACACACTCGATTTTGTACTGCGCTGCCATAGCGGCGTGTCGCATCGCTCGTGTTAAGTTTCCGGACACTGACCGAGCACCGCGACACCCAGCTGTCCCCGCGTGGCAAAAATATGCTTCAGAGGGGGCAATCATCGTCCACGAGTCATGCGTTTCGTGAACCAGGCCTTTGCTGGGACCGGGATTAGACCCCGGGACTACATAGCTTGTGTCACGGAGCGCATTGACTTTCTGAAGCAGAAAGTTTATTCGCTGGCAAGCCGTATTCGTCGCTATAGAGCGCGTGTTGATCGATATTGTCAAAATCGCCTCTTTCAAAATGACCAAAGGAAGGTGTACCGGAGTTGGGAAGGAACCGACCAATGTGTAAGCGACGGGCAGTGTCCAGATGCTACTACCATAAATAACTTTTGGCGTAGTATCTTCGGAACCAGTCGAACACACTGAGGGTGATTGGATTAGCGTCGTTGAGCGTGCGTGTGAATCTATCGAATCCATGGGGCCTGTGACCTTTAGTTCCGAAGACGTTAGTTGTGCGATCCGTACGGCTCAGAACTGGAAAAGTCCTGGACGTCCGGTCCAGGACAGGGTTGCATAACTTTTGGATAAAGTGGATTAGATGCTCACACGACTGCTTAGCGACGCAATTCCAAGAAGCCCTCGAGGTCGGTTCCTTGCCAACATTTATGACAACCGGTGTCACCTTCCTGCTCCACAAGTCCGGTAGTACCACGGAACCGAAGAACTATAGACCCATCACATGCTTGCCGACGCTTTACAAGCTCCTTACATCCATTCTGAGAATTAAAATTAATTCGCACATTGTTGCGCACAATATTTTGGCTCCCACTCAGAATGGATGTAAGGTTGGGTCTCGTGGTACTAAGGAGCTCCTCCTCATCGACACGACCATTTGCCAACAAGTCCGGCGGAACAAAGGGGCTCTCTCCACCGCCTGGATTGACTATAAGAAGGCCTATGATTCGGTGCCTCATACCTGGTTGGAGAGGATCTTAGAGCTGTATAAAATTAATACAACTCTGAGATCTTTTCTAGGTTCTTGTATGAGACAGTGGACCACAGTCCTTCGTCAACCGGGTGGTGGAGACAGCCCGTCCCGTCTGGTCCGCAGGACTTCGTAAGGATTAAGCGAGGCATCTTCCAGGGTGATAGTCTGAGTCCGTTGTGGTTCTGTCTAGCCCTGAATCCTCTTAGCACATTGCTAGAGGATTCAGGGCTGGGCAATCGGCTTAGGAGGCAGGGTGAAGTTATTTCGCACTTGCTGTACATAGATGACCTCAAACTATTTGCACCGAAACGTCATGAATTGGTGGCGTTGCTGAAAGTCACTGAGACTTTTAGCAGCGCCATCAACATGGGGTTCGGTGTAGACAAGTGCGCGGTCATGCACGTACAGCGGGGGAAAGTTGTAAATTCTACGAATTTGCAACTTTCTGAGACGATGACTTTCAGATCTCCGAAGCCGACACCTACAAATACCTTGGTATGTCACAGTCATTGGGTATAGAGAGTGAGGGTATAAAACAGTCGGTGAAAGAACGCTTCTTTGGTCGCCTGACAAAGGTACTTAACAGTCTTTTGTCAGGAGGCAACAGGGTGCGCGCTTTCAATGGCTGGGTTATGCCCTTACTGGTATACACCTTTGGCATACTAAGGTGGACTCAGACCGAGTTAGACGCCCTGGACAGAAAGGTTCGACAGCAACTGACATCACATCGCATGCTCCACCCACGCTCGTCTGTTATGAGACTGTACATCCCGCGGAAATGGGGTGGTCGAGGTTTTTTAAATGCCAAGACCCTCCACAACCGTGAGGTGTGCAGTCTCCGAGAATATTTCCTCAACAACGAGTGTGGGATGCATCGCGATGTGGTGTCAGTTGACAGGACCTTTACGCCTCTCTCCTTAGGCAAACAGAACTGGCGCAAGCCTCAGGTGCTGAGCACCGAGGATCGCAAGGATGTATGGAAGAGCAAGGAGCTGCACGGCCGGTTCTATCGGGCGTTAACAGGGCCCGATGTGGACCTGCTCGCGTCGGTGAACTGGCTACGATTCGGGGACCTCTTTCGGGAAACCGAAGGTTTTGTCTGTGCAATTGCGGACGAAGTTATCAAGACGAACAACTACCGGAAGTATATTATGAAGGACGGTACGGTCGACATATGTCGAGCATGCCGCTGTCCCGGAGAGTCACTCAGGCATATTATTTCCGGTTGTTCTCATCTTGCTAACGGCGCGTACTTGCACAGACACAATCTTGTAGCCAGGATCATTCACCAGAAACTTGCTCTTCAATACGGTCTTGTTGAGTCCGAGGTGCCGTACTATAAGTACGCACCTGAGCCAGTTCTCGAAAATGGCCGTGCTTTGCTCTATTGGGACCGATCGATTATCACGGACAGGACTATTGTTGCCAATAAGCCTGACATCGTGATAGTCGATCGGTCCCAGCGGCGGGCAGTGCTAGTCGACATCACCGTCCCACATGATGAGAACCTCGTAAAGGCTGAGAAGGACAAGCTGTGCAAGTACCTTGACTTGGCTTACGAGGTTACCGCCATGTGGTATGTTGACTCGACTATCATTGTCCCGATAGTCGTATCTGCAAACGGCCTAATAGCGAAGAGTCTCGACCAACATCTCAAGAGACTCTCGCTAGACGGCTGGATCAAGGGCCAGATACAGAAGGCGGTACTTCTTGACACGGCACGCATCGTCAGGAGGTTCCTCTCTCTGCAGCCCTAACCACCGGTAGCTTGGGCCCTGCCCCGCTGCTGGCGGCACCCTAGGTTTAGGTTTTTTATAATGTTAAATGTTTTATTTTTTATAGTAGTTTTGTTTATTATTTTATATAGGATATTATAAAAAACCTACACTTAAGAAAATAAATAAACACGTGAATAATAATGAAATCAAAATAAAAATTAAATTAAATAAATAACAACTAATTTTAATTATATGTCAAAAAATTCCTTGAGATTATAAAATTCATGTTCAATTAACCATTTATTCAACTTTGTCTTAAGTAATTTTATATTACATTGTTTCATATCATTAGGTACTTTATTATATATTTCAATGCACATAACCAAAAAACTCTTGTCATACTGTCTTAATCTTTTACTTTGTTCAATTACCAATCTGTTTGGATTTCTTTTATTTCGTGGGTAAATATCACATGCTTTCTTAAATGACTGAAGTGATTGTTTTACATACACACAAATCTCATATATATAAAGTGACGTAAGTGTTAACAATCCAAGCCTCCTAAACAATGACCTACAAGATGAATATGGTGCAATGCCGTACAATGCTCGAATGCACTTCTACTGACATTGGTACTGTTACCCCACATTATTATGCCATATCGTAATATTGAACCTACATATGCATGATAAGCATTGAGTGCTGTGCTGAGATTGGTAAGTTGTTTAACCTGCTTGAGAGCGTATACAAATTTATTAATCCTGTCACAAATACAATCAATTTGTGACTTCCAATTAATGCTTCGGTCTATTATTAATCCTAAAAACTTTGTCTGTTCCAACTTTTCTATAATTGTGTCATTGTAATGAATATTCATGTCAAAATCATTGTTATTAAAATTTATATAATTAGTTTTAGATATATTAATTTTTAAGTTGTTCATTTCCAACCACTTTATTATGTTTGTTACAGTATTATTAATGTCATTTTCATGCTGTTTAATTGTATTATTTTTTCTACTTGATGTCACAACAATTGATATATCATGCGCATACAGAACACACTTATGTGATGTTGCGATAGTAATGTCATTAATATATATAAGGAAAAGTATTGGACCCAATACACTTCCCTGTGGAACACCGTATAGATTCGTTCTGTAGTCAGATGAGAATGACTTGATTTCGTTTTTTTTACTAACTTGTGTAATTTGCACACACTGCTTTCTGTTGGCTAGGTAACTAATCATCCAATCTAGAACTATACCTCTGATGCCAATTGCTTCTAGTTTTTTCAGCAGAAGGTCATGCGAAACATAATCAAAAGCCTTCGATAAGTCAAAGTACAGTGCAGTAGTAAAATGTATCATGTTGAGATTTGTTAAAATTGACTTTAGTAGTGAACATATACCGCAAGCGACGACGACTTATTTTTTTGAAAACCGTATTGTTCTTTAGTTATGATGTCGTATTTATTGCAGTATTCCATTAGTCTTTTTTGCATACATTTTTCAAATACTTTCGCTAAAATTGGAATCAATGTAATTGGACGATAATTATTGATGTCATTTTTGCTCCCTTTTTTATACGAGGGTATATTAAAATTACTGCTATCAAATCGATACCGGTACCTTATTTAAGTCAAAGGTACCGGTAATTGAAAATACCGGTATTCCAAGCCCTGCTTGCACACAATCTACGCGCACGCTACGTACGCACGCGCGGTTCGAATGGAGCGCAAGCGATTATAACCGAAAAGTGGTCGTCGGGAACTCCTTCGACTGTACAATGTCCATCCGAGACAGGGTCCTTGTTGGCCTCACACACTCTAACCACCTGGTTTTTTTTCATATATATATTTTTTTTTGTTATTTTATAATTTTCATAATGTAGGTAAGTACTGTTGATATTTTGTTTATAATTCTCTGTTTTAATGCACAATACAGCATTGTGTAAATCTGCGTGTGAGCGTCAATAAAAAAAATTCTTATTCTTACAATACTGTACTGCTTCCTCCATTACAAATCTATTCAACACCTACTGATTGTTAGTTGAGCCGTGTTGTGGCGATTCATTAATAGAATACTATAAACCCATGTCTTCCCTTGGGTGTCGTAAAAGGCGACTAACGGACTAAAGACTGCACATACATCCAACAACATAGAGCGGCATAGGCTCACCACCTATCACGCTGAGCACATGTGCAGTAGTTATTATTTGGTCAAACATGGACTGTGCCAGAGGACTTCTTTTGCGGTCCCCATTGTCTAGTTTCTGACTAACACTTCGGGAATAATAGCCGTGAATTATTGTTAAAAACATTTTAAAAAATTACTGCATCCACACCGCAGTTACTTTTTGTGGAGCAACATTTGGAAAAAGTAGAAACATTTGATTTTTATATGAAGGTTACTCAATATTATAAAGTTGCGAAATGAGGCTGCACACAAAGTAACTCCACTCCGGTGACGATTTATACTTTCCATCTGAGGTAAGTAGTTTTTTTATAATATATACATATAATCACGACTATTATCCCCGAAGGGTTAGTCAGAGACTAGGCAATCAGGACAGCAAAGCAGTCCTCTACCATAGTCCTTTTCACCAAAAAGCGATTGCACATGTGCTAAGCGTGACAAGTGGTTAGCCCATCGCCGCTCTATGCTGTTGGAAGTATGTGCAGTCTTTAGTCCGTTAGTCGCCTTTTACGACACCCAAAGGAAGAGAGGGGGTGGTAGTATTCTTTCACCGCCACGCGACAAGGTTTTTTTATGGGGGTAAAGTTACTCGCGTCCGTAGGTTTACCCTTGAGACCCTACACGTGACCCCTGGGTGGTGCTAAATGAGTGACACTAACTGAGTGGTAGAGCCACGCTGCGTTGTAGCATGTATTGGGCCGGCTCGCCCGGCGTAATACGAATATTCGGCGTGAAATAATGGCACTTAGTGCTGTTGTGTTTCGTCCGGCCAGTGAGGTTTCCGGAGCCCCCCCCCCCCCCCCCCCAACCCCTCACAATTCCTATTCCTTCCTTAAACCTACTCCTTCCATAAAGGCCGGCAACGCGCCTGCGATTCCTCTGGTTTTGCGGGTGTCCATGGGCGGCGGTGATTACTCTCCATCAGGTGACCCACCTGCTCGTTTGCCTCGTTCTTTTATAAAATAAAAAATAAAATAAAAACGTTTCGTTAACTCAAAGTAACAGCAAAGCGGGGACTTCTTGGCGGGAAAGTGAAACGTCATGTCTGCAATTTTGTTTTATTTTCTATAATTTGTGTTGGTTGAATATTAATGTGAAATAATGGTGGATTATTTACTGTTAAGTGTTCGTGAACGTGCATGAGTGTTAGCAAACAAAACAAAACAAAACAGTGCAACATCACTTTTCAAATTCTCTCAAGAAGTCCGTGTGAGACTTCAATAAAGTCCCACAGCTTATTGAGTCGAGACTCAAACTCCTCGAGAGGAGTTTGGGGGAAAATCATTTACCATTAAACGTTCATTATCACTCATTATCATCCACTTAATGTAAAGAAAATAATATTACTATTAAAAACTTGACACTGGCTAAATGTGCTGATCGCCATTATTGATGAGAAAAAAAACAGCAAAGCGTGTCATCATCATCATCAGCCTATAAACGTCCCACTGCTGGGCACAGGCCTCCCACGTGGACAATGGCACGTGTGAATATTGGGCCATAACCCACCACGCTGGCCCAATGCGGGTTGGTGGGTTTTAACGACTGTCATCTTACGACAACAACCGGGACCAACGGCTTAACGTGCCTTCCGAAGCACGGGCAAGGGCAAGCAGAGCGTGTACTCACGTCATAACCTTAGCCTCGTCAATGAAGTCGTCCTCCGACATGGTGCCCTCCTTCATCATCTTGACGGCGACGTCGATGCGCGCGCGCCACCGGCCGCGGCGCACCACGCCGAACTGGCCCGCGCCCAGCTCCTCGTGCAGCACCAGCTCGGACGGGTCGATCTCCCATTTGTCTGGTAAAAGGAATTGGTTTTAACCTACGATCACATAAAAATTAAATGTACAATTGGCTACTTGACAGTTTTCGGAAAAGTATTTTAAAAATTACAAACGCTTATTTTTTACCCCGTACAATAGGTTTTTTTCTTGATAAAGCTTCATTTTATAGAAAAATAAAATTTTCGTGCGAAAACGGTTGGTCAAGTGACATTTAGCCCTGCGACGTCACACCACAATAAAAAGACAAATGTATCTTGAAACCTGACAGATAGTTTTGTTTAATTTGGGAAATGTGACGTTACACGAAGCTCAATCATGGCCGCCCGTGTTTCGGGTCTTGTAATCCACAGATAAAAAAGTCGCAAATTTATTTTGTAAAAATAAAATATTTAGAAATTACCTTAACAAAAAAACTATTGGATAATTATCTTTAAATTATAAACTACCATATTCGACATATTTCATATTTTATTGTTACAACTGTCAAATAGCCAATTGAGGAAGTTGCCGGTCGACCACTGTTTCATACCGGCTGCATGAGCTGAATCCTTTCGCCTCGACAAAAAAGACAAGGATTGTCAGCTGACTGACGTCTCACTTCACTGGTAAAAATCGGTGGAGTCGCCGGCTTACTTATAATATGTTTTTTGGACAGTGTTAATTCGAATTAAGGAGGTTTTCGGAGATTGTTAGCATATTATATTTATGTTAATATGACTATAGCTCGTTAGATTAGTTGTAAAGTCTTAACTAAAAGTTAGTTAACTGTTTTTTTTATTATTATTATTAGTATTGACGTCAATAAGTGCCTGTAAACGTTTACATTGAATAAATAATTTAACTTTGACTTTGACTTTAAATAATTGTGGATACAACAAGACAGAAGAGTACCGTGTGAGAATCCTGCGGTGGGCGGTGCGGGGCGGTTTTGGGTCTTGAGCAAAGGCCGCCGCTGTTGTGCTAATGGTAGTTGACGAGCTCGGGGATGCTCGGATGGAAGGGCACTGCTATTGCGATCTTGAATGCCTAACGTGTCTGTCTGTCTCTGTCTCTCTTACCGTGTGAGAATCCTGCGGTGGGCGGTGCGGGTCGGTCTGCAGGTGTTGCCTTGAGTCTTGAGCAAAGCCCTCCGCTGTTGTGCTTGTGGTAGTTGATGAGCTCGGGGATGCTGGGGCAGCAGTGTTTGTCCGATAGGTAGAATTCGCCGCGGCTGCTGTGCTTTATGTGGTAGTGTTTCGTTTGCGGGTGGTTGCTGTAAGTTGAAAGTACAAGTTTCAAGATTTGATTTCGTTCATTCAATTTGGGCTACTATATTTGAGCACTTATTAAAGTTGCTACGCCATCGACTATAAAAGTATGTGCAGTTAGCAACACGTCGCCTCAGTGCTTGTTTGGCCAACAGACCATTTGGGTAATTTTATAGGAGCAATGTTTGTTTGTTTTTTTACATGTAAAATTCAAAGTTTTTTTAATTTTTATAGATTATTACATGTCCAGATGTACCATATTTTTGGAAACTACCATAACATTACTCCTTTGTTTGAGTCATAACATAAGAAAAACAAAAAAACATTGCTCCTGTAAAATTACCCAAATGGTCTGTTGGCCAAACAAGCACTGAGGCGACGAACAGTTAGCAGAGACTATTAGAGATTCATCTATCCGTGCTGGGTGTTCACGTAAACGAAGTCGCGGGTGGGTCACTAGTCTATACTAATATTATAACTACTGGTCCGATTTGAAAAATTCTTTCAGTGTTAGATAGCCCATTTATCGAGGAAGGCTATAGGCTATAATTTGTTTAGGTACAGGTACGGGCGGGTCGCCAGTTAACTAATATAATTATTCGCCTTTCATTGTTTTATATTGGTGATTACACCATTTACCAACTGATTAACCCTTAAATGCATGAATTAACCAAAAATTTTTCTTTGGTTTTAACGCTTATATCAAAGGGTTAAGGTTCAAAGTATGATTGTAAACTTTTGGCAACATTATGCATTTAAGGGTTAAGAGGGTTTACGCATTTTGGTTTTCCATACAAACTTCCACGTCGAAATTTTTCAAAACTATTAAGCCAATAACAATGAAACTTTGCATGCTAAAGTAACATACAGAGATCTAAATAGTTCGTTGAAAACATTTTTAAAAAACATTTAAAGAACCGAGTTAATGCGATTTTAAACTTTCTATAGTGGAATTTAAATCGCAATAACTCAGCTAAATAAACGTTTTTTAAAAATGTTTTAACAAACTATTTAGATCTCTGTATGTTACTATAGCATGCAAAGTTTCATTAAAATTGGCTCAGTGGTTTTAAAAAATTTCGACTTGGAAAGGACAATGTTCTGCGCCCATACATTGTTAGCCTAAGAACCAACAATTATGAAATATTCTTTTCTAGGTTCAAAATTGCAAGTAAATGACTGTAAAAACAAAGATTTTTGACGGACACTCCTGAGAACCTAAACATCAGGAAAAGCTTATAATTATTTTGAGGTTGTGTTTAATTAAAGAATTCGAGAAATGATGTTTCACTGTTTTGTTTTATTTGCCAACACTCATGCACGTTCACTAACACTTGAATAAATCCATCATTATTTCACATTAATATTCTACAAAACATAAATTATAGAAAATAAAACAAAACTGCAGACGTGACGCATTACTTTCCCGCCAAGAAGCTCAGAACGACAACTTTTTTTTTTTTCTTAACCAAGGATAGGTACTAGTCCTTTGGTCGTATTATTAGAGTTCATTGATTATGCTTAAACTGATGATAATGATGAGGGATGATAATATGAACGTTCGGTTTAATGCTAAATGATATTCCCCGCAAACCACTTGAGTTCCAGTAAAGATGTGAGACTTTACTGAGATCTCGCACGGACTTCTTAAGAGAATTTGGAAAGTGATGTTGCACTGTTTTGCTTTATTTGCCAAAGAACGTCAACTGCACAACCAGTGTTGCCAGATCTTAGAGCCAGTGTTCCCTAATAACTGCCAAATTCCGTATGAAATCTGTATACGAAGTTTTATTTTATTTGAATGCACAAAACAGGTTAGACATGTAAAATACAAACAAAAAATATTTTATCCTAAGGTCTAGGTTGAAACTCTAAGGTATGTATATACATACTTACAACTACCTATATATATATCAATGAAAGTAATAAGATAATTATGTAATAACGGCAAAAACACACTAAAACAATATGGATGTCAGACAGACACAATAATGATTCATTCATAACAAAGTGTTTTACGTCTTGCTTGCACTAACACTAAATAACACCATTAACCCTCTCTGGCTCCCATTCTCATATTAGCCGACCAAGAAAATATCTCAATGGGAATCCTCAATGCCATAGTTTTTACTATGCAGTTTGCTGGTTCAGTTCTGTAAAAATCTATGAAAATTAAATACGACTTGCTAGTTTAGGCAGAATCAAATAAAATGTAACATATTTCTTAGGAATAATAAAAGCTATTAGTAGGTACAACTTATTAAAAGTTATTACTCATTAAAAGCATTTGCCTGAAAATTCCGTATAAAAATCCGTGTGCATTCATTGTCCGGTTTGAACATTGACATTATTTTACGGACAAATCCGTATATATGGCAACACTGTGTGCACCGCAGATTAGTAAAATTCTCCTCATTGGAAAAGCAAAAGAATCTTGAGTCGACTAACATTTTCAGTTTGGATTAAAATGTGATGTATCGTATTCTAATGATGCTTGGAGTATTTGGCACTAAGTATATATCGAGTCAGCCATGCATGCATAAATTTATTAGATTTATTTGTACCTACATATTATAAATATTTTGGTCACAAACCTTTAATTCACTGGCTGAATGCACTGAACTCTCAATACCCAACCCATAAAAAAAAACTCAATATTATGGTCCAAAACGTTCTTTTTATTATTTGGTTACTTGTCTAGAAGTGTCCGCCAAAATCTAAATACTGTTATCTGTCGTAAAAAATAAGCTAAGAATTATCATGTATGTTATGTTTGTGTTGGTTCTTAGGCTAACTTCAACAATGTCCTTTGTATGGGAAACCGAAATGCGTAAAACCTTTAACGCAACTACCAGTACTTTGAGATAAAACAGTATTTTAGTAACGAGACAAACTAATCGAATAGATCCCGTATCGCGTAGCTGTGAAAGAATACTACCACCCCCTCTCTTCCCTTGGGTGTCGTAAAAGGCAACTAACGGACTAAAGACTGTACATACTTCCAACAGCATACGGCGGCGATGGGCTCACCACTTGTCACGCTGAGCACATCTGCAGTCTCTATTTGGTGAAAGGTGGACTACGGCAGAGGACTAATTTTGCGGTCCTCATTGCCTAGTCTCTGACTAACCCTTCGGGGATAAAAGTCGTAATTATACGTATGTATGTATGTACTTACACTTTGGTAAACAGTGAAAGAGTGTACATGCCCCTGGTAGAGGAGTTCCTGACGACAAAACAGCCTTCTTTGTCCTCCTGCTTCAGAAGTGACTCGGCACGCTGGCGGGACATCTCGCCAACGTACCACCTGAAAATATAACGTTGTATAAGGTTCCCATTGCTACCTGTATCTGTTGTTAGACAGCAGTAACTTGCAGGTGTTTAATATAGGTACACATACGCTGAATTGCTTTTAATTCGACTGTTGCGTATAATCGGGGAACTTCTCGTTCACCACTTTTCTGCGATTTTCGCATGCGCTCCATTCCGACCGCGCGTGCGTACAGTCACGAGCACAAATATGTATACACTTTGACTCTTATTCCATTATATTAAGAGTTTCTCGGTCGTACTTGAAATAACATTGAAAAACAATTAAAGTTTTTTTTGCTGCTGTGTGCCCTTTAAGGGGGTGAAAACGAAAAAATTTGCTTTTTTTTTTTTTTTATTTTTTTATCCACAACAGGTAAGCGCTTGGCCTTCATCTCACCTGCCCCCTTACTCTTGAAACCGATCGTTATTGGATCAGATTGGTATTGTGAAATTTCGTACTTTTAAATTAGGACACCAGCGCTAATATTGGATGAACTAAATAGCATTAAGTTTTGTATTTTTTTCACTCTATATCCGCTCAATATAAATCCATATTACCTATGGTATCGTAACTTAGGAGTACGAAATTTCACAATACCAATTTTTATTTTATTTTTTAACAACTTATTGATAGGATTTTTACCAATAGACATAGACAAGGTATTGGAGTAAGTTTCCTACAAAAAAAATCAAAATGATTCAACGATACAAACACGATTGAACTTGTCAGAATGATCATCACTATCGTAAACAGAAACATTAAAGGCCGCCCACGCGTCTAATTTCACTACTATCTGCGGCATATTAGGTAAGTGAAATTATGTTAAAAATTTCTACATTACTCTTGCTTCGTATGTGGGTCACAATGAGTGAACAATCAAATACAATACGATTAAACTTTCACTCTTTAAGATCGATAAAAACTTGTCAGTCACTGACATCCATTCTTGAAGTACACTTTGAATAAAAAGTCAACCCACGTGAGTTATTCATAGCGTGAATTAACATAAAGTGAAGCACTTGAACGAACATGAAATATGATTCATACATACACAGTTACTAACTTATTGTTATCGTTGATTAAAATCAAATTATTTTTATTTAAGTAGACATACTTAATTGATAGAAATTTTGGAATTGTCCAAAAATAGTATTATGAAAATATTTAGAAAAAAATTGAAAAAATTCTACCAGCGGCATTTCTCACAATACGAATTGAACCTGGGAGCTAGTTTATTGTATAATTTCAACATCTATCGCAATACCTTCAAGTACTTACATTTCATCGCTAGTTTGATTATTATAAAATTAGTTTTAAATAAGCAAACTAGCACAACAAAATATTTATACTTCAAAGGTATTGCGATAGGTTTTGAAGTAATACCTGACTCGATTGTTATAAGTCGCGGTATCAAAGCCAGCTTTTACTCACAGTAAAAATTGTCGATTTATTTATAAAGTAAGTGATATGTTTTCTTACAGTATCATAAAAGGGCAATTAAAATAATGACAAAGTGCTAAAAATTTACAATTCTGAAATGCTGCACTTAACAAAATTATTAAGTGAATGATTACTTTAACCTTTTAACAAACTGTACGTAATAAAACAAATTAATGAATGATTACTCAAAACTTTTAAAAGGCTCAATTTGTAATCGCCTGTAAATTTTTTATGGTCCTTTCACTTTTAACATGAAGGTATCAATCAGAGGTTAGATTTCATCGTCGCCGTCGTTGGAAAGAAGTAAAAAGTAGGTATACTTACTCATATTTCTGCAACCCCATCGTTTCTCTCTCTTTCACGTAGTTACTAGGTATGTACCCAATCGCACTAAAACAATACAACCAATATTAACATGACGCACGGCCTAATTTCTAACTTTAATTTCACTTTTGTTACGGTCACAAATGATACAAATTATTATAACGTGTCTTATTTTTTGGCATTGTAGTTAACTATTTCTATAGAACTATTTTGATTAAGTAATGTTACATTTTTGTTTACTTTATTTAAAAAAATGTTATATGTTCTCACGGTAAGTGATTTTTGTTAGTTCATAATGAGATTCATTTACCGTGTAGCGTAGCGGTGAAAGAATACTACCGCTCCGTGTCTTCCCCTGGGTGGCGTAAGAGGCGACCAACGGACTACAGACTGCACAAGTTGTGGTCTTATAATTAGGAACGAGTAGTGTTCAATTCAATTTTATGAAATCTAGTTCAAATAACTTTGCACTGATTTATTATCAATTGCTTTTAACCACGTAAAAATGTACTATCATCAAGACTAAAGTTGCAACTCAGAATATTTTATACAAATCATATAAACTTTTATCATGTTTCAAGACAATAAACAAACAAGACATGGTATTTGCAATGTAACTGGCCGCTGGACAAATAATTAGGAACGCAATGTCATTTCGTTTTTAAATGGTTCTTAATTCAATTACTTATGCTGAAATTTCAAATTATGCTATAATTTTATTATTACAAAACATGGGAAAGCATAAAAGTTGCGATTCTTCGACAAGAAAAATTATAATTGCACTTTATGAACGTAATTGGTATTAAATACAAAAAGATTGCTGATCATATAAAATGTTCAAAAACCAAAGTTATAACGCGGTCAATCACTTTAAGAAATTTCCCACTATCAATAATAACGTATCTCGAAAACCAAAATCTCGGAAAACGACATTTCAAGAGGATTCTATGAATGTTCGGGCAGCAAAGGCTGACCCTTTAGGGGCTCAGAAACGATAAGTTGAAGGGAAGTATAAGGCAGCAGGCAAGGAGTATCCGCACGTACAATTCATAGACGATTTAATGATGCAAAATTATTTGGAAGAATCGCACGGAAAGAACCGCTCGTCAACAGGCAGCACTGACGAGCGAGACTGGATTTCGCTCGAAAGTATGGCAGCTGGACGGAAAATCAATGTAAAAATTAATTATTTTCTGATGAGTCAAAGATAAATAGACTGAGTTCTAATGGTAAACTGTATGTGCGACGTCCTGCAAAGCAAACGTTGAATAATAAATACACCACATAACAAGTAAAGCATGGAGGAAACATTAAAGTTGGAGATGTTTCTCTGGATATGGTGTAGGCCCCGTGAAAAAAATTGAAGGTAATCTAGACCAATTTAAATAAAAGAACATTTTGGAAGAAACAATGCTTCCTTACGCTGAGGAGACGTTACCAGTGACCTGGACAACATGATAATGACCCTAAACACATTGCCCAGTCTGTTAAAAAAATTCTTAGGAAGCAATCAGTTTTGATGATAGACTGGCCTGAAAGTAGCCCAGAACTGAATTTCATTGAAAATTTGTGGCGTGAAGTGAAGAGGAGCGTATCCGCTAAAAGAACAAGTAATCTTAAAGAGCTTTACGATGCGTTTGTGGAATCGTAGAACGCCATTTCTATTGAAACTTGCCAAACTCGATATTAGATTATAGCCTCGATGCCTTGTCGATGCAGTGCAGTAATTTGCAAACAAAGGTTATCCTACCAAATAATTATTTTAATTTTTATAAACTACAGCGATACCTTCTACATTCACGTTATTCAATTCATTAAATTTAATTGTTATAAAATTTAATAATATTAGTTTCAGTTTGTGTTCTTAATTATTTGTCCAGTGATTAAACGTATTACAACATGAGTTATCGACCTTTTTATTACATGAAAATAAAATAAAATGTCATATGATTTAGTAAGTCGGGTAGGTGAGTGTGTTAGTGACGTAAGTAGTTCATGGCATTAATAAATAATAAAAAATCGATTATGTGTCCTGCTGATTATGTTGCTGTCCTCATTGTCCAGTCTCTGACTAACCCTTAAGGGATAACAGTCGTGATTATATGTATATAATGAAGATCTTAACCTTATGTTAAATCAGTTAATAACTTACCCATTTTCATCTTTGACTTTCCACCAGTGTTCTTGGGAATCATCCATGACGTCATATTCGGACCCCTGTAATGATAATAAAGTTTTATAAGAAAAGTTACTAACTGTATAGAATGTTTCAAACCCCCGAATAATGGTACTTAAATCATTGATCATTCAAGCCAATCTCAAAATCAATAAAAATAAAACAACAGATTTTTACTTAACTACTACCAAGAGTAGATTTACCAATTAAGATTAGGAAACGCTAGACTTGGAAACACCGAGTTAAAGTCTTGTCATTATTATTAAACGTGACGAGTTTCTTTAATTACCTTTTCTAATGAAAGGTCGCCGGTCTCTATGGCTTTAAAGGGATAGAGGGCGACGACCACTTTGGTTCTTTGCTTTTCCTGGAAACAAAAAAAGATCTCATAAATAAAATAATTTTTTTGATGTTATAATTACTTTTTTAATTAAGAGCCGTTGCTATGGACATTTAATTGGCGCCCTCTAACTAAATTATCAATTATAGCGTACAACATTGAGGTCTGAACAATATTTCAACAAAATATAGAGTTCGACATTTTATTATTTTATAACAATTTAATATTGCATATTTGCTGTCCAGTGTATATTTTATAGGGACTTATGTGTTTAAATATATATTTTTACTTTATTAAAGGTGCTTAGAGTAAGACGTTGCTTTCGGCATAAGCGACAAAATATTATAAGGAAGTAATAAATCTTTGCCATGAACGGAGTAAATTGCAGACTCCATGGAATGTCAAGAGTAAGATAGAATAGCTGCAACCCAATCTTGGTCAGACATCTCACACACGCGAAAATGTACCTACACGCTTGTGTACACTTAATGTTATAATGTAAAAAAATAACTGATCAGATCAGTTTAAAGTGTCCACTAACTTTATTGCATTTTAATAAAAGGTCGCAAGCCTGTCTAAAGCAGATCTATAACCTTGAAGCCAATGTTTATCACCAAGCAAGATCAGAAGAAAATCTCATTAATTTGGTTTTGCGTAATTAAAATTCTGGTGGAGAAGTGAAAACAAGTCTTAAAATTAATATGCCACCCAAACATCCCTTTCGTTACAAGGGTTTTTAGGAATCAAAACTCATTCAAAATGTTACAAACGGAGTGTTTCATTTTCTCCTTCAATTGAAGGAGAAAGTTGGATTTTTTTTTATTTGGCTTTATTAAGATTTTGAAGGTTGCCAGTGTCCTATAATTCTTTACTATGAAGACACTCAACGTTAAGGACCTAGTATTAATCATCATCGGAAATTTCACTTTCGCGTAAATATAATTGAGATACTTCGATCACAGTTTTTATATGGTGATCGAAATTGTGATATATAAATGTCTGACAAAGCTGTCCAAAAATATCCAACGAGCATTATCAAGATGTTAAAAATGTAGAGACTTAAAACTTCACGGTAACTGAACACGTACACTTGGGTCAGTAACTAATCAGTGGACGAAAGTGCATGATCATAAAAACCTCTCCACTGATTGTCCCTATCATCATAATACAAATGGAGGTAGGTACGTCACGCGATTCTAAGGAATACAAAAACTTCCCGATTCAAGTTTTTTTGACGACTGATTTAACATATTATTGTGGAGTGGAAATCCAGTGAATATTTAACTTAAACCACAGTTCAGTGAGTCGTACTGATATTTGAATAAGTGACAATACGAGGGTGGAAGAGCTACCGGTCAGCTCGTTATCAAGCTTGAAATAACCCGAACGAAATGTCGAACAAATCGTAGGCAATATTAGGTAGATTTTAAGCCCTGTTTAAAATGAGGCGTTAGTAATGCATTTTAATTATCAAATTAGTGCAGCTAATTATTTTAGCTCTCTAAAAGTACCCATTAAATATTACACTCTAAAACAGTCAAATTATCAAAAAGTTGTTGGTACGAAAAAGTATATTATAACTAGGTTAGGCTGTATGCAAAGTAATCTAATAGTATATTAGGGCGAAAGAATTCGTGGAAGGTGTGAATTTAGGTACAGACGACAACCGGTCAACCTACCACAAAATTTCAAATTGAGTCAATACATTTTAAACTTTATAAATTGGGTATAAGCTTGGTATCAATATCGATCAGAGAATTTTGACAGTTTTGGGTAGGTTAATAGCCGGCGAGTGTACCTACATTAAAATCTGTGTAAACAAATCTAATACTATGGCAAAAGAATTAGTGGAAGGGAACCCTTCATAATATATTTACCTTATTATTTACCTTTGGCTTCGCCGACGGAGTCCCGGGAGGGGCGCTCCCTCCCCCCGGCATTGAGACCGCCGCTGTGACCGCTGTGCGGAAAAATTATCGTCAATTTATTTAATACATAATTAAGGTACACTACAGAGTTTTACAGAGACCTGCGAGGTCAATGAATAATTTCTTAATAAAAATTATGAACGATGTGAACTTGGGCTAATTATACAGATATTGGCTTTATAGACGCAATACAATACGCATAATACAATATTATTGTATCTTGATAACCTAATTATGATAGATGCCCAAATAAGATTTTAAAATCCAAATATCAGAATACTATATTTTTTATTAAACTTGGACAAAATATAAAAAAAAAATATAATATTATAGATGACTGTAATAAAAAAAACTAAATCAGATTTTCATTGTAACATACCTAATTTTCAAGTGTTTACCCTACTTACATCGATATTAAAAAATTATCTATACCAAACTATCTCCTAGTGCGATGTAAAGGTACGATTTATAAAATAAAATATATTTCCTTTTTTAATGTTTGTTTTCATTTCGTGAATAACACCAGAATATTTAAACAGTTCCGACTCTACCAACTGCTTAAAACTAGTTTTGGTAATTTGGTTAAGTTATTGTTAACAGTGTTAACACCACGCTAATTAAAAAAACACTTTAAGGTAATGCTAATGATGTAGTTCAGTTAACAAGTTTACAAGTAGCATTTAAAGCCGAAGTGATTATTGCCAAACAGTTGAAAATTCCATAAGAATTTCAAATAAGAATATTATCAAGAGCTTTTAAAAAAAATGTTAAAAGTCATCACAAAAACGTAATCAAAGCCAATGAATGTGTTATTGTTGGTGAGAAACGCTTAAACTTGATCATTTCAAGGAGACGCGAGTTGTTATTGTCTGTGGGAAAACGATGCATGAAGATGAACACTGGCGCTAGCGCTATTAGACGTACACATTAGCATGTAGATAACACTGCACAAAATCACTGGGTGGCATTACACAAACGCATTACACGACACCTGACCAAGGAAAGTTGCAGTGAGACGAGTGAACGCAACCGGTAGCCGCGAGGCCACGAATAGAGGTCATCTCGATTTGTCCGTACCCTCTAACGCCGGGAGGAACGAGGAGAGCGACAGGCACGGTATCTTGGACTTCTTCTTGGTGACCATGGCTTCGTCTTCAGTCTTGCTCTGCAACATGAGAACTGTGAACGCCGGACGTCCGCGCGCGACACCTGGCCCCGACTGGCGAGTAACGTCACGACGTGTCAATGTACCGCTCTCGAGATAAAGCGAAATCCACAATAGAGCCTCGGCGGCGCGGGCGGCGGCGACGCGGACCCGCGCGAACGGCACTTTTTGCTACATTTTTTGTCGGTGTGATTCAATACCATAATGGTGCCTTAGTGAAATCGCACCTGACAAAAATAGGTTTGTGGAATAACTTGTATCTATTTAAATAGCACGGCTAAAGGCGCGTATCGTATGCGTTGACAAAATCGAAACGCCACATTTACTTCTATTTAGATTTTCAGTGACCTACTTATTAAGTGTTAACTACTTATATTGTAGAAAAAGTCGGGAAATGTATCTATCAGACATCTAAAAATATAATTTCCCTCCATTAATGTAAATATGTTACGATAAAATATTATTTCATAATAATCGGAATAACGACAGTTAAACTTAATACCTTATAATAAAATACTGAAAAATATAGAATAAATGTTATTTAGGGAGAAGAGATAAATAATATTTCAATATATTAAAGTTGACTATAAATAACATTATTTTTATATGTATAAACTTTAGCATGATCCATGCATCCACTATTGATGGAAATGTTACATAATATATTAAATTATGTGGATTGATATTACAAAACTTTCTTAGGTAGGTAAAACGCAACGCATCGGTAGAGGAAACAGAAAACAGTAAATGGACAATAAACAATAATACAATAAATTATTGAATAACGCATCAATGGTTTTGCTGCCATAGGAACAAGGCCTTACGTTTGCAGAGACGAGGTGGCCAGGGCTTCAAAGATGGTCGCACGCGGCCTACATTCACCATTCGATGCGCGCGCGCAGGCGGATAAGAGGTCTCCCTTTCACTTCTCTACAATCCAATAGGTGCGAGAAAGACAAGCAATTTACGTCACTAACGACAAATGGACTCGCTCGTATAGAATCATAGAACGTATGGAGCCTTCCGCGGAAGCCTATCGCCACCGAACCAGACACTGTTTATTTTTTCTTGTCTCGTCTTTTGATTATACGCAGATAGCATAAACAGGAAATATTATGCCGAAAAGGATAAAGTTGCATGACTGCCGGCAAAGAATTGAATTTAAAATTGTGTTTTAGTCTTGTTTACTTTTTATTTGCGAAGCGAATATTAATTTTGCTTGCAATGCTTCAGCCCAACTTCTACAATAATTGATTTAAAACATAATTAATATAGCACAACAACTTCTGTCTGGGGGGGGACCTAAAACCGTTCATTGACTATGTAATGACTTTTTTTTAAATATAAAGGTTTTAAGAGGCCTATTACATCTTGACTGTGATTTTTGCGTAAAATGGCCAACTTTGGCGTTATGGATCTCAGAAACGAAAATACATTAACAATTATGACTTATTGAATAGTGTAGAATAGCTATTGGAATAGTGCTTAGCGGCCTCGCTTTTTGTAAATTTTGCTTAACTTTTTAATTAAACCCAAAATTGCAGAGAAAGATTTTCATAAAGTGCGCGAAGGCACTTTTTTGAGCTCATCGATTGAACTACTGTTCTAAACAAGTGAAATAAAATAATTATAATGTTATCTCTTATATAATCGAATAATGCGTAGCGGCCTCGGAATTTTTATATATCATTGATTTTATATAGGAAAAGAATCTTATTCTAAACCAAAAGCTTCGAAAATTGCTATAAATTAACTGTGAATATCTCCTATCTGCGATAATATTATTGAGCAAAATTTACACCAGAGTAACTGTTACTTCATGAAGAATAAACATTTTATAATGAATTTATTATCCTATTTCGATAAAAACGATAAATACAACTGCAAAATTACTACAAAATGCGATGCGCCGGCCGTCCGAATTCAACTTATGCTCACAGAATGGATATTTGTAATATTATGCACAAATTTATTATCCTATTTCGATAAAAACGATAAATACAACTGCAATATTACTACAAAAAGCGAAAATAGGCATTTTACGCAAAAATCATATTCGAGATGTAATAGGCCTCTTAATGATTAAAATCATGTTAACCCCTCCAGAAAGCTCGGTTGTGACTAGGGATTTATTGGCCCTTTAGTACTTGATTTAAGAGTATTGAGATTTTTTAATATAGCCATAAACTACTGTCAGTTGTGTTTTGTCTATTTCAAATTCTTTGTCCATTTTTTAAGTACGAATGTTAGGGGAATGCGATGTAATTGCTGAGAGTTTTTTAAGTTCTAAGAAATATCATCATCAGCCTATAAACGACCCACTGCTGGGCACAGGCCCCCCACGTGAACAATAGAACGTGGGGATATTGGGCCATAACCCACCACGCTGGCCCAGTGCGTGTTGGTGGGTTTTAACGGCTGCCATCTTACGACAACAACCGGGACCAACGGCTTAACGTGCCTTCCGAAGCACGGAGGAGCTCAAGATGTTTTTAAATTTGGTCACTCATCCAGCGACCCGGCATTGCGAAAGTTGCTTAGCGAGCAAGATCGCAAGCCGAACGCGCTAGCCGCTGCGCCATCGAGCTCCCTAAGAAATATAATTACTCCCAATCAATACCCATGAGTACAGAAATCATCTGTATGGCCATCAGTCCAGAAGAAAAATGATGGGATTCAAAAGAGAATTAAGCAAAAGTATTTTGACTTTGGTATTCCATATTTGCATAGGAATAAGGCAAGTAACGAAAGGACCGCACTACGCCAACGCCATGGTGTTACTACAATCAAGCAATACAAACACATTGCACACGATAGCCTTATAGGTGCTTCTAATGTCACTACATACCCAGACAAACTAGCATAGGTCTTTAAAAACGTACTCGTTTTCGAAGAGTATACGAAAACCGGGTACACACTGAGTTTCCCGGTGACCACTGACCCAATAAAGGGTTAGAAACATCAGGACTAAATGAAACTCTAAAATGTAGTAAATAAACGCGAGTTTCATCCGTAAAAATTGTTTCATTTCAAAAACTATCATCGTCAGCCTACTGTTCCTACTGCTCAGAGAAATTCCCTTATTGGGGCAATTGAGGCATAACCCACCGCGGTGGCCCAATGCTGATTGGTGGGTTTAACACGTTGGTTGCCCATTCACACGACGTCGCGTGACAAACAATTGAATTCCAATTGTGTCTGGGAATGGGCATTTAAAGGGTTAAACGTCTGCTATCTTAAGATAACATCCGGGTCCAACGGCTTTACGTGCCTTGATGCCTTCCAAATTGCTTGATCTCTATATACCCCTAGAAAACCTCCGGCAATTGTTCACTAACTACGGCTTGAGTAAGTTAACCATTAGTTTTTGACTGCCCCTAAGCCCAGTTACGATGTAAAGGCGAAATGCGAAAAAAAAAGCTACGGCTTGAGTAAGTTAACCATTAGTTTTTGACTGCCCCTAAGCCCAGTTACGATGTAAAGGCGAAATGCGAAAAAAAAAAGCTAAGTCCTTCTTTAAAAAAAACACGGTAACCAGACGGCGCCCTATGGAAGCCGTTCGCTTGTTTGTCTCATTAGAAATATAAAAGAAGTTACCTTCAAACAGAAAAAGCAACTCACAAAGGCATGAAGCGGAGTCTAAGCAAAGGCAAACTTGAGAAAAGTACTTTCAGTAGAACTTTAAGTCGTTAGCACTTAGCGAACTTGTTAAGTGCCAACATAAAGCAATGCTAGGCATTACGGCGAGAGCTACAAACTTAGCCGTTCACAAACGTAATTAACGAATGTTGTATAAGAAAATATTTCACCTTTCGACAACACAAGTACCGCTTAAGGTGTATTTTTCGATAAGAATAAATAAAGCATTTTGAATGCAATATAACAAATTCTTTTAAAGGTTTATGTAACACCGTTTCTTATTTTGTAACTAAATGTAAGCTTAATTTTGTAAATAAAAAAAATCAGAGAAGCATAATATTTACACACAGCTTAATTCAATTCAAAGTTTATTTCAGACAAAGTCCGTAGAGGGTTAGTTACAAAGGTACTTAATTCTATAGGTTAGTAAACAATAATATAATTACACAAAATTACTTACTTAAATAAAATACAATAACTTAAATAAAGCTTAAGGATATTCTAATGCCTTCTGCGTAGTGTGTTCCTCGAAACTTAATTAAGAGGTTTGAGGAAGACTTGTTCTACCTTGTGCTTCCTCAAATCTCTAAATTATATGATCTAGTAGTAGTAGTTTCACTACTACTACTTACACATTCGTTTGGATATTTTCTTTATTAAGTTTTGTATGAAACAGCTGATTTTTTTTTCGCGATTTCAGAGTTGGTCCCATAGTAAAAGTTGTTCAGTTTGATGGTCTCTATCTACCATTTTCTGGTTGAGCTATTAATTATGTTACAAGTTGTATACGCAGCTAGGAGACAG
This sequence comes from Scoparia ambigualis, assembly GCA_963921215.1. NCBI lineage: Eukaryota > Metazoa > Arthropoda > Insecta > Lepidoptera > Crambidae > Scoparia > Scoparia ambigualis. The sequence continues at coordinate 20,999,995 of OY992510.1, read as the reverse complement.
CAATCCCCACCAGCTTTAGGAAGAGACTCTTACTTGCAACGTCTTAATAGGCTTCTCCTACTGCACGAGTATCTCTAGCTAAGTCCTGCGGGCCTAGCATGCGCAACACGAGAAAATTTTCTCGACCCGTTTTCTCGTATTATGTCTATACACGATATGTCAAAAATAGACATAAGTTTTTGCTTGTCTATGGTATTTTTATCTACAAACCCTAACATGCAACATAATTTTATCGAGATTTGACAACTGTAGCCGAGATAGTTTGTCGTTCCCGCCATCGAAGGAAGAGAGAATATCGTCCGCGACATATCTCGTGTTGCGCATGCTAGGCCGACGACAACATTTCCAGTTACTGCACGCTCTTTACACACCTTTATGTGAGGCAGCAATTCTCACCAACTTTGATGATGTCTTCCTTAACGTGCCCGACAACGGCCAACCTTGTAAGTTTTGAAAATGGGAGCGTAAATGGCTTACTTAAGGGAGTGACACTTGCGTGCGACGTCGTTAAATGGCTGCTCCTTCTGCACGAGGTTCTCCAGCGGAGGCCTGACTGACGTTCTTTGTCACTGCACGCCAAGAGACGAGCTTTTCATATAACTTGGTGATACAGCAATCCTCACCAGCTTTAGGAAGTCTTAACTGCGACGTCTTTAATAGGCTTCTCCTTTTGCAAGAGGATCTCCAGCTGTGACATGACCGAGGCCGACGTTTCCCGTCACAGCACGACCAGCAACGACCATTTCCCACAACTAGGTGACACAGCAATTGATGGTGAGCCATCAGCTTTAGGAAGACTCTTATTTGCGACGTCTTTAATAGATTTCTCCTTCTGCTCGATAAACGCAAGCTGAGGCCTGACAGACATCGACGTTTCCCGTCAATGCAAGCCCAGGGTCAAGCCTTGTACCTAGGCGACAGCAATTCTTATCAGCTTTGATGATGTCCTCCTTAACGTGTCCGTCCGTCAACGGCCGAACTTGTTTTATTAAACTGGGAGCGTAATCAGCTTCAGAAAGTGACACTTACGTGCGACGTCGTTAATAGGCTGCTCCTTCTGCACTAGGATCTCCAGCTGCGGCTCCGGCAGCGGCCAGACGGTGGCGAGCTGGCAACCGGGCGCCGACCGACGCTCCCCGTCACAGCACGACCAGCGGCGAGCGCTCCAAGCGCTGGGGTGGTACTGCGGCCGGCGTACGTTGCACACACATACTGGGAGAGAAGAAACATTGATAGGAAGAACGATGGTTACGCGATAGAACGGACAGGACGCATTTGAAAGCTATAGGTCAGAGAGTGCGCACAGAACTCACTGCGTTTTTACATCCGTTTGCATCCGGCCTGTATTACTACTTTGGACAATTATTGTAATTACTAATTATAAATAAATCCTTTGATAGTCATGGAGACAATATGTGCCTGATTTTTATAATTAGGATTATTTCCGGAAAAGTTTATCAACAAACAAACAATTTACCGTATATTGTTAAAATTTCGTATTTAAGGACGATCAAGCAAATCATTGATATTGGGCACAATATGCTGCTAGATGGCGTTCAATGTATTCTATTAATCTGACAAGTAAAGACAATGTACATGTTCACAATACGGCTAGTTCACATTTGTAAATAAAATAATTCTTATACAATCTGTCCCGGGAAGTAGTAATCTAACTTTAAGAGCATGATCTATGGATAATTAATTAACTAAATTAACTATCAATTAACTTAACTAATTAATTATTAATTACATTAACTAATCCGACTACCTGACTAGCCGCGCTACGCGACCGCTGTGAAGGGGTCTCTTTGTTCAACGATAGCATCGGAAGTAATAGACGTACAGTAACAAACTTACCCTTGTTTTGTAGAATAGATAAAATACTAGTAATACGGTGCAAATAAAAGATACTTTAATGACCTTGTTTTTATGATATTTTAAAATAACTGAAGAAGACGTAAAAAAATTACATGTTTTTTTACTTAAATCAATCCTTACTCTCTCGAAATGTATAGGGCCCGTGTATGTTTGCTACTTTTTATATAGTTAATCTTGTTAGCTATCGAATGATATCAAATAGTTGCTTATCAGTGTCAAGGTGCCCATGTTATCGCTTTTTTTTAAGGAAGAGGTCAATACTAAAAATAAAAAACTTAAATTCTTGTGATTTGGCGAGAGGCGGGTCAGACCCTTGATTTGAGGTAGTTTTATCGATAAAATTATCCATAGATCAAGCTCTTAAAGTTAGATTACTACTTCCCGGGACAGATTGTATAAACATAATTTTAAATAATACTTACAACTCCTTATAGTGTGTATCCAATGCAGCCGTTCGCTGTGATCCCTAACTATAAGGTACAACGTGTAGTCGGTGTTCTGCTCAGTGTAGCCCACCTGCGCACAATCTGTTTTATGAACACGCACATTCACACTATTATCATATATCAATTTATTATGTTTAAAAATAATAATAGCTCGGGGAGACAAAGACAGAAAGTGGACACTTATCAGAATTCGGAGAGTGAAAAAATTAGTATCTCAGATCATCAGCCTATAAACGTCCCACTGCTGGGCACCGTCCTCCCACGTGAACAATAGGACGTGGGGATATTGGGCTATAATCCACCACGCTGGCCCAATGCGGGTTGGTGGGTTTTAAGGACTGCCATCTTACGACAACAACCGGGACCAACGGCCTAACGTGCCTTCCGAAGCACGAAGGCGACCAGGCATTGCGAAAATTGCTTAGCGGGCAAGATCGCAAGCCGAACGCGCTAGCCACTGCGCCATCGAGCTCCTCCACCATTAGTATCTAATCTATGATATTAGTTTAAGTCTAAAAATTCTTCATTCTTCCTAAATGTACTTGTGCCTACTATATTAGGACCTTCTACCATCACTGTAAACTGTAGATATTAAAGCCCACGTTTCAACATTAGCAGCGGCAATTGAGAAAACAAATTGCAATAGCGGAAAAACAAAAACTAGAACTTTTAACTGATTAGTGGCAAACTTGTAGGCGCTGGCTTTCGACAGGAGACATCAGTTTTTCAAAACTGCACTCAAAGCGGACGAATTATTAAAACGCATTAAACTAATTTGAAAACACCGCTGTATTATCTGAACTAGGTACCTAATATATTAAAGTGTGTCAGGGAGAGAACTAACAAAATATAAAAGCAATTTAATACCTGAAACGGATGCTTATAAAGGGTGTTCTCGCTAACTCCGTCGGGTATTTGTTTGCTGAGCTCGCCCAGTTGCGCCTGCTCCACGGTGTGGATAAAGTCCGTCGGGATCCGGCCTCGTTCTTTTCTTTTCTATAAAACACTTATCATGTTAACATACGATATTCCCTGAGGTAGTAAATTTTTACAACATTTCTTCATCATCATCATCATCATCAGCCCATTAACGTCACACTACTGGGCACAGGCCTCCCACTGGACAATAGCACGTGGGGTTATTGGGCCATAACCCACCACGCTGGCCCAATGCGGGTTGGTGGGTTTTAACGACTGTCATCTTACGACAACAACCGGTACCAGCGGCTTAACGTGCCTACCGAAGCACGGAGGAGCTCGAGATGTTTTTAACTTGGTCACCCATCCAGCGACCCGGCATTGCGAAAGTGGCTTAGCGAGCAAGATCGCAAGCCGAACACGCTAGCCGCTGCGCCATCGAGCTCCTCCAACATTTCTTATTTGAGCGTTATTAACGCAACATCAAATATTACGAATACGATATAATCTTAACCGCCTCGGTAAAAGTGCTAAAGCTTTGGCCCGATCTCCGGGTTTCAATTCCCAGGTCGAGCAGTGTGTTTCATATTTTTTGAGAAAGTATTCAGTCAGGTCAAGAGTACCCTAAACCGACGAGCAAGTATGGAGAAACGATATGAGAATAAGGGTGGATTCGACAAAACTGGAATAAGGTCTTATACCTAGATTAAGCGCCGAATTTGTATAGACTAATCTCGGAGTACCTAAGTCTTATTCCAGTTTGGTCGAATCCACCATAAGTGAAGCAAAGGATTACGTCTGTCAGAAACTCAGGATCGTACCAAATTGAAAGCTAGGGTGTATGTATGTAAGTATGTATATTAAGAAAGGCTCCGAGTTAAAAAACCGCCTTTGGTAATTAACGATACCTATCTCAAAGTGATGCAAATGTTTCTTACATTTCGATCTTGACTCGAACACGAGTTAATTCTAATCTAACAGAACAGAATAGATCCTCTTTTCCCTGATTGATCCTCAACGCCCTCAGTTTGTATTTTGTACACAAAAGTCCAATCTAAAAGTAATTTTCTCAGTCAGTGAAAATTTGTTCTTAATTAAAGGGACGATAAATCTCAAATGGATGATAACATTTTCCAGGTCGACAATTTTCAAACAAGCACCAAACGTTTGATGCTGTTAATTAGTTTTTTAATTATGATAGCATACAATAAAACTAAATTCTATCTACGACATTGATTCCACCAGACTATTCATACTATAAGTACTCGTTCAGATAAAGCAGAATTGTCTCCCAAGCTTTAGCGCTTCGGGGGAACAATTAATCATCCGCCACAAAAAAAAAGGTAAAACCTGATTCACGCTACGATTCCTACTAATTGAATTCCACAGAACTGAAGCCAGCGCTCGGATTTCGCAGATGCAGTGGCACAGTCCGCTTGCGCTGATGCATGAAAACGGCTGCATTTCCATTTTAATGGAATTAAGTTTTAACATCGCCCACTAGCGATGGCTAAAAGACAGGCTATAGAAATGTTCATCGTTTGCATCATCATCAGCAGCAATGATAGTCAGCAGTCTATAAACGCCCCACTACTAGGCACAGGCCACGCAGACTTATCCTACTAATATTATAAACGCGAAAGTTTGTAAGTATGGATGGATGTTTGTTACTCTTTCACGTAAAACCTACTGCATGGATTTGGATGAAATTCGGCATACAGATAGTTTATAACCTCGATTAACACATAGGATACTTTTTATCCCGATATTCCCACGGGAACAGGAACCACGCGAGTGAAACCACGAGCGGCCGCTAGTTATCAAATAAACAATAGCACAAGGGGAGATTAACAAAAGCTACCGGAACCAACGCCTTAACGTGACTTTTCAAGCACAGATTTAGTTAGATTAGCGGTTAAGTTTTAACAAGTAGTCAACTGTTTTTTTTATTAGTTTTGACGCCAGTAAGTGCCTGTAAAGCTTTTATTGAATAAATAATTTGACTTTGACAGAGGAGCGCGTGATATTTTAATTTGGTTTGGTCACCACACACACACCCAGCCTTTTGTAAAGTCGCTCAACTTTGAAAGTTGTAGCTCAAACGCGCTTAGCTTCTGCGACAAAGAGTTCTTTTCATGATCATATATTGTTTTTTACTAGCGGAACGTTCGCGACTTCGTAGGTACGCGTGGACCCCGTACGACACCCGTGACGATTTTTTAAAAATATTATATACTTAGCCTATCACTATATCACCCACTATCACCCGAAGAAAGTGTAGCTTCACAACGGAAAGAATTTTTCAAATCGGTCTAGTAGTTTCGGAGCCTATTCAATGCAAACAAACAAACAATCAAAACTTTCCTCTTTATAATATTAGTATAGATATACCTAGATGAAACCACGAACGGGGACACGAAATTGAAAATAGAAACAGCTTGCCGAAGGCTTATTTTGCCTCGACTCACTGATAAAGTTCTGTAATCTGTATGACAAAATTAGATCTATATATTTTATAAGCTCAATTATATTTTAGATTTACATTTAAACCTTTTTGTGAACCGTTGTGGTTGGTAATCAATATTGAGTATCGAGATAGCTCAAAGAAAAAAACGTCATTGAGTTTTGTTTTTTTATTTTGTCTTTTTAGAGCAACCAGATGGAAAACAATCATACGGTCCGCTTGATGCAAAGCAATAACTGTAGCCTATTATAAATATTGATGTTGTAAATTGCATTCTCACTCAAGTCTCTTATCAATATCCAGAATCGATTATCCTAAAAGTTAAATTTTGAAATGCGCAAATATTGTGCCGTGTGCTTTACTTACAATCACAACTTTTTGTAACAATCTGTTACACGAACCTTAAAACCTGGTCCGTATCAAAGAAAATCTCGACTCGTAACAATAATCTGACTACTGGTATGTTGAGATAACGACCATCTTGGGAGAGTGCCAACCGCGCAGTTACCGCCCTGCAGTTTAGTTACATATGACACCAATTACACGCAAAGTGCCCTTAAAACCTTCTATAATATCCTTTAATTGATATCTTGTACAATAACACCGCCCCAATAGCGAATCTGGCTGGAGTCCAAATTGGAAAAAATATACACTGTAAAGTTTTAGTACACCTAAAGAAAATTCTAGAACATAATTGAGTTGGAGCTTAAAAATAAAATTGTGCTAAAAATACTCCATCGCCCCCATATCACCAAAGCTAGCAACAAGGCAAAATCAATCTGTAATAATAATTCACACAAGAACAATTTGCAATGTATTCCGTTGATCTGTCAAATTAAGCTAATACCCAGCCCATACGACCCCATTCGGGACCCGGTAGTTGGAGTCCGTTCATTGAAAGGTTTCATTATATCGCTCATTTCCTGGTTACGACTGACTACCACTTGTCAGTTGTCACAGGCAGATAGTCATTCTCAACCACATCACTTGCCTGAATCAAAATGTAGGACAAAATACATGAACTCTCTGGATATTATAAATGAGATAATGTGCGTTTGTCTTTTTACGTCATTTCGGATCGTGTCGTCGGATCGAAAATCGACATAGTTCTTTTGCACAGACACCGATGAAATACTTTAACGAGAGGGCACTGGCACCCAACTGACAAAGTCTTTTGTGACATATCCTATTTCACACGGATGAAACCGCCAGCTAAAGCCGGTTGTAATTAAAAAACAGATAACAAAGGTACGAAAACCAGAAAAACGAATTAGAACGAATTCTTATTTACACAGTGTATGGTATAAGAGCTACGTAACGTAGCAGGACATTTTGAGGGACGGCATTTGGTAAACAGAACCCGCCGTTCGCGTCGGCTGCGACACGAAAATGGAGATAAAACAAAAACGCCACACAAAAGGCGTATTCGCGAATGGAGCAGCGGCTGGTGGGTTTTAACGAAACAACACGGGCGACCGAGAGCCGGGCCGACCGAGTCTTTTTCAAACAATTAGCAAGAACTCGCTGCAAAGGGCTCTCCATTAAAATTGCTCACAGAGGGGCCACGGCGACATGACTGCACACACATTAGGGGCTGCACACCCCCTCACCGACAGCGGACTATTGCGGAGGGCAAAACACTAGACTGACGAATATCACAACTATAAACTTAGCCGTTGATTGCAGTTAGTTTTAGTTCATTTAAGAGAACACAGGCGAAGCCAAGGTATTTTAGATTATTATTATTATTTGTTATTTGAAATCAAAGTGTATTTTGGGTGAATAATAATCATACGAAGTTATTTTATAACAAAAAGTTAATTTCGAATGTCTTTGAAGTGCATAATTAACATTAGATGTTTTAATTGAAGAGTCTACGTATATGGAAATCGACAATCGGAAAACAGATTTATTGATCGATTCGCTTAAATGGAAAGACAGCATTAGGTTTTTAATAATCAAACCGGCTTGCGTAATTGTTTCAGCTTTTAGACAAAAGTTATGAGATAAATTAACCGCACAGTTTAGATAAACGAATAAAGTACGATAACATAATATTAATGAATTGATGGATTCAACACGATCTGTAGAATTTCTCACTAAACTGCCGATCCGGAAAAAGGCCAATAAGATAACAAATCAACAGTTAAAACCATTTTTAGACTTCGTCAAACTTGTGCGTAGGTTGATACTGAAAATGGAAGGCACAGATACACACGGCACCACTTCGTTGCCTTTTATCTTTCTTTATTGCGCATAAGCGGAGACGTTCATTGATTTATATGGACGTTTTATATGAGAGTGGTCAGTGAGAGATTGATTGGTTGGTATTTACCAGTGTTTGATGAGCCGAGGTGAGAACTTAGAGGTGACGGCGGCCGACGGCGGCGGTGCGGAACTGGTATCACCGGGCGCGCCGGACGGCAGACACACCCAGCCCGCGCATGCGCCGCAGCAAACCACCCCACGCGATAGGGTTGCTTGCTCATTTTTTAGTTTTTTATTTTTATTGTACTTGTACTGCTAAGTATAGCAGTGTGTGCGTGTATAGCAGTGGCAACTGCGAGTTGTGCCCTTCGTGCAACGAGAAGTGAGCGAGCTCGACAGCTCCGGCTACCTATCTGGACAATAGGCAGTGAACTACACGTGTTCACGGGGATACTCTCCCGAGACACTAGTCTTATGAGTACCGAATGAAGAGCGCGCTGCGGCGGGCACTAATTTGGCGTCAAGACCTAACGTTGGTGGTCTCCTGCGCAAGTGTTCTACTGGCGCAGGGACGTCTGGCACTTCTTGCATAACCTAACGGTTGGTCTCGAGGTGCCAGTACAAATAAACTTAGTGAATTAAGGAGAGGGGATGTACTTGTACTGCATTTTATTATGTACCTATGATGGATATGGAACTCATTACGGGTTAGAGCGGTTTGCACCGAATTTTCCTTGTGCTATTTTTTTGTGGGTAGGCCTGAGTCCAGCAGTGGCTGAGCATTTATAGGCTCGTGGTGATAGATGACTAATGAATACCAAAATTTATTATGTTCCACAACTTTCGGGCGTAATGCCAATGATGAAAGAAACAGAAGAGCATGTTTATAATGCAACCGAAATTCAAACCAAACAAGGAAGTGACTTTTATAAACTTGTTTCCTAGGGTGAAATAATACCAAACATGTTTCCATATTTATAAGGTGGCACTGAATTAAGCACGGATATTTTAAAGACAGGTCATTTACGCCTGAATAAAGTCCGAAGCCCAGCAAATTTATACGCAAGTTATGTAGAAATTAACGGCAGTAATAATTACCTATTACAGAATATAGACAACATCATACTGTTTCAACTGATTGAGTACACTAAATATGGAAGACTTAATATTTTAGTGTAAGATTTAATTAATGTAGATAAATTCACACGCAAAAATATAGCTTGCCTAAACCGGGAATATGAGTGCAAAAAAAACTAGCAGATGTGAAATTACATTTTACAGAGGACTGAGGCAGCCCTACCCTATAGCCACCCTGTACGCTATATTAATCAAAGCACCACCGAACCACCGAACTCTAATGCCAGCTGTACAGTCGAGCGAGACAAGGCAAGTACACTGTTCATTGACGATATTTTAAAAAAAGGTATCTAGGTGTAAAAGCAAACGATAAGCACCGAGATTCAGTGCTGTGTCGTCCAGTGAGTCTTACCTATCTGTGGTCTTACCCGTGTCTCAGTCAGAATGCAGGCTGTCATACAATCGGTCTATTGCGTATTGTAAGACCCGGTAGCTGACGTCGAATACAGAATACTGAGACCAGGTGGCTAAATGTCTAACTTCAACACCTATCGCAGTACCTTTTATGTACAAGTAGTACATTGCTTTGCTAATTTGCTTATTTAAAACTAATTTTAAAATAATCAAACTAGCGAAACAATGTACTTCTACTTGAAAGGTATTGCGATAGATGTTGAAGTTATACAAATAAGCCCCCACAATATTGTCGTTGCTGCCTATCTGTCACTCTAACAATTAGCAATTTGAGATGCCTTTAATCAATTGATATTATACAGTCAAAGTAGAAAACAAAATAATTTGAAAATAATCATTTTTTAAATCTCCTACCGGTAAGAACTTGGTCTTCATCCAGCTGATGTAAGTGACGATAAGACCAACGGTGGAATCGTGCTTTACCCTGAACCCGCGGAATGCACGACCCCTATGAAACAGGTTTTTTTTTTAATTTGAAGTAGGCAAACGAGCAGGCGGGTCACCCACCTGATGGAAAGCAATACCGTCACCCATAGATACCAGCAAAACCAGAGGAATCCATCCAACAATAATGTGTCAATCGCTCATTGTACGACGAATTACGGGCCAACGAAGTTTCGTATGCTCATAGAGTGTGAGGCCGCTCACTGAGGCCCCTAATTATAAGTTGCGAAAATGTCGAAGTAGAATTAAAATAATTCACCTAGAACCATAAGGAACTTGTCTTTTAACAAAAAGGAACCTCCTTATCTTTTTCTTTATTTCTATCGTGAGAAATTCAAATACCTAGGTACAGTCACGAGCAAAAATATGTAAACAATTGTAACTCTTAATACAATGGAATAAGAGTCAAAATGTATACATATTGATGCACGTGACTGTACGTTTCGGATGCTCATAGAGTGTGAGGCCCCTAATTATAAGTTGCGAAAATGATGAAGTTGAATTAAAATAATTCACCTGGAACCTTAAGGTACTTGTTATTTAACAAAAAGGAACCTCCTTATCTTGATCTTCATTTCTTATCGTGAGAAATTCAAATAGGTACCATCAATAAAATTGTGAATACAAATTGTCCTGTGTCTTAACTTATTCCATTTGGCTGAGCACCACAAAACAATTACTATCATTAAAGAGTCATGGTAATATTGTGTTTTGAAAACAGGATACCGTGGGAGCAAGACCTAACTTTAACATAATTATACCTACTACAATTTATAGGTACAAAGGACACTTTCTCATCCGCATTATTGGAGCGAGTAAAAGATCTAAATGCTATTACATAATTATGCGTTTATTTTTGTTGTTGCTTTGATATCTAAAGCAATAATATTAAACTAGCGAAAATGAAAAATCACCTTTAGACAAAAATTGCTTACTTTGGCCTTGCAGAAGGAAATGTGACGGGACTACGTGAGTCGTACCGGACTCTCTTTTTTAAGTACTTGTAAGGAAACTACACTCTAAGCAATTGGGGGATCAGCAGGACAATTCATCTCTTAAGGAAAGTAAGGAAAATACACTTAACTTTTTTGCTCGAAATCGCATGGCAACCACAAGTAAACACTGTTATAAAATTCTTCATCAAAACATTGCTAGTATCTTATCAAAGCAAGAAATAGTAGATTTGACATTGCAAGAATTGCAAGACTCAGGTGATGAGCCAGACCTTTTGTGCTTCTCTGAAACATTTTTATGTGACGGCAATTTACAGTACTTAAAAATCTATAACTATGAATTGGCGACAGCGTACTGTAGAGATAAACGGAGTGGCGGAACCTGTATCTTAGTAAGACATGGTACTGTATTCAAGGAACTAACAAATCTATTACGTAGTTATACAACTCAAAAGTCATTCGAAGCCTGCGGTATTGAAATTCCCCTATACAAACTATTTGTGACCTGTCTCTACAGGACACCGACATCCGATCCCAACATTTTTCTACACAAATTAAACCAGTTTTTGTATGAAGTTTACAGAAAATTTAAAAATAATATGAATATCGTCATCACAGGTGATTTTAATATCAATATTTTCTAACAAGGAAAAATTACTAAATATTTACAAGATTTATGCCATAATTATAATTTACAAATACACATCAAAGTTCCCACGCGTAGAGACACTTGTATAGACAATTTTCTTAGCACTATTAAAAACGCTTCTGCTAGGATATTACCACTGTATTTATCAGATCATGACACAGCACAACTACATATTAGGCTTTCCCATTAAACAGAGAAACTATATGGCAAACTCATACTTTACATACAAAAAGGACTATTCTTTAAATAATATTAGGAATTTAAAGAATGTTTAAGTTAAAATGGATGGACGTTTACATGGAGTTTGACATGAACAAGGCGTTTAATAGTTTTCACGAACTGCTGTGCTTGTTTTGTAATTTATGCTTTCCAACAATAAAAGTTAAAATAAATAAATCAAATAAAAATACAAAAAAAATGGATAAGTAAGGGTTTAATAAATAGTTGTAAAACGAATCGTATTCTCAGATATTTATATTATAAAAATAAAACTGCATTTCTTAAAAACAAATACATAGTCTATTCTAATATGTTAAAAAACTGTATTCTTAAATCAAAAAAGAATTGCAATATTAAATTTATATACAATAGTAAGAAGAAATGTAAAGCAACGTGGTCTGTTATAAATAATGTAATGGCATACGCACAGCAAGACCACAACATAATAGATTCAATAAATAATAATTACACCATCACGAACCCCTCTGACATTGCAAATATTTTTAATCATTATTTTATCGACTCGACTAATATCGTAACTATATAACAACCGACATTCCAAGTGTATAAATAGTAATGCAATGATAAGTAACTCCATTTTCCTTGGTTCCACAACAGAGAGCGAAGTCAGAAACGAAATTATGTCCCTAAGTAACACAAACTCGGTGGGTTACGACGGTATTAGTACTAAGGTAATTAAGGTTAGCATAAACGAACTGGGAGCTGTTTTGACACATTTAGTAAATTTATCATTTTCCTTCCCTGAACATTCCCTGAGTCGTTCAAACTACCTGTTGTAAAGCCACTGTACAAAAAAGGTAAAAAAATATATGTCAATAACTATCGCCCAATTACTTTGATACCTGTTTTATCAAAGGTATTTGAAAAGTGTATGTTCAAGAAAATACTTAATTTTTGTACAACATATAGTATTATTAATGAGTCACAATTTGGTTTTCAAAAGCAAAAGTCCACTACTTTGGCAATATATTCGAAACAGTTTTAACTAATATTAATAATAATAAGTTCACAACCGGTATTTTTATAGGTTTATCCAAAGCTTTTGACAAAGTGGCACATCACATCTTACTACAAAAGCTAGATAATGTCGGTATAAGAGGACACGCTCAGCAATGGGTGTCCTCGTACTTGACGGGGCGGCCACAATGTGTTGTAATTGACAGAGTTGTTGAAAATGAATTTGTGTCGTATTATTCTAGTTATAGGGAAAACAAGCGTGGTGTCCCACAGGGTACAATACTGGGGCCAAAATTATTTGTATTGTATATAAATGACGTATTGCAAGCGACAAAACATAAATGTATATAATACGCGGACGACATATCGATAATTATTACAACAAACAAAATTAACTCCATAAAAAATCATGAGTTTGACATTAATACAGCTTTAGAAAATATAATTAACCCCTTGAGCGTCATATGTACTTACCGGTGTACAACAGACTTGGCTCAGATTGGTTGTTTTATTTTAGCCAGTCCGAGTCGTAGTATATAAGTTTAAGCTGTCTGTGAATTTTCTATGGTCCGTATAGAAGAAATTAACATAGTTAGTAGGATTCGGACCGAACAAAACATTATCGAAAAAAAAAATTTAAAAAGAGTGTCTGAAGTTATGGACGGACGTCAGCTATATTAGTTACAAAGTTGTGTTGTTGTGATTTGTTTACATGATGTTTTCTCAACGTAAAAAATAAGTTTTCGTATGATTCTTATCTATTTTTACTGGAAACTTAATACAGTTTTTGTACAATGCAATAGTTGTGTGATATAGTGGCAATTTAGATTAAATGAAGACCTAGAAGTATAATTATGATATTTTGATTTTGCTAACAACTACAGCTAACATTGTGTGATATAAAGTGCTGTAATTTTCATTATATTTTGATTTTTTTGATAAAAGTGATTATAAACATTAATCAATTTGTAGATTATTTCATCAGTAACCTTTTTTTATTTACAGTTAGACATAATATACTTTTAGGTCACTATTTACGCGGGCCGGCCACGTTATGGCGGCGGTTATTTATTTTGGTTCCTAAGTTAAAAATTGTTTTGTGAGTGAAGTTTAGTGCCAAAGTGTTTATGATTCATGTGACCGGTGCATAATAATGTTAACTAAAAAGTTATTATGTCAATTGTGTTGTGTGTCATTTGTTAATTATTATAACAAACAGTAAAACCAAAGGTTACCTTTATGAAATATTGAAAACAAAAGGAAACCGTTCCAGTGCCACTACAAGTAAGTCTTTATTGTTCATTCTAATTAACTACGTACAAAAACTCATACAGAAAAGAATGACACCTCATTCACGCGAAAATCTCGTGTAGTTATTACGCAATAAATATTTTTCCCTAATCAAACAATAAAAAAGTGATGTATCGCAAAATGCCTGACACGTAAAGCATTTAATACTTTAGGGTGGCTGGCGCGCCACGGGTTAATTGGCTTGAATTCAATAATCTAAAAATAAATTTAAATAAATCTAATTATATTCAATTTAATAAATCAAAACACACTAAATACAATTATAATCTAGACATCACAAAAATTAAAGAAGTTACGCAAACAAAGTTTTTAGGTGTTACCATTGATGAAGATTTGTATTGGAAAATGCACGTAGATAATTTATGTAGTAGGGTTAATCAGTTCGTTTACGCTATAAACCAAATTAAGAAAGTGACTAACAAAAAAACTGCGATTTTATCTTACCATGCACATATAGAATCTATATTACGCTACGGGATCATAATGTGGGGAAATAGTACAGATAAAAATAGAGCATTTTGCACAGAATAAATGCATCAGAGCCATATGCGGAATCCCCCTGATGAGTCCTGTAAACCAATGTTTCGAGATCTTGGTCTCTTACCACTGCCATCATTGTACATATACTAAATCTGCAGCTTCGATAAGAAGCATAGGAATTTATTTAAAATGGCAAGTGATATAAACTTAGGGCTTAAAAGAGACCAAAATATACTTGTCTTAAAAGATACACCAAAATCTGCCAAGTACAATAAAAGCTGCTTGGCAATGTGTGTGCGTATTTTTAATAACATTCCTAAGGATCTCAAATTGCTAAACACTAATCTTTTTCAAAGAAAATTGTATAAAAGTGGTTAGTTGAGAATACGTTTTATGACATAAAGGATTTTTTTGTTTTGATAAATAATGATATTTACTAAGTATATAATTTAAAATGATTTACTTGCTTATTGTTATTGTTTAATGGATTTTGATTATTGAAAATATTAGAGTTTTACTGAGAGGACTTAATGTTTGCATGCTATTATAAAATGAGCTTGATATGTGATCTATGTATTTTATAATGTAACATCTTTATACTATGTCAAAGTGTAATTAAACAATGGGCAATTTTCCGAGATCAAAAAATAAATAAATTGGTTCGTAAATTACTTCATAGATGGCGCTTAGCATAGATTAGTATGGCGCATGGTAAAAGGCGGGTTCATGAAGAGCACGTGTATGGCTGCGTAATATTTATTCTATTTCAAAATAGAAATAGGTTCTGGATGTCCTGAATATAAATAGGTAAGGACTTACTATTTTTTTATTCTTTTGGTAGACAAGTAAAAGTGTAGAATTTATTACAGCCCTTAGGTAGGTACGGCTTTTATAAAACGACATCTATCGGGTGTTTTTGAATTAATTTTTACTTTTTAATTTGGGCTGTCAGAAAATCGCCCATTATCATAACTTATCTTATCTTACACTCTGAGCAATTGGGGGATTAACAGGACAATTCATAACTCAAATAAATTTGACGCTATTGTCAATTATCAACAATTCATACATTTACGAATTGGAATTACACGCAGGTAAAACCAACTAGTTAGCTATTTAAGGGGCAATTTTTTTCTATTTTGACCTAAAATGTATTTGTTAACAACCATTTTGAACATGTTTTGTCATAATGTTTAGGTTGATCGCATTAAAAACGAGCCGAGTAAGACGCTCACCACACATGCCTTTGTCATTTATTTTTATAACGAGGCGACAATAAAGGACATTGGTGAACTCTCATACAAACTTTTATCAACTCTTTTTTTAAGCGTCTAATAATGAAAAAATATGTTGGTATAGAGTTTGTAATCCTGAACAACATGGTCTTGGTTTTACTTCTCTAGTAAGTATACAATTAAAGATATTCCAATTCAAAGTTTTGGAGGTTATGTCTATCATAATTGGATAAAACAAGTACTTACCTACCTAGTTGTGTTATCCTTTTAAGAATTGGCCAGCACAAGTAACAGACCGCGAAAATTGGAAAGAGGGAAGGGTGGGACTTTCCTAGCAGTGGGAAAATATAGGCTTTTAATAATAACAATGTGATTTTAACTAACTAATGACTAGGCAGTATGGTCTCTGACCTTAGCCTGTTCTTTCAAGGAACGAATTATAAAAAATACGTTTTGCCAACTTAAAATAAAAACGTGGACTTCTTGGCGGGAAATTGAACCGTCATGGCAGCAATTTAGTTTTATTTTCTATAATTTGTGTTTTGTCGAATATTAATGTGAAATAATGGTGGATTATTTACTGTTAAGTGTTCGTGAACGTGCTTGAGTGTTGGCAAATAAAACAAAACAGTGCAACGTAACTTTTCAAATTCTCTCAAGAAGTCCGTGTGAGATCTCAATAAGGTCCCACAGCTTTATTGAGTCTTTAGGGGTTTGGAGGAATATCATTTACCATTAAACGTTAATTATCACTCATTATCATCTACTTTATTGAGATTTTATGCAAAGAAAATATTCACTTTAAAATACTGGCTAAATGTGCTGACCGCACGAAGCCTTTATTTAAGAGAAAAAACTAACTTACCGATTTGTAAGCCGTCCGTTCTCGTCCGGATTGTTTTTGTAAATAGAATTTAGCATTGACACAAGCAAACTACTTTTAAGAAGAAACAAAAATTCAAGTCGAAAACTAAAATGACAAAGGACATTGTTAAATTTAGCCTAAGAACCAACACAAACAAGACATACATGATAATTCTTAGCTTATTTTTTACGACAGATAACAGTATTTAGATATTCGCGGACACTTTTAGTTAAGTAACCAATAATAAAAAGAATTTTTTGGACATTAATATTGAGTATCATTTTTATATTATGGGTTCGGTATTGAGAGTTCAGTGCATTCAGCCAGTGAATTAAAGGTTTGTGACCAAAATATTTATAATATGTACAAACAAACCTAATAATATTATGCATGCATGGCTGACTCGATATACTTAGTGCCAAATATTCCAAGCATCATTAGAATACGATACATCGCATTTTATTCCAAACTGTAAACGTTAGTCGACTTAAGTCGATCAATGAACTCTAATAATACGACTGAAGGACTAGTATCCATAGTCAAGAAAAAAAAGTTGACGTTCTAGACTTCTTGGCGGGAAAGTGAAACGTCATGTCTGCAGTTTTGTTTTATTTTCTTTATTTTGTGTTTTGTCGAATATTAATGTGAAATAATGATGGATTATTTATTTGTTAGTGAACGTGCATGAGTGTTGGCAAATAAAACAAAAGAGTGCAACATCACTTCTCAAATTCTGTAATTAAACATAACCTCAAGTTTTCCTGATATTGTTCTCGGGAGTGTCCGTCAAAAATATTTGTTTTTACTGTTATTTACTTTAAATTTTGAACCTAGAAAAGAATATTTCATAATTGTTGGTTCTTAGGCTAACAATGTATGGGCGCAGAACATTGTCCTTTACAGCTTTTCTTTGTGGTGTCTTCAGTAGTGAGGCCTAAGCTGTCATATCAAACAATGCCGACTTATAAAAAAACTCAAGTTATGGGTAGGTATCTTAATCGATCACAGGATAATATCTGGTAGTTAACCAGTCAAGGATCAATCGACCGACGGCGGTCACGAAACAATAGAATTTCAATGGGCGATTTTCTGACAGCCCAAATAAAAAGTAAAAATTAGTTCAAAAACACTCGATAGATGTCGTTTTATGAAAGCTGGGCTACTTATGGGCTGTAATAAATTCTACACTTTTACTTGTCTACCAAAAGAATAAAAAAATAGTATTTACTTACCTATTTATATTCAGGACATCCAGAACCTATTTCTATTTTGGAATAGAATAAATATTACGCAGCCATACACGTGCTCTTCATGAACCCGCCTTTTACTAAGCGCCATACTAATCTATGCTAAGCGCCATCTATGAAGTCATTTACGAACCAATTTCTTTTTTTTTTTGATCTCGGAAAATCGCCCATTGTGTCTGGTTTTACGGAGTTCAAGGGGTTAAGCATTTTAAATGCAAATGTATTAATATGTAACTTAGTAAGTCAATAAATAAACAATCAGCTGGAACTTACCTTAACAATTAATGTAAATCCTTGGCAGCATTAAAAATAATTAAAAATAGTTTTAGATAACATAGTCAAATGATGATGGTTTTAAATGACAATTAAAATAACTTTACAAATTTTTTAAATAAAAAAGTTGTCTATTAATTTTATTTAATGTTAGCTTAGATTAAAATAAATAGTGTTAATCTAAGAATGTTAGGTAACTAATTAATATTATTATTTCCTCTGCACATAAGGCAAAAAATATTAGGAAAACGTCGCCTTAGGAGAATATGGCACCAATCGCACCATCCTTCAGATAGATCTGAACTTAATAGAGCAGCTTAAGAATTAAAGAGCATAATCAGAGAATCTTTAAATGACATAATTAATGACAGAACCTGCAAAAGATGTCCCCTCAGGCTCAGGCGAACACTCTCTGGAAGGCAACTAAAATCATACACAAACCTCAACAGTCATTAATCCTATTAGATCTCAGTGTGGAAAATGGTCTAGAACTGACACAGAGAAGGCTGAAGTTTTTGCAAACCTGGCTAACGTTTTATAAACCAAACAACCAACTAGCGGACGAATCAGATGTGGAGGAGATTCTAAGTCAGGATTTTCAGTTATGCCTGCCAGTAAACCTGTATCACCTAAGTAAATTGCGCGAGAAACAAAAAATCTTTACCTGAAAATGGCCCGAGTTTGACCTCCTTACGCCTACGTTATTGAAAAACCTGCCAAAGAAATGTGCATTACATTCCTAGCGTGCCTATTTAATGCCATCCTTAGAAAGAATCACTTTCCGACCTGATTCATAAATCTAGGAAACCCGAACAAGAAGTTTCGTCTTATCAACCCATAAGTTTTCCAGTGCGTTCCAAACTATGGAAGAAAACATTCCTCACTAAACTCACCGCAGCCATGAACGATTGCAGTGTCACGCCATCTCACCAGTTTGGTTTCCAACCAGCAAACAAGTCCACCGAGTAAACCAAACGATTCTTTAGAGTTTCGAACACAAAACATACTGCTCCGCTGCTTTTCTCGATGTTCAACAGGCATTCAATCGAGTCTGGCACAAGGGGCTGCTAGCAAAAGTGATAGAAAAATTACCACACTCGATGTTTCCTCTCATAGCATCGTACCTTTCTGGCCAATCCTTCCAAATTAAGCAGGAACATGCCAGATCAAGACTGCACAACATCGAAGCTGGAGTTTCCCAGGGATCGGTACTCGACCCTGTACTATATATTATATTCACGTCAGACTTACCCGTATCAAATAACATCACAGTTACGACGACCTACGCAGTGGTACGACGACCTACGCTGATGATACGGCGTTCCTTTCAGTTGATGCTGACCCCATAATAGCTAGCAGCACTTTCCAGCATCAACTTGATGACACACACAAATGGTTCCTGCAAATGGCGAATTTGTGCCAGTGCCACAAAATCTCAGAACTTGACTTTTACACTAAGGAAGGGTAATTGCGCCTCTGTAAAACTTGTATGACCATCTACCACATTCTGACTGCGTGAAGTACCTCGGATTCCACTTGGATAGGCGCCTAACCTGGAAAAACCACATTAAGAAAAAGAGAGCTTAAGTCAAGAGAAGAAGAGAAACTTGTACTGGCTTATGGGCAGCAACTCAGTACTATTGTTATTGCTTCTTGGTTCACGAAAAATGACCAAATTCACGAATACTTAAACATGCCAACCGTGACATCGGAAATCGAGCGATTCCGGCATCGGCACAGAGAATGTCTGTCTCACCACCCTAACCCTCTCGTCGCTGAGCTGTTAGATTCATCAGCAATAGTGAAGCTCTTAAAAAGAAACCACATTTTGTGATATTCAAAATTCAATGAATCTCGTGCTCATCCGTGCTTCGGAAGGCACGAAAAGACATTGGACAAAGAGTTACTTGTTTTTATTTTTAAGAAAATGTTTTTACATCATAATATAGGTACTAGAAAAAGCTCAGTCTGTTCTGATCTATGGTCTAACTACGGCATGCACTTCGGATATCCGAATATCCATATTATTCGGATATTCGCCCACATTTACTATTCGAATCCCATCGTATAACTATTCGGTTTTTATGAACAATACAAATACTTTCTTATTTAGTCGCAAAAACCATAAATTACTTTTTTCACGCAAAGGAGGAAAATGGTTTAGATGATATTCTTGCTGAATTGACGGCAGTAGATGGTGTACCACCATTTAAATTGTTTTGTTCATCAGAATCAGCAAGAAACCTTTTTGGAAAAGCTGGTAACAAAGACTTTACAGAAATTTGCAGTACGAGTAAGCTTGGATGAATGTACAAGTATGCGTAATGGCAGATATGTTAATTTTAATGTGCATTCATTGACGGCAGTAGATGGTGTACCACCATTTAAATTGTTTTGTTCATCAGAATCAGCAAGAAACCTTTTGGAAAAGCTGGTAACAAAGACTTTACAGAAATTTGCAGTACGAGTAAGCTTGGATGAATGGACAAGTATGCGTAATGGCAGATATGTTAATTTTAATGTGCATTCACCAGATCTTTCTGAAGAGTTTAGAAATTTAGCACACGAAAATAAGCGGCCATGGGACATCCGAAAACTGTTACAACATACGATAAATTGTCATTTTGTGACTTATCCATAACAATAATATCTCATTCATGGTGACTGACAGAGCTAGTGTAATGTGCGCACTAGGCAGCAAAGGAAAGTCCAAAAGCACGCCACTGAGCACGATCCGCAGCCACTCTCATCCAGCTCTTGCCAGCCACCTTGCGAAGATCGTCGCTCTACTATGTCCGAGGGCGTCCTACGATACGCGGTCTCTACTCCAGAACTCGTCTACCCCAAAGGTCATCGGTTCTGCGACGGATATGGCCAGCCCACTGCCACTTCAGCTTGCTAATCCGGTGGGCTATGTCCGTTACCTTGGTTCTCTGCCGGATCACCTTGTTTCGAATTCGATATTTCAGAAACTCCGAGCATAGCCCTTTCCATAGCCCGCTGAGCGACTTTAAATTTGTGAATCAGCCCTATTGTCAGTGGCCACGTTTCGGCTCCGTATGTCATGATGGATAGGAGGCACTGATTGAAAACTTTCGTCTTTATACATTGTGGAATTTTAGTAGAAAGCAACATCAGTTTAAATCCTGAAAGGTTTTCAAAAAACTCTGAGGAAGATACTGATTCTGATGAGGAAGATAATGAACACAGTTTCATCATCGAAACTGAGCATCGTGGAAACATACCCAAGCTAGTTTACAAAGATTAATGATTCAACATTGATTCTCGATTGCAAGACCTGGTGACAAGAGAAACAAGAAACACCACATTGTCAATAAGTACTTTAAAATATTTAAGAAAATATTTTGATGAAAACAAATCATACGCATTTCTCTAACACGGTAATAATAGACACAATAGTAAAAATAAACGAGACATATTTCTGCGAAGATAGAATTACTAATTTTATTGATTTTAATAATGAAGATGACGTGCCCTTAGGAGAAATACAAAGACAGCGTTTTGGAGATGAAAGGGAAGAGGTGGTCAAAATATTCAAAGAAATTTTACAAAAGAAAGTACATGAATCATTGCACGGTGCCAGGCATCTTGCACTCCGTCATACCTACCGCGAAATGCACCTACAGCGCGCGTTCAGTCGCATAATGCCAAATTCGCAAAATGGCAACCGAGTCGTAATTGGACAAATTCGCATAATGGCATATTCGTAAAAGGACAAATTCGCGAAATAGCATATTCGTAAAAGGACAAATTCACAAAAAGACTAATTCGCAAAAGGACAAATTCGCGAAATGACAAATTTTTACCAACGCATGCCGTATCGTGAACAATATATACGTACGATATTATTATAACGTCGCTGTCATTCCAAAAAGTCGTATGTTAAAACAGCTTGTTTTCAGAAATCACAAAAAACTGATTTTTTCTTTAGCCGTTTATCTAATTAAAATAATTCAAATGGGAAAGGTTTTAGTTTTACTGTGTCTATTGATATACAATATTCTTGTAAATAAATTCAAGCTAGAACATAGGTATTTTTAACAAAAAGACATTTTGTCAATTATTTTTTTTGTCTAAATTTAGACATACGACATTTTGAGTGTCTTTACGACATAATGACAAAAAAATGGTAGACATGACATTTTGAGCGTACTAAAGGTTTCAAATAAAATGAAATGTTTATAATTTTATGTAATATATTTCTCAAAAATTATCATTAAAGTTGACATGTAAAACTTTTGTTCAAAATTATTTTTTCCCAAAATTAATAAAATAAAAAAACATTAAGTACAGAACTATTGGTTACATTCAGACTATAGTACAAATTAAACTTACACTTTCTTCTTAACATTTAATAGCAGTTTAGTTGACATTCATAAATAAAACGTCTAGTTTTCATCTCAGTAGATAGCCCTTAGTTTTTAACAATATAATGGTACTCAAGTTATTAAATAAACTAGGTAACGAGGAACTACTAATATAATAAAATCAACTTTATAGGAACAATAAATCAGTCTTCGAGGTCCTCTAGAGCAACATTAAAAATAATAATTAACCCTTATTATTTATATCTCTTACAAAATAATCAGACAAAAAAAATCTTAAGCAATACAAATGTGAGATCAAAAATTAAATCAAGAAAAAATAACATCACTTAATCAATAACAAAGGTACCGAATACCGATATTTAATATTTATGTGACTTTTGACTGTTTTGTAAATAATTAGTACGTAGTAAAACATCAACTACATCACACGACAAGTAACATCGTATAGAACATAAAAATCTTCTAAATAAATATTATCATTAAATTAAGAAGATATTTGGCGTATTTGCCACATCTATCATCACAGTTTATCCTAAAGATAAGTTCGAAAAATAAGGCACCAAGGTAAGGAAAAAAGGGAAAGATACCTTTTACTTTTATTTTACATGTGGACATGTTTGATTGAGGCATTCATGATGTAGGGTATCATAATAAGAATGATAATTTTCGTGTATTAAAACCTTGAGATCTTGCAAATCATGAAACTTTCGTAAAGTTATTTTTATTTTTGAATCGTAGAGTAGAGTCAGTTCAATGTTGGGGTTCGGCAATTTAGTTCTTCGGGGCAACAGAGTCCAATCATCATTATACAATAACTTATACTCAATGGTGCCATTGGGGTTATACTTCAGGCAGCGAATGCCATTCACAACATTATCACCAGCTCTGTTACCTGGTCGTATACTTGTGTAATATTGTATTTTAGAATAATCTTTAAAAAAATTATATTTTAGACTGTGAACTTCGTATGGAGTCGGATTCGTTCTAGCTGATTTTATTATGTCTATATATTGAGCGGGTATATAGATATCATTCTTCTTAATTTTTCTTTCTATCACGCTGTGCTCTGAGTCCACTTCCATAAATGTATGTCCATGTTCTAGGTATTTTTGTTCAATAGTTATGCCAAGTTCGACAGAACAGTTCAATATAGCATTCGCAACTACTTGATTTCGATTTTGGTAACAGCAACCATCGGACCAGAGCACAATTTTAGTCAGATTTGCTTCTGATCGCTCAAATTCAGTCTTTAATAAGTCGACATATAGAGAAGCAAAAACTTCTGCATCCAATCCTCCATTACATTCATCCCATAGGTAGCATCTACCTTTTCGTGTTACGAGATCATATGAAGTAAAATTGTGAAGCTTTAGTTTTATCTTGTAATAAGCCAACGACACATTCAGCTTTGGTGCCAACAAAACAGCTTGTACATCCACACAAAACACTTTCATCTTATTATCCATTTCTGCTAATATCTTGTCTTCCGATTTTGCATTCCTGCCCATGTCTTTTCTTAAAATATGTAAATCGTAAGTACTTTTGTCAACTCTGGATTCTTTAAACGAAAAACATGTGTCACACTGATCTTTTCTGTTTTGGAATAAAGTTATGTTTTGTCTCTTTAATTCTTGGACAAAGTGGGTCCATGAAAATGGTTTAATATTGTCTTGCGCAGCTACTTGTTGGTAAAAACTGTGAAGTTCTTTCAATGAATCCCAGCTTCGTTCCAAATAAATTTTTGTAGAATTGGCACGACAATAATGAGATTCCATTTTTGGCAGGTTATTCAGGAACGACTGAAGATGATTATCACGTTTAGTATGCGTTTGAGACGTAGGTGGAGTCTTAGGATCAGGAATGCCACTCTGGGCTTTTACACACCAAGCTCTCACACTTTTCTCACCTAAATCAAGTGTGTTGAGAAACATTTTTTTACAAACGTGAATTCTGGTCTCATTCAGCCGCAAGTGGTAATTTAGAGTCATGTTCCGACAAGAGTTAATAATATTTTGCCTTCTAGAAACTGGTTGTACTTTAGTAACTAAACTTGCTACATAAACTTTTCTTTGCTCCCAATGTAGTAGTCCCCAAAACTTGTCATGTATATCTTTTCTTGCCTCTTCAGTCAGCTTACGACACTCGAATTTAGCAGAAACACAATTACAAGCGTTTTTAATTTCTCTAGCTGGCCTTGAATTGCTTTGAGTCCATTTACCTTCACGTTTTATCAATCCGTTATAAGTTTTACCTTGCATTCGTCGTAGCTTTTGTCGGTTTCTGTCCCATTTTGGCAGTCTTCTAATACCACGTCTTTTTTATACTGAACACCCAATTTCACTTTCAGAAATACCAGCATCGGTAGAATATGTATTATCTGGTTCATAGGTAGCATCTTGATCATCACTAAATTCATTTTGTTGCTCTTTTTCTGGTACTGGGTTTCGTGAATAAGGCGTGTTAGACAATACCAAATCTTGGGGCGTTGCTGGCTTTATTCTCAAGGAAGGTAAGGTAGGTTTGTGAGACAATACCAAATCATGACCTTGGAATTCACCTGTTGTTTCATCCAAAAAACAGGCACTACAAGTAGGATTTACCGAAGAACTGGAACACGGGGAATTTTGTATGACAGCTGCAGTATCTTCTTGGGGCGTTGCTGGCTTTATTGTCAAGGAAGGTAAGGTAGATTTGTGAGACAATACCAAATCATGGCTTTGGAATTCACCTGTTGTTTCATCCAAAAAACAGGCACTACAAGTAGGTTTCACCGAAGGACTGGAACACGGGGAATTTTGGATGGCAGCTGCAGTATCTTCTTCTTGTGGCACTGTTGCCTCTGTTGTCAAGGTATGTAAGGAAGATTTGTGAGACAAGTTATGGCACCGGATTTCATCGTTCAAAAAACATGTACTAGAAGTTGGGTTCTGCATAGAAGGACTTGAACAAGGAAAAGTTTGGATTACAGCTGCAGTTTCTTTTTCCAGTGGTGCTGCCTCTATTATCAAGGTTGGTGAGATAGCTTCATGAGACAATACCAAGTCACAGCTTTGGATTTCACCTATAGTTTCATTGTGGAAATATGTACTACAAGTAGGATTTAACATAGATGGACTTACACCAGATACGACTTGATTTTGATCGTAATTCATCACCGTAGTGTATGTATTAAGATCTTTCTTAATACATACACTACGGAAGAAATCTTTTTTTTCTTTTTTTAGGTTGCATTCCAGGTGTGTCAGTACAGCCTTCATATTCTTCTTCATCATTATAGCTGATACCCGAGAGTTGCAGCGATTTCTTAAGAATATCTGTTGCCCCGCCATATCTCTTCATTTCAATTTTGGTGTCTGCCTGTAATTTAATAAATTATTGAATTACCATTTTATCCAACAAAATTACACACCCACACACACATAAACTCATAATCATAATCCCTTTCGAGGTAGTTACAAACGTTGCTACAACTATCAGCTATAGCAAGGTTCACTATTTTATCATAATTTATTATTATCAAATTATTCACCAAAGTAAATTTATAACTCGAGCACCATTTCTCTCTAAAACTTAATTTGTTGAAAATGAACATTGCTATAGCTGGTTGCTGTGGAGTTTCTGAGCAACCCGAAAGTGGTTATGGTCGTGAGTTTATTTAAGTGTGTGTATGTACTAAGTCCACACGCCGTTCTCTTAACTCTAAGAGTAGCCCAGCTAGTTTCATTATCAAAAACTCTTATGTCAAATGAATAAAACATACTACGTTTTTGACAATTTCCTATTTCTATCAAGATTTTATATAATACTATGGTAAAACAAGAAAAATATATCGAAACTAAGCTAAGAATTGATCACATTGTTACTGTTTTATAAAATATCTTAACCAATACAAAAGTATACCAAACTAAAATCCAAAATGTTTACAACATTTTAGGTAATTGGTATTAAAATTATCCTAAATTACTTAGTTTTGTCGATAAACGATTATTTTCAGTTACATTGAATGTTAAATGCAAGAAAACACAACTTACCTTGTTTTTGTGTGTGAAATAACGCGTATCACACTTTATTTCACTGAAAACTTTGTTTACCGGCTCAATTTGTTAAAACGTCAAATTGCTGTAAAAGGTGCGAACGGCGCGAACTTCAGTCAATTAGAAGTCAATACGTCGTATGTTCGACATAGGGCTTTTTGACATAGACATTAGAAATAAGACCTTTTGCATATTACATTAAAGTCCAATATCGTCGAACAATACCAGTTATGGCATTTTGACACATGAAATATCACGTTCCTTTCTACGCAAAAAGCGAATAAAAAAAACACTCAAATTTAACATACGACTTTTTGAATTGACAGCGACGATAAATGAAATGCACACAAACATTGAAAAAATCATTTTAATTTTTACAAAAATAATCACAGGTCGTTATAATTAGAGAAAAAGTCTTAAATCAAAACACAAAAAGTCACAAAAATACGATAAGTAGGTACGATATCCAAAAAATGTTTTAAATATGAAACTTTCATACTGAAAGGGACAAACATTGAAAAAATCATTTTAATTTTTACAAAAATAATCACAGGTCGTTATAATTAGAGAAAAAGTCTTAAATCAAAACACAAAAAGTCACAAAAAAATACGATATGCAAAAAATGTTTTAAATATGAAACTTTCATACTGAAAGGGAAAATTATAATAGCATTTGATAATAAATTATCCTTTGAAAAAAATATTTAACAGAAATTTTCTTATCATTGAGTTCTGCTAATAATTTGTTGTACTTTTTGTCAAATTGTATGTCTTTATTCCTACGGTTTTTTCGTCTTGGAGTAAAAAGATTCCGTTTCATGATAATGTCGAAATGCTTTGATTCTTTCTTTATTTTGTGTATAAAATTAAACAAGGACGGACGCGTCGGAATCAATACATTTAGTCGGTGGTGCCATCCTTCCAGCGCATTTGTAGTACGATGACGTTGTCCAGCGCAACTAAGAAGTGTTGAGCCTAATCTGATCCACTGCCTCTCAAAATAGTGAAGGAAATTATCCATATCACCAGTATCTTCTATGGCTGCAGATATTATTTGCCAACCTTCGGTGATGAAGTCGGGTGGCAGAAGTACCAAAATGGCTGCTCTCCGAATAATATTTCTTTGACCTCTTGTTTTGTCGACTTTTAGCTCTTTAGCCTTCTTCCAAACAGCTTTTTGGTAATGATAATAACAACCACTTACTTTAACTTGCGGAAATACGGCTTTAACCGCATTCATGGCTGCAATTTCATAGTCACTTTTAAATGTTTTTATCGTCACGCCTAGAATATTTTTAATCAAGCGGAAAAATCTTGTGTACGTATTTTGACTTTTATCAGGCAATAGTGCATATACGACCGGAACGAGTGATGTTGTATTCATATCCGAATGTAAATCTATGTGCAGAGTATATAATTGGTAGAATGGTTTCGGTACACTTTTAAATGTTCCATCGCCATAATAATTTAACGAATTCGAACCTTTCATCATTCTTCGAGATAATTTAGAAGCGAACACCAATATTTTATCTTCTTCGCCATCTTGTACCAATAAAAAATGTTGAGCTAGACTTTCAGGTACAGATACATCTTTTACCGAATGAAAAGTCAGCTTTTCTGCATTTAGAAATTTTTTCCTTGCTTTGTATAAAGTATCCTTTTTTTCATGGAATGTAGGCAATGATGTGCTCGTCGTATTCGTTGTATCAAATACTTTTTCAAATAGACCCTTTATAGGCGTTAAATCCTTGCACACCGCTCTTTTCAACTTATTCATTTTGATTAGCACATCGTTTTTTTCTTGATGAGGCAGACATGTATGTTCAGGTTTTCTCAATATTTTCTTTAAATGTTCGTCCACAGTAACTGACGCATTACACTCATTTTTATTTACACAACGCCAACGGGAACTTTTGTTTTTATTTATTCGCTTGGTTTTATTAAATCTATGTCCATCGAACAACAATGTATCATTGCCCTTTTGATTTTTTTCAAAAATTAAAATATCTTCTTCCATTATCTCGTCAAATAACCACTAATACTACCAAATCCAGAAACAAACAATGCAGAATAGTAAGTGACTTTAACGTTAACTCACAAAAATACGAAACTACCTACATTATTTCATTAATTTTTCTTTGACTCGTTCCGTTTCGCATTGACTGCATAAATTGTATTGTAAAATATCCATAACGATTGTAGACAATAAGTATTAAGTATAGTTTATTTGTGCTGAGTGCATAAATAAACTATAAATGTAAATAAGGAAAATACCCAGCAATTTTTACCCTATCTAATATATGTCGGCATTCACTAACCACGTAGTTTCTCATTATATAACTAGATGGCGTTTTAATAATAATCTACCAGTTTTTTTTAATCTTAAGATTATTAAAATGATAAGAAAATTTCTGTTAAATATTTTTTTTTTCAAAGTATAATTTATTATCAAATGCTATTATAATTGTCCCTTTCAGTATGAAAGTTTCATATTTAAAACATTTTTTGGATATCGTACCTACTTATCGTATTTTTGTGACTTTTTGTGTTTTGATTTAAGACTTTTTCTCTAATTATAACGACCTGTGATTATTTTTGTAAAAATTAAAATGATTTTTTCAATGTTTGTGTGCATTTCATTTATAATAATATCGTACGTATATATTGTTCACGATACGGCATGCGTTGGTAAAAATTTGTCATTTCGCGAATTTGTCCTTTTGCGAATTAGTCTTTTTGTGAATTTGTCCTTTTACGAATATGCTATTTCGCGAATTTGTCCTTTTACGAATATGCCATTATGCGAATTTGTCCAATTACGACTCGGTTGCCATTTTGCGAATTTGGCATTATGCGACTGAACGCAGCGCGCGATAACGTTAACGAGGCGTTGTAAATCGGTCAGGGACTCAGGGGTCCCAGCGCGCTTTCGTTCGAGCACACGCACAGCCCACAGGCATAGTTTGAAGTGGTTTTGGATCGCAATTTCGATTTGTTTAAAAATAACTACCTCTCCTATATCATTTAATCTACAAGTTCCGTAATAATGGTGTAATGCAACAATAATAATTGTTGTGTGAAAGGCTGTCAAAACAAACAGAAAGATTCGAAGTTATCTTTTTTTTATGTTAAGTACCGTAACATTCTGAATGGTACCTATAATTATATTTTATTTATTTTAAACTTAAGTTTGTTTACAGAACAAATAGGTAATACGAAAGTAAAGGTAGGTATGTCATTACTTATTTATGTAAATTATTTTGCCGTGCGATCGTGAGTCTGTGACCTGGTGCTGTGACTGTTGTGATGTAGAAGATACCTAACCTACCTGCGTAACTTATATTTATAGTGAGTTCGTAAGAATTAAAATCGCCAGTACTTATCATGATGTAGGTAATAGAATAAATATAACGTAATAAAATGTGGTTTCCGTTTTGTTTTCGTTATCGTTTCGTGTTTGCTTGTTTCTAAGACTTTGAGTGCTTGTTTGTTAAATAAGTAACTAGGTATGTAAGTAACTTACAGAACTAAATTTTACTTGGTGTGCAATCACAGAATAAAATACTTACTAAGGTTGCGTAGATATGTTTTTTAGTCTATTTGCTGTCATTCCTAACACACGAGTCGACGGCGTAGGTACGTTTTAAATGCACACGGTGCCTATATAATATTGTAGGTTATTAAAACGGCGGTTTTCTTCAACATCAAAGGAGTGCAACTTCTGTATGTAGTACTATTATTTATTCTGTGACGGTGCTGCTGAGTTATCATATCAACAAAAGTGGTCAAAAATGATGACTTGGAAACACCCTTGAGGTTGGAAATGGCGGTGTTAGATCGAGGAGGTCCAAAAAGCATTCATTTAAAGCGAGTTTATGATTTTTTGGTAAGCATTCCACCCACAAGTGTTGAAGCCGAACGTGTTTTTTCGGCTAAAGTTCTTTTGTAATCACTTAAGGTGTTCTTTGAATGAAAATACATTAGATGCTCTCAGTTTCATATGATCCTATTAGGTATCTTAACAAGGAAAAGTAATTTTTCAAATAGACTTAAGATTAATAAGCAAAAATGGTTCCTGATTAA
This sequence comes from Scoparia ambigualis, assembly GCA_963921215.1. Lineage (NCBI taxonomy): Eukaryota > Metazoa > Arthropoda > Insecta > Lepidoptera > Crambidae > Scoparia > Scoparia ambigualis. The sequence continues at coordinate 20,969,410 of OY992510.1, read as the reverse complement.
AAGATTTTAGTAGGTACCTACTAAATATGTTTTTTTTTTATTTACCTTAAGTTCGTTAGTATTCGAAATATCCAAATATAAATACAGAGCGAATAATGCATGCCCTAGGTCTAACTAAATAATACAAATAAATACAATATTATTTACAACTTTTGGCTTTAAGTACCATGTAACACTAATTAATCTCTGATTTAAATTGTTTAGGATACATATTATCTAACATATTATTTTGTGTTTGTGTTATTTTTAGTTATTCGTTAGTTTTTATGTGTAGGCGGGATGTATGAGTTTGTATGCACACAATCATAAACATGTAGGGTGGGGGTTTATTGTTTTTAAACTTATTTAAATTATATTTTGGGACATAAAATAAATCATAATAAGATTGTAATACTAATTACCACAAGTCTTTTACTGTTGTCTAGTGCCTATTATTCTGATATTGTATTTTGTTAATAATTAGTCTAATTTGTGTTATCCTGTAATGGGTTTAAATAAAACTTTTAAAACAAAGTTTATATTTTTGTAAAATTGCAAATTACAAAATTGGGCCTGTAGAAAAGCTGTAGAATTTTCAAATAAAAAATTAATTGAATTAGAAGTATAGGTTAGGTTTATTACAAGTATTTGAACACATCAGCTAGTACACAATCATGCTGGTTAAACTTAGAAAGGCATGTGGAAACCCTTAGATTAAAACAAAAAGGGAAGATACGGCATGCTCCTACTTGTAGTCATTCAAAATATAGTCCTACTCAACTACTTAAGCAAACACTCACACACGGGTCTCTATCGGATCGCCTAATTTTTTGTACGCCTAATTTGCAATGGCACCCAAACGAAAAGCCTACAATTTTTTCGCCTAATTTCACTCTTCAGAATCGTGTTTGCCCTAATTTCACTTCGCCTAACTTTTTATCGCCACATTGTCATTTACCAAATGCGTCATTTGGCAGAACAATTCGTAATCCCTAAAGTTTACAATTCCTAAATATTAAATCGCACAAAATTAAAAATCATAAAGTACAAAACGCCTACTCATTTTTATAAGGCAAAATAACTTGGCAAAAGAATTGTAATTGTATTGTATTGAATACATGATATTGTGTTTTTTTTCATTTGTGTATTAATATTTATTAATCTTAACATAGCAAGCCAACATGCAGCATGCATGCAGACATGCAGCATGCATGCAGACATGCAGCATAACATGCAGACATGCAGCATGCATGCAGATATGCAGCATGCGTGCAGGCATGCAGCATGTAAGCATGCAAGCACGCAAGCAGCATGTAAGCGTGCAAGCAGGCATGCAGCATGCATGCAGGCATGCAGTATGCATGTAGGCATGCAGCATGCATAGTTTCCGTCACGGCTTCGGCGCTGCGGGGCTCCGGCGGTCCCACGCGAGCTTTTCGTCGCAGATGGTATTCGCTCACCACCGGCTTCGGTTGGCTGGCCGGCTTCGCCGGCCAGCTTCAGCCCCGGCGGCGGGCTCAACCCACCTGCTCCTTAGCTCGCGGACCGCCTCGCCCCTCCGCGCCTACGCGGGCTTATATTGCACTCTAGGGTAGGGCAGACAAGACTACGTGGAGTCGGGTTTGCAGCGATTCGCTTCTGTCAATTTATTTTCTCAATAAAATTCTATGCTTTTATTCCAATACATTATTGGCACATTTAATTTTAGATATGCTAAAATTAGAGCTTTTATAAATTTTGCGAAATAATCGTTATGCCAAAATAAAGTTATGCAAATATAGTTTAGGCTATTTTACATTAGACATTCTAAAATTAGGCCTTTCAATTCTTAGGCCAAAATATAATGGTGGCAAAACAATTTTTAGGCGAAACAATAATTGTACGTTTTAAGTTTAGGCTAAAACGGTTTGGCCAAACCATATTAGGACAAACAATTTTAGGCGAACCGAAGGGCACCCCTCACACACGCACATCTATAAAATGTAAATCGAGTTTCAACGTCAGCGCGAGGGAGTCAGCGAGTAGCGCGTTGACGTCTCGGTCGCTTTGCAACAGACGAGTACGTACGACCGATTCCGACGCCACTGTGGAGTACCGTCTTTCTCTTTTTCACACAGTAGAATATCTGCAATAGGACAATGTAGCCTGTTCGCTCGGCAAATTGTGACTGAAGTGAAATTGTGCCTTTAGGCCTAATGTTGGCGGCTCACTCACGAGACGCTAATGCCGTATCTTCCCTTTTTGTTTTAATCTAAGGTGGAAACCAGATAAAAATATTAAAATATCCCTGCTTCAAAAGGCATGCATGTTACAGTCATAGTTACAATTATATAGCTGTTGTAAGTACTAACCTGCACTGGGCATGAGTAAGGGCAGGTTGTGCCCTATACTCAGCAGTGCTTGTAGGTACTGGTGGTACTAATGGTAAATATAATCCCAAATGTTTGGGGTTTATCAATTTGATGGAATTCGGTACCTTAACCAGCCTAAACGATCATTGCACTTTAGCTGACACTTACATTTAAAGTTTAATAAAGAAACAAATTGTCTATAACTTACTTCACCATCGGAGTCATAATAAATAAGAGCGCGCCGTTTCAGGACAACCCAGCGCTCCTTGAAGTTAACAGGAGTAAATAGTTTTTTGTTTTGTGATCGTTTAACCATAAACGTTTGCAATATTATTTCGTCTTCATCGTTTCCAGACATGTTAGCTGAAAATATGAAACAAATTGTCATTGATTGAAATAACAAAAACAAAACACAACATAAACCGACCGGCGAAGAATAAAGTGAGATCTACCTGTTAGGGATAACAATCGCCGATTACTATTATAACAACTTTTTTAATGTGAGGCCATTCAGATAATTTTGGTTATCGCCTATTTTATACTTTAGCAACAATCATTGATTTGAACTGTTACGTTATTCTACAGGTCATTTTGACTTTAATTCTTCCTTTCTGCGCTAGGCTTGTTGATCAACTTCTCTCCTCAGTCTTCAACTCCAAATTCACTCACTTGTTGTTCTCATCACATAATAACAACACAAAATAAGTTTTTCTCTTTTGCTTGCAACTCACTACAAAATGTTTTCTCTAGCCACAAACTTTAGTTAGATGTTTTTTTAGACCATAATAAAATTAATTAGATAAATATCACGGTAACACGGGCCGGGGATGGTCAATCATGGTCAATGATCAACTCCGCTCTCTCGCCTTCGCCTGCTTATTTTAGCTTAGCGTAGCATCTCTACTAAGTCTGTGGCCATAACTAGATTGCTATATATTAGAGAGATGAACTCGTTACATTACTTTCGTGGCAAAGCATTTGCAGTTAAAATATGTGTTTGACGCTCAATGTATACTGAATTCCCTGCCTGAGTGAGTTCTTCTGACCTGACCATGGACTGACATGAAAGTCTATCTTATCTATCATTTATTTTAGGCCGTGCCATTTTTATAAACAAAAGGATCTAGCCCTTACGGCCAGATTTTATGCAATTTCCCTTGACTTCTTGGCGGGAAAGTGAAGCATCATATCTGCAGTTTTGTTTTATTTTCTAAAATTTGTGTTCTAACGAACATTAATTTGAAATAATAGTGAATTATTAACCATTAAGTGTTTGTGAACGTGCATGAGTGTTGGCAAATAAAATAAAACAGTGCAACACTCGGACCAAATATCACATGGACAGAGTCTTACGACGTTGCCGCTTTTACATACGTGTATCAAAGTAAAGTATTTGTATCTCTGTCTGTGTGACTGTAGGTGATATGAGTAAAAGAGATAGTGAATGTACGTTTGGCAGCGACGCACTGTCAGTGTGAGACGTGTCATTTCATGACCGACTACTCGGTCAAAACATTGCTGGATTGTGCATAATAATAGTGAAATACTAAGAAATCTTAGTGTTTGTGTTATTTGTGTAATGTATAATTGACATAATGTCTTGTTTAGCTGTTCATTGTTCGTCAAGAACACCAAAAGGAGGTGTGAAAGACCAGGAATTATCATTTCATACGTTAGTGATTTCTATTAATATGTATGCTTTACTATGAGTTTTTTAATAATAAAAACGGCAAAGCATTAATTTTTGCTAATTCTTAATCATACTGTATCGTACACTATTCATAAGAATCAGGTTTTAAACCTTAATTAAATGTAATATAAAGGCTTTGTTTTTGGCATAATGATTAGTGATGTACGTATTTGTGCATCGAAGCTTTATCGATATTACTAATATTCTTTTTAATATTCTTTTTTTAGATTCCCAAAATGCCCGGAAATAAGTGAAAGGGTTTTAAAGTTTTTAGACGTGATAACTGGGAGCCTGCAATATATTCAAGGCTCTGTTCCAAACATTTTGAAAAAACCGGCTTTGTTGACGGTTTATTAATAAAAATCCACAGATCTCGTGCTCTACTCGACTTGAAAGGGCATTAAAAATGTACCTACTTATTATAGATTATCGAATGCAATTTTCAGTAAAAACGCGAAATTTTTCTTTCTTTTTTTTTTCAAAACCAACTTTTCCAAAATATTTTTTCACTCCTCTTGCTCAAAAAGACCGTCATTGTAGCGTTCCAGAGCGAGGATAAAATATTTTTCTTGCCCTAGCGGGAAAGTTTTTTTTTTAAATTTTTGTCTGTTACATGACAATGAGCCAACAAAAACGAAAAAGTGTTTAGTCTTAAGTAGAATAATCATGAATAAAGACTGCGCTAAAAACCCATTAAAACTCGGTTTTTATTTACTCCCTCGCTAAAGCTCGGGAGTAAAACTACCTCGTATATAATGGGTCATTTTAGCCCCTTGTATAACATCCCCTCTCCTAATTTCACTAAGTTTATTTGTACTGGCACCTCGAGACCAACCGTTAGGTTATGCAAGAAGTGCCAGACGTCCCTGCGCCAGTAGAACACTCGCGCAGGAGACCACCAACGTTAGGTCTTGACGCCAAATTAGTGCCCGCCGCAGCGCGCTCTTCATTCGGTACTCATAAGACTAGTGTCTCAGGAGAGTATCCCCGTGAACACGTGTAGTTCACTGCCTATTGTCCAGATAGGTAACCGGAGCTGTCAAGCTCGCTCACTTCTCGTTGCACGAAGGGCACAACTCGCAGTTGCCACTGCTAGGGTCGTCGACTCTAAAGTCGACTCCCAAGTGTCCACCTTGGTAGCGGAGTAGTAAGCACACTCACTTCTCGGAACCCATCCGGGCGCCTAGCCAGTTCCCACGTCCTACGCGGCTGGCTAGACCGGAGGCTACGGCATCTAGGAGGCCGCCTCTACTAGTTCTCCAGACTAGTACCGGAGATGTCAACACGGGCGAGCTGGCCCAATGCGTGCTGCAACGCAGCGTGGCTCTACCACTCAGTCAGTGTCACTCATTTAGCACCACCCTGGGGTCACGTATAGGGTCTCAAGGGTAAACCTACGGACGCGAGTAACTTTAACCCCCAATGGGCGATTTTCCGAGATCAAAAAATAAAAAGAAATTGGTTCGTAAATGACTTCATAGATGGCGCTTAGCATAGATTAGTATGGCGCTTAGTAAAAGGCGGGTTCATGAAGAGCACGTGTATGGCTGCGTAATATTTATTCTATTCCAAAATAGAAATAGGTTCTGGATGTCCTGAATATAAATAGGTAAGTAAATACTATTTTTTTATTCTTTTGGTAGACAAGTAAAAGTGTAGAATTTATTACAGCCCATAAGTAGCCCAGCTTTCATAAAACGACATCTATCGAGTGTTTTTGAACTAATTTTTACTTTTTAATTTGGGCTGTCAGAAAATCGCCCATTATAATAACGAACTAGGTACACACCACATTAAAGTGATTATGTCGATATATGACTATGATTATGTTATACTAGTCACATCCTTAGTCACGCACACATGTCAAGATAGAAAGCTGCACACTTACAAATGACGGACGTGCTAAAAATCCAAAGACTCTGTCCATTGTGATATTTGGTCCGAGGTGCAACATCACTTTTTAAATTCTCTCAAGAAGTCCGCATGAGATCTCAGTAAAGTTCCACATCTTTACTGAGGACTCAAGGGGTTTGGGGGAATATCATTTATCATTCATAATCTTAATCACCACTTATTATCATCTAGATGCTCTAACTAAGTCATCTAAGGAAAAACAGAAATAAAAAAAATAGAACCTGTTCCTTGATGAGACAAATATAAAAAATATTTTTCATAAAACTACAAGATTTTGATAGACTCGCTTAGTTATTAATTCAGTTTTATTTGTGTATGATTATTAATATCTACATTCATACATACATATAATCACGACTATTATCCCCGAAGGGTTAGTCAGATACTAGGTAATGAGGAAGGAAAAGCATTCCTCTAACATAGTCCACTTTTCACCAAATAGCGACCGCATAATAAGCGGTATTAGTATTATAGTTTTATTATATTATTATGTGCTAATCCGTTGAGCTAAATATATAAACCCTTATTATTATATTTCTCTATGGTGTGCACTCCGTTTGAAAACAAACAATTTCATTGTGCTGTGAGCCCTTTTGACATTTTATCGATATCGAAAGATGCTGTTTGTCCATTATATAATTTTAACACTTTTTATCTACAAAATACCTATAGAAGTTGCTGTATTTTATGAAAGAGGTTTGATAAAAAATTAAAAATACCTAATAATACTTACCCTAATTTGGTATTAAAACATGTACATGAAACTTTTATTTAAAAGCTGTTACTTTACATGAACCTGTCGGCTGATTGTGTAACTTCGGCATCAGACGCGGTCGTTTTCAAGTGGAGGTATATTGCTTAGCAAAAAATATTTAAAAATAATTTCAAATAGGCAAACTAGCGCAGCAATGTACTTCTGTTTGAAGGCGATTGCGAGGGATGTTGAGGTTAGACAATGGGCGATTTTCCGAGATCAAAAAAAAAGAAATTGGTTCGTAAATGACTTCATAGATGGCGCTTAGCATAGATTAGTATGGCGCTTAGTAAAAGGCGGGTTCATGAAGAGCACGTGTATGGCTGCGTAATATTTATTCTATTCCAAAATAGAAATAGGTTCTGGATGTCCTGAATATAAATAGGTAAGTAAATACTATTTTTTTATTCTTTTGGTAGACAAGTAAAAGTGTAGAATTTATTACAGCCCATAAGTAGCCCAGCTTTCATAAAACGACATCTATCAAGTGTTTTTGAACTAATTTTTACTTTTTAATTTGGGCTGTCAGAAAATCGCCCATTAGCCCCTTGTTATTTTTCTGAATAACTTAGTTTAGCATTAAAAGACTAAAATCTCTAACAGAGAGCTACTAAAATGGGACAGTAAAAAAAAACACAGCAGTATTATTTTAACTCATGATGTTGTGTATTATCATTTATTTTTAAAGAAATTAGAATAAAACAGTCATTACTACAGGTGCGTTTCATTTCATGTAATGTGCGTTTTTCTGACAGCCCAAATTAAAAAAATATAAATTAGTTCGAAAACTCTCGATAGATGACGTTTTACGAAAGCCGACTTGGTGCAATTTTGTTTGTCAACCAAAAAATTAAAAAAATAGTATTTTCATTTCAGGACCTATTTCTATTCCTATTTCGTTCACAGTTTGACAGTTGCACAATATTGATATTTTCCCAAATAGATTTAAATAGTAAAAGAGCGGCTACTATACACTATTTCACACAAAACTTTGAGCTAGTGCTCAAGTTACGCCATCTAAAGTTGAAAGGCAAACCCCTTTTATTAAGAATACACTAGAATACTATAGAACTATTAGAATAAGTTTTACCTACCCCACGGTAGGTGTCGCTCTGCGGTAGGGATGTTCCATTATGAAATTACGACAAATCGATAATTTTGATAAAGATGAACCAAAATCAGCATAAAAAATAATAACATTTGAACAAGCAAGTGATTAGGGAAGGAAATGAAAATTCCGGTATTTCAAATACTATTTATTTAGTAATAAAGTGTTAATTTATTTAAAATTCAACAACTAATTCTAAAACAATGTGAAATAACATAAGTACCTAGTTAGTAACTATAAACAGCATACTGACAACATTCATTTTTGAAGTAAATCCACCCCCGCGATCACTTAACTTATGTAAGGATTATTATTATGTACACTCAAAATATATTTAACATGGTTGTGTGATTGGATTTACGAATCAATTCATGGGAATGATAAGATAAAATGTCTGACTTCTACAGATTAAATGCCTTCGCACACGGCGTCGTATCGTAGAAAGGAATAGGCTCGATCAATTAAAAAAAGTAAGAAAATAGCGAACAAATTGTTAAAATTACAAGAATTATTTTGACTTTGATATCAATAAACGGTTATTACATGCTATCGGATTGTTTTATTTCTTGAAAAGTAGTTACTTAAACATTATGGCATTAATTGTACTAAAAATGTAGTATCCTGCTAATATGTTATTTTGCTATATGATGTTTCAAGAATATGATATTGTAAGAATGTGGTGATTTGAGATTATGATTTTTTGCGAATATAGTGTTTTGTTAATATGATATTTTGCAAACATCATGTTTTGCTTTTATACTATTCAGCGACGGAGGGGTTGAATGTAGGTACATGGTGCTAAGTAGACATTACTATCTAATGAAACATCAGCATAAGAGTAGTATAATTTTATTTAAGCTTACCGAACCTAACTTAGTTGGAATTGCAGATTTCATCAAAATTCGTTTCGCTCCTCGCATCTGTAAATATTTTTCTTCAAAATGCTTACATGAACTGGACCTTTGAAAATATGAACTTTTCTTGGGAATCCAGTTTGGACGATCAATTAGCCTAAGCCATCTATTTCTAGTATTCAAGTTAGTAGGAAATCTAAAAGAAACATAAATTACCTACTAATTATTACCTATTCTAACAGTCAAAAAAGATACCTATGGATCGGCTAAGTATCTTAAATGTGATTACATTCCCAGGTAATTCATATCTAAACGTCATATAGGTACTTTAATAAAAATAATACATATTAGTTTACGTGATAGACAGTGGACACGAAATATCGATAACTTGATACAGCCCTAGTGTAAAACGAAAATTATTTATTTACACAAATTATTCGTAAATTCTGCATTATGTATAATCTATCTTTGCTTCTTACATAAATAAATGTTTAAAGAAGAGAATTATCACATTTCGTGGTTAAAATTCGAAGCGCATTGGCATAAATAAATCCTAGGTAAGAAGGAGTCGGTTTGTAATAATTTACCTGTGAAATGAACATTTTATGGGATTATTTCGCTGTGTTGTACAACAATCAATTACTGAAAAAGTCACCATGTTTCTAAAGCAATATTTCTCAAAAATATTCACGATTTCACGTAAAATCAGAAAAATTCACAAAATCCAAATTCTCAGTGTGCTGATAAGTACGGCCAACTGTCAAACAGTAGCCAAAAACGGTTCTGTTACGTCGCATCACGCATCTCTTTTTATCCCACAGTGTTGTTGCTAATGACATCCCGCTCCCTCAGCCCTTTGTTTCTCTATTCCGCTAGGTATAGTTCCGTTAGGTATAGTAACTTTATGGCAAATATACAAAATACTTACGAGAATAAACTGTAATCACATTCAGCCGTTTTTCCATATCGGAATTTGCAGTATCGCAATACGCAATTTGGCATATTATTTTCTATTGTTTGTGTCAAATTCGTTCACGCACAAACACGTCTGCACTAGAGGGCGCAAAACATCAAACAAAAAAGTACTTTGTGCATCAAACTGAGAGACTTGTTACCACTTGGTAATAAGTTTTGATCTCTATGTCCTGTCTATTAGTAATAGTTTAATGTCTTTGATATTTTCTGATACCATTATGCAGCATGGCTGCAGCATACTCGTGCTCTAAATGGACTCGCCTTTTATTAAGCGCCATCTATGAAGTCATTAGGAACCAATTTCTTTTTTTTTGATCTCGGAAAGTCAAGTCGCCCATTACAATTATTGAACTAATTAAAAAGCATATAACGTTCATTGGATATATTTTTTACTTGGTCTAAATACACTTCCTATAACAACATTAAGTAAATGCTTCATTTGATATAAAATAAATTGTTCCATACCTAAAGCTTATTATTTAAACAATATTGAACAATGTCGTGTTAGTACTACTTAACTCAAGAACGGCTGTTCGGATTTTAATGATCTTTGATTAGTGGATTCGTCTTCGTCTCGAATAGCAGAATAACGATTAAAATGTCATAAAAAATTAATTTGATATAATTCGTCTCGACGCAGTCTAGTCTGTCCAAACTACCAGCGTCTAATTTAAGCCCGCGTAGGCGCGGAGGTGCGAGGCGGCCCGTGAGCCCGTGAAGTGAGGAGCAGGTGGCGGGAGAAGCCGGCCAGCAAGCCGAAGCTGCGGTGGTGAGCGAAAACCATCTGCGACGATAAGCTCACGTGGGCCCACCGGAGTCCGCAGCGCCCGCAGTGTTTATTGTACACATGTGCTTGCTGGCGTGCAAACACGGTGATGTTTTTTGTATTGACGAGAAATAGCAGCTATCCCTTTATGCCGCATGTTATCATCCGTGGGAAAACAGCAGAAAAACACACTTTTCTATGAAAACCTGATTACATCTTTAGACCCCAAACCTCGCGCACGGTGACCGAGTGCCTGACCACTTCAGCACCGTGCTAGTATATTAAAGAAAAATGCCAATTTGTGCAAAACAGTAAATTACTATCATCTATGAGTTTATCGACAATGCACTACAAAATATACAGCACACAGCGTTGCCGTTTCGGGTATTTTTATCCGATTTCGGGTAATTTAGGCTTTGAGCGGGTAGTCTCCGGGTAACGTTTACTGCCGGGAGCTTAGAGCACTCAGTTGGTTGAATCTTGTTCTTAAGGGTTGAATGCTCTAAGGCCGGGAGTGGCGGGTAATTTTATTTTGGGTATTTTGCGACTACATAGGTACACTTTACAAAATATTAATTTATTAACCTCATATGAACGGGCTGTATGGGCTATGTTCCCTTTACCAAACTAATTAGAAATAAAGCTTGATTCACACTTATCAAGTCACAATTCCTGCACAGTACCGGCAAATCCCCTCTCCTTACTTCACTAAGTTTTATTTGTACTAGCACCTCGAGACCAACCGTTAGGTTATGCAAGAAGTGCCAGACGTCCCTGCGCCAGTAGAACACTCGCGCAGGAGACCATCTGCGTTAGGTCTTGACGCCAAATCAGAGCCCGCCGAAGCCCCCTCTGCATTCGGTACTCATAAGGCTAGTGTCTCGGGAGAGCTTCTCCGTGAACACGTGTAGTTCACTGCCTATTGTCCAGATAGGTAACCGGAGCTGTCAAGCTCGCTCACTTCTCGTTGCACGAAGGGCACAACTCGCAGTTGCCACAGCTCGGGTCGTCAACTCTAAAGTCGACTCCCAAGTGTCCACCTTGGTCGCGGAGTAGTAAGCACACTCACTTCTCGGACCCCATCCGGGCGCCTAGCCAGTTCCCACGTCCTACGCGGCTGGCTGGACCGGAGGCTACGGCATCTAGGGGGCCGCCTCTACTAGTTCTCCAGACTAGTACCGGAGATGTCAACACCAATGTCCAATGAACCACCGGACAAAGCTGCCAACTGTAAGGGAAACTCACGTTTCCCGCAGGACTTTTCGCTGCTGGCCCCACAGAGACCGCTACTAGGCCCCGCTCGCTATGCGCGAGTTTGGAAGTCCCGGCACACAAACCAGGACAAACGAACATTCCCAAACTCTACAGCTAACCAAAAGCCACTACGAGTCCAACCCACATCCGGATCCCGCGAGAGGCGCCTGTCAAGGCACAACCAGCGGGGGCATGAACCGTAACCCCGTAGTACCCCTGAGAAACACAGCCGGACCCGTAGTTTCAGTTGCGATACCCTATCTATAGGTCAGTAGATTGGGACAGTACCTACCGGCACAGTGAAAAATATTTCTTCATACCTACATTCTGAACGAATCCCCACTTATCAGTGTCAGTGACGACACTGTGCTCTCAGTGCCGGCACCGGCAATCACGGGCGGTTTAGTCGTTGACAACGATATTTTTTGTCGGATCACTGACGCCGGCAACTCATGGCTGGATGTTAGGGATGGTCATCTGAATTAAACATCGAGACTTTTTTGATTTAATACATCGCTTTGTTGCATCGATGTTGATACGATGAATTGAGAAATACATTGATGTTTCCAAAACATTGATTGTATTTCTCAATCGACATGTTTAGGCAGTAAGCTGATTTAAAAACTACACTAGTGTTTGTTACGTCAAGTCAATGGTCTAATAGCCCACAAGAAACTAAAAGAAAACTAGGTCTATGGAAAAATATTTATTAAAAAATTAAAGGACAATGCCCACGGTCCATACATTTGAAATTCTGACAATGAGTTAGAGTAGAGTAAAAATAGCGAATCGGACCACCTCACACAACAGTGAAAAAAAATACTGACAACTGACAAGTCAAAAATACGTTTTTTTTACCCTTGTAAATAAAGCCGTTCAATCAATTAATAATGATGAATTATTGTGTTAATAATGAATTAATTAATTTTAATTTATTAGTTTTATAAAAATCAAATTAATTTATGTATTTAACGTTAACAGTTAAAGAGGCGGAACGAAACGTTTGTACGGAATTGTATTTTTTCCCGACTTTCAAAGTCAAAGTTAAAGTCAATACCTATATATTTATTCAATAAACTCAATTAATAAGTACTTTGAATCGTCCAAATCTTTTTTAACCTACCACCCATTCAGGAGATCATTTTTTAACTGTACCACAGCGCACAGAAGTACACACTTTAAAGAGAAACTATGAAAGCATGGTTAGATTTAAGTAGTGAGTTTTGAGCTGTTTTTGTCAATACGGTTTATATTTATGCATTCTCAAAACAAATCAGATCCAAAATTTTATTGTCCTTTACAAATCCCAATATTTTTTCAATGCTATGTAGGTATAATCAAAAGTTTAGTTAATCTTTTTCCCTTCAATCGGTTTCTTTTCTTGAAAGGTGGCCGTAGTGTCTTAATTTGCGTATCCAATTCATCGAATAAAAGATCGAAATGTATTTGATATATTTTGAATATTAACAATACATCGGTTCAATACGATGCATCGTGATGACTATTCATCTAGTATTTAAAATACATCGATGTATATCGTCCATTGCTACTCTACTGCTTTTTTTTAATATATATTTGTTTCATGAAGGAACAGGCTAAGGTCTGAGCCATACTGCCTAATCATTAGTTTTTTATTTGTTTTTTTCCCTTGATGATAATGAGTGGTGATTAAGATGAATGATAAATGATGTTCCCCAACCCCTTGAGTTCTCAGTAAAGATGTGGGACTTTACTGAGGTCTCACGCGGACTACTTGAGAGAATTTAAAAAGTGATGTTGCACTGTTTTGTTTCATTTGCCAACACTCATGCACGTTCACAAACACTTAACGGTTAATAATCCACTATTATTTCACATTAATGTTCGAAAAAACACAAATTTTGGAAAATAAAACAAATCTGAAGACATGACGCTTCACTTTCCCGCCAAGAAGTCGCTACTCTACTGCTACTGGCTGGCTGTCTGGCTGACATTGACATGACAGACAATGTGACATGACATGAGGAGAGGAAAAGCCTGAAAAAACCTAAATTCTAATCGGAGCGGAGATCTAAAATAAGTAATATATTTATAAAACTATTAAAAATGAGTAAAGAAACAGAAACCATGACTTCGGAAGCGGCTCAAGTCAGCTCGTTGCCCTTACCTCCGATGCAGTATATAAATTTTTACACTGATGAAAATGTACGAAGAAACCGAGCACCTCTTCCACCGAGGCCAATACATGATTCCTATTCTATGTTTGGACATCCGTTTAACGCTGATGATACTATCATTCGATCACTAGAAAGTCAGGTTAGTAAGAATAATAGTGTATTAATTTGTGCACTAGAGTGCTAATAGATAAGCTACCTACTAGCTAGGTTTCGAAAATATGTATGTATCACACTTAACTAAAAATGCATTATTATCTTAATTTTAGTAAAGTATAAAATGATTAATAGCTTATTTAGTGGGCTTGGATGCACCATGCACCATGTTTTAAGATTTTTACCATTCAGTGGACGGCTTATGGCCGTTGACTCGTATATAAATAAATTAATGAATTCAATGTAGACATGTCAATAAAATCTTTCCTTATTTCAGGGATTTCGAAGACTGTATCCAGTACATTTTGAACGGAGAAGAGAACTAAAGAAACTGAATCATTCCTTGCTTGTGAACTTCTTAGATCTCCTAGATTTATTAGTGCATTGTCCAGATTCACCTAAGAGGGCTGAAAAAGTAGAAGACCTGAGTTTACTCTTCATTCATATCCACCATTTGTTAAATGAATTTCGACCTCATCAGGCAAGGGAAACCTTACGGGTTATGATGGAGCTACAAAAGCGACAGCGTGTGGAAACTGCAACACGGTATATATTTTTTGTAATTCATGACATCATTTGTTATATTTACTACAAAAACTAAGTAACTTGAAGATTTTACATTTAAAGGTGATCATAAAGAATAAGTTGTTTCTTACAGATTCAAGAAGCATTTAGACAAAGTTCAAGATATTCTGCAGAGTGCTCTTCAAAGTTTACCAGATCAGAATGAACTAGATTCCAATTTCAAGGTGCCCATTGAAATGTTGGAACATATGGACTGCAGTCCGAGCGATAGTGGCACCTTGGACCCATGCTACGATCTGGACAGAATCATGTGTAATGTGATTGATAACATGAGATAAACTGATCGAAAAATATTTTCCTATTACATTAGATAGTTTGCTAAGCTTTAAATAATAATTAGTTTTAATAAACTTTTTCTTATACTTAAAACTTTTTTTACTTTGGTTTATTCTTCGATCAACAATGGTTTATTGAGAAACTCTTTGGCAGTGTTTGGAGTCTATAAATCAGATAATGGAAGTTCATTTCCTCTTGTAATTTGAGGTTTCCTATCTGGAGGCTGGGTCTAAGTACATATCACATCTGTTATGGATGTTGTTGATTACAAAGCATTGTTCTACTGTGTGACGGTTTGTTATCCATAATAAAAAAATAAACAATGGCACAAATGAGACTTCTTCACATTATCAGAATGCAGTGCCTACCTGACTTTAGAATCTTTATGGTGAGTTGATTGCTAAGGAAAATGCTAGTTGTCATTATAGATGATTTATATTAGAGCGGGATGTGCACGGGGCATGCCCCGTCCGGGCCCGGACGGCGCCACTGATTTGAGACGTTGCATACATTTTGTATGAAGCAGTTCATATTACACCGTGCATGATCCGTGTCCTGTCCGGGCCCCAACGGACACGCCCCGTGCACGTCTCGCTCTAATATAAATCATCCCTTAAAGTATTAATAGAATGACAACTAGCATTTTCGCATTGGCACCGCTCACTACTGCTGTGTTCCGTTCAAGTGCGGCCTGCCGGCCGACCTTTCGCTGAAAACCTCGGTGATTGCGCGCGATTCAAGCGATTGTGGATCTTGCGGCTGCACCTTACTGGCGCACAAACTTGCTTCGCGGTGTCTTCTCTAGTTTGTTGTACCTCAATGCATTTTCCTCTTAAAGCACAAGCTTCCCCTATTTATAACTCTACTCTTTTAACTTCTCATAATAATACTTTGTGGACATTTATTTAATGAACTGCTGTCAGAGTCAAGGGCCCCACAGGCGATCAGGTCGCCTGTAGGTATCGGCCTGTTAGTGAGTAGTAGTACAACGTACGGGCGGCGACGGCGGCGAAATTAGGAAAGTGCCTCTTGCTGGAACAAGCGGCTTGACCGACGCATCAAACTGATTGAGCAAGCAATACAAATCTACGTGCTTGCCGCCAAGCTGCTTGTCCGTCTCGGAACCCCTTTAGCTTTCAATATATCCAAAGGCATAAATTATTTGAAGAATTAAGTAGGTAGGTACCTAATTATACCTAATGTATAGCTCTAGCGAACCACCAGCGTGGCGATACATAAGGTACTTACGTCATCATCATCAGCCTATCGCAGTCCACTGCTAGACTTAGGGGCCCCACACACGATCAGTTCGCCGGCAGGTATCGGCCTGCATTGTACTACTACTGTCTACAACTGACAGGCCAATACTGCCGGCAAACTGATAGCGTGTGGGGCCCTTTAGGTCTCCCAAGGCGTGGTCGTTGAGACAGGTCTTCGGCTCACCGCTCACCGCATCCAGTTGCTGCCAGCTGCAGATCGCAGAGGCTGAAGATACACTTGTCCAGTTAGTTTATAACACATTTGCTCGTTAAGTGGCTCTTATTACACCGATTTCAGCATCGTAATGTAATAAGCTAAACACTAGTGCGGTAATGTAATTTTAAAATTAGTTCCTAATCGTTTAATTCTATGGACAACTTAAGTGCCTTTAGCCCGTCAGTCGCTTTTACGACACCCAAGTGAAGAGAGGGGTTGGTAGTATTATTTTGATGAGCCCATCGCCGCTCTATGCTGTTGGATGTATGTGCAGTCTTTAGTCCGTTAGTCGTCTTTTACGACACCCAAGTGAAGAGAGGGGTTGGTAGTATTATTTTGATGAGCCCATCGCCGCTCTATGCTGTTGGATGTATGTGCAGTCTTTAGTCCGTTAGTCGTCTTTTACGACACCGAAGGGAAGAGAGGGGTTTGTAGTAATATATTGATGAGCCCATCGCCGCTCTATGCTGTTAGATGTATGTGCAGTCTTTAGTCCGTTAGTCGCCTTTTACGACACCCAAGAAAAGAAAGGGAATGGTAGTATTATTTTGATGAGCCCATCGCCGCTCTATGCTGTAGCATGTAAGTGCAGTCTTTAGTCCGTTAGTCGCCTTTTACGACATCGAAGAGAAGGGAGGGGTTGGTAGTATTATTTTGATGAGCCCATCGCCGTTCTATGCTGTTGAATGTATGTGCAGTCTTTAGTCCGTTAGTCGCCTTTTACGACACCGAAGGGAAGGGAGGGGTTGGTAGTATTATTTTGATGAGCCCGTTGCCGGTCTATGCTGTTGGAGGTATGTGCAGTCTTTAGTCCGTTAGTCGCCTTTTACCTTGAAAGTTTAAAAATAAATGTCTAGTTTTAGTAATGAAATAAATTTACAGTCTACACCACCGGAAATAATAAGTGAAGCACAAAATGTTATTGACAGCCTATTACCATATAAGTCCAAAGAAAAATACATGTTGGCTTACCAAAGATTAATACACTAGCAAAAAAACAAAAACACGCAGTCATTTTCAGAAAATGTGTTTTCCTCGCAAATATGTTATAAATCGTCGTATGACATACGTGCGCTTTGATAATTACAGCCTGCTTTGTTCTAGCCCTCGCCTACGGCTCGGGCCAGCAATATCGCCTCTGCTGTAATTTTCAACTTACCGCACTTATATCATAATGTACTATTATAACACATTTGCTCGTAAAGAAGCTCTTATTACACCGATTTCAGTATCGTAATGTAATAAGTTTCGCACTAGTGCGGTAATGTAATTAGAAAATTAGTTATCATTTGAATCTATGGACAACATAGGCCTTTAGCCCGTTAGTACCTTTTACGACACCCAAGGGAAGAGAGGGGTTGGTAGTATTATTTTGATGAGCCCATCGCCGCTCTATGCTGTTGGATGTATGTGCAGTCTTTAGTCCGTTAGTCGCCTTTTACGACACCGAAGGGAAGAGAGGGGTTTGTAGTATTATTTTGATGATCCCATCGCCGCTCTATGCTGTTGGATGTATATGCAGTCTTTAGTCCGTTAGTCGCCTTTTACGACAACCAAGAGAAGAAAGGGGTTAGTAGTATTATTTTGATGAGCCCATCGCCGCTCTATGCTGTTGGATGTATGTGCAATCTTTAGTCCGTTAGTCGCCTTTCCGGATTTTTTTTTCCTTACAAATATGTTATAAAACGTCGTATGGCATACGTGCGCTTTGATAATTACAGCCTCTGCTTTCTTATAGCCCTCGCCTACGGCTCGGGCCAGCAATATCGCCTCGGCTGTAATTTTCATCTTACCGCACTTATATCATAATGTACTATTACCTACGGTTATCAGTTCTACGACAAATGTGACTAGCTTATTGCCAAATTGCTTTGGTAATCATATTAGTTATGCTGGCCACTTTACTTACTTCTCTGATGAATCTCCTTATTTAAGATTTGATCTAACAGAGAAACTAGCGTGTACCTACGCCTGGCGTACTCACCATGGAATTCTGTTATTTCAAGAATGCCAAAAAACTGTACCCAAATAGTACCAAATAGTACCCAAAGGAAATAAATAGTACCCTTATGGTTAAAAAGTTATAGACATAGTTTGGTGAGTACGCTAGGCGTAGGTTACGCCTAACGAACTCACCTCAGTTTGGGAAATCTGAGCAAGCTACAACTTTAATTAGTAAATATGTCAAAAAACTGTACCCAAATAGTACCAAATAGTGTCCAAAGGAAATAAATAGTACCGTTATAGTTAAAAAGTTATAGACATAGTTTGGTGAGTACGCTAGGCGTAGGTTCTACGCCTAGCGTACCTACTCACCTCGTTGCGCGAAAACAGAACCAGCAATGGCTCTCATTTCTATCTCAATAAATAGTACCGGAAATAGTACCCCCTGAGAGTGTAATTGTTATTTGACTTTTACACTAGAAAGTCGTTAAATTTGATAGCAAACTTCTACATACAAAAATTACGTGTGGTACAGTCGAGCACAGTCAATGGTATAATATTATTTTTATTACCAAAGGAATTGAGATTGGAATAACTATGGAGTTCACTAATAGACGACGACCTAAAATAAAATAGGTAGGTACATATTTATGGGATAAAATGTTTACTAGAAAAAAATCAACCAGTCTCAGGAAGCTCGAATGGGATTCGAACCCACGACCTTTGGATTGCCGGTCCACTGCTCTAACCATGGACACTAGGAAAAATTCAGCGAGTCTTCTGGGGGTCTCGGTAGCTCAGCGGTTAGAGCAGTGGACCGGCAATTCAAAGGTCGTGTGGGCTCGAATCCCATTCGAGCTTCCTGAGACTAGTTGATTTTTTTTTCTAGTAAATATTTTATCCTATATTTATATAGCATTGTGAAGGCAAAATTTCAACAATAAAAATAGGTAGTTACATATTTAATAACAGTAAACCAAGGGTGGCCAAAAGAGAGGGGTCCTATGAGGTTGGTGTGTCTGGCACCGTAGCTCCTAAACGGGTGATCCGATTTGGATGCGGATTTTTTTATATGAAGGCTGGTTTTTAGCGGTGATTCTTACTTCGACTATAAATCTAGTGATAACTGTTTTAAATCACAAAAACCTACGCCTAGCGTACTCACCAAACTACGTCTATAACTTTTTAACTATAAGGTACTCTTTATTTCCTTTGGGCACTATTTGGGTACAGTTTTTTGACATACTAATTAAAGTTGTAGCTTGCTCAGATTTCCCAAACTGAGGTGAGTACGCTAGGCGTAACCTACGCCTAGCGTACTCACCAAACTCTGTCTATAACTTTTACACCATAAGGGTACTATTTATTTCCTTCGGGCACTAATTGGTACTATTTGGGTACAGTTTTTTGGCATTCTTGAAATAACAGAATTCCATGGTGAGTACGCCAGGCGTAGGTACACAAACTAGCATCCATAGCCTGCTGTCTTTTAACTTATGAATATGGACTTGTCTTACTGTTAGTGCTCGGCCAGACTGCACGCGCGGGCGCGGCGCGACATACAAACATATGCCCCGCGCCGCGTGCCCACTATGGACACTCAAATAAGAATACATATGTTTGAGTACGCCCGCACGTGCAGTCTGGCCGAGCACTTAGGCGAACCCTACACGTCAATAAATATTGTGATAAATATCGTGATATTTATTGATGGATCTTGGGCTGGATCACAGCACACCCTACACCATCAATACGGATCGCGTCAAAATTACGTACTTTGTACGAGGCAGACGTGTAGGGTTGCCACTCGCACTTTAAAATAGAGTATTGTCCTCTTTTTCATGTAGGCGTACTTTATAATCTACGCTACGACACCAATTAAGTAGGTACGCTAAAATCTTAGAGCATTAATGCGATAAGGCTAAAATACTCTATTTACGTAAAAGACAAATATTTGTCAAATGTCGCAAAGACCAACTAAAAATACGGTGTCGGTCTTTCGGCTACTGAGTGAGTCTGTTCGAATTTTTGGTTAAAATCCTTAAAAACAATTTCCATCCTTATAACATATTGGTGTTGGTTTATTAATATAACTTAAAGGGAAATAAGGTACGTGAGTAGTTTTTAGTTGGCCTTTTGGCCGCTTAGATGGAGGGGAACGAAAAAGAAAAGCTGCCCGAAGGGGATGGCGGCAATCCCATTATGGAAGTCGAGACAACCTCGCGTAAACGCTCCAGCGCAGCTGCACTACTTCCATCTGAAATCGCAGAACATCTGCACGCTACGGTCGTGTCAGAAAACCCTATGCTGATGTGGCTAAAGTCATGTTTGCTCCTATCTCTGAACCCTCTGTCCACTCACCCTCCCACCAAACATATACCTCTCTTCCCTCCACTCCTGGTAGATCAACATCTTACCGTAAACGAGTTAACCTTTCTCCACGTCCACGATCTCCCACCCCTGTAAGTTATGACCAACATGCCCACCACTTTATTACTAGCCACCCACGGTCTGAGGTACCTAATGGCCAGGCTTTTCCTGACCCTGCCCAGAGAATAGGACAATTTACCCCCAATGAGGGTCTTATGGAGCTACTATTAAAGCTCCTCACTAATATTATCGCCAAATTTAGCGATGTGCTACCGAACGACGTTGCCCCACTAATGATAACTCTTACAGAAAAACTTACTAATGGCTCCTCCTTCAACAATCCCAGCTCACTTCCTTCAATGGAATAGTAGAAGTATAACCCCTAAAAAACCTGAGCTTATAAATTTAATTAACAGTAATGAAATTGTTGTTGCTGCTATTTCGGAGACTTGGTTGAGGCCTGGATCTATATTCAGGATCCCGGGCTTTTCTTGCCTCCGTGATGACCGCGACGACGGCCGTGCAGGTTCTGCACTCCTAATTAAGAGAAGTCTCCCGTTTTCACAAATCACCCTCCCTTCCCATACAGATGATTTTAATGCCGTAGCTGCAAAAATTATGGACATAAATTTTATTTCAATATACATTCCTCATCCGAACATTAGCCTAATCCCTGACCTTTCTACTGTCCTTTTCTCTGTACCTCCCCCTCTGGTAATTATGGGTGATTTTAATTGCCATAATACCTCATGGGGATCTTTTTACACAGATTCCTTCTCGCCTTTACTTCTGGACCTTTTTGAGGACATTAATGCTTGCATCATAAACGATAGCTCACCCACTCATAGAGTATATCCTGGACAGAATCAACGGTCTGTGCTTGATTTAACTGCTTGTTCTCCAAATTTAGCATCTTTACTGTCATGGAGGATATTAGATCAATCTTACGGGAGTGATCATTTCCCAATAATTGTTTCCAAGCTTTGCTCTGTACTTCCTTCCCCAATATTTGAACCGCTCCTAAAATATAAAATTCTTGAGGCTGACTGGCAAAAATACACAGAACTTATAGAAATCCGCCTACTGGAACCTGAGGGCCTAGTCAATTGGCAAACAAATGAAACGCTACGAAATCTTCGCTACGATAAACCGAATGTATGGGATTGACATAAGCAAAAGTTACCTACGACGTAAAATTTACGCTAAAATAGACCTAATTGACAGTTTGACAAGCCAAGAATCGCTAATCTAGCGATCACTCAAACATTGAAGATAAAAATTCACACAAAATGGCGATTGTTTGATCAGCTGATGAAGGAATAGTTGTGTTGTGTTGAAAGTTTTGTTTAAAATGCTCTTTTTAGGGCTATTGTGGACTGCGATAATCAAGTGCTCAGGCGCTAAGGAAGAAATGTTTCCCTACGTTACTTGGAGCAAAGTAACGAAATCGAGTTTGTTGTACTTGTGAATAGTTCTCAGAGTTCTCGTTTACGAACTTTCAAATATTTAGCTAAGGTCTGCCGGGAATTGCGTGCTGATATAGTTGTTGCGATGTGAGTGACCAAATAAATGTGTGTCATGCAACATTTTCCGCAACGAAGAGCAAGTCGCTGCATAACAATTTGTAGGGGCTCTCAAACCATACAAACATTTGGGCCAAATAAATCCACCTAAGTACCTTTAATCATGACAAGAAAGGTCAAGATTAAGACAACAGTAAGGGACTTTTTGTATAAATATTAAATGTAACCTATCCATAATGTCCATTTATCAATTTATAACTTAGATTGCCTATTTGTTTTACAGGTTCCAATGAAGATTTAATTTGCCAGGTAGCTTAGAGTATTAAACCAAGGCTCTAAGTGTAGTAAGGTGTACCTATTGACTATACCCTATAAATCTTATACAGACAAGCATCTTTCTTAATAGGAAAAGATATCAGTCCTTACGTTCAAACGGTAAGTTTTAATAAATAAATTATTACTTACATAATAAAGGTAAGTATTATGCCTATTATTATATTGGGATTTACCAGGAAATGTCAGTTTTGTTAAAATTGCTAGAATAAAGAGTATTGACATAAAGATAAAACTATTTTATGTGGTTTTGCAGATTTGAGACGACGATTCAAAAGTCTTAAAAGTTTACCTCATAATTTGGAGGATGGACTTCCTCAGAATGGTGAACAAACATGGTTATTTGGTAAAAAACAATATCAAGCAATTTTGTATAATACATAGGTACTTACCTACTAACTTTTTATCTATGACAATTTTCTATAAGTAAGTATATTGTTCTAATTTCTTAGGAGATTCTGGATACCTTCAAAAAGCATGGTTAATGATAATAACAACAATATTTAATGCTGCATCAGACTCACAAGAAAGGAGGGGTGTGTACCACATGTCATATCCAACAATGAAACTGCATTGAACATGGCTTTGGCATCGTTGAATTTAGTTATTTATATGATTTTTTTTGTGGAGCTCTAATGTTGTCAACGTTTTTATTCTACAAAAAGGAGCAGTCTGTGCCATAAATACAGTTAATTTAGTTCTAAGTTTATTGTGCTTTATTTAAAAAGATTTACTTATGTACAAAAAAACAATACCTTCGTTGACAACATTTTTATTTTAAGAAAAGGAACAGTGTGCCATAAATATATTTAACCCATAAAATAGTGATTTGGTTTATATGATGGGGAAAAATTAAGTATAAAGTTAATTTAGTTCTAAGTTTATTGTACTTTATTAATAAGATTTACTTAGGTAGGTACTACTAAAAAACAGTACCTTCATAAACACACAATTGGCATTTATTTTTATACACATATAGTTTTAATGTCAATAAGAGAAAGTGAAGCCTCATATTTAATAAACTTTGACTTTGAGAGAGTTAGGTAAGGAAATAAGAATATATTAAGAAATACAACATTAATGTTATTTTTTACTTGATATTTAATTTTACTTGCAGTAGGTACCTATAGAAAATGTTTAAGTACCTACTTATATCAATTTCTACTAGTCATAACATTAAGCTATTGAAGTTGTACTTGATTCATTATCAACATACAAAGGTAATTATATGTATAAACTTGCATTATTATTATCCGATTATTAAATCTGGTGGGTTCTATTGTGTTTGTTATAATATTGTTTTTTCTTTAAATAGGTGGCTTAACATAAGGTGGCTTGTTATACATATAATACAAATTAAGTTCCATATCTAGCATACTCTGTAATAGTTTAGTTATTATCAATTTGGCGATTGTGAAGTAATCGATTGTAATTGTTGCTTGAGTTTGTAATGTTACTATCACATGTTTATTTGTGTGAATCTGTAAATGGTTTGCTGTTTCACATTTTCAGTGTTATACTTTTTATAGAACTGTCGATTCACCTGTGAATATAAAATAAATAAATAAAATTAATTGTTTTTAAATTATTTTTGGTAAATATATACTACCTACTAACTTTTTATGTAAGTATGACAATTTTCTATAAGTAAGTATATTGTTCCAATTTCTTAGGAGATTCTGGATACCTTCAAAAAGCATGGTTAATCATAATAACACCAATATTTAATGCTGCATCAGGCTCACAATAAAGAAGGGATGTGTACCACATGTCGTATCCAACAATGAAACTGCATTAAACATGGCTTAAAGTTGTACTTGATTCATTATCAACATACTAGGGTAATTATATAAAATTAATTGTTTTAAAATTATTTTTGGTAAACATAAATAATCCTATGTTTTATTTCGAAACATTATCAACCAACTCATAATGAATGGCAGTGAAATAAATAATGTAAAATAAATAAATATTTTAACTTGTCGCGTAGAGACCACGATCATGTCATTGTGTCTGTGAAGGCGTATATTTAATAAATGACTTTTAATTTCAATTATTTTCGGTACCTACCGCTATAAATAAGTAACAATGAAACAATCCTATATTAAGGCGATGTTGTCTTCATCGTCATCCTATGAACGTCCTGAACGTTCCCACATGAACGACAGCACTAAGGCAGACTGGGCTATAACAGGCTTAAGCCCTGAGCCAATACAACCGCAGTGTGCTTTACGTGCCTTCCGAAGCACGGAGGAGCTCGAGACGCTTTTTATTTGGTTACCCATCCTTTAGCTCGGTAATGTGAAAGTTGCGTAACTAACTGGCAAGATCACAAACCGGTGCGGCGCGGGCGGGGACTTTTTGCATTAGTTAAACCTCTAGCATTACCTTTCAAGTAACAGTAAGTACATTGCTTCGCTAGTTTGCATATTTTAAAATTAGTTTTAATTTAACTAGCAAAACCATGTACTTGGAATGTTTTTTATTTTATTTTATTTAGGACAATAATCAATTAGAAAAGTAATGTGATAGGTGTTGTAGTTAGACAACTAAACCCGAAAGCCTTAGCCGCTACGCCATAGAGTTACTTTAGGCGATGTACTCATACAAGATGCAAACGTTTTAATCACTACCTAGTGGGTACTCGCATCTAAGATCAAACTGTTTAAATGTTCGCGCGGTTTGTAACATTTAGTGTTATCACTTATTTCATTACAGACGGACGTCAAGTTGTTAATATTTGAGAAATTCTTGGCAGCAAGCGTTTGCTTGTGGTCTTCAGTCTTAATTTATTTATATTATAAGCTGAAAAATGGGTTTGGTCTCATATCAATATCATATTATGGTGGGTAAGTCACTCGTCATCATTATAAGTACTTATTTACAAACGTGCTTGCCTGGCGAACTTCCGGCGAAAAAAGCGATTGATTCATTTTTCAAATTGTCTCAAGGAGTCTACCCGAATTTCTTAGTAAAGTGACATTCAATTCACTAAAACTCAAAAGAATCGGTGTGGTTACTACCTATTTATTAATCTTACATAAGCGTTACATTATCATCAAACAAAAAAATACTAAGACAAGCCTGTATGTTCTATATCCCTTAGCTTATCGATATCGATGTAGCCTAGCGAATTTGATGAGCGATTTTGAAGCTGTCACCGGTCGAGCGTTTGCCAGTTGACTAGGCCCTCTGAACCGTTACTGTCATCATCCAACCTTTTAGAGCAATACTCACGCTTTCTGTCTATTATTAATGAATCTGCCGATCAGGCCATTCCCAAAAGAAAACCAGCTGGACAAAAAATTGCATCTCCTCCTTGGTGGGATTCTGATTGCACAGCAGCAATCAAAGAAAGAAGTAGTGCTGAGCAAAACTATAACAAATCTCCCAACATAAATAATTTTATTAATTTAAAAAAAGTAACTGCCCGCACAAAACGTCTTCTTTCCAAAACAAAGAAAAAGGGTTGGAAAGGCTTTTGCGCTTCACTAGCTCCAAAGACCCCCTCTTCAATTGTCTGGAAAAATATCAAAAAATTTAGAGGATCATTCGTACCTGATCCTGTGTCATCTTGCGACTCATCTTTTTGGTTGGATGACTTTATTGACAGGCTGGCACCTGCATTTGTACCTCTGGATTTATATTCTCCCCCGCCTCCTCCTTTTATGGGCAATGACCCCCTTGACCAACCTTTTACCATTACGGAGTTAAAACTGTCATTAGAAGGCCTCCGTAATTCATCCCCTGGAGAAGACGGTGTACCTTACATTTTTTTAAGTAAACTTGGACCAATTGGACAAGGGTACTTACTGCAACTTTTAAACAATTTTTTTATGTCCGGTATTGTTCCACAATCCTGGAAGAGGCAAATTATAATTCCAATTCTCAAACCAAATAAAAATGTACATGAGGCCAATTCATACCGCCCAATAGCTCTTTCATCTACCGTTGGAAAGATACTTGAGCGCATGGTTAAGAACAGACTCGAATGGTTTGTAGAAAATAAGAGAATTCTAGCAAAAACTCAATTTGGCTTCCGAAAGGGTAAAAGTACCATGGATAGTTTAGGAATTTTTACTTCAGATATCCATCTGGCACTATCCAAAAATCAAAATCTTTTTGCATGCTTCCTAGACGTGTCAGCTGCTTATGATAGCGTTCAACTCCCGCTGCTCAGAGCTAAATTGCTACAGCTGAGTATATCTGCGAGGATTGTTTGTTTCATCTGCAATCTGTTCATGGGTAGAACTATAAGAGTTAAACTTGGTAATACTTATTCTGCTCCACGTACACTGTGGCAAGGAATTCCACAAGGGTCCGTGCTTAGTCCTCTTCTATATAATATTTACACGCATGATCTTGACCAATCTGTCTCTCCTTTTTGTGAAGTGTTGCAGTATGCCGATGATTTGGTCCTATACACTTCAACCGAATGCGCTGAAATTGCTTCCTCTCGTCTCAATGAAGCCCTTAGCTATCTTGTGGACTGGATGGATGAACATGGTCTGACACTTTCTCCACCTAAAAGCTGTGCGGTGACCTTCACACGAAGGAGAGCCATCCCAATTGTCGATATCTCGTGTTTGGATGAAGTCATACCCAACTGCGAATCATTTAAATTCCTGGGAGTGATTTTTGATTCTAAAATGACAGGGATTCCTTATTTAAATTTCATTATAGGTAAATGTGAAAAAGCCATCAATGTTATGCGTTCCCTCTCTGGTGTGTGGTGGGGATCTCATCCAATCTGTCAGAAATTGCTGTATAATGCTTTGATACGTAGTCAAATTGACTACGGATCCTTCATTCTCGAACCTTGCAGTAAACTGGCCCTAAAAAAAGTAGACCTCATCCAAGCTAAATGCCTGCGCATCATCCTTGGCGCGATGAAGTCTTCGCCCAAGAATGCTATGCAGGTAGAATGCGTGGAACCACCACTTTTTCTACGAAGACAATATTTAGCAGACCGATTTATTTTTAAGGTAGTTTCCTTATCCAGTCATCCTCTTCTACCACGACTTGAAGCCCTCGCTCGAGAGGTATCCGATAACCGTTACTGGTTCCACAAGGAAACCCCAAGAATAGTTCGGAGCTACCGAAAATTACAAGACCTTCCTGTTTCAGTTTACCAAGATGAAATTAGCCCCTTGTTTAAAACAGATTTCAAATCTTTAATACACAATCCAAAGGTTCTATTGGATTTTGGTATACTGAAGAATGATCCTGGTGCACAAAATAAATTCACTGCCCTTATGGAAGAATGGAAAGAGTTCTTACCAGTGTATACGGACGCATCCAAATTGTCTGAGGAGGGCTGCGTGGGTGCGGCGGTGTGGATACCAAAGTTTAATGTTTTATTGAATTACAAGTGTCCACCTAAGACTTCGGTGTTTACTGGGGAGACTTTGGCTATACTAGAGGCGATAGCCTATGTGAAAAACCATAACATACCCAAAACTATTATATTTTCTGACTGTAAAAGTTGCCTGCAAGCAATTGCTGGCAACTCATTTAAAACTAAAATTAATTTTCCCTTGGTGTTTCAGATAAAAGAGCTACTACTAAAAAGCAAATTGAGAGGTTTAGATATTGCACTTGCATGGATCCCTGGTCACAATGGAATTGAGGGCAACGAATGCGCGGATTTTTGGGCGAAAAACGCTATTAACATGGGTTCTCTGGATTACAATAATTACTATCTTCCAGACATTCTTGCAACCGCTCGATCTGATGCAAGGAGCACTTGGCAGGACCTTTGGGACTCCTCCAGGCTCAGCAAAGGTCGCCACTAAACCATGGTTCTTTCATTTTAAATTAGTAGATAAACAAACCACATCAACCATTTGTCGTCTCCGCCTTGGACATGTTTGTACACCAGTTTTCCTAGCCAAAATTAGAGTACGGGACCATTCTCTATGTGAATGTGGTCTGGACGAAGGAACCACAGACCATATCTTTTTTAGCTGTCCTAAGTTCTCCTACTCTTTATATGATGTTTTACCGCCTGAAATTCCACGCCCTATTAACTTTCAATCTCTTCTTTGTTACTTAAATTCGGCTCATATGTATCTCTTAATTAAATATATACATCAACATGAAATTAAGTTGTAACAACATCCAACTTTCATTCTGTATATTGTGTATTTATCAACCTTCCCATAATCTTTTCACCCTTTATGTTTATAACTTCATTCCTACCCTCTAATATAGGCTGTTATTGTAAAATTGTCCATTGTGCTGTCTGTGATGTCCCTAACACTAAATGTTACTTGTTTTAGATTCCCCCAACATCAAGCTCCTCCAAAACAAACAAAATTTTTCTACTGAACATTCTCCGAACGTAGCGACCAACATAAAACGGTTGTTGGCAAAATACATCTCAAACAAAGGAGATGTGAAAGCCAAATTTTAATTTAAAAAAAAACTAAAAATACGTTTTTAAGGACAAATACATAAATACTCTTTTTTATGCTATGTACTTTATTTTTGTTCTAACAAAATGTAAATAGTACATTGTTTGTTACCCTAGGGGTGAAAGTAGCTTATTTACTCCCGAGACGGGGTTTGGCGCCCGAGCGTAGCCAGGGCGGCAATAGTTCGAGGGAGAAAATAAGTCTTTCACCCGAGGTAAACACTGTGATTTTCATTACGAATGGTAAGTAACTAAAAATAAAAACATGAATTAGCTAAAAAAGTGAGTGAGTTTTATTTTACATAAATCTACAACTTTTTTGAGATATTTAGTTAAAGTGTGTAGTAAAATTAGTGATGATTTGAATCTATGGACAACACAGGCCACGCCCACACAGTCCACGCTTCAGCAAAAACTACTGCACAGTCTGCACATGTGGTTAGGTGGTGAGCCTTTAGCCCGTTAGTCGCTTGTACGACACCCAAAGGAAGAGAGAGGTTGGTAGTATTATTTTGATGAGCCCATCGCCGCTCTTTGCTGTTGGATGTATGTGCAGAATTTAGTCCGTTAGTCGCCTTTTACGACACCGACGGGAAGAGAGGGGTTGGTATTGGTAGTATTATTTTGATGAGGCAATCGCCGCTCTATGCTGTTGGATGTATGTGCAGTCTTTAGTCCGTTAGTCGCCTTTTACGACACCCATGGGAAGAGATGGGTTGTTAGTATTATTTTAATAGTAAGTCACAACTACACATGAGTTCAACAAATATGATTGTATTTTGATATTGCATGTCGTGACTACCTATAATGGAGACAGCACTTAGCATTAAGATAAACTTGTTTTTTTGTTACATTCGAATTAGTGTATGTTTTGTTGGTAGTACATTATAAATAAATAAATAAATTAATACACATGACAGTACCTGTTAGAAGAACGATTCTCCCTAGGGCGGAAAAGTATTACTTTCCACCCGCTCCTCAGGCAACTACAAACCTACTTTCCGTGTATGAGGAATAAAAAATACTTTATTCATCCTAAAAAAGGTGGCAACCCTCGACACGATAAATATTGACGCGCGACACTACACGCAAGATAAATATCACGATCTAGGATCTGGGACTGGATCACTGGATTTCCAGAAAGACTGCGATAAATATTGTGATCCATCAATACGCTACACTACACGTCAATAATTATCGTGATCCGTCAGTATATATTGACGGATCACGATATGGATCTTGCGTGTAGTGTTCGCCTTACTCTCATCTCTTCGGGTCAGCATTAAAATGATCTTATTTTAAAATATCTAAGCATTTGTAATCTTTCATTATTTGCGTTAATAGCGCGCAAATAAACTCGAAGATAACGACTAAGACGTTGAAAAAAATGTCTACCTCAGGCGGGAATTGAACCCGCGTCCTCCGAAATCCGGGCGGCTGCGTTGACCACTCACTCCGCCATCGAGGCATTGGTTAGATAGACCTGACGAAGTTTTTAATTGTCTTATAAAGCAACCAGTGTATTATCACAGATTAACTAATAGTACTACGTGTATTATTTTATTAAGGTGCCGCGCGATCGCAAAAACTGTCATAAGTCTCCTAGTGAACTTCAAGGCAAAATTATAATCTGTCTTATTATTATTTATAATTTAGAACAATATTCTGCTTTGAAGTTCCAGACCTAGTAATTTAATTAGAGCAATATTTTTATTCTGCGAAATGTGCAAAACCATCACGCGCTTGTTAATAATTAAAATTTACTTTTTGTAGAAGGGGGTGCCCTGCGGAATATTAATACAAATATTTTCATGTAAGATTACCTATTACTGTTTTAAGAAAGTTGTCAAAAAAATATGTGTCTAAGAGTCATTAGATTGTTTCACAATAAGGCATTGACCTCGTGCAATGATCAGGCTAACTTACACAAGTTCTTTTAATGTATTTAACTAATTCAGCGCATAGTAAAAGTGACTTAAAAATACGTATATTTTTACAATTTGGATCCCCTTAAACCTCTTAGAAATAAATAAGCAATAATTGGGCAAAATAAGCGACTGTAACAGGTACCTTTTTTATTGTAGTCTTACTTTTGCTTGATTAACATGCTCAGGTTGCTCAACTGGTAGGTAATAAACAGTTTTTAAAAAAATTCTTTATAGGAGAGTATTTGACCGCGATCTCACCTGATGGTAAGTGACGATGCGGCCTAGGATGTAGCATACTTGCCTAGATAATGCCTGTTCACCCGTGCCTTGAAAATGTCCAGGTTGTACGTTTCAGGAAACAGATCTGCAGGAAGGGAATTCCACTCCTTAGCTGTCCGCATCAAAAATGATGACGCAAAGCGCTTTGTGCGTATAGGTGGTATGTTGACAGTGTAAGGGTGAGATCTCAGTACGCGTCTCGTCCCCCGGAGATAGAAAGGAGAAGGTGGAATCAGCTCGTGTAATTCCTGCGCACACTCGCCAAGTGCAATCGATAAAAAACCGAAAGGTTGGCAACCTTGCGTCGATGTTCAAAATGGCAGCTTGGATTCGACGAGTTTAGAGTCGCCAATGACCCTCTGGTCATGATATTTAGCAGATCCATCCTAGATGTTGCAGCAGTAGTCCATACAGGATCGGACTTGTGCTTGGTAAAGCTGAAGCAGCTGCCCCGGTATGAAATACCGCCATACCTTAGAAAGGATGCAAAGTCTTTAGGTGCTGTTTTTGCCATGGTAGAATAATAAAACAAACATATTTTAGCGAAAAATTTATTGTTTACGGAGTTAGAAGACCTCACATTTCACCCATCGACAATAATCCTGTCCTGATGTTTTCTCAGCAAAAAGTGACGCTCAAGAAACTTTTATCTGAAACTAGAAACAATTTTGCCTCGGCAACCATACTTACCTACTTACTGCAGATTCCCGCCGGATTGAAAAATGCTATATAAAAGAATTCACTGTGAATGAAAATAGTTTTCATTATATTAAGTGCAATTACTTACCATTACATTGCCGTTAAAATAGTTTCCTCACCTATCTCATACAACTTTAAATCTAATACTTACAAAGTGATGCAGTCTTTTCTACAATCCACATTCTGTTGGGTTGCACAGGAGAATTTTGTAGATCAGGTGTCAGCGACCAGAGAGCTAGAATTAATCATTATGATTTCTAGAAAATTGCAAAATCCAACTGCAAATCCGCTCCACCTGTTATAGAAGTATTTTAAAAGCCCCTATCAACGAATACTCGATATCCTACGCCTATTGCAACTTGTCTATTTTAAATCATCTCAATTTACGAGGATAAAGTGAATTTTAGAAGACTTTATCTTAAAAATCAAACGGTCTATATCGGTTCTATCTATTATAAAAAATGTCATAACTTACTGAATATTTCAAATGTGCCCATTACGTTTTACGTTACGTATTACATTTTACGTCCAATAAAGAAAATCAACGATAACTTTGAAACTGTCTTAGTATCATATAATATCTTCAAAGACAGTTGGGCACAAACATATAAAATAACTAAAATCGTGTTAGGTCACTTGTTTCGGGCGTCAAAAAGTTAGTAATTGCTACGACGCCTGTATGGTGCGCCGTTGTTTCTAAAGTCGCGCCTACCATACCCCCCCCTTCCACGTCCGGTACTGGGCCCAGAGAACCGACCAGTGTTATTCAGCCTCGAGCTGTATTTCCCCGAGGGTGGTGTGTACATTTTCATGTTTCTGTCACCGCTGCGAGCTCTTTTTTCGGGTGACGGTTTCTCTTCCCCATTGTCGAAGGTGATCGGTTGGTGGCGTTTGTGGCCTGAGACATGTTTCTCTTTCTGTTCGGTGTGGCTCGGCAGTTTTTCCTGAGACAATAAGAAATACATAGATATAATGTATGCCAAATTCATTTTCCCTGGACCAAAACACACCGACACTCGCACAAAACAATCTATATTTCACAGCAATCGTAAAAATTAATTTATCTTCTACTCTATGGAATTAGTGCAGAACCATGTAGCAGCAGAGTGGACCGTTTTAAAAGAAGAGAAGAAAATGATGGAACTGGATATTAGATTCAGCCAGTGATGAAACCGAACGATTTGTAATAGAAGTAGGGGTGGACTCGGCAAGTTCCGATTCTGATAAAGAAAATAAATAATTTGAAATATATTACTTTGTTTTATACCGTTTTATATCGTTAATTAAGATTAATAGTAACAAGTTACAATTATCATGATTCTTTACTTCACTCATTTCGATCAGTTTGTATCAAGAGTCAGTTCAGAATGTGCTGTCAAACAAATGTTTGTTTTGGTCTAGGAAAAATTAATTTGGGATACATAAAATCACGACTTTTATCCCCAAAGAGTAAGTCAGAGACTATGCGATGAGGACGGCAGAAGCAGTCCTCTACTATAGTCCACTTTTCAGCAAATAGCAATTGCACATGTATGTGTTCAGTGTGACAGGGTGGTGAGCCCATCGCCGCTCTAAGCTGTTATATGTATGCGCAGTCTTTAGTCCGTTAGTCGCCTTTTACGACACCCAAGTGAAAAAAGGGGGTGTGGTAGTATTCTTTCACCGCTACACAACACGGTTAATAAGAAACAGTTTTGATTAAACGTAAATAATCAAAGATGGTATTGGTTTTTAAAACAAAAATACAATCTTTAATACAACGTAATATTATGTTACTTATTTGAAGACTTGGTATTAATATAATTAATACTAAGTAGGGATAGGCCGAAATTCGTTTCACATTCGGTTTTACTTAACCGAACTTCGGCATTCGGCCGACATTCGGTTCAAATGCCGAACTTTCGGTACAATAAAATATTGAAATAACACTTGATCTTTTCCTACACTCGTTGTATTTGCAACACGAAAATATATCTATTACTTTACCTCGTAAAATCACTTAAAATCACGTAGTAACACAATAACACAATTGTCGCGTGGATAACGTATTTGCTAATGACCGGCGGGCGGGCTGGGACGGGAGACGAGGGGATTTGCAGCGGGTTGCGGGCGGCGGGATGCAATACCAAAAATTGAAGGTAGCACGTAAACTAGTTAGAACGTGTTGTAGTAACAGTTGTAATATTATTTCTAATTGTCTTTATTTAATTGATACTACATTGTATGTATTGTAATTTTGTATTGCATCATTTTTTTATTATTTTTAAATTCATATTTTGTATTGACCTGGTAACGACATACTCTTTTTTTTGTTTGTAAATGTCGTTGCTTTTGTGCGCTGTGGTTTCTTGCGCCCATTCTTTGCCACAGTTAAAAAATTATATCCTGAATGGGTGGTAGGTTAAAAAAGATTTGGACGATTCAAAGTACTTATTAATTGAGTTTATTAAATAAAAAAAAAAATAAAAAAAAAAATAGAGAAAGCGCCGTGAAAAAAAACCGAACTTAGGCCGAATTTTGATTGTTTACCGAATGTTCGGCCGAAGTTCGTATTCGGTATCTCTAATACTAAGCCTTCAAATAAGTATCTCAATAGGCACAAATTCGCATTAACAGTTAAGAGCGTTTACGTCCTTTTGCGCCGTTTTGCTCAAGAACTGTACTTTTTAAACCTCTTAATATCTGTTAATACTTACTTTACAAATATGTTAAATACTTATATCATTAGGCGATCTTGTAGTCGAAATTGTTTGTTGAAAACATTTTTAAATTTATAGATATTTTGGAATTTATAACAAGATAACTGAACAGAGGTTTTCATAATTTGACTTTCCGCGTCAACTTCGAAGCTTAAAAATGTGTTTAAATTACTGATAAATCTAATAACAACATTTTTATTTCAATTTGAAAGATCCTCAGCAAAATAGTTTGTTGAAAACATTTTTTGATTTCGGTTACTAACAAAAACTATAAAATTCCAAACATTGTGAATTTTTAAAGAAATTATAGGTGATAAAGTAATTGTTTTCTCTAATGTACTAAATATATTTTATAAGATAAAAGCTTAATACTATAGAAAAAAGTGTTCTTTAAATTTTGCACATAATTGTTTTCACTAAATGAGCTCTATAATTTTTCTATGAATATTTTAAAACTACTCTAAAACTACTACAAAACTCTGCGCTCCACTCGCTTTAAATCAGTCCGCCGCGAGGCCTCTGAGAGAGTGGTCACGTCGCTCGACGCTCTGCCCGGCGCGGTTGTCGACCTTTCCGTAAGTTCGAAGATAGTGCAAATTTATAGCTTGATTTGCAAATCTTAGTACTTTGGTAAGTAAATTATTACAAGCTTTTATTTAACTTGCAATGTATGTACCTATGTCTTGTTTGGGTGGAATTTTGCAACTCAATTTTGACCCACTTCCCGTTTACTGATTGAGCTGAAAATTTGCAAACATGTGTAAATCGCGTGACAATGCAATTTTATGATTGACATGGTGCTGATCTGATGATGGAGATGGAAGGTGGCCATTGACACTTTGCAATAAAATAGCACAACCTAATCGAGTTTGGGCTCGTTTGAATCGTCTTGACGAGTAGTTTGTCTTTCAATGGTAACCAGGGTCTGATGATGGAGCTGGATGGTGGTCATAGGAACTCTGTAATAAAACGACGCAACCCCATCGAGTTTCGGCTTGTCTCATTCGTCTTGACGAGTCCTTTGTTTTTAGATGGTTACCAAGGTCTGATCTGATGATGGAGCTGAAAAGTGGTCATAGATACTCATTGAAGGAACTACGCAACCCCATCGAGTCGCGGCTTGTTTGATTCATCTTGACGAGTGCTTTGGTGCTAGATGGTAACCAGAGTCTGATGATGGAGCTGGAAGATGGCCATAGGAACTGAATAATTAAACAACATACTAACCCCATCGAATAAGGGCTCGTTTAATTCGTCTAGACAAGTACTTTGCTGTTAGATGGTAACCAGGGCCTGATGATGGAGCTGGAAGGTGGCCATAGGAACTCCGTAATAAAATGACGCAACCCCATCGAGTTTCGGCTTGTCTCATTCGTCTTGACGAGTACTTTGGTTTTAGATGGTTACCAGGGTCTGATCTAATGTTGGAGCTGAAAGGTGGTCATAGTAACTCAGTAAAGAAACGACGCAACCCCATCGAGACTCGGCTTGTTTGATTCGTCTTGACGAGTACTTTGGTGCTAGATAGTAACCTGGGTCTGATGATGGAGCTGGAAGATGGCCATAGAAACTCAGTAATTAAACAACATAACCCCTTCGAGTAAGGGCTCGTTTAAATCGTCTAGACGAGTACTTTGCTGTTAGATGGTAACCAGGGTCTGATGATGGAGCTGGAATGTGGCCATTGGAACTTCGCAATGAAATAACACAACCTAATCGAGTCGCGGCTCGTTTGATTATCTTGACGAGTACTTTGGTGCTAGATGGTAACCAGAGTCTGATGATGTAGCTGGAAGATGGCCATAGGAACTGAGTAATTAAACAACATAATAACCCCTTAACCCCATCGAGTAAGGGCTCGTTTAAATCGTCTAGACGAGTACTTTGCTGTTAGATGGTAACCAGGGTCTGATGATGGAGCTGAAATGTGGCCATTGGAACTTAGCAATTAAATAACACAACCTAATCGAGTTTGGGCTCGTTTAAATCGTCTTGACGACTAGTTTGTCTTTCAATAGTAACCGTGGTCTGATGATGGAGCTGGATGGTGGTCATAAGAACTCTGTAATAAAACGACGCAACCCCATCGAGTTTGTTTCGACTCGTCTCATTCGTCTTGACAAGTACTTTGTTTTTAGATGGTTACCAGGGTCTGATCTGATGATGGAGCTGAAAGGTGGTCATAGGAACTAATTAAAGAAACGACGCAATCCCATCGAGTCTCAGCTCGTTTGATTCATCTTGACGAGTGCTATGGTGATAGATGGTAACCAGGGTCTGATGATGGAGCTGGAAGATAGCCATAGGAACTGAGTAATAAAACAACGTAATAACCCCATCGAGTAAGGGCTCGTTTAATTCATCTAGACGAGTACTTTGCTGCTAGATGGTAACCAGGGTCTGCTGATGGAGCTGGAAGGTGGCCATAGGAACTCTGTAATAAAATGACGCAACCCCATCGAGTTTTTGCTCGTCTCATTCGTCTTGACGAGTACTTTGGTTTTAGATGGTTATCAGGGTCTGATCTGATGATGGAGCTGAAAGGTGGTCATAGGAACTCAGTAAAGAAATGACGCAACCCCATCGAGTCTCGGCTTGTTTGATTCGTCTTGACGAGTACTTTGGTGCTAGAAAGAAAGAACTTAAAATGTATTTTCATTTCAGGTTATCGAAGATGAGGTTCCACAAACAACAAATAAGGTTGAAGATCGAAGACTAGTAGATTTTCAATACTTTTTGGATCAAATTAAAATACTTAGTAACCGCAATAGAGCCACAAGATGTACAATTGATAATTTACAAGTGATAAAAGAGCATAAAGTAGGCTTATTATCTACATTTTTAATGAAGTATAACATTTACCTTTAGATAAGTCTAAGAATCATGTAAAATCTTGTTTACATAAGAAAGGTCAAAGTATATTTAGTTGACAAAACAGCCTGGTCATAATTATATTTTCACATTATAGTTTCTTAGTCAATTATTTTTATAACTAATTAATTTTACGCTGGTATGATAGCCTTTAACAGCAGTGTCTTACAGACAAAGGTACCTACTCAAAATTTATGTTGCGTTTTAAGTCATGTTCTCTTTCTTTCGTTGGAGTTGCTCGAGTGTGTCATGCTCTCTCAAAGTGTCTCTGCGCGGTGGTGGCATGTGCGTCGGGTC
Organism: Scoparia ambigualis; assembly: GCA_963921215.1. Classification (NCBI taxonomy): domain Eukaryota; kingdom Metazoa; phylum Arthropoda; class Insecta; order Lepidoptera; family Crambidae; genus Scoparia; species Scoparia ambigualis. The sequence goes on along the minus strand of OY992510.1, from coordinate 20,931,761 downwards.
GTTACGTTCCTTCAAACATGGTTAAACGAAGCGATGGCTGATTCACATGTTCATTTTTATTCAAGTTCATTTATTCAAAGGAAGGTGGCCATAGGTACTCGTGAACGGGTGCCGCCTGTGGAGGCTGGTCTGCTTTTGCAATCTTATTTTTTACTGGTAATATTGAATAGTCTTTCTTTTTCTTGTTTCAGAGATACTGTAAGACGTTGTTTATTTTATTTTATATCGAGCAATACTTGTTTTTATTGGATATTCTTTTGTATGAGTTGTGTTGTCTTGAAATCGTATTAAATGTTTTTTTTGTTGTAATAGAAAATGTCCTTCTATAATTGCGAGGTCATTTTCCAATTTGTATTAACGCTGTAAAAGAAAGCGAGAAAAGAAATGCCCTTGCTGAGTTTCTTATCGGTTCTTCTCAGTACAAGGCTCCCGCTCCATAGTTAGGACTTACGAACCGATTGCATAGCGACATTCATAAGTGCTCATTGTTGTAGCATAAATTGAATAAATGAACTTGAATAAAAATGAACATGTGAATCAGCATTCGCTTCGTTTAGCCATGTTTGAGGGAACTTAACGACCCGACGCACATGCCACCACCGCAGAGACACTTTGAGATAGCATGACACACTCGAGCAACTCCAACGAAAGTAAGAGAACATTACTTTAAACGCAACTTAAATTTTGAGTAGGTACCTTTGTCTGTAAGACACTGCTGTTAAAGGCTATCATACCAGCTAAAAATTAATTAGTTATAAAAATAATTGACTAAGAAACTATAATGTGAAAATATAATTATGACCAGGCTGTATTGTCAACTAAATATACTTTGACCTTTCTTATGTAAACAGGATTTTACATGATTCTTAGACTTATCTAAAGGTAAATGTTATACTTAATTAAAAATGTAGATAATAAGCCTACATTATGCTCTTTTATCACTTGTAAATTATCTATTGTACATCCTGTGGCTCTATTGTGGTTACTAAGTATTTTAATTTGGTCCAAAAAGTATTGAAAATCTACAAGTCTTCGACCTTCAACCTTATTTGTTGTTTGTGGAACCTCATCTTCGATAACCTGAAAAGAAAATACATTTTAAGTTCTTTCTTTCTAGCACCAAAGTACTCGTCAAGACGAATCAAACAAGCCGAGACTCGATGGGGATGCGTCGTTTCTTTACTGAGTTCCTATGACCACCTTTTAGCTCCATCATCAGATCAGTCCCTGGTAACCATCTAAAAACAAAGTACTCGTCAAGACCAATGAGACGAGCAAAAACTCGATGGGGTTGCGTCCTTTTATTATAGAGTTCTTATGGCCACCTTCCAGCTCCATCAGCAGACCCTGGTTACCATCTAGCAGCAAAGTACTCGTCTAGACTTACTCGATGGGGTTATTATGTTGTTTTATTACTCAGTTCTTATGGCCATCTTCCAGCTCCATCATCAGACTCTGGTTACCATCTAGCACCAAAGTACTCGTCAAGATGAATCAAACGAGCCGCGACTCGATTGGGTTGCATCGTTTCTTCAATGAGTTCCTATGACTACCTTTCAGCTCCATCATCAGATCAGACCTTGGTAACCATCTAAAAACAAAGGACTCATCAAGACGAATGAGACGAGCCGAAACTCGATGGGGTTGCGTCGTTTTATTACAGAGTTCCTATGACCACCATCCAGCTCCATCATCAGACCCTGGTTACCATTGAAAGACAAACTACTCGTCAAGACGATTCAAACGAGCCCAAACTCGATTAGGTTGTGCTATTTTATTGCAAAGTTTCAATGGCTACCTTCCATCTCCATCAACAGATCAGCACCATGTCAATCATAAAATTGCATTGATACGCGATTTACACATGTATGCAAATTTTCAGCTCAATCAGTAAACGGGAAGTGGGTCAAAATTGAGTTGCAAAATTCCACCCGAACAAGACATACATAGCATACATTGCAAGTTTAATAAAAATACATGCAATATAATATTATACTTACTTATTTCATGCATTACTTACGCCCATATTTAAAAAAAAAATCGAAGTACCTATTACGAAAAAGCAAATTCAATCTAACGGATCAAGTGATCAAGTTTGACTATAGTAAGCAGAACTAGCCTATTCTACACACACAGTCGCGCGCGCTCACAGCTCGCTTCTGTGTGCGTGATATTTGGACTTAAAAACCTAAACTTGAGGTCTCGCGCTCGGCGTAAACGCTCTTAAGATTCAATAGAAGGTTTAACTAATTAAAGTATTACGAAATTTTTCGACAAAACAGACATTTGAAATAACATAGTTACCTCTTTATCAACTTTCTTTGCAGACTGGAACGAGAGTTGAACTTTACTCTTGAAACTCGGTGGTGTACGGAATATGTCCCTGATGAGTGTATTGATGTTCGATGTAGTTTTCAGAGCTGCAACTTTCAGTTTGTTTTCTTCAGAATTAGCATTTTCGCCTTTCTTGTCCTAAAGTAGATAAGACAAGTTAGTACAAAAGGAACAGCGTCACGTCTTTTAAATATTATGGTCGTTAGTAAGGGATGGCTTGAACAATGATCTAAGCTGAGTGAATTTAGAAGTTAATAATTAAGTAAAAGTTAGTAAAAAAGTAGTTATAATAATAACAAATTATATTACAGTTTCTTTCAAAAACTTTGTCTGGAGTTTTATTGTTATACACTGTTGTGTTTATGTACCTATACCATAGAATCCAAAGTATTACTATTTATTTAACCCATTGCATAAGCGTTTGTTAGCACATCATACCTGAGTGACTTCCTTAAGTTTTTTAATGTATCCTTGTGTAAGTCTCGCTGTGTATTGTAAACGCAAGCGGAGAGCTTTCAGTCGAGCCGAGTCTGCGCTGAGTCCCTCGGAGAATTTCCGGCACAGTGAATGTAGTGCAAACAGTGCACATTCCACATGAGAGAACTGTAGTGATGGTACAGTGGAAGTATCTTCTTGCTTTGTTTCAGTTTCAGCTTCACCATCTGACTTGGTGGAACTTGACTTTTCTTTTTCTGTGTTATTCTCCTCATTTTCTATTGGAGCTTCAGGTAAGTATTTCTGGAAGAAATATCAAAGTTTTAAATGTTTACCTAACACACAAGAAATACTACTTTAGGATAGTTCTGGATATAGTAGTCTTTGGGAATGTCAAGTCAAGTCAAGTCAAATTATTTATTCAATGTAAACCTTTATTGATTGGAAAGCTTTCTCCTTGTGATTCGAGTTTCACTTGTGTTGAACTGTTTGTGTAAATATTTTTGATTAACCTTATGTATTTAAGTTCTACTCCTTGGTTTTTCAGGGCTCTCCATATGTGTGGGTGTTCTAAACTATCAAAGGCCTTGTTATAATCTACAAATGCCAAATACAAGGGGTAGCCATATTCTTGGCATTTTTCTATAATTTGCTTAAGAGCATGCATGTGGTCTGTTGTTGAAAAACCAGATCTGAACCCGGCTTGTTCTATTGGTTGGTGGAAATCTAGTGTTTTGGAGATACGGTTTAAAATTACTTTTGAGAACACCTTATAAACATTTGAAATTAGACCAATACTTACATATGGATGTCAAACTTGGGCCACAACACAAGCAATACAAAACAAGCTAAGAACCTGCCAGAGAAGCATGGAGAGAAGCATTCTAGGGTACCGAAGGAAAGATAAGAAGAGGGCCACTGACATTAGGAAAGTCACAAAGTTTGAAGATGTAGTAATGAAGAATAAACAGCTGAAATGGCGGTGGGCAGGTCATATAATAAGCGATATGAGGGAGAAATGGACAAGAAAGACCACAGAGTGGACTCCCAGGTTCAACACCAAAAGAAAACGTGGAAGACCACTCAAAAGGTGGTCCGATGACATAAGGAGGGCAGCAGGAACACTTTGGCTCAGAGTAGCAAGGGACAGATCTGAGTGGAAGAAGCTGGAGGAGGCCTATGTGTCAGCAGGACACGCTGATGGATATGATGTGTTGAAATTTTAAATTAATTATTTCAAATGTAATTTCATCAGCAATAAAGGCTTTTATTGTTAAAATTTTGCATTCACAATGCTATATAGCTATAGCTATATATATGTTTACTAGAAAAAAAATCAACCAGTCTCAGGAATCCCACTCGAGCTTCCTGAGACTGGTTGATTTTTTTCTAGTAAACATTTTATCCAATAAAGGCTTTATTATTATTATTATTATAAACCTTTACAGGCACTTATTGACGTCAATACAAATAATAATAAAAAAAACAGTTAACTAACTTATAGTTAAGACTTAACAACTAATCTAACGAGCTTATAGTCTGTGCCAGACAAATGCGCATCGCTACCCCCATGGCAATGGGAACAGTTAAAGAAGGCTTAATTTGAGGCTCTACTAATTTAAGAAATACTATTTCACCCTTTAACCGTCATAGCATGTTCAAATTTTTCATTGGTTTTCGACCTTATCTCAATTGCATAAAGTTCAAAATTTGGTGGGAATATACATCCCTCTGCCCGTTAAAGGGTTAAAGTGTCTAAACTATAAATTGTATGAGTCTTAATGTCAGCATGTGTTTTTATGATACAACTTCTCCATCAGTTCATGAGTGTCATTCCTGAGCTCAGGCATTCTCACGTAAACCATAGCACATGGGAGATCATGACTTAACCGAATGTGTATTTCAAACAACAACAACATGGACTAAAGGTTTATCTCTTATTTTAATATGGTCAGTCATCCAGTGTAATTATCTAATCTGCTTAATTTACAAAATCGCAACCTGAACGCGCATTTCTTTATAGAATAATGCAATCAAAGATAATAATAATAATTAACTTTATAAAATAAATGAGTCAAATTGTTACATCAAATAACATAGATTTTGAAACAGTGCAAAGATGCCTAATTTCTTACCATGAGCACATCATAAACAGTGTCAATCTTTTCTTGCATTTTCTCAACGTCTCCGCAGTGTTCTGTGATTTCGGAAAATATCTTTAGCAATTCTAATTTAGAATCGGCACCACCTTCAGCTGTAATAATATCGTCCCAGCGCACCAGTACATGGTCACAGAAAAAGTTAACAAACTGTGAGGAATCAACTTGAGTCTGCAAAAACGAAAGGTAGGATTAAAAATTATCTAGAAATTATAGACAAACAGCAGCAGATCAAGGTCCAACCACACACTAATGTTACGGCAAACTAAATCAGGTGATCTATTAGCTATAATTTGTTGTTGTTCCAACCATGTAAGTTAGAGTCACATAACACTAACACACACTTTTAATCAATAAGGGCACCATTTCATTAGGACAAAATGGTGGCGCAACCAGTCGCCAGTTATGAAATAGGGCCCTTACATCAACACTATCAAGTTTGCATGCCCAAATGAGTGTTAACATAGATTTTTTGTAAAACAACAATGCCAAAAATAATAACATAACTTACAGAGAACAGTGGCAATGCATGTTGTGAGCATTGTATAATTCTGTCAACATATTCCGGGTCTTCTGGATGCCAATCATCTGGAGTAAATGCAAGAGCAGCAACAAGCTGCACTAATTCCTTCTTTCCTGCTGGAGTTTTACCGAGTCTAGACCAAGTTAACAACTCCATTATGTGTTCGAACTCCTCAGCTACTACATCCTGGAACACAATTAACCACAATGAAGAAACAATATTTTAATGTTAAGCTAATTGGAAGTATTGTAAATGCAAAAACAACATTACATTATAAGTTATATAAAACAGGATAAACCTGTTGTACTACCTCCAAAATTTTCTTGCATTCAGCAATAATGAGATCCTCTGCTTCCTTAGTAATGACTTCCCTGCCAAGCTGTTTGACCTTCGTTGCCAAGAATTTGATGCATCGCTCCCTCACAATCTCATTGGTGACTTCACTATCTGTGCTTTGGTGGATCTGGGAGAATATTCCAGTGAGTGCACCCTTAGGGTCGCTCTTCAGTATATTCAGTAAAGAGTTAGTGACAACATTTATTTCTGTAGTATCATCGGACTGCAGAAGCTGTGCCAAGATGTCGGCAATCCTTTGAGTATGTTCCTTGTTGTCCTTACAGAGAACTGGCAAATCTTTGATGGCTTGTTTGCGAATCTAAAATTTTAAATGCCTAGATTAGTCAACTTTGATAGCTGTGTTTTAAAGATAACCCCTTTATCAAGCTCAGTATGTTAGAAATTATCCGGTCCTATACAGGGTTAAATACAATAGATAAAAAAAAGCCAACCTTAAGTGTACCTATATAATAAAATAGACAGCTGCTCTTTTATACACCCTTAATTTTTATTTGTTTAAATGAAATTAAGGGTGAGTTCTACCCATGAAACTGAAGAACTTTCCCCAAAAATTTCGACCTCCCATACGTCATTAAGTGCTTCCTCCACAATTAATCATTATGGTTTAATCAACAATGTTCATTAGCTTCTTCTATCAATACAATTATTACTATTACCATAATTAGTTATAATTATTACACTAATTAGAGAGTTAAAAAAACTACCACATGAACCTTGTGGTATTATTGTAAATGCTGTTGTGTTGAAATATCATTGAATTGTTGGAAAATTATGATTCAACAGAATTTTCAATAATAGAGATCATTATGGAGTGTAGCCAGGATTTCAGAATCAGAGTTTAGCTTAGATTAAAACAAAAAGGGAAGATACGGCATGCTCCTACTTGTAGTCATTCAAAATATAGTCCTACTCAACTACTTAAGCAAACACTCACACACGCACACCTATAAAGTGTAAATCGACCGAGCGAGACAAAGCGGTAAGTTTCAACGTCAGCGCGAGGGAGTCAGCGAGTAGCGCGTTGACGTCTCGGTCGCTTGCAACAGACGAGTACGTACGACCGATTCCGACGTCACTGCGGAGTAGCGTCTTTCTCTTTTTCACACAGTAGAATATCCGCAATAGTGCTATGTAGCCTGTTCGCTCGGCAAATTGTGACTGAAGTGAAATTGTGCCTTTAGGCCTAATTTTGGCGGCTCACACACGAGGCGCTAATGCCGTATCTTCCCTTTTTGTTTTAATCTAAGGAGTTTAGGGAGTAATGGGATGTAAAAAAAGCAAAATTAATAAAGACTTAAACCTATTTAGGTAGTATTGGTTGAGTGCCCTAAAACGGAATCTAATGCTATTAATAAAATTGAAATACCTTCTAAACTACGTCTTGTAATAAAAAAAAATACCACGAAGCTTACAAATACTTACAGCGACATCGTCATCTTCGCAAAGATCAAATTGGGCTTCAATCGCTTGCTCTGATAGGTTAGGGAAGCTACGAAAAAATTTCGCAATGAACTGGGATGCTAAACGTTTCTCTTTTTCGGAGCCCTTAACAGCTGCTAATATTTCCAAATATTCTTTCTCATGCTAGAACAAGAAAATAGGCGGTAATGGTGAGTATATACCTAACATGAAAAGCAATACACGAAAGGTTATTCATGAAATAGGTTAGGTACCTACCTTCGAAATGTCATCTTTGGCGTCGGCCAAGATACCGTAGTTTTGGTATAACTTTTCAATGTTATCGGTAGACATCACGATGTTTTAATAAGTAGTACACAACAACAAGAGATCGCAGAATACAACACAAGTAGAAACTACAAACGAATTACAGACAATTCTCCGCCACACCTAAAAGCAAACTCTAGAAACTGACTGGATGGATGGAATGAAATGAAATTGAAATTGACGAAACTAAATTGAATTGACTCGACCTCTCTTCTCTCTCGACTCGACTCGACGATTGACGACCACAGACACAGACAGCAGACTAACCATAGACTTAGTAGAGAGACTAACCATAACCATCCTCTTTGGACCGTCTAATTCAAAAATTGCCGTATTTTTACGGAAATCTTTAAAAATTGCCGTATTGCACAAAATGTTTAGTAAATAAAAAAAATACAAGTGATGTATACTTCTATGCGTGTACTACTTGTAAACTACTCATTTTATTCTTCACCATATAGGTTTTGAATAGTTACTAGTAAAATATTTTTTTTACCTTCTTCTGATTCTGTCGCATTAGTTCGTACTGTTATTTATCTTTCATTTTACGAAACATTTTGTGTGGCACTTGAAGTTGTGTACAATTACCGTGATTAGGGGTTGCTTGTCTGGCTAGAAGAGTTCTATTGATTGGAGTTATTATTTTTTTCGAAGTCTCGTTTTCATATTATTATTTACTTCACTGAAGAATACGTTTGCAGTCTGCGTTCGAGTGTGGCAAACATAATACATTTAAAGCAAAATATGCTAATGTTTTTAGTTCTGAGGTACGAGTACTAGGACATACGAGGGCCCGGCCCCTACGAAGGCCAACTTTAAAAACGCGCACTTGCCACTGCCTACAACATTCGAAATTTCGAGCCCACATTGACCTTAGCCCTACATTAAATGTGCAATAGCGCTAAATCACTTCCGCGCCGCCATTTTGTTACAACTCGTTCATTCTCTCTTCTGGACACCGCCGTCGATTTCGCGTGTATATAACCTCGTTGTGATTGTTGTTGCAATTTTTTTCCACAAATAGCGTCAGTTTTCGAGTGATTCCATTATCATATTGTTAAATAATTATTGGAGAATAGAATGCAATGGTAAGTTTACCGATTATTAAGTTATTTGTGGTTTTATGTTAATTTTTCCGCCACTATGAAAAATCTGTTTTATGGCTCGGGCCTACGTAGTAGTAGTGGCCTATGGGCTTTACTAAATCTATTAAAATGGCATATGCGTTTGGATTGTAATTACTTAAATAGTTAAGTATAAATAAAAATAATATGGTTTGTTTCATTTATTTCTTTTTCATGCCAAACTACTGAAGGTATTTTAACTATTTTAAAACACAAAACATAATATCGTGTAGGTGATTTGAACTCGCATTTCATATTTTGTATACTAATTAATGAGAATTTTGGTATTTACTAACTTTCTTTTGTTAGAGCATGGATTCACATCCATAACCAAAGAAAAAAGAGGCCTTTGAACTAAAGGGGATTTTTTAATTAAAAAGTTGTTCCTAAAGCTAAAGAAACAAAAAAATAATTCTATAGCCCTAGTAGAGCCCACTTAAAATTTGAGTGGCAAATGAGGAATTAATATTTAGATTCTTGAATTAATGTTTGAGTCTAGAGTTTCGATTTTGTAATCAAAATAATTGTTTTTTTATTGATTTAGAGCAGAATTTTACTTTTATGACTATTTTTGTTAATCGTACATGGGTCAAGGCCCAGTGTTAATTTTTTTATTATATCTTAAAAAATATAGGTTGAATAACTTATATTTGAGACTGCTTAAAGCGATTTGTGAATTATTTTTAGAAATATTAGGTAGATATTGAGTAACAGTTAGTCATAAAGGGGTCTTAGTAAGGGACTGTGCTTTTAATTAGGCCTACTACATGGTTTTTAAAAAACCTTATTATTTGAATATTTTAAGAAGGATAATAAAAACATTACATCATTACAAATAGATGTTTTTGTCAAACCTTTAAAACATATTTTTTATTGAGATTTAAAATAAGGTGGGCCTTCCTATGTGCCAGTACCTTGTTCCATCACGGAATTTAATCCAAAACTCATCGGTTTTCTGTGAGTTAATTTTATTTAATGGTAAGTAATTTTTTTACCACTGGTAGCATTTTTCCTTCATCCGTATATTGCCGTATATTTTGATACGGTAATGACATAGCTGCCGTATACCGTATTTTTGATGCCTAAGATACCTGAATGCCGTATATTACGGCAATTGCCGTATCAGGAACAACGCTGCTTTGGACTAACCCAAAGAGTATACAGATTTAGTAGAGATGCTACTACATGAGGTTTAATTTACTAGAGATGCTACGCATGGCGATGAATGAATGACGCGATTGAATCGACGTTAAAGTCTGGCCAACGAAAGCTGAACCTCGCAGTTATTTGATTGGCAACACTTTGTCTCTATGTGTGTCTATCTCTAAGGTATGACACCATATGTCAAACGTCGTATAACAAATTGAAATTTTTCTGAGAAAATTGCAGCTGTGTGAGTGACCCTGTGTTACCCAGTCTTGATTTTTTTGAATTAGCCGCGTTTTTCCTGGTTCAGCTTTCGATAGCCAGACTTTAGCACAAAGCCTAGTTCGCACTTGACCATGTTCTAGTAATTTAGTTGAGTAGCGATAGTTTGCGACGAACTTTGCAAATAATCAAGTATAACGAGAGATTAATGAGTATGACATTCTCTCCTATCTCTTAGAGTATTGAAATCCATAAATATACCAAAATATGATAGACGTACCTACTCATAAATCTCTTGTAATATTTGATTATTTGCGTTAAAAACGCTTAAATAAACTCAAAGATAATAAAAACGTTGAAAAAAATATCTACCTCAGGCGGGAATTGATACGCGTCCTCCGCAATCCGGGCAGCTGCGTTAACCACTCCGCCCGCCACCGCAGAATTGGTATTGGTTAGTTAGAAAACTCGTTCACGTACAAACACGACTGCACTAGAGGCGCAAAACATCAAACAAAAAAGTACTTTGTGCATCAAACTGAGATGAGAGACTTGTTACCACTTGGTAATAAGTTTTGATCTCTATGTCCTGTCTATTAGTAATAGATAGATAGATAGATAGATAGATAGATAGACACATTGAGTTATTATGTACTACGTACTAGAGAAGAAATCTCAACTAGATTGTTTGTAACACGCGTTAGAGCCAGCTCGCTCCAAATGTAGTAGTCTGTGGCAGCCGCTCGCCTAGTAGGGCAGGAGTCCCAGTTGTGGCCACTACCCCGGTTTTGGCCATTTGCAACTTTAGAGGTCAATAAATAAGGCATAGAAATCAGACTTGCTTCATAGTCTGTGGTAAAAAATCCTTTATCTTTGGTCCGTTCTGACAAGTGACAGTTGTGACGTCATATGCTTCAATACAATTTTTTGTGAGGTTGTTATGTTTTATCAAAATTTTATGGTACTTTCTTATGGAAAACCATAAGAGACACTAGGTAAGTAATCAGTAAATTTCTCAGAAATCTTTTTAATTTTTGTTTTGGATTTTATTGAAGTTTACTAACAGAATGTCTAGCAACATGGTTTTGAGGTTATTTTGTTACTTGCATAAATTCCGTGTTGGGAAAAGGGGTGGCCACAACTAATACACTAATTTGTACTTTGCTTGGGTTGTGGCCATGCTTGTGGCCACAACTGACTCCAATACAACATCAGTGTTGGCCACTTTGTTTTTAGTTTATAGTTTGCTGCTTCACAATTACTAGCTGGTTTGGCATTACAACTTTTTATTTCTTTTGTACTTAGGTTGGGTGAAATGGCTCCAAAAAAAAAAAAAAATGCGAAATTGATAATTTGAAGGAAGCTTTTTGCTTATTCGCCTTCCAAAGTTGCGTTGGCCTTAGGGGCGTTTACGCATTTCCCATACAAACTTCCAAGTCGAAATTTTCTAAAACCTTATTGTTTTATTTATTAGCGTTTTATTAACGCTTAAATATACTTAAGTAAAATTTTATACACTGAAAAAAGACTTCCGCATTCCGGGCGGCTGCCTTAACCACTTGACTACCGAGGTCTGGCTTTCAACCGTCGAAATTTGTCAGTGCTTGATGCTTATGTTTTTAGTCAACATTGTTTCATCAAATCTTAGAAGTTTTCACCTCTGAGATCCGAAAGAAATATTTTTACAAATATTTGACAGACCTCGGTAGCCAAGTGGTTAAGGCAGCCGCCCGGAATGCGGAAGGTGCGTGGTTCGATTCCCACCTGAGGTTGTCGTCTTTTTTCAGTGTTTAAAATTTTACTTTTTTAAAACCATTAAGCCATTTTTAATGAAACTTTGCATGCTAGAGTAAAATACAGGAATCTGAATAGTTAGTTGAAAACATTTTCAAAAAGTTTAAAATCGCAATAACTCAGTTAAATAAACGTTTTCAAAAAATGTTTTCAGCAACCTATTTAGATCCCTGTAAGTATTTATTTTAAAAATGTCGACTTGGAAGTTTGTATGGGAATCTAAAATGCGTAAACTCTCATAAGAGCGAGGTGGTATGAAAGAAGCTACTGCTAGCCGAAACCTTCCAATTCCAAGTGCCCGCGTTCAAATCGAGGTTATCTATGTGCCTGGAATGGCAAAATATTGGTCATTTGTTAACTGTTACCTACCTAACAATAAATATTTACTTCTATATAATTATTTGTTTTATTTTCTTTAAAAAAACGAAATATCCCCTTACTAATTTAATGGCCACAACTGGTGCAATGGTATGGCCACAACTGGGGGAAAAGTGGCCCGAAATGGTGAAATCACACCTTTTTTATTTAAAACCATACAAAAAAATATATATTGTCTCGAATCAAACATCGCATAGAAACTTTAAAAGGTAAATGTATACCCCTCATTTTGGTTATTTCAAACCGCCACATTACACGTTCTTGTATTAGTAGAAAATTTTTGAACATAGAAATTTCCTTAAAGTGGCCAAAACCGGGGCTCCTGCCCTATATGTGTTCTGTGGCCGCTAGACGCAACAATACACGTCTATTTTATTAAAATATACCTTTATGTGTGTTATGGTACTGTTTAAACAACTCAGGAAATACAAATAAAACCAAGGGAATCACTTTTCAACTAGAAATACGTACTAAATTATCGATGTAACATGCATTTGACTAATTATTTTATCAAATCGCAGAGACATGAAGCGTCGGCCATGTTTCGGTAAAATGCATAGGAGTAACCTTAGATTAAAACAAAAAGGGAAGATACGGCATGCTCCTACTTGTAGTCATTCAAAATATAGTCTTACTCAACTACATAAACAAACACTCACACACGCACACCTATAAAGTGTAAATCGAGCGAGCGAGACAAAGCGGTAAGTTTCAACGTCAGCGCGAGGGAGTCAGCGAGTAGCGCGTTGACGTCTCGGTCGCTTCGCAACGGACGAGTACGTACGACCGATTCCGACGCCACTGCGGAGTAGCGTCTTTCTCTTTTTCACACAGTAGAATATCCGCAATAGTGCGATGTAGCCTGTTCGCTCGGCAAATTGTGACTGAAGTGAAATTGTGCCTTTAGGCCTAATTTTGGCGGCTCACTCACGAGACGCTAATGCCGTATCTTCCCTTTTTGTTTTAATCTAAGGGAGTAACAATATTTCTGTTTTGTGCAGAAGTAACACTTTCAACGCTCTAAGTGAAATATTTACTAGGGTTGGGATTATGGTGGCAGTTTGATTGGTTATTTCGTTAGAATTAATAAACTTACCAAAAATACGTTTTTATTAATGAACTTGACCGTTTTTCGAGGTTATTAGATTTATTATTATATATGAGATATTTACCTTCAGGGTATCACAGGATTCACACGACGTGGAAAATAACCTTATTCTTTAGCTCCGACGCACCGTTTCTGTGATATTTTTATTTATATTTTAGTACCTACTACCTAGGCAGAAGAAATAGTACGCATGTATAAAAATGTATTTGGTAATAAATAAACGCAAAGAGTTTCTTTCATTTTATCAAAACCATAGTATTATCTGTGGGTTTAATCTGAAATAATACAATGTAATAAAAATTGAATTCTAATGAAAGGTAGGTAAAAAACATGTAAAACAACTATGTCCGTTCTGCAGTGTAAAATCTATTATCTGTTGCACTACGTTGAACATGGTTGAACAAAACGCGTAAGCGCGCCGTGCAAATGGCGGTGTTTTTGACTTATTGGCCGCGAGAAAACAACACTCTAGAAGCGGTCTAGCGCTGGCTGTATGTTTCGATTGTTTAGAAATACGATAAATTACCGTTTTGGCGCTGCAACGCACTTTTTTTTTAACTTTTAAAAAAATAGAACAAGACTTTTGCTTGGGATAGCTCCTCTAGTACGTAGTACTCGTACATTATAACTCAATGTTTATGACTACCTTTTCAGGCATGCTTTCCTGTATTTATATGGTTAAAGAGTAATATGTTGTCAAATAATACACAATTTCACTTCCATTCACGAAAACTCGTAGAGGTTACTAACCATTAAGGTGCAATAAACTAGGAAGACCTGTTTAGTCTTTGCCTGCCACTTTCCAGCGATTGCGGTGACAAGATATAGAGGTCTCAGATTTAAAAAAATGCCTTCTTTTTCACAGAAAAGTGGTTTTCAATCACTCAAGAAAGATTACATTGCCGATAGGAGTCAAAGATAAATTTTCCAAAAAGTCGTGTCCTATTTTTAAATCAAAATTGGAACGCGACTTTTTTATTTTACTTTATAGCTGTGAGTAATTAAACTAATATTCGTAAAATAAGTAATTCAGATGAAGATCTCAATAATGCTTGAAAAATTTGAGCATCTGAATATTTGATACTCAGTAATATTTTTACACGTACCAACTTAAATAAACATTTTTCCAAATTGAAAAAGATTTTTATTAAAAGATTTTTTTATTAATGTTTTATATTTTAGCGTTTTATTAACGCTTAAATATACTTAAGTAAATTTTTTTTAAACACTGAAAAAAGACGACAACCTGAGGCGGGAATCGAACCACGCACCTTCCGCATTCCGGGCGGAGATTTTTATTATTTTTATGAAATATGTATTAACTAAATTATTTACTTACTTTTATTTTTAGCATTAATTTACTTATTTTCTTATCAATATTACAATTACAACAATCAATAAATATAAAAACTGACATATTAGTTTTTAAACAACATTAACTTACAACTTTACAACTCTGTAATAAATCTGTATGAACAGTGTGTCGCATCTGCGCTTAGACATTTCTATGACAACTAGGTAAGCCCCGCACCACGGTACAAGTATCATTGTAGCTGTGCACAACTGCACATTTATTGTATGGGACGTCTACTCTAGTATATTTACCTCATTGGTTGATGGTCGAAAATTTTCTAAGTGTTTTTGAATTATTAAAACAGACATATAGATAATTTAAACTAACCAAAATACTTAAAATAAAACTCATAAAACAATAAAACTTAAACATAACTTAACTTAAACTAAATATAAATTAAGTAATATTAAATCAACCATTACAACTAAACAAAACAAAAAATCAACAAACCCAAAAACCTAAAAATAGAAATAGTCAGACAAACAAAATAAACTAAATCAACTAAAATACAGCTTAAAAAACCTGACACAAATTAACTTAAAATTAAAAAACAGAAATAAAACAAAATAAAATTGAAATAATTAAAATAATACAATTAAAAAACCTGACAGGAACTAAACTTAAAATTAACATATTCAAAAAATCAAAATAAACCAAATAATTCCATAAATACTAAAGTTTTTAAATAAATAAAAACTCAACTAGTGTTTTACGTGTAACTTGCACGGGGACCCCGTGCAAGTTACACGTTAAGTGCGAGAATATTTAGATGATACTTTTCTAAGTCGATGGATTGGCAGAGGAGTACCCCTCGCTTAGCCAGACCCCACACCTATGGTTTTAAATGTGTAGGTCACATGAAAACGATACTTTATGGCGTTACGCCTATTCAACACTTGCGTCACCGCATGCGTGCTAAACGATGGGTCGTCCTCTGGGGGTTTAACGCAGTTAGTCCTATTCGCATTTCATCACGATTTTAGAAAAGGTCCCTTTCGCATTCTGTCCCATTCGCATTTGGTCCCATTCGCATTTTGTCCCATTCGCATTTTGTCCCATTCGCATTTGGTCCCATTCGCAAACGGTCACACACTCAGATAAATTAAGTTGTTTCACATTTTCATAATGGTGTTATGTTTGAAAATAAAAGCATGTAGCTGGTAATAATTACGTGTATTTTTTTCAAAAATCAACATTCTGACAATTTAACATAGGTAACAACAATTTATTATTTCAAAATTAAAATAAAATTATACAAAAAATGAAGAATAAGTGATTATTGCATATTATTTTTACATCTGTAGAAATAAACATATTACATTATTGCAGAGTTATTTTAGTTAATTACTTTTCAGTTTTTAAGTTGTTTTTTTTAATATTTTGCATGATTAATATTATTTTATTTTAATAATTACGTGTTATTTAAGAAAATAACGTTCTTACAAAATCAATATAAGAATATTTCACATTACAATCAAATACGACCTATTATACAAAAAAGAAGTGAAGAATTAATAATTATTTTGACAACTGTTGAAAAATATTTTGTTTCATAAATTTCTGCAGATTTATTGAATTAAGATACAGTTGTGTTAGAAGTTTATTATATTTTTTATCAATACTAATATCCTTATATTTTCTGTTGCGTCTGTCATTTCCACACAAACTGTTTTATATTTGCTTGCTTTTTCAGTTTGTAAATGAATAAATACTGGTATTTTTTCTATCAAGTTATTCAAACCCATGAAGTTATTCATCGTTGCTTTTAATGCTAAATCTTTTGTGAAACAATCTAAGAAAATAAAGCTGACTGATACAATGTTAACTTTACTCAAATAAAAAAAACCATTGGGAATAACGCAACAGAAAATAAAACGATATCAATCATGCCAAATATAAAGAAATCTACTAAAATACTGAATCGTAATTCATTAACTCTGCAATAATGAGTCTGGCCAACGAAAGCTGAACCTCGTAGTTATTTGATTGGCAACACTTTGTCTCTATGTGTGGCTATTTTAAGTGTCATGCCGTATGTCAAATTGATTTTTTTCTGAGAAAATTGCAGCTGTGTGAGTGACCCTGTTACCTTGTCATGTTTTTTTGGAATGGCCGCGTTTTTCCGGGTTCAGCTTTCGTTGGCCATACTCTACCTATGTTTCTTTCTACAGATGTAAAAATAATCATTCATTCTTAATTTTTTTTGTATACCTAACTTTATATTGATTTTAAAATAATAAAATGTGTGACCGTTTACGAATGATGCGAATGGGACAAAATGCGAATGAGACCAAATACGAAAGGGACCTTTTCTGAAATCGTGACGAAATGCGAATGGGACAAAGTGCGTCAAACCCGTCCTCTGGCAATGCATCGATTCGGAAAACTATTTTCTAAATACTCTCACCCTGAAAGTTTCACATGCGCGGGAAAACTATCTTGTTAAAAAACATGTGTCGCGTTGCTATGTAGGTAACGGAACTTTATCCGATTATTGTTCTTAATATATACTCATATGCTCATGGCGGGAGCCATAGAAATTATCAGGTAAAAAATCTAAACTAAAAATAAGAAGAAGTAGAACGAAGTAGCTGTAACCAAAACATAGAAAACGCGCACTTTTAAAGCTAGATAAACAGAGATGCTTTTAAATGTTTTGCACATATTATAATGTCATAAAAAATGTAAAGAAAGGTTTTTAAAGGTCATCTTTATTAAAAGGGCTGTAGTTTCTGCCCGAATTCTATCAGATAACATTTTAACAGCTGGAATTAAAATAGTAGTTTTGTTTATTTTCGCTATTGTAATCGTCAAATCTGGATTATTGTTTAAAAATAACAAATACTTACTAGAATAAAAAAAAATAAGCTAAGGGCATAACATTACATGAGTAAATCTGTTACGTCATATTTCCAGCGAGCCTGTAGTGCATACCCTTTGACTATAAACATGTCTAGACGGAGCATCGTGGTACAAACGCTTCTCAAAATCCGCCCGGTTTTTGTATTGAATTTGAAGTGTGCGTGACAGCCGCGTATCTGACACTAGCGCGAATGGTTGCCAGCGATTGCCTAATTTCCGACAAAGTAGGGAAAAAATATTTATGCACAATATAATTTTAAAATGATTCATAACATAACATAACTTTTTAAATTAGGTATGTCTATCGTATATGTAGGTATAACGCATAAAAGAAGCTGGTGCGTTTAGAAAAAATGGATGATGGAAGGCGAGGGCGAGTACAATAAAATAATGCGCTAATGGAAGCCTGCGTGCGTGTGATATATTTGTAATAGGGACGAAATAGAAGCAACAGGCAGGATGATTTACATCTAATACTTAATCAAAATTGATTTTTTAATTAGAAATATAAATATTTTAAATTAAAATCAAAACAATTAATGGCGTTCTCTTTGTATTTGTTTCTTAACAGATTCACTGTCCAAAATAAAAACAATAGGTTAATCAATTGTTATGGATCATATGTGGTCCGCGGGACAGTGAACCTGTTAAATAACTTTCGTTTGGATGTTTTTTTTTTAATCTACTGCTTCCCGCTATTTTAGCAGGGTTTTTGTTCTTTTGTGTCTATTTTCTTTTCTTTCAAAGTGATTAATTAAAATAACTGGAGCTTTATGAGCTCTACTTACTTTATTTACTTCTTTTCTTTCTTTCTTTTTTATCAATTTTACTTTAAATTCTTTTCTTTTCATTTCTTTTTCTTTTTACTTTTGTACATTTCTTTCTTTTTTTTTCTTTTTTTTTGTTATACAATTTTACATGTTTCTTATTATCTAATAAATTGTTTCCTTTATGCTTTACATTATTTTCCTTACATTTATTACCTATTTTCTTAATAACCATTACATTTTCTTACTTTTTTTTTCTAATACGTTTGGATGTTACATCATTTTTCATGGTCTCTAATTTCTTATTATGTTGAAACCTTGTAGTTAAATATTTCGACAACGACTTCTTTCTGCCGGATCAGTTGGAAATCTGAAATTTAAAATGTTTGCTATGTGGTAGAACAGTTGTAAAGGTTACATAATGTGATGACTGCTCATCAATATCCGTGCCCAATAGTTTACCTACATGAGACGAGAAATGTTGACCTTTTAGGGGCACAAAAATATACCCGCACTTTCTCAAACATCGTCATCATCATCATCATCAGCCTATAAACGTCCCACTGCTGGGCGCAGGCTTCCCACGTGGAGATAACACGTGGGAATATTGGGCCATAACCCACCACGCTGGCCCAATGCGTGTTGGTGGGTTTTAACAACTGTCATCTTACGACAACAAACGGGACCAACGGCTTATCGTGCCTTTCGAAGCACGGAGAAGCTCGAGATGTTTTAAATTTGGTCACCCATCCAGTGACCCGGCATTGCGAAAGTTGCTTAGCGGGCAAGATCGCAAGCCGAACGTGCTAGCCGATGCGCCATTGAGCTCTGAAGCATACATACCCTACACACACACTACTTACATAAATACTTACGTACATTCCATTTCAAACATAATATTTTTTTATTCGTTTCGAATATCGATACGATACCATACCACAATAACAATTTATAATAATAGTATTATAAAATATTACAGTAGGTATCATATTTTTACTTGTTTTAGAATGGAACCTATAATCCAGCCAAATTCGATGACGAATGTTTGTAAACAGATTTCTGTTATACCTAGTTGCAGTAGGATTTTACTTTTTTTTGAGAGACATTCACAAGAAAACAGTTAACTATTGTGTCTTTCTTTCAAAAAACAGTAAAAATCCTAGTGACTAGACATTTGCACAAATGACAGTAATATGTTTACAAACATTCGGCATCGAATAGGAACCGTGACATTTAGTCACTCTATTATAAATCAGACTACAGTTTAAAAAAAAAACTTTGAAAGCGTTCCAATAATAATTATATTTAATGTATTTACTTTATTTACAACAAGACCATGTATAAATACTAACTTACAAGACTGAGTATTTTTTATCATACTTATTATATTTGAACCTCCTTTTATATTCTGCCACCAATAATGGGAATTCTACATTTTGATACCAGCAACACTACGCATACATGGCCGCACGGAGCAAAAACAACATGGCCGTTATTATTGTTAAACTTTAAATTTTCATTAAAATTTATAGATACTACGGATGAAACGTGACTTTCCTTGTCGAAAAAAAATTTCTTTTGTAGTTTCGCCAGAATTTCCCTGAGCAAACGGTCATTTTGCGAACAATTTCACCGAAACGCGAGAGGTAAACACTGCTTGACGGCACAATGACACTGACCGAAAGGATTGCGCGATAGGCCAATTTTGGTCTATAAATTTTTCTACGTTTTTTTACAGCCAGGCTCTATTTAGACATGTATATAATCAAAGTGCATACCATGCTACAAAACTGCATGCCGTGGCAGCCTTATTATGTAAGACAGCACTTGGATTAAGACTTTTTTCCATTGTTTTTTTATTTTTTTGTAGTGTATGTTTTGTAGGTTGTCCTAAATAAATAAAAAATAATAATAATAATAAAAAAAATAAACTGTTTCAGGCCTGCTTGAGTCGAAAAGTGAAAAGACGAGTTAGAATAATTAAAATAAAAAAAAAGTATTGTAAGGTCGCCTTGAGAAGCGGCCAGCGCTTTGTTTGAATAGGTAGGTTCTGGAGCCAGCTGTAGGTATGTTCAACAATGAGTAACAAGAGATAAGAAAAACCAATAAAACTAAATTTAAAACGTACCGAAAATGTAAAGATAAACAGAAATTCTTTCTAATAAATAATAATAATTGTTTTCAAATAAATATCATATTGTATTAAATTTAAATATATATTATAAAAAAAAAAATTAAATATATATTATAGCTTTAGTTTTTTGAACATATGTGACCATGTTATACCTTTGCAACTGTGAGCAAAAATATCGTATACCTACTCAAAAACAATAAAAACATAGCAATAGTACAAGATAGAATATTAAGTTTACAAGTAAAATAATTAGTTTACAAAATACTTAAATGAAACTTACCATGATATTTTCGTTTGTTGTAGGTGGCCTTTTTTAGAGTATTGTTCCTAAATTCTATGCTCATGTATTGTTAGTAATCGGTTAAGGTCAAAAGTAAACTCCTAAAGTAAAAGGAGGTGAAATATAAAAAAAGTTTGAAAAGATGCACCTATGTATTTATTGCGATGCAGTTACTCGGTATATTTTAAAGACCACGTGAATAACTTAAGTATTTATAGGTAGGTATGGGTCTGCGGGTACTTTTGTATAAAGGTAAGTACTTACATACATATAATTTTTTAATCTATTGTGGATAGTTTTAAAATTGAAACCCCCGAACCATACAATAATGTAGTAAAGACGTGATTTTGACGAGAAAGGTAATTGTACTTAGTAAACAATTATTGTTAATGTACTTATATTAATTGATTAAATTTCATTTTATCTAATAGAATAGGTAAGTACCTAGGTATTGCATACAAAAAGAAGTCATTGACCGTATAATATACCTTGATATCTTTTTATAAGAGTGCAAAGTCGATTTTTCTAATTACTGTGCCGTTTTCACTTTATGATAAGATAAAATGTCATTGTTTAAGAATAAAAAGTTTTAAGAATATGCATTTATTAACTTATGTATTATGGTGGTCCTTACCTATACTAGGGCAAAATTGTCGGGAATAGAAGAAACTACAAAGATAATACAATAACATATTATATATTCTATGTTTTTCGAAGTATTCTCCGTGACAATGCACCTTTGCATTCGTTCAAACCAATTATTCAAAAATCAATATCCAATATCAAAGTTTATTTATTCAGTAAACTTAAAATAAGCATTTTGAATCGTCTAAACTTAATTTTACTTCTCTATATGGATGGATGGACAGCCACCCACAGCTTTATAATAATATATAGAAATACTGTAGAAGAAGGTAACGACATTTACAAAACAATATGTCGTTACCAAATTATACAATCAATAATCATAAAAACAAAAGTGAATCTAAAATTTTACTCGGGTGCCATGAAGGCATCAGAACAATAATATGTGTGCGAAATTAGAGGAATGTAATCGCTTACAGTGTAGTAGCCCTTTTCTAAAAGTCTGTACTTAACATGCGCCTTAAATTTGTCAAAGGGCAAAATTATATCATCGTTCGGGATTTTATTGCAATATATGACACTTTGTCCCATGAATGATCCATAAGCTTTCTGAAGTCTAGTATTTAGTTTGTGTATACTTATCGCAATTTCTTTTTTAAATGAGAAATGTTTGGCGCACGTAAACAATACAGTTATAAATAAATTGTGTAATATTTATTTCTATAAACAGCTCCTTAAGGGAATCACGTGATCCTAGATTATATGGACCTTACTCCTCTTTTCTGTAAAATGAAAATGGTTTCTATATCTGCTGCTTAACTCCAAAGTAGAATACCATAGGACATAACACTGTGAAAGTAACTGAAATAGACTAATCGAGCAGTTTCCACGTCTGTAAAATGCCAAATTTTACTAACAGCGAGCGTAAGCAGCTGAACTAAGTCTCCCCGCAAGGGTGATAATTTATTTAACTACTGTATTTTTTAATCTAAGGTAATACCTAAGAAAATTATTGAATCAACAAGGTCCAACAGTTCACCATTCCGTTAAATTTTATTTACTATAATATAATATTCTTTACGTTAGGTAGAGTAAAATTTATACATTTGGTTTTCTTCGCGTTTAATTGGAAGATTATTAGTAGTAAAGAAATTTAACACATATGTTCGGGCATTGTTGATGTCATCACAACTATTTTTATTTCGATCAATTTTTAAATATCAAAGATGCATCGTCAGCAAACAAAACAATATTGCAAAATTTTCCGCATAAAATGGTAAATCATTAATTTAAATTAAGAATAAAATTGACCTAGTATTGACCCTTGTAGAACCCCCATTTGCACAGAAGATCCAGATAATATAGATCCATTCACGCTAACTTTTTGGATTCTGCAGCTGAGATATGATTGAATCAATTTCAAGGCATCAGAGTGCACTCCATAGTGTTTTAGCTTTATTAAAAGGGTGTTGTATTCATCGCAATCAAAAGCCTTGGAAAGATCACAAAATTCTCCAAAAGCATTCTGCGATCCCTCCCAAGCCTCAAATACCTATATGTTTCAGCAGAGCTACACCTGCATCAGTAGTAGACCTTCCCTTGGTAAAACCATACTGTTCACTGTGAAAAAGGTGGTTTATAGCGAAGTGGGAGCTGAGTTGATCTAAAATAAGTTTTTCAAAAACTTTACTAAGAGTAGGTAAAGTCGAAATAGGTCTGAAATTACTCGGGTCGTCTTTACAACCCGATTTGAAAAGTGGCAGAACTTTGCTATGCTTCATGAGATCTGGGAAAACTCCTTCGTCAACACAGTTATTAAATATGACTACAAGAAAAGGCGCAATGGACTCGATAATATTATTAATAATTTTTGTTGATATATTCAACAAATCACAAGTGTTTTTCATTTATATTGTGACAGTAATTCCAGTCTGAAGTGGACATAGTCGAATTGAAACCGTTGGCCACGTAGCAAATCTTTAGTTATTGGGAATGTAAAGTAATCATTAGGGCTAAGGTCAGGGCTTTATGGAAGATGGTCCATCAACTCCACGTTTTCCTGATTTAAAAACGCGATCGTTTGCCGAGCGGTGTGGGAGCTCGCATTATCGTGATGAAGGATAATGCGACGATTCGGATTACTTTTACGAAGTTTTCGTATGACTTCCGGCATACAAACTATTGTGTACCAATTAGCAGTAACTGTTCTCCGTTCCTATAAAGGAATGGTAGCCACATGTCCAGTTTTCGATACAAACGAAGCGACCATTTTTTTCGACACGCTACGAGAGCGCACAACTTTTGTTGGCTTGGCCTCACCTTCGTAGACCCAAACAGCCGATTAGTGTTTTCTTTCGGTCTCATATGAGTAAATCCACGATTCATCACCAGAGACGATAATATTGTAAACAGCATTTGAGATCCCTCTATCGAACCGTTGCAGAGCAGACCGACACCATATCAACACAAGCCGACTTTTGTTCTTCGGTCAAACGATGGGGCACCCAGCGGGAAACTTAACTTCCTGACACCCAGTTCATCATGCAATATTCGTTGAATGGCTGTCATACCAATGCTGAGAGAAGCCCGTATCTGCTCGTATGTCACATGTCTATCTTCTTGTATTAATTGGCGTAGGTACAGCATCGATGTTTTCTTGTGTTACCGGCGCTGTTTTTGACCGACCAGTAGAGGGAACTGTGGTCAGCGATTTATACGTTACACTAGATAGGCCGTTCCGAACACGCACTATGTTCCACTCATCTGCGGAGTCGACTATGCGCACCTTGCTTTAGTTAGCGTGGCTCCGACATGCACACGGCTTAGGCGCGTGCGGAGCGGCGAAAATAAGTGAAATTAATTGTTAAGTCATTATTATGTAGTTATATCGTGTTATTAAAATAGAAAAGATTTTTTTTTTAATTATTGTTATTGACAATCTATTTGGGACGCCATCTTGATACACACTACGTTGTCTTTGACCGATCTCGCGCTGCGGCGCTGCGATGTATGTCTGTTGATTAGACGACGTAGCGGCTGCAGCGAACTTTAGTCAGGTCTCTCATTCCAGAATTTGAACAAATGGTTTGTATGAACCTCAGAACAATAACTTAGTTATTGTTCTGAGGTATGAACCGTATGAACGTTCTTGTCTATATCTTCTAGGTCAATGACTGTGGTAACAGATGAACGTCCTTGACGAAATTCAGAATACCAGCGATATACCTATAAGTAGTCGTTTTACTTCATGCTCAAAAATAGAAACAAGCTCGTCAAGATACTGTTCTTGAGATAAGCCTCGGCGAAAGTTGTGAAAAATTATTGCACGGAAATGTTTCCGCGTGAGCTCCATTTTCTCACTGACTTTTTAATTTGAAATGGCTACCCCTTTTTTAATATTTTTTGTTTTCAAAAATGGAATTAAGTTTGAAAGAATACCTACATACCAAAAAGATTTTAAGTCTAATTTAAAAGTATTCCATTCCCTGACTTTTCGGTGTGGCCTTCGTATCACTGATTCAATTTAGATGATTAGTTATTATTTCTCATGGAACTTAAATTAAATTTGACTTTAATTTTTTACTTGTTTTAGTAGCGTTTAAAGTGATTAGCCTTCATTTCAACTGATTTTAAGTGACTATGTAAACCCTCCAGGCGTTCCTTTTTTCCCCTCTACTATTATTGTACCTATATACCTCTGGGATTTACTGTTACAATGTTGTTATAGTGGATGGTCGCCCGGCCTTAGATAACCTTTTTTTTCAATTGCGGCCGCGCACTGATCAGTGCTCAATGTAGAACTTCTGGCGTGATGCCACGTTCTAAGTGTTAAAACTAGCGTTATCTGTCTTATCTAACAATTTAAACCAAGAACATTCATATACCCCACTGGGAATTGAACCTGGAAACAAGACAAAAAATATTTCACTCTTCTTTCTTCTTTCTTCCAGGGGCTGACAATTACTCATCACAAGAATACATACAAGCTTTAGGTACCATGGCATTATTTAGATAACTAAGTAACACACGGCGTCAGATCAACCTACCCAAAACTGTCAAATTTCTACAATCAATTCTGAACTTTATTTTTTGGTTCTAGGGTTTAATATTCATTGGATAAATTTGACAGTTTAGGGTAGGTTGATCAGACGCCGTGTGTACATCAAATGCGTAAGAAAACCTAGAGTTTTCCTGTTGTCTGTAGGCACTCGACGAAACGGTTGAATGAATTGGAATAAAAATAATTGAACTAGGTATCTCCGCAGTGATTATTTTGCAAGAAATTCGATATGAACTTTTAACGGAGTAGAAATACATAAAGTTAAAAACGTGAATAACTACGTGCTACAAACTACGCACGAATCAAGTTTTATCTTTCATTAAATGAGAATGAGTCCAAATGCGCAATAGTATGGGGCTAGTCTACTACAGCTACGAACACTGCCAATATTGGAAGCACAAGAAGAGAAGAACCTATTATCCTAAATTATCTCAGAATATTTTTTGTCGCAGAAAAAAATAGATATCTACACAATGAAAATTTCAGTGCGAAATATCTAAAATATTTTGGATAACAGCTAATAGAAAACAGCCAATTTTACCGTTTTCACCGCCTAAGTCCTTAATGTAACGAAACAGAGATAATTGAAACTTTGAAAAATATTACTATCTACCTCGGACGGTAATAGAACCCACGTCCTCCGCAATTCGGGCGGCTGCGTTGACCACTCCGCCACCGGGCATGGTTAGTCCTGTCGAAATTTTCTTTTTTTCTCATTTTCATATCTTACAGTAAATTTGAGCGTTATTCAAATATACGCAATAACGAAACAACATAAGAGGGTTTATGCATTTCGGTATCCCATACAAATTTCCAAGTTGAAATTTTTTTAAACCAGTACCTACCTTAGCCAATTATGATAAAATTTGGCATGCTGTAGTAAAATATAGAGATCTAAATAGTTTGTTGAAAACATTTAAAAAAAAAACGTTTATTTAACTGAGTTATTACGATTTTAAACTTTCTATAGTGGACTTTAAATCGCAATAACTCAGCCAAATAAACGATTTTTAAAAATGTTTTCAACAAACTATTTACATCCCTGTACTTTACTATAGCATGCAAAGTTGGCTAATTGGTCTTTAAACATTTTAACTTGGAACATTGTATGGGAAACCGAAACGCGTAAATCCTCTTAAAAAACTATTTCTGCCGTCGATCAAAGCCCTACCTTGTATGCAAGTGGTCCGTAATATAACCTATCTTTATAAATAATATCTTTAAAAATAAAAAATCTACTAATTAAATGAATAAAGTAGGTAAATAAGGATAACTATAAATAGGTAGTCTAGTTAAAATGAATGTAAAAAAAAGCCATTATTACCTACATATATCATTATTTTCATAGTACTATTTGAATTTATTACCTATGGTAGATTCGTTTTTCATAGTGAAGTTTATTTTTATAGACCTCAAGTGTTTTAATTAGTTAATTAATAACGCGATCGTTACTCTTATCAACTAATTATGAAAACCCAAAATATAACTAGAGCAAAAAAGGCTTTTGCACAAAAATAATTTTGTAGGTAAGGTAACCAACCTATCTGGTACATTTTATTGCTCTTAACATAATCTTATACGTAATACCTACCTGTAGCGACGTACACCAGAGTGGACTTCATTGCGGTGATGTTCATTATTTTTGTTGTAATTAGGCAAATTAAATGCGAGCGCCGCGAACGGGACGCGCGGTGGCGTCACACGCTGGGGCGGAGACCGGGGGCTCCGTGCCGCCATTGGTCGGCGCGGAATCCGCCCTCCGTATCTCCTTAGGCCCCTCCCGCCTCGGCCGCCGCCGCCGCCGCCCGCCGCGCGAGCTCACCTCGTTCAGTCGCGTCCGCTGCGGTCCGTGAAGTGTGTCTCGTTACTCGTCAGTACTCGTCACCGTGACGGAGCAGTGTTGTGAAGGCGAGTGAATGTGCGATGCTCGGACGGTGATCGAAGCATGGTGAATTACGTTAATCCGCTCGCCATGTACCAAGGCAAGGGCGGGCAGTACAGCAGCGGCTGGTACGGTTGGCAACACCAAAACTTTGAGGAGCAACAGTGGTGCGCTTGGAACGGCGCCCCGGCGGGTGGAGAATGGGCCCCCGATCCACACCACTTCCCTAAAAGAGAGCCTGGTGATAGGGAGATCACGGACATTCCTTCCCCGGCGCGGGGTGACCTAGCCAGCCCTGGAGAAGGTTCGCCCGGATCCAGACCGGCGCAACCGCCGGCACCGCCGCGTTCGCCGTACGAATGGATGAAGAAACCTAATTACCAGACACAACCTAATCCAGGTTATTATTTTCCCTTTCTTTTGTCTTTCTAACAACCAGGACGATTGATATATAAATCGAAATGCATAATATTCTTTAATTTAACTCCGTAAATGCAGGTGGTTACTTGGAGCATAGACTAGGTATACCAACTTTTAACATATTTTTATTACTTTTTAATTCTTTTTACAATGTAATTAATTTATTACAAAGTGAAAATTATTTTAGCACATTTTTCATAACCTCCATAGAAGTTTATAGTTGTTATTGTTTGCTGTTGTCAATTACATTTTTGTTTACTACCCTCATATTCCATAAATGTGCAACTATGCATGATAGAAATGTCAAAAAGTAAGTTTTTGATAATGAGTAGATAGGATTACATCACAGGAAAATATAGTCGTATAGAAAATGATAGAACATGTAGTCTAATACTAATTACATAAAATAATAAAAATAACTTAAAATACCTTTCCAAATTAAGAACGCGTTTATGTCTTATCTAGGAATGGAGACGAAATAACTCGGAAAATTTAAAAATATTATTATTTATCATTTGAGAAGTTCATTTCATTCTTCTTTGTCTATCATTAAAGTGACACATTAGCTTAGACATCAAAATATTATGAAACTTTACAAGGATATTGTTGATTTGTACAGGTTTTGAGATAGAAATAGCGCTTTTTTTTTTCAATTTATGACCCAAACTTGGTTGACCTTTGTTTTTTATATGTCTGTGTTATTTTAGTGGTTAATGTTTGAGATACCGTCGCGCTGCTGTCGGTTGTTTCAATTTCTTTAACGACAACCTACTTAGTTTCACAAATGTTTACTTAGTTATTGAAGAATTAAACTATAAAAATATCACAGAAAGGTAATTTTAATATACATAACATTAGTGAACATGTATAGGTACTTAAGTATATTGTTTATTTATTTAATAAGGAAACACAGTAAGTAGGTAACAATAAGTAGTAGATATCACTGTATTTATGAAAAGTCAACTGAATCATACAGTGCATGGTTATATAAGTAAGTAATTTTATGTCTTCATAAACAATACTAAAATCATGTCTGTTTACTACAAATGCTCTTCTTTTCAATACATGTAACTTAAACCTATTATGAGAAGTCTAACTCCTTTGAGCCGCCACATAAAAAAGCTGTCCTGGCTTGTTTTTTCTTTTATTTGAATAATTATCCGTGTCGCGTAGCGGTGAAAGAATACTACCACCTCCTCTCTTCCCTCGGGAGTCGTAAAAGGCGACTAATGGACTAAATACTGCACATACTTACATCCAACAGCTTAGAGCGGCGATGGGCTTACCACCTGTCAGGCTGAGCACACGTGCGCTATTTGGTGAAAAGTGTACCATAATGGCAGAGGACTGCTTTTGCGGACCTCATTGTTTAGTCTCTGACTAACCCCTTTAAGGATGATAGTCTTGATTATATGTATGTTTGTATAATTATGATCTATCGAACTAAGTGTTCTTTTTCTTTTGTTTATTTTATCTATTGAGCTACAGCAAGTGAGCGTCGAAAGTAATCTAGGTATGTTCCGCATGACATGGGAAACGGCCATCAGAACTAATTAATATTTGTATACAACATGATATAACATGAAATGAAAAACAGTTCATTTGACTACAACACACGAGACAGTTACAAACAATAAAATAAAAAATAAAAACAAATTACAAAAACACTTATTGTGGATATAGTAAAACACATCAAGAAACATAAGTAGGGTAACAATAGACATACAGCTACATTAAGTTCGAGTTAATGTGATAGGAACAATGCGCGCTGGAAGTCATGGCCAGCAGGATCATGATGTGTTATTATTATAATTATCTTAATGTCCTTTATTTGAAATTATTCGATCTCCAACACAACAAAGCAGAAATCAGCAATGCTTAGCGGCAGAAACAGATATGAGGTTGGTAGCCATTCTAATGGGTTCATGAACTACAGACTCGATAAAGTGATCATTTATAGTAATAACTATTAATTGTGCTGAAAAAGAGGAAAGTTTTAAGTTTTTTTGGAAATTGTTTCGATACAGCCTTGCGACCATCGTGAAAATATACAGAATTAAAGGTTATGCTTCCATTTTTATATTTTTTTCACTTACATGTTTCGTCTGAAATGGTATGCAAAATTCTCATGCAAAACACAGATCTAAAACAGAAATGCGACGTTTCGTAGTCCCCTGTTTCCTCCTTCAGAACTGGAACAAATTTTATGTATATTTCAGGATCAGTTAAAGAAAGAGATTTTCTACGTATGTATGTACGTGACAAAAGCAGTTCCTGCCAATTCTGCCGTAGTCCACTTTTCACCAAATAGCGACTGCACATGTGCTCAGCGTGACAGGTGGTGAGACATTTTACGCTCTATGCTAAAAGATGTATGTGTAGTCTTTAGTCCGTTAGTCGCCTTTTACGACACCCAAGGGAAGAGAGGGGGTGGTAGTAGTCTTTCACCGCTACCCGACACGGTTATTCGCTTTCGTAGCATCTACGAGTAATTGCTAAAAAGTAACCAAACTTCTGTCTAATTTAATTAAGAGATAATTAATAACATAGTTGGAAATGTATTTAAAAATCAATTGCCGCGAATGAGTTTGTTCGCGCATCACTACAGAACGGCTGCACCTATTTGGCTAATTCTTGTTTTGTTGCGATTGTATTGTCAGAACAAGGTTAGTATGACCGATTTTTTTTTTAATTTGTCATGGGCGACGTACGGCTGCTTCTATTATTATAGGCTAAGTGAATTGAGAGCACATGCCCATATTATTACATTGCAGATTACTCCAATCTACTAGATGGCTGACTTTCTAGAATGGGCCCCGACTGCTACAATTTTTCTTTGCAACTTTGGTGATATTTAAGTTATGTGCAATCGGGTATGACGACTTTCTTGTTTTAGGGTTTTTTTATTTCGAAATTACAGAAACGCAGTCGGGTTTTTTAGTTTTATTATTGAATGATTTTGTTTAGTAACCTATATACACATGACACTCAAATACTTTGAAGCTAAAATCCATCAAGCCGTTCAGGCTGCAAAGCGTGCCAAACATTTGAATTTGGCGCCAAAAATCCGCCATTTTGTTTTTTTTTTAATTTTGATATACCCTGTGTCACTCTCACAATAAATACGAATCTAACGACACCCTCAAGCTAAAATCCATCGAATCGTTCAGGCCGCAGAGCGTGCCAAACAATTATACAAAAATTTACATACATAGGTACTCTCAAAAAACATAACCCTCCTTCTGGCGCAGCCGGGTAATAACCCAGCCGCGGAAATGAAATGTTAGCCTTGGAAGCATTTAATAATACTATAAGAAATCTGACATTTCATCGCTGTTTCTGACTCCAAACGGCAGAGTAACTAAGTACACTTAGAATAATAACGCTATAGAAACCAAGTTCGCGCGCCTATTTTGAAGCACATTAATTGGAGCCAGAAATGGCACCCTACGCCGGACCGCTCCGTAGTGTTCAATGTCAGAGCGCGCCGAACGTGTCTCGCGAAAACAAAAAAAAAATGACGGTTTGTGCAGTTAAATTGTGTCACAACACATCTGAAAAACAAAAGAAGTACAATAACATCACTTTTCACAGGTAAGCTTTCAGTATTTCATAGTATCTTGTAGTTAATTAGGTTAAAATATAAACGTACTGCAGTGTGATTCTCTAAGTTAAAGTCTCGGTAGCACCGGCCTGCGCAGTGCTGTCTCTTTCATAATCATAGAATTGGAAAGAGACAGCAGATCACGGCCATCCGCGCACGTCACGCGTGTGTGAATCGGTTTAGTGCTTCATTTTTGACAGAGCGCTTGTATGAAGACTATCTTTCTATAGCGTTATTATTCTAAGTAAGTACATGTACATGTAATACCTTAGATTAAAACTTTTTGTTTTAATCTTAGTGTAATACTGAAAAAAAATTATGTACTTATATATTCCGTCGTGGTTTTTGACATGTTGTTGAGTCGGACGGACATTCTTTTTCATAGCTTGACCTAGTAGGTATTTCTAGTTTTATACCTAAGTTACCGCTTACTTGTGCAAAAAAGTTCTTTTTATAAAATCTTCTCTTCGAAACCTTTTTCCGTAAAATTTTATGTGAACCCGGTATTATCAAGTAGGTACCTACCGGAAAATTGAATGAACCATAAGTATAATCTAATCGTATAATATTGTGCACATTACCTTATATAGTATCAAATAAGTAAAAAAACAATGATTAATAATGATTTTACAAACTTCCTATTTCTGTAGGTGCAAGTTCATGGGCTACTAAAGTTATTATGGAATCTGTAGTAAAAATCTGTAGTTCAATACTACTATTTATAACCCTAATATCGTATAAATATTGTGTTTTGATACAATTATATGGACGTTGTTACGAGTATATTACATATTATAAAACTTTACGATATGCTGTACAATTAAGTATATTTACAGAAATCTTGAGTACTACTTACAATCTACCTACTTATAGCTTTAATGTCAGTGTTACGCATTGCCATTATAAAACAAAATTAAATGAAACCTTTGTGAAAGACAACATTCAAAGAAAAATTAATTTTGTATGTTACTGATCAAATTAGGACGAATATTTACCAACAAAAAAAGCTTCAAATGATCAAATTATTAACTGTAACAGCGACTCGGTTTACCTATACTTACAATAAACGAATTTATAGATACAGCTTCCTAGGTGTTTGAAAAATCACCTGCTTGAGCCGGGAAACGAACCGGTGAAATGTGAAAAAAAAAACATCCTGTATTTTATGATTCCAACCGAAAGAGTCATTCATAAGCATCAATTTCTTTTAAACAACGTAGTATCCTAAATTAAAGAAAGACGAAGAATACCATGCATACATGGGTCTCATTTTGAGCATTTCTTAAGTTAAATGAACTATTTTCTTTAGATAATAAGTAAGCTTTAGAATAAAATCATTATTTTTCTGAGCCTTTCGCTTTTTCTTTTTAATTTAAGATACAATGTTTTGTAAATGGAATTGATCCTCTTTCGGTTGGTATCATAAAATACATCATTTTTTTACATTTCACCGGTTTGATTCCCCGGCTCAAGCAGGTGATTTTTCACATTTAAACGTAGTTTTAATTATTTTTGAAAATAAAGGAATTTTTCCTTCCAGTAAAATTTTAGGGGGTTAAAGTTACTCGCGTCCGTAGGTTTACCCTTGAGACCCTACACGTGACCCCTGGGTGGTGCTAAATGAGTGACACTGACTGAGTGGTAGAGCCACGCTGCGATGCAGCACGCATTGGGCCGGCTCGCCAGGCGTAAAACCACCCTCTCACGAATATCCGGTGTGAAATAACGGCACTTGGTTGTGTTTCGTCCGGCCAGGGAGGGTTACGGAGCCCCCCCCCCCCCCTCGCAATTCCTATTCCGTCCTTAACCCTATTCCTTCGTTAAAGGCCGGCAGCGCGCCTGCGATTCCTCTGGTTTTGCGGGTGTCCATGGGCGGCGGTGATTGCTCTCCATCAGGTAATCCGCCTGCTCGTTTGCCTCCTTCTACTATAAAAAATAAATAAATTTGCTATCATTAATATTAAGGGTACTTTTCCTGCAACCACGGTCGTTTTTTCCACCCTGTATATTAAATACACTAGCCATTCATAAAAAAAATATTCTCAACACTTGACCCATTGATACATGCGAGTACGTATGGTTTATAAGTATTATTTATTATAAATGCAATTACACGTTATTTGTTATACTTATTATAACTTAGTACTCGAATACCATTCCTATTCACAACAAAGGATCAGAAATGTGAAGTGCTGACTGTCCAGCAGCTATTCATCTTAAACACTACAATTCGTAAGCATTTGGAATTGGATTATAATCCTGACTTGTCTTCGTATCTTAGGAGAAGCCATAGTGTATGCCCCACTATCCGTTTTAACACTAGTTTTGGACACAAATACCATGTATAACTCAATTGTATCGTAGAAGCCAAATTTATTGTTTAACAAATTATTGTGAAGAGAAATAAAGCATTTTATTATTATTATTATAAAGTATAGAATAAGCGGTACAGAATCATTTTATTTTTATGAAATTAGTAATCTACATTTAAATATAATTTTTATTTTTGATGACTTGATTTTATTGATGGAGGCTCTTGCCCTGCAATGGATAACCTAAGCTAGACTAGAATTTACTTTACTTTATATCCCTTGGCAATACAGATGTGTGGTGCAAATAAAAAACTTGTAAGTAATTAGCTAAAATTTCAAAGATTTTTTTATAATTGAGTTATACTTATATCTATTTTCATGAAAAGGTGATTTATAGCTGTATGTTGTTGTATTGAATGTATAACTCGAGCACAGAATATTTGGGTTCTATTTTATCTTAAAGAGAATGTTTTGGTTCAAGCCGCCCGAAGAGAAATCAGTATTGTTTATGGCTACATTGTTTTTCACTTTCTCGTTACAATACTGCAATACCTATAATCCATTTCGTTTCATTAATTTCTTCACGTTCAACAAATTATACAACACTATAAAAACAACTATTTCGTGTCCGAAATAGACGAATCATTGCCAATGACGATTTTTTTTTTAATTTGTGAAAAAAGTAATTTTTATTGAACTTGTTAAATGCCGATAATAAGCAAAAGAAGGCCATTATTTCGGGGTTCCCTACTTAAAATCGTAAGTTACCACACAAACTGGCTACTTGAGAGTTCTCGGAACGTCACACACAAAGAAATTTCATCTTGAAAAATGACAGATAGTTTTTGTTTATTTTGTGAAATATGACGTCACACGAAGCTCAATCATGTCGCAAATTTATTTTGTAAAAATAAAATCAAATTACCTTAATAAAAAAAACTAATGGATAGTTATTTTTAAATTATAAACTACCTACTATTTGTCTCGCTGCAGCGAGACCAATCATTCATCTAAGTACCTACCATATCCGACGTATTTCATATTTTATTGTTACAACTGTCAAATAGACAATTGTCCCGAATGTCTCGATGTCTAACAATAACTTCATCAAATGGTTAACACAGCGAACGACTTAACATCGATCGAAAGATTGTAGTATCGGTTTATCATTGCGGCAAAAAAACTAATAAATAGGTAGGTTTAAATAATATATTTATTTTTGTAATGGGTTTCCTTAACACAGCGTAAAACTTCTAAAGAAAAGAATATATTTATACATAAGTACGCTTTATTTATTTAATTAAGATGTGTGTGTCACAGTACATAATTTTAGCGTATTTCATATGCTATATTTATTTTATTTTTATTATTTTGTCTGTTTAAAACTACTCATTTATTTATTTTTCGCCGTCATGATAATCGATACGAAAGCCTTTCGATCTTCAAAATATTCGCTGTGTTAACCATTTCTGATGCTTTCGATATCATGTAGGCAACCCATTATTTTAAACAATGCTCCAAACAATATCGTGTTACAATAATAAATTGCAACTCATAATTTTTAAGTCTCGCCCGAGCAATCCCGTCAAACCGCAATGATAATAATCATGGAGCATAACATTAGATGTTATTTTGCGCTTACTGCAACCATTCTGTGTAAACGCGTGCCTTGGGAGTGAGTGCACGGTGTGAGCAATTAATCCCGGGGTATGCCGAGGGGTGGAATCCCGGGGTAAGATCCCGGGGAGGCAGGGGCAGCTTCGCGCTCCCGGCGACAATCACGAGCAACGGCGCCCCCGGGAGTACGCGAGTTAAATCTTTGCGAACTTCTGCCCAACGTGATATTGTACTTTTATTTCGAGTTAGTGCAGCGAAATGTGCCGGCTATGCAGTCTGATTTTCATTTTAAATGCAAGAATTTTGCTACGTGATCTTTTTGTTGCACAAGATATCTTTTAAATGATTTTGCAATACGTTTTTCATAAAGGTCTTAACTTTTTTTAAAAACAAAACTTACTTAGGTAAATAGGTACTTTTATAGTGTTTTATGTGCCAATTAAATAAATTAAAAAATACAACGTATGCATTATTTTATTTACTATAATTCGTAAGTTATAATAAGTATCTAAGGGTTGCTAAGTGTTGAAATATTTTTTGATTAAAATGGTGAATATCATATTTAACTTTCTTACGAATAACTATATTTCTTCAACTTAAAATTAGACATTTAACATTAATTTATTTCTTTTTAAAATCCTCTAAATACAAGTATGAATAAAAATACTTTCCCTAAAATATGCGGTAGAAGGACTAAATTTAAAAGTATATAGTAAGTACATAATAGTTCTAGGTACGTTAGTAGCCAATCCTCACCCGTTTGTAAATTTCTCAATACGAATCTCACACACAAGCTCGTATCGTGCATTGTGTCTATATCACAAGCCGCCATTGTATACTTTCCACTTTATCTCGGGTTGTTTGCACAACCATCTACGTTCGGGGAAATAAATCTCCATTTGTCCGCATTCACCAATCCTAAGGGCGTTGCGTCGCTACGGGAGACGTCAACATTTCACGCTCACTGAGATGGATCATTTCAACGCCTTTCTTCGCACGACTGTTGACTAAATAAATGGGTGTTTAAACCAAGGAGTTTTGTAGCTACTCATTTTGCGGTGGTTTCGCCCTGGGGGATCGCAAAACAATTCAGAAGCATAGTGGGAGCTGATCCTCTTTTGTTATAGTTTCAACAACGTAACTAATTGGCTTTGACGTGTTGTCTACGTAAGGTGTCAAGCTGAGCGCAATTATTTTAGGTTATTATGTCAAAGAAGATTAACTATTTGAAACGTGATTGCTACGGCAAAAAAGACGTATGAATGACGCAGCTGGAGTGTTGTTTTACATCCATCATGGCTGCTGTCCGCATACCTAGTGCCTTATTATGAGACAGTGCGTTGCATTTGTTTGTTTGTTACTTGCAACAAAGATTAATTACTAGGTAGTACTTACCTATTAATAGTTTGTGAAACGCTGTATTGAAGAAAGAAGAATTGTTATTTTCTTATTTAGTGTAAATATTCTCAATCTTTAAATAAAATAAATAAACTTTCCTACACTCACACCAATTATCTAGCCCAAGAGTAGTTTACTTATGAAACTCGTTAAATGGTTACTAGACAACGGATAAACATACTTAAAATACATACTTATTATACATAGAAAACAC
This sequence comes from Scoparia ambigualis, assembly GCA_963921215.1. Taxonomy (NCBI): domain Eukaryota; kingdom Metazoa; phylum Arthropoda; class Insecta; order Lepidoptera; family Crambidae; genus Scoparia; species Scoparia ambigualis. Next base: position 20,894,967 of record OY992510.1, on the reverse strand, counting down.
CCAGTCCCGAGACAATTTAGAAAAACAATAGTTTCTAAATTGACCCGACCGGGGATCGAACCCGGGACCTCAGAGATGGCGACACCATGAAAACCGGTGTACACACCACTCGACCAAGAAGGTCGTCAAAATGAAAAATGATCTAATGCGTAAGGTTTAATCGTTTATTACTTTACGTATTATCACATGTAAATGATAAAATGTGAATCACATTTGCTTTATTTTAATTGTTTAATAAATTTATTTATAGCATTGTAGCATTATGAGTGCAATAATTACGAATACTAACTCACTTCTTAATAAAAAAAAAACATTGTGTGAGAAAATAAGCAAAGGATGGTGTGTCAGAATCGTAGCAAATGGAAAGCTGTGGTCAAATTCTATTCTATTCTATTCTAATATATTCTATTCTATTCTCGAAACGGGCGTAATGTAGGTACTTATATTGTTTTCAGTCTGTGTATATTCTTTGGTCTGTGCCGGCCGACGGATTCCTAATAGCCGCAAAACTAGACGTAAAGTTGCCCACTTTACAGCCCGCCCCCGTGAACCCTTGTAGGTATAACACTCAACTACGCCCACCTCCTTTTGCGGCCCTTTCGAGAACATTTTCCGCTTTAGACATAACTACAATAATTTTACGTTCATGGTTATGTTTTGGTAGGTAAGTAGTTACATAAAGGTTTCTACATACTATTTATTATCCTTACTTAATATTGTACTTAAAGTGAGTTTGTTTGTTACGCTGTCACTCTTATAAACCGTTAACCCTTTCGAAAGCAATGGCAGCTATATTGCCACTAAATATTGAACTTTATGCTCTTGGAACAAGGTTGTAAAGCAATGAAAAAAAATTCAACTGTACTGCCCGTGAAAGGGTTAACCCAATATTGATGATTTTTTATATATAGCTGGAGACGGTTATACCTATAGGGTACTTTTTGCTACGAAAAACGGGCACTCTGCCCGTTACTTCGATCATACATACACAAATGGTAAGATCCTGACAAATGCTTTGCTTCAGTTACTCTCATAAGGTTCGTTTGCCGATCTGGTCCAAGCACGTTCGCCGAGGTCTTTCCCTTCCAACCTCCAACTTTCCTATTCCCTCTCGCTTCATGCACTTTTTTGTAACTATATTTTCCTCCGTAAGTTACTTATGTATAGAGGATTTTCTTACTTAACTTGCAGCCCATGAATAAACTTGCAAGATCAGAGATATTGCTTTTGCGTTGTCAACCTGCAACGCTCGTTCTAAGCATATTATGACAACAAGTGTTTGTCATTTTCAATTTTATTGTTCTACAAACATTTTTCAATTGAGAGTGTAATTTATTTATATAAAAGATACTTATTGGAGATAAACTTACAATGGAAATCTCATCTCGAGTGCGTAGAATACGAATCAGAGTAGATCGATGGCGTATCTCGGGAGTGTTTTATCGGCACGGCCGCTCCCTCGCCTATCAAAACCGCATTACTTACTTACAAGAAGGCGAGTGCGATATGACGAGTTATGAGCAAACACTGTCAAAGGCGCCGCTATCGCCGCGACTCGCGATATCGAGTAGGTATTAGGATTTCGGGAGACCGACAAAGAGTGAGATAACGCGACGATTAATTGTTTTCTATTCAATTTTCATGCGTCCGCCCGTGTTCGACAAGCAATACACGATATAGAACACATTTGTGTTTGATACGAAATAACATGTGTAATTACTGTTTGTTGTAAAAAATTATACGGTAGATCTAAACAAAGATACCTATGTATCTAACGAGGAAGACTAAAGATTACCACTTATAAATTGAATGAATAGTTTAAAAACCTGACTATGATTTAAACAAGTAGTAATAAATTTGATATGCTAGCGCAGCATTTTGACAAAGTTGAATCTTTTAAGGAAGATCCAACGTTAATACAAATATATTTTAAAAATAGTCTTAAAACCGGACTTTAACTTGGACAAGTAGTAATAATGTTGATACAGACGGGGTAATAGGTAGGTACTTTGGCAATGATAGGCAAATAATTATCTACTAAGGAAGATTAAACATTAAAATCAATTCAATGTAAAATCTCCAAGCCTGAGGACGTGAACATTTGAACAAGTAATTTATGACAAAGCAACATAGGTAGTTTATCTACGATAATGTATTTAATATTTTTATAACGAAGGTATGACGAATAACTTAAAGTAATTTAAATACCAGATTGGATTTTTACATATTTTTAGTAAGTATCAAAAATTATTTTACGTATGTTTCATTTCTTAAGAAAAACAGTTACCTACCCGTATTACAAAACCATATTCTTACCTTTAACACATGTTATGTTTACAAGAATTAAAATTTCTAGAAGTATTACAGTAACAGATCAAAATAAGGAATCGGTAGTATTTTAAGAACATAACTTAGACCAAAAAAAAGACTTTTAAAATTAACTAAATAGCTATTGCCCGTGGCTTTGCTCGCGTTCAATATTCCCGGGAAAAAGTATAGTATACCTACGCACTATAACTATCTCCAGTGCCCCATCTATCTCTACAGCAAATTTCGTGTAAATTTTTTTGTTTGTTGTTGTGAAAGCGTAACAAACTCACTTTCGCATTTTTATATTAATAATAATATTTTATTGGATAAAGACAACAATGATCCATAATTTGTTAGTAAAACTTATAAACTATTATATTAGTTATATATTAGTTAGGATTATCACAATATATATTGAAAACGTAGTTAAAAACAAAACAGCTAAATTGTTCTCGTGTTATTATGTCATTTTTTAACTGGTGCAACTGGCCCTATAGTTTTTCATTTTATTTTCATTTATCAAACTATCTAAAATAGTTTGTAGGTACTGCCAAACAAACCGCAAAGGTATTAAACTGCCAATCTCAACCGCTTAGCAAAACTAGACTCGGTGAATATGACAAAACATATCTACAACTTTTTGCTTAAAAATGTCAAGATGAATCCTTCTCTACCTGCACTGAATCCGGCAATGGCGTGACGACAGTACTGTACATGTACTTATAAATAGCATCATACGTAACATTTCAACGGTCAAATGAACCTTTTTGCCTTGTCAATAGGGGTCAGATTCGTGAAGCCGGCGTAGTTGCTTACGGCTCGGTGATTGTAGGTTCCATTCCAGTTTATCTGGCGGTGCACCTATCTATTTACACATGATAACCGCTATATAAACACGGCCGCCGCCCTCGGCCCGCCCGCGCTGTTTGCCAGACTCAAACTTCTTTTTTTTTACAATAAAGCTGGCCAGAATACGCCTTTGATACCTCAATTTTAGTGGGGTTTCTGGCGAATCTTTTGGTTTGCTCATTCGTTGATTTGGGTGTTGTTTACCTCAAATTTTTGTAGTCGACTACAAATACATTGTTTGGCCCTTTTTAAACAATCAACTTCAATAATTGGTAATTAATCGTTCAATGAGTTAAAAAAAGTCATGTCGTGTCAATTTTGTCTCTGGTTCATATAATACATTCGTGTATACTAACTCAAAAACTCCAAAAAAAGTGTCTTTCAGAGAAAGTGTAAATAATTGTTAAAAAAAACTATTTCGTCTGGTCTGCTCTACATTTGTAATTTATTAGATCACCTTGTTAATGACTCGTTGGCGGGATTCTTTTCTTCATCATCAATCATCATCATCACCATTTCCAGCCTTTCTTAACCCACTGCTGGGCATAAGACTCTCTCTGTTTATGCCATTCCTTTTTTTTAAAGATCATTAATTAAATCGATACAATAAAAATAAATATGCTTAATTACGTTATTAAAAAAATAAAAAAACTTGTATAAATAACTTACTTACGGCGTCTCGGCAAGTACAGGAAGTAGATATTTAAATGACATCATAAAGCATTAATAAAGGATGAATTCATTTATTTATGGTCACGTCACTTTAATTTCTTTGACGTCACGTCAAAGTGCAGGGAGCGCACTTCAGCGGCGGGCGGCCGGTATGTGCCTTGGAAATTAACGCCTGCTATCAAACGATGCATCGCCTATAGATAGCGCTCATCTGTTTACCCTACCACTTTCAACCATATCCATATGTTTGCTCCTCTAACAGGAAATTTATTTAAGTTATAATTTTCTGCTATTCGAGAGGAGCACTCCAACGTGTTTATCAACTCTCAGAAGATGTGTAGGACAACATGTCAACATTGTTGACTTTTGACCTTCTAAAAAATGTGTGTGCACGCCCTTTGTGTGCCCTAAGTTGTGTTATGATTACAGTTTGTTGTAATAAATTTTACGTGTAGATAAGATTTTTTAACTCGAAGTAATAATTACCTTGCTATTGATTATTTATTTAAAATTATTTAATAATAAAATTGTAGCATTTAGTGAGGAAATACATTACTTTCAATTATCTTCTTTTGTTGTCTATTAATAAAAGACGATTGTTATCATAAATTGTTTTACTTTGTACCTACTTAGGTGATCTATCACAAAAGAAAATATATCCATCAAATATTATTTAATATCGATGGAAACTTTTATTACCGTTCGTGTTAGATTTTGTAATTAGTTGTAATCACTAGATGTACTTTCAGGAAATGATAAGGTTTTGAGACAAAACATATACTTATTATGTTCTGTCTTTTAATAGAAAGAAGATCACACATTTAACATTTGTTAACATTGAGAAATTTCCACACAGAACGTGGCTAGAGATGTCTAAATATTACGTAAATGTCTAATTCCACTCTGAATTCTCTGGCAAGTGACAAACATAATTTATGAAGTTCTTAATACCGAGATAAGAAATATTTACACACTCAGAGTACACATGCAGACACCTGAGCTATGTCTTAGTGTGTGTACACAGATCTACCTACCTATCTTAGTAGTTTTACTTGTTGAGACATCTACGGGACAGATAGAAATAGTAAACAAATATAATAATAAAGTGTTTGCGAAGCCTGTATGGGAAATCCCGAATATTCGTCATTATACTGTATCTATGTTTTTTCCTAATCTGAATGTACTTAAATAATCAGTAGTTTCAACTACGGACAACCGTACGAAACAGGGAAAGAATTAAGATACCTATTCAGCATGTGTTCGTTATCAGTACTAAGCTTTATAATATTGAATGTTTTGCACAAACATAGCTAAACAAAAAAACCTAGCTATCTAGCCTATCTAACTTAAAATATTTTATTTTGTTTTACTTACTTCTTATCCTCATCTCGTTTACAGACTATTAGACAATAGTTATTTCTTTAAGTTAACTTTTAACAATTATTTTCTTTATTGCGCTTACGTAAATATTATTAAAAAAAACGAATAAATTGAATATTTTCATTACAATTACCTTCTGTAGTTCGAGCGAGTCTGCAAACAGTCATATGATCTGCCTGAAAGTGCTGCGAGTTGGCAGCTTAAACTACTTAGAAACGCTTGCATCATACTAACTCACACACTGCCGACTCAGCTAAGGCCATTATAACGCCTGCTCTCTTCTAGTAATTATACTGGATTTTGGTATTACTTTTCTTCTTAAGTAATGACTTGGTGCGGTTAACACATTACGGTTAAAATTCCACTTTTATTTCGCATTCATATTAGACAAAACACTAATGTTAGAAAATAAAACAAAACTGCATACATGTCGCTTCACTTTCCTGCCAAGACTTCTTATGTTAGGTACTTATTGATACACGTAAAGATAAAAGTATACTATAAAAATAAAAGATGTTTTAGCGCAACGAGCGGTTAGGATACACAGTAAAATTATTATTTGAATAATAACAATTGCTTTCAGTCATGAAATAGGCGTTTTATATTTCGACACAAGGTGTGGTCCGCTCTTGATCCCGACGCTAAGCCCCTGTCGCGAGCCACCTCAGTTCTCGCCGCCTGGATTTACCTTATCGAGCCCTCGGGATCCCCGCTGAGGCAGAAGGGGGAATAAGGACTGTATGAACATTTACTATCGTCGTAACGACCGTATAAAAGACTTAACCCGCGATAAAAACGAACCAACATAGCTCTTAATGGAGCCGATATAAAGCTTCAAATTGAAAAGCTTTGCTGGAGCACGTTTTGACGTGATTTCATGACGTATTTGAATAATTTTTCCCCTTTTAATACTGAAAATCGATTGTACACACGCCACCATATTTATAGGAACTATTAATAAACAATAATAGGTTTATATTTCAAATCAAGTCCGAGGTAGAATATATTGTTGCTTAATATTATTAATTTTAAGTAGAAGTGTTTATTATAATCTCTGACGAATTCTACAGAAGTCATAATCCTATGTTGCACATTTGTGCTAATGTGAGTTTTACCGAGCACACACTAAAGTGCTAATTTGGTGTGACGTGAAGAAAGTAAGATTCGTCGCAATTGAGAAGTAAATAGAAATAATAACAAAACGGAAATTGATGTGGCATGGCCATATAGCATCGTTGCTTCAATAAATCAATCGTAGGATAAAAAAGACGAAAATAATATACATGTCTAATAACTACAATATGTTAGGTTTAATAACATTGTGATTTAAAAATAGAATTGTTTAAAAACATTAAGCTAGCTTTTCTTCGGTCAATCGCATTGTCTGAGCAAATGTAAAGGTTGTTTTCTCATTACCATCAGAATGCGTCAGTCCACTGCCGGACAAAGGCCAATCTCAAGTCAAGCCTCTGAGCCTGACGTATGGCTCCGCGCACCATAACGCAGCCAGCAGTGCTGATCATCTCATTCCTAGTAAGTTTTTTATTTAAACAATCGTCAATTTTATTTATAGCGATGTTAAGTAACGAAGTTTAGAATTTTAGCTGTCGATTCGCTTTTGTTTTTTTTTGCTTAATTATTGCGTAAATATATGTACATTGTATGAAGACTTTACCCCGCGATAAAAACGAACCAACATAGCTCTTAATGTAGCCGATATAAAGCTTCAAATTGAATAGCTTTGCTGGTGCACGTTTTGACGTGATTTCATGACGTATTTGAATATTTTTTCCCCTTTTAATCCTGAAAATCGATAGTACACACGCTACCATATTTATAGGAACTATTAATATATAAGCTTTTTACCTTTATATGAAGCCGAAGTAGTTAGTTACATACTATTAATTCTGTTCTATATTTGTATAGTGCCTATATTTAATATATAAAAAAACCTACAAAGATATTTATTAAGGGGATATTAAAACATACTTGCTACAATATGTAAAAATAATCTAACTTGTAAGTATGTGCTCGACGCCGTCAAAATACGAAATACGAAAAAAGATCTTGAGGGCAAAATAAAGAATAACGCTTTAGGCTAATTTATTCGTCAAAAATATAAGTATTATTTTTGATCAATGTTGATGTGGGAATGCGTTTCACTATTCAGGCATTTAGACAAGACAGAAATCAATCGAATTAAATTCGGTTTGAATAATTATATCGTTACAAGTTATATACATATTGTACAATAAGAATACCGATAGTTTTTATGTTATATGGTGTGTGCAATTTGTGTAGAAAATAAGTTAAAGAAATTATAATTTTCTGATTCAGTTTCGATCCTCAATAAAGTTGTATAAATTCAATTCTAAATGAACCTTAATTTTGATCATTTTAGTAATTTCTTAATTTTGAGCTAGTGTATTTTTAAATTCCGTGCCTTTTTAAATAGAACGCTTTTGAATCAGGGGAAATAGCAAAATCAGATATTTCGGAGTTCAGGAAGCTTTAACCTATACCTTCTGCGCTAACTACAAGGACACTTACAATGTTGTAATTTTACATGAAAAATTATTACAGTAAGTGCAAATTGTCTTGTTATCGTACGGTTAAGTCACAGTCAATAGCCAGTCACAGGATTAGTTATGCGTATATCACTTACAATTAAGTGGTTTTATTATAAACTTAAGGGATCATTTGTCAGAAGATATTCGTTTATTTGCCAACTAAATACAATGGTGTTGTTTTTTTCTAAAAAACCTTTATACCGTAGGGCTTTTTTGACAAAATAAAAATTAAAGTAATTTTTTAAGTACTTACGTAGTTATCTTGCCTTTATTAACTTGCTTCCGCCCATGACATCTCCAATTCGACATTTGGTCAAATGAGAATTTTTCCCAGGATTGCTTACGATTATGCTATAAATTTACTGATATAGAATTACTCAGAGATAGTGTACCAAAGCTGCCTGAGATGTTTACTAAACCTGCATTGTATCGGTATGTTTGATATTTGTCCAATCTCCATTATGCACTGTGGTTTATGTGGGAAGGCCTGTGACCAAAGTGGTTCGTATATGTATATGTAATAGCTTTTATTAAGTATTTTTATGAAAAAACGGGTTTTTTTTTGAGTTTTGTTTTTGAGTCCCTTTTTTGAGTCCTTTGGGTGGGGACTCTAAAACAACAACTCAAACATGGTAAAAATCCCGTTTTTTCATAAAAATAATTGTAGTGACCATGATAGTTTAAAATGTTTTGTTGATTATGTAGTTATTAAAAGAAATTTACGTAACGGTTCTGTAGTTCCTCAGATTGCTAAAATTAGTACTGTTTGTTTCTATTTAATACTAGCTCTACCCGGCATGCGTTGCAATTCCACAAAAGTGTCGGAGTTTTATACATACGTAACCCCCCTTTTTACCACCTTAAAGGTCGAATTTCCAAAAATCCTTTCTAAGTGCTCACCAACACTATAAAAGGAAGCATGGTGCAAAATTGGGGTCCATATTGGCTTACCTAAAGTTCTTTACCCGAAATGGTTCTTCCTACCGATTTGTAATCCGAATGATCACTCTTCCTAAAGTTTCCATTCATAAGAGGGTTTACGCATTTCGATTTCCCATACAAATTTCCAAGTTGAAATTTTTAAAAACCAGTAAGCCAATTGTGATGAAACTCGGCATGCTGAAGTAAAATATAGAGATCTAAATAGTTTGTTGAAAACATTTCTGAAAAACGTTTTTTTGACTGAGTTATTGCGATTTTAAACTTTCTATGGTGAACTTTAAATCGCAATAACTCAGCCAAATGAAACTTTTTTAAAAATGTTTTCAACAAACTATTTAGATCCCTGTATTTAACTGTAGCATGCAAAGTTTCATTGAAATTGGCTTATTGGTCTTTGAAAATTTCGACTTGGAAAATTGTATGTGATACCGAAATGCGTAAACCCTCTTAAGTTTCCGAAAATTGTAATTCCTACTGTTGTTTTTCATACGCTTTTATCCCTAAACATAATTTTCATATTATTTTTACTTATATTAAAATAAAATACAACGGTGACCTACAGGAGTAGGGCAGTTAGTATTTCTGTCTGTTCTTGTCTAATTAACAAAAATAACCTCGAAATTCAAGACAATCGCTGACTTACAGGAGTAGGGCGGGCTAGTATCCTCAATAATTTGAATAATAGTGTGAAAGACGGTTGTTGATAAAATATAGGAAAACAAATAAAAGTTTATTAGATAAAATTTTTTTTAAATTTTTTAAACACTAAAAAAAGACGACAACCTCAGGCTGGAATCGAACCACGCACCTTCCGCATTCCGGGCGGCTGCCTTAACCACTTGGCTACCGAGGTTTGGCTTTCAACGGTCGAAATTTGTCAGTGCTTGATGCTTCCGAAATGAATATTTTTACAAATATTTGAACATTCGGTTAAGATGAAGCTGCGTTTATAGATTAATGTTTTATATTTTAGCGTTTTCAGAGGTGAAAGCTTCTAAGATTTGATGAAGCAATGTTGACTAAAAACATAAGCATCAAGCACTGACTTTCGACGGTTGAAAGCCAGACCTCGGTAGCCAAGTGGTTAAGGCAGCCACCCGGAATGCGGAAGGTGCGTGGTTCGATTCCCGCCTGAGGTTGTCGTCTTTATTCAGTATTTAAAATTTTACTTAAGTATATATAAGAGTTAATAAAACGCTAAAATATAAAACATTAGTTTATTAGATGTTTATTTCTACTGACGTTATAAAGTTGAATGATTCGGAATTATGAAGATTAGAAACGGAGTACTAGTAGTTAGGAATTGTGATTGTTAGGATGAAAAATGTTAGGAAGAACATTTTCGGAGATACAATTATCGGAGTTGAAAATATACGTACACTTTGGCGCACCCGCAAAATTGATATCGAGTATATGTCAGTCAGTCAGACAGCCATTAAGTCAGTTTTCCTTTTTATATACTTATTTAGATTAGTGTAGATTTCAACATTTACACAGCACATTCTTTGTTGCCGCAGGTAAGACGCGCACGAAGGACAAATACCGGGTCGTGTATAGCGACCACCAGCGGTTGGAGCTGGAGAAGGAGTTCCACTACAGCCGGTACATCACGATCCGGCGGAAGGCAGAGCTGGCCGCTAGCTTGGGACTTTCTGAGAGACAGGTAGATCATTTGGCATTATATGATTAGTATTTATTTAGTATAAGTTTATATTGAGAAGTCGTAAGCGCAACTGCTACTGAACAAAAATAAGGAACGAAATTTTAAACTAACTTTTCGAACTCTTCGTAACTATGTATTTACTGTATTTTAGATCAAAAATAAATATGTAGATGATTGTATTCTTACATTATTTTGTCACTCATCGTATCTCACTCATCTTATTCGCATCGATGTACATACCTTTAGTTTTCATTCCTCCAACACTTTCGGATTTTTCAGTTACCAGTAGCACTTTTCAACTGTCCCTAATATCACTTATTATTTTGACCATCTTCGTTAAATGCACATACAATAATGTTAAGTACTACTCTGTCAAGAAAGTACCGGGAAAAAAAGGTCATTGCGGGAAAAGATCAATAATACACAAAATGTTAGTTATTCATCCAAATCGCCTTCAAAGTATGCTCCTTCAGAAACGACACTTACGCCAACGAATAATCCAATCATCAAAACATTTTTTAAACGCTTTTTCCGGAATTGAGTTCAGTTCTCGCCGCGAATTCTCCTGTAGGTCTTCTACCGAATGAAAACGGGTACCACGAAGTGGTAATTAGAATTTAGGAAAAAGAAAGGAGTCGGCTGGAGCCATATCTGGTGAATAGGTGGTTGCTCGATGGTATTTATTGAGTTTTTGGTCAAAAATTCGTTCACAATGATGGCCTTGTGCGAAGGCGCATTATCGTGGTGCAAAATCCAAGAATTTTCTTTCCAAAAATTTGGCCTTTTTCGTCGAATTTGCTCTCTTGAACGCCGCATAACGCTTAAATAATATTCTTTATTTACCGTTTGACCTTTCGGCAAGAATTCCGTGTGCAGAACACTGCGATAGTTAAAAAAAACTGTCAACATGACTTTGACTTTTGATCGACTTTGGCGTGGTTTTTTCGGTTTCGGTTCAGTCGGAAGGCGCCACTCCGAAGCTTGTTGACTAGTTTGCATGTAACTCGTAAACCCACGTCTCGTCACCAGGAACAATGCGTTGCATGAATGTTGGGTCGGAATTGACTCGTTCTAGCATGTCCTCAGCGACTCTTAGGCGATTGAGTTTTTGGAGAAAATTCAGGTCTTTTGGAATTAGCCGAGCGACAACATGTTTCATACCCAAGTGATTATTTAAAACGGTACGGATCGACTCGTGAGACACAGAAAGTTTAGCGGCTATCTCTCTTAAACTTAAATGAGGATTTCAGTCACCATTTTCTTCATTTTTGCGATGTTAACTTCAGTTGAAGACGTTGACGGCCTACCAGAGCGAATCAAATCTTCCATCACATCTCGACCGCTTTTGAATGCTTTGTACCACTCATACATAAGCACGTGTTTTTGATAAAGTCACCGTAAGCCTTCTGTAACATTTTCAGTGACTCCCAACACGAAATTCCATTGGCGACGCAAAATTTAAGACAAACTCTTCGTTCGATGTTTTATCCATTATGAAATTCGCAATACACACTAGATAAAAACAAACTAAAAACAGTACTGTATTTAATCTAAATAACAGATGCAACTCAAACTTCGACAAAAAAAAAACAAAATATTGAATTTGGAATCATATACAAATCATCCGTCCCCGAAACTTTTTTGACAGAATGTAGGTATATATTTTTTAAGAAAACCTGCTGATCCGGCCCGTGCCCAGGCTGATCATGCATAGTGTACTCATAGTGTATCTCAAAAGTTTCATTGAGTCAAAATTGTTATTTAGCCGCACAAGTAACTGGAATGTATCCTATGCACCGGACGAATCGATGATTTCTACAGCAACTGCTAAAGCGATGTACCCAATGATGTCAGCCTAACTTCAAATAGCTTTCTTTATTTTCTTTCCATATTCCTTTTACCTTTCTTTGAATAGATAAATTTGAAATCGGACGAAACATATAGCTCCACGTCGCGACGTGTTTTCATTGATACGAGGCGTCGTATCAATGAAAACTTGCAATTTGAATCTCCTACCCCTCAAACCCCAAGCGGTCGCATGAGACCGCACCTACAAAAACACACTTGACTTTGTACCGTGTTTTCATAGACTTACAGACTACTTTAGTATGAACAAGGTCGATTATTTCGGTTCTGTGGTTCATATTATGTATTGTTATCGCACAATATAGCATAGTCTATGCTCCATTCTGTCAAATTTGACGTTGACAGTTACTGTCCAAAAATTGTCAAAAAAATCCAAGAGTGAGTGGTTAAGAGAAAAATAAAAATACTTTCTCCATTTGTTAATTTGACCGCGCACTGGTGTTTCAGTGCTCAATAAATAGAATTTCTATTGTGTCTAGTGGCACAGCTTTGTAAGTGTTAAAAGCACCCATAACATTAATGACTCATCCTCACCATCTTTCACAGGTAAAAATTTGGTTCCAAAACCGCCGCGCAAAGGAGCGCAAGCAAGTCAAGAAACGTGAAGAAGTCGTGATGAAGGAGAAAGGCGACCACGCGTCACTGCAGCACGCGCAGCTGCACCACGCCACCATGCTACATCACCAGCAGATGATGAACGGAATGATGCACCACCACCACTACCACCAAGGGGTCTTGCAAGGGGTGCCTGAGCCGTTAGTCCCCGGGGTGGGGACGGTCCCGCTACTGTGACCGCAGCAGCAGGACTACTCCGAATACGCGTAGTGATCGCGCCAGACTTACCAGTGGTAATGTCCACAGACATTTTAGTGCGTATTCTCTTCGACATGACCTATAAGAATATGTGATAGTATAGTGCAATTCTTTCGGGAATATTTGAAAGTGCGTTTAATAGTTTACTGTTTTAACAGATTAATATAATATATATTTAGTACCAACCGCAAGATTGACTTGCTGTGATGATTTTAGAGGTACTTTTCTTGTAAAGCGTTCGTTGTCTTTTTAAGGCACTTGTATAAACGTTATAAATCTAGATTTTGCTAAATGCCGCATCAAGCGTTTTTCTATCTGTGTCGACTGACAGAGTACAATAACGTTTAAGGCATGGTTAGCATGAATCTAGATTTAAAGTTTGTTGCAAGCCGCCTTTAAATAATTATAATTACGTCAATAAAATACCCTTACAGAAAAAGCTCTTTTACTAAAATCACTGCTTACCACACACGTAAATATAAAATAGTGTAAATAATTTAAGATTCAATTCTTGTGCTATTCTGTCATTACTCGAAGAGCTGTATTTCTAATTTAATTAATTCGTCACTGTAAATATAGATTTCTATATTTTTATATTATTATAATAATTAAGATTATTAAATTGATTATTCTTTATGTGCTTTATGCGTACTTTTCAATGATATAAGTGCTCTTTTAGTGTCATAGATGAGATTATTAGCTTAAATAAAATTAACCGCATAGTAATTTATTTTATCAAATACTTAAAGTTAATAGATACTAATTATTCGTTTTCATAATAGTCGTCAAGAATCTCATACGTTTTATTTAATTAAAATGTATTATGAAAATACGATTTTATTTTGAGTTTTTCAGCATTTTTAGCATTGAAAAGTACATTAACTTTTATGTTGAATGAGATTATTCCTAGTTATATTTGTTCTGTAAATATTAGTTTGTAATTAGATTAACTTATGCCTGTATCGTATAATATACACAGCAAATACACAAAAACATTTGACATTAAAATGGTTAAATTATGATTGTAATTTCATATTATACATTACATGGACTTTTTAAATTTTTATGCTTAAAAATTTATTTATTACTTTCTATCTACACCCACTTAGGAGTAGGAGAACTGTGTTTTTCTTTTAATCGTTTGTGATACCGATTGGCTAATAAATGTAAAAGTGGTGCTAATAGCGTTTTCCTCTGGAAACATGTTGTATTTTGTTCTTTCTCTTTTAAAGTTCAATGTTTTCTTTTATATATTGTAGGCATTATGTAAAAAGGGATCGACATTGTAATGTGCTCGTTTCGAAGATGTTGTGTTGATGTTTGAGACTGTTTGTAAACACGAGTGTTAGTAGGTACGCGGCACTATCACGGAACACATTTGATTAACTAAATAAAGTCATGTTAATGTATTTCTAATTCTGATTATTTTTTGTATCCCTCCTTTTCGTCTTTGATTTTTAGTTAACGAGCTACAAGTTTTTCGTAATGAAAAACCGTTGGTTATTTCAGTCTAGAACTGGGCTTGGCCAAAAGCCAAGTGGTTTTGGTTCACCTAATGGTATGTCAATAATTACCTTTTTTAAGTTAATTATGTCATTGCACATTGTCTGATATAACAAACAAAAGCCGCATTATTATGTAAAACCCCGTTCGGACACTCGGACGTCTTTCAGATCCCGTGATAGTGACAGCTCATAGTTTATTCAATATAAGCCTTCACAGGCACTCATTGACGTTGAAAACAAATAAAATACCTAACAGTGAACTACCATTTAGTTGAATCTTGACCTCAGAATCTACAACCAGTTCGGGTTTTAGAAGAGCCTTCGACTGAGAAGAAGTGGCGAGTAACTCAGAGAGGCCTTTTTTTCTCTATCTTAGTAACAAAAGGTACAGTGTAAATATGCAATCACGCAAGTACCATTTTCACCAACCAATAAAATAGAGACATAAGATCTTAAGCTTCTATGTCGGGGTCGTGGCGTCGTGCGCGTCTATGTGCTGTGGTGGCCGTCCATGTGCTGTGGTGGCCGTCCATCAGGAGGGCCCGAAAGCTCGTTTATCGGCTCAGTAAAATGAGAATGAGAATAAATAAGTATTTTTTTGTAATACATAAGTACTTAGGTACATACGTAGATTTACGTCTATAATCCTCATACGATTAGACAGAGACTAGGCAATGAGGACCGCAGAAGCAGTGCACTGCCATAGTCCACGGCTCACCAAATTACAACTGCACATGTGCTCAGCGGGATAGGTGGTGAGCCCGTAGCCACTCTATGCTGTTTAATGTATGCGCAGTCTTTAGTGCGTTAGTCGCCTATTACGACACATGGAAAAAGAGTGGAGGGTAATTTTCTTTTAGTGAGCTGCTGTACCACAAAGTTTATGGTTTATTTTACCATTGAAAATGGTTATCAGATGCAAATCATGGAAATACTAGGTACCAAAAGCTTAGGAATTTATCGAGACACGTGTAAGCGTTTAAATTTTGAAAATCGGCTGGTATTTTCTTTGGAATTTTGAAAAATATAAAAAAACGGGCTTTTGGGGAGGTGTTTGTTTACTAAAATGTAAATATTTCGGAAAAAAACAGACGTAATAGCACAGAATAAGTAATATAGGTCAAGTATCATGAGACCGCTGGCAGTCGTGAAACAATTGATTTTCAATTGTGTCTGGTTTTACGGTGCCCTTGAGCACTTTTAAGCACTTTTGAGCACTTTTGAGCACGGTTAAGAAAAAAATAAGAAAAGGTTCCTAGGGTATTAGTTTAGCTACTTACAAAATGGGGAAAACAATTTTGAAAATCTGTTAATAATTGTGACCCTTGGCGCCTTGGCGCCCATGAATGAATTCCACTTAGGTTGTAAAAGAAAAGAAAATGTTTTAACATTGAAAATGGTTATCAAACGCGAATTGCCTGAGACGTATTTTTGGCCATAGCTCCGAGGATTTTGGGAGGATCGAGATGAATAATATACCAAGAGTTGAGGAATTTATCGAGACACGTGTGAACGTGTAAATTTTGAAAATCAGCTAGTAACTTTATTTGGAATTTTAAAAAATGTAAAATACGAGTTTTTTTGGGATGTTTGTTTACTAAATTGTAAATATTTCGTAAAAAAAACACACTTAAAAAAATTAAAAAAGGATTAGAATAGTTAGTAGTTAGTTTAGTTACAATATGGCGAAAATTTTTTGGAAATCGGTTAATAATCGTGTAGGTGGTCCATTTGATGGTGATGACAGGTGGAGTGAGGCGCTAACTGAATGGCGTCCAAGAACTGGACACAGAAACGTCGGTCGTCCTGCGGCAAGATGGGCAGACGATGTGGCGAACATCGCGGGCAAGACCTGGATGAGATTGGCACGGGACCGTAAACAGTGGCACATACAAAGAGAGGCCTATACCCAGCAGTGGGTGAAGTCAGGCCGTGCATGATGATGATGATGATGGTCCATTTATATTTGGAATTGTAGAAAAACGGGTATTTCCGTATGTAAAAGTGATGTAGCTTCTATGATTATTTACCGATCGTCATGGTCGTAATGGTGATAAAAGATGCGGATGCAGGCGAGAAGTGCATTCGAGTTGGAATTTCGAAAATCTAAGTATCTAAGGTTGTAAAAGAAAAGAAAATGTTATTATCTGTGTTGTGCATTGTTATACACTCGTATGTTATAATTCGACTTGTAAGTAATGTAGTTGTGTAACTTTGGGGAAGTAAGTATATCTCAATAAAAAATCTTATTATTCAACTTGTAATGTACTTATTTATTCAAAATATTTTTTGTATTCATGTTCAATGCTCCGATTCTTGCGGGGACTGCGAAATCTGTGATTTTTTTTGTACTCCCAAGAACACAATTCAAGTATTGTCTTGAATGATGATGAGGTTTATTAACTATATTACTAAAAATCAAATGCCGTAAGGTTTGTAGGCTCATCACTTTAGAACGGCTGCACCTATTTGGCTAATTCTTTTTTTGGTGTGTTTGTAATAAATTGTCAGGACAACAACAACAACTATGAGCCAAGGGTTAAAAGTGCCTTTCGAAGCACGAAGAAGCTCGAGATAATTAGATATATAGGTACTTAGATCCCTACCTAAATTTAAGAAAAGTATCGTCATCACAGCAAAAACACGTTACTTAGCCGAAAATAGATTGCACGATTTATAATAACCTCATCATGTCACTGCGCGAGCATGATTCAAAATTAAAACTATGAATGAAAACTAAGGCAATAAGAGCGGTGAAGAGGTAGGTAGGTACGTAGGTACCTTTGCGTGAAGTTCCATAGTTTGACTAGACGCAAACTAGAATAAAGTAGGCAGTATATTTAAAGAAAATAATAGAATACGAACTAGTGCAATGAAAAGTGGACGCAACAAGCAACAAGTCATGTTATTATGATCTCGCGACAAACTTATGTACAAAACTAGATCCGTGGTGTAAGTAGGTAGTGGAAAGGGAGGCAAGACGGGGTGCCCCGCACAAATTCTAATTCCGAAACTAAGACCAATCACTATTGATTTTGCACATGACATAGCGCCATCATGATAGGTGGGCAAAGTCAATAAGCGACAACACCGCGCACTTTCTTTCATCCGTGATAACTTTATTTGTTTTCGTCAATATTATAGTGATTTTTTATTTCGGATACGCCTATTTTTAAATCGTAACTCTATTGGATTCTTGTAAGGTTGCACTCACAGCAACATAAGTAAATAAATTACCTACTTACCTCCACTTTATGACTCAGAATAAATAAATGTTATCGCGGTGGCAACATAGTTCGGTACACAGTACACTCGCAGGCGTAGAAAAATGTTTTTAAAAGAAAACAAGCTAATAACTTTATAATTTATCTGCGATAATATTTTTAAATAGTTTCTTATAAACGTCCCACTGCTGGGCACAGGAGTGGGACGTTTCCTTTTTACCTGCATGGACAAAAGAACATGGAGAGGTTGCGCCATGATCCACCACGTAAGGCTGGTTATTACTTTACATAATAAACCGGTTTTGGGATCTACTTACACATCAAACGTAACATTTTGATTTTGTTTCGGCTTATCCCGAATGTAATAGGCAGTAGTGTTTGCAATGCTCTACACCTTTGTGCGGAATGCGGTTGACTGTTCTTAACAATAAAGGCGCTTGAATAAAATCAAGCTAAGATTGAAAATGTCGTCAGTTCTGTTCCAAGCTTAGAATTGTTTATTACTGTAATCAATCCTTTTGACAAAAGTCAATAAGCATAAATTATTCTTGTATTTAATAAAATGTAAGTTGTTGACAGATAAGATATTGATTATTTAGTGCTATTAAAATTATTAAGAATACCCGGAAAAGTTTACTATAAAGGTAAAGCATTTTTTAATCAAACAAAACTAGCGATATTGACGTTCATTGATGTTTTAAGAAAGGCAACAACCTCACGAATCCTGACGTCTGGGTACACCTCCTAATTAAATACTCATTAGGAAATCTATTCTCATTAAGTATTCAGGAAGTGTACTATTTAAACCTATACAGAAATACAAAGCCACACTCTAATAGATTTACTCGGCGAACTCGGCGGATGCCTTGGTTCTCTCCTCTTGATATTCCGGCCCTAACAACTCGGAGAATCTAGGTAGTTTTGTGTATGTCTGAATATAATTTTATTTACGGATTTGAAGGTTATACTGATCAGGAAACAGAGACGCTGGTATATTACCGTTTCACATATTATACTGTTAATATTAAAAAACCTAGGAGAGAAACGCTTCGAACTACCGGGAGTTAGTTCCATCACCATGGATAGACACCGGTGTTTTATAAAGTAATGTATGTTCTCTCCCAGAAGAGACCGGGATAGACTTCGTACAACACACTACCCAGAACTATCTTAAGCGATCTAATCTTACCGTCTTTATTAAATAAGCACCATAGGGAAAACGACAGCAATTACTCTGAAATAAAAAACAAATGTAGTCAGCAATTGTTTGTCGAAATAATTGCCAACCACTTTGATTATGCGACTGTTCCTTTCATAAAGGTGTCAGCCCTAATTCAGGTGGGAGGTGAGGTGCAAGATGGAATGCCGCTAACTGCAGAGCAAACCGCGCTCAATGAGGGCATCCAGCCATCAAACGTGCCGCCTATCACGCCGCGCGCCGCGCGTCGGACATCATTGCCACTAATTACCGGTGCTCTGAGGTAGCTGTAGTGTGAGAGTATGAATGGAAGGAATTAGGTAATACGTAATCACATGCAGATTCGGAGACATGAATTTTGTAATACGAACGTAGGAACTGTAGGAAGGGAAAACTGGCTGTAATGTTTTGACAAAGATTTAAATCTAGTCACTTACATTAGTAGAATAATAGTTATGAACGGAATAATAGACAAGTAAAAAATGGTAGTATTTCTGTTAATAAAAAAATTTCTTTTATTCTTATGCGAACACTACACATTCAATTTAAGCACTTTATACGTATCTACTCGAGTTCATACTACATTATGCTTTGTGCTTTGGTTCCGAACCTTTTTCAGGGTCCATGGTAAGGAACACCTCTATTTTATTTCAAAATTTTTAAATAATTAGAGTTAAATAGCCTTTGAATATTGTTGAGTTTTTATCAGTCTGCAAATGTCCCTCTACTAGCGATTATGTTTTCCCATATGGTATACGGAGAGGTCGGATTTGCTTTAAGGGGGCTTAGGTGGTGAAAACGGAAAAATTGGCTGTTTTCTATTAGATGTTATTCAAAATATTTTAGATATATCGCACTGAAATTTTCAATATGTATTACAGAACGTATGCGTAAGGGTATGACTGTTTATAAAACACGATTGGAAACATTTTGCGCGATAGAAAAAAAGAAGAAGAAGAGTTACCTCTAAATTTATATAAATGCACATTACGACCGTGTTTTACAATAATAATTCCTATAAAATCATAAAAACATAGGTACCTTTTCGAATTCTTAACTGATTTGGATTTCCAAAAAACTAAACATTTTTATTAACTTTTTGATAAAAAATGTGAATGGCGTTTACGAATTACCGCGGACCCCGCACCGCGGTACACCCGCGAGGACCCGGAATATTCGCTGACCACCTAACCCCCCATAAGGATCTCGCTGATCCAACCGAAGATGTGTTTGCGAGTGTTGTCGACTGCCTATCGGCCATTTTATGTCAAGAGCCCACTGGAAAATGTAATAAATACATACATAGGTACTTAAAATCACGACTTTTGTCCCCGGAGGGTTAGGCAGAGACTAGGCAATGAGGACAGCAAAAGCAGTCCTCTACCATAGTCCTTTCACCAAATAGCGACTGCACATGTGCTCAGCGTGACAGGTGGTGAGCCCATCACCGCTCTATGCTGTTGGATGTATGAGCAGTTTTTAGTCCGTTAGTCGCCTTTTACGACACCCAAGGGAAGAGAGGGGTGGTAGTTTTTCCAAAACTATTCTTTCCTACAAAACTTATCCCAAAAAATTAAAAAAAGAGTTTGCCATATTATTATAAACAACAGGTGCAGCATACAAGTGATGAGTGAACATGAATTCTCATCAATAGATATTTTTTCTATAGATATATGAACTTATTTTGTTACGGAGAAAACATGCAAATCTATCCTGTGTTTTGTAAAGGACATTGTCCTAAGAGCTAGTTATGATTCTCTGTTACTTTATTCTTAATCCACAAAAAGCTCATGAGTGTTGTATAAGAATTGGGGATTAAAAATCATTTGTACACTAGCAGCTACATTATTCGCTATATATATAATATTGTTCATTTACTTTAAAAAATGCGGGAATAATAGATAAATAGATAAATAATACTTTTATTGTAACATAATAACACAAAAATTTACATAAGACATAAAAAACAAAAAAACAAAGTTACAATTTGGCGGTCTTAACGCTAAAACACGAAATTTCTGTCAGACAATCAGTAGAAGGATAGGGTAAAAGGGAAAGGTAGAAATTCTTCACGAGTTCCTTCAATTCGTGATTTGTTTTAGCACGCCTGATCGCAACTGGAAGCGAGTTCCAGAGGCGAACAGTTTCAACGATGAAGGAACAGTCGTAAAAGGTGTGAGGAGGGGTTTTAAGGGTTAGATTTTCTAATAACCGTAACGTGCGCGAGTTTAAATAATAAAGGAAACTGAAACGTTCCTTTAAATAGGAAGGATAGGTGTAATATTGTAAAATTAATTTTAATTAAATCTGTTTTAATATAGAATTTGGCATACAAAATATTGTTCCACCGAGTATAATATAGAATTCAAAAGACATAATCAGGAAAATAATACATTTATCTGTTTCTCTTTTTCATTGTTCGCGACGTAAACATTTTCGGTACTTGTGTCTGCGTGTGTACCTGTTCCATTGTATTGCACGTCATACGTTATTACATCGCAACATCAATGCCTACGTAACTTTTACGATTCGGAATAACACAACTGTAACTACTCGTAATTGTAATAACTAAAGAGTAACGAGACCACCGCGGACGTAATAATAGTAAGTATTCTTTGACCGCGGCTTAGGAGATCACACGGAGGCTCTACCATCAAACATGGCTTTGTTTGCTCGTTTGTGTGTTTGCCCTTTGACAGCAGTCTCACAGGTCGTTAACACGTCACCCATAACGACGCTGTGTCAACACACAGTTTTAAAACAAAAGTCTACTAAATTAAATCGTTTGACGCTACATGGCATAGTTAAACATGATTTCAGTTAAGGTGATGGAAGCTCATCTCATTATGCCCTGAGTCACAATACTCACAATGTTCAATTTGTTTGGAGAATAATTTTTATGGCACTCAGTCGGATTAGAAATCGAAAGGCTTATAGTAACCGTTTAGGTTGTATTGTTTTATATTATTGTTGTAATATTGTAAACTTTTATACGGTTAGCTATTGCCTATTATGATTTAATTTATAGTGCCTAATAGACTTTCATTACGCACTGTAAATTTTTATTGCACATTCAATGTAACGGAAATAAAAATGGTACAAAAAACAAGTGTATAAGACTGTAACACTGAAATACACACACACATTTTCAAAATACAACCAATATAGAAAATATAAAAAAAAAACAGTAGATTTGCTTAAAGGATATTGTCTATTTATACAGAAGAGTAAGTTTTGTATCTACCTGTTATAGGGTACCTATATCTAAAAGTAATTATTCAATTTTTCAATTTTGCTCTATTATATTTACATCGAAATTAAAATATCACTTTAAAAAAATACCCACACCTAGAAGCACACCGGCACCAGCACCCGGATTGCAATAAGTCGTCGGTTCAAGTAAGTAGCGCCTGAGACAAGTCGTTTTTTTCAAGTGATATTTTCAAGTACAGTCATATTTTCAGAGCCGTGTTGTATAGCGGCACACAACTGCCAACCCCTCTCTTCCTTTGGGTGTCGTGGAAGGCGACTAATGGACTAAAGACTGCACATACATCCAACAGCTAAATCACCGACGGGCTCGGCGGGGATGTGCAGTTTTATTTTGGTGAAAAGTGGACATTGTCAGGGGACTACGGTCCCCATTGCCCAGTCTATGTATGTATTTTCAGTTTCAAAACTTAAAGTCTTGTAAAAAAGGTAAAATTGTGTATTTACAAAATACAGATAATAATAATTATTGTTAAACATCAACTCTCTGAGCGTACTTAAAGTGTGTATCAGACATTAATCAGCCGTTATCGCTTGCATTCTATTTAACTAGGCTGGTTTAATCCTCTCGATTTGATATCTAGATAAAGTCGGGATTATCGGCGAACATAAAAGAGGTTAAATTAATTTTTAATCCAGCTTTCCCTCCGTCACCTGACCATATCTTGCTACGTAGCTGGCTAGGTACACAAGGCGCTGATACGCTTCACGATATCAACGCACCGACTGTTGATCGTAAAAACCAATTTGGGAACTTTAAAATGTTAACAGTGTTTTTAGGAAAACGTCTTGGTCCTTACGAGTAGGCAATAAAAGGGTTGTACGAGAATATGTTGCTTTATAGAAATAAAAAGCATTTCATCGCCTTCAATTAACTAACTTAATGTATTTAAGCGACAAGGATTCGTTACTATTTGAGCGAGATTATGCTTTATTCTTTCTGGGTAATTGAAATTAAATGCATCTATAGTGCAAGAATCCACTTTTTGAGCAGAACGGAAGTTGGGTGGAAGTCAAATAATGTTAAAAAATTCATATCTAGTGATTACACTAGATATGAATCAACATTATTTGACTTAAAATAAGAATTTCAGTGAAAAAGAGAACTGTAACAGCTTAACGGCGAATACTACCAACCCCTCATCTCTTAGGTGTCGAAAAGGCGACTAACGGAATAAAAACTGCATATACATCCAACAGCATAGAGCGGCGATGGGCTCACCTATCACGCTGAGCACATGTGCAGTTGCAATATGGTGAAATGTTGACTATAACAGGGGACTACTTCTGCAGTCCTCATTGCCTAGTCTATATGACTAACCCTTTAAGGATAAATTGTCGTTGATCTATGAATTGTATTATTTAAGTAAATAAGAATTTCGTGGTATCTCATAACTTCAAGACCAAGCTAGTTAGGCGTTTATTCGCTTTTACACGTAATTAATATTACCCAGATGGATGACCTAAATCCATTGAGTTATTAGTACGGTAGTACATTAAAACCTAAATCATAAATCTCGAGCTTCTTCGTGCTTCGCAACTTCGCAAGGGAACTTTTTACCGGTTGTGGATGAGATCGCAGTCGTCAACGCTTAAATTTGCAATTAATTTTATTTAGAAGTATTGCATTCTCCGAATCTTAACACTGTTCCTCTAAAACGAATCCATCAAGTCTGTATCCGATGAATGATATGGAAATTAGTAATATTATGAATTATATTATATACTTACTACTTACAAATAAAAATGTTGCGGTTACGGGTCGGTCATTATTAAGTATATGTTTTTTGAATATTTCTAATACGTTAATAGGGATCTTATATTTAAAAATATAATCTAAAGATCTTTTTTTATATAAATCATCTGTCCTCTTGTAAAATACTATGACACCTATTTACTTTTAAATCATGTGCATCTTAAGGTTATCTTAAGGTAGGTAGGTACTACCTTAATGGTATGCTTGTTTTAGTCGTCTTTAAAGTAGTATGTTGTCAAAGTCAAGTGGGATTACACATTTTGTTATCCCATACAAACACAAAGTATAAAATTTTAAAAACCATTAAGCGAATTTTTATGAAACGTTGCATGCCAAGGAAAAATACAGAGATATTTAGAATGTTGTTTAAAAACAAACATAAACATTAAAATTAAAATAGCTCGGGGTATTCCTCGAAGCGCACCCATTTTGAAGCGCAACAGACCAAGCGCACCTAAACTATTCCTCCAAGCGCACCTGTTGGGTGCGCTTCAGAATAGGTAATATATTATTATTATAGTAATATATATATAGAATAGTATAGGTAAAATATTATATTTTTATTCCTCGAAGCGCACCAACGGTAAAAAATTAAATAACTTACTACTTTAATAATAAATTGAATCATGGCAGTCATATTGATCTAAAAGTACCAGGGAGACATAAATGAAAAGAGGTAGATAGGCGCCTTAGCGATCTTACTTACCTTTAACTATAAAAAAAAGAAATAAATGAGTAGGACTAGGTGCTGCAACTTAGTATGTCAATAATAAGTTAAATCATGACAGTTATTTTGAACTAAAAGAATGATAGTACTATTACTCATTGTGTGCTAAAAGTACCAGGGTGACATAAATAAAAAGAGGTACTCTAAAAATAAAAGTACGTTATTCGTTATCGATATTTTCTGTTAGTTACTACATCTCTTTCCACATTTTATCTGCTGGTGCGCTTCGAGGAATAAAAATATAATATTTCAATTACCTATTCTGAAGCCCACCCAACGGGTGCGCTTGGAGGAATAGTTTAGGTCCGCTTGGTCTGGTGCGCTTCAAAATGGGTGCGCTTCGAGGAATACCCCCAACATTCAGCTGAATTTATGCAATTCAAAGTCCATCGTAAAAAATCGCCTATATTCAGCTGAATGAACTTATTATTAATTTTACATTTAAAAACAGGAGTTGTGGTTAATAATAAACGATGATATTACTATTTATAGCTTATACTTCAATCATATCTCATATAATAACATAATAATATACGACTTCAATAACATTTAAGATAATTTTCATCCCGAAAAGGAAAGGAAGAAGAATGGATCTAAGATAAGACATTGTTTTTATAAATTTTTTGGTTAAATAATATTATCTATGGACGACTAGTTTATTATAAAGTAGTAATTTTCGTTTAGTACTTTAGTCCCCGGATATGAAACTACCATTCGTTAGGTAGATTGTTCATACTTCCTTATTTTTTTCCAGCTACACGAACTAACACTAGGTTTCAAAAAATATTTATAGTAATTCACTTATTAAAAACGCAGCATTCAAAGTTCATACTGATGGAGTCACGGACAAAGCTTATATTTTATAAAAGCTTTAGCTAATTTTATATCTTTAGTAATGGTGACTTAACACTGAATACAAAATGAGGATTTTGATGTACCTACTACCAATAAATATCAAAGCAATAAACATTAAAATAATGTATTGTTATTCTCTCTAAAATGGTGTGAGACATACAGAGGTCCACTGAATATAGAGGTTGTCAACATTTTGGCATTTTTGATGCAGTGACGCACTAGTCAAATGGTAAATATCGAAATGATAAAATTTAAAAATCATTATTTTTATTCAAAATGGTTTTTTCATAATGAATATTGTAGTGACCATAAAAGTTTAAAATGTTATTTAAAAACCAGACAAAGCTCTCTTCTAAGCTTTGGGGCCCTACTGTCACTTCTTAGAGTAACTTTACTTTAATTTAGAATGGAAAATGGTTTAGGACCTTGGTCCCACATGGTGGTGGGATCAGCTTTTCTTGTACTGTGCTTCTACTTCGTTCTGTCTTCGACGTCATCATTGGAAACATGGCACTCTTTGCTCTCCTTTAATACTACATCTCTCCATATTGTCTTGGGTCTACCCCAAACCCAGACAAAAAGCTAGATATCTAAAAACAGACTCAATTTTAACTAGCGGATTTCATATCCTACTAATATGATAAACGCGAAAGTTTGTAAGTATAATAAAAAAAAAAAAATAATAATAAATCTTTTCTACAATCACACCAATTATCTAGCCCAAGAGAAGCTTCGAAGAAACTCGTTAAATGGTTACTAGACAACGGATAAACATACTTATAATACTTAAATACATACTTATTATACATAGAAAACACCCAGACCTGAGACAATTTAAAAAACAATAATTTCTAAATTGACCCGACCGGGGATCGAACCCGGGACCTCAGAGATGGCGACACCATGGAAACCGGTGTACAAACCACTCGACCAAGGAGGTCGTCAAGTATGGATGGATGTTTGTTACTCTTTCACGTAAAAACTACTAAATGGATTTGGATGAAATTCGGCATGCATATTAGTTTATAACCTGGATTAACACATAGAATACTTTTTATCCCAATATTCCCACGGGAACGGAAACCATGCGGGTGAAACCGCGAGCGGCCGCTAGTAAATAATAAATCTAGATGAAGTGCTAATCGCCCAATGGTTAGAAGTTGAAAGAAACCACAATGGAAACATAGTGATCTATGTTACATTTTGATCTTATTAAATAACCGTGTCGCGATGCTGTGAAAAAATACTACCACCGCCTCTCTTGCTTTGGGTGTCGTAAAAGGCGACTAATGGACTAAGATTGCACATACATCCAACAGCATAGAGCGGCGATGGGCTCACTTTTCACGCTGAGCGTGAAAAGTGGACTATGGCGGAGGACTGCTTTTGCGGTCGTCGTTACCTAGTCTCTGACTAACCCTTGGGGATAATAGTCGTGATTATATGTATGTACTAGCGGCCGCTCGCGGTTTCACCCGCGTGGTTCCCGTTCCCGTAGGAATATCAGGATAAAAAGTATCCTATGTGTTAATCCAGGTTATAAACTATCTGTATGCCGAATTTCATCCAAATCCATTTAGTAGTTTTTACGTGAAAGAGTTACAAACATCCACCTATACTTACAAACTTTCGCGTTCATAATATTAGTAGGATGTAAGTAAATAAACGAGGGAACCGCGTATCGTGAAATTCTGCATACTAAAATCCTAATTTCGATAAAATATAGATATACGAATTTATGATTAACTTTAAACCTTTTATTCCTGTTCGATTTTTCCTTTCCTTTCAAAATACTAGTTGAAGGGCGGGCCCACCTTTAACGTTGGCCACAGACTTTGTCATTATCTTAGACATTTTTGTCTGTAGTTTACACATATAGGAGTAAAGTTAAAAGTACACTGAATATGGATTCACTCGTATTTATACAATGTTATAGGAGTGGTACTTCTAACCCGTTAGTACTACATCTAAATTCATCGACAAAAAAAATTATAGGGGGGGGGGGCAACCCCCTCCCCCTATAATTTATGACCATTTTTACTTTACGCGATATCAAAGGTTTCATACGTTATAGAAACATGAAAAAAATGGCAAACGGTAGCTAATGACACTGGCTAACTAATAAATTACTTTGTTTCGTATGTTTGAGATTATTTTGGTGAGAAAAAAATCAATACTTAATTGTTTTGTGATTTAAAATTACTTTTTTATAAGTTCATATTTTTTTTTCGATGAATTTAGATGTAGTACTTAGCCTTAACGGGTTAGAAGTACCACGCCCTATCACATTGTATACATAGTAGAGAAACAGCCTCCTAGCAACAATGGTGCTTGCCTGTCCGAAACACGAGGAAAGACCACACAGTGAAACTTTGATGCCGATCTATATAAAGATTTTCATTGTCACATTTGTAAAAGTACAATTTTAGCTCCAACCTTCAACGTAATCCATCAATATGTGCTCCACTTACTATTACGGATTACGGACAGTAATTGAACAATATTACATTAAAGCTTCATATTTAAATGGTCTCGTATTTAGATTTCGAATATCAATCTCGAAGCATGAATATGTGATGGGGTCTGACTCCGGCTAAGATTTATATTTATGGCTCTTCTAATTTATGGCATGTCGTAAAATACGTCGAAAGCCGCCGTTCGTGGCGTGCCTGCCTGCTAGTTCGTTATGTTCTGATATGCCACTATTATGTACGAATGTACGTGGCTATCGTATATAATTGGAATGCCTCATTAAATTACCAGTTCCTATTTCGGGTCTTGCACTTGCTCGAAATTTTCGGGGTCTACTTGTCGACGGAACTACTTATAACTTTATATACTTTGCTTTATCTAACTTACATAATTTTAAAAAGACGTACAATACTTTTTTTTTACCGCAAGTAATTTATTGTGATTCAGTCCTGGATCACCCTGGCTGCATATGTGAAGGTTATATTATTTATACGACTAAGCTTCTGCCCGCGACTTCGCCTGGGTGAAATACAGCCTTTTACTTCTCCTTAAATTCATAGTACAGATTATGTCCACCCCGAAAGTCTATTCTAAATATTATGTATCGCTAAAATATACACCCAAATTTTTTGCTCGGTTAAATGATATTAAGGGTGAGTTCTACCCATGAAACTGAACAACTTTCCCCAAGAAACCTATGTGCAAAAATGACAAAAAAATTTCGACCGCCTATACAAAACTGTCTGATCAGCTGACGACAATACACTGGCCTACAAAAATAAGTATCACACTTTTAAAATTGCAATTACTTTTTAAGTACACAAGATATACTTTCGAAACAAAAAGGACTCGAAAAAGAGTTTAATTGGTAAAAATATTTCATTTTCTTAAGCTACTAAAAATTGCTAGAAATCGTTTTTTATTTCAAATCTCTAACTTCTATAGTTTAAAAAAAATAATAATTTAAAAGTGTGATAATACCTACTTATTTTTGCAGGCCGGTGTAGTATGGGAGGTCGATTTTTTTTTGTTATTTTTGCACATAGGTTTCTTGGGGAAAGTTGTTCAGTTTCATGGGTGGAACTCACCCTTAATATCATTAAAACGAATAAAAATGGGGATATATTGGTTGGAGCTGTGTGATGGCGGTTCAATAATAGAATACTACCAAACCATCACTTCTCTTGGGTGTCGTAAAAGGCGGCTAACGGACTAAAGTCTGCACATACTACACTGGCCTGCAAAAATAAGTATCACACTTTTAAAATTGCAATAACTTTTTAAGTACACAAGATATACTTTCAAAACAAAAAGGAACCGAAAAAGGGTTTAATTTTGTAAAACAAAAGAAATGAAAGCTGATAAAAAATGCTATAAAACGTTTTTTATTTTAAATCTCTTACTTCTATAGTTTAGAAAAAAAACTAAAGTTTAAAAGTGTGATACTTATTTTTGCAGGCCAGTGTACGTCCAACAGCATAGAGCAGTTGTGGGCTCGCCACCTATCACACTGAGCACATGCACATGTGCAGTTATTATTATTTGGTAAGACGTGGACTGTGGTTGTGGACTGCTTTTGCGGTCCACATTGCCTGGTTTCTAACTGAGGAGGTTCTTTTCAAAACTTGACTTTTCCACTTTTATATTTTTTTTTCAGAATTTGTGAAAAATGTAAATGGGTAATGTCATTTCGAAGTGGATTTATCAACTTTTGACCAAATCGTGTGTTTTGTTATTTTTCTTTTAGTGGATCTATCGCGTTTAGCTAAATTCTTGTTTTCGCATCGTGTAGATTTCAATGTTACCAACCCAAAAAAAAATAAAAATTATATTTTGTCAAAAGTGGAATGGTCAAGTTTTGAAAAGAACCTCCTGCTAATCCTTCGAGGATAAAGTGTCGTGAGTAAGTATGTATTGATAAAACAATTTTTGATTTCGTAAGTAATAAGTATCATTATTATTCTTAATAATAATAATAATTCTTATTATTAATTGTATTTATAAGTATAAAATCGAGAATACACACACTTTTGCATGAACCACATTGAGCTAAAAACACATGTTGTAGGTACCTAAGTGAGTATAATATAAAAACGGATCGGCCAATCCTTCAGTGAATCGGTATTGCGGCCGAGATCGCCAGCTTCGGCATCAGTTAGCCACATTTATTGACCGAGCCGTGCACAAAGAAGCCCCTTTACGGCGCCATAAAGTCACTATTGTGCCAACCTCCGGACGAAACGCGGGCCCGCTCATTGTTAAAAACTTAAATAAGATATCCATTTTTTTTTTCACCGTACCAGCCAGCCCATTACGACCGTTTGTACGTACATATTTTGACTCGGAACCATTCAAAACTATTGTGATAGCGTTCGCTTTGATGATGCCGCCCGACGCGTCGGAGGGTAGTTTTCGCAAAACGATCACGTGCTAAATGGCACGGCCACCTTTTGTTGTTTTTCCGCAATGGGCGGGGTGTGTACCGTTAAAACTAACCTAACAAAAAATTACCAATGTTATATGTAATGTTTAAACTTTTACTTCTCCCAGATGGGTTAAAGTGGCACACCTGAGGCTGTAGGTTTATATTTTATTATTAGAAGAACTGAAACTCATTGTTACTGTCTTTATTATTGAAATTTTGCATTCACAATGCTATAAAGATAGGATAAAATGTTTACTAGAAAAAAAAAACTAAACTGCTGGGCTTGCAGCGTATCAACTACTAGAAAAAATTCCACGAGTCTTCTGGGGTCTCGGTAGCTCAGCGGTTAGAGCAGTGGACCGGCAATCCAAAAGTCACGGGTTCGAATCCCGTTCGAGCTTTTCCTGAGACTCATTGTTACTGCATTAATAATTATCGTCATCGTCATCAGCCTATAAACGTCCCCACTGCTGGGCACAGGTCTCCCATGTGGTCAAGAGCATGTGGGGGTATTGGGCCATTACCCACCACGCTGGCCCATGCGTTAAGCCGTTGGTCCCGGTTGTTGTCGTAAGATGACAGTCCACCTAATAATTATAAAACATAATAACTAAGTATGACCACATCATAATCAGAGTTAAGACATAATCATAACTCGCAGATACTATGTCCGTGCACTGAAGAATACCGTATTAGAACGTGTTATGTGCATTGCATGTACAATGTTATGGCCATAATTCGGATGGTTGTAGAATCAGTAGCTGAAAAACAATACAGACAATAGTAATATACTCGTAGCATAAGAAACCAAAATACAGATATTTTGTTTTCTTTAATATATAATTTTAGTAGCGGGTATCGAACTCGTGACCTCTAAAATGGCGACACCGGATTTGGCATGTAGTATCCATCCATATACATAACAATGAATGTTTCTTAGTTTGTCGTGTATGCGTTCTTATACCTACCATAAGGTGTGGGGATGGATAGATACTTTATTTACATTTCTTACTTATTTTACTTAACAAAATTAAGTGTAATTAGGTAGGCACATCGGATTTCCCAATGTTAGAAGCTCAAATCCTTTGCTACCTGCGTGCGCGGCGCGGCGGGCGGCGGGCGGTATCGAGTATTGTGCTTCCAAAGTCAGTTCTGAACAATTGTTTAAACGCTTGCGAACTACAGGAAAAACCGAAAACAATAAAAAAATACGTCTTTGTATAAACATCTCAAAAGACGCCGACGGCACAAAACAACAGGCGATGTCTGCGTTATCGACACCAACAGATAATTATTGTACTGTTTGTTTGAGTATTCAGGAAAATAATCTTTTTAGTGGGACACGTCGACAATGGCGGCGGGGCTTAAGCCTGTTTGCTGATACAAGCCCTTTGTACTTGGCCAAGGACTTTACAAATGTGTTTTAATTATTTGAAAAAAAATTAATCGCCATTTAATATCAATGGTACGAAATAAACCTAATTAACTATGCGACTTCGACTTTATTAATTTTATCTAGTTATTTAATACTTTATTTACATATGTAGGTACTTAGCACCGTAAAAAAATTGGTTACAATTTAAGCTATTATGACTATTTAATTTAGACTATAATTTTATCGGTTTACGGTAAGTCAGTCTAGGATGTCGACTCTACATATCGGGCGCGGCCGGCGGCGGCAACGGGACCTTGGACTGCGAAGAACCGGCAAGTAACTCAGCAAGGGCGTTTCGATTCTCCACGTTTTTTATAGATTCAGAATGTTAGAAAATAACTACGTAATGTTAAGAGGGCTAAGCAGCACGCAAGCTTGTCTCCGTTCCTACGAAGACGTTTCGAGGCTTTCGATTCGGTTGAAGAGAGCGGAAAAGCCGAAGGCGGCTCTAAATGCTACGACCTCGGATTCGTTTGACCGTGACTTAGAATTCCAAATGAGGTGAAACTCAATGTCATTTTTATTCTACTTATTATTAGACCCGACAGGACCCGACTGACAGGAAAAAGATAAATGTAGCGAAGAAGAAGTACGAAAACTTCAACAAGTTTTAGCAACCAATTAATATTTAATACCTTCAGTATATTGCACGACGTCTTTTTATATTTATATCTTTTTCACCGTTCGAATCTTGCCTGAACTTTCACGAATATCCCGACCCGAAGGGTTAGTCGGAGACTAGGCAATGAGGACTGCAAAAACAGTCCTCTGCCATAGGTCCACTTTTCACCAAATAACGACTGCACATGTGCTCAGCGTGACAGGTGGTGAGCCCATCGCAGACAGGCTCTACAATAAATAAAAATAAACGTAAATAAAAAAATTAACAGCGATTCTATAAGCTTTTAGTAGCAACGCGTGTACCTTATATTTATGTAATCGTGATTGCAGTGAAATATCAGAATCATTTATTGTGGCTAAGTTAGGAAAGGGAACCACTTAAGTTTTAATAAGAGCAGCGATTATGCGCCATAAACCGCCGTAAATGTGTAGTTAGCCGGCTTCCCTGACTGCGCCAATTTGCGCTGCCCGGCCGGTAGCGGGCGGCACTGTTTCATTAACTTATTGCGATGTACATACTGTTACACTGGAATCAGTTTTTTTTAATACGTTTATTTTTACACGATACAACAACATTTTACAAAAAGGCGCAAACCAAATACTTATTGAGTTGATTATTGAGCATAACAAGTTGAATTAATAAACAGCTACATGGTAGCATATTATATAATTTTAATGTTTATTATTTTTGAGGCATTTCTGACGTTGGTGATCGAGTGGCTACGCGCTCGGCACAATAATCGGACGTCCAGGATCCAATTCCCCGTGTTTCGAATTTTTCGATGCATAGGTAACCCAGGTTTGTCCAATGAATATAATATGGAGTGTACCTTTAAAATCATAACACTGCCTTTGCTCATACTAGATTTTAGTTTTGTAAAATTGTTTCACCGCCTTTGCTCATACTTACTAGATTTAAGTTCTGTTTTGTAAAATTGTTTCACATGTACCTATGTGCAATAAAGAATTAATCTATCTATCTATATGGACTAATGTTAAACTTAGTTTAAAACTGACTCTGTTACTCTGCCTTTACTACCAAGAAATTGCAACTTTAGTTTAAAACTATACCCAAGTTTGAAACCACTCAGTCATAGGCTCCATTTTCAGCTTCATAAGTTTCACATAAAGATAAAGGTACCTAACAGCAATATGTGATTTGCTGTCACGTGTTATAACTACTTATCTACATTATTAGTTCTGTAAACATTACTAAGTATAGGTATAACCACGATGAGTAAGAAAAAATCACTGCATGACACATCAGATTTTGCTTCAATGTAAGAACTACAAGCACGCAAGTACGAATCATTATTTATTCACTTCAGTTTTATCACTCATGATGACAATCATAACAGTTATAATAGTACACTCGTACCAAATTGTCAAGGTAAAGATTTCCCTATGGTCTGAAAAGGATCGTTTAGATGCGCTGAAAATCGTTTATACGTAAAACTTTTTATAGTTATACATACCACAGCACCTTTATAGTTATAATGTAAGTAAATACATAGATACATGGAACATTACATAGCAAGAATAGGAGCAGGTTGGAAGAAAAACTTTTTAGAGAAATAAATAAACAGAGAAAAGAAACAGAACCACGTTTAGTTTTTATATTGGCTCGTGTGCTACAAAACCAAAAGTATCTTAGCCAAATGTAGTGTACCTATGTAAGATATGCGCAAAGTTTTGTTAAACTTATTTGGCTCTTTACACCACAAGCTATTCATTCTTTTCGTCGAAATTTTGTGAGGATTATGATTAACCCCGAAGGATTAGTCAGGGACTAGGCAATGAGGACAGAAGAGCAGTCCTCTACCATAGTCCGCCCGCTCTTTGCCACAGTTAAAGAATGACGTCCTGAATGGGTGGTAGGTTAAAAAGATTTGGACGATTTAAAGTACTTATCTATTGAGTTTATTGAATAAATATATTTTGACTTTTGACTTTAGTGCACCTTTCACCAAATAGCGACTGCACATGTGTGCTCAGCGTGACAGGTGGTGAGCCCATCGCCGCTCTATGCTGTTGGATGTATGTGCAGTATTTAGTCCGTTAGTCGCCTTTTACGACCCCCAAGGGAAGAGAGGGGGGGGGGGGCTAGTATTCTTTCCGCTACGCGACCAATGTACGTTTTAATACAGAAACGTATTAATATAACGTAATAATTACTATCAGAGCAGTTTTTTTGCATCTTTGTGAATACGTCGAATCGGTCATATCGGTCATTGTATTATTCTTTGTGAATACGTCGAATCGGTTATGTCGGTCATTTTATTAGTCTTTGTGAATACGTCGAATTGGTTGTGTCGGTCATTTTATTATTCTTTACCATGATCGACCTGACAATGAACAAGAAGAATATAAAAAAAAATATTAAACTTACTACCTACTTATATAATAGCACATGGGGAATAATGACCATAATGTCTGTTACCCGCGACGTATAACCCTCCACGTTGCCGTTGGTGGGTTATTAAAACGTCGTCGTTCTTCTAAAGTTAAAAAAAAACTAAAGATATTGTCTTGTCACCCATCCAGTGACCGGCAATTGCGAAAGTTGCTTTACTTGCCACTTTGAAACTCAAATAAGTCTTCATCACAGACCACATGGACAACTTAATATTACACTCTGAATACCAATCATACGTATAGGTACACAAAAAAAACCCTCATGATTAAAGGTTATTATAAAGTGGAAGGTTATGTAAATGACAAATATGTATGGACATAATGCATGTACGAGCACAATTTATTAGTAATTGTATTAATATATTTATTTTTAATATATTTTGAATGAGTTGGTGACGACATTTTAATTTTTGTTACTTAGAGGGAGAAAAAAGTAAGGCCTCCCGAGTTTCTTGCTAGCTTCTTCTCAGTCGAAGACTCTCCCAAAATCCGAACTGGTGGTAAATTACTAGGTAGATTAGGTAGGTAGATAGTTAATTTAGTCGATAAGATTTAACTACTGTTAGTTAACTTTTTTATTTTCATATTTTTGACGTCAATAAGTACCTGTAAAGGTTTATCTATACTAATATAATAAAGAGGAAAGATTTGTTTGTTTGAATTGAATAGGCTCCGAAACTACCAGACCGATTTAGAAAATTCTTTGACCATTAGAAAGCTACATTCTTCCCAAGTGCCATAGGCTATATTTTATCCCAATTTTTTCACGGGAACGGGTACCACGCGGGTAAAACCGTGAGGATCCGCTAGTATTGAATAAAGCATTTGACTTTGACTCACGACTATTACCACTATAAAGGGTTAGTCAGAGACTGTGCAATGAATACCGCAAAAGCATTTCACTGCAACAATCCACGTTTCACCAAATAGCAACTGCACATGTGCTCAGCATGGCAGGTGGTGAGCCCATCAACGATTTAAGCTGTTGGATGTATGAGCAGTCTTCAGTGCGTCAGTCTCCTTTTACAACACCCAAGAGAAGAGTTAGTTTCCTCTAATCATGAGCCGCCACATACATATAATCACAACTATTATCTCCGAAAGGTTAGTCAGAGACTAGGCAATGAGGACATCAAAAACAGTCCTCTACCATAGTCCACTTTTCACCAAATAGCGACTGCACGCACATGTGCTAAGCTTGAAAGGTGGAGAGCCCATCGCCGAAACAAGGCAGCTCAAAATCTAAAAACGAATTAATTTTAAAGGTTTGGTATATTAGTATCATCTACATAATTTTTTATTCTTGCGTTGTGTATCATACCTAATAAATTAAAGTGAATGATTTATTTATTTAATTTTTATTTTATTTTCTTAGGTGAATCAACAGTTACAAGACACGAGTAGGTATGCAGTTATACATCAGAAAACCAATGACAGATTCACACTAATAGACTTAAAGTAGTAGGGAAATTATTGAGCTAACAGAATAAACATGCTAGTATACCTAGGATCCAAACTGCGATCGAACCGCTTACAAACATTTTAGCTGAGACAGTAACAATGACAATTCACAACAGAAATATAGTAGGTAGCAATAATTTAATATTAATTAGTTTCAAAAAACCACTTTGTAAGATTCTTTTTCACCGATTCACAGTTACAACAAAAAAGATCAAGATCACACACCTCGCACAGATTATTGTAATACTTGCCCGCACGCAAAAAATATGATTTTGCCTGTAATTTGTATTTGAGACTGGAAGGTAAATTGGTTTAAAATTTCGTAAAATTCTTGTAGGGACACTCAAGTTCAGTAGTGACAGAAGCTCGGGACAGTCAACAGAGTTTGAGGCAATTTTAAATAGGAAGTGTATAGAGTGCCACAAGCGGCACTGTATCTCCATCGGTTAGGGAACCGTAAGTTTTGCGGTATAATAGTGACGCCGGCTAAGCTGCCGTAAGGTTTTTGTTAGACAACAGAAATACTAGCTGCCCCACTCCTGTAGGTCACGTGATAGGTTAGAAATTTAAGACAATGGCGAAGCGCAGCGTAGCGATTGTCTTGAATTTCGAGGTTATTTTTTTTTATTAGACAACAGAAATCTAACTCCATACAAAAATATCTTTTGAATAATAAGTCCCCTGAACATTATGACAAATAAAAAATATGTTACGGTTCCCGAACCGATTGAGATACAATGCCGCTTGTGGTACTCTATACGCTTCGTACTAGGATGCCGTCAAATTACGGCATCGTAACCGATCGTACTAAGTTGCCGCTTGTGGCACTCTATTCAATGCCTACACTTTGTACTAGGATGCCGTAATTACGGCATCGTAACCGATCGTACTAGAATGCCGCTTGTGGCACTCTATCCACAGCCTTTTAAATAAATACACAATGTCTGCTAAACTTCGTCGATTTTCTAGTGTCAGTAGACGATGCTTTAATTTAAACACAGTTGGACATAGGTAGTTTAGTATTTATGATATAAATACAGTATTAATCATGTTGTTATTATTACACAAGAAACATTACTTGATAATAATAAAAAAACAAAAACTTAAT
The DNA here is from genome assembly GCA_963921215.1 of Scoparia ambigualis. Lineage (NCBI taxonomy): Eukaryota > Metazoa > Arthropoda > Insecta > Lepidoptera > Crambidae > Scoparia > Scoparia ambigualis. Next base: position 20,857,430 of record OY992510.1, on the reverse strand, counting down.
TAATTTAATAAAATTAATCTAACTAAACTTATCTAAGATAAACAAAAAAAACCTATAAATGCTATTTACAAAGCCTATAATAATTTCGTAGCTAAATAAAAATATTCGTTGCTACGTACGTAGTCAGAACTACGGAGATAGATCTAATCTTTAGATCTATTTCTGTGGTCAGAACATTGTTACATTTGGTATTATATTATCCCCTTGTATGTCTTGAAGGCTCATAGTGGTTGCTAACAATTAAATTTCTATTGTGTCTACCGCATATATAATATGATAATAACTTAGTTTTCACCTGAAATTAATTGATAGTTTCTCATAATTTACGCAAACACTACACGGGTTCAAAACGTCATGATAAAATAACATGTACATAAAATAAAACGCGAGTTAATTCGTAAAAAGTGTTTCATAAACAATTTAATTTTGGATGCGGTCAAGAAGCAACAATGTTTTTTGCTAATTTAGATATCAATCGATTGGTCTCGGTCCCGTCAACGATTTATGAACAGACGGCGCCGCGAAACGCGCAATGCCATAAAGTATCGGGTGAAAATAAAAACTCGTATCGAAACATATTAACTCCATTAGGTAAAGCGTCTTTAATGTTGTGTATCATGGCGGTTGCCTTCGATCATAGTTGATCGAAGGCGGTGGCGGCGCGGACCGTTTTTTTATTAACACACAGACTCTTGCGTATTTTACTAATCTAATTTTATTAAATTTTTTAAGTCTTTATTAATAAATAAATAATGATTAAAATATACTATCAAAATACAACAGCATTGAGACAGTGTTTAAAATAATGGTTTTTATTTTGCAACTATTTTATTCTAAGAATTTGAATCTCTTGAAGGGAGACTTCTTACCCGTCATATAATTTAGGAGAGACATTCGAAATAGGAAATATACAGAAAACGAAATAAATTTACTCGAGGTGGAACGCAAACTAACGATTTTCCACAATCCAGGCCGAAGAAGGCCGAATGAAGTTTTGGATGCGCTTATACTCGTATATAGACTAACAGCCAGGTGACAGCTCTTCCAGGTTTACATGGCGTGGGTTTTTCAAACTCTAATTTGGTGTCGATATTCCAAATACATCAAAAGAGTAAGACAGGTAGAGAACACAGTTTTCCATGGGTTATTGTACATTTGCCATAAAGTAATTTTTCGTTACATTTTGTACACTCCATACATTGAAACTTAATTTGCCACATGCATGCATTAAAACATATGTGTTAGTACATTATGCTACGATCTTGTCAATCTTCTTTTGACTTCATTTACTCTCAACCCATTCTTCAAACATGCTCGTCGTTGTGTGGCGTTGGCTCTTGACCTGAACATTAACGAGAACGTCTTTGGTCGGAGTACCTACATTCGCCGAGGTTTTCTCCTTCCAACTGGTGTAAAATCCGAACACAGATTCATCTTTAGCCGGACATGTTCTTGTTGGAAAGCCTAACATTTTTGTGAATTACGAGTTATGCGTAACTCTAACTTTGGCTAACGCGGGGGGGGGGGGGGGGGGGTTGAAACAAAGGCCGGATAGGCCGCACTTTTATATATTTGGCCCGACCGACTGTAATAACCTAAGCGCATCCAAAACTTCGTCACATAATTTTACGACGAATTACAGGCCAGCCTCGTAGGATATTCATCCTCACCTTAAACAGTTTTTTCGATGATCAATACCACGTCACATTATATATTGTTATGGGTCAAGTTACTTATATAGCTGCTTATATTATGTAATGCGTTACAGTGTCTAAGCACAGGGGCGTTATCGTATTCACACAGTGTCCACGTGAGCGTGATATACGAGGGGGTAACGCGCGGCTACAAACAATAACGCGCGATAAACTGCGTCGGCGGCGCCTTTGATGTGCGCCTTTGTCCGGTGTAATCCGCCGCCGCGCCCGGTACTTGCGGCCTGCTTTCGAGTCGAGTTTAAGTGAGCGTGGGTGTATGTTGTACCGTTGCTAGGCTGAGGCGTGTCTTTTTTTTATATAAAAGAAGGAGGCAAACGAGCAGGCGGGTTACCTGATGGAGAGTAATCACCGCCGCCCATGGACACCCGCAAAACCAGAGGAATCGAAGGCGCGTTGCCGTCCTTTAAGGAAGGAATAAGGTTAAGGAAGGAATATGAATTGTGAGGGGGGGGGGGGGGGGGGATGGGCCTCCGAAACCCTCACTGGCCGGCACCAAGTGCCATTATTTCACGCCGGATATTCGTGAAAGGGTGGTATTACGCCGGGCGAGCCGGCCCAATGCGTGCTGCAAGGCAGCATGGCTCTACCGCTCAGTCAGTGTCACTCATTTAGCACCACCCAGGGGTCACGTGTAGGGTCTCAAGGGTAAACCTACGGATGCGAGTAACCCCCATAAATGTCTGACATATATGTTGTATGTCTTATATCATGTCGTCTTATATCATCATCATCTTTCATGTTGGGCAGTTTTGATCACAGTATAGCCGGAACAAAAGAAAATGGAATCGATCATGGCGGCGCGGCCACGCTGCTACTGAGGCATTTGGTTATGCAACTTTCGCAAAGGGTCACTAGATGGGTGACAAAATTTAAATACATCTCGAGCTCTTCCGTGCTTCGGAAGGCACGTAAAGCAGGTCCCGGATGTTGTCGTAAGATGACAGTCGTTATTACTCACCAACCCGCGTTATTCCAGCGTGGTGGGCTATGACTGTATAAATAATAAAAGGGGAATTTAATAATAATAAAATTTATTTATTGAAACAAGAAATCCTTACATTTAAAACAGTTTCGACGATGCTAACCGCTGTTAAAATTGTGCAGCAGATAACATCGCCTGCCACCAAAAAGTACCAGTAGGTACCAGCGAGGTATAGGGCAAAAATACATTTACAATCAAAATAACCAACTTAAACACTAATTAGTAACGTAACGGAAGTTAAAGTTTCAGTGTGTGGGTGTGTGTAAATTAAAAGTGGTGAAAAAGGTATTATTTATATTTAAAGTAAAAAGAAACAAGCGAATAAAAAATGAACGACTTCTAATTCTAATAGTGAAGAAACGTCACTGTAGCTGGAAAACGAAACAAAAACGAGTTGTTGTTGAAACGAAAGGTTGAAAAAGTCAAAATAAAAAATGTGCCTTTTTAAAATAAACGCGACTAGTAGACACTAATTATATTTGTGCTTATTTGCAAGCTCTTTTGAATTAAAGGAGTTGGAAGTTCAAACCGATTCAAAATTACATTATTCATCAAATTATTGAATTTTAAAATTGATTTCTTTGATACAGTTATTGAGCTTTTAGAATCTAATTAAACCTACACTTCGTGTGAGAGACCTTGTACTCAGAAAAACTGGTAAGATTATTGTCATTTCTTTCTTTCTTTTATAGGGCCTTTCTTATATTTCTTCTTTTTATAGCGTCTGAAATATTGAAAATATTCTGTACATGAACAAGCGCTTTTTCACCATTCATACAAAGTATAAAAGAACAATAACAAAAAGCTACAGGATCAAGAGAACAACGTGGCAACCCCATATTCTTCTTCTTAGTCGAACACCCCTGACGGAGTGGTCGTAGTCATGGGTTGTCTTGAATATTCGTTCATACATATTCATACTCCATCTCTCTCTATTTGCGGCAATGCAGGAGCATTCAGTAAAGGAACACTTTGTAGATGATTTAATGCTGTCTGTCCATCTTGTGAGTGATCAGCCACGAGACCGTTGACCTTCTACAAGGGAGTGCAAGTGGAGGAAGTGCAAGGGATGCAAAAATAAACGTTCTAATGAGCTTTCGTTGCGTATGATAATATGTCCAAACATCTTTAGGATTCATACTTGAACAATCGACGAAAGTCTTTGTTTGATACAGAGCTCTTTCAAGATGGAAAGTTTGAATGGTGAGCGGTCCACTTTATTCTCAGTTAGCGCCTCCAGTACCACATTTCTAGTCAATCTTTCTACGATGTTTTTGGTGGATCGTCCATGTTTCAGTTCCATAAAGGAAGATAGGTCTAAGCATCTCATTAGGCAAACTTTGGTGTTTTAGTTATGTGGCGATCTTTCCATATCTTCCTGCGCTTTTCTACGGCTGATCGTGTTGTGATGGCACATCGTCTTTTCATCTCTTCTTCGCAACTTCCAGTGTTTAATTAATAAGTACTTTGAATCGTCCAAATCTTTTTTAACCCATTAATAATCCATTCAGGACGTCATTTTTAAACTGTGGCAAAGAACGAGCGCAAGAAACCACAGCGCACAGAAGCAACGACATTTACAAAAAAAAATAACATTAGGCAATACAAATCTTAAACATTTGGTTTTCCTTTGTTATTTACACTAAACCAGTGAACAATCTTTGACAATCTCGAAGATTATTCACATCGTCATAATTTGGGTGTCGTCGTTTCACTTTGAATAAAAGTGAAGTATCATCAGCAAACATTACTTTCTCATGACTGTCTTTTACAAAATAGGGTATATAAGTAGTATATAAGTATTCCAAAAACAAGAATGGACCAAGTATTGAACCCTGCGGAACTCCCATTGTATCCACTGTTCCCGAAGATCCTTTACCGTTAATGTCGACCTTCTGAAACTGTTTCTCAATTATGAGATTAGAAGGTTCAAAAAAGCTTCCCCAATTCCATAGTGGTTAAGGTTCCTGACCAAAGTTTCATGTAAAACACAATCGAAAGTCTTGGATAAATCACAAAATACCCTAGGGCATTCTGTGATTCCTCCCAGGTATCAATTATTTAGATTAAAAGCTCAACACCGGCGTCAGTTGTTAAGCGACCCCTAGTAAAACCATACTGTATACAATGCAAAAGATTTTTTCTATAAAAAAAATGAATTTGGTCTAGCATCAACCTTTCAACATTTTAACAAAATGTGGGTAGCACAGAAATAGGTTTAAAATAAGAGGGGTCAGAAGTGCTACCTGATTTAAATAATAGAATTATTTTACTATGTTTCATTAGGTCAGGAAAAACACCACAGTCAATGCATTCGTTAAATAATTATGCAAGTTAAAATTGGAGCTATTGTCATAATTACTGATTTAGTGACGTCCACGGAATTAAACCACAGATCTGCAGTTTTCTTTTTATTGAGAGTGTTAAATGTTTTTATTACATCTCTAACACAACTCTTGGGGGTCAAAGTTGCTCGCGTCCGTAGGTTTACCCTTGAGACCCTACACGTGATCCCTGGGTGGTGCTAAATGAGTGACACTGACTGAGTGGTAGAGCCACGCTGCGTTGCAGCACGCATTGGGCCGGCTCACCCGGCGTAATACCACCCTCTCACTAATATTCGGCGTGAAATAATGGCGCTTGGTGCTGTTGTGTTTCGTCCGACCAGTGAGGGTTCCGGAGGCCCCTTCCCCCCCCCCCCCCTCCTCCCAATTCCTATTCCTTCCTTAAACCTATTCCTCCCTGAAAGGCCGGCAACGCGTCTGCGATTCCTCTGGTTTTGCGGGTGTCCATGGGCGGCAGTGATTACTCTCCATCAGGTGACCCGCCTGCTCGTTTGCCTCCCTCTTTTATAAAAAAAAAAAAAAAAACAAATTTTTCTCTTTCAAAACAAATTCAGCTACAGTGGGGCAGGTAATCAAGGCTTTTGTGGTTGAAACTGGAATGTCAGTAAAAAACCTCTCAAATGCTGCAGCAAAATCAGCATCAGAAGTCAAGGTTTTATTATCATAATTTAAATTGTACTCATTATTACCACTTTTGACCTTTCCTGTTTTACTATTTGTAATATTCCATGTCATTTTTATATTGTTATTACTATTCTTAATCTTAGAAGTCGGATAGTTTGCCTTGGCTAATCGACATACTCTTTTGAATAACTTTGATTAATTTTTAACATATAATTTGAAATCGTCACTGGTGTTATAGTTGCGGTCACCATGAAGTTCATAAAGGCATTTCCTACTTTTTCAAATACCAATTGTAGCTCATAATGAATGAAAGTTACAGTACCACTAACCAAGATCTTTTTTGGAACAAAAGATTTATTAAATACTGAACAATATGTATTAAAGAAATCATTATAAAAGACATTTGGGTTGTCATTGTATTCTAAATAATTTAATTTTGTATCTAGTTTTTGATTGTGGATCCCAGGTAGATGAAACTCTGGAAAACTTCACAGTTCGCTATTTTACGTAAGTCAGGTCGGTTGTTATTCTTACGATCTACCACCATAGTTTTGGTTTTATCGCGGTTTATAGTAAGAACTAAAAAAGCACTGTTAGACTCCAGAAGCATAAGAAACCGTTCTATGTGTGCTTGTGACGTCGCAAGAAGAGTAGTAGGTATCATTTGCATACCTCAGGTTTGATATCAACCGACCGCCAACTGATATACTCTTGTCCCAGTTTTCCAAATCAATCCGCATTATGTATTCATAGAGGGGAGAGAATACATCTCTGCCGAACACCTGCTGCCTGAGTTTTGAAATTCCCATTATCAACTCTGTCCACGCGAACAGCAGCTGTATCGTCTTTGTAAAGTCTGTCTATGAGGAACACTAGATGTTGTGGTACATCCATTGTTAAAAGTACTTCCCACAGCTTCCACCATATAACGGTATCAAAGGCTTTACGGAAGTGTACAAAGTAAATAAATAGGGAGTTGTTGAACTCACTCGCTTTTTCTATAATTTGTCTTAGGTTGAGAATCTGTTGACCTCATATATTCTCGTAATATTTGATTATTTGCGTAAATAACGCTCAAATAAACTCGAAGTATAACAAAACGTTGACTAAAGTGTCTACCCCAGTTGGGAGTTGAACCCACGTCCTCCGCCATCCGGGCGGCTGCGTTGACCAATCCGCCAAAGCCATACCCTCCTGAGGTAGACATTTTTTCAACGTTTTGTTATCTTCAACCCCATATATGCCAAAACAACGTGTCTGGATACCAATTACAAACGTAAGCCTATGCGCCCACTTCGGTTAACTTAGCCTCGGCCACAGTGCCTTGGCCATGTCGCGGCTACGCCTATACTACAGCCTTCTACAAGTATAAACTATGCTACAAAAACCAAACTAAAAGCTATTTAAAACCAAATTTAAAAGAAGTAGTAAACTGTGTCGCGTAGCGGTGAAAGAATACTACAGCCCCTTCTCTTTCCATGGGTGTCGTAAAAGGCTATTATCGGACTACAAACTGCACATACATCCAACAGCATAGAGCGGCGATGGGCTCACCACCTGTCACGCTGAACAAATGGGAAGTCGCTATTTGGTGAAAAGTGGATTATGGTAGAGGGCTGCTTTTGCTGTCCTCATTGCCTAGTCTCTGACTAACCCTTCGGGGATAATAATCGTGATTATATGTATGTATGTTTGTTTATATCAAAGCTGCCACTATTCAGCTTCGATTTAGTACGGGATTTTGTATCTACTTTTTAATATGATTGAAGACTACTGATAAGCACTTGGACTTCATCTCACTTGATGGTAAGTGACGATAAGGCCGAAGGAGGAACTGGCTATCTTATCTTTAAACTGTCGATGTCGGAACACAACAATAGCAACATTGAAGTTGTGGCGCCAGACTTCGGATAAGATGGTGGTAGCTAGCCAGGCGGATTTAATAAGCCCTCATCAACCAAACCAAGTACAAAATGATGTACCTCAGCTGGGTATCGTACCCAGGACCTCTGGGTTTAAGACCGGTGGCATAGCTAGTCTCTGACTAAACCTTTCGTGAGTGTAGGTATGAATGTTACATATACATTAGGTACATTTTAATGAATAGAGTAAAATTAATCTTTTGTTTTACCTTTTATTTATTTATTTAATAATCACTCATTACCATTACCAAGAAGGGAAGATTCCCACCATTTAGATATCTGACGATGGGTGACCGGAGATCAGCACTTTGATCTCTCATCAGTGATGAGAGATTGACGTAATAATAATAATATGAGAGAAGTCGTAAAATAAATGTTTATGTTTTACATTATTATAATGTTTGTTAGTATATTTCGCTAGTCCTATTATTTTATGGACACACTAAACAGTATTCAAATTGAGACTAACCCAGTAGATGTGTTTGAAGTCGAAGTTAACTGTTCTCATAAAAATAAATTTCAGTATAATAAATTGATGATTATATCTTAATAAAACTTTATGTACTCAGAAAATCTGTTCTTAATTAGTCAACGTTTTATTGCGCGTGTAGGCGAAGTGTAAATTATTTGATTTTGTCGGTATTAGCTACATTAATTATTGCTTAACCGACTAGTATACTGCGCTTTAATTAACGTGGCGTCGGTCGTGAAAGCCTTAGGTGAGACGGGACATTAGAGAGAGTACGTACAGTCGGCCTCAGAAATTATTTAACACTTTAGTACTTTTGAACACGTGTGGTACAGCGGCTAACCAAAAGAATACTACATAACATAGTATTTTCCTCCTTATACGTACTGTGCACTAGCCCGTGATTGTTTCTTCAACTGTATGGTTTCTTTTGCCCAAAGGTTGCCTGGTAGAAAATGCTACCCTAGCATTAAGGCCGCCTTTTGTCATACTGTTTTTCTTTGTATTGTTTTAAATTGTTTTTATAGTGCAATAAAGTATTTTTCATTCATTCATTCATTAACCCCTCTCTTCCCTTGGGTGTCGTAAAAGGCAACTAACGGACTAAAGACTGCACATACATCCAACAGCAGCTCCCACCTGTCAGGCTGAGCACATGTGCAGTTGTCATTTGGTGAAACGTGGACTATGGCAGTGGACTGCATCTGCGGTCCTCTTTGCCTAGTCTCTGTCTAACCGTACGGGGATAATAGTAGTGAATCTATATTATGTACATAAGTACTATAGAACTTTGCCATACCAAATGTTGCGTTCATATATAATAGTATATTAGGTATGTACTATAGTACTTTGCCATACCAACTGTTTCGTTCATATGGTAGCACGAGCGTGACCGTTCCGAGCGAGTTGGTGTGACCTATGGTGTATGAAAGTGTGGAGCTGTTTAACTTCCTTTTTTGTCACCAGGAGGTGCTGCTTCATTGCCATCTTATCTTATCTTAGTGGGGCCTTTGAGTGAGGCATTGGGATCTTTTGTGCAACCCCGTCCTATACTCTGTTTCCTCAGTGAAAATGACTGCCTTAAGCTTGGCATTGGCGTTGTCTGTTGATCGATGTCTATCAAATTTGAGTAAGTTAATATTGAGATGAAAATATTCTTAGGATGAATTTAGCTCTAATATTCAAGATTCAAGTTCTAAATCTTTAGAAAAAGTACCTGTAAATCTTATTATATCTTGTCTAGTAGGACCTGCAGAGGTCTCCCTCTCGCAGCAACACGTCGACCCATTGGGATCTTTTGTGCAACCCCGTCCTATCACTCTGTTTCCTCAGTGAAAATTGCTGCCATAAGCTCGGCAATGTCTCTGAGGGCGAAGAGCCTAAAATCTTCAGGTTTTGGGTAGGCCGATCCCAGGAGACTCATTCTTCTCCTAGCAAGGGAGTCACAGTCACACAGTAAGTGCTGCATGGACTCCGTTTTCTCTCCACATGCCCTACACAAGCTGTCTGTTGCTAGTTGCATTCTGTGGAGCTTTTGTTTTGTGGCATAGTGCCCGGTCAGGGCTCCGATGATTGTTAGTGCTTGCCTTTTACTACCTCCGCATATGATACTTACTCCATTCTAGAGCGTCTCCGCCTATGAAGGATTTTTCACATTAGTTTCACACCGGGTAGCTTTTTCCATTCAGTTTGATGCCATACAATGTTTTGTCTTCGTTAACGAATTGTGAAGAAAACTCGCACGAGGTCACAGATATAGATTTACATCAAGGCAAGTGGCAATATTGCTATTCGAAAGTTCTGTTTTTTTTTAATATGTTCGAATAGTCTCCATGTGGGAAGAGCCAGCAGTGGGACGTGTATAGTCGAGTCGTGACGCTTTCAAAAAAGAAAGTCTACGACGTGCTCCTTTTTAACAAAACCATGGCAGAATCATCCCAGTAACGTCCTATTTGTATGTTATGTAGTGTATGCGGTAGGTAAATATATATTATTATATAATATTTATGTATTTGCGAGTATGTACTCGTATATGTTTATTTATGTACATATTATATGTTAAAATATTTGAATGCCTCAGGCATTAATTCCGCCATGTAAAAACATAGTTTGATAATGCTCTTTTAGTTATTAGTACTACGCACTAGGCAATCTTCTTGAATCGTCGCTAAATTCCAATAAAGTTGAATCACTGTTTGACCCACAGCACAGTTAAGTTTGACCATTAATTACCACGGTGCGGTAATTAGTTTTGACGCGTCGCAGTCGCAGCGTAATGAAGCGCCTCTCTAACAAAGATCGGTTAACACAGCCCATAAACAGTGGTGACTCCGTTTGTTACAAGCTGCCTTTTTATTGTGGCCCGTATAAGTTTATGGAATCATCATCGAGTTGTATGGACTCCTCTATTCGTTCACGGCGCGCCGGCAATAACTTAGCGATTGTGTTTTGATACACATTTATTTATATTACGCTTGTATGTGACAGATTCTTCGCTTTTTTTGTGGTATTGTGTTGTGTTTTAAAAACGGCGATAACTATTTTATTGTTCTTCTTTAATTGCAGTAATCTTTGGTTTGGAGATATTTATTAGTTTAGTAGCTACCGCAATCACAAGTGGCTTGGCCCGCGTGTGATTCGATCTGTCATAAATTCTGTAAAGCACGCCTTAGGAATATCAAAATCATCATCATCATCATTATCATCATATACCTCTTAGATCTAAAAAAGTGATTCAAGCAGCGCCTGATTGAGAGGTTTCACATTTCTTTCAGGAATATGATAGGTATCAAAGTATTCTATGGCACTCTCGGGCCTTTCTAATAATCTCGCATTACTCATGTGACCAAAACACGTTTCCCAAAGTATCAAATCAAAGGTAGTCAGAGACTATAGGCAATAAGGAGCGCAAGAGCAGTCCTCTGCCATAGTCCACTTTTCACCAAATAGCGAGTGCACATGTGCTTAGCGTGATAGATGGTGAGCCGATCGCCGCTCTATGCTGCTGGATGTATGTGCAGTCTTTAGTCCGTTAGTCGCCTTTTACGACACCCAAGGGAAGTGAGGGCGTGGTAGTATTCTATTATTAAGCCGCTACGCGACATGGCTCATTATAAATCTAAGTCTTTGGCACCGCTTTCTCATTCTAACCACGCAATAATTTTTTTGCGGTTTCCACTGAAGAGAGATCGATAAAGGGCGATGGTTATTATCACTATGATTTGTAGATATTTTGTGTTATCGTGCCCGAAGTTGCGGATACGGGCCGCTAATGTTTAAGTAAGTATATCCTCTTGTACGTCACGAAGATTCCTAGAGATTGCTAACAATTGGCTATTTGACAGTTGTAACAATAAAATAAAAGATGGTAAGTAATTTATAATTTAACGATAATTATCCAATAGTTATTTTTTATGAATTTAATTTCTAAATACTTTAATTTAACAAAATAAATTTACGATTTTTTATCTGTTAATTACAAGACCCGAAACACGGGCGGCCGTGATTGAGCTTCGTGTGACGTCACATTTCACAAATAAACAAAAACTATCAAACAGGTTTTAAGAAAATTATGTCACGTGACCAACCGATTTCACACAAAATTTGAAATGAATAATGAAAAATATGTTTTTTTCAATTAAATAAAGATTTTTCGAGAAAAAAAATATTGTACGGGGTATAAAATGAGTGTTTGAAATTTTTTAAATACTTTTTCGAAAGTGGCCAATTGAATTTCTAATGTGTTTGGTATTACGACAGCACTGAGCTCCTATACATTTATTTTTCACGAGCGGCCACTCGCGGTTTCACCCGCGTGCTTCCCGTTCCCGTAGGAATATCGGGATAAAAAGTATCCTATGTGTTAATCCAGGTTATAAACTATCTGTATGCCGAAATTCATCCAAATCCATTAAGTAGTTTTTACGTGAAAGAGCAACAAACATCCATTCATACATACAAACTTTGGCGTTTAAGTATAATATTAGTAGGATTACGCAATTGACCATGACCATGGCCATGACTACGCCAAACACAACATAGAGAAATAAATGATAGATATAAGAAAGATTATTGAGTTGTTAACGGTTAAGTTGGTTGGTTAATAAGCAGTAATTCAATACATTCATAAAATATAACTGCATGTCTAATAAACGACTAACCGAGACCAACGTAGTAGGAGTTACGAGGATTTGAATGTTGCCAATTACTTTTAGCATTCGTTTGTGTGGGCAGAAATTGATAAATGTTCACATAATAATTTGTTATGGCACCTGTGAGGCAAATGTGTTGTGCCAGTTGCGAATCTGATAGGATTTATACAGCTGTAGATAACATTATGAGAAAAAGCCTTGAAGACTCTTCAATAAGTGAAGAATCGTTTGTAGTAAAGATTTGAAACCCACACAGGTATTAAATATAATATAGAAAATTGGGACATTAAGTAGGTATGTACCATGATTCCTCTGTTAACCGATTTTTTAAGTCCATTTGGTTGGAACTACTTAGAAGTGAGACATTATATTATGTGATTGTAATTTTTCTAACAGTGACTTTTAATCAAAATATTAATTAAAAATACTGTTATACGAGATATGAATAAAATATAGCGAAAAAGAGAACGACAACAAAAATAGTTCAATAAAAATTATTTTACTTTTAAGTTCTTTGTATCTATTAGCGATAATTTCACATTATTATTTATTCATCATCGTAAAAGATGATTCAAGCAGCGAATGATGGTGAATATTTATTACCCATTAACGCCCTCTGTACACACGTGTGTACACTTCTTTAAACTTTATTTCTGAACGCAACTTCAAATGTCAAATCAAATTACTTGATAAAACTAAATCTAGATGTCGATACAAGGTAAGAAATATAAAAAAGTTGGAGGGTGGCGCGAAAATAAATGTCAAATTAACAATTTTTGCAGACCTTTTCTTAAAGTGACTGACGCCGGTTGTGAAATAATACTGATTTAATATATTTTAGCCATAATTTGATTCAATTCTACGTTTCAAGGTAAGTTTACATTGTAAATTGTTATAATAAGCTAAAACAATAATAAATATTTACATATAACATACCAAAAAGTGTTCAAGAATGTTGGTGTACACGCATGTGTACAGTGGGTGAATGTATACTAAGAAAAACATTTTTTTGCAGAACCTGGTTGATCATTGAAGATGTCACATAGATACCGTTTATCTTCTCAAAAAGAGTTTCTAAGGCTAGAGGAAGCCGTCGAATCCATTATGGCAGCTGAAGATGACGATACGGAGCTCGACTTGATCATCATACCACCTGATCCTGCTGCTGTTAGTGATGAAGAAGAAGGTGCAGAGGATGATTTGGCTTCTTCGGTATTTCCTCGAGATATACCAGGTACTATCGAGTTATTACGCCACCAACCTTCAGATGAAGAGCCGGAGTGGAACAGTAGCGATGAAGAACCTCTTTCTAGCCTCGGTCCGGCTCAAAAACGTGCTCGTAACGAAGTTGCTGAAAATCCTACTTGGAGAAAAATATTACCAGTTTATTCTACTGCTCATGAAATCACCCAAATTATTCAAGAACGACAACAATCTATAACAGATTCCCTGGAAACTTTTAACCCTACAATGCTGTTTGAAAATTTTTTTGATGCGGAAGTTTTAGATTTGATTAAAAGCAATAGTCTATTATATGCTGGACAGAACAATAGGCATACTTTTGAAGTTACAATTCAGGAAATGAAAAGCTTTCTTGGAACATTACTGCTTTCAGGGTACCATAAATTACCATCAGAAAGGGCTTACTGGAGCCTTGACGAAGATCTCGGCGTTCCTTTAGTGAATAACTGCATGTCTCGAAACCGTTTTCTAGAAATAAAAAGAAACTTGCACTTTGCTGATAATTCTTTAGCTCAAAGTAGTAATGACAAAATGTTTAAGTTGAGACCATTATGTAATCTGTTAGAAAAAAAAGCATGCCAGTGGGGGGTATTCCATGAAGATTTATCAGTGGATGAATCAATGATAAAATATTTCGGATATCATCCAGCCAAGCAATTCATAAGGGGCAAACCTGTACGCTTTGGTTACAAAAACTGGGCCATCACTAGCTCCGATGGATATTGCTATGGTTTTGACGTATATCGTGGAAAATCAGCGGAAAGTTCAAATGATCCACTAGGAGCTAGAGTAGTAAAGTCCTTGCTTCAAAAGTTGCCTATTACTAACCCTGGGGATCACAAAGTATACTTCGACAATTTTTTTACAAACTACAGCTTACTTCATGATTTGCGCGTCTTAGGATACAGAGCGACGGGTACTGTTCGAGAAAACCGCACAAAAAAATGCCCACTGACTTCGGTGAAAGAAATGAACAAAAAGCCTAGAGCCGACTACGACTATCGTTTTGATAAAACAAATGAAGTATTATTTGTACGCTGGAAAGACAACAGTGTTTGCACTATTGGAACCAATTTTGATAATGTAGAACCTTTGGGAAAAGTCAAACGCTGGTGTTCTTCTTCCAAGCAAAAGGTTGACGTGAATATTCCACACCTCTTTCAAAATTATAATAAAGGAATGGGAGGTGTGGATCAAATGGACCAGTCGATAAGCCTTTACCGTGTTGGCATCAGAGGGAAGAAATGGTGGTGGGTAATATTTACTTATCTAGTGGATATGGCGGTCTCAAATGCATGGCGCTTACATGTACTCACCGCAAAAACCAAAAACACAACGTGCTTGGATCAGTTGGCTTTTAGGCGATCTATAGCCAGATCGTATTTACCCAACAATAAAGACGCGGCCATCCTCGTCAACATCAAATTTACAGTCAAGCAATGGAGGGCATAACCCTGAACGTATTGTAAACCCTCTTCGGTGCGTTATTTGCCATAGTAGGGGGCGTTGGCGTTGCTCTAAATGCTTGAAAACGCTTTGCGTAGAGCGACCTTGCTTCGGGAAATTCCACACCTGATCCGCCCACTGTACACACCTGTGTACAGGGTTTTTTTTTCAAAGTTATTCATTTTTTTAATTTTTTTTTTGTTTTTATAGATTACTTGTAATCCACTCAGTTGCAATAATAAAAAATATTATGAAAATATACCGTGGTTTCACTATGGGCGTTAATGGGTTAAGTTAAGTTATTATTATTAAGTACTTATAAGTAGCTAGACTTTTCTACTACAAAAGTACCCAAAGCGGTAACTATGTACTTACTAAGTGGTAATAAAACTCTGCAGAGTCATATATAGGTAATATATGCATAGGTACTTATTTATATACTTACGAAGTCAGCAACAATTAATCTCATTAAATTAGCGGTGTTTCTTTAAAAAATATTTTAAGGGTGCAATAAAGGGCTCGACACACGGCAGCTGTATATGTATAAGGGCATGTGCAGGAGGTATGCGGGCTAAGGGCTCGTTATTTTCTGGTCAATTGCCGCTTTACTGCGCCCGCGCATCCTCGCATCCAATTACAGCTCAGCCGCCAACGCTATAAAACTTTACGACCACACTAAAACGACATAAGCACAACACCTTGCCATCGTATAATCGACTTAAACATTTTGACATTGCTACCAATATACCTTGACTAGATTTTGAAGTCTTGCCCCTTAAAAATACGGCTGATGCAAATTACGCTTAGGTAAAACGTGTTTGTTGTCCGTCCAGAGTTTTATTTTTTACAATTATATCGGCTCGGTTACTTGGAAATGCATTCATGAGAGATCGGAGAGGGTTTCGTGATGTTTAATAGGCTTAGATTAGAAGTTAAAAGCCGGACCGAGGGCCATTAAATAGTTCTCAGGACTCGCTACGCGGGTAAGCTCTCATTAGACGGCTCCGTAAAATAAAAACAAAACTGATATGTGCTTTTTGTTATCTAAATAACATGGCGACCGACCGACGTCTTTTGTTTTATATTCATATTATGTTGGTAAAGGAAATACCTACGGTATAGTTGGAAACGTAATGAAGGATTTGTCGGGCTAATCTGCCGTGATAAGCTGCCATATCTAAAACCTATTGTACATAGTTGGCATGTCAAACTACGAAGACCGAAAGCCATTATCTTAATAAACAAAAGAAGCCAAGAGCATCATGTATAATACCTAACTTTTTTGTTAACTGGTTACTTTTTAATGGTAGCTCAATGGCTTGCGTGTTCATTTTCTTCGTGCAACTAAAGCAACTTTAGGAATGCTGGTTCGTCGGATATGTTAATGAAAATCTGAACATGACCAAATTAAATATATCTCGGGTTCCTTTGTCCTTTGGAATGCACGTTGAGCCGTCGGTCTCGATTGTTGTCTTATGAAGGCAGTCCTTAAAAAAACCCACGAACCCTTATTGCTAGCGTGGTGGGTCATTTCCCATCCTCACAATATGTTTTTCACCTTGAAGAGAACGCTTGTGCCTAGCTGTAAGTGGGACGTTTACAGGCTGGAGATAATGATGTATCTTTGGCTGGAGATGATGCTTTTTACCAAACGTAAATTGGTTTTTAATTAAGTATGTTAAGTACCTGAAAAATAACAGGTTGGTATAATACTTTTACCTTTTTTATGATGACCCGGTCATAACAGTATCACCGATGGTCCGTTATAAAATGTCCGCAAGGCGTGCTCAATGCGTTTCCGATGTTTCCACAAAAAAAAGGATTTCGCCGATAAAACTGAACTTCATTACCGAGCTATTAAGACGATTTCGCAAGTGCAATTAGGTCGGAATGCCGACAAAGAGATGGCGGCCTTTGAAGGTGCCGACAGACAGCATCCGCTTTCTCCTCGTAGATAAGGCCGGATGTGACGTGGCCTTGGCTCGCCGAGCTTTTCACGATTACATGACAAATTCCAGAGACGGGATAGATATGTTACGCGCGTCCGCTCGCACGAGAACGAGGTGATTCATCTAATGTGTGGACTGAACACTGACACAGAATAGGTAATAGACTGAGATTATAAATCATTCGGTTTTAGAAGACGACCTATGTAGAGTCATCAATGACGTAGTTAGTCATCGTCATAGTAAAGGTTTTAATTTCTCTAATGGACATGTAATGAGAAGGGACGAAAAAGAGTGATGAATATGAGTGATGAAGGTAGGAAAGGAAGAGGAAGACCAAAGAAAAGATTAATGGATTGTGTGAGGGATGACATAAATGAGAAGGGATTGGATGATTTGATGACGAATGATCGAGTTGTATGTAAGAAAAAGACATTGGTACTGCGCCAACCCCAAATAGCATAGTAACAGGGTAAGTGAATGATGATGATCTAAATATGCTGTACATGGTTGCTGTGCCCTTGCAGGGCGTCACTTGTACCTTATTTATTTTGTAACATCTTTGTAAAGCTGTGACATGCAATAAACGTTTGAAATTGAAAATTGAAATTGAAAAACAAGCCAGATAAAGGTACCTTAATATACTTCTAAAATTGTCATTCACATTCCCTGCGCTTGGAATAATAGGCAGAAACATAATGATACCACTTTAATTAAATTAAATTTATAAACAGTATAAATAACATGAGTGTAAATACGAATTTACTTCACATCCTGCTAAGTACTCTACTGCTCTCCAACTTAAACGTAGGCGTCTGCCACCATTTCACGCTACCGAATACACCTGATCCAATTTACGGCGCGCAGTTAGAAATTAGCTATCGGTTTTACGGCGCATTATATTATGCAATTTTAGCGATGCATCCAAAGGCAGAGCCTTAGCGGTCCGCCCGCCTCGGCAGTGGGGGTAAGGCGGGGAGCGGTGGGAGGGAGCCAATAAAGGCGGGCAGTAAATCCACGTTATTTAGAGCGGTCGTAAATTAAAGTTCCGCTGTAAACGCGCCCAGGCCCCGTACCTGGCTCGCCTGGGCCGGCCGCGTCACGCCACCGCATAAATCAAACGGTTCGTGTGAACTTTCCATGTGGCTTTAGCTTTAACCCTTGGCCACGTTCGTTTCTGGTGCCCGTTATGTAAGTGCGCTGCTGCCTATATGTTTTTGCGGTAGTTTACCTATTGATATGTTCGCATAGACCGTAGAAAACAATAAGTATACATAATTATTTATATGTAGGTATATAATTTACATAAGTATGGAGATTCAATTCAATATTATCCTAGTCTACGCTGAAGGGAAAGAGTTTAGCCTAGTTAACAAAAAATAAATAGGTAAGTACAGCCTATAATAAGTCCCACTGGTGGGTAAAGGCAACCATCATTCAAACCGAGTTAACGCTAGAGTTGATTTGTATTTGTATTGGAAACACTACGTGGAAGTGTCATGCAAAATTCTCATATGAAGAAACAGAAAAACGACGTTTTGTAGTCTCCTGTTTCCTCCTTCAGAACTGGACCAATTTTTATTACTTTTTCAGCATCGGTTAAAGAAAGACATTTTCTATAATAAATTACTTTATGCAAAAAAAAAAAAAATTAAAAACCGATGCTGAAAAAAACATAAAAATTGATCCAGTTCTGAAGGAGAAAACAGGGAACTACGAAACGTCGTTTTTCTGTGTTTCGTATGAGAATTTTGCATGCCACTTCCATGTAGTGTTTCTTCTTAACCTTTCAACTGCGGCCGTCCACTGATCAGTGCTTGTAACCTCCCCCCCCTTATTAAATTGCTACACCTAAATCTAAACCTAAATCTAATGCCTTTCACACCTATATGCCTAGCTAGCTTATAATACATACACACATCCTCGCCGCTTTACCTTAACTTAAATTATTATCTAATTCTTAAAACTAATTAACCTAATTTATCTACAATCTAATGGTTGTGTCTGGAGTTTTGTAGAGTGTGTAGCGTTTGTATGAAGATGGAACCTTAGCATAGCTTAATTCTATTTGCAGTGAATTTCAGTCAAGCAATGTAATATTATAATAACTACTATTTTGGCCAGATCGTCTAGTGAACCCTCCGTTGTTAACCGCATTTAAGTAACTCAAGTTCTTTCGTGAAAGTTTAGTAATTGGCTTATCCCTGTGTTAAATTATTTTCTCCTGACCTAATTACCTACCAGTCTATAAATCCTAACATAAATATGTGTAGCCTAGCAATGACTCCGTCTGAACTGTGACCTAAATCCTTCACTGCAGCTGCGGGGAAGATTTGTAACCACTCAAAGGTAATCAGATGATAGCTTAGCTTGTAGGTATTATTATTTATTATCAGTAGCATGATACATAAGAAGCCTGGTGCAATTTATGAGCCCCACCACCGCTCCATAGCGTACTGTACATCTCATGGTTTAATTACAGTTCCGTCACATTGGCTTTAACTTTAATTATTAGCTTGTGCCTTTAATTCTTTAACTGAGAATTTACATCTCTCCTCAAATTTAATTTAATTTTACATTATGAACTATGTGTTAGCAATTTAAATTCTTATTATTCCACATAAATCAATAGAGTTTATCTCAAGGCTTGCTATCATCCAAATATCCTTTTCACATTAAGAACTTAATTATTCAATGCAATAACTTATATTCAGTTCCGTAAAGGGTGGATAATTTAATAAAACGCCAATTCAGGCGGTGGCTAAAGTAGAATGCTATTAATACAGGTAAAACTACTTTTATTTATTCTTAGTATTTATTATACAAGTCCTGTAAAGCTCCAATATAACTACATTGGCTTGGCTGCATTGGCAGATTATCACATCTTAAGTTTATTAAAGGATGTTTAATTCATTCAATATCCTTGACTTTAGGAAGTGAACTGAAATAGAATACTATCATTTGAAGTAAATTACTTTGGATTACTCTTAGTGTTCATTATACAGATCTTATAAAGTATAAATACATCTCAAGTTTATTGAAAGATGCCTAATTTATTCAACATCCCTGACTTTTAGGGAGTGAATGTAGTTAATTATTTTTCCATTAACTTACACCCTCTGTCTCCCAGACTGAGTGGTTAATTTGATAGACTACTAAATCATAGTTAGTATACCTTTAGTAGGTAGTTAATTATCACTGTTAATCATTAAATAAATTACATTTAGAAGTTATCTTTTACTCACTTTAATAAGTATAAATTAGACTGTACTAGGTATTAGTCTGATTGATTAGATTGTTCCCATCAAATATTTCTATGTTTCATATTATTAGAAGTAAGTACTTACATATCTTAAGAGGTCTATTCAAATGGTATTAGTAGACCATTGTCAGGCTAATTAGCTGGTTGTTATCAATCAATTATTTCTATGTTTCAGATTATTAGAAGCTCATAGCTTGCAATGTCTTCTTTCAACGACTTATCCTAGGTTCTAAACTGGTTTTAGTTGTTCAGTTTGTATCAGCTTATTTTTGCTAAGGTATCGGATGTAAAATTTTCCATACTTTGAAGAGTATAGCCATGTGAGATCGTATTGCATCCCAGGGAAAGCTAACAAATGCCTGTTTGGTCATATCAGTGTTAGAAATCAAACATCACAGTACGACTAAGCTTATTTGCTATAACTTTTTAGTATTTTTCTTGTAATAGAAAACCAGTCTAGACTTTTAGGTACTCCAAAGTAATGATGGTACGATATTATCATACTTCTGTTAATTATTTAAAATGAATAATTAATTGGTAACAACTTTAGGAAAACAATTAGAATTTTACCGGCCTGCGGTAACAGATTACTTGCCTAGCTAGGACCCACATCACTTCATCATAATTTTATTTAGCGCCGTAACTTAATTATCCCTGCCTTATTAGTCTGAATTAATAACTAACCATATATATATCCGCCTACCTATAGATTCCTACAACTTTCCTCACTTGAAAATGCCTATATTTTGTCGAACTAACAGTCCCTCTTGTGTACCTTGCAAACTAGGCCAAGCCTCATTTAATTTAAATTCGTGGTGTGTGGTGAGAGTCGCATTGCCCCTGAAAGCAACTAACTCCTAAATGTTCTATCAGTCGAGCCAGTATACTCAGTG
Source organism: Scoparia ambigualis (assembly GCA_963921215.1). Classification (NCBI taxonomy): domain Eukaryota; kingdom Metazoa; phylum Arthropoda; class Insecta; order Lepidoptera; family Crambidae; genus Scoparia; species Scoparia ambigualis. Next base: position 20,836,433 of record OY992510.1, on the reverse strand, counting down.
TGTTATTTTCCTATCACTACACTGTATGTATGGAGATAGACTCGAGATTGGACTGGGTCATACGGGTCTACCTCCAGCTAAATGGTGTCTGACCTATCTTCAACTTTCACTAGGGAGACAACTGTCTCTCCCCCATTACTCCGTCGAAGATAGTGTATTGTTTAGCGTAATAGTGTAAAACGCCGATCTTATTAAATACAATCAAAGATCATCCAGACCGAAGTCTGTTGAAAGGTACATAGGGTTTTGTTGTCACCGTGACTCGTTTCCGCCGATGTACCCCAGAATACTTCATTCTGTTAACGGATTCGAGTTGCGATCGCAATAGTTTACTTTATTAATAACTTTCAATTTCACAAATCTTAATTAATATCGCAGCTCGAATATCACTTAGCGCACTATCAAGCTCGGACGCTATTTTTCCCGTATGAGTCGTACCGCACTCTTAAGTTGGACCGCTCCGTTGACGTCCCAAAACTCAATGTCCGCTAATTTTCCCAAGCATCTTAACTTTCCCGCCACGCGCGCCTAAGATTTTTCCCGCGCGAGTCCGCTTTTCTTCCCTTCCACCAATCGCTAGCCGTTTCCCCGATGCCCCCCGCCTTCGCGTCGCGCCACGTGGAGCTATCATCCGACCTCTCTTTCTGTCTTTTTCTCAACCTCTCGCTCGCTCATTGCCGCTTTCGCCGCGCAATTCTAAAATTTTTCCATAATCTAACCAAATCTCGTCAGATAGCCAATATTACATCTTTGAATATCTAAATGTAGCCTTCTATTAACAATTCCCTCTCAATAATCATCCACTTAAGCCAATAATCCTGTATTTTGTGAAATTATAAAAAGTTCCGTATTCCGACCATAGGTGGCGCCCGCCCGTATGTCTACCGGCTTGCCAACCTACGCCTATGTCACAAGGCCACACAGAGCAGTCCCCGCGAAATTCAAAATAAAGATAAAGCCCGTTGCCAACCTAACACGAAGCTCAAGTAAATAACTCACGCTAGACGGCGCCTATGTCGCAAGGAGCACACAGAGCAGTCCCCGCGAAATTCAAACTAAAGATAAAGCGCTAGACCACTGACCATTATTCTGAACTAGTTTATTATTCCCTTTTCATGCTTATTATTAATGGTGCTACGCATTAATATTTATTTTAGTGCTACTCCCATGCATTCCTTACTAACGGACGGATACCATTCATTCTGTACCGTTACAGCCGCCCCCGATAGAATTTAAGCAGATAAAGTACCACTCTTATCTGCGGCGAATTATATCTAAACCCTGTACTTAATTAAGTACAAAATAGCACCTCCTTCCTTGCCAACCTCATTGTCATCCTAGCCCTCAAAGATATTCCTACTATTTATAGTTCCTCCCCAAATCCCTAATGACTCCTTCCTCCATAAGCTTTCTTATTGCAAAATAGCCCACACCCCTCATTCTATTCAACTGACACAAAATCATAATCGCATACCCAGTTCTCGTGTTCGAAACGAAATCCCAGTAAACTTAGTCTCGGTAAATATTTCCCAATAACTTAGACATCTACCATTTCTTTAATCATACACAACCTCCGAATAATGATTTGCCTTTTGTTTACCATCATAACAACAAATCTTAATATAATTTAAATCAATATAACAGTCTCTTGCTCTGTCTACTAACGCCCCCTAGCGAAAACTCTTCAACTCTATGACGATTCCGACGTAAGTTTATAACATCTTCCGAACCATTCAATTATTCTATTCTTTAAATTATTTTCCTAGAATAATTTCAAGTACATCTGTCATCATGGCCTTCTTTTAACTTACGTCTCTTCTTACAACTTGTTTCGCATCTAAATGTTGCAACCTAGGGATCGAACCTGGGATCTTTCGTGGGTGAAGCATCAACCACTTCGCCGTCATGGTTTTAGTTCCAACTAGGCTCATCATCATCATCACCAGCCTGAAGACGTCCACTGCTGAACATAGGCCTCCCCCTTTGACCTCCATCCTGACCGACAACTCGCCACTCGCATCCACCGGTTGCCTGCGACTCTCACAATGTCGTCGGTCCACCTAGTGGGAGGCCTACCAACACTGCGTCTTCCAGTGCGTGGTCTCCACTCGAGAACCTTTCTTCCCCAACGGTTGTCGGTTCGTCGAGCGATGTGGCCTGCCCATTGCCACTTCAGCTTGCAAATCTTACGAGCTATGTCGGCAACTCCGGTTCTTTGGCGAATATCCTCGTTTCGGATTCTATCGCGCAAAGAAACTCCGAGCATAGCTCTCTCCATTGCTCGCTGTGTGACTCTGAGCTTTTCTAAAAGGCCAACAGTTAAGGACCACGTTTCGGTGCCATATGTCATCACCGGCAACACACATTGGTTAAAGACCTTTGTCTTTAGGCACTGCGGAATCTTCGATGCAAAGATATCTCGTAATTTCCCGAACGCTGCCCATCCGAGTTGGATTCTCCGGGCGACCTCTTTGTCGAGGTTGGACCTACCTAACTGGACAATCTGTCCTAAGTAGGTGTAGTGGTCGACAACTTCGATAGTATCGCTCCCAACAATTACCGGTACGGGTTCAACATGGACATTCGACATGATCTTCGTCTTGTCCATGTTCATTTTAAGACCCACCTGTTGGGATACGATATTGAGGTCGCTGAGCATGGTGTTGAGGTTCTCCAGCGACTCCGCCATTATGACTATATCATCGGCAAAACGAAGGTGAGTGATGTATTCGCCATTAATGTTGATGCCGAATCCGTTCCAATTCAAGAGCTTGAAAATGTCCTCCAACGCATTTGTGAACAGTTTCGGAGATATGACGTCTCCCTGTCTCACACCTTTCTGCAATTGGATTGGTTTCGTACTCTCGTCTTGTAATCGGATCGACATAGTAGCGTTTCTATACAAACATTTCAACACTTCGATATACCTATAGTCGATATGGCAACGCTGGAGGGACTGCAACACAGCCCAGGTTTCGATAGAATCGAAGGCTTTCTCATAGTCCACAAACGCTAAACATAAGGGCCGATTATACTCCTCAGTCTTCTGTATAATCTGGCGGAGCGTATGTATGTGGTCTATGGTACTAAAGCCTTTTCGGAAACCGGCTTGTTCGGGAGGCTGGAAGTCGTCAAACCTGCGTTCGAGACGGTTCGTAATGACTCTCGAAAACAGCTTGTACACATGGCTCAGGAGTGAGATGGGTCTATAATTCTTCAATAAGGTGTTATCGCCTTTCTTGAAGAAGAGCACCACCGCACTCCTGTGCCATGCTTCTGGCGTAGTACCTTCGAGCATGACGGAATTAAACAACTTCTGGAGGACTACGAGTATCGGTTTTCCACCCGCTCGCAGAAGTTCAGTGGTAATTCCGTCATCACCCGGCGCCTTGTTGTTTTTAAGCTGTTTAAGAGCCATACTAATCTCATACAGGCTGATGTCAGGGATATCTTCGGTATAGTGTCGGGTTAACTTAGCTCTGGTGTCCTGAGCTGTACCAACAGCGGGCTCTTGTGTTGAGGTGTACAACTGTCCATAAAACCTCTCGAGCTCTCTCAGAATCTCCGGCTTCGACGAAATGACACTGCCGTCCTCGATCTTCAGCTTAGTCATTTGGCTCTGACCAATAGACGAATTCTTTGCGAACACTTTGGCGCCTTGGTTCCGCGCAATTGCGTCCCTAATGCATTTAGCACTATAGGAGCGCAGGTCGTGTCGCACAGATTTCGAGATTCGTCTATTGAGTTTGCCATATTCCGACATATCAGCTGAAGATTGCAGTATCATTTCTTTCCGGTCTTCCATTAACTTAATGGTTCCGTCTGAGAGCTTTTGAGGCCTGTTCCGGCGTGGGGTCTTAAAGAACTTAGACCCCACAGCTTGGACAGTTTCCACAAGCCTGCTGCTGATCTCGTCCACAGTTTCGCACTCGGCTAGGCACTGGAAGCGATTTTGGAGTTCGAGTTGAAAGTGTTCCGGGCTCTGGATCTGGGCAGGGCCAGGACGGAGCGTGGACTTCACCAGACGTGACCTCTCGAGCTTGATGTTGATATTCAGTGTGCCTCTAACAATCCGGTGATCGCTACCGGTTTTCACCCTACTGATCACGGAGACATCACTGAATATACGCTTCTTGGTCGTCATGATGAAGTCGATCTCATTTCTGGTTGAACCATCGGGGCTTATCCACGTCCACTTCCTGGTTGGTCGCTTCCGGAAGAAAGAGTTCATCAAAAAGAGTTCCTCCTTCTCCATAAAGTCGACCAACCGTTGGCCCCTTTGGTTCCGCTGTCCATATCCATATTGCCCCACTCTCAACTCATCGCCGTTCCTTGTGCCTACCTTTGCATTGAAGTCCCCCATAACAACGGTGAAGTACGTTTCGGAGGAATGTATGGCTTCAGATATCTCCTCATACAGAGCCTCTACTTCTTCGTCAGGGTGTGTCGAGGTTGGTGCATATACCTGTATGACCTTCAGCGAATACCGATCGGTGATTCTGAGTATAAGGTACGCAACTCTACCTGACACACTATCGACCTTGATAACGTTGTTAACAAGGGACTTGCGGACGAGAAACCCAACACCACCCTGGGATTTTCGTTCTCCTTCCCGGAAGAAGAGCATGTTGCCAGAATCAAGGACTACCATATCCTGCCCCTCTCGTCGGATTTCTGATAGTCCCATGATGTCCCACCGCAATCTGCTCAATTCTTCCTCCAGCTCTACAATCTTTGCATCGGTCCTCAACGTGCGGATGTTGTGTGTTGCCAGGGCCAAGGTTCGTTGGTGGGTGTGTGGGTAGCCGAGCAACTGCCGGTGATTCTTCGCACCCCCTGCTCCTCCGTTACCTGACCAGCTACCCGTTGGGCCAGGGATAAAGGAGCTGCCGGGGACTGGGGGCCGTGGGCAAATATTGTCTGTCATGGGGGGGGGGGGGGGGTTTGCCATAATCCCCACGCTTGGCAGGCGGCTTGGGGATCGCAGCGGGTCACCGTTTAGCTAGAGGACGCTGCAGCCCGTCCTCCGGTGGCTGGTCGTAGTTTTAGGACATACCCGGGTCCAACTAGGCTAATGAATAATTATTAATAATTTGAATTAAAACTTTCCTTCATACTTTAACGCTACCAATCTCATCTTAGCTTATATAATTACTTAAGATAACGAAACGTCGGAACAATTGTCTACCTCAGGCAGGGATCGAACCCGCGTCCTCCACAATTCCTAATTAGCTACTTCTTTTAACGGAAACCTATTTTCCTCTCCGCGGATAAGAAATCTTAACCAAACCCCCATATCAACCAAAACCAGTAGGCATACCATCATCGCCCAAGAGTTATAACTTTATTTTAGATGAGATACATCTAATGTCTAATCCTACAAATAACCGAGATAGAATACTAGACTCGCTTCCGTCCGGTACGCAGTGACACCCACTCACCGTGCATACAAATAGAGGTCTTAACGCCTTACAATAAGGTTGTCGATCGTAAATACTTAGGAAAAACTCATTCACTCTAAGGGGGTACGCATCTCGAAACACGTCCTTGAGTTTTGAACTAGTTACCCCGTAGTTCAGATCTATTAGAAGTTTGTGTGCTATGTATATCTAACTGTCAATGTATGCGTCATCGATAAGTACTTGTTAATACCCCGGTACGCGTGGGACGTCGTATACTAATTGACAAGTACTGAGCTTATACGTATAAGCAAATACTTATGCTAAAACCTATCTAGTAACTATGTCTCATCCCTAGTTATTACTATGCACGAAAGACAACATTTAGTCTCATTTGCTAATATATAATACGTCAATATCCCCTTACTTTCCTATACCTTTGAAAAATATCATTTTCTTTTTTAAATTAAACAGACCGGTAACTATCTTATCCGCCCCCACAACTCTACTTAACTTCCTACCTTTTATATAACTAATAACGATCAAATCGGTAAATAATAAGCCACTGAAGGTGACACTTAGTTTTAGTATTCATGGTAATTAATATCGTGAGTTCTTTCTCGTATTTACTGAATTCCAAACTGCGTGATTCAATAGTGCTAGTTTCTTTTTATTTATTTTTTTATTTTTTTTTTTTATTAGATGTTTTAAATTTTATACTCGCACAAGACACATTATTAAGATGGTAATCTCCCGAATGTTTGTAACTCTAATTGGTTACTCATTATGCATTCTACTTTACTTTTCAGCCTTCCGTCCAGATGGTAAAATTCCCCAGCAACACGAGATCCCCTGACCACGCCAAAATGAAATGCCATCAATGGCCTCTGTTTCTGCAGCCTAAGACATTATCTCTCTATAGGTTAGTCAAGTATAATTGTCCTGATTTAGACTTCACAAGACGCCCCCAAAGGAACCACCTTACAGCAGAATTTCCGCAACTTTAAGAAAGGCTAGTTTAGGAAATGAAGCTAAATGGAAACCACTTAATTTTATTGTGTGCTGAGTAATTCCCACTTCTACAGCACAGTTCCGAAACTTCGATTCAATTACTTCACCAGGTAAATCAAAATAAACCCTACACGCTTAACTAAGTTCTATTTGTGCCCAGTGCGACTAAAAATATTCGAACACCCTAAACAAGCTACTTTTACTAATTTAACAGTGCCAATTAAGAATGCTCCCTTGTGTCATCTATAATTTTATTGTGTGCATAGACGACCAAAGACCTCGCTTTCAGCATGCCTTCTTCGTTGGACCCGCTTAGTTAAATACTCTAATCAAAATTCTAAAGTTACAATTGAAAATGTCAAAAGTTCGAATATTATGCAATAGAGAATTTCTCTAACATAGTTACTCCATCTCTTCGCACTATTAAGTCAGGCATATTGCAATTCAAGTATTTATTTTAATTTATAATGACCTATCTTCTCCACCCCTGTTCACATACTTTAGCCATCCCTATCCACAGCTGCGGTAAAGATAATTAGTTAATGAACAAAACATCCTATAAACATTCTATGTTACTACCGCAATCACAAGAAATATTTACTAGAAGGATTATCTATCATACAGCTGACTATAACAAAATGAGTCCCCCTTATCTTTCTCCGTTCCTCTTCTAACGTAGAAGACAACAACAGACAATTAACAATTAATTACTTATAATTTAGAACAACCCTAGGTAAAACGCTACCACAAAACTAGTATAGAACAGAATAATACTAACCGAAGTAAACTTTTGTATTCACACTTGCAAATAAAATATCTTTATCTTTCCGTGATGAATGATTTTGATAACACTATTTCATCAACTCAATGTCCCGGCCTACATATGTGAAAACTGTCAATTAATTAGTTTGTATAAAACAATCTAGATGCAACATGCAGTTCACATTAACTAACAATTTTAAGGTTGTGCCATAATTTCGACAATAACCTACCTTAGCACTAATTTTAATCATCTACAATTTCATCACGTACATATTAGATGCCAATAATCTAGATTATTTAAGAATTCTAGCAATTCATATTAATATAATAAATAACCAAAACAAGATAATACCGCTTTGACAGTCTGCGCTGACCTTCCCACAAGTCAAAACCGCGTTTCGTTCGTCCTATCATTTCTAAACCTGTAGACATTTACTTTGTACTAAACAAATTCTTGAGTTAATAATTAGTTGCCAATTGTTAAGCAACCTTATTTAATTTCATAATAACAATTTTAATATAGCAGTATTAGAATATTATTATAAATCCCGAACATCTTTATTTATTATAATCAACATTACCGGTTAAAGTATTTGAATGGCCTAGTGCGAACTAGGTTTCAGGTCGCACCTCGGGAAAATAAATTTACTATTGACTTTAAAATCTACTACTTATAAATTTATTATTTTCTTCTGACATATAAAGATAGGCTATGACTCTAGGTCGGGTTTAGTAAACTTTGAACTATGGCTACCTCCACAATAATCTCGATTAAATATATATATCCGCAAAACGAATTATGTCTAATTCGGCCGATTTTATTAAATTTAAATTATGCTACTAAACAGTACGTATCCTAAGAACGTCACACATCCGAAACCCATTTCAGTTCTAATTTCTTTACCCATCTAAATTAAATTTTGTACCTGTCGACGCGAGATAACATCTAAATAATTACCTTGTATGATTCGAATTGTGATAGTTGATTTTGTATTGTAATCTCGATAACGCAATATCAGGGATTTACTTATTAATAAATTTTTCTCTAAGAGATTTATTCTCAGCTCGCAATATCATCGCTTTATTTCCGGCTTGAATGTTTCTGCGGACTATGAGTTTAAAATTATCCTACAACTTAAAATTGTGGTATATAAAATCGATCACTGTTTTATAAGTAGCTTGCGTTAACTTTTAAAATAATAAAACGAGTTAACTATTGATTATGACGTGACATCCGCCCGCAACTCGCCTTTATAATTGATGTGATAACATACGCTATTGTTATCCCTATAGCATAACAGTGCTATAACTCGTTAATTTTGCAGTTAAATCTCGACTTCAAGCCAGTCAACTATATATATTTTCTTTCTACTATTATTATTTTTTTTTTTTCAACATCTTAATCGTTCAACGGAGATAGACAATTGTGCAAGGTACCCTTCTTAATAGGCTAATCCAACCCAGTGAATTTAATGATTTATCTATCTCTACCTATCCCAACCAATTAGTCATGTTAGTAAGGTCTTTTCTTTTCACCGCTCTCCCGACTTAGATATCTCTAGGTAACTCACAACTGATAATATTAGGTAAGTAGGTATAGTAAGCTGTGCCCAGCGAGCTTTACTTCTGCGTACGTTAACCTCATCTTTAGCTAATAATTATCCTTTATAAATCTTCATAATTAACTATTTATCACGATTTCAACTATTCGGTAAGAAGCAATGATTACCGGTAACGACTACTTACAACGCTGCAAGAGTATTACAATTATACATATTATTATTAGACAGCACCCTTTTACCATCATCCAAAATAAAATCTTTTATTGGTAACCCAACGCCATCTAGCCTCGCTAATAAGTAACCTCCCCACAATAGAGTAGATATTAGATAGTTGTTTCCAGACGGTAACGACTTTTATCGCCTACTAGACGTATTTATCCGTTTACATTATGCATCCCAAACTACGTTGCTTTTAAACCAAAATTCCTACTAGCAATGAATAGTCATATGATTCTATCCCCTACATGACATCCCTGCTACTTGTTATTACTTATAATCGCGATTCCTCATCAACGCGTGTATTTTGAACCGTAATACTATTTTATGTTACTTTTCCTAGGATTTTAGCGAACTAACAAAATGAAGCGGCATTTCCCATGTCATTGCATTCTAATCTACTACGTGATAAGTATTAGGAAAATCTCTTTCAATGTAAAAATCGCAGGTATTAAAAATAACAGGTATGGAAAATAACAGGTGATTCCACTTGCTATAACAAAATCACATGATTACGCGTTATGGAAGTTTCCTCTCCGATTGGTTTTATGACGTCATGTTTTATAATCATTCCTAATTCTAGATTGTTTATGGTCTCGCTAAATCATTTGTCTCTATGGTCCAACCATAGACAAAGAACGTTATAGTCCTTGACTAGCCTAAACTACTCTATGGATTTCAGATGTGAGACTCAAGTACACTATTATAATTTTTTTTTCTCTAACATAACCAACAAAATAAATTATAATACGTGGAATAGCACATCAACTAAAAACCGCAATCGCTCAACGATTATTAGTCAAAATATAATTATTATTAGTTTTATATTATGCTGTTAGCGTCATAACTTTATAATATTGTACAGCATATCGCCGTCCTATAATATAAATTGAATCCAGCAATAATTAAGTTGGTTACCTCTGTCCAATCTCGCCCCCTAGCCTTCCCATCCGACAGCAATAATAATTAAACCGCCCCCTATTCCACAAATCTTTCTAAATCAATAAATGTTGAACTATGTCACCCTATCGACTTTTTACGATCCTAAAAATAACTCAACACAAGGCTGTATGAACCAGTTGCCTATGCCTATATGAAATCTATCACCAGGAATAGAAACAAAACTACAGTTACCATAACTCTTAACGTCAACAATTAACTTAGCGTCTCAAAATCGAATACAAAGTCTTAGTACTACAATCTTCAATCACCATACATTCAACCGTAGTATTTTTCTTGTAACAATCTCAACCAAAACAAAAATTACACCCGAAGCAATTTCATTGTCCCCTAAAATCGAGTGCCAAATCGACAGATGTGTCATTATCTTACATTGCCTCTCGCAACAACGGACATCCCTGGAAGGTATTATATTTCAAATAATACTCATTACGCTATTGTTTTGTAGCTTTATCTCCTCCTTTGACCTTTAACCTAACCTGAAAATCTTTTTGTTACAGATTTCGTACAACAAAATTTTAGCTCCAGCTCTCATTGCGACTGTCTACAATATTGGTCTTAATCTATTATCAAGAACCCGTAATACAAAGTGTATGAATCAACTTTAGAAGATAACAACGTTTATTGTGAAAAGTGTCAAATTATAATTCACCCATTATCAAGAGCCCGTAATACAAAGTGTATGAATCAACTTTAGAAGATAACAACGTTTATTGTGAAAAGTGTCAAATTATAATTCTTCAATATCTCTGAATTAATTAATCTTCATTGAATTATTCCCTATTAAGCCAATTCTAAACTCACGCATCGCAACACGACAACAATTTGTGGGAAAAAATCCCACTTCTAAATTAAAGTATTACCGCTTGACTGAAATCCAATACAACTATATTAATGATAATTTATAACTTAACTTTCTGATCCTGGTCATGGCTTACCAAATTGTAACCTCCCCCCTCTTTATAAATTGCTACACCTAAATCTAAACCTAAATCTAATGCCTTTCACACCTATATGCCTAGCTAGCTTATAATACATACACACATCCTCGCCGCTTTACCTTAACTTAAATTATTATCTAATTCTTAAAACTAATTAACCTAATTTATCTACAATCTAATGGTTGTGTCTGGAGTTTTGTAGAGTGTGTAGCGTTTGTATGAAGATGGAACCTTAGCATAGCTTAATTCTATTTGCAGTGAATTTCAGTCAAGCAATGTAATATTATAATAACTACTATTTTGGCCAGATCGTCTAGTGAACCCTCCGTTGTTAACCGCATTTAAGTAACTCAAGTTCTTTCGTGAAAGTTTAGTAATTGGCTTATCCCTGTGTTAAATTATTTTCTCCTGACCTAATTACCTACCAGTCTATAAATCCTAACATAAATATGTGTAGCCTAGCAATGACTCCGTCTGAACTGTGACCTAAATCCTTCACTGCAGCTGCGGGGAAGATTTGTAACCACTCAAAGGTAATCAGATGATAGCTTAGCTTGTAGGTATTATTATTTATTATCAGTAGCATGATACATAAGAAGCCTGGTGCAATTTATGAGCCCCACCACCGCTCCATAGCGTACTGTACATCTCATGGTTTAATTACAGTTCCGTCACATTGGCTTTAACTTTAATTATTAGCTTGTGCCTTTAATTCTTTAACTGAGAATTTACATCTCTCCTCAAATTTAATTTCATTTTACATTATGAACTATGTGTTAGCAATTTAAATTCTTATTATTCCACATAAATCAATAGAGTTTATCTCAAGGCTTGCTATCATCCAAATATCCTTTTCACATTAAGAACTTAATTATTCAATGCAATAACTTATATTCAGTTCCGTAAAGGGTGGATAATTTAATAAAACGCCAATTCAGGCGGTGGCTAAAGTAGAATGCTATTAATACAGGTAAAACTACTTTTATTTATTCTTAGTATTTATTATACAAGTCCTGTAAAGCTCCAATATAACTACATTGGCTTGGCTGCATTGGCAGATTATCACATCTTAAGTTTATTAAAGGATGTTTAATTCATTCAATATCCTTGACTTTAGGAAGTGAACTGAAATAGAATACTATCATTTGAAGTAAATTACTTTGGATTACTCTTAGTGTTCATTATACAGATCTTATAAAGTATAAATACATCTCAAGTTTATTGAAAGATGCCTAATTTATTCAACATCCCTGACTTTTAGGGAGTGAATGTAGTTAATTATTTTTCCATTAACTTACACCCTCTGTCTCCCAGACTGAGTGGTTAATTTGATAGACTACTAAATCATAGTTAGTATACCTTTAGTAGGTAGTTAATTATCACTGTTAATCATTAAATAAATTACATTTAGAAGTTATCTTTTACTCACTTTAATAAGTATAAATTAGACTGTACTAGGTATTAGTCTGATTGATTAGATTGTTCCCATCAAATATTTCTATGTTTCATATTATTAGAAGTAAGTACTTACATATCTTAAGAGGTCTATTCAAATGGTATTAGTAGACCATTGTCAGGCTAATTAGCTGGTTGTTATCAATCAATTATTTCTATGTTTCAGATTATTAGAAGCTCATAGCTTGCAATGTCTTCTTTCAACGACTTATCCTAGGTTCTAAACTGGTTTTAGTTGTTCAGTTTGTATCAGCTTATTTTTGCTAAGGTATCGGATGTAAAATTTTCCATACTTTGAAGAGTATAGCCATGTGAGATCGTATTGCATCCCAGGGAAAGCTAACAAATGCCTGTTTGGTCATATCAGTGTTAGAAATCAAACATCACAGTACGACTAAGCTTATTTGCTATAACTTTTTAGTATTTTTCTTGTAATAGAAAACCAGTCTAGACTTTTAGGTACTCCAAAGTAATGATGGTACGATATTATCATACTTCTGTTAATTATTTAAAATGAATAATTAATTGGTAACAACTTTAGGAAAACAATTAGAATTTTACCGGCCTGCGGTAACAGATTACTTGCCTAGCTAGGACCCACATCACTTCATCATAATTTTATTTAGCGCCGTAACTTAATTATCCCTGCCTTATTAGTCTGAATTAATAACTAACCATATATATATCCGCCTACCTATAGATTCCTACAACTTTCCTCACTTGAAAATGCCTATATTTTGTCGAACTAACAGTCCCTCTTGTGTACCTTGCAAACTAGGCCAAGCCTCATTTAATTTAAATTCGTGGTGTGTGGTGAGAGTCGCATTGCCCCTGAAAGCAACTAACTCCTAAATGTTCTATCAGTCGAGCCAGTATACTCAGTGTGTTATTTTCCTATCACTACACTGTATGTATGGAGATAGACTCGAGATTGGACTGGGTCATACGGGTCTACCTCCAGCTAAATGGTGTCTGACCTATCTTCAACTTTCACTAGGGAGACAACTGTCTCTCCCCCATTACTCCGTCGAAGATAGTGTATTGTTTAGCGTAATAGTGTAAAACGCCGATCTTATTAAATACAATCAAAGATCATCCAGACCGAAGTCTGTTGAAAGGTACATAGGGTTTTGTTGTCACCGTGACTCGTTTCCGCCGATGTACCCCAGAATACTTCATTCTGTTAACGGATTCGAGTTGCGATCGCAATAGTTTACTTTATTAATAACTTTCAATTTCACAAATCTTAATTAATATCGCAGCTCGAATATCACTTAGCGCACTATCAAGCTCGGACGCTATTTTTCCCGTATGAGTCGTACCGCACTCTTAAGTTGGACCGCTCCGTTGACGTCCCAAAACTCAATGTCCGCTAATTTTCCCAAGCATCTTAACTTTCCCGCCACGCGCGCCTAAGATTTTTCCCGCGCGAGTCCGCTTTTCTTCCCTTCCACCAATCGCTAGCCGTTTCCCCGATGCCCCCCGCCTTCGCGTCGCGCCACGTGGAGCTATCATCCGACCTCTCTTTCTGTCTTTTTCTCAACCTCTCGCTCGCTCATTGCCGCTTTCGCCGCGCAATTCTAAAATTTTTCCATAATCTAACCAAATCTCGTCAGATAGCCAATATTACATCTTTGAATATCTAAATGTAGCCTTCTATTAACAATTCCCTCTCAATAATCATCCACTTAAGCCAATAATCCTGTATTTTGTGAAATTATAAAAAGTTCCGTATTCCGACCATAGGTGGCGCCCGCCCGTATGTCTACCGGCTTGCCAACCTACGCCTATGTCACAAGGCCACACAGAGCAGTCCCCGCGAAATTCAAAATAAAGATAAAGCCCGTTGCCAACCTAACACGAAGCTCAAGTAAATAACTCACGCTAGACGGCGCCTATGTCGCAAGGAGCACACAGAGCAGTCCCCGCGAAATTCAAACTAAAGATAAAGCGCTAGACCACTGACCATTATTCTGAACTAGTTTATTATTCCCTTTTCATGCTTATTATTAATGGTGCTACGCATTAATATTTATTTTAGTGCTACTCCCATGCATTCCTTACTAACGGACGGATACCATTCATTCTGTACCGTTACATGCTCCATGAAAAAATTTTCTTTTTTGTCTAGTGGCGCCGCGTTTAGGTGTTAATCACCCACGCTCTTGCCAAATACGGGTAGGCGATCACACATCCGGGCTTTGCATCAAAATATATGAAACAAACACTTTGTACGATTTGGAAATTAAACCTGACCTCCTGACTTGACAAGCTTACAGATAGTTGCATGCAAATGTTACTTCCCGTCGATTGCTACTACAAAATATATAATTGAATAAAGCATAAATACTTATAAAAATAACTAGCGGCCGCTCGCGGTTTCACCCGCGTGGTTCCCGTTCCCGTGGGAATATCGGGATAAAAAGTATCCTATGTGTTAATCCAGGTTATAAACTATCTATATGCCGAATTTCATCTAAATCTATTCAGTAGATAATTATGTCACACAAATCAGCTTTATAGCGTCGCTTTTACCTTCTATTATATGTCTGTGCTTTTACCTCAGTATCTGACAACGGTTGTGACCAGAGACGATTATCTAATTTGTCTATGGTTATGAGGACTATACGAAAATTAATATTTCTCAATACTATCACGAATAAGTATATGTTTGGTTTACTTTATAGCGAACGTTTAATTTACTTTTATGTACCGCAGCGTGTTTGTAGGCCACAAAATGGTCAATTCCATTAGACCGTGTTAAATGGAGACGTTAGAGTCGTCAATAAATCTAACGACGGCCCTAACCAAATATCGTTTAGTTTGTAACACTAAACGCGGTATTGCCTTACAGTTTCGGAAATCCTAAAACCTTTGGAAGATTTACACCGGCCTAGCGTCGGACCCCATGACGCCAGTTTAACGATTACGCACATAAAGGAACACATTATCCGCTTTATCTGACTTATAGTCCCAAACAAGGTCCCCAGTTCGCCCATTGCGTGAATACATTATTCGAGGTACAGTCGCAACAAACTGTTTTTATCTACTTATTACCATTGAAAATGGTTATCAGATGCAAATCGCCTGAGACGTATTTTTGGCCATAGCTCCAAGGAATTTCTGAGGATCGAAATTAAAATAGTACCAAAAGTTGAGGACTTTATCAAGACACGTGTGAGCGTTAGAATTTTGATAATCGGCTGGAATTTTTTTTGGAATTTTGAAAAATGAAAGTAATATCGGGTTTTTGGGGGGGTAGTTAATTGTTTACTAACTTGTAAATATTTCGGAAAAAAACAGACTTAAGAAAAAATGAAAAAAGGGTCTCCTAGTGGTCATTTTGTAGCCCTTAGTTTATCTACAAAATGGCTAAAAAGTTTTGAAAATCGGTAAATAATAAAATTATGATTTATAGGTAGGATTTGGAATTGTAGAAAAATGGGTATTTCCGTATATAAAAGTGATGTAGCTTCTATGATTATAGACCGATCGTCATGGTAATGGTGTATAAAGATGCGGATAAAGACAAGAAGTGCATTCGAGTTGGAATTTCGTAAATCTAAGTGAAATGATGATGATTAGATTGTAAAAGAAAAGAAAAGAAAATGTTCTCTGTGTTGTGCATACATACGTATGTTGTAATTCGACTTGTAAGTAATGTAGTTGAGTAATTTTATTTTTGTATTTATTTTCAATGCTCCGATTCTTGCGGGGACTGCGAAATCTGTGAATATTTTTTTTAGTCGCCTTGGTTGCCGAGTAGTAAAGCGTTCGGCTCAATATCTGGAGTTCCCGGGTTAGTTACGCAGGTCGGGCACATATACACATAGGTACACGCACACACACAAGGCACACATTCAAAAGTAATATGTTTTTTTTAATAGCCTGGGTTTGTGATCGATCTCCAACCCGCATTTGGTAAGCGTGGTAATTAAGCCAATTCCTATAATGGCGATGACTTGATTTCAAAAACGGAGGCCTTAATTTGCCCTGCAGTGGGACTGTACTCCACTTTTTTTTATTGGCCACAAACATGATTGTGGGCGTAAATTAAACTAGGTAGGAGTAGCCAACAATAACATAAATTACTTAGAAAAGGACACATTCTTCTAGATGTGAACAGCCTGCCAAAAAAAGCTTGATTGCTTAAAGCGGTTACAGGCAGGGCGTATTTTTTGCGTGAATATCGAGTGAGTGAGTGTATTAACTTGTGAAAAAGAAGGCTCGTAAAGTGGGTGAAGCCTCCATAAGGTCGTGATCATGACGATCCCCATCATGGCACAGAACTACTACCTACTTACTTACAGCATATTATGAAAATGACCAAATACACATAAAGTGTTAACTAAATTCACAGTGTTTTGATGGCGATTGTACGCTTTTTTGTCTATAGCAAACGCAGGCAACATTGTTCGTGACGTCAGTGTAAATCATTTACGGTCGCGTCAAAGGGTTTTATAGCCATACGTGGTGCGATAAGGTGCCCAATGCGGACGACTGGTTGGAATACTTTGATTGCATTGTGCAGTCTCCTTCGACAGTTGATCGTTGCACTATCTTGAAATACGGCATGCATAAGTATTTTATTGCCTCTATGTTCGTCCACCATGCTGTGTATGTCATCCTTTATCTATGTCTAAAAGGTCGGAGAGTGCCTTGTGTTATGTTTACGGAATCACTTAAAATAAGATCCCCTTATACAATACATTTACCTACCAAGCGAGATCAGGAATTTGTTACTTCGCTAAGCTAAGAAAAACGCGCTGAAAAGATTATGTTGTATAAATTACATCTACCTATGTTTTTGTTACAAAAATATGCGTCTTGTATCATTTAAATACACCTCGGTCCAAAGAATTATTTCCAATAATTACTCAGTCTAGGGGATGTTTAATAATGTGGCATTGCTAGTCACTTATGAAATCCATTCAAAAATTTTGATTAAAAATCTTTAAACATATTTTTACACGGAACCTACTCTTTGTCTGTGACAGAACAAAATCAGAAACTTTCCTCTTAGAATGTGTACGAAATGAAAACCTTTACAAGGATCTTCCTCTCTAGGAGGAGATTCCTGGAGAGTCCCCGGCCCCAGCAGTTTTTGGAATATCTGGATAAAATAATAAGTAAACGTAAGTAAGATAAGATAGATACGTAAAAAATTTTACATTTCATTGATGCCACTTTCTTTTTCAACTTTAGTGTTAAATAAGGTTTGCGGTTAAAACATTTAAACTAAATTCTGACTATTTCGGCATAAGCTATATTGCAGTAACGACTTTGATAATCCAAAAAAGAGTACTCATAACATTACGGAGGAACTTGCTTACAATTACTTTCCAAGAACCAGAAAAAAAGGTTGAAAAAAGCGCCGAGCGAGTATTGGCAGCGGAGAGGCGGCGCGGCGTAAACTCGAGCCGAGCTTCCTTATCTGCGATCGAGGCCCCGCCCTGGCGGCGGTGCGCCGCACCACCGAATCAACATGGCGGCGACGCGACGCCAACCTTTATGGACCTAATGAAAACCACTTTAATTAATTCACAACAATCACATGCGCCTTGCACGACGCAGCTTTTATGTTTATTGTTTCCATATCATTTCAAAGAACCACATTTTGATTTCTCCAGAGTGTCACCCGCCATAATGTTTTTGTTGGCAAATGGAATGACCAACATTTTATTATCTGTGAGGAAGATTGTATCGCTGTTTAATGATTACGCAACTTTTCACTTATTATTATTATATCATGAGTGTAAAAATATAATTACCTAAGTAGGTAAGTATTTCACTAATCTTTATGGGCAAATATTATCATTGTTTATGAACGTATATTCTCATTGTGACTTTGAATGTTAATTGAATTAACATTTTCAGGTATTTATTTACCTACCTACCTAAGTTGAGTAGGGACTTTAATTTTCATGATGAATGTGTAGGAAAAATACTTATGTATACGTAGGTACGCATAAGCATTAATAACTCAATGGGCATAAGTAATAAAGTTGTCATGGTGTCATGTCTGTCTGTACTTATGCCTATGCCTAGTAGAAAGAAACCTACATTAAATATTAATGGTAATTTCAATCGATGGCTTCTTTTATCAGTACCTATGTAGGCCAAAAAAGAAGAGACGTGCGATATCCAACTTGTTGAAACCAACTTCGACCTATCTCTATCCTAACGTTTATTTCTAAGATCGTAGACTAGAAGCTGCGTCCACTCTACTAATAACTACTACTAACTACTACTACTACTAACTTTCTCTCTCTTCTTTTTTATCTTCCGACATAATCCCCTAAGCCCTTTTCAGTCTGGGTTTCGACCCGAACATAGCACCACCACTGCTCTTGTTAATGTCTTGAAGGACTACATACGACTTACGCAACAGCATGGAGAATTCTCAATTGACTGTGATAGTTCTTATAGATTTCTCCAACGCCTTTAACACGGTCAAGCATGACATTCTCTTAGCTATTCTCTCCCACATTTGTAGGTACTATCTTCTTCAACTGCGACATGGTTTTCGTCTTTCTTCATATCTTTGTGGACGTCAGCAAGTTGTTTGGTTTGATCAGTCTATTTCTGAATGGTGCGAGCTGACTACTGGTGTTCCGCAAGGCGGCATGGATACTTTACCCTCTTCTTTTTTCACTTTTTTCTTACTACTCGACTTCATTGCTCTTACCATCATCTGATTCTGTATGCTGACGATCTCCAATAAAAGTAATCTTTTTGAACGTTTCAATATCATTAAGTTATTTCGGACAATATTGCAGTCTATTTGAGTAGGTAATTCCATTATTATGATATAAATTTGATTAGGTAGGTATATACCTGCGTATCTACGCGAAAACACTTTACACTGTATTTTTAGCGGGTTTACTTTACCTAGGCACCATCATCAAACTTTGTAATTAAATAGGTACCGTTGTCAAATCATAAATGTTTTTTTAGACACAAACTACTAGACTAGAAATTTAGATGGCCATCTTTAATTCTTCCTTTTTACCTGACCTTTACAACTGATCTTCTTGAGTCTTTTAATTGCCCCAAGAACTTTAAGTCTTTCCTTGATTTTCATAAAAATATGACACGATTTATCCATATAAATTACTTATAAAAAACTAAATGAAACGGAGACCTAGGTATATGTTTCTAACAATTGAATATCTTATGTGTCTGGTTTTACGGCATCCGTTTTAATGAGACACGTATTATGATTAAGCGTAAGCGAAATAAAAATCTTTGTCTTTGTCTTTGAGTGGCTTAGTCGATAGGAGGGCTTTTGAGTGGTAGAACCAATTGGGCCCGCTCGCCCGGCGTAATACCGCTCTCACGGAATATCATACTGATATCCGTTAGAGCATTTAATGCTCTAAGTTATATCCATATAATCACGACCACTATCCCCGAAGGGTTAGTCAGAGACTAGGCAATAAGGACCGCAAAAGCAGTGCTCTGCCATAGTCCACTTTTCACTAAATTGCGACTGGCACATGTGCTCAGCGTGACGGGTGGTGAGCCCATCGCAGCTATATGCTGTTTAATGTATGTGCGGCATGGAACAATAGCACTCGTTGCTGTTGTGTTTCGTCCGGTGAGTGAAAGTACCGGAGGCCCCCCCCCCCCCCTTAAGAGCTTTAAATTGGTATAATACTCTAAGCTCCCCCTCATAATTCCTACACGGTCGGCAACTCATGTGGGAGTTTCTCTGAACTCTATAAAAGGTGACTGCTAGAAACCGCAAGAAACTGCAAGGGCTGGTCAGGTGAAGTGTTTTAAACATGACAAAAAGGAATACCGTGATTTTTTCATTTTTAATTCAATAATTCATTTTGTGAATTTTAATTGGATAGTCTTTGAGTACCTAACTTATTTAAAAGTAATAACATAAGAAAAATAAAATGAAAAACAATTAAAAATAACGATTATTTACTACGCGCGGGCATCGGCCGGCCGGCCGCCCGTCTGTTGACCCGTTCGCGTCAGCTGGGCGATAAGAACCAACGTTAGTCTGCATCATCATTATCATCAGCCTATTAACGTCCCACTACTGGGCACAGGCCTCTCGCGTGGACAATAGCACGTGGGGATATTGGGCCATAACCCACCACGCTGGCCCAATTCGGGTTGGTGGGTTTTAACGACTGTCATCTTACGGCAACAACCGGGACCAACGGCTTAACGTGCCTTCCAAAGCACGGAGGAGTTTGAGATGTTTTTAATTTGGTCACCCATACGGCGACCCAGCACTGCGAAAGTGGCTTAGCGAGCAAGAGAGCAAGATAGTCTGCAATGAGACCATTTTTGTCATGTTTTAAAAACTTGAACTGACCAGCCCTTGAAGTTTCTTGAGGTTTCTAGCAGTCACCTCATGTAGTTTTGCAGGTGTCTAATGGCGGCGGTGATTTCTTTCCGTCAGGTGACCTGCCTGCTCGTTTGCCTCCTTTTCACATACTTAATAAAAAACATTTTATGTTTTGGACAGTTTGTTTTTATATTTAATTAACTTACCTACATACCATTAAAAAAATAATTTGGTTAGACAGGGCAACGGACCTTTTATGCTGTTCTCGATTATATTGTTGGCGTAAGATGGCATCGAAAAATCTACGAAACCGTATTAAGCCAACATTGTGGTGAAGGTCGTGGTGGTGGGGTAAGCTTTGGTTTCCTCCAAAAGCGGTGCCGACATGTAGCGGGCGCAATATTACGGCCGTAAAAGACGGCCGTATTAACGGTAATGACACGTGGAAAATAGTCAATCACCCAGTGTGGCTTCCCAAAGTGGGGCAAGAGAAATAAAAATAAGTATCTAAAGATTATGGTGAAATAAAATGTGTTTTAATTAAGGAAGTGTATAGAGTGCCACAAGCGGCACTGTATCTCCATCGGTTAGGGAACCGTAAGTTTTGCGGTATAATAGTGACGCCGCCTGAGCTGCTGTTAAGTTTTTGTTAGACAACAGAAATACTAGCTGCCCTACACCTGTAGGTCACGTGCTAGGTTAGAAATTTAAGACAACCGCGAAGCGCAGCGTAGCGATTGTCTTGAATTTCGAGGTTATTTTTTTTATTAGACAACAGAAATCTAACTCCATACAAAAATATCTTTTGAATATTATGTCGTCTGAACATTATGACAAATAAAAAATATGTTACGGTTCCCGAACCGATTGAGATACAATGCCGCTTGTGGCATTCTATACGCTTCGTACCTACTAGGATGCCGTCAAATTACGGCATCGTAACCGATCGTACTAGAATGCCGCTTGTGGCACTCTATCCACAGCCTTTAATTAATTCTATCCATCGTGCACCGAAACTAAAAGAAAACTAAAATGGATGACGAAGGATCCAGCTTGGATTGAACATCCAACCCAAATCTCTTTTTTATAGCTTACAAATTATAAGCTCCTAACTAAAGGGTAACCTTGCGATAATGTTGTTTACATCACAAACCAAAATAAAATTAACTACTTTCTTAGTGTGAATATTAAAAGTGACAAATAGCAGTCATATCAAATAACAAAATTGTTATTACACTAAAATCGTTTTGCATTCATGTTATGAATACTCGGTTTAGGAAGTCTACGAAAAGGGTGACCAAAATACACGATTCTTCACTTCGGAAAACAAAATTACGTTTAGACTTTTATTTTATGTAATTACTTATGTACTACTATTAATTTATTTGTGTAAATTTAATTGATTTGTGTTGTTGTCAGAATATTATCTATGTGCAAATACGTCTTGGATACTTCGCTAAGCCCACGTTTCGCCACGCCAATTTTAGTGCTTCTCAACACTAAAATTACAGATCAGATTAACCACTTATTTGAATGCAGTTTATTTATCCAAAAAAAGTGAAAAAAATGGAGGTAAAAGAGAAGCCGGTTACACACATTACACGAATTTTATTTTGATATTTTCAAGTAAGTAAGTAAGGTACTTACTGACAAACAGAGACAATGCTTAGTTATATTTAACCCACATTTTTGTAAATGAAATTGATGAACATTGTTATAAATTTTCTCGTGATTATTTTGTCCAGGTCTTTGTTAAAAATTTAAAGAAATTCTTGGATAGCACTTACAACTTTAATGGTTAACAACAACATAAACAAAAACTCCTGATTTTATCACTTTCCTTAATTATCTTTATTTCACTTTTGTCTAAGTTGTATGATAATTATATCATGCTCGCACCTATTAGGTATACCTAAGAATAAAAACAGTATCTAATAGATAGACTATACCACATACCTCATGAACTAAGATGAGGTGAAACAGGTAGTTAACAATTCAAACTATCTTCGTGATAGGCAAGCAAATACAAGCAAAACTGTCCTACAAAATCAAAAAGACGATGCGACCGTATCGCTTCCTCGCGGCCATTTGTCGGCGGCTCCTCCCAGAGGGCTCGTTGCCATCCCGTCACCGCTCCCAGATTTATCCCCGGCCGCGGCCGCTCGATACAACTGACACATAAACGTCGCTTTTGTTTCCCTTTACCGCGAGATTTAGAACCGCCTCGCTGAGGGAAGCTTAGACAATTGTCCCATTTTTCAAGAGTTATATTGTCGCCCTGTTCGCGATTTAATTATTACGTTTCTTGTGTTTAGTGGGATGATGAAAGTTACGTGACGCCGAGATATTTTATTAATTGATCGAACACAGATACCTACAAACAGCAACATCTTTAATAGATGCTTGACAGACAGGAAGATAATTTTTAAACTAAAGCTGCGAGTAAATGTCAAATTGAGCTCAAGACTTCCAATTAGTCTTCCAACATAAAGCACATGGGGAGAAAATAGGACCACACCCTGCCATTGCCTCAAACATAGAAAATAACTAAATAGTTGTATTCATTTGAATAAAGTTCATAGGCATAAATGCTTGTAAAACTATCATGTAGGTAAGGTAGGTCTACTTCATTGATGGTTATGGTAAAATTTGGTCACAACTGTTTTATTAATAATAGTGCAATTTAATTTATAATTTTTAAATACAAATTAGCCAAAGAGTTAAATCTTAGTAAGTAACTGTTAACATAACATACATAAGTATCTAACATAAGTAGTCGAGGGAGCTCCGGTCGACCATCTTTTCGGCGATAATCGTCCGGATAAAGCCGGATGTGTTAGGCTTTTTGATTGCGTGTCCGGCCAAAATAAACGGTGCCCGGCTTTTGTTATATAGGCATTTTATATGGCGCAAACGAGCGAGCGCCAAGCGTGGCAGAGCGCAGGCGAGTCGACTGTCGGTCGCTCCTGCACCTGAAAATGTAGGGTGTCCGGCCTTTTTACTCAATGTCCGGTTAAACTTGCTGGTTTGTCCGGCTATTAAGTTTGGCGACCTGGAAACCCTACTTGCACACGACGAAGTCGGTCGTCGGTCGACCGGCAACTTCCTCGAATACATATTCACGACTACCTACCTACTATCCTATTCCTTTTCTGTGCATGCTGTCCGGCTTTGGAATGCACTACCAGAGAGCATCAGGAATGCTCGCATGTTGAATTCGTTTAAGGGTCAGGTCCAGAGTCATTTCTTAAGTATATCTTCATAGCTTTATTTATTTCCTATTATATAATATTGCATGATCTATTTTATCTCATTTATTTAATTAATATGTCTTATCTTGTCTATCTATCTTGTTTTTAAACAACACAATCTTATATTCCTATTTTCTTAATTCCTTATTCTTGCACCCATTTTATTATATTTTTATCACCCAAGGTTGCCTGGAAGAGATTGCTTGTTAGCAATAAGGCCGCCTGTTTTGTACTTTGTCTCTGTAAAAATGTTCTTTTCTGTGTTTGTTCTTGTGTTCAATTAAAGTATATTTTTTAAGTAGGTATAATTTTATTATTTTTTATTATTATTACTAGTTATTATCCCCAACGGGTTGGTCAGAGACTATAGGCAATGACGACTGCAGAAGCAGTCCTCTGCCACAGCCTACGTTTAAGCAGTCCTCTGCCACAGCCTACGTTTCACCAAATTACGGCTGCACAAGTGCTCAGCGAGGTAGGTGGCAAGCCCATCGCCGCTCTATGCTGTTGGATGTACTATCGCGGACTCCGTCGCTTTACCAGTCTAAATGCCAAAATCCCTTGGTTGTACACCGCGTCGTCTATTTGGTACGGGCACGTTCGAGCGCGTACCACGTACCCGGGTGGCGCGCTTTCATACGAAAATTTTTGAAAACTGGTAAATCGACGGTGACCCCGATACCTATGTTCAGTCCGTTAGTCGCCTCTTACGATACCCAAGGGAAGAGAGGGGTTGGTAGAGTGTTCTATTCTTTTAGCTACACACACACAGATAAAACTGTGGCTATATATAGATAGACACAGTTTTAAAATTATGGATAAATAGTTGCGACCTTTCGTGTGTGGCTCTTAAAAAAATGAATAATTAAACATTTGCATTTACATTTTACTCAAGCTAACAAATCTGTGACAAATTTTCACTGCGGCTAAAGCGACTCCCTAAACACATAAACAAAACTTGAGACCAATTATACTAAAAATGTTTATCTTAACATTAGTCGGATGGCATTTCAATTTGAACAGACATGCTAATGCGTGTATTTGTCTTTAGTTGAACTTGTAATGACCCATTAACATTGATAAACATGTGGACAGATAACATTTCAATGTTTTAAACTTAGTTTTCGCGTCATCGATGCGGTGGAAACATGACCTCTCTAATAAATATTTCTGAAGTGAACAAATTAAGCGGTGACCAGTTCGAGTGGATGTTTGGAAATGTGGTAGAGTTATGCAACGATGCGGCTACTAAAGTTTATAAGAAAATACCCTTTCGTAGCGTAGAGGATTTATGCAATGCGTTCGCAGTGTACTTGGACGGTCTTCGTACGGAAGGTAAGTAGCAATATTAATAACGAACTTACGCCCGAAATTAGTAACGTACTTTAGATTTTTTTATCCTAATCAGAGTGACAAATTTGACATTATTTGTATGAAGCCTATGTCAATTTGAATATAGAAAGCTAAACAATCTCTAGAAACGTTATTAATTTCGGGCGTAAGTAACCTAAGTGTACCTATACACCAATCCTAAATTTTCGTGGATTTTTTTTCTACATAGATACTTATGTATTTCGTGTACCTTGGATTGACTGAACCTTCGATTGTAGTGTTTATGTTCTATTAACTTGTCTGGTAGCTGGAAGGGATAAGACCGCTACATAGTAAGTTTGTACAAAACTTACCTGTTTACCTACCTACGTCTTTACTTACATAATCCTTTCTTTCACTTCGGAACGGATTGACGTGATTTTGCACACGCATCACTCAACAATCATTATCATTATTATTATTTTTTAAAGTACCTTATTTGTTTAACATACCTAGAGTCGCCGTTTTCCAGTGTCTATGGCTCCGGTTTATTACTCTACACCATGCAATGGATTTTTATGTGGTATCTCTAATAGAAAGAGCGGTAACTGAGGATGGTTTTTGTTTAGTTTTTACGACAGCCTAAAGACTGCACATACATCCAACAGCATAGAGCGGCAATGGGCTCACCACCTGTCACGCTGAGCACATGTGCAGTCGCTATGGTGATAAGTGGACTATGGTAGATGACTGCTTTTGCTGTCCTCATTGCCTAGTCTCTGACTAACCCTTCGGGGATAATAGTCATGATTATATGTAAGGATGTAGGTATGTTTTACAAAATGGCTAATGTATGACGGTGTTTTCAAGTTAGCGCGGACAAAGGCGCGGGGGGGCCGCTTCGTCACAAATAAAAAATGTGTAGAGGGTCCTCCATGAGTGCTTACCTCGTCCATATCTTTTCTACTTAGTCTTCTTCGCATGTACCTTTACGTAGGTGCCTAGGTATCCTAGTATCCTAGGTATATAATATGATCACAACTTTATTATTATTCTCGTATTTATTTATTTTCTTAAGTCTAGGTTTTTTATAATATTCCATATAAACTATTATAAAACATTAAACATTATAAAAAAACCTAAACCTAGGGTGCCGCCGGCAACGGGGCAGGGCCCAGACTACCGGTGGTTAGGGCTGCAGAGAGAGGAACCTCCTGACGATGCGTGCCGTGTCAAGAAGTACCGCCTTCTGTATCTGGCCCTTAATTCAGCCGTCTAGCGAGAGTTTTTTTAGATGTTGGCAGAGACTCTTCGCTATTAGGCCGTTTGCAGATACGACTATCGAGACAATGATAGTCGAGTCGACAACCCACATGGCGGTAACCTCGTAAGCCAAGTCAAGGTACTTGCTCAGCTTGTCCTTCTCAGCCTTCACGAGGTTCTCATCAGGTGGGACGGTGATGTCGACTAGCACTGCCCGCCGCTGGGACCGATCGACTATCACGATGTCAGGCTTATTGGCAACAATAGTCCTGTCCGTGATAACCGATCGGTCCCAATAGAGCAAAGCACGACCATTTTCGAGAATTCGCTCAGGTGCGTACTTATAGTACGGCAACTCGGACTCAACAAGACCGTATTGAAGAGCAAGTTGCTAGTGAATGATCTTGGCTACAAGATAGTGTCTGTGCAAGTACGCGCCGCTAGCAAGATGAGTACAACCGAAAATAATATGCCTGAGTGACTCTCCGGGACGGCGGCATGCTCGACATATGTCGACTGTACCGTCCTTCATGATATATTTCCGGTAGTTGTTGGTCTTGATAAGTTCGTCCGCAATATCACAGACAAAACCTTCGGTTTCCCCAAAGAGGCCCCGAATCGTAGCCAGTTCAACGACGCGAGAAAGTCCACATCGGGCCCTGTTAACGATGGCCGATAACCGGCCGTGCAGCTTCTTGCTCTTCCATACGTCCTTGCGGTCCTCGGTGCTCAGCACCTGAGGCTTGCGCCAGTTCTCTTTGCCTAAGGAGAGAGGCGTAAAGGTCCTGTCAACTGACACCACATCGCAATGCATCCCACACTCTTGTTGAGGAAATATTCTCGAAGCCTGCACCCCTCACGGTTGTGGAGGGTCTTGGCATTTAAAAAGCCTCGACCACCCCATTTCCGGAGCATGCGATGTGTTGTCAGTTGCTGTCGAACCTTTCTGTCCAGGACGTCTAACTCGGTCTGAGTCCACCTTAGTATGCCAAAGGTGTATACCAGTAAGGGCATAACCCAGCCGTTGAAAGCGCGCACCCTGTTGCCTCCTGACAAAAGACTGTTAAGTACCTTTGTTAGGCGACCAAAGAAGCGTTTTTTTTTTTTTTTTATACTAAGCCCGGCAAATGACCCCACTCCACCTGATGTTAAGTGGAAATGAGGTCCAGGCGCGAGGACAGCTGGTGCAGCGTAAGAGACGTAGCATCAGTCATCCTCACTCTGCCGGCCCACAAAGTGCTTCTTCACGCCTCGTTTGAAGGACCCTATGTCATAGGTAGGTAGGTTCCTTCACCGACCGTTTTATACCCCCACTCTCTATACCCAATGGCTGTGACATACCAAGGTATTTGTAGGTGTCGGCTTCGGAGAGAGATCTGAAAGTGATCGTCTCAGAAAGTTGCAAATTCGTAGAATTTTCAATTTTTCCCCTCTGTACGTGCATGACCGCCTAAAAGTCTCAGTGACTTTCAGCAACGCCATCAATTCATGACGTTTCGGTGCAAACAGTGTGAGGTCATCCATGTACAGCAAGTGCGAAATAACTTCACCCTGTCTCCTAAGCCGATAGCCCAGCCCTGAATCCTCTAGCAATGTTCTGAGAGGATTCAGGGCTAGACAGAACCACAATGGACTCGGAA
The DNA here is from genome assembly GCA_963921215.1 of Scoparia ambigualis. Lineage (NCBI taxonomy): Eukaryota > Metazoa > Arthropoda > Insecta > Lepidoptera > Crambidae > Scoparia > Scoparia ambigualis. Next base: position 20,808,351 of record OY992510.1, on the reverse strand, counting down.
TATCACCCTGGAAGATGCCTCGCTCAATGTCCTTATTATTATTATCCTCTTTATTTAACATATTTCTTAAGTCTTTATTTCATATTTCTTTCTGGGGGTTAAAGTTGCTCGCGTCCGTAGGTTTACCCTTGAGACCCTACACGTGATCCCTGGGTGGTGCTAAATGAGTAACACTGACTGAGTGGTAGGGCCACGCTGCGTTGCAGGACGCATTGGGCCGGCTCGCCCGGCGTAATACCACCCTCTCACGAATATTCGGCGTGAAATAACGGTACTTGGTGCTGTTGTGTTTCGTCCGACCAGTGAGGGTTCCGGAGGCCCCTTCCCCCCCCCCCCTCCCAATTCCTATTCCTTCCTTAAACCTATTCCTCCCTTAAAGGCCGGCAACGCATCTGCGATTCCTCTGGTTTTGCGGGTGTCCATGGGCGGCGGTGATTACTTTACATCCGGTGACTCGCCTGCTCGTTTGCCTCCCTCTTTTATAAAAAAAAAAAAGCAAATTTTTTTACAATATTTTATATAAAAACATATTTACAATATAAAATATTATAAAAAACTTAACCTAGGTTGCCACCGGCAGCGGGGATAGACCCAAGCTATCGGTGGTTAGGGCTGCAGAGTGAGGAACCTCCTGACAATACGTGCCGTGTCAAGGAGTACTGCCTTTAATTTGCATCTGACCTTTGACCCAACCTTTCAGCGAGAGCCTCTCTAGGTGTTGATCGAGGCTCTTCGCTATAAGGCCGTGTGCCGAAACGACTATCGGTACAATAATGGTTGAATGGTTGAATGGTTGAAAAGAGGAAGTTAAACGTAGAGGAAGTAGAGGAAATAAAAGAAGTGAGTAAACTAGAAGAGAAAGTAGGAGATTATATAGGGAGTATAGAAGAAACTTGTAACAGATTATTGAGAAGGAAAGGCGAAAAAACAGATAAAGCTGGCGTGGTGGTCTGAGGAGTTAGAGGAGATGAAGAAAGACAAGAACAGGAAGAAGAAGCGCATAAAATGGGCGGCGCCAATACGATTGGCACATGTCGTCGAGCGGTACGTCGCAGCGAAGGAAAGGTATGAGACAGAAATGGAAAAGGCCAGGATCAGAAGTTGGAAGGAGTTCTGCGAAAAGCAAGAGAGGGAAACAATGTGGGAGGGCATATACAGGGTAATAGGAAAAACGAAGAAGGCACATGAAGACCTGCCGATAGCTAGGGATGGCATGAACACCAGCCCAAAGGAGTCGGTGCGCATAATGGCTGAGAGCTTTTACCCGGAGGATACCGAATTGGGGGAGAACGAAGAACACAGAGAAGTGAGGAGAAGGGCAGCCGAAGCGAATGAGGGTAACAAAGATGATCTTTGCGACCCTCCTTTCGTGGAGGCTGAACTTCTTCACGCGGTGACTTCGTTCAACCCCAAAAAGGCTCCGGGTAATGATGGCTTCACGGCCGACATATGCGCAGCAGCCATAAATGCCGACTCCAAATTATCCCTAGCTGTCTTTAACAAATGCCTTGAGCTCTCCCACTTTCCTAAGCCCTGGAAGGAGGCAACAATCATCTTGCTTAGAAAGCCCAACAAGGAGGATTACACGCACCCCAAATCGTATAGACCAATAGGGCTCCTAGCAATTTTAGGTAAAATTCTTGAAAAACTATTAATTAAACGCATTAGATGGTATGTGCTGCCCAAATTAAACCCCAGTCAATATGGGTTTGTGCCACAACGCAGTACCGAAGACTCCCTCTACGATATGGTCCGGCGAATCGGACAAAATCTGGTCGAGAAGAAGATTATGGTTCTGATTTCGCTGGATATAGAGGGAGCCTTCGATAATGCGTGGTGGCCCCAAATTAAATGTCAACTGAAAAAAAAGGAATGTCCGATAAATCTGCGGAGGCTTGTAGACAGTTATTTGGAAGATAGGAAGGTGACGGTGAAATATGCAGGGGAGCAATACAGCAAAAACACCAACAAGGGCTGCGTCCAAGGTTCCATCGGCGGGCCCTTGTTTTGGAACCTAATTTTAGATCCCCTGCTAAACGAACTCACCGTCGCCAATGTTTACTGTCAAGCCTTCGCAGACGATATCGTGTTAATAATAGAGGGCAGCACAGCCGGAGAAATCTCCCTAAAAGCCAATGCCGTTCTCTCCCGTGTCCAGAAGTGGGGAGTGTCGAACAAGTTAAACTTCGCGCCACACAAGACCAAGGCGATGGTTATAACCAGTAAACTTAAGTTCGACGCACCCCGTCTGGATATGGGGGGAACGGTAATTGAGATAGCAGAAGACATGAAAATTTTAGGGGTAATTTTTGACCACAAATTATTATTTAATAAGCACATCCAATACGTCTGCAATAAGGCGATTGGCATCTATAAGGGAGTATGCAGAGCGGCGAGGGCTACCTGGGGACTACATCCTGAAATAATCAGGACAATATACAAGGCAGTAATCGAACCTGTGATCTTGTACGCAGCAAGCGTCTGGTCCGCGGAAGCGAAAAAGATAGTCTCCAGGAAAGCCCTCGATGTAGTATTGAGAGGCTTCGCGCAGAAAATAATTAAGTGTAACAGGACAGTTTCCCTCAACGCTGCTTTAATACTGTCGGGGCTGCTTCCGCTGGATCTTCGGATCCAAGAAGCATCCTGGCTTTTTGAAGCAAAGCGCGGGAAACCCCAGGCAGTATTAAGTGGCAGGAGGGTTGAGCAGCGCGTACCCTTCATCGAGAACACCCACCCCAGTAGGATACTAAATTCAAAATTTACCTGTTTGGAAAACGCGGAAGAGGATAGCGAGGTGGCAGAAGGCTTGCCTAAGATCTACACTGACGGTAGTAAGCTGGAGGGGAAAGTCGGAGCAGCCCTGACCTGTTGGGAGGGGTCTGTTGAGACGTGTACCCGAAAATTCAGACTGGAACCGTACTGTACGGTCTTTCAAGCCGAGCTATACGCTATCCTCCAAGCGACCGAAATTATCATTGGCAAAAAATTCGAAAAAGCGGCTATCCTGAGCGACTCGAGGTCGGCTCTCCAGACGCTGATGGATCCAGACTCCTCGCACCCAATCACGAAGGCGATACAGGGTAACCTAGAATTCCTGAGAGACAACCACCAACTAGTCTCTCTCTATTGGCTCTATTGGATACGGGCCCACGTCGGAGTGAAAGGGAACGAGAGAGCGGATGAATTAGCGAAGGAAGCCGCCCTCAAATTGAAGACCAGAGCGGCCTATGACTGCGGCCCCATCTCGTTCGTTAAACGTCATTTACGGGCGGAAACGATCGAGCAGTGGAACTGCAGGTATAGGACCGAAGTCACAGCCGCGACCACCAAGGTCTTCTTTCCGAATGGGGTGGACGCATTTAACACGGTGAGGAAGATGTCCATCGACCGAACGGCGTCGCAAATTCTGACAGGGCACGGGGGATTCTGTGCATACCTGCACAGGTTTAAGCGCAGGGACAGCCCCTCGTGTGCCTGTGACCCGACCATGGACGAGGACATCTTCCACATCTTACTCGATTGCCCAATACACACCAACACTAGGTACACTCTGCAACAAAAACTAGACACACACCTAAGCAAAGATACCCTGAAGGAGATTTTTAGCAATAAAAAAGAAAGAAAACTTTTCATGGAATTTGCCGGTAGTATTGTAAACATTGTAAATAGAAGAAATAGGGACGATTAGAATATAGTAATAAGAAGAACTAAAAAGCAAGACCACATTGTGGCAGGTGTAAAAAAGGTATGGAAGAGAAGGATTAAATGTAACTAGAGAAAGAAAATTTTCAAAATAGAAATATAAATATATACATGTATACTAAATAAAAGAAATTAAAAAAAAAAAAAAGAAACAAATGTAATTGCAATAATACTAGATAGTTAAGAAATGTTATAATTAGAAATTAAGTTAAAAGAAAATAATGTTTAAAGTAGGGAAAACTGTACTAGTATTTAAGATAAATTGTAAAATAATATAAGTAAAAAATGTATATTAGTATTAAGAATCTATGTATATAAAAAATTAAAAGAGAGAAAAAAGAGAGAATTAAAAAAAGAAAAAAGATAAGAAAAGATAAAAGAAAGAAAAGAAAAGAGAGTTTTATTAAAAATCCCAAAAAAAGAAAGAAAAGAAACAAAAAATGAAAACCAAAAACCTGCCAAAAAGCGGGAGCAGCCAGCAAAAAAAAAAAAAAATGGTTGAATCCACATCCCACATGGCGGTAACCTCGTGAGCCAGAGGCCTTTGCCCTGCAGTTGGACAAAATAGGCTGACTGACAATAACAATAATAATAATAAGGACAAGCTCAGTACTTACTGAGCCTATTTTGTCCAACTGCAGGGCAAAGGCCTCCCCTCTTTCCACTTTTTCCGTCCGCCGCCACAGTGGTCCAATCTGGCTGATATGCGTCCAGCTCGTCACGCTATCTTCGCCTCGGTCAGTCGCGTCGCCTACAACCACTTTATGTTACAGAAAAACTGGTGATCCTGAAATTGCACCCTGACCTGGCAGGCCGCATGGCCGCCGCGGGGGAGCTGACGCCTGAGTCCGCCGTTGAGCAGAAAAGCGCCGGTTTGAATGAGATCACCGAAGACCAGCGGCATACTATAAACCTTAGTAACGAACGGTAGGAGAAAAACGTACTCATCAACGTTACTCAACTAGTCTGGATAAGTCTTCGTCGTCAGATGTGTGGACGATATTAAAGAACTACTTAATTAGCCGGCCATAACTGGATTATAGTGACGATAGAAGTGTATAGAAGCCTTTGTTCGAAGGCGAACGGAATAAGGGCTGATGCTGATGACGCTTATATACTCGCAGAATGCCTTCGACTTCGTTCGCGTGAACAAACCGTATCCTGTGACGTATTTCCAAAAAAAAAACTTTTAACAATTGTTTTGACTGTTGACTATTGACAAACACAACAAAAACAGAATTAGCCAAATAGGGCAGACGAGACGTTCTGAATTGATACGCGAACAGCATACATTCGTGGCGATTGATTTTTATTTATCTACATTAAGCTTGATCTTTTAAAGAGTTGTAGGTACTTATATACGTTCGTCAAGCGACACATATGCACCCCTTTTTATAAGGAAACCAACTTTCTCAACGCTCTGCAATCCACCCCTTTAGGTTCGAAAATCTATCACCCTCACTATACCGTTCAGGTCCTCAATCACACTAAGCTTCAACGATATTACCAAAACTAAACCTCGACCGTTCAGCCGACTTTGTATAGCGCTATCGCGTGCTAAACGCGATAGCACTATAAAAGTACGTCTAACGACTGTGTTTCAGTTGAGGTTTGGTTGAGATTATTTAGCGTGATCGCCCCCCTGACCTGGGAACAGAGCCACAATCACGCCTCTAAGCCAGGTACCCCCGGCAGGGCCCCATCACCGATGAGCCCGGGCCTCCAACCTTGATCATGACTTCTGTTCTTGCCACGCGATGTGGAGCTAAGGTGATGGTGGAGTAAATGTTGTGTTAGGCATACATGAAGCCTTTCGCAAATCGTCATCTGAGAACGAGCGTCCTGAGAGGTTTCCAATAAGAAAATGGTGAGGAGTCAGCGTCCCGGAATAGTCAGCGCGGCGTCGACTATTTTGGTCCTTTAGCATGGGACGAGACTGATTACGAAAAAGTTTGATTGCTAATTGAAATCTTTCTTTCTTCCTTATCTAAGTACTATCAATACTTATATGTATAAGCTTCTTGGCTACTACTTGTACCTGTACCAACCTACACAAAAATCAAGAACAAGGCTAATCCTGTTAAAAGATAACTGAGAAAGATCGGTGCTTTAGATGAGATTCGAAGCTACAATGAGAAGATTAAGATAGATCCGGAATCTTAAGAGTATCAATATCTTTACTCTAAGCCCGGAACATATTGTAAAACAATCTGGGCGACAAGTCTTCATAATAAGCTACAGAGAAATATTTTTATTTCGTCAGGAAGTCGGTGTTAATTTTTTTTTGACAAGTGGGTTTTGTACTCTGTTTCTAAACCACCTAACTAATTGTCTAACTTCAACACCAACCGAAATAGGTACCTATCAAGTACCTACATTGCTTTGTTATTTTTGCATAATTAAAACTATAGCAAAGCAATGCACTTCTACTTGAAAGGTATTGCTGAAATTATACATTAACGCTCCTGGCTGGACCAGTGCATACCAAGTAGGCTATCGTCACCATGCTATCGTAGTTAGATTTCCTGCCAAACTTGTTTCGAATACTTATTTGTAAGTAGGTACTCCACTCTTGTACTCTACGATTTTCGTTAACGTGCAAGTGGCCCTCAGTAAGCTCGTATCAGTTTCGTGCGTGAGGCGACATCTACACTCAGCGGGTTGAACCTACTTGTAAAGTAAAAGTCTATACCGTGGATGCTTTTCATATTGCGAAGTGTTAATTCTTACCGCTAGAGACGCTTAGGTTTTTTACGTAGAATAACTTTACTTCGTATTTCGGTTATTATATTACTACTCTTTCTTGAAATTTTGATTTAATTTGTATTAAATACGACTATTATATTACTACTCTTTCTTGTAGTCTTCGAATATCTATCCCATGATTCAGCATATTGGCCGCAATAACTTTAGTTCATCTGTGATCATGGCGTGGCGTATACTCGTTAAAATTATTATTTGTCTTACAAAAGATTTCCTAATCTATATTAACAAAAATCAATTGCCAAAATGTTTGTACGCGACCTATTTGACTAATTCTTTTTTTGTTTTGTTTGTAATTGCCAGGACAACCGTTGTATGAAAGAGTTTTTTTAGAAACTCGGCACGGCTTACGGGGTGTTCATGTGGACGTAGTCGCGGGCGGGCCGCTAGTAGCAAAGGTAATTCTAGAATTGGCATCATGGCGGCAGTTACGCCGTTTTAAAATATTTATGCTAAGAAATTGAATGCCTTAGGCCGCGGGCACGAACAGGGCAGCGGCGTGTTCCAATGCATGCATTTACATGGGATCGTTTACGAACTCGGGGCGGGGCGCCGGCGCCGCATTGGAACGCGCCGCCGATCGCCCGCCGCCCTGTTTGTGCTCGCGGCGTGCCGCTTGGATAACGCACGAAAGCGCCTGCTACCATAAGGTCTATTGGTGCGATACATTATAATATAACTAACACCCAAGTTTCCAAGTCTTGCATGTGTGAGTACCTACCTAACAACAATTAATATTTTTAGGTACAAAACTAAATTCGGCTTTCCGTTCATAATCTGCGCTCGGGAGAACAAAGTGCAGTCCATAATCGAGGGTCTACAGCGGCGGTACCACAGCAGCCGCGACCAAGAGATAGCTACGGGCATCAACGAGGTGAAGAAGATTTGCAAACTGAGAGTACTCGACATTGTGAAAGATGATTTATAGATTACATGACTGTAGGAATATCAAGTTCAACATAATTTCATGTTATGTAATTACTAAAATAAACTGACCTTTATAAATAAATACATACATTCACATTACCATCACTACTATTATATCCGAAGGGTTATTCAGAGACTAGGCAATAAGGACCGCAAAAACAGTCCACCTTTCACCAAATACATATCAACTGCACATGTGCTCAGCGCGATAGGTGGTGACCCCGTCGTCACTTTATGCTGTTGGATGTATGTATGTGTCCATAATAAATGTATTATAAATTCTGAAGAATACATTAATGAAGAAATACAAAAATCTATTTTATTTTCAGTAACATGGTTCCATATGACATTAAGTTAAATTTAGTGCCAAGAAAAAATACGTAGGTAATTCACAATTTAAAAAAAAATTTTCTATTATTTGTCCCATCCCTATAATAAACCTATACAAGGCGTCCCACGGACATGCCACATGGAGGGAAAGTACCTTGAATATTGTAGATGGAACATTTTACTGAAAGAAGACATTATTTGAATTTAAAAAAACAATTTAAACTGCATTCATAGATATTTAAATAATTACATGGTTGAACCGGAAATCGAACCCGTTACATGAGAAAAATAATCATTCTGTAGCTTTATCATACCGATAGAAAGGCTTCATCTTACGGATTATATTTTGCTAAATAACATAGTGTCACAAATAAAAAGAAGTTTAACATTTGATGTGAAATTTTGTTCAGAAAAATGAAAAGCTGACATTGCCGTAAGGACATTACAACTGACATTGAAATAAATACATACATAAATTGATTAATTCTGTATTAAAAATGTGAAATTCATGGTCTTCCTTTTATTTGTGAAACTATGTTACTTAGCAAAAAATAATCCTTATGATGAAGCCTTTCGATCAGTGTGTTAAAGCTACAGGATGATTATTTTTCTCATGTAACGGGTTTGATTCCCGGTTCAACCATGTAATTATTGAAATATCTATGAATGCAGTTTAAATTAAAATAATGTCTTCTTTCATTAAAATGTTCCATCTACAATATTAAAGGTACTTTCCCTCCATGTGGCATGTCCGTGGGACGCCCTGTATATCCCGACTAATGCAGTGCGTAAGTCTTGTAATATGGTGATATTGGGATATAAATAGATTAAACTTTGAGTTAAGGTATTACATTTCGCAGTTATCTAAACCACAATACAACATAATAACTCTGCCTAATGATCATTTAGTATTGCTGCAAACTGTAACAGTAGACAGAGATTTAAAAAAAAGTTAAATGAGGATTTACAAACTGAAGTTTAATAAAAATAACTTGAGAGAACATTACATATTACAATGTAGTACACTTAACTATTTCACAAGATTCCGAGAGATCTTTCTACCATGGCATGGGGCTGACCGGCAACTTCGCATAGGTCTGGTGTATTGAGGATATCTTCAAAGCCAATGTCAAGGTACCTTCCTGTGAGGACATCATGTTGAATGTTGGAGCTGGGCAGGAATGGTAAACGCCCTATCTGTAATGCAAATAATATGATTTATGTAGATGTTGACGACTATGATATAGCCTAGCTAGTAGCTATTTTATTCTTTACTACTGGTAACATTTACCTTTTTAGTTTATAATTTCATTTGTATGACAACATTATTAATTTTATAAAACACATGGACTTCTTGGCAGGAAAGTGAAGCGTCATGTCTGCAGTTTTGTTTTATTTTCTATAATTTGTGTTTAGTCGAATATTAATGTGAAATAATGGTAGATTATTAACTGTTAAGTGTTTGTGAACGTGCATGAGTGTTTACCTTGCTTGCAAACTTCATTTCCATGGTAAGTTTTAGAGGAGCATGCAGGCCTTGAATGTTGCGGAGCATTGCCATGTTCATTTTTTCACCATTCAAATGGTACTGGAATTAAAATACATTTCGATTAAATTTTGGTTTGGTAGATATAGACCCTTAAAATGGTTATAGTAGTTGTAGGTTTTCTTGCAGGCGAGAGGATATAAGCTAGTAGTAAGTATATAGAGTATGACCTACAAAGAGTTCTATTTATGGGGTGAGAGGAAGCAACGCTCCACCAATTCCATCCTCACCACAAAAGACATGAACACGGAAAAGCATGTTTTTCTTTTTTTTTTTTTTTTTCACTTTAACTTAAAAAGCACCTTCCTCATTGTCAACTAATGGAAATATGAGCCTGTGATTGCACTAAAAAGAAGTGAAGAAAGAAGATAATATCATAGGGTCATAAACAGTCTATGAGATATTGTTATTTCAGTCTGTGATATAATTTCACAAGTTAAGAGTTATGCTGTTCTTTGTGTTGTGTGCCAGCCTAGAGACGATATTATAGTTAAGAGCATAAAAACTGGATATTGGCGAAATCCAAAGGGAAACGCCACTGCAAACAAAAAAAGAAAAGTTAAGAGCATCTGCTGGTGCGTAGGTACATAAAGAAATATAAATACAAATACAAAAAAAATCTTTATTACTGAAGCTACATTACATTCATGCAGATTACTCACGTTTTGTTCGGATGTTTCCAGTGGATGTGGAAGACCGATCTTCGGTTTAATTGCACCAAGTCCAGCGACCATAGGATCTGGTATTCCAAAAGGACCTTCTTGCGGCTTGATACTGCACGCATTGTCAGGCTTTACTTTCAGGGCAGGCAGGCCGAAACTCTAAAAGTAACAAGTCATCGTGGTTCCTTACCAATATTTATGAAATTACGTTTACAATTTACATAAATTTTAACTCACCATGTTGATGTGTTGATATTATAGAATAAAAAGGGATAAAGTCTATTAAAATTATGTTTGTTGATTGGAAATGTAGAAATAAAATAACCAGCGCAGCAGAAAAAACACGGAGACGGACGTCAATCAAAACTTACGTGAAATTATTATCTGTCATTGTCATTTTATTTTATGTTTGTCATTGTCAAATTGTCAATGTCTATTTTGGCCTATTTTGCCGTTCAATGAGTATTGTGTTCTGTGATGAGTACCTATCAATGCGAAACAAGTGAAGCGTCATGTCTGCCAGTTTTGTTTTATTTTCTAAAATTTGTGGTTTTTCGAATATTAATGTGAATTAATAGTGGATTATTAACCGTTAAGTGTTTGTGAACGGGCATGAGTGTTGGCAAATGAAACAAAACGTGCAACATCACTTTTCAAATTCTCTTATGAAGTCCGCGTGAGATCTCAGTAAAGTTCCACATCTTTACTGAGGACTCAAGGGGTTTGGGGGAATATCATATATCATCTTAATCACCACTCATTATAATAAAGGGAAAAAAATAAATAAATAACTAGGCAGTATGGTCTCTGACCTTAGCCTGTTCCTTCATGGAACAAAGCTAAAAAAATAATTATTATTATCTTTGTATTATCTCGGACCAAATAAGTATATTGTATAGGTCATTGAGTTACATCAACATTTTCACACATGCACAAAAAAGGCGCTTAAGTGTGCGTTACTAAAATGTTGCCAGCTCACAGTTGTCACTCCCTAAATATGGGTAAATGTACACAATGTCAAGAACAAATACCACGTCTCGAGCTCTCGACATAACACCTCTTATTTTTCTTCTCAAGCTGAATAAAAATTTGTAAGTACTATTGTTTTATTTTTTTTGTTAAACAAGCAAATGTGTAGAATTTCTTACAGCCCTTAGGTAGGAACGGGTGGGCTTTCATAAAACGCCATCTATCGAGTATTTTTGAACTAATTTTTATTTTTTAATTTGGGCTGTCAGAAAATCGCCCATTCTAACGACACCTCTCAAGCTAAAATCTATGAAGCCGTTCAGGCCGCAGAGCGTTGCAAACAATAGGCGATTTTCCGAGTTCAATAATAAAAAAGAAATTGGTTCCTAATGACTTCATAGATGGCGCTTAAAAAAAGGCGAGCGAGTCTATTAAGAGCACAAGTATGGCTATGATATCAGAAAATATCAAAGACATTAAACTATTTGCACCTCAATGGCGTAATAACGCAGGACATAGAAATCAAAACTTTAATCCACAACTTATTACCAAGTGGTAACAAGTCTCTCAGCTTGATGCACAAAATATGTTGGTGCGAGAGGCACTAACATGCGACGTACTTATGGTTGTGGACCCAGAACGAAAGGTTTGGTTAGGGATAAGGAAGAAGTAGGTACTCACGGGAAGGTGTCCGGAATCGCAGGAACCTGGAGGCGAGCTGGCGGCGGGCAGCGATGTAGGCGGTTTCTGACGCACAGCACACAGTCACTTCACCTAATCACAGGCACTATCATCACAGGGTCACTATCAATAAGGGCAGGCTGTTGCGTGCGCGCGCGGTAGGTAGCTGGCGACGAACTCCCGCGGTCTCCTTACAGGGCGAGCGACAGCGAGTCGCGCAGCGGTGGCGCCGCGGCAGGCCGGCGGACGCGGTCGTCAACAACCGTTGAGTTATCCGCCATACAGATGGCGGTATCATTTGAATGGGCGTCCCAGCCTTGGCGGGAACATCCTCCGGGGCCCAGGGTGAGCTCATCTAATGGGAGCCTGGCGATCCGGAATACAGGCCTCCGAAGATGTCCATTCGCGGTGTCCAGGTCTACCACCCGCACGACGCCATCCTTCCCAGGCAGGGTGCAAGTAATGCGCCCCAGTCTCCATTGGAGGGCAGGCAGGTTGTCCTCCTTGATGAGGACGAGCTCGCCAACTCGGGGAGGGGAGGATGGGGACAACCATTTGGAGCGGGTTTGGAGGGTGTGAAGGTAGGACTGGGTCCACAGCGTCCAGAAGCGCTGGGAAAGGGCCTGTACCATCTGGAATCGCCTACGTGTGGAGATCGGCCTATCTTCCACGGATAGTTCGGGAAGGGCCGTTAGTGGGCGGTCTATAATAAAATGTCCGGCTGTGAGCGGCTCGAAGTCTGACGGATCCGACGAAAGTGGGCAGAGAGGTCTGGAGTTAAGTAATCGCACATCATAATATTAATCAATCCTAGCTTATTGCACGCACGCGGTCGGCACGTTTCGCAATCGCAGGCGCGTAGGTACTTAGTATCGAATCGAGCCATCCTTTTGTTCGCCGGTCATCGGTTAACAAAGGATGTTTACCTGCTCGCGCTATCGAATCGACCCTTTTTTATGCGCATTCCTTAATTCATTAGCGTATTTTGCTACTTGCATAGCTCATTTGCATTCGATTTATAAGTAATTATTTACAACTTAATAATGGCTGAACTTAAAACGCTATTTAAAAAGCGCAGCTCAATGAAATCGAAGCTTACAATATTTGGCAATTACCTTAAAATTATTATCGATGTTCAAAGCCTTTCACAGTTGCAACGCTTAGATTTAGAAGAGCGCTTTAAAAAATTTGAAAACCTGTACGACGAATTTGATGCGTTACAGACCGTCATCGAGGTATTGGCGGAGGAGTTGGACACCGCCTTTGCTGAGCGAGAGGAGTTCGAGTCCCAGTACTATCACACTTGTCACAATTTTGCACTTTCATAAGCAGGAAAGCTGACTTATTAGAATCAATGGAATCGAACTACAATAGTATGTCTAATAACTCAATAGTGGCCTTAAACAATAGTCATTATACATCAAATAATAATCTTTTAAATAACGAAAACTTAAATAATAATAATAAATCTTTTAATCGTAACAAAATAAATTCAAGTCCGCTTTGCTCTCAATCTCATTCTTTATTTACATGTCAATCTTTTAGAAAATTATCAATTCTTAATCGTATACAAAAGGCCAAGGATCTTATGGTTTGCCTAAACTGCTTGCGCTTGGGTCATGGTGTCAAACAATGCAAGTTGACACATTGTAAATATTGCAAATACAAACATATTGGGTTCCCTATTTTATGCCGAAAGCCGTTTTACCGATTATCATTTCAACGAAAACTATTAACCGAACACTCAATTGAACGATGCCTTATTTGTACGAATCTTTAATTTACCGATGTAACGATTCACCGAAAAACCATTTACCGAAGTTCATTTCAGCGACCATACTATAACCGACTCATTATTTAACCGATGTAACATTTCACCGAATTTTAAAAGTACGAGGGGCGTTCAAAATATTCTCGGTATTGATACGTTACAACCTCTTTTATATATATATTTGGTACTGGCCGCTAAGATTCATCCATTGACATTAAAAAAAAGTAAAATTGGAACCGAGATGTTCTTTTGTTTTTCTGCAATTGCCGAACAAACATGAACACCATGAGCGAATTAACAATTTTAACGAAATTAGAGCACCGATCCGTCATAAAATTCTTGACAAAACAGGGTAAAAATCAAAAAACCATAAAAGAGGAAATGGATTGTGTTTACCGTGAGTCTGCTCCTTCTTTATCTACTATTCAAAAATGGTCAAGCGAATTTAAGCGTGGAAGGGAGAGTATTGAAGATGATCCTAGACCTGGCCGGCCTGTAGTGGCTACCTCACAAGAAAATATTGATAAAGTGGAAAAACTTATATTGGAAGACGGCCGAGTGAAGGTAAAATCTATAGCTCAAGTAACCAATCTCTCTATTGGTACCTACCGTACATGACATTATACATGACCATCTTAATATGTCAAAAGTAAGTGCAAGATGGGTTCCGCGAATGCTGACGCTTCTTCAAAAGGATATGCGTGTGGCTTGCTGTTCAGATTTTATCGACCTGTGTGGTGAAAATCCCGATGAGGTGCTGCAAAAAATAGTTACTGGAGATGAAACCTGGGTTCATCATTATGACCCAGAGAGCAAACAGGAGTCCATGCAGTGGCACATTAAGGGTTCAGCTCATCCCAAGAAGTTCAAGGTAATCCCGTCAGCTGGCAAGGTCATGGCCACAATATTTTGGGATTGTGAAGGAGTTTTGCTTATCGATTATAAAGAAAAAGGTGTAAATATCACAGGGCAGTACTACGCTAACGTTATACGTCAATTAAGAGATGCGATCAAAGAAAAGAGGCGAGGAAAGTTAACCAAAGGTGTTCTGCTTCTGCATGACAACGCCCCTGTCCATACTGCTCATATTGCCAAGGCAGCTATTGTTGAATGTGGGTTTGAAACTGTTACTCATCCACCCTATAGTCCGGACTTAGCCCCAAGCGACTTCTTTTTGTTCCCCAATCTTAAAAAGGATCTGCGTGGAAATAAATTTTCTGACGATGAAGCGTTGAAGACGGCCGTGGAGGAGCATTTTTACACCAAAGATAAAAAATATTTTTATGAGGGATTAAAAAAAATAATTGATCGATCTTATAAGTGTATGATCATAGGGGGGGAGTATATTGAAAAATAAAAATATCAAACTTTTCGTACTTGTTAGTTTTTATCCACATACCGAGAATATTTTGAACGCCCCTCGTATGTATGTCAACGTCTCGGTGGCCGAGTGGTCAAGTGCTTGGCTCGACATCCGGAGGTCCCGGTTTCAATTTCCATGTCGGACGCGCGGAGTGCGTTTTGAATTTGTGGATTCATAGCCCGGGTTTGTGATCACTAACCCGTATTTGGCAAGGGTAGTGATTTTTATGATGACATAAACGAAATATATATATATATATTTTTAATAAATTGTTATAATTTGCTTAGTTCTTATAAAAATAAATAATAACATTAAATTTAAAAGGCACTTTATTAATTTACTAAAATTTTATGATTGATAAACGTTTCAGTAGCGGGAGCTGTTGACCTGAAAAAAGGAAAGTACAGCCTGTATACTGTCCTACTGAAGGTTAAAAACCTCCATCTTTGAACACAAGTCTTCGCTACAATTGATGGGTTTGGCTTAATCACCGCCCTTGCCAAATGCGAGTTAGTGATCACAAACCCGTGCTATGAATCGACAAACTCGAAACGCACTTTGACATGGGAATTGAAACCGGGGCCTCCGGATATCGAACCAAGTACTTGACCACTCGGCCACCGAGGCGTTGAAATACATACTCTTAAAATTCGGTGAAATATTACATCGGTTAAATAATGTGTCGGTTATATGTATGGTCACTGAAATGAACTATAGGTAAATGGTTTTTCGGTGAATCGTTACATTGGTAAATTAAAGAATCGTACAAATAAGGCATCGTTCAATTGAGTGTTCTATTAATAGTTTTCGTTGAAATGATAATCGGTATAACGGCTTTCGGGATTAAATAGGGAACCCAATATGTTTGTATTTGCAATATTTACAATGTGTCAACTTGCATTGTTTGACACCATGACCCAAGCGCAAGCAGTTTAGGCAAACCATAAGATCCTTGGCCTTTTGTATACGATTAAGAATTGATAATTTTCTAAAAGATTGACATGTAAATAAAGAATGAGATTGAGAGCAAAGCGGACTTGAATTTATTTTGTTACGATTAAAAGATTTATTATTATTATTATTATTAATACGACGAGCCTTCAACTGCATCTGCCCTCTACCATCTCCTTGAAGTCATCTATTCGCTTCCCACTTCAACCCGGGGAGCATGTCGGCGCGCGAGCGGCGGCGCACGTCAGCACACGGCGCGGCGTGCGAACGGCGCGGCGCTTGTCAACGGCGCGGCGTGGCGATGGTGGGTGGGTATAAGTAGTAATATTCTGATTCAATGATCATTGCGCTGGGGGACTATTATGCAGTGTAACAATATCGTGCGATGATCGTTTAATCAGAATATTACTACTTAAGTCAAACTTAAAAGACATTGATATGATATATAAGAAAATAGGATGTCCAAATTAAACATATACACACATCCGTTATGACATTGGTATTTAATGATAATGCATCAAATAAATCTATGGAATGATATTTCATTAAATTCATTTAAAATAACAGATTAAGATCGACAAAAATAATTTGGTACTTGCGATTGCGAGTTTCCATTAAACAAAGTGGATTTAAAATATCTTTGATTGTTTAGGTATTTTATGAAAAATAAATATAAATAAATGAAACACTATATGGATCAACTCGTGTTTATCTGTTGAAGTCAGCCATTTACCTTATCATTCCCATGAATTGATTCCTAAATCCAATCACACAACCATGTTAGATACGTTTTGAAGTAGACTCGATTGTGGTATACGGGACGGGAGTGTAAAATAATCCTTACTTATGATAAGTGATCGCGGGGGTGGGTTTACTTCATAATGAATGTTGTCAGTATGCTGTTCGTAGGTAATAGCTAGGTACTTATGTTATTTCACATTGCTTATAATTAGTTGTAGAATTTTTAATAAGTTAACACTTTATTACTAAATAAATAGTATTTGAAATACCGGAATTTTCATTTTCTTCCCTAATTGTAACTTGCTTGTTCGAATGTTATACATATATTGTTTATGCTAATTTTGGTTAATCTTCATCAAAATTACCGATTTGTCGATTTTCATAACGGAACATCCCTACCGCACAGCGAAACCTACCGTGGGGTAGGTAAAACCACGGAGCAAAAACAAAGAGGAGGTGTTGCAATCAATGTAGTCCAGCAACTATCAATGTAGTCCTGACGTCACACCGTAGTTGAACTACTTACGACCAGGTGTCGCTTTCGTCAGTACAACTCTCGTTGGCTGGCGAATAGGTTGTTCGTGGCTTATTCAGTTTTTTAAAGAATTATAAAAAAATCTCGACCCGAACTTTTTGTTAGCATGAAGTGCTGTGTTGTATCGTGTAGTAGTTAAGTTACACGGATAAAACGAGATTAAACGGAATAAACATATTTTTCCACTCTTAAGTAATATTTAAATTAAATTTATACTTCATCAAATAAAGTTAAGACATACACGACATCTAGTGAAATATAGCAGAACTTTTATGACAACTTTGCTAATCTCGTAAATTAGGTAGGTACTTGCTTTGGTTACTGGCCACTAGATGGTTTTCTCCTATTTGGACTCCCCCCGCAACCCGCGCAGCTGAGACACTATTATAATATGAAAAAAGTTGTTACAACACCTCCTCTTTGTTTTTGCTCCGTGGGTAAAACTTATTCTAATTGTTCTTACTATACTTCAAAATATTCTTAATAAAAGGTTGTGCCTTTCAACGTTAGATGGCGTAACTTGAGCACCAGCTCAAAGTTTTGTATGTAATAGTGTACAATAGCCGCTCTATTACTATTTAAATCTCTTTGGAAAATATCAATATTGTGCAACTGTCAAACTGTGACCGAAATTATGTAAAATAGAAATAGGTCCTGAAATGAAAATACATTTTTTTAATTTTTTGGTTGACAAACAAAAGTGCATCATTTGTGTACGGCTCGGCTTTCATAAAACGCCATCTATCAGGTGTTTTTGAACTAATTTATATTTTTTAATTTGGGCTGTCAGAAAATCGCCCATTAAGCCCGCCGGAATAATATGTACACCTAAAATATACACCTATATCAACTAAAAAAACAAATAATTATTTGGTAGGTAAAATAATAACAGCGATTTGTTTGGGGCCAAGTGTCGCTGGCTCCATGTAAAACGTTGCGCAGTTTCACTGACACGGTCCTTTCATCTTGTGTTTTGTCTTTATGATGTGCCGAAACAGTCAGTACCATTTCGAGCCCCTTTTAGATCGGACGCGTGTCGATTTATTTCATAAGTAGCATAACTGGTACATAACGGTTTTGTGCTCTGTGAAGTGGTGCGTTTCGGTCGAAATCCGCTTGAATGCCCATCGCGAGTGACTTGAGAGGCCCTGATCTTTCATCCTTTTCTCGGTATACCTCGGAACCGTTCGTCAATATTCGGCATCGAATCGAGTCGTAACGGGCGCGACGGGTGTACTGGGTTCTCGCTCACACCTCATACCTATAGTGCGTTTCGTCGTGTTGTTTGTTACCGGTGTTTGCTGTTTCGTTGCCGTAGCTACCTCCATATTTATACAAATACTTCGAAACATTTAGACTTACCAGCAATGAGCGTACAAAGGAGTCCCTCTAAAACCAACTCTCAACCTGACTTATCCAAAATTCGTGATGATGACTTCCTAAATATAGCAGTAAGGAAGAGAAAAACCCCGGATTGTCACTGCAACCACCAAGAGCTCATGGAAGATTTCTACAATAAAATGATGACTTCGTTTAATTCGGCGCTAGATTCCCAAAATAATATCATAAAATGTGTTTTGGATGGTGTACGTGAGGATTTCAGTGCATTTAAAGTGCAAATGAGTGATATCAACTCCACAATCCAAAAATTATCAGACGAGCAAACTGTCTTGAGACTTGATATATGTGAGTTGAAATCTACAAGAGATTTAATTACCCAGCGAGCTAATTCAATGACGGATGATGTGGCTGAGCTGCGATCCACGACAATCAGTCTTGCTGAACAACTTCGAGTGAAAGAGCAGCAGGGCAGGATTAATAATCTGGAAATTTGCGGGATACCACTTTTGAAGGGCGAAAATATAAACAACATCATGCACAACATTGCCACAAAAGTAGGTTTCACAATATTGCCTACCGACATTGATCATATTCATCGTGTCCGGCGGTTTAATTCGCTGGGGAGCGACACTCATACGAAACACAATGTCAAAACCTCGCATGACTCATCTTCCACCCCAAACATCATCGTAAGATTTGCACAAAGGCAACGCAAGAACGAGTTGCTGGCAGCTGTGCGCGCGCGGCGAGGATTAACAACAGCCGACGCTGGCCTAAACGGGCCCTCGAACCCAATCTACATTAGTGATCACCTCACGCCGCACAACAAATTGTTATACAAACAAACCCGCCTTCTTGCTAAACAGAAGGCTTACAAATATGTGTGGTTGTCCGATTGCAAAATCCTTTTGCGTAAAAACGATACGTCTAAAGTTCAACTTGTGTCTTGTGATGCAGATCTCAGTAAAATAAAATGACTTTATCTTGCGAACTATTTAAGTCTAATAATAAGTAGCATCACAATTTGTGACAACTACTTTCGTATTATAATATGCCTATATTTTGTAAATAGTTATGATGCAATAAATATGTTATGGTGTTTTATAAGCTATTGGTGTTTGGTTGCTTTTGCGAATGTTAGTGGAATCTATATTCTTTTACCCTATCTTTTTTCTTTTTTTTTTGTCATTGTTCTACTTATTGCACAATGGCACATGATAATAACTTATCCATCTACTATCAAAACGTGAGGGGCTTACGCACAAAGTCGCGCGAGTTTCTGAGGAACGTTCTGTGTGGCGATTATGATGTGGTATGTATTGCTGAATCTTGACTTAACAGTAATTTCTATGATAGCGAATATTTTGACAGTCGATACGAGGTGTACCGATGTGATCGCAACGCTATGGTAAGTGGGCATGCATTGGGTGGTGGCGTACTTATCGCAGTGCGACGCGAGCTATGCCCATCACAGCTCCGTGACGTACGCCCGCCGCCGGCGGCCGAGGAGCTCTGGCTATCTGTCCCACTACTCCCACTGTTGCGGCTGGGCGCGAGCGCAAGCCGCGTGACGTCATCGTCTGTATCGATCGCCCCCTCTCGACCACCGGGCCGCTTACATATTAAATTAACTTACATAGCACACGGTACTAACCACGAGTCACAATTAACTTCTTTCTACACCAGAGTTAGCGAGTATATAATATTAAATCCCGACGATGCCTACCTCATACTTGGCGACTTTAACGTCTCACACGCCGACTGGTCTCATAATTTTTTAACTAATAGCATGGAGATACAAACAAACAATAATGGCCTCGCTTGTCTCACTGCCGATTTTATGAGTGTATCTTTGTTATCACAACACAACAATCAGTATAATCAAAATGGTAGATTATTGGATTTAATTTTCAGTAATCAGACCTGCATTGTCACTACGCCCGAATGCCCATTAGTACCTGAGGATCCGCATCATAAATCCCTTCAAATCGATTTAAATTTAAAATCCCCCGCCACACTCCTCTCTGCCAGCATAAGAAAGAAAATGTTTCATCAAGCAGAATATGACTTAATAAAAAATGGACTTAACGAAATAAACTGGGTCAACATTTTTAACACTATGCCAGATGTGGAATCGATGACAAGCTATTTTTATAAAGTTTTAAACAATTTGATTGATAAATATGTACCTACACGTAACCTTAGTAATAAAAATAAACGCCCGCCATGGTTCACCACATGTCTAATAAAGTTAGAAAAAGAAAAGCTTAAATATCATAAAAAATGGAAACGTTACAAAATCATAGGAGACTACCAGACCTTTTCTCTTCTTAGGAAGAGATTTAAGACAATGGAGGTTGAATGTTATAAAAAATTCATTGAACTCTCTGAAGAAAAGATTAAATCTCATCCAAAATACTTTTGGTCGTTCGTTAAGTCCAAAAACTCTTCTAATTCTATTCCTGAAAGGATGATATACAAAGATAAAGTTCTCGTCAGTGGTAGTGAGATCTGTGAGGCTTTCAATGAATATTTTCACTCAGTTTTCATTCCTACCAGCAGTAATTCCAATTCCTCAATTAGTGATTCATGTTGCTCAACCGTTGATATCGGTTTTGTTAACATTTATCACGATAACGTTTTGAAGGAATTGAAACATGTAAATACCCATAAAGGTGCGGGACCAGACGGGATTCATCCGATTCTCATATCCCAATGCGCTAAAGAACTCGCATTACCCATGACAAAATTTTTTTAGTACCTCCATCCGGACAGGGACGTTCCCCAGTGCATGGAAGAGATCACTGGTTACCCCCATCCCTAAAAATAACAGACGGGACCATATAGACGAATACAGACCGATTTCCAAGCTTTGTATATTTGGAAAGATTCTCGAGAAGATAGTAACTGCCCAAATGTCGTACTCCTTCCGTAACTTCATCTCTGAGGAACAACATGGCTTTTTTAAACACCGCAGCGTTGACACAAACATGCTTACGTTTACTGACTTTTTGCTACAAGCCATGGATGAAAATTTACAGGTGGATGCTGTGTACACCGACTTCTCCAAGGCGTTCGATAAAATTAATCATGATCTGCTCATAAAGAAGCTTGCGAAGGCCGGTGTGCATGGTAACCTCTTGAGGTGGATAAAGTCCTACATAAGTAACAGAAGTCAGGCTGTCTTTGTGAAAGGTTACTCTTCACAATTTCTGCCGGTGCCATCGGGCGTACCACAGGGGTCACATATTGGGCCGTTGCTGTTTTCAGTCTACATAAATGATATTGATGATATCCTAAAACATAGTCATCATCTCTTATATGCTGACGACACTAAGTTATATCGAATCATTAGATCGGTCGTCGATTGTGACAAACTTCAAGAAGACCTACATAAACTACATGCCTACTGTAAGTTAAATCATCTAATTCTTAACAGTGATAAATGTTACACGATATCGTATACACGTAAAAGAAACTTAATCACTTACGCCTACCACATAAACGATAATGCATTACAAAGAGTGACTACAATTAGGGATCTGGGTATAATTATGGACTCAACCCTATCTTTTAATCCACACATTGACCATATACTTGCTTCAGCTTTCCGGAACCTAGGTTTTATACTACGTGTTAGTAAACCCTTTAGTCGACCAAGCACATTACAAATATTATATTTCTCTTTTGTTCGATCTTTCTTAGATTATTGCAGTACTGTTTGGAATCCATTTTATAAAGTTCACACTAGGAGAATTGAGAAGGTGCAGAAAGTGTTTATTAAGTCCTTAAATTATCGCCACAATATTTTAAATGAGTCATACACCGCATCCTTAAAAAGATATAATTTAATATCTCTAAGCAACAGGCGAAACATCTTTGACATAGTGTTCCTCTATAAAATACTTAACAACTTAGCAGAATCCAAAAAGTTAGCGTGAACGGATCCATATCATCCGGATCTTCTGTGCTAATGGGGGTCCCACAAGGGTCAATACTAGGTCCATTTTTATTCTTAATCTATATTAATGATTTACCATTTTATGCGGAAAACTTTTGCAATATTGTTTTGTTTGCTGACGATACATCTTTGATATTTAAGACTGATCGAAATAAAAATAGTTTTGATGACATCAACAGTGCCCTAACAGATGTGTTGAATTGGTTTACTACTAATAATCTTCAATTAAACGCGAAGAAAACCAAATGTATAAATTTTACTCTACCTAACGTAAAGAATATTATAGGAAATAAAATTAAACTGAATGGTGAACTGTTGGACCTTGTTGATTCAACAGTTTTCTTAGGTATTACCTTAGATTCAAAAATACAGTGGTACCCTCATATTAGCACCCTTGCGGGGAGACTTAGTTCAGCTGCTTATGCTGTTAGGAAAATTAGGCATTTTACAGACGTGGAAACTGCTCGATTAGTCTATTTTAGTTACTTTCACAGTGTTATGTCCTATGGTATACTACTTTGGGGTAAAGCAGCAGATATAGAAACCATTTTCATTTTACAGAAAAGAGCAATAAGGTCCATATATAACCTAGGATCACGTGACTCCCTTAAGGAGCTGTTTAAAGAAATAAATATTCTTACAGTTGCATCACAATTTATTTATAACTGTATTGTTTACGTGCGTCAAAACATTACTCATTTCAAAAAAAATTGCGATATACACAAACTAAATACTAGAAATAAGTATAAACTTGTAATTCCTAAATTTCGACTTCAGAAAGTTTATGGATCATTTATGGGACAAAGTGTCATAATTTACAATAAAATCCCGAACGATGTTATAATTTTGCCCTTTGACAAATTTAAGACACATGTTAAGGACAGACTTTTAGAAAAGGGCTATTACACTGTAAGCGATTACATCAATGACAAAAATGCATGGAATTAACATTCCTCTAGTTTCGCATACATTGTTCTAATGCGTTCATAGTGCCCGAGTAAAACTTGTAGATTCACTTTTGTTTTTATCTTTTATTTTATATAATTGTTTTATGACTATTGACTGTATAATTTGGTAACGACATATTGTTTTGTAAATGTCGTTACCTCTATATTATTATAAAGCTGTGGAGTTTGTTGTGCCCGTTCTTCTCCACAGCTAAAAGACTTCCTGAATGGGTGGGGTGGGTGGGTGGGTTCCTGTGCCTATCCATCCATCCATATAAAAAAAAAAATTGACGATTCAAAACGCTTAATTTAAGCTTACTGAATAAAGTTATTTTGATTTTGATTTGATTTTTGATTTTGATTCCTCGTTTCTACTGAGCAGGATATCCTTCGTATCTCGTGTTCGTCTTCCAGTGCGCTCCTCACGTTCAAAACCACTATTCGTTACTCCGCAATATCGTAAGAATTATACATGTAATTCATTTATATGCCGTTCCACTAACCTTTGCAATGGTAAATGCACCGATATAGATATTTTTAGTACGTCGTTACCTAAGCTTAAATATAACCTTTCTCAAACCTTGGGTTGTGAATAGTTCTTGTTACTGTTCTGTAATCTGTACCTTTTCTAATTCATTTGTTCATTATTTTTATATAAACACTTTCTTAAACACTACAAAAGGTAATGTATAATATTCATACATTTTTATTATTTTTATTTAGTTTACCTACTAGTTATTACATAAGTTATTTTCTTATGATTGTTGTCTGTCTAATTAGTGGCTCAAGTTAGACCAATATCATATTAACTAAGTTATAGGCACTATAGGTTTATCTTTACCTACTATGTAAAAAATTACTATTTTATGTACATGACTGTTTGTTGCCTTAAATAAATAAAAAAAAAAAAAAAAAGAAACGGAACAAAAATAGTAATGGATTAAGGCAGAAAGAGATAGCAAACTTATGCTCTCTCTATAGTTATAGATATCAATGGTATAGGTACACCACAGACGTATGAAGGTATACACAGATATTATATTGAGCAATTCTCAACAAAATGGGCGATTTTCTGACAGCCCAAATTAAAAAGTAAAAATTAGTTCTAAAACACTCGATAGATGTCGTTTTATGAAAGCCGAGCCGTACCTACCTAAGGGCAGTAATACATTCTACACTTTTATTTGTATACCAAAAAAAAAATAGTACATGCCTATTCAGGACATCCAGGACCTATTTCTGTTTTGGAAAAGAATAAATATTACGCAGCCATACACGTGCTCTTCATGAACTCGCCTTTTACTAAGCGCCATACTAATCTATGCTAAGCGCCATCTATGAAGTCATTTACGAACCAATTTCTTTTTTTTTTGATCTCAGAAAATCGCCCATTGTACCTGTTTGAAAATACGTGTCCTTTGCATTCAAGATTAATACAAGACAATTTTAATCGGATGCAAATTATTTCCAAAACGTTTTTATTAGCATATTGAATGGTTCAATTATTAATGTTATTATGTACCACTAAAATGGTCAGAAAATAAAAAAAAATGTTTTTTTTTAAAGTTGGATAATTTCATTTAGGTATGGGTTTTACGGTGTCCTACCCCTATCACTCAATTTGAAAATTAATTTTATCGAAGTGCATATTTTTCTAAAAACTAATTTTTATATTAAGCAGTTGTGTTTGTATTACAAGTTGAATAATTACCCGTTGACTAACCATTATATGAATAATTTAACTTTTGTAATAAATTTTTTACTGTCCTAGTTATAACTCAATTTTGCGTACCTATCAACTTTGCTACCTTGTTATTTCCCAAAGAGATTTAAATAGTAATAGAGCGGCCATTGGACACTATTTCATACAAAAACTTTGAGCTGGTGCTCATGTTACGCCATCTAACGTTGAAAAGCAAAACCTTATATCAAGAATAATAAGAAGGATAATATGAACAATTAGAAGAAGTTTCACCTACCCCACGGTAGGTGTCGCCCTGCAGTAGGGATGTTCCGTTAAAAATTCGACGTACCTATCGATAAGTTTGATGAAGATTAACCAACATCGGTATAATATACAACATTGGAACAAGCAAGTGACAATTATGGAAGGATATGATCGGGTGTTTCAAATGATTATTTACTAAGTAATAAAGTGTAAAGTTATTAAAAATTAGATCCATATAGTGATTCATTTTAAAATACCTAAGTATACATATATATTATGGACCACATTGCGTGTTAATGACAACTCGCAATCGCAAGTACAATCACGAGCAAAAATATGTAAACAATTGTAACTCTTAAAACAATGGAATAAGAGTCAAAGTGTATACATATTGGTGCTCGTGACTGTACTTATCAAATTATTTTTGTAGATCTTAATCTGTTACTCTATATTTCATTCCATAGATTTATTTGATGCATTAGCATTAAACACCAATGTCATAACGGATGCGTGTATATGTTTAATTTGAATATCCTATTTTCTTATGTATCCGTTCAATGTTTTTTAAGTTTAACCTTCGATCAACAATACCAACTAGTTAACGCGTCACGTACCAAATCAAAGCTAAATTCTGTCCACTTGAATAATACTTTACAGCTACATTTCTCTACTAACGAACTGAGACTAAAGTTATAAAACAGTTTTAAGTTCAACCTTATTACAACCATAGCACCCAGTAATAAAATCACAAATCTTCTAAGTATTATCATATACTGATTCGTTACACAAATGTTGGCGCGTCTATTTGTCAACGTTGGCCAACCACTTGTAGCGTGTGGGTTAAAATCGGTAATTGTGTTTAAAATTTTATATTATTTGTTAGTTTAAAGCTATTTTTTTATATTTTTTATTAACATTTACATAAGTAGGTACTTATCACGTAGTTACTTAATGAGTAACTAAAAACTAAAACAAATTAACTTAAAAACTAAAAACCTATAAATATCTTATAAATAAAAAAATCTCTAACAGAACCGCTGCCGCGCGGCAAGTTCCCAAAATGGCTGGCAGCGTTGCCCTTTTGAATGGCGTGTTTAAAGCTTAAACCATATTTTATTCTACATGTAGGTACTTACCGAAACTAAGACACTCCGGCCGTTAAATTGCTTTTTCAGGCATTATTTATGCAACTTTTAAATACACGGAACGTGTTTACATTGGCCGTGTTTCAAGCAAACTAAAAAAAATAAGAGCTCACTTTTTAAGTGCGCTGTTATTTAACGAGCCCCGCCGCGCGCCGACCTGACATCTAGTTGGTATTGTTGATCAAAGAGTTTAAAATAAGTAGTAATATTCTAATTAAACGATCATCGCACGATACTGTTACACTGCATAACATTGCGTTAGGGACGCAAATGATCATTGAGTCAGAATATTACTACTTATATAAAACTTAAACTTACGACATAAAAATATTATCTACTTATAACATTATTCGATAAGTAAAACGACATCACTTGCACACACCACTAAATCATCTACTTCCGCTTCGACAAGTGTGGTGACATCCTAAAAGTAGATACTTTAGCTTTTCACCACTAGAGGTCAGCATAGGGCAACGTAAATGCATTGACATCGCTGGGTAAATGTTCTAGAATAATTTATTAGAAATTATTATTATAGTCTGATTATTGGGTAAATATACAAAATATTTACGAAAATAAGCTGTAATCACATTCAGCCTTTTTTCCATATCGGGATTTGCAGTATAGCAATTAGACATGGGCGCCGAGTAAAAAAAAACCGGCGGCGGCGCGCCTTAAAAATATGCTCGGCGGCGGCGTGAAGCCGGCGGCGTGGGATTTTTGAAGTCGTTTTTGGTTATGTAGTTAAAAGTAGAAATAAGAGTGATATATAAAAGCAACACTTTATAAAGATTTCAACAACAAAACATTATATCGTCGCCGTAGAGGGAAAAGTCACTAAGTAGGTAAAATTGTTTATGGAGTTCCTCCCTGCGTCGTGTTCCTCAATGCTGATGGTCGTGACCTCCCTTCTGCATCACTTTCTCTCTTATGGTTTTCCTCCATCTGTTTCTGTCTCTGGCGGTGTGGAGGGCGTTGTGAACTGAAGAGTAAAAGAGTGGTGCGATCCGTTTCCCGTCTACTTTGCCGGTCACGATGAGCTTCTCGAAGTTGTCACCGTTTTTCCTTGCAATGTGACCAAAGTATACAAGAATTCTGCGTAGAGATCCGAGGATGACAGCCGCGAGGAGATTTTGAGTTCTCGCAATATAGACACGTTAGTCCGAAATGTTGTCCAAGTAACACGGAGTATCTTTCTCCAGCACCACATCTCAAAAGCGGCAATGCGTCTGCAGCTTTTAGTGTCCAAGTCTCAGCGCCGTATAAAAGATCGAGAAGACAAGAGTCCGTACCAGTCTGGTTTTGGTTTTTACGGAAATATTGCGATCTCTCCAGATTTTTACAAGATGAGACATGCGCTCTTAGCCATGCCAATTCTCCTGCGCACTTGCTTCTCGCGCGAACCATCGTTACTGTTGGAACCCAGGTACCTATATAAAGTTGTCCACTATTTCTAGGTCCAATGCGCTCGTGAGTTCCAACTTCCCAGAGGAGATAATTGGTCTCAAGGTATGCCAGCAGTCGAGAGTTCAGTCAGTACATGTTCCATATTCTTGCAGAGTATGGACTTGACTGAAATCGTCTTAAAGTAAGATGGATCGGCACGGTTTCCTTTTTTGGGCTGGCTAATGTGCACGATTGAGGAACTAGACCAGTCTCAAGTGAGAGGCGATACAGGCGTGTTAGAACAGTTGACAAGTTGGGTGCACAGTTACGTAGGACAATGGCCGGGATTCTATCAGGACCACTAGCCTTAATCACGTTAGATTACGGAGAGCTTTGAGTACCTCTTTGCTGCGGATGTGAGGTTCTCCCATGGAGAGGTCGGCTATAAGCAACTTAGGTGGAACCTTGCTAGCGACTTCCAGACGTGAGTTCTTTGCAAAAAGAGTGGCAAACAAGTTTACCTTCTCAGCTGCAGTGTGGGCAAGTGAGCCGTCAGGCTTTATCAACGGTGGAAATAAATGTATTTCCAAATGTTTCGCACCCATTTGTATTACCTATAGCCAACCCCTCTATGGGGGAGCTTCATGTCCGCGACGAGGAGGTACTCAAAGCTCTCCGTGGAAATAAAGGTATTTCGAAGCATGTTTAACACCGATGGGGCCGATATGATTGAATCGTGCCCTACGTAATGTTCTTTAACTGGGGTTGGGGCTCAAGGTCTAGGTACCCGACTAAGAAAGCTGACGGTGTTCCCGCCAAAGCCGGGACGGCCTTTCAAACCGTACCGCCATCGGTATGGCGGTTGACTCAGCGGTTGTTGACGACCGCGTCCGCCTGTCTGCCGCGGTTTCGGTTACAGTTACAGCAGTGTGCATACTCCCCAACATTTTTAAGATACTATGCCAACGCGTTGGTGTGGATGTCTTAACGCTAGGCACGTTCGTGAAGTCGCCAAACAAAGGGCGTTCTTCTGATTCTTCTCCCTCTTGATCGGAAATAGGGTCGTCTTCGACCTCATCGAGCACCTCAGCTGACGCCCCCGCGCGGCGCCCGCACGGCCCACATGAGTAAAGAATAAACTGAGATTATGTTACAAGAGCCTACACATTGAAACAGTCTAGTCGGCGCGAAATTTTGAACAGTCGGCGGCGGCGGCGGCGCGCTATACTTAAACGGCGGCGGCGCGCCACGGCGGCGCCCATGTCTAATAGCAATACGCAATTTGGTATATTTTCTATTGTTTACGTCAAATTTGTTCACGCACAAACACGACTGCACTAGAGGGCGCATAACATCATACTAAGCGACTTGTTACCACTTGGTAATAAGTTGCGGATTAAAGTTTTGATCGCTATGTCCTGTCTATTAGTAATAGTTTAATGTCTTTGTTATTTCCCAATGATACAAAAATATTTTGAGGGAAGTATTATCATTCTATGGCCAAAACTACGCCATCAAAAATTGGTTAACAGACACAGACGTACTTCTTTTATACGTCTGTGATATCAGACGTCTGTGTAAATCCCATAAAGTTACTATGTATATTCCGCTAGGTATAGTAACTTTATGGTAAATCCAAGGCAACAGCCTACAACAGCGTAGGTTAGGCTTAAGGTTAGGCTGTGGTACCGCTTTGTGCTCAAAGGACATTGGCGAACTGCCACACAAACTTTTGTCAACTCTTTTTTAAGGCGTCCATAAATGAAAAAAATATGTTGGTATAGAGTTTGTAATCCTGAACAACATGGTCTAAGTTTCACTTCTCTAGTAAGTCTACAATTAAAGATATTCCAATTCAAAGTTTTGGACCTACCTAGTTGTGTTATCCTTTCAAGGATTGGCCAACACAAGCAACAGACCGCGAAAAGTGGAAAGAGGGGAGGGTGGGCCTTTCCCAGCAGTGGGAAAATATAGGCTTATACAGGATGGACCAAATAGTGACGTCAATCGATTTTTAATAGCTTCCTCATATCCAGGGGTGTCAAAAAATACCCCGTGTATGTTCCCCGACTTTTTGTTGTTTTTAAATTATGAGTTTTTTTTAGTGGTTTTTTAGAATATTCTATCCGAACGGCTTAAAAAATTAAAAAAGTAACTTTTTATTGCTTTTTCTAATTTTTTTAGCATTGGTATCCTTAATAATTTAACTATCACACGTAAAATTTTGTAAATATTCAATTTGTGTTGTAAAGCCCACAACGGTTAGGAAGGCCCAACGAAGTACAATAATAGGAATATAAACAATAATTACTTAATTTTAGCATAAATAACAATAAT
Organism: Scoparia ambigualis; assembly: GCA_963921215.1. Lineage (NCBI taxonomy): Eukaryota > Metazoa > Arthropoda > Insecta > Lepidoptera > Crambidae > Scoparia > Scoparia ambigualis. The sequence goes on along the minus strand of OY992510.1, from coordinate 20,778,345 downwards.
GTATAAGTAAAATCTAATATTAATACAATAAACACTTAAAAATTTGATACCTCGGCTGTTTTATTACACACTGGAAAAGTATTTTTTTTAAATAAAATATTGATCATTTTAGTATCTATCCGATTACTTTTATCGAAGTTTATGAATGTTACAATTTTGATGTGTATATATCCATAAAGTCTTTAATGCTTACTTTTGCTCCAAAAGACTTAAAAACGGCACGGGCCTTATTGGACATGCCATGTTTAGCAAAGCCCAAAATAAGGTTTTTTAAAAATGTTTAAAAACCTAACTAATTATCATTGAAACCTAACTAAATATCAGCGAAATGCTTGCCTAGCCCTATATCAATTGAGCAGTTGGAAAGCATTATTCAAGATAAAATCACCATAGCCATGCACGAGACATTATAGACTGAAATGAAAACCCTCATTAGAACTGAATTGAAAAGTGTATTAAATGAGGTACTAAAGTTGCAGCAAATAAATACTCACACTTCAACATCGGAACAGCAGCAAATAGAAAAACAATTAACTATTAAAATATCTAATTTAGAAGCAGAAAATCAGAAGTTAAACACAGAGTTAAATAAAATTCAATTGAAATTAAACCAATCAACTCATAACAATACATATATTGGACATAACGTGTCAGTTCAAAATAATGACAAAAAAACTATTGTTCTATACGGCCTTGTAGGGCAACCTTGGGAAGACCAACGCGTATTGCAGGAGCAAGTCGTATATGCTTTTCGGGATGTGACATAAATCTGACAGATTACATAGAGGATTTGAAAAGGATCGGAAGAAGAGGAAGCCGAAGACCGATTGTTATTGAGCTATTAAGCAAAAAAGTAACTAGAGATATCCTACAAAGACATTATTTATTTCAAGGCACTGGCTTGGCAATTTCTGAATTTTTAGATCAACAAACCTTGCAGAAACGGAAAAAATTTATAGAAATCATGATAAAAGCCCGAAAAACAGGACAGCGAGCTAAAATAATAAATAATAAATTGTTCATTAATGGTCGGGAATATAATGATAAAGATGCATGTAAGGATATTGTTATAAACAGTCAAACGCTGTCTGTAGATAACGGATCGAACAAGCGTCAAAATGAAGGATTGACTGGAAATGAAAATATTATTCGTTAGTAATAATTATATTTTATATCAGAATGTAAGAAGCATTAAAAACAAAGCGCCTCTCTTAGAAGCAATTGTAGAAGAACAAAAGTTTGTAAAGGCTATTTCTTTGACGGAAACGTGGATAAATTTTTCAAAAATAGATCTTTTGAAACTAAAGGGATTTAAATTAGCGTCATGTTATTGTAGATCTTCTCATGCAGGGGGAGGAGTTTCTGTGTTTTTAAGCGAGGAAATTGAGTTTGTTGAATTGGAAGAAATATTGGAAATGTCAATAGAATCTGTTTTTGAGATCTGTGGTGTAGAGATTCCTAACTTTAAAATTATTTTAATTGTAATTTACTTGCCGAATAGGACTAGAATGCCTGATGTATACTTGAATGCGTTAGAAAAACTTCTGAAATTGTTGTCACTTAAAAAACGGTCTTACAAGAATGTCATAATCGGTGGTGATTTTAATATAAATGTCTTGGAACATTCGGTTTGTACTTCGGCGCTTTTGGATTTGATGAGTGGTTTTAATTTCTATAAAAATATTAAAGATCCTACAAGAGTGAGCAGTACCGGTGCCACTTGTATAGACTTATTGTTTACTAATTTTTCAATTAGTAATTTATATTTTATAGTATCATGTGAGGAGTTTGACATCTCTGACCACAAGGCCATTAAGATCTCTATGCCAATTAAAATTAATAAAACATATCCAAAGTGTTAGTCATTACAAAAAAGGCAATTTAATAACAAAAATATTGAACTTTTCACACAAGAACTGGGTTGCATTAGTTGGAGAAATGTCATTTCAACACATGATGATGTCATAGAAAGCTTATTAAACAAATGTTTTCCTAAAAAAACAATAAAAATAAATTTTAGAAAACGTAAACTAGAATGGTTAACTCCTGGAATCAAAATTTCATGTAAAAATAAACGATTATTTAGAATGTTTATATCCTAAACCAAAAATCCTATACTGTGTAAATATTATAAACAATACGAGAAACTGTTAAAAAGAACAATTTTGAAATCTAAAAAATTGCAGTACATAAAGAAAATTAAGAATTCGGATAATAAAACTAAAACTATGTGGCAAATAGTAAAGGATAGAACAAATAAACAGCCATCTACCGCCAAGTCTAATTTGAAGCTTAAATTAAAAATGGTCTAGTGGACGATCCGGTGCAGGTCGCGAATATGATTAATGATCACTTCATATCCATAGGTAGTGATGCGCCGTCCGTAGCTCCACCTACTGGCAGACCCGTAAGTTGCCCTACCGCTAATTCATTGTTTTTGATGAAAACTGATTCTGAAGAAATTTATCATATTATACTTGACCTTAAGAATAAAACAAGTTTTGGTTTGGACGAAATTCCCCCAATACTAATGTGCGTTTAAATTAGCAGAACCATTATCTAATCTCATTAACCAATCTTTTTCTGAGGGAATGTTTCCGGACTCTTTGAAAACTGCTATAATTAAACCCTTACATAAAAAAGGATGTCAAAAAGACATGAACAACTACAGACCAATAGCGCTCCTAACGACATTTTCTAAAATTTTTGAGGCGGCCATGTCCAAACGCCAGTATGATTATTGTGACAAATATAAAATATTTAATGACTCTCAAAATGGTTTTAGAAAGAAACGTTCAACTGCCCTTGCTGTCTTCAAGTGTGTTAAGGAAATTTTTAACATTATAAGTAAGAGAGAATATGCCGTGGGACTGTTGTTGGACATGAGCAAAGCATATGACCGAGTTGATTATAAAATACTTTTAAATAAGCTATATAGTATTGGTATTCGAGGGGTTGCGCATGACTGGTTTGTTTCGTACCTCAGCGATAGGAAACAATATGTTCAGATTCGGCATTACAACTTTGAAACGGGACAAATAAGTGATATCAAATCATCTAAATCAGATATAACTAAATCTATCCCTCAAGGGAGCGTCCTTGGATGCATATTTACATAAATGATTTGCCAAATGTGATAAGTGATACTTGCACAATGTTTGCTGATGACATTTCGGTAATAATTCCTTGCCCTGATATAGTAACCCATAATAATCATTTAAATAATACAATTTCTGTTATAGTAAACTGGCTAAGCGATCATAATTTAAAAATAAACTTTTCTAAAACAAAATTAATTCAATTCAAGCCTTATCAAAAACAACCCTTAAACATAGTTTTTTCTTTTAATGGCCATCAGTTGGAATGCGTTAGAAGTTATTCTCTGCTGGGCATCGAAATTGATACACATTTAAATTGGAAAGATCATTTGAAAAAACTTAGTTCCAAATTGTGTAGGTTTACTTATGCCCTAACGAGCTAAAAAGAACCACGGATGCGGAAACAGCCATCAGTGCTTATTACGGCTATGCACACGCCTGGCTTCAGTACGGTATTATCCTGTGGGGCAATTCAACGGCCATAGTATCCACAATGACTTTGCAGAAAAGGTGTATAAGAATAATAGCAAACATAGATAACTTAGACAGCTGTAGGCCTTACTTCGTTCAATATAAGATTTTGACGGTCATATGCGTTTACATCCAGGAGGTATGTGTGTATGTTAAAAATAATTTAAGTGATTTCCCTATTCACTCACGCCCTCTATATTTGCGCCCAGACAGCAGACTGGCTCTTCCAAGATCTAATTTAAAATTTGTACATGCTAGCCTCTTTGCAATGTTTGTAAAAATTACAATAAATTACCATAGTCGTTAAAGGAAGAACAGTGTATAGATAAATTCAAAAACAAATTGAAGACAACGCTTATTTCTAAATGTTATTACACTCTGCAGGAATTTTTTAATGATTGAATTGAATTTTATTTAATTGCATTTTCTATAATTTACTTATTTTAATTTATTGCAATCTTTTTTAATTAATATGTTTTAAGTTTAATTATTTAAAAATGAATGTTGCCATGCCCTAACCGGGTTCGTGTAAGGACCGAAATTGCTTTTTATAACAGCTATTGTAACTACCTACACGAAAGTGCAATAAATATTTATGATTTATTGTAGCTTCAATAACTACTTTTATTTGGATTTTGAAATAATCATAGCTTTCATTGTAAACACTATTTTTCTTCTAAATGATAAAATATAGGTTTTATTTCAATTTGTAAAAAAGTGGGCCTTGTTACCCGGTAGTACCTTATACTGGCTAAGGGATGATTACCTATATTAGAGCGGGCCGGGCACGAGTCATGCCCCGTCCGGGCCCGGACGGGGTACTGATTTGAGACGTTGCATACGTTTTGTATTTATATTAGAGCCGGCCGTGTCCGGGCCCGGACGGGACTCGGTTCATGCACTGTGTAATATGAATTGTTTCATACAAAATGTATGCAACGTCTCAAATCAGTGCGCCATCCGGGCCCCATCCGGGCCCGGACGGGGCACGCCCCGTGCACGGCCCGCTCTAATATAATTCGTCCCTAAATGTGCTGACCGCACGAAGCCATTATATATGAGAAAAAATTATAACGTCGTCATTGTCTTAAACAGAACAGCACTAACTAGTAATTTACGACTCTTTTAAACTTGCTTTTATTTCGAGACTTATATAAGTTTTTCCTATGGTTTTAAAAATCTTACGAATTTATTTCATCCGTAGTTGCAATAGTGTAATTTATAGACGCTAAAGAATTCATTCAGCAATGATATCGCCATTGTCCTTTGTGACTCGATTTACTGCTAAGTATTACGTTTCATAACTATATTAATTTTTGTAATTAATAATGCTTACGCTTCGCTACTTACTTGCTAATTTTGAGATTATACGCTAAATTGTGGATAATTTTAACACCTCGAAATCGCCAAACCTCTAAATTTTGAGCCTTCTTTGTTACTTTTTAACGATACGATTAATTTTAACGTAACGTATAAGTTGATCTAAAATTGAATTGTTAAGAAATGTTTACATGAAATGAAATACGTAAAGTTCATCTTCGTCATCGTCAACTTAAATAAGCTTCATACTAAAACGTCTTATGTAACTTGTATAGGTTACTCCAAAAAGTCCCTATATAACCTTTGTATAATTGCTAAAAGTGGCACATTAGGCGAAAATACAAATTTTGTTTTAAGTACTTTTTCAGAGATTAAGATACCTACATCTCAAATAATTGTAAATACCTTTTTTAATTAACATCGTTTGGATTTCTTCCTAAATTAATAAAAATCAAGCGGCGGCGCTAGTGGACCGAATTCGCCGTCTTAACAATTTTTTTACTGTATTATATAAATATGTCTTAGACATGGTGTAAAACATGTGTAAAACTAAACATCCGTTTAATAATTCCAGAAATAAAAGAAATACATTTAATACAAACTGATTTTTATTTAGTATACTACTTACCTATAATTGTTGAAGTCATTTCTATATTCAGGTCTATAGTAAATAAATAAAAACAACCCATCGCCTCTCTATGCTGTTGGATGTATGTGCAGTCTTTAGTCCGTTAGTCGCCTTTTACGACACCCAAGGGAAGAAAGGGGTTGGTAGTATTATTTTGATGAGCCCATCGCCGCTCTATGCTGTAGGATGTATGTGCAGTCTTTTTTCTGTTTGTCGCCTTTTACGACACCCAAGGGAAGAGATGGAAAGACTGCCTGAGACTGAAGACTGACTGAGATGAAAGGTACTAGCCAACAGCATAAAGCGGCGATGGGCTCATCAAAATAATACTTCCAAACCTTCTCTTCCCTTGGGTGTCGTAAAATTAAGCAACTAACGGGTTAATTTTTAATAAAATAAACCAATTCATCTTGTATTGAATTGTTTTATTTTCTCGCATTCGTAGTGAAAAGCAGAGTGTAACACACGGCGCTAAAAACCCATTAAAACTCGGTTTTTATTTACGCCCTCGCTAAAGCTCGTTAGTAAAACTACCTCGTATATAATGGGTCATTTTAGCCCCTTGTATAACAATCTACTATTTATTGTCTCGTAGATGTTGTGAAAAGTAGAGTATGCTCCTCGGGGATAAAGGTGCCTTTATCTTGGGCGACCTTGAATCCCACGCTGCACCACAGATTAAAGAAGAGTTACCAGATACTTCACTCAATAGAATATTCCCAATACCTACTGCTATATTAGCCTACTAATATTTAGACTGTAATAACCTACCGCGCGGTCCCACACTCAGAACAATAACTAAAGCATTATTGTTCTAAGGTCCCACAGCAATCGCAGGGCTGCCTCTTCGATAAAATTAAATTAACATAAATAACTATTTGTGTCTATTTTATTGAGAACTGTGAATATGTTCTGACTATAGGTGGTAGTTTAAAATTGTATTATATACGACGAATTATTATGAGTATGTGAGATTAGCAGCACGGGCGCAGTGGAAATAATGTAAATATCGTGAAAATATAATATATTATTTTATAAACATTGTATGACAAAAGTTATTATAAAACCGAATGACAGAGACAGCGCTGACAAGACTTAATTCAAAAATACAAAAAGTATTAGTCTTCTTAATGATGGCCAGCGTTATACTCCAACACCCCCCCATAACGTGGGCATCATGGCTTCAAGCCACTCCAAGCAGACGCGTGAACATCTCGTGCTTGACACAGCCCAGGGGCTTCGTGAATATATCTGCTGTCATCTCATCCGTAGGGATGTATACAATTTCAACGTTAAATCTATCAATCATATCTCTAACGTAAGGAAATCTAATTTCAATATGCTTGCTCCTTCTATGTAGATTGTGATTGGTAGCAAGCTGAATAGCAGATTGATTATCACAATACATTACTATTTTACAACTAGTCGTTATTAACAATTCCTTAACTAAAGCTTGCAGGAACACCGCTTCTCTGCTCGCTTCGCTCAAGCTACAATACTCCGCCTCGGTGGACGAAAGCGCTATGCACGACTGTTTGTAGCTACCCCAAGATATCGAGTTACCACCATATTTAAACACATAACCCGTGTATGACTTTCGATCAGGGTCTGAAGCCCAGTCCGCATCAGAATATCCTTCAAGAATGGGATTTGAATTTGATTTCTTAAACACTAAGGCTTTATGCTTTGTACCTTTTAGATATCTCAGTACACGCTTAGCTTGAATCCAATGGAATTCCGTATAACAACTGTTAAATTTACTTAAATATGACACGGCAAACGAAATGTCAGGGCGTGTAGTTACACATAGGTACATTAGACTACCAATCAACTCTTGGTAAGGAAACTTATTTACAATGTTATTCGTAGCATTACAAGTACTCTCACTGACAGAACTAATGTTAGTTATCATGGGAAACTTTACAGACTTACAGATTTTCCTGACTAAGTTTAATGGAAGTTGCATCACGTTCTACTTTAATACCTAACATATTCCGTACCGGTCCTAAGTCTTTGAGTTTAAAAACTTTTAACAATGAACTTTTCAAAGTATCAGCCAAACGTTTGTCATTATAAAACACGAAAAAATCGTCAACATACAAAGCAATATAAACAATTGACTCACCAGATCTCTTAGTAAATATACAGTCCTCTTGTTTACATTGATTGTATCCCAAGGAAAGTAAGACATCTTTTACCTTTTGATACCAAGATCGCGATGCTTGCTTCAACCCATAAACAGCCTTTCGTAGTCTATAGACTTTGTTCTCACTCCTAAGGCATTTGAAACCTTCCGGTTGTTGCATAAAAATCTCCTCACGCAAGTCTCCATTTAGAAATGCTGTTTGTACATCCAAATGATCAATCTTAAGGTTCATTTCCACAGCCAAAGATAATAACAATCTGATAGAACAATGACGAATGACCGGTGAAAAAGTTTCATGGATATCTTCACCATATTTTTGAGTAAAGCCTTTCGCTACCAACCTCGCCCTATAACGTGTAATGTTTCCATCAGAGTCTCGTTTAAGTGTAAAAATCCACTTATTTTTAACGACGTTCTTGTCAACTGGCTTATCAGTTAGCTCCCAAGCTCCGTGTAAGACGAAAGAATCTATTTTCTCTTGCATGGCTTTCTGCCATAACTCTTTATCTTCACAACTCATAGCTTCTCTGACAGTACGCGGCTCTATAGGATCTGTCACATTACTAACGTTAGTGACGTTACAAGCCGGTTTAGGCATTCGTGAACGTAGGTTATATCGCAGACCAGTAGACTCTGGTGCCAATTCAGGCGTCACTACTGAATCTTCACTAGGCGCGCGTTCACACTCCAACTCAACAGAAAGACTTGGTGATTCGACAGGAACTCCATCTGTCTTCGCCTCAAGTGGGTAATCTGATGACTCGAAGAAATTCGGTCCTGGCTCCGCCTCAATCGGCGTAGTCTGCAGTATCTCCTCTTCATAATCACCTCCTGTAAGATAAATCGGATCAAACATGCGTTTTGGCCCTATTTTAGAGTTTCTGCCTAGAAACACAGATTCGTTGAATACCACGTCACGTGATACAACAATCTTATTCTCATCAGGATTGAACAGACGATATCCTTTAACGTTATCACAGTAACCTATAAAGATTAGCCTCTTACTTTTGGGGTCTAATTTTTTACGTTTGCAGTCATCTACATGTGCGAATGCCTCGCAACCAAAGACACGCAAATTCTTTAGGCTCACTATATTACCGCTCCACACCTCTTCTGGCAACTTACCAGAGAGTCTCGAACTAGGCGATCGGTTAATAAGAAATGCCGCTGTGTGTACAGCCGTTGCCCACATCTTGTCATCGAGATTCGCATTGTACAGTAGACATCTAACTTTATCGAGTAAACTTCGATTCAGGCGTTCTGCCGAAGCATTTTGCTGCGGAGAATATGGTACTGACGGTACTGATGAACAATGCCTTTCTTTTTAAGAAAACTTGTCAACTCAGCATTAACGTACTCCGAGCCATTATCCGTTCTCAGTACTTTCACCGTAGCACTACATTGGTTTTCTACCAATCTAATAAATTCAATAGTGTACTTACACACATCACTCTTCTTCGCAATAGGATAGACGAAAACTTTCCTGGAGTAGTCGTCTAGGAACATGAGGACGTAGCGCTTGCCTCCGAGAGAAGTGGTCGGCATCGGCCCCATGACGTCACTATGTAGAAGCGCCAGCCGTGCGTCCGCCACCTGCTTACTATGATTAGTCACAAAGGGAGCGCGTGATTGCTTACCCTTAAGACACACATCACAAACTTTCTTCTGAGTCGTAACCTGAAAATCAATATCATTAGCGACTTTCCTAAGTGATGCCAAGCTATCAAAATTAAGATGTCCTAATCGTTGATGCCATAACATCATGTCCTTAGACGTAGATGACGTTGTCAGATTGACTCTACCGACAGTTTGAAGTCTGTAAACTCTCCCAACTTTCCTAGCATATAAAACTACTTTTCCATCTTTAAATATGTCACATCCATTATTATTAAAAATAAAATAAAATCCTTTCTCAGCAAGAGTAGACACAGATATTAAATTTACAGTAAGGTCAGGTACAAACATTACATCTTTTAAAGTTATATCTATCGTACTACCACGAAAGTTAACCGTAAAATGTACGTCACCTTTACCACTTACTACTAACTTCTTGCCGTTAGCAACACACACCTCTTTCGTCGACGATTCATCGAGATATTTAAACCATTCTCTACATCCAGACATATTGTCCGTGGCACTTGAATCTAAAATCCAAGAACTGTCAGTGTTAAGTGCAGACAACACCATAGAAGTCGATACTTTATGATCCAGTTGAGGACAGTCCTTCTTGGCGTGACCTTTTGATCGACACTTCCAGCACCACAGCTTATTCGCTTTCGACGAGAAATTGGTATGTCTCGATGTACTAGGAGCATTTTTCTTTATATCTCGGGAACTGGTCTTGTTGCTACCACGATTACGTGTAAACAAGCAGTCATTGCTAACACCAGTACTCCCTGTCCATCGCTTGTCTTGAAGAAGTTTGGTTTTACCATATCAGTTGTTATGTCCATGCTTGAGTCCTCCACAGCCATAATCATTGGCTCATACTCCTGAAGCAACCCTTCAAGCATAATAGCAGCCAGAAATTCATCGTCAAGAGGTTTCTTCATGCTACGCAATTAATCTGCAAGCGACAAGATCTCATTAACGTATATCTCCATGCTATTGAACTGTTCTAACTTAATCGAACATAATGTACGTAAGTACGTCAATCTCCTGTGCAAACCAGAATCGTCGTATGCCTGTCTTAAAGCATCCCATACATCCTTTGCAGTCTTCTCCTGCACAATGTGTGGATAACACGACTTTTCCACGCTTAAACAAAGTCGCGCTCGAGCCTTCTCCTCTTTACGGACTTGTTCTACAGCGCTCTTACTTGTACCTGGTTCTGCGGGTTCAGGATTTCCGGTAACACAATGCCATAAGTTTTAAAATATGAGAATATTCTGCATTTGGAATGCCCAGTCACGATAATTGATGGTACCTTTTAGTTTCTCCATCGTAACTGCCGAGTTAGAATACTCACCCATATTTTGAACAAAATAATATTATTCCCACAAAATATTCACATTGCCGTGATAAGGCACATGACCTATTATGAGTATGTGAGATTAGCAGCACGGGCGCAGTGGAAATAATGTCAACATCGTGAAAATATAATATATTATTTTATAAACATTGTATGACAAAAGCTTAGATTAGTGATTGGTCTCGCTGCGCTCGACTAGATACCTCCGTCGTACTTGTCAAATGCGGCAACAAATACTACGCCGAAATCGGCGTACCCGAGCCAGTCACACTGACAGCTGTGGGTGACCTGGACGTCCCGAATGTTTAATTCAATTTTGGGCTTAATTCAAACTAAAATGCCGGTTTGCGTAGTAAAACTGTGTAAAAATAATACTTCTAAAAATAAGAAGGACACTGGGATCACATACCATCAGTAATTATCGTATAATTTCGAAATTTCATCATGAAATAATATGAACAATAAACGCCATTCAGTGTTACCGCTTATACAAGATTAAAGTCCCCGTGGTTGAGATTTTTATTATGTGAATTTATTGTTATTGTCTTTTATTTTAAAGGTAACCTATTTCATTTATCTTACAAAGTTACTATATACTTAACCTAGTTCTATGTTATTTCATGTTTACTTATATTTGTGATCTATAATAAGGTGTAAAAATGTTAGCTGACACTATATCAAGGGGATTCTACCGATGAAACTGAACAACTTTCCGTAAGGAATATGGGTCGAAAATTTATTATTTTTCCCTATACAAAATGCGCAATCAGCTGATTGACTGAAGTATGGAAAAGCTATTTTTTTCATTTTGACCTATGTTCCTGAAATGTAAACTTTTCGTGTCTGTACTTACATTGAAAATATTTGCGAAAAACGTAATCTAGGGGATGAAGGATACGTGAACATTAGAATCATTTTTGGAATTTTTGTCTGTTTGTTTGTTTGACGAAAACGTAATCTAGGGGATGAAGGATACGTGAACATTAGAATCATTTTTGGAATTTTTGTCTGTTTGTTTGTTTGACGCGCCTCACACAAAAACCGCTGGACGGATTTTAATGAAACTGAGAACAGGTGTATAGCTTATGATTCGGGTAATATTATAGGTTAAAGGTTGCTTCACACATATCAGTGAAGCCACAGTTCCGACACAGTACCGGCACAGTGTTTTTGATACATTCTCTATGAACGCATCCCCACTTGTCAGTGATAATGCTCTCAGTGTCAGTGCCGCCACCGGCAAATCACGGACGTATTCGTTTTGAAAAAAATCATAGACTATGTTTGAAATAATATTTTCACTCCTCTTGCTCAAAAAGACCGTCATTGTAGCGTTGTAAAGCGAGGCTAAAAGATCTTTTCTTGCCCCTAGGGGAAAAAGTATTTTTTTTTAATTTTTGTCTATCACATGACAATGAGCCTACAAAAAAGAAAAAGTATTTAGTCATATGTAGAATAATCATGAATAAAGATTCGACTTATTACTTGACTTGAGTGACTTATATCAACAACTTTTTTGAGATAGTAGTTAATATTAAAGTTTATGGTAAAATTAGTAATCATTTGAATCTATGGACAACACAGGGGTTGTTATACATTCGCCACAAAGTTGATTTGCCACGTTTTTGTAACTCCATACATTGAAAGTTAATTCGCCACAGGTAGGTAATCGTTATTGTACATTCGCCACAAGTCTTCCTAGTACGTCATTTTTGCATAAAGTACCGGTAGCAAGGAAAGTTCGTTTTGAGCGCTCGAAATGAAAGGTAGTTATTTTATTCTAAAATTATTGATGTAATCAATCAATCAATCAATCAAAATATCTTTATTCAGTAAGCCTAAATAAGCATTTTGAATCGTCTAAATTTTTTTTATGGATGGATGGATAGGCGCAGGAAGTATATAGATAACCTACGAAAAATAATTAGAACTAAGTAACCATAAACTAACAGAAAATATCGATAACGAATAACGTACGTTTATTTTTAGAGTATCTACCTCTTTTCATTTATGTCATCCTGGTACTTTTAGCACAGAATAAGTAATAGTACTACCGTATTTTTGGTACAAAGTAACTGTCATGATTCAATTTACTATTGACAAAGTAGGTGCGCTTCGAGGAATAAAAATATAATATTTTAATTTACCTATTCTGAAGCGCAGCCAACGGGTGCGCTTGGAGGAACAGTTTAGATGTGCTTGGTCTGGTGCGCTTCAAAATGGGTGCGCTTCGAGGAATACCCCAAGCTCTGGTGAGCATGGTGTAAGTATTTTTTATAATTACTTACTATTATTTTGTTATCTAACTATCTAAAAAATAATAAATAACGTTTTTACTTCACTTATTGTTTGATTTTTCTGGTGTCTGTGTCGAAAATAAAAGTGTGGCGAATCAACTTTACAAAAATAGAACTGTGGCGAATGTACACATACTTTTTTTCTGTGGCAAATCAACTTTGTAGCGAATGTACAACAACCCCAACACAGACCACGCCCACACAGTCCACGCTTCAGCAAGAAACAACTGCACAGTCTGCACTAGCCCGTTAGTCGCCTTTTACGAGACCCAATGGAAGGGAGGGGTTGGCAGTATTATTTTGATGAGCCCATCGCCGCTCTATGCTGTTGGATGTATGTGCAGTATTTAGTCCGTTAGTCCCCTTTTACGAAATCGAAGAAAAGTAAGGGGTTGGTAGTATTATTTTGATGAGCCCATAGTTGCTCTATGCTGTTGGATGTATGTGCAGTCTTTAGTCTGTTAGTCGCCTCTTACGACACCGAAGGGAAGAGAGGGGTTGGTAGTATTATTTTGATGAGCCCATCGCCGCTCTATGCTGTTGGATGTATGTGCAAGCTTCAGTAGTCCGTAAGTCGCCTTTTACGATACCCAAGGGAAGAAAGGGGTTGGTAGTAATACAAAAAAAACTACAAAAAATATTAGGTCTAATCATTGCTATACATACCTACCATTTTTCTACAGAAGAAACTTACGTCTAACCTACATAATAATATATACAATTATATTGATACATATTTGCTTTTAATTGTAAATTTTTAAATATTTTCCGAGCTACTTATAACCAGCAACTTAACTAATACATCACAGCAAAAATATTTTTCCCATTAACTCGGGTAACAGTTGAGCAAATTTTTCACGCACACTAGCATCCTTGCATATTGTCTTAAACACACTACAATAATGAGTTGCAGCATTTACGGAGCTGTGGTTTATAGGTAGCGCGGTATCTAGACGAGCTCAGCGAGACCAATCATTCATCTATGGACAAAAGTTATTATAAAACCGAATGACAGAGACAGCGCTGACAAGACTTAATTTAAAAATACAAAAAGTATTAGTCTTCTTAATGATGGCCAGCGCGGCCAGCGTTATACTCCAACACGAATGATTTAGAAGCACATCATCCTTAGAGCATACGTTGAATGAGTATAGAACGACCTTCACCGAGCCGGTTAATAGATGAAAAGTATTTTACTTATATCAAATTTAATATGTTAAAAAATATATCGCGTGTGGGTTGGGTGAGAAATTTCAGTCCAGTATATGATTAATTAAATATTTAAATATTATTTTTTTTATACTTTTGCACTGGTTTGGTTAATAGATAAATTACATACCAATCGAAAGTATGAAGCCTATAGAATATGCAAACGTTAGGTTGGCTATTTTTTTCCCGTCATAACATTGGGTAGGCAGGTGTCAACAGGTAAGTCAATATTAGTAATTTGCAACCGTCTGGTAAATAAATAAAATTTATGTATAAATAAAGATAATCTCATTACAAACACGGTGGTATAGGGTTGTCTGCGAAAAATCAGTCTTGAGTACCGGTTGTCGAGTTTTAAAAATCAAAATATTGCTGCGAGTGAATACGTCCAAAGTGAGGTCCCAGCGTACTATCCCGCGCAATAAAAAATGACGGAGCTGCCTGTAGCTTGTCCATTGAATGAAAGAGAGTGCGCATGCTATTTGTCAGTGAAATTAAAAAGGATAGCGATACACTTGTAAATGCTGAGTATTATTTTGGAGCACTATATACTTTAAATTCAGTTATTAATAAAAATAAATATATTATAATAATAAGGATGTTTCATTTTTAAACAAAAAAATTATTATAATTGAATATAAAGAGGTATTTTAATTGCATTTTTTTTATTAATGTACATTATTCTGCATCTGATTCATCGAAAGTAAAATTTTGGTCTTCAACTTCGGTAATTTCTTCGTCATCGCTTTCTTTTTCTGTTGTTTCAACATTCTATTGTTAAAGGTGTTTGATCCCCAATAAACCCTGTTGGTTTTAAATAATCATGTAAAAACCAATCGCAGATTTCAGGCTGCAGTTTTACGCATACAGGGTCCGTTGCATTAAGTCACATAAAGTTGACAAAAAATGAAGAAACAATTTTTTTTATTTTTTTCAAATTTCAAATTACTCAATCTTCTGTGTCATTATTTCATTAAATTATTATGCACTTACTGTACTCTCGGCAATGAAATTATTAAATTATTCATTATATTTTTTACCCAAAGCAGTAACTTTTTTGTAACACGTGCTATGGTAACCTACAAAATCGAGTGACGCATTGGTTAGCTTAACATCATCGTATTTAAAATTTTTCTTTTTACGAAAATTTAACTTTATTGAACAGTTTCTAAAAGTAACATCGTTAAAATCATGTATGTCGAATCACACAAAAACACTTTTTAACCATTTTTAATCAGAATAATGATGTTTATAAATAACAACAAGCAGTACTAGCACGTTTTCTAAATTCTGAATCATGTGGCAAGCTGCTTAAAATTGCTTTTCGATTTCACTGACAACACTCAAGACATCATAAATACCTACCTTATTTTTTTATAATGTGTGAGCGGTCATGTATGCCAGTGTTTTAAAATTTATTTATTTATTTAGGCTATGTTAACTTTTTTATGAGCTAGCAATTGAGCACGGTCTTTTGTTTATATAATAGCATGCGCACTCTCTTTCATTCAATGGAAAAGCTACAGGCAGGCTGCTATGCTGCGTCCTTTTGTATTGCACGGGATGGTACGGTGGGATCTCGCTGTTGCACGTATTCACTTGCAGAAATATTTTGATTTTTAAAACTCGATAACCGGTACTCAAGACTGATTTTACGCAGACAACCCTATACCACCGTGTTTATAATGAGATTATCTTTATTTATACATAAATTTTATTTATTAACCAGACGGTTGCAAATTACTAATATTGACTTACCTGTTACACCTGCCTACCCAATGTTGTGACGGGAAAAAAATAGCCAACCTAACGTTTGCATATTCTATAGGCTTCATACTTTTGATTGGTATGTAATTTATCTATTAACCAAACCAGTGCAAAAGTATAAAAAAATAATATTTAAATATTTAATTAATCATATACTGGACTGAAATTTCTCAGCCAACCCACACGCGATATATTTTTTAACATATTAAATTTGATATAAAATACTTTTCATCCATTAACCGGCTCGGTGAAGGTCGTTCTATACTCGGATCCTCTACTATAAGGTTGCCACGTAAAGGTACAAGTTCGAACGGCTATTGCTCCACTTTTGACCGCTTTGTAAATAGTATTAAATATAGTTCTTAGTCATTTGTTATGTTTTTGGTTGTAATTCATTACTTGCTTTATGTCAATTTAACATTTGATAAGGCGTTATTGTGAAAGACGCTGGGGACAGCTCTGTTTCTCCTCTCTGTCCGAAACTTTTATAGGAAGGGGGGTACTGTAACGTTGCACTTTTCTTCCATAGATATATATATATATAATATATATATTTATTATAATGAAATCTCTGTTATGTCATCTACAATACCTATTTACATTTTACGTATTCATTAATATTAGTATTTTAAACCTCTTTTCAATAAATAAATAAATAAATAATAAAATATGGATATGGACATGGGCTTCATTTGACATTTGAAGCCCATATTTTGCCCTTATATGGGCATATTATGGGCTTCAAATGTCAAATAAAGCCCATGTCCATATTCATATTTTTAGAAGATAGGGTAGCAGAACAATAACTAAATATTGTTCTGAGCTTTGCACTTCTACCATAAACCATTTTCTAGCCCTCTCGATTTCATTCGCGCCACTTTTCGCGCTACATTTTCTTTGGTTATAGAATTTTCGCGCTTCCGCGCATGCGTAAGTAAAGGTACTTTGTGCAAATTTCGTATTGCACAAAGGCGATTTTTGTTAGGTTTTCATTTTATTAATGAAAACCCAATGATATTATTGTGAAAACCTATATTTTCCATGCTTGGTATGCATGTTATAATTTTTTAATTATCTTGGTAATAAAAAAATTGTCTCTTAACTTTCTTGTTAAATTCGAACTTATTTTTTATGTCACGTATTCCTTGCAGAATTCTATTGTTTGATGCCTACCTATGAAATATCTATAAAATTGCATAGAGTAGTTATTTGTTCGTTGCAAACAGTCGAGAAGGAATTTCGTATTTGAAAGGGTACCGTAAACTGGGGCTTTTTGGTACAAAATTTGGTGAAAAACTCTTAATGTAACGAAGTATGTATATATAATCCGGTTTTTATACTTGTTTTTAACAGATTCCATTGTGATATTCCAGAGACTGGTATTATCGACCGTCTTTTGATTAAAATACCGTACATAATCTTTTTCAAAAGTGCTGTTCCAATTATCGCAACTTAGGGGCTATCCGGAATTCGACACAAATTGTTAAATATTAAACCAAACTATGGCGTTTTAAATTGAACAAGTTTTGCGATATTCGGAACAATACTAAGGTCAATGGCCTTAATATTAATAGTGCACTTGTTTTGTTTTTTTTTTTGTAAAAACTTAGATTATAAAAGTATGGTGCCAGGATATTGGGAATTAATATGGTCATTTATTTGAACCTGTAGGTACAATTTAAGGGGAAGTAATAAGACAGTGATGTACTTTTAATGTTTATTAAATTAAAATTTTTGTTTACGCTCACACCAATTATCTAGACCAAGATGAGTATTCTTTTGAAACTCGTTAAATGGTAAGATAACGGATAAATATACATAAACATAGAAAAAACACCCAGACCCGACATCAATTTAGAAAAACAATTTTTCTCAAAATTGACCCTACCGGGAATTGAACAATTGAACCCGAGACGTCAGAGATGGCGCGACGCCAGACCCGGCGTGCTAACCACTCGACCACGGAGGTCGTCGTTTATTTATGTAGGTATCTGGATTAAGCATATTAAGCCAAAGAGAGTTAAAACATAGATATTAAAGGAAACTTAAACAATGGAAATCTTCCAAATTAAAATATAGTAATTATAAAGTAAATCTAGGTAAGTAGGTAGTACCAATTTAATAAGGTGAAAATAATGTCGGATGGCCTGCCTTCTCTTGTGTGCAGTTGATATTTCTGGTCTTTCTACTCAAGGTACTCTTTGGCACACTATACGTATCGCTTATTGTAAGTTTTCCGGTAAATAATTATGATATGATAAATATGACTTTCCATTTCCTTAATTTGTATATTTTTTTTTATATGTAGGTACGCACCATGGTCATTTAAACTGAAACAAAAACAAGCAGAACTTCCCCTTAAATACATGATAGTTATGTTCGGGGCTATTTGGCACATCACTTAAACTCTTAGCAAAACAATCACCAGGCATGGAAGGGGGTTATTTGGAATTCTGTTTCAAATAGCCCCAAAACGGTTTCAAAAAGCCCCTGTTGGAGTAACTAAACAAATATGGTAAACTAACCTAGTAAGAATAATCCGACAGAATCCATTTAAATCACAAGAACGCGTATGTTGACTTACCTCCAAAATCTTCGAGTAACCAAGCAAAAGTAGTCCACACATAAATTAAGCACAATTTTTTTATTTTTTTGAAAGAACGTTTTGCAGAACATACGGCGTATTTCTAACCTCAAAATTTTGACCCGTCGTACTGCTTTAGTATAAGTGTTGCTGAGTGATAAAAAAAATATTCCGTTGGTAGAAAAAAATAATTTTACGAGCTACCAAATCTTTTTTTTACATGATTCTAATTCCCACCTTACGGTACGTATTATACTTTGGTAATACTTTATCAAAGTATGTACCTATATATTAGAAAAGCTGTTTTATCAGAGTTGTCTATAGGTTGTTAATTTTGTTATTTTCCTTATATCCAGGCGGGCTAAGAAGGGAACTAAGAAATTACCTAGGTACTTAGACAAATTAACTAAGGAATTAATTGTATTGTAATTTATAATAAATTTTATTATAAATCATCAAAAGTAAATAGAGGTCAGTGTGTAGGTAAAATAAGAACTACTACTGCACAACAAACCCATCTACTGCACATATATAAGGCACCAGACGGCATCGTAGGTACGCACGAATGGAACAATTAAAATTGAACAACGCGCGTGCGCTTCTCTTGCGAAAACTGCACTGAATATGGTCCGCAAACGGCCCTAGACCGCTCGGCCGGGCGGTAGGTAATTATAGCGCGCAAGTATATGGAGTGACGGAGGCCTGGCTGCACTCAGGATTCCTCGCTTTGCTCGGGAGTTAACTCTAAACCTCTTTCGCTGCGCTCAGGAGATCCTTCGTTTTGCTCGATATTCAATACGGAGCGCCCGCTGCATAAGGCACTACTTTATCCCCTTGGTGCATAATCTACTATTTTAATTTTGTTAGAACAAAAATAATGTACATAGCATAAAAAATCTAACCGCCTCTGTGGTCTAGTGGCTAAGCCACCGGTCTCATACCCAGAGGTCCCGGGTTCGATAACCGGTGGTAAAAAAAAGAGTACCTGTTTATTTATTTGTCCATAAAAACTAACCTATTGTTTGTTGCTTTTTGCGACATTTAACAAATAGGTATTTGTCTTTTACGTCAATAGTTTTACGTAAATAGAGTATTTTAGCGTACTTTATTGGTGTCGTAGATAATAAAGTACACCTACATGAAAAAGAGGACAATACTCCATTTTGGAGCACGGGTGGCATCACTAGTGTCTACCTACATCATGGACCTATTACCATACTTACATTACTACATACAAAAATGTTTTAATCTAAGCCTAAATGGGTAATTCTTCTAGGAAAGAGTTCTCTTCTCAGAAACGTGTCAATTTTTTATTTTAAGTATTTAACAAAAATAACCATGGCACATGAAAGTTTACTCAATTTGAAACATAATGAATGCCAAGGCCCAGTTTTTTAACCAGTATATTCGGAGTTATTTGAGTCCCACTATTTGTATCCATGTATCTGAGAGTATCGTTTTTCAAATAACGTGACTCATACTTTTTCGTTAATTATGTCTATTTGTATTAAATACAATTGCGTATTTAGCAAAATGTATCATAATATTAGTGCCTAAAATTGATAAAAATAAATCTCTCTATTTTTTGCAAGTATTTGTGACTCAAACTACGGTTTTAAGATTGTCAGAGAGTTGTTTTGGCAAAAAAATGCATAAATAATTAATTAACTGAAGCCAGTTACAGTATACAAAACTTACAGTTACTGCTACAGCGAATCGAGAGATTGCAGAGAGCAAAGTATTTGGCATTTAGCTATATAATATTTAATTATAATTATTTAAATTCGTAAACCACTTACTAAAGCACTATGAATTTATAAAATATTACTGAAGGTAATACTATAATGTGAAATACTTATACAAGTTAGGTTGGACAAGATATGAAATAGAAAAATAAATAATTTTAAGTTTTTACCTTGATTACAGGAAGTTTTCGGTAAGTATATCATTAAATTATACCCTAATCACAATGTTAAAATAATCAGTCTCATATTAATTGGTCTTAAAATTAGCCTAACAAAGTCATGTTTTTAATTATTATTAAAAATTTAACAAACATTTAATAATAAGTGTGAGAACCGAAAATGATCTTGCCCCGAGGAACTTTACCTCTTTCAGATGGTTCGTTCGAACACCCTATACGAATTGGCAAGATAATTAACCCAATCCCAACAGTGGACTCCCACATTACATGATTCTCTCAAAAACATGAGTATTTTCTCAGAAACATGGCATGCAAGTGCCACGGCAGCCACGTATATGAGGCCAGGTATTTGAGGACAAAGACTTATTTTACAGTTTAAGAAAAAACTAACGAATAAAAAATAAATATATATTGCTCATTATTTATGGGATAGCAAAAGCAATTAACATAAAAATATACAAAACCATTACCATAGTTATAAAGTTGGTAAAACGATACCATGTATTTGAGAGTTGCACCGAATAAATACGTGGCTGTAATGGTACTAGCCTTCGTGAGCAAACACCAAACATCGAGCAGCTTGTCCTTCTCACAAGATGTCAGCGACGGCACTGGCCCTACCGATGTGCAGGGAAGGGAGGAAGGTAGCACTTAGGTACCGTTTACGAATACAAGCGATCTGAGTAAGCGCAACAAAATATGAGATAACTTGTTGGCTCACGTACTAATAACGGATTTTTAAAAAAACCGTTGTGGTTTTTTATGTACAAAACATAGGATAAGATACAAAAAATCATTATTCACAAGAAACAAACCTTACGAATCATTTACATTGGAGATTCGGTCTCTCAGAGATACTTTTGGTCACGAAGATAGAAAGTCCCACGCCATGTATTTGAGAAAATGCTTGTTTGACAGGCATTTTACAGAAATATGTTTACATAATCAATACATTTAAAGTTTGACCATATGTAAAAAGTGTTTAGGTATCGAACAGTAGCAAACTTTTAATGCTCTTCCCATTGAAAGTATGACTTTTTCAAAGGAATATCCGAAAAACGTGGTAGATGAGAATGTGCCAAATAATAGAGAAACTTATTTTTGATATTTTGCGTTGACAAGTAGGTATTATACCTACCATATTCAAGTTCTATGGTTAGGCGGGCAAAGCCATTGTCAGTCAGTCTTGTCTGTCATTACTATAACAATAATTATTATCTATTTTAAACGTTTATAGAATTTTATAAATTAAATAATAATAATTTACATTTTTTTTCTAGATAACTTGCACTTTGTTGTTAAGTTACATAAATCAATTTTCTGTTGAAACTTGTGTTAATTCTAAAACCTAAAATGGCTAGCCGAGGCGGTGGTGCTGGTGGCAAAAAGAAAGAAATGGTCGGTATACCTACGACCATAAAAATATTTTTTTCTACATCACAAGGGGAAAGCTTGAGCTTTATCTTACCTGGTCGCATAGATACAATGTGGATACAATCAATAGAGGCCTGGTGGTATGTGACGATAAAGTCGAAGGTACAAGCGCCCTGAACGCGATCATCATTTACTGGTATTCTGGTATTATCTGTTACCGATACCAACTCGCATCGGGCCAGCGTGGTGATCTCTCCATGTACTGCTGTCCATGTCGGAAGGCCTGTGCCCAGCCGTGAGACGTTTATATTCTGATGATGATGAGATCTATCTGTCTGTTACGTGCGTCGGTGTTAGTATTCTGTGGTGTTAATTGATGTTGATAGACTAGGACAAGAGGCGGACTATCAAGACCGTTCCTGATGGCTCGTTTTTTATGTGAAAATGAGGCAAACGAGCAGGCAGGTCATCTAATCTTAACCGCCTCTGTGGTCTAGTGGCTAAGCCACCGGTTTCAGACCCAGAGGTCCCGGGTTCGATTCCCAGTGGGGGGTACATCTTTGTGTGCTTGGTTTGGTTGGTGGTAGAGCTGTTAAGTCCGCCTGGCTAGCTACCACCATCTTATCTAAGTCTGTCGCTATAACAACGATGTTTATAGCGTTGTTGTGTTGCGACAGTTTGAGATAAGATAGCCAGTTCCTCAGTGGTAGAGGATTCCGGGTGAAGCGCGCTTCCACCTTCGGCCTTATCGTCACTTACTATCAGGTTAGATGAAGAGCTTAACCGTAGTAGAATTAAAAAAAAAATGGGAATTAATCACCGGCTCACCGCCGCCCATGGACACCAGCAAAACCAGAAGAGTCGCAGATGCGTTGACGGTCTTGAAGGAGGCGGAGTTATGGAGAGGGGGAGTGAGGAAAGATGGGCCTCCAGCACTTTCACTCACCAGACGAAACCCAACAGTAACGGGTGCCTTTGTTTTACACCGATATTCTGTGAGGGAGGGTATTATGCCGGGCGAGCCGGCCCAATTTGTGCTACGCAGCGTGGCTCTACCACCCAGACGTCACGCATTTAGCACCACGCAGGGGTCACGTGTAGGGTCCCAATGGTAAACCTACAAAAGTATTGGTAAATAAGTTGTTTGTTTCCGACAAGTTCAGAGAACTGTTGGTAACAAAATTCTTTTAATTATGTTACTACAATTACATACTTATACTTATTGCAAATATAAAATCAAGACTTTACTCTACTATTTAACAAGACGACGCAAAAATTTACTACCATTTTAAATAAGCACATCTATGAAGACCACACTCCGATAAGCATTTTCTATTGTTTGTCAAGTACTCGTAAGTATTTTTAAAATATATAGGTGTACTGCTTTACAAATTGGTAAATTTATAAGCAATATTTTTTTTCATAAATTTTACTTTGAAAGCCAAAGGCACTCAAGACATCCAATCCTAATATTTTTACTAGTATTGAAGATCAGTCATGACTTAAGGCAAGCTTTGTTTTATATAGAACGTTGAAATTTAATTAACATTTTCCAATTTGTAATATGATGTGTTCGCAACAACATTAGCGTAAAAATTTAAAAAAATATATTTGTTAATGTCAGGATCCGGAGGAGCAGATGAAGCGAAAGTTCCGTGCGAAGTGTCTGTTCCGCGCGCTGGGACGGCTAGTGCTGGCAAACACGTACTGGTTATCGGAAGCGGTAGACCACTACGAGGGGGTTGAGGACGTTAAGCGGCGGGTGGAACAGGCCGTGCGGGGGAAAGCCAAGAAGAAACAACTGCTCACTATCACTGTTAGAAACTTTTAAACTACGTATTTTATATAGTGTTGCGCCACTAGACAATAGAAATTCTATTCATTGGGCACTGATTAGCCGCAGTTGTAAGGTTAAAGATAATTTTTAGGGCACTGAGGACCTCCTGGCGCAGCGGCTATAAGGCGTTGTGTTTCTGATCTGGCCAGTTAAGCAACTTTCGCAATGCCTGGTAGTATTGGGCTAACGTGGGTGGTAGGTTATGTCCCAATGTCTCCATAGACAACATGTGGGAAGACTTGTGCTCAGCAGAGGGACTGGGACGTCTAGTGGTAGCAAACACTTACTGGTTAGCGGAAGCCGAAGACCGCTACGAGGAATAAAATAAGACTAAAAAAATATATTGATAAGAAGGGGTAGAGGTCGTTAAGCAGAGGGTGTAAGAAGCCGTGCGGGGGAAAGAAAAAAAAAACAACTATTTACTCAATATTACTGTTAGCTACATTGATTTCTTTAATAGATTTTTTTTGAAGATTGTTGACATGTTGAGTTTGTGTGTTGTGTGATTCTGTAAAGGCTCTATCTAAATCTCTATCCTGAATCCGCAGTTAGTTATTAGGTATATCCGCGTTTTGGGGCCCGGCAGAGGAGGGCGACTGAAGCTTCGTCTACTTAAAAGGAAGCACTACGTCGAAGTGGCATGCAAAATTCTCATACAAAACACAGAAAAACGACGTTTCGTAGTCCCCTGTTTCCTCCTTCAGAACTTGACCAATTTTTATAATAAAACGGAGTGATTTAGCTAAATTTTGAAGGTTCCTGGTTGTTAAATAAATGATTTAATGCAAAAAAATTAAACATACAGACGTAGAAAATCTCTTTCTTTAACCCATGCTAAAAAAAAATAAAAAAATGATCCAGTTCTAAAGGAGGAAACAGGGGACTACGAAACGTCGTTTTTCTGTGTTTTGTATGAGAATTTTGCATGCCACTTCCACATAGTGTTTCCTCTTAACGCTGCGCCAGTTGTCTACGCGCCCAGACTCTATTTTCACATAAAATCAGGCGGAGTGAAGTCATGTGCCGTGCTACGTATAAAAAAGATCTCTAAATTCGACTCTACACAACCGCCACAAAGCTCTTTTCTTGATCGGAATGCGAGGGTCGAAGTGAGAGTCTAGTTTACATTCGAGCTTTAGAGAATCGACATACTGAAATAGATGCAGTCATGTTGCTTGTCCACAACAACTATTCACTATTATTATTAGATTTGATATCTTTTTATTGTGGTACAGTAAGATGAATTTGATATTGAATCGATACAGTTGTTTTCCCAAAATGCAGTCACGAACAGTTTACATAGTTAAATGTCTTTATTGCATACCACAGTGTGACTAAATGTCTTAAAAAGAATTATGTGACTCGAAACTTTTATGTCACGAGCGGAAACATAAGCTCGTCAAGTTTTCGTTGTTTCCATTCTGCTAGGCTTACAAGTATCGGCACAAAAAGCGAAGTTACCTTTTGTTCTTTATAAGGCTTTTAACTTCATGTTTAGAGGTAACGTGGTCTCTCTCTAACCAGATGGAGATCTCATTAGATCCCTTACTCAATTTACCATGATCTACTGCTACGCATAACGAGAGCCGTCATTCGCCAACACCAATACCTTAACCATATTATTATCAATCTGTCAAGAGTGCCCGACAAACGGCCGAAATAATAACCGATCCTAAGATAGAGATATGCCTATTTTGGATTTGTAACTAGGCAACTGTTGTTATTTCCCGTCATATAACAGAAATATCTAGGCAACAAATCTAAAGTAGGCCTATCTCTATCTTGGGATCGGTTATTAATTTCGTCCGTTAGAAGAAGGCTCTTAAGCTAAAGTTTTTAATCGATCAGGTAGTGAACAAAGCTTTCACTTGATGAGACTTATCATAAAATATTTACTAGAAAAAAAAATCAACCAGTCTCAGGAAGCTGGAATGTCCTATATCTATATAGCGTTGTGAATGCAAAATTTCAATTTCAATAATAAAGATGAGACTTATGTTACTTACTTTACAGGATAAAGCACTATTAAATAAACCAGCCCCAGAAAGAACTGAACATGAGAAAAAATACATCTATCGCATAATAGGAGGTCTAAAATGTTTCAAGCGTTATCCTAATGTAAGTTACAAAGATTTATTTGTTGTCAATTTTATTATTATTTACTATAATTTGAGAACTACGGCGAGCAAACCCACTTTCCAATGCATTACTTTTCATTGGCACAAAACTCGTTCATCAAGACTGTTTGCAGCAACAAGTGAAATGTAAACTAAAAGAGACACCTTTAACAACATGCGTTGCTTCGCCTTTTATATGTACATAACAATTGTTTGACTCATACTTATTTCGGCGCGCAGCAGTGTAATATCTCCAATTTGGTTTGAACGTGAAGAGCTTATGTAAAAATTCTGGGCATAATTAATGGCATACAAATTTATACCTACCTATGTTGTCATTAGCATGAATACCAATAGCCTGTGGTGAACGATTCCCATCAGGTGGATAGATCCCATAGATCGCAAACTTAGGTGCAAGTTTCACCAAAAAAATATACTTAAAAAATACAACTTCATAAATAGACTTCTGATTATGATTGACAAGCGGCCGCTCGCGGTTTCACCCGCGTAGTTCCCGTTCCCGTGGGAATATCGGGATAAAAAGTATCCTATGTGTTAATCCAGATTATAAACTATCTGTATACCAAATTTCATTCAAATCCATTCAGTAGTTTTTACGTGAAAAAGTAACAAACATTCATCCGTACGTTCCCGTGAGAATATCGGAATAAAAAGTATTTTATGTGTTAATCCAGGTTATAAACTATCTGTATGCCGAATTTCATCCAATGCCATTCAGTAGTTTTTACGTGAAAGAGGAACAAATATCGCCATCCATACTTACAAACTTTCGCGTTTATAATATTAGTAGGATTATAATATTAGTAGGATGTAGGTAAGTATAAATCTTGACGACCTCCGTGGTCGAGTGGTAAGCACGCCGCTTCTGGCGTCGCTTCGTTGTCTCAGAGATGAGGTTCCGGGTTCGATTCCCGGTCGGGTCAAATTAGAAATAATTGTTTTTCAAAATGGATTTCGAGTTTGCGTGTTTTCTTTGTAAAGTATGTTAATCTGTTATCTAATTAATAAAAACAAGTGTCATAAGAAGCTTAATTTGGGCTAGATAATTAGTGAGGGAGAAGAAGTTATAAAAAAAATAACTACTTATGTGTTCTAACTTCGTATCTATAGCACGTCAAAAAGAAGTTGGCCGCTGTTACGTATTTCAAGTACTACCGGCCCGGTCGCACGATAGTCCGTCAGCACCAAGAGGCTCACGCGCTGTACTTCATCGTCACCGGTGACGTCATCGTCAGCCAAATGATCTATGACGAGTTACTCCAGCAGTACGTCTCGGTGGACATTGGGGTGATGCACCCTGGCGATATGTTTGGTGAAGTTTCTTTACTTCACAACATACCGAGGACTGCAACAGTTACTACAACCGGTTAGTTAGAGGTCATAATATGGCCTTCGAACTTTTTATATTTGCGATGTCGTGTAATCTTGTAAGAATACTGGAAAATTAACGAATGTTCCAATATTCTGATATTAGGAATTCAAAGTCATCCTTTCCCTTTCAGAATATGAGAGGGAATGAAGAAACCTAGCTAAGTTTTTGTTGGAACAGAGGCCAACACTTAAATCAAATTTTGATCTTTGTTGCTAGAGAATAAGGATTAATATCGATTTGAGGAATTTGACAGTTTTGTACATTGAACTGCAAGAGTGTGTACAAGGTCTTCCACCGTAAACACGAACTGATGACGTAGTGACTATGAATTCGAATTAGATTTCCTGTCCTAAAAGTAGTACGAGTTGTAAATATGAAATTTTAAAACAAATACCTATGCTTTACTATGACCAAATTAAATGTAGAAAGTTTGAAAACAATAAATAATTCATAATTCTTTTTTCTAATAGACTGTGCCTATCAACGGACCATTGTTAGTAGTTATCTCGTGAATCTCTCCCCAAGAAAATGTATAAAGCCGAGCGACTCTTTAGATATTTGCACAAAGAATTGTGAATAATTTGTTTGTAAACATTCTATATCGAATTTAGCCTAGTAGGTAGAGGTCACCTCACCTTATCTATCATATTTTAACATACGACTATTTGTTTTCAACACTTTTATTTCGTATAGAAAACCATTACATGGAAACCCACAAAAGTATTTTCAAATTTTCTTTCACTTTGATTAACTTTAACATAATACAAAAACTATTTTGATTCTGAAAATTGAAGCGGTACCAGAGAAACTCAAGACGTTCTGCGTTTCTAAAGATGACCTATATCAGCTGTTGTAGTCTTCCTTCATCGATCAATCTGTTTGTAGCTTAGTAACTCTTATAAATATTTACGTAGTACGGTAGTCGTGTTTCTGTCATTGAAGAGAGCATCCACTTAATAAGTCTGTCGGTCAGGCCATTGCGAGTTACTGGCACTGATGAAAGAAGACTTCAAGAATGTCCTTCTCGCATCAGTGCAGAAACAGTGGGACGAAGTCAGAGAAGCGATGTCAGCTTTTACCTATTTTGACGCACTTGATGAGGTGATATTTTGTATTTTAGTAGATAAGTAGCATTTAGACTTTATTTGAAACTATTCAGACAATATAAAATCGGCCAGAGTATTACCTTTTCCTATTTAGTTGAGATTTACATAACTATTATGTACTTATAAGAAAAGTTGCGGTTTAAAAGTTTCATGAAAATATGTTTTTATATTTTTGCGGTTTTTAGGTTTCAGAATAGGGCAACTTCCACTTATTTTCCTTTGGATATTTTAAATATTTAAGTAACTAAGTTAAATATATGTTTTTCCCTTTTAGGTTTAGGGTACAAACCTAATCCAAATACATTTTCATTGCTAGGTCGCCAGACGCGAAGGTTGTATTGTGGCCAAAATGAAAAGTTACGAGCCGAATGAGACTCTCCTCGGCGACGGTGTTGGCGTGGCCAATTTTGTCTACTTCATTCTGTCTGGTCGTTGTCAGATGATTGAGTCGGT
Organism: Scoparia ambigualis; assembly: GCA_963921215.1. NCBI lineage: Eukaryota > Metazoa > Arthropoda > Insecta > Lepidoptera > Crambidae > Scoparia > Scoparia ambigualis. The sequence continues at coordinate 20,749,650 of OY992510.1, read as the reverse complement.
CCAAGTAATTGTCACCACTCACTTGGGAAAAAATTCTTACACTCTCTACGATCCATATGTGAGTATCAATGTGATTAAACGACTCCGACTTGACGAACTCCTTGGTCTGTTCACCGGTTTTCATGGTGTCGCCATCTCTGAGGTCCCGGGTTCGATCCTCGGTCGGGTCAATTTAGAAATTGATGTTTTTCTAAATTGTCTCGGGTCTGGGTGTTTTCTATGTATAATAAGTATGTATTTAAGTATTTTAAGTATGTTTATCCGTTGTCTAGTAACCATTTAATGAGTTTCTTCGAAGCTTCTCTTGGGCTAGATAATTGGTGTGATTGTAGGAAAGTTTAATTAAACCCTTAACCTCTCGTCTGTGAGAAAAACCGATATCAGTTACAGACTTTGATCATCATCAGGTTACAGATAATTAAATTTCTATTGTGTCTGGTTTCTCACAGACAACATCTTAATAAAAAAAGAGAATAAAAGAAGTAAATATTTTATGAAACATGTTTTCTTAACGGAAAAGGGCTTTACTCTCTCTCTTTATGGTAAAAGACGATTAAAGTGAAGGTAGAAGCGCACCTCACTCGGAATGTTCATCTATCGGGGAACTGGCTTAATGCTTTTAACAATGTTACTTTTGCGTAAATCGACTATATCGAAAAAATGGTGAAGTATTATATGGAAAAGAATGTACGAATTTAATGTCAACAACAATTCTTAGGTGCCGAAAGAAGAGAGCGAGCAGGATTTCGATCAAAAATACTTTGGTGCTTACAAGAACTTGAACGTGGAAAGTAAAGAATCTCGTCCATCCGGCTCGGCAGAAACGGGCAAGGAAACTTCTAAAATAAGTTCTCATATGCCACTCGAGACACACAGACAGTCGAGTATCCTGAAAAATAAAACGTCCGTCACCATTCAAGAAGACAGTGGCCATTTGCACTCGGAGACGACACATGAAAGTAAAAGATCGAGTCGTTCATCGAGAACCGTACGATCATCGTCCGTAAAATCTGAAGTGATACTGGAGGAAGCTTCGGAACACACTGCGCGAGAATCAATCAGGTTGTTAATAATTAATTATAACTCTGTATTTTTCAATTTCACCTTCTCTGTGACCGAGTGACAAGTGCTCGGCCTCGGCTATCCGGAGGTTCCGGCTTATTGCGCCCACTGTTGATAGTGTAGGCTATGTCAAGCAAATTCCAGTCCCTTTTCCATTCCCATTTTCTCAGCTCAGCGTGTTTTCGGATAATAATATACCGATGCAAAGCCGGCTTTTCGATCACCAGACCCTCATTTAAGCTGGTCTTGTTTGTGAAGCCCGCATACATTGTAGCGATGACTTTATTTCAATGATGAACGTTTTTGTTCAGCAATGAGACAGTATACATAATATTATTAATAAATAGGCTACAACTTCACACAACTTATATTTTAAATTTAATGAAAGCACTTAATGTCACCTCGTAGAGGATGCTGAGATTTGAAATTGACTCTTATATTTGTTGCAGGTTGAGTGTTGTACCCGATGTGCCAGTGCGCCCTCAAAATCTTAGAACCTATTTTATGCAGGTTTTGATTAAGTATATTTATTTTTACTGCAACCAAGATCGTAATTAATATCCCCTTAATTTTCAGAGAAGTTGGTTAAAAAAGTTATACATGGTATAATTTGTTGAGCCTTCTTTCGTCCTTTTATGAACTTTGATTACATATTGGTGGGTTTTATATACCTACAGCTGTCCTTCTTCGACTTCGGACTGATCTGGATAAATCAGCGTCTGAAGATATAGTGACAGCTTACTCCCGTTTCCCGGAGGGGTAGGCAGCACCTGTGGTCTCCATTTGGTACGATCCTGATACACTTTTATACGAACGTCTCTGATATGAAAAGAGCAACTCTAACAATTTTAAATCTTTTTAAACCTTGATTTATTTTATTGCCTATAAGAATTGCTTAGTAACCTACCAACCCGCATTGGGCCAGCGTGGTGGGTCATGGCCCAATATCCCCACGTGCTATTATCCACGTGGGAGACCTGTGCCCAGTGGTGGGACGTTTATAGGCTGATGATGAAGAAGTCGGTAGTTAGTAGAATATCGAAAGAAGTATTCAGGATCGAAGCAAATGTCAAACTGTAGTCTCTGCCTGCTTCACAGGGAAACGGGCGAGATGTAGGTTTCCATTTAGGTATTATTTTAACTAGAGACCACACCGCGAAGCAAGTTTTTTGCGCACTGAGTTGCATGTAGCCCACGTGCTGCAAACGCTTTGACAAAGCCCCGCCCCGTACGTTAAATTCGTTGCCCAATGTCATCTAGTTGAGCACATTTTTTGTTTGAGATAACTGTTCTAGTTATTGATTATAACTCAATGGATGTATGCATGTAACAGAGTAGGTTTACAGGTCTGCCAGATGAACCCCGGCTCCAGCTTCGGGTTCGGTGAGAACATGCGCGACCGGCGTATAGTGGCGTTGACCCGCGTGGACTGCATGCTGATGCCGAAGATATGGCTGCTGCAGCGGAACACAGCTAACATCTGGTCCCGTATAGAGCACTACCTGGACAAGAAGGTTGGTGTAAAGATACTTTGATATGAGCGTCGTTGGTTAGCCACGTTTTTTTTCTTTGTCGTTGTAGTTGAAATATTTGTTCGTTTGTATCACGGCCGGTTTTTCAAGCTATGGTCATATACAACTTATTTGTTACTGAAATCACAATGTTATCCAGTCTTTTCAATCAAGATTAGTATATCCGAGGTTCTAAAAATTGGCTCTTACTCTAATAAATTAGAGAACATGTACATTCTTATTGTTAAAAAATTACCTAGTTAATATTAACGATAAATAACACAGCTAGTATTTATCTATTTTTATTATAATTTACAAATCTTATAACTTATTCGCGTGTAAATGTATATGCTATTTTATGCTAAGTATTTACGTAACGACAAGATGTGCGTTTGTTGGATTTGTCAGACATATTGTTGATGTAGTGATGTCACCATTATGAGTTGCGTAGACTCGTAGTGTCGAGGTAGCGACCATACGTGAAAATTAAATGTAAATGAAAAAAAGATGAATTAAAGAGCTTCATTGATAAGCCTGCTAGTCATCATAACTAAAAAAACAATAAAAAATTTATTTAATTTTTCCTTCCTTCACGTCGAAGCGGAGTAACGGTTAACGAATCGATTTGAAAGTGCCTAGAGTAGTTGGATGGAGGTCCCGAGAGTACCGTAGGCAACTTTTAGACGCAACACAAAAAGACGGGTGTAATTACGAGTATACCAATCAAGTATAATTTGTCACAGAGCGAAGGGTTGCGTAGCTCGGGGATTATGTCCCAGACGCGCGAGTGTGCAATGCTAACTGATGCATATTTTACAGTTGGAAAAATCGTTTCAGATACTCCAGCCAAATTCGATAAAGAATGTTTGTAAACAATTTACTGCCATTACTTTGTGCAAATAACTAGGTTTCACTCGGATTTTTACTGATTTTTGAAAGAAAGACATCAATGTTATAGCACGAGAAGTCGTGCGCGACCTTTACGCGGATCAATTTCTTCCGTGGTAGCGTCTTTACAAAATATTAGCTACATTAATATTAACCTACCTTGTAGGACAAGAAATTTTATATTTGTGGTCAGATAAATCAGTGCCAGACACTGCCACGGAAGAAATTGATCCGCGTAAAGGTCGCGCACGAACTTCTCGCGCTATAGCTGTTTTCTCCTGAATCTCTCTCAAGAAAAAGTAAAAATCCGAGTGACACTATTAGATATTTGCACAAAGAAATGTCAATAATTTGTTCACAAACATTCTTTATCGAATTTAGCTGTAGTACAGTGCACGTTGTAATTACTTTGTTCTGCCATCACGTAGTATCCTATAAAATATTATGATACTACTTTTCGTGTTAGCCGTGTCGCGTCTCATTAAAAGAATACTACCACCCCCTGTCTTCCCTTGGGTGTCGTAAAAGGCGACTAACGGACTAAAGACTACACATACATCCAACAGCATAGAGCGGCGATAGGCTCACCACCAGTCACGCTGAGCACATCTATTGCTATTTGGTGAAAAGTAGACTATGGCAGAAGACTGCTTTTGCGGTCCTCATTGCCTAGTCTCTGACTAACCCTTCGGGGATAATAGTCGTTATTATATGTATGTATGTATGTATCATTCAACAATCATCTTCCTTCGCAGATTCCAACGAAAAAGCAGCTGTTCAAAGACTTTGTAGCGCACCGCCGCTGGCAGGACTTCCGCGAGCAGATGGTCACTGACGTGGTCTCCCGCTCCAACACCGTCAACTGGACGTCGGTGCACGACGTGCCGTACTCCATTAGGATGGAAGAGATGCTCGATATCTGATGGCACCTGAAACACAAAAAAAATATAGAATCTCTATTCAATTGTTTTGTTTGGAATATTTAAATTTGGAATAAAGTCATAACTTGACATTAATTTGTTTAATTTTCTGTTTTTGTTGAGTTCTTTATTTATGAGCCCGCAGACAGATGACGGACGAAGACGTGGTGTCCCCCTACAACACCGTTAACTGGACGTCGGTCGTTGCACGATGTGCCCTACTCCATTAGTATGGAAGATACACATATCCATATTATAATCACGACTATTATCCCCGAAGGGATAGTCAGAGACTGAGGCTGAGCAATAAGGACCGCAGAAGCAGTCCTCTGCCACTTTTCACCAAAATATAGCGACTGCACTTGTGCTCAGCGTGACAGGTGGTGAGCCTATCGCCGATATATGCTGTTGGATGTGTGTGCAGTCTTTAGTTCGTTAGTCGCCTTTTACGACCGACACCCAGGGGAAGAGAGGGTGTGGTAGTATTCTTTCACCGCAACGCGACACGGTTTTGGGTGGAAGAGATGCTCGATATCTGATAGCACCTGAAATACAAAAACTATAGAATCTAAAATAATTCTGTTTGGAATATTTTAATTTTGAATAAAGTGATAACTTGACATTCGATTGTTTAAAATAAAACTGTTTTTTCGGTTTTGGAAGTTATAAGTATATTAAGCGATTGGTCAGCATTTTTGATTGCAATCTAACTTGATGTTAAGTCAGATTAAATCGTACAATTCCTTCGCACTTTCTCCAAAATGAATTCTACAAAAAATGTAATGGCAACCCAAAAACCGATACTTCGTCTTATTTAAATTAACAGCATTAGGTTGTATTCATTATTTCCCTTCCGGGCTGTTTGGAACTAATCTCGAAATACCCCATTACTCAATATGACCTAAGATCTAAAAGACCTTTTCTCATAAGGAATGAAACCCGAATGGACTTACTACCAAAAAGAGCGGTTCTCAATATAAGTAGGTATACTATTGTCAATAATACTCAATTTCAAATGAACCGAGTCGAATTGAAACTTATTCCCAAAACGTCTCATTCCCAAAATACACTAAAATATATACACATGGAAATATCAAAACACACGATTCTCATAATGACTAATTTTCAAAACGTCCTAGTCCCAAAATACACTAAATGTTTTGATTTAGCGTGTTTGAGTGTAAATATTGCTGTTAGCACCAGAATAGAATCCCCTCTCACAAGAGGAAACCTGAGATCAGCAGTGGTAGGGGCTTTCCTAAAACTAATAATTTTCTTCATTCCGTGTGTAACCCAGAACTTCCAAGTTTTGAAAAAATAACTGTCTTTTTTCGCCAAAACGCACGGCACCAGGTCTAATAAGAGATAAAACTCAAGTTTTTTTGCTACCTAAAACAACCTTTATTATCTTTGTGATAGTGTTGAAATTTGACTGATGATTTTGTCTGTCACTAAAGAGAGTTTAATAAATGACGGAATTTAGTGTGTTTAGGGACTAGGACGTTTTGAGAATCAGTTTTTATGATAATCAAGTGATACTAGAATTTAGTGTATTTTGGGAATGGGACGTTTTGGGAATAAGTTTCAATGAGACTCGGTTTATTTGAAATTGAGTCTTAATGACAATAGTATATATTGAGAACCGCTATTTTTGGTAGTAAGTCCATTCGGGTTTCATTCCTTATGAGAAAAGGACTTTTAGATCTTAGGTCGTATTGAGTAATGGGTATTTCGAGATTAGTTCCAAACAGCCCGGAAGGGTTAATTTAAATAAGACTATTCATATAATTGCAAAACATGCTCGCATTTTAACAAATGCATGCGAAATGTAATATAACACCATAAGCAAATGCTGCGTGAAACGGAGCGCTCGTGTTTGGCATCTCGTAACCATGGCGACCGGTTTTCGCGGGAAGCCCGCACACCAGCAAAGTTTGTCGATGGTCAATACACTCTGTCTGCGGTACAGTCAGTCGCACATTCGACCGCTGTGCACCGCGAGAAACGACTGCGTAACCCGACGACGACAGCCCCGGCTGATCGAACATTCGCGACCTTTATTGATAATGTAAATAAACAATCACGATTGTATTGTAAACAACGAAGGATAAGCTGCTGAACAACGGGTGAGTGGTTCTTGTTATTTTGGTAAGTTTTAGTTAAAAAGTTTGTATTTTTCAAGATTAAGTTTAATTTTGCTAGAGGCAACACGATTTTGGCAACTTAACCGTTTTTGTAATTTTAATTCATGTGTTTCTTCCTAATGACAATCATATTGAGAAAGTAAATTATATTATTCGATCACGGAATTCAATGTTAAAACTTCTCTTTTTTTTGATCTATGTAACTTTCAGAATGAAATTACATATGTACTTACTTAAGAAAAGTTAGACAAGGCTCTATATACTAGTCTGAAATTATAAAAATATCCATACATGTCTTATCTTTGTTATCTACTTCTATAAATAAAAAAGAAATGCAGTTTGTTGTTAGAAAACTCATCATTTGAGAACTGTTCGTAATAATTTAATGGTAAGCTTCCTAATTATGTACTTAAAGAAAAATTAGAAAAGTTTTCCGGAATATTTTTAAATTAATTTAACTTAAACCCCTTTAATCTTAGGGTTTCTTTGAACTCAATATAATTCCTGACATGGTTGAGATTTTGCACATAAACAGACCATAACCCGTACTAAGACATGGGATACTTTTCATTCCGGTAGCAGATTCATTTAGAATAGTGTAGACCTCGCAAACGAAGTCACGGGCATCAGTTAGTTATGTATATGGAGTAGAGTATCTAAAAGATTATTAAAAGTTCTCTAGGTATTCACTAGTCATATTATTTAGCCATTATTTAGTCATTATGACTCGCTAAAGTGTTGAGAATGTATTTTTGGTAACCTGCACGTGTTTATAAACAATATTAAATAATAATAGTGCTAAGAACCAGTCTACCCCAATTTTAATACGCTTGGCATTTAATCAAATATACCTAATTAAGACTAGAGTGTATTTTATCGGTAAGATAATATACTTACCATTAACCAATGCCGCCAGTGGATAAATTATCATGGTACATATCGATATAACAAGTAATACAAAAAAGAAGTAGGTATTTACATAAGAAATTTGTTTTAAGAACAAATAAAAAATGTAATTTTGAAAACTCGTCACGGGAGCCGGGCTGTTTACGCGGACGAAGCAGCGGCCGGGTGGCCATTTTATAATATTACTTAGTAAGGATAAGGTATAAAAAAGGATAAATATTACTTAGTAATTACAAGATTCGAGCCGCGCCATAGAAATTCAGAAAGTTATGAAACGCTTTTGTACAGCTAACGTTATGTAACTTTACATATAATATCTCACTGCGACATAATATGCAAAGTTAACTGCAGCGTCTTGTTTCATGTCTTTATTTCAGTGAGTACACAAATAACGCTTAGTTATTGTATGTCTATTGCTTTTAAAATGTTTCATTGAATCTGATCAAAAAGTCCTGTTTATTAAATATCAATATTCATTTAACGCATTACCTACAGAGAATTTTATTAGAATTTATTATAGTCGTACATATGAATCTAATAATAATACTTATACTTTTATTGGAAAACTTAAGTCATAAATTTATGTAAATATACTTAATGCAAATTTAATTGCGAAAAAATGTTAATTATTCAGAGGTGTTGATAAATTTCCATGAACGAGTTTTGAACCTTTTTATACAGGGTAAATAGTGTTGAATTTTGCAAAGTTCGTAATAGTAGATATAACTTATAATTAAATAGTAGGGCGCCAGACCCAATTTGTCAAGAATGTGTAAGTTATGTTTTCACCCCTATTCTAAACTACAAATTAATGACTTCTGAAGTTTACATGTTAACTACATTTCTCTTGACGTCAGGATAAAGTAATACCTATCTAAGTATATTAATTAACGGATTAAAACTGCACATACATCCAACAGCATAGAGCGGCGATAGCTTACCAACTCTCACGCTGAGCACATGTGCAGTCGCTATTTGGTGAAAAGTGGACTATGGCAGAGGACTGCTTTTGCTGTCCTCATTGCCTAGCCTCTGACTAACCCTTCGGGGATAATATTCCTGATTATAATGTAAGTATGTATCTATATTAATAAAAATCAATTGCCCCGAATGTTTGTACGCGCATCACTGCAGAGCGGCTGCACCTATTTGGCTAATTCTTTTTTTTGTTGTGTTCGTTATTTTTAGGACAAGGTTTATGTGAACAAAATAAAAAAAAAAATTATGGAAAAGAGTAAAAAATTGGTTTAAAAAAATCTCCACATAAAGTGATTGAGTGAGTGGACCTAGAAGACAGCAAAGAGGATGAAAGTAAAGAAAACTGTTCGAAAAATATTCAAAATAATAATATAAAAAAATTTTGACAGAATTATTATTCTAAGTATTATTACCAATACGCTATTGAACTTAATAAAATTTTAGTATTTATTTTAAAACGTATGTAGGTAATTAACAGTAACTAAAAGTTGACTTTCTTTGTTTTTTAGGCGGTACGAAGATCGCCGGGACAGTTCGTGTAATTAAAAAAATACGAGTCGAGCGATTACAAGTTTTAGGTTAAGTTGTACATTATTTTCGTAAAAAAGTTGCATTGAAAAACTCCGACACCTTGATAAATACCACATAATAATAGATGTACAGGGTACTATTGATCGGCTATTCAAGGCAGTCCTTTGTATAATAGACACTAATAGCACAGTATAAATATGAGCTAATAGCGGCAACGCCTATTTGTATGAGATCGTTAAACATTTTAGTTGATAACAATAATCGTTATTTCGTTATAACTGCATCTTTACATACGAAGGTGACCTTAGGATCAGTTCCTGCTTGCATAGCCATGAAATGTATTCATACCGAAATGGTCGATGACTACATCGCGACAGGCGAGGGTTATCAGTAAATGAGCTCAATTGAACAACACTTCTCTGATAGCATCGTATTGAAGATACGCAAATATCACCTGTGATCTAAATTGAAAAAATATTTGAACTCAATTGTTTTCTTCAATTTGTCTTAAGTTTCCGTGAAAAGTAAATGTTTTACTTACGAGTAATTAGAATTTTAAAAAGCAAATGGCCAGCATGTGCAAATGACACACCATTGATTAATTTCTATATAAAATGTCGTTTTACGGTTGTAAAATCTTTATATTTACTACTACTATGTATTTGAATTTGCAATTGATTTTATTTATATAGATACGGCCTTTGACTATCAAAAGATAGTTCGTCTATTATTCCTCTTTCTTCATCATCATCATCAGTTTATAAATGTGACGACCTCCGTGGTCGTAGTCGAGTGGTTAGCACGCCGGGTCTGGCGTCGCGCCATCTCTGAGGTCGCGGGTTCAATTCCCGGTCGGGTCAATTTAGAAAAAACTGTTTTTCAAATTTGATTTCGGGTCTGAGTGTTTTTTCATTGTTTATCCGTTATCTTACCACATTTACGAGTTTTAAAAGAATACTCATCTTGATCTAGATAATTGGTGAGAGCGTAAACCAATAAAACAAAATTGTAATGTCGTTTTTTAATAAAAATCTAAGTATATACTACTTTTACTACTATTTAAACAAACATATGTAGTAATTGGTTTTATTTATATTAGGTGACTGCTAGAAACCGCAAGAAACTTTAAGGGCTGGTCAGGTCAAGTGTTTTAAACATGACAAAAATGACAAAAAAGGAATTCGTGTTTTTTCGTTGGTACTTATCGCCCAGCTGACGGGGGCAACGGCCGGCCGGCCGGCCGTCTGTTGACCTGTCAACGTAGGTTCTTCTGGCCCAGCTGACGCGGACGGGTCAACAGATGGCCCGATGCTTTAAAATAAATTAGATACTCAAGACTATCTAATTAAAATTCACAAAATAAATTATTTAATTAAAAATGAAAAAACATGAATTCTATTTTTGTCATTGTTGTCATGTTTAAAACACTTGACCTGACCAGCCCTTGAAGTTTCTTGCGGTTTCTAGCAGTCACCTTATATAGATAGCCTTTGACTATTTAAAATATACGGCCTTGTTGTCAAAAGATAGTTTGCCTATTAATCCTGACTCTTCATCATCATCATCATCAGTTTTAATATTTGCCACTGCTAGGCACAAACGCAGGCCATCCAAGTGAACAAAAGCACATCGGAAGGTTGGGCCATATGATATAAGTTATCCACATAAGGTTTAGGCCGAAAGGACAGATTCGCAAAATGACAGAGTTGCAAATTGTCAAACGTTGGTAGCTTGTAGCAAAAGGTCAGAAACGAAATAAAAACGATTTTTGATAAGACAGATTCCCAAAACGACAGATTCTCAAAAAGACAAAGGACATCATTTTTTTTGGGCCTTTTCTGAAAGTGCCGGCCAACAAAAAAAATGGTACTTATTGTTAGAACTAGCCATTTGGAGAAATAGTTAATACTGCACAAAAGTTGTAGGATTGCTCCGAGCCAAGTTATACAAGTTCGTAGATTCATCATTTTCATACATTTTATTGATCCCTAATTTTTTTTGTACTTATAAACAGAACAGATGATAACCCCACAGCTTTTGCGCTGCAATGACAATTGCTTCAGATCATTAGATCTAGCAATACTATTATTATTTTATGTTTCCCATTCCCAACACTTTTAGAAATCAATAAATGTATGAAAATGATGAATCATCAAACTTGTATAACTTGGCTCAGAGCAATCCTACAACTTTTGTGACATTAACTATTACTCCAAATGGCTAGTTCTAACAATACGTACTATTTTTTTTTGTTGGCCGGCACTTTAAGAAAAGGCCCAAAAATGTATGGAGCCTGAATTATCAAAATGTCAATAACCCACCTCGCTGGCCCAATGCGGTGACCCAGACTAGTTGCATCAAAGACGTGGCTCGATAAAAGTTTGATTATACGCGAATAATCGGAAAAGCGACTGGCCCAGATAAGGGTTTATTCATTTTTCACGGCGACAGCGGGCGCCCCGCACCACCTGGCACTGTTTCTTTTTATCGATGCTTCGCCCAGACACAATTTTTTGTACATTTTCTTACCATGACAACAAATGTTATGCGACATCGGTTTTTTATTTGCAGACGAACTTCGCATTTATTTTGTACTAGCGGCCGCTCGCGGTTTCACCCACGTGGTTCCCGTTTCCGTAGGAATATCGGGATAAAAAGTATCCTATGTGTTAATCTAGGTTATAAACTATCTGTATACCGAATTTCATCCAAATCCATTTAGTAGTTTTTACGTGAAAGAGTAACAAACATCTATCCATACTAACAAACTTTCGCGTTTATAATATTGGTAGGAAACTTACCTACTTACTTAGTTGTTGGTTTTTATTTTCAAACTTACTAATCTTTTAAAGGAACTTGATGGCACAGCGGCTAAGACATTCGGTTAGCGATCTTCCCAGTTAAGCAAACTTCGTAATGCTGAGATGGGTGACCAGATAAAAAAACATCGTTAGTCCCGTTTGTTGTCGTAAGATGGCAGTCGTTAAAACCCACTAACACGCATTGGGCCAGTGTGGTGGGTTGTGGCCACTTGTGGCCCGTCTCTCCATGTGCTAAAGAAATACTACAAGAGAATCGTGCGTTCATAACTATTTAATCCTTAAATACAAATGTTGGTGAAACAAATAGTTAGAAAGATATTTCAAATATTCCATGTCTTTATGTGAAACGACATTATGTGGTTGAATGCTCTAAGACTTTATGGCTATTGTCGTTAACCATTTGACGTAAGTCCTGGCGGACGGCTTTATTGTCGGCCTTATTGTAACATTGTTGTATTCAAAATAATTTATTCAATTTAGGCTACAATAATTGAGCACTTATAAATGTCGCTATGCCATCGGTTCGTAAGTCCTAACTATGGGGCGGGAGCCTTATACTGAGAAGAACCGGCAAGAAACTCAAGGGCATTTCTTTTCTCCCTTTCTTTAACAGCGTCAATACAAATTGGAAAATGCCCTCCCTATGATAGAAGGACATTATCCATTACAACATAAAAAAACATTAATACGATTACAAGACAACACAACACATACAAAACATATTGCTAACATGCATGACCGAACAGGCCATAAGGTGGGTTATGCAACATTCTTTCAAAGTCTTATGTTAAGAAGACGTGATTCTTTTAAACCTTGTGCTCCAATCAGAAATGAAGTTGTACGTATACTTATTTAAATAATATGGGTATATTATTTTATCTCATAACCTTGTAGATATATTTTCTGCTTGTTTACTCTTCGTCCTCTTCGAAGCATTTTTTGGATGGAAATTTGAGTAAATATAGGTATACCTAGTATATACCTAAATGCCAGTTTTAGAAGATTTTTTTTTAAAGTCTTGAAGGCATAAGAAAGAAAAGATAATCTCTGCTTTACCTACCTACAATCGGCTCTCTGTTGGTGTGATATCTTATCTTTCTCACTGCCTCTTATATCCATGTGTCCCGGAAACAATTTCAGTGTCACCTACTTGTGCACTCCAAACCTGTTTAAAGGATGCTCCGCCTCCAAGATACGACTAGTTTCGATCGATTCGATTTCGAATTATGTGAATGTCTCTTGTCTTCCGCTTATAAGATTATTGTATTCAGCCAGTCTTTATCACATTATCCAACGGCATATTTTGATGACTTCTAGCGCTGCCAAGGGCGTGATTCTAAAGAGTACTAATCGTCAAACTCTAAATAACCAATAAGGAAACCTAACAATAATGCCTAATAAAATAAATCTGTGCACAGTATTCCGTGTAACTTCAGTTTTGAATGTTTAAACTGAATATATTCGTGGAAATAGACATTCGCGGATTAAGACATTTGCGGATTTGACATTGGCGGATTTAGACATTCGCGGATTTAGACATTCGCGGATTTAGACATTCGTGGATTTAGACATTCAGGGAATTAGACACAATGAACCAAACCGTTTTCTTTGACTTAAGACTTCCGTTAAGTTTGCTAGCTTGGCATTGCCATTTCACAAAAGACCTTTGTGAACAGCCTTATTCCGCGTGGTTAGGAATTTTCTCTATACAACGAAACAAGGAACAGGCCTGTGTAGGTAGCTATTGGTGCGAGCGATAAATCACTTTCCGTCATACACCGTGGGCGACCCACGAGGGCGGATCAATGAGTAACATAACAGGTTTTGTTATTTTAATATGGTTAAAACAACAAGTAATGTATCCTCTTATTGTTTGTAGATTAAGCAATTAGGACATCCCTGAACCTACAGATTTTGAATTGGAAGCCATAATTCTCGAGAGCAATGAATCCGGGTCACTTAAACAAACTTATTAAAGAAACCTATAAATCTCGGAAACTAAGAATGCTAGCTTACTGAAATAAATTGTGCTTGATAGATAATTAAAAACTCCTTAAATGAATACTGTACAATACTGGCAATACTGTCCTATTTTTGTTTTAAGGCCTGATCAGCAGTTTTTTTTCTTTATGTAACTTTTTGTAAATAAAACGTAGAGACTCATAAATTTTATTACTTTCATCTAAGGAGTATTTAATTGTGTACTAAATACAATTCATTTCATTAAGCTAGCATTATTAGTTTCCGAGATTTATAGATTTCTTTATGTGACCCGGATGCATTGCTCTCGAGTGTAGTTGGGGAACCTAAATACCACCTACATACATATAATCACGACTATTGTTCCCTAAGGGTTAGTCAGAGACTAGGCAATGAAAACAGCAAAACAGCAAAGTCCTCTACCATAGTCCACTTTTCACTAAATTGCGACTGCACTTGCGCTCAGCGTGTCAGGTGGTGAGCCCATCGCCGCTCTATGAAGTTGGATGTATGTGCAGTCTGTAGTCCGTTAGTCGCCTTTTACAACACCCAACGGAAGAGAGGGGGTGGTAGTATTCTTTAACCGCTACGCGACACTAATAAATAAATTGATCCAATGCATGTATGTTTTAGCTGTAGCGTGCTGAGCGCGAGTTTTATTTGCCATTCGATAATATGAACGAACACAAGTATTTGTACGGTAAAATTCTTACCTATTTATTCTACCAGTAGACGCTGCTTCAATTGACAATTAATGCTCGTCGTGATAGAATGATGTTTAAAAATCGCGCTAGGCACTCATATAAGATTACATCTGACAGTGAGTAATGGAATCAATGACTTATTAAGTATCAGAAACTAATTCGTCAGAGATGGGAACTTGAATTTCGTCGGCCGGTTCAAGAGCTCCTATGACATCATCGACTCTGCCTAACGCCATCATTAATGAGAAAGCAAGATAAAAAAGTAACTTTAAAACTGATCGAAATAATCGTGAGTTAATACAGTTAATTCGCAAGCTCGCTGCCCACGCAATTTTCCTTATGTCACCTAGTTGCTGTAGCGAAAAAGGTAAAACAGCTTTCTACTGAACGTTCCACAAATGGTTGGAGACGTTAAGCGATTTTCGTATAGGCTGTAGCTATTAACAAATTTAGGTTTCTTATTTAGGTGATCATAATGTAGAGACTTGTTCAATATAAACAATTGGCTGTCGGTATCAACAGAATTATGGAATTTCAGATTTGGAAATAGATTTTTATAGTAGGCCGGCTAAGGGCCAAAAAGTCTTCTCTAAACCAAATCTCGTATGTAAGTTTTGTAAATACCTATAACAGGTATGGATGTGTTCGGGGTGTCCTCCAGATATCGAAACTGCTTGTTGTATAGTTCTAAAGTGGTGGAGGGGGCAGCAGTGACGTCATAAAGATGGCCGCTGACGGTTTTGTTTTTCTTTAATTGTGGCGCACCTATGCGGTCAATTTGCTTGTGCAAGGTGTCATTTGCAAGCGCATCAGATACTTTAATCACTTCATATTCATCTATAACAAAAACATAGTATTTACTAAAATATTTGAATTAATTGAATTTTTGTTGTACTATGGATTGTTTCTTCATTTTTCTCAGAAACGAGTAATTTTTTCTGTATAATATTGTTTTTAAAACATGCAGAATTTCATGAGCTATCCACAAATATAAAATTCATCAAAATACAACTTCAAACGACTGCACTGTATTCAATAATCTGAAGCGAGGAGCATTATCACGACGAGTCCAAGCGTGCGTGCGTGCGTCGTCGTTCGTCGTACCTTCGTCATCTTTATTTCATTTCGGTCTTGTTCATCTAGTCTGAAAGACTTTTATAAGGATTATGTTTGTTAAAACGTTCAATCTGTGAACTTTAATTCTATTCATGTTTTTTTCATCGAACAAGTATGCAACTGGCAATAACAAAATGTAATTTGAAAACATTTTATGTATTTTTTTGTCTATCAATAGCTTGCTACAAATATTGTCTAGTCTAACAAAACGCTTGTATAAACACAAGCTTTAATCATTTGAACTAACGAGACAAGTTTCTGGCACGAAATGCCGATATACCTTTGCGGTTTTAATAGAGAAACTTTCGAACGTTTTGTCATAATATGCGCAATAAATGTTAACGGTAACAGTTCCCGATAAAATTCTAGGGGAACCACCAAACAGTCATATTTATAGACGATATGGCTTCATGTCAATAGCATTGGTAGTTCTCTGAGGATAAAATAATCGCTATTACTCTTTGATTTGAGGAGCTTTAAGAAGCAATGCCTGTTGTTTAGGTGAAGCAACTATTACAATATACAATTACCGTAAGTATAATGTTAAAATTTGAAATTTGAAACAAATTCTTTAAACAATAACAAACAATACATAAATCTAATGACTTCTAAAAACATATTTCTTTGACAACTTTCTTAATTTTACACATGAAGCATTATTTAAGAATTGTTGTATAGTAATGAAACTATTTGTACTTATATTCCGCAAGGCACCCCCTTATTTTAAAAGTAAATTTTAATTTTTAACACAAGCGCGTGATGGTTTTGCACATTTCGCAGAATAAAAACATTGCTCTAATTAAATTACTAGGTTTGAAACTTCAAAGCATAATTGTTCTAAGTAAGTAATTATAAATATCAATATTTTATAATTACTTAGAACAATTTCTGCTTGTGTTCTATTTTTGTTTAAGGGTTCGTATAGGCTGGGCTGAGGGTCTTACTTGGAAGCTAGGTAATGAAAAGTCCTCTGGTTCTTCAATAGAATAATTTAATTCAGCACACATTAAAGGCAAAAACATTCGAAGTTTTGCTTCGAAGTTCATCTTACGTATGTCAGTTTTTGCGATCGCGCGTTATGTTTTGCTTTGGAATATTTTGGGTTCAATTAAGTATAGCCTGTATAGTCTACTGTTCTACTGCAGGACTAAGGCCTCCACCATTGAAATCAAGTCATCGCTACAATTTATGGGTATTGATCACCACGCCTGCCAAATACGGGTTGGTGATCACAAACCCGGGCGCAGCATCGAATAGTCCGAAAACACACTTTGTCCGAACTGGGAATTGAACCAGGGACCTCCGGGTATCGGTATCGAGCCGAGCGCTTAACCACTCGACCACCGAGGCGTTCTCGGTCACCGAGGATTCAATTTTAGGTTAACGACTACACCACTCTCTCGTGGCACCTTTCTAACAAAAAAATTGGCGCAACTGTCAACGCCAAATTTGACCGAATCGAGCATAGACTATGCGATATTTTGCTATTACGATGCATGAAATGTACCACAGAACCGAAATAATCAAAGATGTTCATAATAAAGTAGTCTTTAAGTCTATGAAAACACGGTACAAAGTCAAGTGTGTTTTTGTAGGAGCGGTCTCATGCGATAGCTTGGGGTTTGAGGGGTTAAAAGTACTTTGTTTTTTTTATTTTGTTTTGTTCTTGTATGATAACCGTGTCGCGTAGCGGTGAAAGAATACCATCCCCTCTCTTCCCTTGAGTGTCTTAAAAGGCGACTAACGGACTAAACACCGCACATACATCCAACAGTATAGAGCGGCGATGGGCTCACCTGCTGTCACGCTGAGCACTGTGCAGTCGCTATTTGGTGAAAAGTGGACTACGGCAGAGGACTGCTTTTGCGGTCCTCATTGCCTAGTCTCTGACTAACCCTTCGGGGATAATAGTCGTGATTATACGTAAGTACCTAAGAATGTTTTTGTGTTATGTTTATCTTTTCTTTTATTATACATATAAAAAAAAGTGTTGTTGTCGTAAGATGTCAGTCGTTAAAACCCACCAACCCGCATTGGGCCAGCTTGGTGGGTTATGGCCCGATATCCCACGTGCTATTGTCCACGTGGGAGGCCTGTGCCCAGCAGTGGGACGTTTATAGGCTGATGATGATGATGATGATGATACATATGAATGTTTTATGATTGTTAATTATACATATGATTCGGTAACGTCATATTGTTTTCTAAATGTCGTTACTTCTATATTATTATAAAGCTGTAGAGTTTCTTTCTCCCGTTCTTCGCCATAAAGCTAAAGAGGTCCTGAATGTCTGCCTACTACAATAAACTACAATATAAATCTGAACGGAATGTTATGAGAGATCATGCGTTGAACATGCAACTTCTTGTTAACATTTGAGTCATGATCTAAAATACCATTAACTTATGACATGACGGCATATTTTTCGTGTTATAGCGGCGTTGTAAAATTAGAATAATGACGCTATTCACCTCTGATTCGTACGATTTTTATGTCATTGACAATAACTCTCTAACTTATTACTTATAGGAATCGAAAAGACAAGTCAACTTCAAGAATTTATATGTTCCTTTGTAAATACTTATTCATTTAAGTATATTTTATAAAATAACATCTGTTATTCTGTAGTATTGAAACTAGACCGGTATAGAGCTTGGTATTATCATGCAACAACAAAGGTACAAGCTTTTTGTTAATTGCTTACCTAGTTTTTTAGGGTTTCGTACCTCCAAAGAAAAACAGAACCCTTATCTTGTTGTCCGTCTGTCTTTCTGTCAAGACCCTTTAGCTCGGAAACGCGTAGAGGTATCGAGTTGAAATTAAAACGATTTACTCAGTCTAGTAGTCTAGTCTCTGGAAGTTGTGAAAAAATCGTAAGTTAACGTAAAAAAAAGGTACGGCCTTTATGCCAAAAAAACGTATATTTCGACACTCTCAAGGGAGTCAAAATTTATAGGGTATTTTCCGTTGACCTAGAACTATGAAATTTGGCAAGTATTACCGTCTTATACTACAAGTAAATATAGGGAAAAATCTGAAACTATACATTTGTCATTAAATTATTAAACAACAGGGTCTTTATGCCAAAAAAACGTATAGTTCGACACTCTCAAGGGAATCAAAATTTATAGGGCATTTTCCGTTGACCTAGAACTATGAAATTTGACAAGTATTACCGTCTTTTACTACAAGTTTAGGGAAATATCTGAAAACTATACATTTGTAATTAAATCATTAAAAAACAGGGTCTTTATGCCAGGAACGGCGCGGCGATCCAAATTTTGAATTGAGTTAACCGTATCATGTGGGGTATCGTATGAAAGGGCTCGCTTGCTTAAACAGATTTAAATTATTTTTATGATGTATAGTTTTCGATTTTTGACAAAGAATGAAAAAAACTTTTTTCAACATTCTTGCTCGTAAAGTGGCGCTTATTACACCGATTTCAGCATCGTAATGTAGTTTATTACACACTAGTGCGGTAATGTACGTTTAAAAATAGAACCTCATCATAGATTTTTTTTTAAAATGAAAAAATTTGCATTTGCAATGCAAAAAAATTAACGATTTTGATTAAAATATGAATAAGTAAATAAACTGTTTTAGATAAATAAACACGGAGTAATTTCAACAAATTATTTATTTTGTCCCTAAATTAACCTTAATTAGTAACATTATTGTTTAGTTTATGATATTTTTAATATCAATAGGCTGTTTGGCTGTTGTCCTTTGCCTTATTATTATTTTTACTAGCGCGCGAGAAACACTTATTGTTCTGAGGAGAAACAGCGTTGCGTAGAAAAATTTTCACATACCTATCACCATTGATATATATACCCTATCACACATATATTTTGTTGATTCATACAGAGGCTTCTTGATCAATATTACTTTGAACGTATAAAAATAAATATGTCTAGTTGTAGTACATAATGAAGAACTAAATTTACAGTCTACACCGCCGGAAATTTAAGTGGAGTACAAAATGTTATTGACAGCCTATTACCATCTAAGTCCAAAGAAAAATATAATTGTTGGCTTACCAAAGAAAAACAACAAAAACACGCAGTCATTTCCAGAAAATGTTTTTTCCTCAAGAGTGTGTTGAAAAACGTTGTATGAAACGCGTGTGCATTAGTAATTACAATCCTCGGCTCCATTAAGTCCATGAGTAAAGAATGGCTCAGGCTCATAACCCGCCTCGATTGTATTGACCAACATAGCACACTTGTATCATAATGTACTATTATAATAATATGCACCTACAACGGAACCCTCGGCGGGCGAGTCCGACTCGCTCTTGTCCGGTTTTTTTTATCAAAAACTTGCTGTCTGCCTTACAGACCGTGGTGGCCGGAAGATAGCTATTTGTCTTCGTTAAAACATATGTAAAAACTTTGTTATTTCTACACAGACATACTTCTAGGTATTACCAATCTATTACTTTGAAAAGTATGCCCTGACACTTTATAGCATTAAATGCTCTAAGCCCGAGACTTACAGCCAGTATTAAAAAAAATTAAATTTTTCGTTTAGTTTTGCAATGGACATATTCATGAGCATTTTTAATGTTTTATGATCCTGTTTTTGTTTCTATGTAACCAATAATTTTATGAACTGGTTCTTATCCAATGGTTATGCATTTAGAAAAGGCAGCAATTAAAATGTTTCTTGTATTAAGCAACACTTTAACAAAATTTCTTCTTTATGCTACTAACAGTATCTCCCAACCTCCCACTTCATTTGTTATCTGTGCGCATACATGTTTAGAAGACACCTTCCTTGTATCTTGCAGTTGTGAGCAAATTGATGGGACTACTTGTCTTATGTAAGTACCTTGGTATTATAGTTGGCAGTGAGATGTCCTGGAGACCTCATATCGATCGAATCCTCTGATCCCAGAATTAGAAAACTAATGTTCGTTTTTAAAAAATTAGGAAAAATTCATGATTTCCGGTGTCTTAAGACTGTACTATGCACTAGCTCAATCCGTACTTTCGTATTGCATTACTTCTTGGGGCAGCTCTGGCAAAACACTAATGTTGAGATTGGTGTGAGCCCAAAGAGCTGTCTTAAAAGTCAACCCCGTCTCTACCCTACCACTTCCCTGAATTCACTATTTCAAGTCCCAACGGTGAGGCAATTGTTTATTCTTCACAGATATCTTGCAAACTCTAAGCGCAGAAATGACAACATCTGCAGAATACAATTCCGTCGTACCACTGTTGCCAGTCGCCACTTTTGTTTTATAAGCTCTGCACTATACAACAAAATAAATAAAGTTATCAGTAATTATCCCCTAACGCTAAAACAATGTAAGAAAAGAATCTTCAATTGGCTTTCTACTCTCTCTTACGAGGACAGAAGGACTTATGAAATCCGTCGAGTAAATTTGCAATACAACACACACACATACACTTATTGTAAACTGTATGTATATACTACCCTACCGCTGATACTCCTTGGGGGCGGGCGTTGTTATCTGCTACACAGTTTTTAAGCAACCGGATAGCATCGTTTAAAATTTTATATTTGTAACCATTTTTCGTTCAATAAATACATTTCATTATTTATTATTATTATTTTGTCTCTTAAATGATACTATATCTTATAGATTTTTGCAAAAATTGTAAAATGAAACGTACTTTACAGCAAAAAGTTCAATAAACCTTATGCTGTAATAAAATTGGGAAATTATAAAAGAAAACTCGTTGTCACACATGACTTTTTATGTCATTAGAATGTTTTTATTGCGCTTTTTTGATGTAACTACCCATAAAATAAGAAAATCTCAGAAACCAAGTTTTGTATGCATATTTAATAGTGTCATTGAAGAATTTACTTTTTGAAGCTTATTTAAACTTTATAGTCAATTTAACATGCATCAAAGGTCAGCCAGTATAATTAAATCGGTAAAGTACAAGTGTTCATAAAATAAAAAAAATATCGATCTTTGCATACATCGGATTTCCTTTAAACGCCCTATATTGCTGTGCTTACCAATTATGAACAAAAGCACATGGAGATCCCATACCATATCCCGCTTGCCCAATGCAGTTGGGTTTTGACTGTTGCCAAATTAGGGACAACAACCAAGACCAACACGATTTAAATCTCTGAGACCAACAGCATAAAGTGGCCATTGCATTGCAGCACAAAGGAGTTTGGGATATTTTTATATCACAATTCACAACATAGGTATTTAATATGCGCTAGCAGCTGCGGCATCGAATTCCATAATTGCGAATAAGGACTTATAATTTTCTAATATGAAACTATTGAATTGGCTGTAAGGTTTGGCAACGCGCCAGCTCTATCCATGGTGTCGCAAAGGTCAGTAGACTGCGGTGACCTCGCCTCATTTGGACGACTACATGTTCGGTAGCCTGCTCAATAATTAAATGGTTCGTTTTATACATTAGGCTGGTGCATTTTCCATGACGCTACGTCTCTGATTGGCTCATTGACGCATACAACAAAATCACCCGTGATATAGGTACTTAATTATCCGTGGCTCTACCATTCAGTGGATTTCGATTTAAATTTTAGTTTGTAGTTGACAAAAATACGTATATTGGTCTCATTATTGATAGCCGATTTTGTTGGGGACCACACAAAGAGCATGTCTGTAATAAACTAAGATCTATTATAAGCAAATTAGTTATACTTAGAAATAAACTGCCATTCTAAACCCTTCGATTGTTATATATGGCTTATGCAGATTCGGTTATCTGCTACGGATTAAGTAGCTATGGTAGAACCTATGATACTTCATCATCGCGATTTACAAACTACAATTAAAAATACTAAAAATTATTGTACCAAAATTCATTAAGAAAAAATATAAAGAAAACGATTTAGAACTTTTTAGATACCTACTGTAATGTTATGAGTGTATTTCGTAAAATCGAATTTTAAATTTTAACTGAAACAAACAACCCAGATTGCTTAATAGAAAATCAATGCCTAGTAATCTCAGAAATATTTCTTATGATAAATAAATGTGTTTTACCAAACGCCATAAATGTGTATGGAACTTGAGTGGGCAATTATCTTGTACCCTTAGTATATTTAAATAAACTTCCAGTAGATTTCCAATCAATGTACATTATCAATGTTAAATTTCTTAGATCTAAGTTAAAAAAGCGTTACATAATGGCAAGGGATGTTAGCGGAGGTCTGGGTTGACTTTTATCAACTTAGATTACCGTTGACATCTTCTGCTAACCAGATAAACCCTACGAGGTTTTCGTGGTGCGGGTTTTATGTACCTAAATTGTATTCTATTTGTTTTAAATAAATTGAAAAAGAAAAGTTGCCAAAGTAGGAGATTTTATACCGCCTCGCCTATGGTGACGATTATGTGCATCTCCCTCCTGATATTAAAGGGGGTCTACCCACTAACACAGTGGGTTACCCTCACCGCATTTTGGGGTTGGTCACGGGAATAGTTTCATACCGGCATCTGCAGCCCACCCCGCCAGTTATTAGTAGATAGTTTAACCCTGTTTCCTATTGGTCGAACACAGGCAAGCGCGGCTACAAGCACCCGTCAAACTGGGCTTTCGGGTTTCGGCGTAACAAGAACATCGTCGTCGCTGTCTAAGACGTTGCGCCCGTGTGAATCACCAATGGGAGTGCGGCAGAACCCCTGGACACCGACAAAGAGACGAGGACCGATCGCTGCTGAGGCTTCCAGTCCCGGACCGGCTGTGGTTTCTTTACCCACTCTTATAGGTTAGCCAAATTTTTGGATCCTTTTAATTTTACTTACATACATACGAGAAGCTCGGTGGCGCAGCGGCTAGCGCGTTCGGCTTGCGATCTTGCCCGCTAAGCTACTCGCAATGCCGAGTCGCTGGATGGGTGACCAAATTTAAAACATCTCGAGCTCCTTCGTGCTTCGAAGGCACGTTAAGCCGTTGGTCCCGGTTGTTGTCGTAAAATGACAGTCGAAAACGAACCAACCCGCATTGGGCCAGCGTGGTGGGTTGTAGCCCAATATCCTCACGTGATGTCGTCCACGTGGGAGGCCTTTGCCCAGCAGTGGGACGTTTATAGGCTGATGATGATGATGATGATATAGATTCACGACTATTACCCCTAAATGGTTAGTCGGAGACTTGGCAATGGGGACCGCAAAAGCAGTCCTCTGCCATAGTCCACTTTTCACCAAGTTACAACTGCACATGTGCTCAGCTTGACAGGTGGTGAGCACGTCGCCGCTCTATGATGTTGGATGTATGTGCAGTGCAGTCTTTAGTCCGTTAGTCGCCTTTTGCGACACCCAAGGGAAGAGAGGGTTTGGTAGTATTCTTTAATAAGCCGCTACACGACACGACTAGTTAGGTACTACTTAATTTGTTAAGTTTACCATCTTTGTATTCAGTCGCCGTCTTGAAGAAGTGCGCACACGTCACGTTACACATTTTGGAAACAAAACTCAGTTATGTATTTATGGTACCTATTCCACTGTGTGATTTTGTACTGGGATTTATATTAAAATTAAAAAAACGTTTTTAAAACACAAGCTTTTATTTAAATGCGCTAAAAAGAAAAAAATAAACTTTTACTATCAATTTATAACGTCGTTACACAATTTATATGATTTAAACGGTTGTCGTGAGATTAAGTAAGGACTCGTATTTAACTATACTTACTTAGATTAAAATTTTTAATTAATCACATCAAGTTATTTAATTTACTTTTTTATTTACACAAGTTAATCTCGCAACAACGTTTTATATCATATAAATTGTGTAACGACGTTATAAGTTGATAGCAAAAGTTTATTTTTTTCTATTTAGCGTATTTAAATAAAAGCTTGTTTTTTAAAAGGTTTTTTGTTTAATTTAATTTTTTACTTTTTAGTATTGGATTTAGAGTCATCTAGGACAAAAGTGCTCGACAAAACAAATTCAACGAATCTAAACTCGATGCGATTCCGCCGTTTCGTTTAGGAGTTCCTATGGCCACCTCCAGACTCCATCATCAGACCAGTTCAATGGTGCCATAACATTGAATTGTCATCGTACTTACATAAGTATACCAAATTTCAGCTCAATCGGTTGAGGAGAATTGGTATGAAATTCAGTTGCAAGATTTGTCCCACTCAAACTAACAAACAGGCAAAGTCAAATAAAAGCTTGTAATTAAAAAGAGTTAGCGTCTATTTTTACAACGGAGTAGTCTTACCTTCTTCTCATCTGATGGTTAGTGACTATAACTGCACTAACTATCAGAACACAAAAATGCTATAAGTAACAATGTTGTTATGGCGACATACATAAATAAAATGGTGGTAACTAGCCAGGCGAATAGGATAAAAGAAAAAAAATGTAATTAAAACTGTTTTGGTGCTTTGTCGACTAACCGTTAGGATACGTAATATCACTGGTCCAATAATGAGTCCTCTTGACGCTCGAGTAGGTACTCAGTGAAGTGATTCAGTGACGTTCTGTAACAGATATATCACTAATATAAATACTAAGTATCAACTCGTCACAGGCTCACAGCTAATTATGATAGAAAAGAAAATGCAGACGCAGACTGTGAAACATGTAAAACACTTTTAGCTGTTAGTTTTTGCAAGGAATTTTTAAATAAACTCTACATACAACGTTTGCTAAATAATAATGTAATAAATAAACATAGAAAAAACCCAAAGTATAAAGTTTTGCAAGTAGTGTATTGAGACGTTATACGTTAGACGTTATAGTTTATACATCTTTTGTAGTGTGGTCATTTCTATTGTAGATCGTTTCGTTTCAGCATTGTTCACATGTTGTTGCTGATGTCATTCGGAGGTTGTAGATTATCGCGCGCCGCACACCGCGGCCTCGCTCGTTTTGTTGGTACACAACGTGACATCATGTTATTCCGCGCGACATAACACCTCGAGTCACTTTTTACTTTTCGATTCAACTCAAACCGGTGTTGACCTTTCAATCGTGCGCACACGTTTTACCAGTTCAAAGATTTACTAGTTTATTATAATTTCTCGAAATATATTATTCATGAAATTCGACTACAAATCGGGCAAAACAACACATCTGTGACCATAAGTGCGCGTTTGGACGATCTATACCAATTATAGCAAGCATCGTGAGCGTGGGCGAAACATTGACCCTGTCCAAGGTTAGCTTAAAAGTGATCGAGATATTTTATTCATGCTGTCCTATTCGGTGACACATTTTTTATTTGAGTCTATTGGTAGGCTATTGGCGAACTAACATAAGGTCCGCAGTCCGTCTGATGGTAGACGCTAACTCGCGTATTATTTTACGAGCTGTCCCGGTCCCGGCGAACTTCGTACCGCCTAACAATCAATGAATGTAGTGTCAACTTTTAGTTAAAATTTATTTAGGATTTACTTACGTTTTAAAATGAATACTAACATTTTATTAAGTTCAATAGCGTATCGATAATAATAGCAATAACGTTAAACTTCCGTCAATATTTTTTTTATATTTTGATTACGTTTTCACTACTTTCATCATCTTTCAGCCTCTTTGCTGTCTTCATTTCACTCATTCAATCACCTTGTATGGAGATTTTTTTTTAATATAGATTATTATTTGTTTACTCTATAATTTCTTGTACACATAAACAAGCTAATGCTTCTATATATGCCCAGTTAATTTACTGGCTGATCATACCCATCAACTCGGAATATAACATTAGCGTAGGATTGTGGAATAATAGCAACGGAATATATTGCTGCTTGGCTGCAAAAGGTCTCATTTAATTGAGCTTACCTACATATGAAAAATATGGATTTCATATCAGTTAATACGATTTTATTTCTTAAAATGTATGTGAATAAAAGACGTAAACTTGATACCTCTACCCTTTTTTTTAATGTGCGGAAAATACTCGTGTACCTGGGGCAACTAGTGAGATATGGGGGGCTGTCCCCCGTGCATCCCACTCAACTCTTATCAGTTCGAAGGGATGTACGAGGGCATATATCCACTTAAAACACAGTAGAAGCCCTATATGTTTCGAGCGAGAGGTCACCTCCTACCACCGATAACTTAACCTTATATGTTTGCATCGAAATTGCATCGATATGCAGCGAGCACACAATTTTAATACAAATGACGCAGTATTCAAATTATGAGTAAGTACAATTGGAACGTTGCAGGTAAACCGCCTCAAGAGTCACGCCGGCCTCGCGCACCCGCCTTCACCTTCGGACAGAAACTCGAGGCCCAGGGAGGCCCCAAAGCATGCCCTGGCCCCGCTTCCTACAACACAGAAGGAATGACTGCTAAAGGTGAGGACTGAACATACGACCTTCTTGTTGATGATGATATAATAATTTGTAAAAACAAACATGTTGTTTTGAATGATTCACGAGTAACGAACAATACAAATTAGTAATAAGAAACGAAGGTGTTATTTCTATTGAATATTAATAATCTAAGAACTTTATACATACATACATACAGTCAAGACTATTATCCCCTAAGGGGTTAGTCAGAGACTAGGCTATGAGGACCGTAAAATCAGTTCTCTGCAAGACCCTAATATTAATGTGTTTTCTATTACTGTCTGTAAATGTATAGTAACAGCGCAGATATTTGGTTTTCAATTAAGTAGAAGATTTATAATGACAGTAAGTGTTTGTTACCGTAAAAGGAATCGTAATGCATAGCAATAAAGTTAAACATACCCTTTTCAATTATGTGGAAACGTATGACGTTCCCAGACTTCGGGTGAGCTTGCGTGTGTTAACGAAATTTCCTTTGGCCAAATGACGATCCAAATTGCTCGCCTACGATAGTCGCATAATTTGTCTGTCCAGTCATTCGTTTCACTAGTGGATATATAGATATACACATTTTTCTGATTGTATCAACTATTTATGTTATAACTAAAATGTTTAACGGGATTTAACTCAACTTAGGCATACCTTTTTAAGTACTCGACGTCATATGTTATGTTTTTATAAATGGATATGTTAAACTTTGATATAAAATTAACATTACTTTCCTTCAACTTTTATGTGATAACTTTAGTAATCCGAATATGACTGTTGCTCTTCGCACTTTGCTTTGAAGCAAACCAGTTATTTTTGTAAACATGATAGGGGATTACGAACATAACGAATAGAGAGATTCGTAAACATGTTCGTGTTGAATAGATTGAAAAAATTTACTGTTGAGTATTTGGCCTTAAGATAAATGTTCTAATAAATTGTTGCTGTAGAGCTATTCTGAATTGTGTTTTTGAACCTTGACAATTGTTTGAACCACACCCACATCCACAGTACGTCTAGCCGTCAGAGCGCATCAAGCTGACAGCTGCAGACGTATCACCCAATCGAGTTTACTTGACTTGCCATAATAGGATTGTGGGTAGTCGTTCCATTATATGGTCGTATGGTGGATAATTGCTAGCGTTTAGAGCATAAATTGTTCTGCAGCTATTAAGTCAGCAAATTGTCTGTTCTAGACTTTCTTGGTTTCTAACAGGCGTTGATTTATTACCTTGCGGTCTATGTCTTTAGCACGTGAAAAACATACGTGAAATGTTGCCGTTTGAATTAAATTAGCAAGATATTTTCATGCTATTCAGTGATTCATTCTGTGACACTTGAGGGAAGTGGGTCATGACTGCAGTCTTATTTGCATAGCGATGTCGCCTGCAGTGTATTATGTTTTCTTACTTACTTACCTATCGGTTTCATGTATTTTAATCCTTGCGCAGGTTTTACACCTACACTGTGGGCTCTGTTTAATTGTGGAAGTTTTTTAAGAATAACATAATATTAAATTACCATTATGCTCCAGAAGTAAGCAGTTTAACTCTACAATTACGTTATTATTTATCGCCTCTGTGGTTTAGTAGAGTTAGTTCCTGAAGTTTTATTCCCTAAGTTATAGAGCTGGTATTTCCGCCTAGTAAGCAGCATTCGTGTAATTTGAGTCGGGCACCTTAATGTAGTTGAGTACTTACATCCTTATTTGAAAAAGATCAATTTGCTTTAATTGAAATTTTGAAATGTAACCTTTGCTTCATTTGGAGGTTAACAATAGTAGTCAAGTAAGTAAGTTCTATTGAAATATCTTAAATAAGATTTACCATATAATGAGACTTAAGGTAAAGTTTGCGTCTCAACAAAAAGACTTTCTAAAGACTTATATTTTTACATTATGTTAGCAATCTCTATTTTGCCGACCTGATAATGTTACTAGAAGAAAAGTGCCTGCTTGATTAATAGTTGGTTTGACAATGCGGCGAAAACGCCTCGGAGGCCCAGTGGCAATGAGCTCGGCCCGATATTCGGAGGACCTGGGTTTAAATTCCTAGGTGAAAAGGGTTCGGGAAAAGACCCGAAAGTTGCAGCGATAACTTGATATCAATGATAAAGGTCTTTGTTTAGCAGTGGAACAGTATAATAAGCTTTTACCGACAAAGTACTAATGTGTTCACCGACTTTCTTACGAGAGAAAGTTTGTTTCTCTATTCGAACAATACGCATCTTTAAAAGGATCGAAATGAAAACTTACCTCTAAGAGACATGAAATCTTTGGAAACACTGTTATTATTGTTTTATAAGGCAAAGTAATAATTACACAAACGTTTAAAGATACCTACGCTGAATCAGAACAGGGTGGTTTCGAATGCATCTCCAATCACGTCAGCCTTGCGAGAGTTTATCTCGAGCCGGTTTGTTCATACTTGGTGTTATATAAGTTACCGACATTGGTTCAGAAACAGTATGTCTATAGATGCATTGGAAGTCTCCAAATAAGTCCGTGCGGACGAAGGTGATCGGCTGTGGTTGTGAGTCACACGTGTAGGAGACTGGACCCTGATTGCCTGAACGTTCGACGTCGCTCAGTCGCGAATCCAACTCGGTTGATATACCACAGTGCACGAGTAACGACTTGTCTCCGGATAAGTTTTGTGTTTGATTATTCCGTGTGTGGGAATTAAGTGCTTGTGTTTAGGTATCTATCAGTGGAGGTAAACCGATCTTGAAGGTGGTAGGTACAATTGAGACTGGTTTTATTTATAGGCGATAACTAGTTCTTGTCAATTAGTATATAGGTACCATTATTTTTTATTATTATTATTATTATCAATTTTATTGTTTGTGACTATACTTACTGTTGATAAGAGACATTATATAAATAACAACTAAGGCATGTAAAATTCAGGGTTCATTTTCGACCAATTATGTTTGGAATTCACAGTATTTAATGCGTATCTATAGAAAGAGAACAATATTTGATATCTTCAAAGACTAAAAAAAAATTTATGGATTTATTATAAAATGTCCTATTAGTATTATGAGGAGTAGGAATACCTACATTTAATACTATTTCATAAAACCTTTAGTAATAAAAATAAAAAAAGCAGAAGCGCCAAGGATAGAGATGGATGGAAGGGTTTGGCATGCCTTTGCTGAGCAGTGGAACCAAAAAAGGCTGCATAAAATTTTATGTCATAATTTAACATGGCATACTTTTACTTATCCTAATAATAGAACTTACGCACAATATTAATTTGGCATAACTTTTAGGCACATTTTTTTAAGCTTAACTACTATAAGCATAATAATTGTTAAGCATAATATTCTAATGCCTAAATTTGGTTACGCATAATGATATTAAGGCATAATTTTGATATGCATAATGATTATAGAGGGAAAAAGTAAGTTGGAAATTTTGTACAAACATATTGGCGGCTTAGGGGTGGCCCAAGGGCCACTCCTGCAGCACCCTTACCTACTACTACTACTACTATTACACTATTGTACCCAAGTTATATTTGATATACCTACCTACTTATTATATTTCAGATTCAAATAGCTATCAATAAAATAAAAAAAGATTAAAAGTCAAATCCTGTTAAAAACCTATCCAAATTATAGCGGATTTTAAAACTATAACCTCACCATCTGTCTTGTCTAATCTACTAGATCTTTATGCCTAATAACTATTAGACGAATAAACAATATGTCTTATAACTTTATGCAAATCAAAATTAGGGCATAAAACATTAGCCTAAACCATTTATGCTTACTGGAATAGTATGCCAAAATGCAATTATGACAAAAAAATATGCCTAACTCGTTATGCCAAATTAAATTAGGACCAAAAACATTAGTCGAAAAAAATGGGATCCCCTTCCAATAGCATAGAGCGGTGATGGGCTCACCACCTGTCACGCTGAGCACATGTGCAGTCGCTATTTGGTGAAAAGTGGACTATGGTACTTTTGATATCCTCATAGCCTAGTCTCGGACTATCCCTTCGGGGATAATAGTCGTGATTATATATGTAATTATTGATTGAAAGTATAAAAGTATGAAAAAGGTAATATCCATTACAAACACAACAAAAAAAGAATCAGTCAAATCGCTCGAGATGTTCTCGAGTTTTGCGCTTAGCAACACATTTGGCGATTATTTTTTATTTACATAGATTTACATTGCCAGTAAGATAAATATAGTCATTTTATCCTACTACACGCCAGCTCGTTTGCCTCTTTTCACATAAAAAAAATGAAAATACAATAACTTTTAACCTATTGTAGGTGCGTACGGTTCGCTACAGTTGATTGAGTCAACTATAAAGCATTGTTTGTAGAGAATGCTCCTATTAAATTAAACGATTAGCTTTGACGAGCAGCTCTCATACAAATCAAATGACGATTTATAGATAATGGTCATAGGTTATTGTTGTAGATAACAGTTAATGGCTTTGTTTGACTTCTGTATTCGGCTTGACTGACTTCATATTATAGTAGATAATGCGTCAAATATAGGAAAAGCGTATTTATTTAAACTGTAGCGTAATATCAAAATCGAAGATAAAATAAAAATTAAACACACAATTCACAGAATACAGGTTATGGTATATTTTCAGAGGACTTTCCCTTCTCTTTAAGTTAATCAAAAACTTGTACTCGCTCGGTCGTATATCTATTGATTTTACTTGACGTAAATTACAGGAGAACCCGGCACTCGTCTTCGCCACTACAACTCATATAAGAAGGCACCGCGCGGAGCCGCGCTTTCGCAAAACTGACATAAGTCTCATAATGAACTTCAAAGCAAAATCAATCATATTAATATTTAAAATTAGAACAATTCTGCTTTGAAGTTTCAGACCTAGTAATTTGATTAGAGCAATGTTTTTATTCTGCAAAATGTACAAAACCATCACGCGCTTGTGTTAAAAATTTAAATTTACTTTTTTAAGATGGGGGCGACCTGCGGAATATCAATACAAATATTTTTATGTAAGAATTATTGTTTCATGCGCAATATTAAGAAAGTTGTCAAAGAAAAATGTTTTAAGGAGTCATTAGATTTATGTATTGTTTGTTATTGTTTAAACAATTTGTTTTCAAATTTCAACAAGGCCACAACCTTGTGCAATAATCAGGCTAACTTACGTAAGTTCTTTTAATGTATTTATCTAATTCAGCGCATAGTACAAGTGACTTAAAAATACGTATCACCGCCGCCCATGGACACCCGCAAAATAAGAGGAATCGCAGACGCGTTGCCGGCCTTTAAGGGAGGAATAGGTTTAAGGAAGGAATAGAAATTGGGAGGGGGGGGGGGGAGGGGCCTCCGGTACCCTCACTGGTCGGACGAAACACAACAGCACCAAGTGCCATTATTTCACGCCGAATATTCATGAGCGGTGGTATTACGCCGGGCAAGCCGGCCAAATGCGTGCTGCAACGCAGCGTGGCTCTACAGTGTCACTCATTTAGCACCACCCAGGGATCACGTGTAGGGTCTCATGGGTAAACCTACGGACGCGAGCAACTTTGACCCCCAAATTTCGTGCAGGATCCCCTTAATTAGCGTAGTAAAGTCTAGATCCAACTAGAATTATGTTTGTACTTGAACGGTCAAGGGCGCGCGGTGGGCCCAGCCGTGTCCCTCCACGGGCGCTGGCCACCCCCTCGCGTGGCCGCGACCCCCGCTCCCTGCGACTACGAGCCCAACAAAGCGGTCAAAGTGGTCTCAGACCACGCGCCCGCCTTTTCCATCGGCCTTCGTGTCAGCCCACCGCAGCCCGCAGGGAAAACGCCAGGTGCAATGCATGTAGCGGATAGCCCCACTTTTAGCATGCATGAGTATGGCTAGACTAGACGATCTCGATCACTCGCCGCCCGCTACTATAATTGGAGGCAGTGTCAACCTTGGCGCGGAGATTGCCAATTTATCGTAGAGCTTGTTAAGGATAGCACTCATCTTGTCGTACGTCATTTCTTTTCATCAGTTGAGCAAATATGTAGTAAAGTTTGTATAGCTTGTTACCGTGTACCTAATGAGAATGAGTAGATCGGTCCGGTCTCAATTCATCGAGCATGTCCTCGCTAAGTTTCAAAATTAGCAAGTGTTGGCTACCGCATAACATTTGTATCTTGTAATGGCAGCTACATTTTCGTTTACTTATAATTGTATGGTACTTTTTGTAGACTTAAATTTTTCAGTTCACTACATTTTATTTTTGACGTCACATGATTTATTGTTGTAAATTATACCTCATCAATTTAATAGTACATATTAGTTTTGAATTCTATTTAGAATAGGAATTTGTATCGAAGCACTTTTAGACTTAGCTCGAAACTGACATAGAGCTAAAGTATAGTAAGTGTAGTACAGTAAGTGATGATTTTTCAATTTTACAGCGCCGAACGTGTACTCCATGCCTCCTGTGCTCGGCGAAGCCAAGGAAGGCAACAAGCGCGCAGCTCCAGCATTCAGTATAACCGGCCGAGCAAGGACCATAGAGTCAAAGTTGCCTATGCCTGGCCCTGGTACCTATACCACAGATAAGGCGGCAGTGGCACTGACGAAGAGGCCGCCTGCTTATACCATGGCACCGAGGAGGGAGACCAAACATCCGACCGCAGCCGTACCCGGCCCTGGAGTTTATTGCCCAGAAAAGGTAAGAAGCTCGAAATTTTAATACATTATGATAAAATAGACTAATATTTTCTAAAAACTTTGAATGCATGCTATGATAGTTGATGAGCTTAACCAAAGTCGTAACAACGTCAAGAATCAATTCAATAAGTAGGTACTTTAAAAACAAAGTCAAGAATATTTGTTTCTAAACAGTTAAACCACAGAGACATTAGAATTGAATTTTTGATAATGTTGTAATTTAAATCAGATTTTTCGAATTAATTGTGTGAAATAAAAAAATAAGATATCATTAATCTATATTGCAACACTTAAATATCTTCAAAAATTGGATAATCTCTTTATACTGATTCTTCTTTCTGATTCTATAACCTGTCATACTAATATCCATCAAAATGTCTTAACCATTGCGCACTGCATGCGAACTGGTTTACAAGGTACTAACATAAGGTGGGTAACAAACAGGTCTGCGTGAATCTCCCTTGGGCGCCCGCACACACCTTCGGCATCAGGCATTCACCATTTGCTGGTCAAGCAGTCTACTACCCCGCTCCAGAAGTCATCACTGCTATCTAACCTGTCTGTATCAAGCTTTATCATCAACCTATTAACAATATATTGCAACTACGATTCATGATCATGTAAATTTGCGAAAATGTTTATTTTTGTAAATAAATATTATTGTTCGATAAAGCTTATCAGTTTTTAAATTTCTAATGTTTGTTGCATGCTGCCTAACCAATGATATGAGATGCCATCATTTAACGGTATATGCAATTTTCTTGTAATAATCTTGAGTAGATGCTTTGTTTTTTAGATATTTCTTATTTGAATATAAGGTCCTTCTTAAATAGTACACGTTTTTTTTGAGAAAGTAATCAGTACAACTAATAAATCAACTTGCGTGCAATAAAAAATGTTTAAACGTTAATTTAATGTAAGTCTGTTTTTCTTTACATAATAAAAAACTAATAAAATTACTCCTTAACATCTGCATAACACGCTTACTCAATGAAAACACTACCTATTTCATTTGCTAATACTTCTGCTATTTGCTAATACTAGTGTTGTTTCATTTGATTAACTATAGGTAGTGAATGTCTTAATGCAAAACCCTCATAAAGTTGTAATTTGGGCTTATAAAAAAGAGAATGAATTCTCCATGACTTACTGATTGCCCCCTCCAAAGAACGTGTAATATTTAAAAAGGACCTATATATAATTATGAGTATAATAGTAGATAGGTAGTTAGTTGATTTTTTTATTGTAAGCAATAAAGCAATTAAAATTTAAAGTGATTTATATTTCAATAAAATAAAACAATTTTTGTCATTTACAGACAGATGTGATAAGTGAAAAATCACATAAGTATACGATTGCAAGCAAGATGAAGATGAAAAGGACAGAGCAACTGCCTGCTCCAAATGCCTACAGTCCAGAAAAGGCTGACAGATTCATGAGAGAAAAGTCACCCGCGTTCTCGTTTAGAACTAAAACTGAAATTCACAATGCACACTACGCACCCGCACCCAACGTATACTCACCAGAAAAGTCATTGCATTCTCTGAAAAATGGTCCAAAATACACTCTTGCAGGCAAAGGAGCGAGCGAAAAACATGAAGCTACCCCAGCACCTAACTCTTACAATCCTCAAAAAGCAGATAAGCTCCTACATGGGAGCTCTCCAGCGTATACGATGAGGTCTAAAGAAATTGTTGAAAAAATAGAGTTAACACCGGCTCCTAATGTCTATGCTCCCGAAAAATCAATCCATATGTTGAATGGTGGACCTCAGTATACCATGTCCGGAAAAGGTGTTTGTTCTAAGCTAGCAGAAACGCCAGCTCCTAATTCTTACGATCCACAAAAAGCAGACAAAGTTCTTCACGAGAGTTCTCCCGCTTACAGTTTTAGGGTTAAAGAACAAACTACAGTCAGAAGTAATTCACCGGCGCCCAATGTCTATGCTCCAGAAAAGTCTATGCATATGTTAGACGGATCTCCAAAATACACTTTATCTGGAAAAGGAAAGGATCCTAAATTTGATAACGTGCCCGCACCCAATATGTACTGTCCTGATAAAGCTGACAAGCTTATGCACGAATCATCACCTGCATATACGTTTAGACCCAAGAGTTCTTTAGATAAACCAAATGATACACCAGCACCAAACTCTTATGATCCACATTTGTTAGATGGTACTCCTAAATACAGCTTGTATGGTAAGGGCCTTGATTCAAAGCCATCTGATTTCCCCGGGCCTAATGTTTATGACCCACATTTACAGAACGGAACGCCGAAGTATACATTTGCAGGAAAAGGTCAACCAGGAAAAATATCCGATGTCCCTGCTCCTAATGCTTACAATCCACACTTACCCGATGACGCTCCAAAATATACGTTTACTGGTAGAACACCAGATGGTAAGCCAATTGATACCCCTGGTCCTTGTAATTACAACCCACATTTAAATGATAGTTCTCCAAGCTACACAATGCCAGGAAGAGCCCATAATGAGAAGATAACAGATGTACCAGCACCTAATGCTTACAACCCACACCTGCCCGACGACGCTCCAAAGTACACTTTTAGTGGTAGAACACCAGATGGTAAGCCTTTCAACACCCCTGGTCCTTGTAATTACAATCCACATTTGACTGATAGTTCTCCAAGATACACAATGCCAGGAAGAGCTCATGATGAGAAGACAACAGATGTACCCGCTCCAAATGCATACAATCCACATTTACCCGATGATGCCCCGAAATATACCATTACGGGTAGGGCGCCAGATGGCAAGACTTTCAACACCCCTGGTCCTTGTAATTACAATCCTCATTTACCTGACAGTTCTCCTAGATACACAATATCGGGTAAGGGCCATGATGGAAAGATATTTAACACTCCGGCACCCAACACCTACGACCCTCATCTATCTAATGGTACACCTAAATTTACTATATCTGGAAAAGGTCATGACTCAAAGATGTTTAATGTGCCTGCACCAAACGCTTACGATCCCCACATTCTTGACGGTACACCTAAGTATAGTATTACAGGCAAGGGCCACCCAAACAAAGTTATTGAAACTCCGGGACCTAATGCTTACTGCCCAGAAAAAGCAGACAAGGTATTGCAGGAAAGTTCTCCTGCTTATACTTTTAGCCCGAAACATCCCGACCACAAGACAGTTGATACGCCAGCACCAAATGCTTATGATCCTAGCAAATATCATTATATGATAGACGGAGTACCAAAGTATAGTTTTGGAGTGAAACCTCCAGGAGAAAAACCTTTCAATAATCCTGCGCCAAACGCATACAACCCAGATAAAGCGGATAAGGTACTGCATGAGGCATCACCGTGTTATACCTTTAGGCCGAAGATAATTAATGATAAAATAGAAGCAACACCTGGACCTAATGCTTACAATCCAGAAAAAGCTGATCGAATCCTTTTGGATAATGCACCGCGTTATTCCTTCAGAATAAAAACTAATCCTCATAAACCTGATAACGTGCCAGCGCCTAATAGCTATAATCCAGATAAAGCTGATAAAGTCTTGTTACATAGTTCCCCTCAATACACATTCAGAATCAAGACGGATACATTGAAAACGATCGAAACACCAGGTATGCATTTTATATAAATAATTAATAGACTTCGACTTTAAACTTTAGGTTCCGTTACCTGGTTTTATATTATTTTCCAGATATGTCTGTAATAAATGCTGGGTTTTATAAAAAGTACAATTTTTATTATAATCATAAACAGTAATTGAATATCTTAACTACTTTAAGTAAATTATAATAGCTAATACTTACTGTTCACATTGAAAAAGGTTACTAAAAGGTACTTAATATTACAAATGCGAAACTTGTGTTTGTTGGTCCCTTGACTTTGAAAGACAAAATTCTATCGAAAGATAAAGCTTTTGTTCAAAGACCGTTAGAGGACACGAATGTGCCGTAAGCTTTTTTTAATACTAATCTAATACAACATTATAGGGCGCACGCTCTATAGACTTACCTTACAAAATACCAAATTTGACGTGGTATTGCCCACATCATCGCCATGTATGTCGTGAGCGATGCCGCGGGCGAACGCCTCTAAAATAAAAAGCTTTTATCCTGATATCTTTAATCGGTATATTTCTTGTTTGCAGCACCAAATTCCTACAACATCCCAACACCGGTGATGACACCGCTTTACACGATCTCGGGGAGACACAAGGAGCCGATCGACGAAAGGCTGAAGGTCCCAGCACCAGGCGCGTACAATCCAGAGAAGGGATACAAGTTTATCTTGACTTATTCGCCACAGCACTCGTTCGGCGTCAAGATACAAACCGATAAATATGTTAACACACCCGGTAAGCTAAAATAAACAGCCATATTTATTCCTTTATTTTTAGTAGTTATTGTTCGTTAACTGTGTCGCGTAGCGGTGAAAGCGGTAAAAGGCGACTAACGGACTAAAGACTGCACATACTACCAATAGCATAGAGCGGCGATGGGCTCACCACCTGTCACACCGAGCACATGGGCAGTCGCTATTTGGTGAAAAATGGACTATGGTAGAATTTGCTGTCCTCATTGCCTAGTCCCAGACTAACCCTTCGGGGATAATAGTTGTGATTATATGTATCTATGTATGTTATTGTTCGTTTTCATTGTTTAATGATTGGGTTGGATGTAAAATTTGGATTATTATAAGAATCTAATTGATAAATATAGGACCAATACTGTGATTTATAACCAAAAAAAAAACATTAATATCTTAGTTCGTTCCGAGAATGATAATAATGTCTATGAGTCCATTGCAAAATTTATAAAAAATATAGATAATACGAAGTAGGTTGTTAACCTTTCAACTGATCAGTGCTTAACCCCTCAAACCCCAAGCGGTCGCATGAGACCGCACCTACAAAAACACACTTGACTTTGTACCGTGTTTTCATAGACTTACAGACTACTTTAGTATGAACAAGTTTGGTTATTTCGGTTCTGTGGTTCATCTTATGTATTGTTATCGCACAATATCGCATAGTCTATGCTCCATTCTGTCTAATTTGACGTTGACAGTTACTGTCAAAAAAGTGTCAAAAAAAATCCAAGAGTGAAGAGGCCTATTACATCTCGACCGTGATTTTTGCGTAAAATGGCCAATTTTGGCGTTATGGATCTCAGAAACAAAAATACATTAACAATTTATGACTTATTGAATAGTGTAGAATAGCTATTGGAATAGTGCGTAGCGGCCTCGCTTTTTGTAAATTTTGCTTAACTTTTTAATTAAACCCAAAATTGCAGAGAAAGATTTTCATAAAGTGCGCGAAGGCACTTTTTTGAGCTCATCGATTGAACTACTGTTCTAAACAAGTAAAATAAAAAAAATATAGTGTTATCTCTTTTATAGTCGAATAGTGCGTAGCGGCCTCGGAATTTTTAGATATCCTTGATTTTATATAGGAAAAAAATCTTATTCTAAACCAAAAAACTTCGAAAATCGCTATAAGTTAACACTAAATATCTCCTATCTACGATAATATTAATGAGCAAAACTTATACCAGAGTAATTGTCACTTCATGAGGAATAAAGATTTTATAATGAATTTATTATCCTATTTCGATAAAAACGATAAATACAACTGCAAAATTACTACAAAATGCGATACGCCGGCCGTCCGAATTCAACTTATGCTCACAGAATGGAATTTGTAATATTATGCACAAATTTATTATCCTACTTCGCTAAAAACGTTAAATACAACTGCAAAATTACTACAAAATGCGAAAATGGGCATTTTACGCAAAAATCACATTCGAGATGTAATAGGCCTCTTAACGAATAGAATTTCTATTAAGTCTAGTGGTGGCGCGTTCTAACTGTTGAATCTCCTATGTTGAACTACAAGTTTTATATGATTTGATATGCTTTTTTCCAGCGCCCAATACGTACCGCATCCCGTCGGTGCTGGACACGCCGGTGTACACGATGTCGGGGCGCCACAAGCTGCCGGTGGACGACCGCGCCAAGGTACCGGCGCCTGGCACCTACTCTCCAGAAAAGGTAAAATATTTTTGGTAAACGATAATTTTGGTTGCATAATAGGCTTGTGTACACTAAGAATAAATCGGGTGGATTGGCGTTTCTAATGATCAATTATCATTTATAAAAACAAAATATCTAAAATATTCATTATAAAAAGTAAAGAAAAAATCGACAGTAATATGCATTTTGTCATATGACATTAAACGGAAATCAAAAGCAAGTGACGTCACGCCAACGTGCCAAATGTCATTTTATTGTTATGACATTTCCATAGAACAAGCCTCGAACGAACCGGATGTTTGGCACGGCGTGACGTAATTTACTCAACATGGCGTTAAGCGTTTTTGCGGTAAATTTAAATCGGAATATAAAAACGCAAAATGAATATTGTAAATGATCGATTTTTTTAAAAATAATGTATATTTAGGATACAATAGGAGAACATGTATCGTTTTAATATGATTTTGAAATTTAGTCAACTAGCATATTATCGTCGTTGATACTACAACTAACAGTGGAACTACAAAAACAACAAAGTTGAGATTTCGCACGTAGTATTTTATTTATTTATTTATTCAGCATACAATGTAAACTTACAGCTAAACCAAAACATTCACATTGGGCAATTTACCTATACAAAAAAACAATTTCCAATTGCAACTAATAGGGTCAGCATGGATGTCGGTGTCTTGGACACATTGCAAGAAACGGTTAATAAGAGCTATAGACCTAGGAGTGGGCGCATTACGAGCATGCCGCGTGCGCAAAGCAGAAGGTAGTGCTAACAGGTCGTGCCGACGACGTAGACCAACACGCACATAATTCTGCGGAACGTAGTAGCCAATAGAATTTAGCACTGTGGGGTTGTCCACCTTATTTCGTAGCAAAAAACAATAATGCATTGCTAGCAAGAGTTTACGCCTGACTTCTAAAGTTACAAGGCCTACCATGCCTGTTACAAATAATGACGGGGAAAGGAAGGGTTAGTAACCAAAGGATCTTTTATAAAGGTACCTAGCAAACTTTCTCTGTACTCTTTTAACCATGAGAGTATACTTCTTGGTTCTAGGATCCCAGATAATTGCACCAAATTCCAGCACACTGCGAACGTACCTATGCATTATAAAGCATTACAGCGACGCCCAAATTACAAAACTGAGCAGCAAATCTACAAATAAACCCAAGGATCTTGTTTGCTTTCTTACAAATGGTCTCGATATGCTCTCGGAAGCTAAGCTGACTGTCCATTATAACACCAAGATCTCGAATTGTGTCAACTTTCTCTAACATTTTTATCCAAAGTATACTCATAAGTAATAGATGTCGGAGACCTAGAATAGGTGACCGTTTTACATTTTGAGACATTAAAGTTCAAATTGTTCGTCATCACCCATTGCAAAACTGCATCAATATCACGCTGGAAGTCTATACAGTCTGAGATGTTACCTACTCTGTGAAATAACTTCATGTCATCAGGAAACATTAAACATTTAACAGTGCTCAGCACGGTCGGAAGATCGTTAATCATTATTGTGAACAGGGTAGGCCCCAAAATCGACCCTTGACTAACACCAGACCTCGTGTAGTAGTCATCCGAAACGTAACTGCCCAATTTGACATATTGCCTACGGTTTCGTAAATAGTCCGCAAGAAATTTAAGAAGCCTGGGAGAGAAACCAATACAAGTAAGCTTAGTGAGAAGAACATCGTTATCAACCACGTCGAACGCTTTCCTTAGGTCGAAATAGGCAGCGTAAACTTGGTAGCCCATGTCCATCTGAGTCGTGACGTAGTCCACACAATCTGATTCGTAATAGTGGAGCGGGCCTCACGAAATCCATGTTGCGAGTCATCAATAAGATGGCTAGTTTGGTACGTAATGCTTATAGTAATGATGGTTTCGAAAACATTTGCAAAGGTACATAGCACGGCAATAGGCCTCTGACAAGTTACGTCTGCTGAAGAGCCACTCTTAGGGACCGGAGTTACACTTGTTACTTTCCATTTAGTGGGTATACGCAACTTTGCAAGCACAAATTGTAGTATGAGTCTGCCTATCGCTATCAAGAACTTAGAACCCACAAAATTTCAATTTAGATTTCTTTTGTAGATCCGCGGTATTCACTCTTTGTTGGTCCGCGATATTACAGTATTAACGACGATACAATATCACACTTAATTTGCGACTGTGACTCTATGGCTAGGAACTTAATATGGAACATGGAAGCGTAGGAGACTTATGGCCTATTATGGCAGAGCGTACGGATTCATTGCTTGGTATCGATTCGTATAGATCGGAGTTTGCCGATCTAGTTTTAATTCCATTTAAATCGATACAAAGCAATTAATCATACTTAATTAAATTTCACACAAAACATTGACAGAAATCAGTAAGTACAAAAGTTGTGAATAAGTAGACTCATTTAAATGTCCCTTCTACCGTTTTTACAAAAATAGCATGGCCGTCTGATTAAATGGCGATGAATATTAGTATAATTCAATAAATCAGTATTTTTCAGCCTGCAACCTGCATGCACAGTAAATCACAATTAATAGACTCTGCAGTTTAGGTACGTTCGGCCGGCGCGCCTCCCAGGCAGGCCGCTTATGCGTATGGCAGTAAAGGTTGCCGCGAGCCATAGCACCGAACACCGAGCGCCGAGTCGCATAACTCGTAATCCCTGCGCGCGCGCGCGTAAACCCTACGCTCTGTGACGTCATAACGTCAAATCGATATCGAGTCAGCGTTACTTAACGGAATATCAACGCTCGGGTTTCACGATAAGTTTCAATTTTGCGTGAAAGTCGTTAGAGAGTGAACCTCCTGTACGTAGTACTATTAGTTATTCTCTTAGATTAAAACAAAAAGGGAAGATACGGCATGCTCCTACTTGTAGTCATTCAAAATATAGTCCTACTCAACTACTTAAGCAAACACTCACACACGCACACCTATAAAGTGTAAATCGAGCGAGCGAGACAAAGCGGTAAGTTTCAACATCAGCGCGAGGGAGTCAGCGAGTAGTGCGTTGACGTCTCGGTCGTTCGCAACAGACGAGTACGTACGACCGATTCCGACGCCACTGCGGAGTAGCGTCTTTCTCTTTTTCACACAGTAGAATATCCGCAATAGTGCGATGTAGCCTGTTCGCTCGGCAAATTGTGACTGAAGTGAAATTGTGCCTTTAGGCCTAAATTTGGCGGCTCACTCACGAGACGCTGATGCCGTATCTTCCCTTTTTGTTTTAATCTAAGGTTATTCTGTGTTATTAGGCTAAGCTTATGTTGAGACGTAGGCGACGCAGTTCCGCGCAGCGCAGAGCAGAGGGCCTACTCTCTTTCTCCGAAACGGAATTTCGGCCGATTTTCGTTTGCTATTTACAGTGGTTTCGGTGTTACAAGCGTTAATAGACAGCCGTAATAGCTAATCTTTGGAAAGATCGTAATATGGTACCAAGTATTAATAAATTATGTTTTTGTTTACAGGTGCAACTAAATAAAACACCGCAGATAACGTTTGGAATAAAACATTCGCCACTGCTGGGACAACTTAAAGTCATTCAGCCGGTACACTCTACGCAAAATGAAGTAACTCAGAAGCAGACAGTCAAAAATGTGTCGCAAACGACTCAAAAACAAACTACTCAAGTGTACCAAGACAACGAAGTGATCAGACAAATTAACGATGAAGAAAACGATATAAACCGACAAATGATAAGAAACGAATCGAACTATTTGGATTCCGTCCACGACACACGATCTAAAGTCACTCAGTTAAGAGCAGATAGTGAAGTTAGGAGTTCTACTGTGACTCCAGAACCTGTCCAAGAAGTTCTCACTCAAGAATTGGTCTGGGTTCCGGAGCAGCCCATCCGTCGCGGTTCCTACACCATTGATAAATCCGACGGCTTCACGGAACAGTATCATAGCAACGAGGTCGTGCCAGTGGAGAATGGATTAAAAAGTGTTCAAATGAGCGGGGAACGGGGAGCTTCTTGTACAGAAGAGAGCGCCAGTAAAGTAATCAAAAGAGACGGTTACGAACAAAGTGTTCATAAGAATATAAAAAATGCCAGTGCTCATGAAAAATCTCAAGCGGCGTCAGAAGAAGTTCGTTCCGGTACTGAGGTAGTACATCTTCCTAATGGTGGTCTAGCTAAAACTACTACTACAACTACTGTAAGGAAAGTGGGCACTGCAGCTAAAACTGCGAATGCAACCACTATTGTGACTCGCACTGCCAGTGCGGTAACGTCACGCGACATTGGTGTCAAGTAAATTG
Source organism: Scoparia ambigualis (assembly GCA_963921215.1). Classification (NCBI taxonomy): domain Eukaryota; kingdom Metazoa; phylum Arthropoda; class Insecta; order Lepidoptera; family Crambidae; genus Scoparia; species Scoparia ambigualis. The sequence goes on along the minus strand of OY992510.1, from coordinate 20,705,843 downwards.
ACACTAATGCATCTATGCAGTACACCGTAGGAAGTTCCAATTGATTAATATAATGTAGGTAAGAAGTACTACTATTTCTACTCATACATCAAGCTTCTGAATAAGTTAACATACCATTCTGCAGCTTCATTCGAACGAATAGATCTAATATTGAATGTAAGCACTGTAAGCAAGTAACTATTTACAATGTTTATTTTTTATTTTACTATGATTAAGCTTTGTCTTTTGAATCTCAATTTGAAAAAAAAACGTCCTATTGCCATGTTATTTATTTTACTTTTGTGACTATTTGACATTTTATTTTAATGCCTCTATTAACGTTACTAATGTTGTTACTCACTAGAAAAAAATAATAAAGTTTTATTTTTAAAAAGGTTTTTTTTATTTGTACCTCTAGTCGGAATGCTTTATTTTTATGAAATATGCTCGGCCAAATAATTCGTCAACCATTGCATTGCATTTGTTAGTCCTTTACCTCAAATGCTTAAATTCCTTGTAGAGATTCACCAAATCGCATTTCAGCTCGAATGAACTAAATTTCAATAGAATCTTTTACTTGAAGCAATTGCAAACGCGTGGCTTTTTACATTAGTATAATTAATTTGTAGCATTTCATTTTTCGTGTAGTATCTTACCCTAGACGCATTTCGTCGCGATCGATGTTTGTTTGGGACTCTACTATTAAATTTGACGCGTTAATTGATGTACGCACTAAAACTCTGTAACATTTTTTTAAAACGTGTTTTGTACCTGTACGAGTAGTTTCATGTCTTGAGTGCTATCAAACTCATCCTACTAATATTATAAACGCGAAAGTTTGTAAGTATGGAAGGATGTTTGTTACTCTTTCACGTAAAACTACTGAATGGATTTGGATGAAATTGGCATACAGATAGTTTATAACCTGGATTAACACATAGGATACTTTTTATCCCGATATTCCCACGGGACCGGAATCCACGCGGGTGAAACCGCGAGCGGCCGCTAGTATCATAATATATATTTTTTGACTCCTTAATATTTTTTATTTTTTCCTGTTCGTATTAATAAGTTGCAGCTGGTTTTCAATTTTGTTTTATGTTTAAGGAATAATAAAGCAGATTTGTGTTAGTTCAAGGAAATAATTACTTCGCCGCTGACTCTGTCGTTGATGTGATACTGCAGGGAATGGAACTTTTCATTCCAAACTCTGTGGTTCCCATTGGCGGCAAGTCCCAACCATGGTTTGGTCGTTGCTGCAAAATGGCGTCTCGCCAAAAGCGACAGCATTACCAAGCCTGGGCTAATGCGGTGTCATCAAAGTATCCAAACACCAGTGCGCTCAGAAAGAAGTACAACTTTGCCGCCAGATCCTTTAAGAAGGACATTGCCAAGGCGAAGTCATCATTCATAGGTAGAATTGGCGAGAGGCTAGTGCGTCTTCCTTCGGGGACGCGTGCGTTCTGGTCTCTCGCCAAAGCTATCTTAGGGAATTTTTGTCAGCCGTCCCTACCACCATTGCACAAGACCGATGACTGCCTGGCCTATACTGCAAAGGAGAAAGCCGATCTCTTGGGCTCTCTTTTCGCATCAAACTCGACCTTGGACGATGGGGAAAACTCTCCACCAACCATAACGCATTGCGCTTGTACAATGCCAAACGTTCAGTTCCTGCAAAGGTCAGTTCGTAAGGCTCTTTTTTCCCTTGATATCCATAAGGCGAGTGGGCCTGATGCAGTACCACCCATTGTGCTTCGGACGTGTGCTCCTGAATTGGCACCAGTTCTAACGCGCCTTTTCCAGCTCTCTTACACCACTGGCGTCGTCCCGAGCTCTTGGAAGACAACCCTTGTCCACCCGATTCCAAAAAAAGGCGATCGCTCAGATCCGTCTAACTACAGGCCAATAGCTATTACCTCTTTACTCTCAAAAGTAATGGAGTCCATTATAAACCGCCAGCTCTTAAGGTACCTAGAAGAGAACCAGCTACTAAGTGATCGCCAGTATGGTTTTCGTCGCGGTCGATCGGCTGGTGATCTTTTAGTGTACCTTACTCACCGATGGGCGGAGGCAGTCGAGAGTAAAGGGGAGGCACTGGCATTTAGCTTGGACGTAGCGAAAGCTTTTGACAGGGTTTGGCACAGGGCTCTTTTCTCTAAACTTCCATCATACGGGCTTCCTGAGAAATTGTGTTCATGGGTTGCCAGCTTTCTTACTGGGCGTAGCATCAGAGTCGCAGTCGACGGTTCGTGCTCCGACATGAAGCCCGTGAATGCTGGAGTCCCGCAGGGGTGTGTGTTGTCCCCTACTTTGTTTCTTCTGCATATCAATGACATGCTGCATAACAACAGCATTCATTGCTATGCGCATTCAACGCAGAGCTGCTCGAAATGTCGGCGACGTGGTTATTTCAGGTCGGCTCGATCCACTGGCTCTTCGGAGAGACGTTGCGTCTCTCTGTATATTGTACCGTATATATCATGGGGAGTGTTCTGAGGAATTGTTCGGCTTGATCCCTGCCGCTAATTTCCTTCACCGCACTACACGCAATCGACTGTCATTCCATCCACATCACCTTGATGGATGGCGGTCTACTACTGTGCGTTTTTTAAGAAATTTCTTGCCTCGAACTACAGTGTTGTGGAACCAGCTCTCGGCGGCGGTATTTCCGGACCGTTACGACTTAGGGATCTTCAAGAAACGAGCCTATTCCTTCCTTAAAGACCGGCAACGCGCCTGCGATTCCTCCTGGTTTTGCGGGTGTCCATGGGCGGCGGTGATTACTTTCCATCAGGTGACCCGCTTGCTCGTTTGTCTGTCAAGGATCGTAACCGCCGGCGGTCGGAAAACAATTGATTTTCAATTGTGTCTGGTTTTGCGGTAGCAAATTTGTGCCTTTTATTTATTACTTTTTTTGCTCCCTAACGCCATATTTTCATACCAGAACATTGAGTTATATCCGATAGAGAACCTATCTCTAGCAAACTTTTTGTTCCTATATCGCTTAGAAAGTGTAGTATCATTTCATTGGGATTATCTATTCATAATCCCAATGAAATTCCGTGTAACGTTTCACTAGAACATGGTAGGTTGTAGGTACATCCTAAATACAGACAGATATACATCACCCTAAAATGTTGTTGTAGAGATAAAGTGCTATTAAAAATATTGGCGAACTGTGGCATCACGATGATATGCTATTAAAAAAATAAGCGTAAAAGGTACATTGCGACTAAAGATATTGTCTAATGCTGAAATGGACGATTAGGATACAAAGCGAAAAATCATCACACGATCGAGGTGAAATGCGACAAAAACTAATATCGACTAAAAAAAATTACGATTGAAACACAACACGATGGTTAAATGCACGATCGTCGAGGTGAAATGCGACTAAAACTTATAGCGACTAAAAAGTAAACGATCCAGAGACAACGCGATACGTTCGAGGTGAAATGCGATGCGGTGAATCGCCACAAGGAAATGATGCTTTTCAGGTAAACGACTAACAAATGGTTCGACCGAATTATTCGCATACCTTACCGACATTTTTCATTCATGTCAACCTCACAACCATAGATTTAGTATAGTTAGATTAACTTTACTAAATCTATGCTCACAACGGCCTCACACTATTTTGGGCAAACAAACTGACAGAAGTTTGTTGACCGATCGTAGAAACAATTTAAGCATTTGATGAAACATTTAATGCTGTCGAATTTTATGATATTATTAGTAAGTAGGTACCTAGGTAACTAATTAATACATAAAACTAAAAATAGTATTACATATTATTGGTACTGTTATTGTTTTTATTTTAATTTTAACTTCCTAACAACGGTACCAAAATAAAAAAAATGTAGGTAAAATTGTTTAACTACATCTACGAGGAAAATATTATGTCATTCGTTACGTTGACCCATATAAACAATTGATATATCTGTAAATGGTGACTGCACCAAAGCATAGCTTGGTTAATAAATAAATACTATGTACTGCAGGTACTTGTGGTAGTGTAGGTAATAGCTTAAAGTGTTCCACTGCAGGCCAAAGGCTTCCATCATTGAAATCAGGACATCGCTACAATGATGGGGTTTATGACTTAATCACCACTTATGCCAAAAGCGGGTAGTGAACCCAGAACTAACTCACAAAACACAAAATCTCCAGATATCGGACCGAGCACTCTGCCACCGAGACGTCTTCAAGCAGGTTTTTCATTGTTGTTCAATTATGACTACTACCTCGGTGTGAGTCCCACTTTAAGTGGATTTTATCCCTCCGTCGCTGCATAGCATAAAAGCAAAACATGATGTTTGCAAAATATATTAGCAAAACACCATTTTCGCAAAATATCATAATCTCAAATCAATGCATTCTTACAATACAATATCATATTCTTGAAACATCATATTAACAAAATAACATATTAGCAGGATCATTTAAAGTACTTACAATGAATGTACAATGTTTAAGTAAATATTTTTCAAGAAATATAACGATTCAGCGCGGGGGACATTTTGCAAAAAGGACATTACCGTCCGAATCGAAATATAACAATCAGATACTTAGCATGTGTTACATACGGTTATTATAATAACCGTTTATTGATATCAAAGTCAAAATTATTCTTGTAATTAATTATTACAGTCATCGGTATACGTCAGAAATATATGTATACATATTTTTTTATTCTACAAAGGGCAAGCGCTTCGCCTTCATCTCACCTGATGGTAAGTGACGAGAAGGCCGAAGGTGGAAGTGCGCTTCACCCGGAATCCTGACCAGTGTTGGTTCTACAGTTTTAGTATATTAAATCAAATCAAAATATGTATGATTTTTCTTGTTGTATACGAAGTTCTTAAAATAAAATTATGAAACAAACAAGAACCCTGCAAGGGCACTGCTATTTAGAGTTACATTAGTTACGTACAAAATAAAAAAATATAATAGTTTACATTTCTAAGGAGACATAAAATACTTAATTCTATTTAATAAACTAATATCTTAATAATATTCTAAATCAATGATTATAAAAATAAAAATAAAAACTTGGGTGTACCTACATGCATCTATTAAACATTCTGTATTAAAAAAACTCCTGCAACCGATCTAGAATCTTAGTTAAAAGTTTTGAATTGTATCCAGATTGTGCATATTAATGTCGACGTATCATTGTATTATAATGTACATGTGGATAGCTTAAACCATGCATGACCACTGCAGAACTGGCAATTGGTATATCTAACTTAGGTACTTAACACAAAATTGCTGCTTACATTTTTGTTATAGCGGCGTTAAGCCCCCTCTTCACATTAGGCAGGCGCATCACAGACGTCATCTGCGGATGCGTCTGCCGACGTGTAGGAGGGTGATTTGCGCGTCTGTGGTAGGTATACAGAGTCTGCAGAGTCTTCAGACGTTAATACCTACCACAGACGCGCAAATCACCCCCCTACACGTCGGCAGACGCATCCGCAGATAACGTCTGCGGATGCGTCTGCCTATGTGAAGAGGGGGCTTTAGACTTACGTTAGTAGTAACTAGCTCGGAATCGAACCCGGGTGTGAGACCGGTGACTTTATTTAATCTGTGCCGGTGATCGTACCACTGGACTATTACAGACAAAGTTAAGTTTAAAATTCAATTTTATTGGCGAAGACAGCAACAGGAAACTTAAATAAAGTGTGTTTGTCAACCTTTTGTATGTTCTGTATATATATTTCAAAGAATTTCTGATCGGTAAACCAGCTTTTCTTAGAATATGTCATAGTTCTCAGTTTTGATGACGTTTGATTTGTTGTGTTGTGAACGGCTATTGTGGTTTAATTGTAAGTTATTTTGTCTTTCTGTACTTTTACCTCTATTAATATCCTCACACTTTGGAGCTGTCAAAACAAATTTACTCATTTCCATATTGCGAACTTTACTACCTGTGTGAAAAGCTCCGTATTAAGTACCACTAGTTCTTATCTAAGTTTTTGGTGGTCGCCATCACGCAATTCTACAATAACGGATAGAAAAATATCAGATTACTAAGTAATTACATTTGACCTCAGCCTTTTCAAGGTTTCCAGGTTGTTGTATAAACAATTTTTTACCTTTGAAATGATTTATTTCACATTTCAAGAAATTTAGAGGAGTACGTGACATAAACAATTTAAGATTTTAATCATAATTTTGTTGGTTAAGTTAAAATTAAACGAACAGTAGTGGAGGCCGAACATCAGGCTGACCAGTAGAAAACCGTTCTGGTTTGAGTCCCTGGAGGTAGGTAGGTAGTTAAGTTAGCTAGATTAGTTGTTAAGATAGAACTACATAATATTTAACTGTTTTTTATACATATTTTTTGGCGTCAATAAGTAGATACCACGTAGATACCGGTAAAAGTTTAGGTACTTATATTGAATAAATCATTTGACTTTGACTACGTTTAATCCTCGTATCCCTTAAATTAAGTGGAGGTTTGGTACTAGGGATAGGTACAGGGAGAGATCTAGTCCCTTTCCCGGGGAAAAGACCTTTTTTTTTAGGGAATCCACTTTACGGATACCCTACCTCCAGAAGGGAGGCAAGGTTATGTGGGGCTCGATCCGTCCCCATTTTCACACTGAAAGCGTAATAATCAATCACTGATGAGAGGGAAAGAAGTTTACCACTGGAGAATAGCAAATTCGAGTAAAGTGGAGGCCGCGGAACTTGTCCACTAGGGAATTGAACCACGGGATCCCGGGGAAAAGACCTGATTAAGGGGGAAGGGACGGCTTTCACATAACAGTGCTGCCCTCTGGTTGACCATACGGCTGATTTCCTGAGTAAAACAAAAGGTTATTATGATTAACCTTAACCACCCCGAGCGCTGCATTTATCCGAAATTAAAATAAAAAACTTTCATGTTTATATATGTATTAGCTTTATAAAGCTAAAACATTATCTTTGTGCTATAATTATAAATTTATTTTAATTACCTACATGTGTAAAATAACATTGATATATTTCCTCTAAATTTACAACCGAAAATGTCCCTTACATAATAGGTACTTGTTGTAAAACTTGTAATTTAAAGCAAAAATAAGATAGATTACGAATTAGCGATTATTATGGTTCACTCACTCGTCCGTAAGATAACACAAACATCGCTTAGCTGTTAGAGAAACTATAGGTGACTTTAAAATTCAGTCAGTTATTTTAAAGCAACTTTGGCAATCTGTGCCAGAACCTATTAGGCAATTTTTTATGACATTCTAATAGGTAACAATTTTTATATTTGTTAACAACGGACTTACTTTAGTTACAATAGCAGTGGTTGTTTTGTCATAGGTATTGTGCTAATCAGTTGTCTCCGTTTTACATTTTTTAAAGATAATTTTATCAACGTCACGTCGAGTGCATTCCCGATAGAAGACAAAGCGAGGCACATTGGCAACATCCTGTGTTGTTGTTTGCTATCGGGTCGCCCCTGACTCCTAACACGTAATAATGCCCGTTGCAAACGGCAAAGGATATTTTTACCAGGACTTGTCATAATTTCGATGTAAAAAAAACAAAGCAAAAAGGAGGACCTCGATGTTGCAGAGGTTTGCCTTCTAGCATGTTAAATAACTTTCAAAATATATTTATCTAAGTAGGTAAGTATATCTATTTATTTTATTGAATCTGATATTTTTACTCATTTCGGTTCCTATATTATTATAATAAACATAGAAAAAAAGTTTATCTATGTATTTGGAAGGTGGTTAATGTTCTCAATTATATATTATAATTTATAATAATATATTTTAGACCGCTAATAAAGTAATAGTTATTTAAGTTAAATAATTCAGTCATTCACTTCATACCTACTACGCCGAAAATGCCACAAAATATACACTAAAAATTAGTGTTTTTCGTGAGCCCGTTTATTATGATGTTTTATTAATACAAGTGCGTAGGCAAAGTCCAGTTCACTGCCTTTTTATCCTTTGAAGCTTCCTGTTTCGCCACCAATTTATCGCATCCGCCCGCACCACCGATTATAGGAACACATGTACACTTGATAATTAAAAATATTAAAGTGTTGAAAACAAAAACAACAAAATAATAAACGTATCCAGAAGTACCTAGTCGAAATAATCCATATTACCGTTTATTATTATTATTATTGGTACAGTGTTTCTCGTATAGAAGTACCTTTGCACCACATACTGATTTACTGAATGTAGGTACAAGGTGAATAGAAATGAGTTCTGTTTATTCAGTATATTTTATTGATATTACATTAATAATATTATGCATTGACTTATTTTATATTATTAGCATCAGCATTGTAGCATAGGTATTTACAGCATCGTAGCATATTATAGCGTTCGGTTTTCGATGTTGCCAGCTAACCAACTATCGCAATGCCTTGTCACTGGATGGGTGAACAAAAATAACATCTTGAGCTTCTCCGTGCTTCGGGATCGGGAGGGCACGCAAAGCGGTTTGTCCCTGTTGTTGTCGTAAGATGGCAGTCGTTGTAATTTAAAACCCAATAACCCGCATTGGGCCAGCGTGGTGGGTTATGGCCTAATCTCCCCATATGGTTCATGTGAGAATGTCTATGCCCAGCAGAGGGACGATAGGCTGATGATAATGATGAAATAGTTTTGGCCCAACAATATAGTAGGTATCGTTGCTATATTCTCCGGAGCTATCGAGTGAAGTATCGAAAGCGGAAAACGAGAACCCTAGGGTGCCTCTGAAAGCTATGACCTCGGTTCGGGCGAACGTTGTCGTATAATGCGTATTTCTAAAAATAAGATTTTTAAATACAAATTGTATGCAAATTTTGTAGCGACCGAATTATAATTTTGTAAAATGGGGTTTGAACCTTTGGACAATGCGGGTCAGACGCCTGTTTATTGTCTCGAGTACATCCGACTCGTACAATAATCTTATTATTCTTCGCAGTGCTGTTAAGACAAGACAAATATAAGTAGCACCATGACACTGTCCCTTCTTTACGCATGCTAATGTGTGCTGAAATTATGCAAAAATAAACAAAAGACTTAACGTGGACGTCACAATAGTTACTATCGTCGAGGTAGATGACCTTACACCGACTTTATTTTCACAAAAAGGCGAATAGGCAATCAAGCTCAGGGCGGACGATCCCGATTGACGCAATGTCACCCTCGCCCCATGATGCCCACCCCGCAATTAACCAAATTAATGTTTGTTCCGATAAGCGTGTGTGCAGCTGTACACTACACAGTTAATCAGACACAATGTACTTAATAATTGAAATGTCCTCCAGATAGACAAAACCAACATGTATATGTGATGTTTGACGAGACTGCTGTTGGACTTGTTACTATTAAACACAATTGTTGCAACGAAGTACCTACATAGTTTAGAAAATATGAAACTTTTAAAGAGACGTTACACTGTAACGTCTCTTTAAAAGTTTTGTTAATGAAGATTACGGATGAGGGACACATTTGGAACCACTTAACTCTTAAATTAGGCAGTATTGTATTCATAAAAAGTATTTGCCAGAATCATATAGTGATCTAACCTTAGATCTAACTTAATTAGCGATAGAGGTTGGAAAACAGCTTAAACACAAGCCTCCCACAGACTACTTCAATAAAATTGGGCTATGTAACATTTGAAGTACTTACCTACGAGTATTAAGTGAAATACATAAAACTTCTTTTTCACTCCTCTTGCTCAAAAAGACCGTCATTTTAGCGTTCTAGAGCGAGGCTAAAATAGCTTTTTTTGCCCTAGGGGAAAAAGTAATTTTTTTTTTAAATTTTTGTCTCTCACATGACAATGAGCCTACAAAAACGAAAAAGTATTTAGTCATAAGTAGAATAATCATGAATAAAGACTCGACTTATTACTGTTTACTTAGATCAACAACTTTTTTGATATAGGTATTAATTATTAAAGTTTATAAGGTTTTTAAGGTTTATAAGGTTAGTCTATGCTGTTGGATGTATGTGTTGTCTTTAGTCCATTAGTCGCCTTTTACGACATCGAAGAAAAGTGAGAGGTTGGTAATATTATTTTGATGAGCCCATCGTCGCTCTATGCTATTGGATGTATGTGCAGTCTTTAGTCCGTTAGTCGCCTTTTACAACACCGAAGGGAAGAGCGGGGTTGGTAGTATTATTTTGATGACCCCATCGCCGCTCTATGCTGTTGGATGTATGTGCAGTCATTAGTCCATTAGTCGCCTTTTACGACATCGAAGAAAAGTGAGAGGTTGGTAATATTATTTTGATGAGCCCATCGTCGCTCTATGCTGTTGGACGTATGTGCAGTCTTTAGTCCGTTAGTCGCCTTTTACGACACCCAAGAGAAGAAAGGGGTTGGTAGTATTATTTTGATAAGCCTATCGCCACTCTATGCTGTAGGATGTATGTGCAGTCTTTAGTCCGTTAGTCGCCTTTTTTCGACACCCAAGGGAAGAGATGGAAATACTGCACATACTATCCAACAGCATAGAGCGGCGATGGGCTTATCAAAATAATACTAGCAACCCCTCTCTTCCCTAGGGTGTCGTAAAAGCAACTAACGGGTTATTTATTAATAAATTAAACCAATTCATATTGTATTGGATTGTTTTATTTTCTCGCATTCGTAGTGAAAAGCAGGGTGTAACACACGGGGCTAAAAACCCATTAAAACTCGGTTTCTATTTACTCCCTCGCTAAAGCTCGGGAGTAAAACTACCTCGTATATAATGGGTCATTTTAGCCCCTTGTATAACAATCTACTAATTCACTACTCTTGCTCCAAAAGAACGTCATTAAAGAGTTCTAGAGCAGGGCTAAAATAGGTTTTCTTGCCCTAGGGGATAAAGTAATTTTTTTTAAATTTTTCTCTGTCACATGACAATGAGCCTACAAAAACGTAAAAGTATTTAGTCTTAAGTAGAAAAATCATGAATAAAGACTCGACTTATTACTGTTTACTTAGATCAACAACTTTTTTGAGATAGTTACTATTAAAATTTATGGTAAAATTAGTAATTATTTGAATCTATGGACAACACAGACCACGCCCACACAGTCCACGCTTCAGCAGGAAACAACTGCACAGTCTGCACATGTGCTTAGGTGGTGAGCCTTTAGCCCGTTAGTCGTTTTTACGACACCCAAGGGAATCACTATTCCTTTGAGAGTATTTTGATGAGACCATCGCCGCTCTATGCAGTTGGATGTATGTGCAGTCATTAGTCCATTAGTCGCCTTTTACGACACCGAAGAGAAGAGAGGGGTTGATAGTATTATTTTTGATGAGCCTATCGTCGCTCTATGCTGTTGGATGTACGTGCAGTCTTTAGTCCGTTACTCCCCTTTTACGACATCGAAGAAAAGTGAGGGGTTGGTAATATTATTTCGATGAGCCCATCGCCGCTCTATGCTGTAGGATGTATGTGCAGTCTTTAGTCCGTTAGTCGCTTTTTAGGAAACCCAAGGGAAGAGATGGAAAGACTGCACATACTATCCAACAGCATAGAGCGGCGATGGGCACATCAAAATAATACTACCAACCCTTCTCTTCCCTTGGGTGTCGTTAAAGCAACTAACGGGTTAATTTTTAATAAAATAAACCAATTCATATTGTATTGGATTGTTTTATTTTCTCGCATTCGTAGTGAAAAACTTAGTGTAACACACGGCGCTAAAAACCCATTAAAACTTGGTTTATATTTACTCCCTCGCTAAAGCTCCGGAGTAAAACTACCTCGTATATAATGGGTCATTTTAGCCCCTTGTATAACAATCTACTATTTCACTCCTCTTGCTCAAAAAGACCGATTGTAGCGTTCTAGAGCGAGGCTAAAATAGCTTTTCTTGCCCTAGGGGAAAAAATATTTTTTTTTTTAAATTTTTGTCTGTCACGTGACAATGAGCCTACAAAAACGAAAAAGTATTTAGTCATAAGTAGAATAATCAAGAATAAAGACTCGACTTATTACTGTTTACATAGATCAACTTTTTTGAGATAGTTATTATTAAAATTTTTGGTAAAATTAGTAATCCTTTAAATCTATGGACAACACAGACCACGCCCACACAGTCCACGGTTCAGCAAGAAACAACTGCACAGTCTGCATATGTGCTTAGGTGGTGAGCCTTTAGCCCGTTAGTCGCTTTTACGACACGATACTATATTTTCTTGTTTTTTCTTTATTTCATAATTTTTTAAAGTATGGTCCGTATTCCAAAAACATTAAAGTGCTAATAATTTATAGAAGTTACCAAATTTTAAAGACATGTGAACTAATCTTATTAGTTTCCAACGCGTTACTACGTCTTTCCAATTTGTAACTGTCTCATGTTTTTTTAACTTAAAAATATAAATATTTTGATTATTTGATAGGACACGTTATGTTGTGACAGTATTTGTTAAAACAGACTAAAAGTACTTTTTTCATAATTATTGTAAAATTTTAAACGGTTATTATAATTATAATTACTAAAAAATAGCAAGACTGCTTTACCAAAAAGTTACAAAGTGGATATTTTTTACAGCTTAATGTTTCAAAGATAAATGTTAGAGAAATAATATTGTGTCAAAATATTACTACTATAGTGTTAGTTTCATAATAAAGGAAATTCTTTTATTGAAAATAACCGTGTTGTTATTAAATTTGCCTTAATAAAAGTTACAAAATGGAACCTAGAATCCCCATCCTGTATTATAAAATCTTATTTTCTCAACAAAGTTAAGTTTTCCTGTAAGTAGTGTTATTAAAATAATACATTTAAAGGAACAATGAATCAATTTACGTCTTATAAATATTTATACTTAATTTTATTTTCCTTATTCTCCATTTTGTAACCGGAATGTATTTTTACGAAAAGGCTCACCTACTATCCAACAGCATAGAGCGGCGATGGGCTCATCAAAATAATACTACCAACCCTTCTTTTCCCTTGGGTGTCGTTAAAGCAATTATCGGGAAAATTTTTAATAAAATAAACCAATTCATATTGTATTGGATTGTTTTATTTTCTCGCATTCGTGGTGAAAAGCAGAGTGTAACACGAGGCGCTAAAAACCCATTAAAACTCGGTTTCTAATTACTCCCTCGCTAAAGCTCGGGAGTAAAACTACCTCGTATATAATGGGTCATTTTAGCCCCTTGTATAACAATCTACTATTAAATATTTTAATCCAATACCTAGTTAACATGTAACAATATAGTTTCATTTCTTGGAAAGATTATACCAAATTGGGCCTAACAAAAATATAAGTCGTATAAAATCGCAGGCAAACTTCATTGGTGCATGCGTTTCGATAATAAATCATATCGGCCTGTAAAGTCCACAGCTAGCTTCCGTCGGTGAATTCGTCAGCGTAAAATACCCGAATCAAAGATATATTTAGTATAGAGCTTTTTCATTATAGAAAGTTAGTCCTTCAAATCTTTTTTAACCTTTTTTTACACCACTTAAGTGGAAATCTGGCATACGACCCGCCTGATAGTATACGTAGTATAACTTATAAATGATTGCACCATCAAAGATATCATATATGAGTTGCCGACCTTGTACAAACCTATTCACGCCTCTTTTGAAGAACGTCATGCAATGTTGTTTTCGTAAACTCGGCAGGTAATAAAAGGTCATTGTGTAGCTCTGTTAAAATCACAGAAAGACAAACAAACCATCATAATTTCGCATTTATATTATCAGTACTATGATTATGATAACGTCACGTCTAGCACAGCATTGGAGCTATAAATATTCAAAGCGCTTACAGATAATAATTACTACGAATGTCTCTTTACTCTTTGATGTATCGATGACGTTGCTTGTATCGATCTCTACCTTTGTCGCTGACCGATTGTGCTTGACCAATCATTTCATCAGCAACCATATGCCCACAGAAATATATCAAGATAGGAGTAAAGAGTTTGACAATTTGTGGGGAGACCGAGCGAGTAACATTTTGCGTATTTTGCGTAGGTACTTTGACGTTACGAGTGTCATTTAGTGATGGAAAACATAAGCCGCACGAAAAAAAATCAAAAGCATCGATTCACAGATCGATTAGAACATGGCACCGATTCCATGCACCGCCACCTCCACTGCACCGCGCTGCGGCTCCGCTGTGCATATGCCAATGCAAAATTGCAACTCACCTCAGTGTCACTAGCTTATCTATCTAATCAGCCTACATTTACCCATTAAAACCGACCTAAAATCAAACAGAAAAAGTAAAATTTGTTACTAAAGGTTGTGTTGAATAACTAAATTTAATCCCTATAGTTAAATTATACTTACATGCTTTTGAAGTCGGTGCCAAGCCTTAAAATATTTCCTGCTTTTGCCTACATACAATTTAATTAAGCGATATGCTTAGCATTATGGAAAACACTTACAGGTAGATTTAAAGATGTATTGGAAATTGTCTTATAAATTAGAAGAACATACACCAACGTACGGTTCGTAATATTTTTGGAATATTTTCTTATTTATTTAATTTGGCTTGGCACCGTCTTCAAAAGTATATAAGTATAATTTAACTGTAGGGATTAAATTTAGTTATTCAAGACAACAAATTTATTTTGTTCTTTTTAGTTTTTCTGCTTTTTTTAGGTCGGTTTTCTTTTTTGAATTTTTTTATTATTTTTAGTGTAAACGTACCGTTTAAACAGAAAAAATAAAAAATAGTAGTAGTAGTAAGTAATAATTTAATAATATTTATTTGTCACTTTTATTGGCTTTGTTAGTATTTTTTTTAATTGACAGCATCCTAATGTCAACTGCTTGTCATTTTGTACAAAATATGGTTGTCTCCGATGCAGGGACGTTAATTCTTGAGGAGTTCTCTTGGTGGTTTACCATTAGCTCCACTTCACCATGATGCATTGTGGCGAGCATAAATTGCTTAGCAACCACATTAAAGTTTGTAATCGTATAATACCAAAAATATTTTAGTATTGAGTAGTTTCGATGGACGTTTGTGGCCTTCATCGTCAGTTCCACTTCACCAAATTGTGCTTCCCAAGGACAAGTGCCCAAGTTATTGCAAATAATACCTAAATCGCTGTAGGTGTGCCTATAATATTTGAAGAGTTCCCTCGATTTCACCAGGAACCCATCATCAGATCCCGATCTGACTATGGGACCACCTGGGAGGTATACCCTATCAGACAAAAAAATATTCCAAATCGGTCCAAGCGTCTCTAAGTAATCGGGGAACATAGATAAAACATATTATTTTATTTTGACGAATTGAGAGCCTCCTCCTTTTTTTGTAGTCAGTCGGTTAAAAACAAGCTTCATCTTTTTAACGCCATTTTTTTTTTTTTTTTTTTTATAAAAGAAGGAGGCAAACGAGCAGGCGGGTCACCTGATGGAGAGTAATCACCGCCGCCCATGGACACCCACAAAACCAGAGGAAATGTAGGCGCGTTGCCGTCCTTTAAGGATGGAATAGGGTTAAGGAAGGAATAGGAATTGTGAGAGGGGAAGGGGGGAATGGGCCTCCGGAACCCTCACTGGCCGTACGAAACACAACAGCACCAAGTGCCATTATTTCACGAAAATGTCCTGGGTCAGCCCAAAAGCATTGCTTTCCGACAAGTCTGACTATTTATTTATTTTATTGTGATGAAAACGACATTCATCAGTAACATTTATCACACAATTACCTACATTTTTGGAGGCCTTTGGCATTTTACATGACGAATGTCTCCCACACACCCGATCATTGCCCGATCAGTGTAAATTTTATTCACCATTCGATAACGTCAATTAAAACGAGGATATATACATAAATACACTCATGTCTAATATCCCCCATGGGTTAGTCAGAGACTAACTTTTTGGGGATATTAGAACAGCAAAATCAATCGAAATATCACAAGGGGGGTGGGGGGGGGGGGGGGGGGTTGTAATAACATATCACGTGTATTTGTAGGTACCCTACTAAAAATACATGTGATTTTCCTTCTTGGTGATATGTGGTGAAACCTCACCACATATCACCAAGGGGGGGGGGGGGGAGAGGTTAAAAATGCTAAAAGACATCACGTGATTATGGACGGCCCCTACTGGTTGTGCTTAGCTTGCCATGCGGTGAGCCCACCGCCGCTCTATGCTGTTGGATGTATGTGCAGTTTTCAGTCAGTTTTCAGTTTTCACGACCTTTATCCCCGAAGGGTTAGTCAGAGACTAGGCAATGAGGACCGCAAAAGCAGTCCTCTGCCATAGTCCACTTTTCACCAAATAGCGACGACACATGTGCGTGCACAGCGTGACAGGTGGTGAGCCCATCGCCGCTTTATGCTGTTGGAAGTATGTGCAGCCTTTAGCCTGTTAGTCGCCTTTTACGACACCCAAGGGAAGACATGGGGTGGTAGTATTCTTTCATCGTTACGCGACACGGTTAAAACGGACAAAGCAAGAAAGGTAAATTGTACCGCACCTCATTTATCACGAGTACTTTCACGTTACTTTTTAGATTGAAAAAAGACGACAACCTCAGGCGGGAATCGAACCACGCACCTTCCACATTCCGGGCGGCAGCCTTAACCACTTGGCTACCGAGGTCTGGTTTCACCTGTCAAACTTTGTCAGTGCTTGATGCTTATGTTTTTTAGTCAACATTGCTTCATCAAATCTTAGAAGTTTTCCCCTCTGAGATCCGAAAGAAATATTTTTACAAATATTTAAACATTCGGTTAAGATGAAGCTGCGTTTTAGATTAATGTTTTTTAATATATTTAGCGTTTGTACATGTAAGTGTTAATAAACTTAAATGTAGTTAAGTAACATTTTAAACGCTGCAAAAAGACGACAACTTCAGGCGGGAATCGAACCACGCACGTTCCGCACAGGCAGCCGCCTGGAATGCGGAAGGTGCGTGGTTCGATTCCTTACTTTTTTCAGTATTTAAAATTTTACTTAAGTACATTTAAGTGTTAAAAAAACGCTAAATGTATAAAAAACATTAACGTTACTTTTTTCTCTACTATTGCGTTAACGCAATATTGTTTTCGTAAACATAGTCGAAAAGTGAATAAACTATCACTGAGTAGGTACTCAGGAGTTTTTGCTTCAATACAATACAAACTCTCGTTTTCGCTAACAATACAAACAAACTACTAATTGGATAAGTGCTCAACCATACTGTCAGTCAGCAGCCCCAGCTAATTGTAAATTATTAAGGAAAATTAGGATTACGAACAGTTCCATAAACTGTAACATACATTAGCATTCTGACGGATGTAAGTAAGATATCCAGCATTTCCGGAAGATTCCGCATGAAGTTTGCTTCCATCTTCGACCGTAATTTACCATCAGAATTGAGATCGAGGCCAATTACTTCCCAGTAATGGAATTAAAAATAAATTAAACCTTACAAAGTTAAGTACGATAATCCCTAAAGCAAACAGTAAGTTTCCGTGATCAACATGACATCCATTAACACCAAGGCTCAGCACGCAAATACGCTTGTCCTCCAATTATAATGAAATCGCTAGCTAAACGCGACTAACGCAATCGGAGTGCCTGAAGTGAGTCTTATTCCCTGTAGCATCGAGTTAAAGTTCATGTATAAGTTATTCATTCAATATATACAAATTTCTACAATTTGCCAAGAAGACAGGGAATGCGTAGTGCCAGTTTTACACCATTCAAACGCGTCATCGAAAACGATCAACATTTCTTACGACACTCCATCAAATTCTTTTTTTTTAAATAAAGATTATTATTAATGTTCGTATAACACATCCTACTTCCTACTAATACTATAAACGCAAAAGTTTGTAAGTATGGATGGATGTTTGTTACTTTTTCACGTAAAAACTACTAAATGAATTTGGATGAAATTCGGCATACAGATAGTTTATAATCTGGATTAACACATAGGATACTTTTTATCCCTA
This sequence comes from Scoparia ambigualis, assembly GCA_963921215.1. NCBI lineage: Eukaryota > Metazoa > Arthropoda > Insecta > Lepidoptera > Crambidae > Scoparia > Scoparia ambigualis. Next base: position 20,687,983 of record OY992510.1, on the reverse strand, counting down.
CTAATATTATAAAACGCGAAAGTTTGTAAGTATGGATGGATGTTTGTTACTCTTTCACGTAAAAACTACTGAATGGGTTTGGATGAAATTCGGCATACAGATAGTTTATAACCTGGATTACATAACACACATAATACTTTTTATTCCGATATTCTCACGGGAACGGGAACCACGCGGGTGAAACCGCGGGCGGCCGCTAGTTAATAATAGCCCTGTTAATCTGACTAAGCGACAACTCGGACACTTTAAATTCGGACACAGTGTCCGAATTGTCTCAATTTAATTTTATTATTTTTTTACTGACAATTGACTGTGTCGGAGTGGGTTCACTTCAGTGGTCTAGCTATGGGGGTTGAACCACGACTTCTCGCCTTCAACCCGAGCATCGATCCGCTCGGCTACCGAAGCCTCAAATTGTTAATTGTACCTGTCTTTGACATGAAAGGTATGATAAACTCTCAAGTGTTTGTGGTGCTATGACATGGGTCAGTTCAAAGGAATGTGAGGAGGTACCTTTGACAGGTCAACATCGCAAAAAATAAAACCGTTTAGAAAAACAACATCCCTGATGTAGCCGATTTGTATGACCTCTTACTATGAGACGGCTCGCTTGCTTGTTTGCTTATGTATAACAACAATAAAAAAGAAATTTTGTATGGCAAAATTGCATTTTTTAACAAAGAGGTTAAAGAAAGATACTATGCCACCCAAATTCTCGTTTCCATTTGCGTGGTTGGTGAATAAACATATGCACTCTGAGCCTGGCAGTGGGATGTGAAGAAAAAGAAGATATGATGGAACATTAACTTCTACTTCATCAACATCATTGTTTCTCGAATGGTTTAATAAACCGTATACTTGTGGATTCAGAAAAAAATCTTGTACAAAAGGCAATTTCTTTAGGTTTTAATTTGTGTCGGCAAATCATCGACCGTTCTCTCTATTCTCAAGGTAGAGCTGTAACAACAGCTAAGCCAGCCATCTTTTTCGGCAATCCAAATTTTTTGTAGTTTTTTTTTATTAATTGTATTTGTTTTTGACGCCTATTATTTACTTACATACGCGTAACTTCGTCCCACTGCTGCCGTAACGTAAGATAACCCACCGGGTGCGTGTATTACGAAGTTTCGTAAAATGTTCGCAGTTCAAAGGAGACCGACATGCGACAGCGGAGGCCTCACGCAAAAGGTCAAGGACGTCACCACCGTAGCTGTTTTATTTACACCAATTTGTGGAATTAACATTGTATTTTTAAATGCACTACGGGGAATCTCTTGTCTAAATTGTCTTAATTAATTAATAATAAATCATCATCATAAGTGTATAAATGTTTCACTGGGATCAAGCCTGTCTGCATACACGTATGCACGTGCACGCACTGCACTAGTAGATGGGGACACTACCCACCATGCTGGGTCAATACGGGTTCGTGATCACAAAATCGAAATAAATCGAAAAACCCGTCCAACCTGTAGGATTTGAATTCATGACCTCCGGATATTGGATCTAGCCTTTTGCCACTCGATGCAAAAGCGTAAGTATAATTATACTAGCTCGCGTTATTGTTTATTACTCCCCTTAAGGTGTATTGTAGCGGCTCCTTAATAAAACAACTATACAAAAAACCCAACTCAACCCAACCCAAACTTTCCTTAGGTGTCGTAAAACGCGACTAACGGACTGAAGTCTGCACACACTATAACACCTAAAAGCTTAAAGCAGCGATGAGCTCACCATATATTACGCTAAGCACATGTGTGCAGTTGTTATTTGGTGAAACGTGGACAGTGGCAGTGCAAAGCTTTCGCGTTTCTCATTGCCTCGTCTCTGACTAACCCCTTGGGGATAATAGTCGTGACTAAGGCATTGTTAAGACCCAACGGATATAGATTAGAGTATGCTCACTGGCAGCCCCAGTGTGAAGAGTCTGATACTCTAGTTCGAACGACGTTACCTCGTTGGTCGATAGATACAACGCTTTATTGCACACAAAAAAATAAAGAAAAGTACAAACAGTAAGCATTTAAAAAAAAGACCGTTTAGTAAAACAACATCCCTGATGTTGCCGATTTGTATGACCTCTTACTATGAGGCGGCTCGCTTGCTTGTTTGCATAAGTATAACAACAATAAAAAAGAAATTTTGTATGGCAAAATGGCAACCTCTTTTTTTAACAAAGAGGTTAAAGAAAGATACTATGCCGTCCTAATGTGGGCAAAGGCAGTCTTATCGCCTTAAGCAATCTCTTCCAGACACCATTTGAGGTATAGGACAAAAGAAAAAGAGCGACAGACAGTGCACCAGAACAAGCAAATATGAGATAAAAATAAAAAATTATTACCTCGATGTCTCTACCTCGACGGTACACTTCACCGATGGCTCGTTACCTCGAAAGGTCAATTTCTCGAAGGATATCTTCCTCGACGGGTCTTTTATTCGATGGTACATCGATTGGTTGTAGTGAACGTGGACGCCGTCTGTAGTATGCGTTCTCACCAAGCCGACAATTTATAAGCTACGGCTACGTAGCAAATCCACGTCCACCATGCATAGACGCGTAGTTCAAAATTCGGCCAGCGAGAGTCAGTGACAGACAACGCACTTCGTAATAGCGTATATTATAGTCTGTTCGGTGTGAACGAGAAGTTAAATATAATATAATAATATGAAGAAACGATAAACTGCGGAACGCGCGCTCACAATCAGCGGCAGACAATACGTTTGGTCTGAACAATGCCTGGTTCAAGTTTCATTTTTGCGAGAAATATTAGCCCATAACCGTCTCCATGGCCCTATATATCTCTTTATCAAAATTCGTCAAGATCTTTTATAAATTAATAAACACCTCTCGTTTAAGTGTTTTTTACATTATTTGAATCCGTTCTTGTGAAAATGGTAGCATGGAACTGATATTTTAAGATAATTCCGTTGATTTTCCTTTGGGATTGAGTGAGTAAACTAATTAAACTGTCAGAGAAGTACAATTCAAGTGTCTGAAGTTAGATTAAAGTTTTTGCTATGCCAATGGAATTACAAGAAAATGGAATGTTAGAGTATATACATATGCATTACCTACTTATAAGGTGAAATGGACAATCTCTTTTAGCATTTACGAGCAAACTAGTTATATTTTATTTTATAATATTGTAGTAGGCACTTATTGATAATGGACAAAATAAAGATTCTATGAATTGGACTAGTTCGCCGGCTGAGTGACATAAAAATCTCTCAGTAGTAGCTGAACAATTTAATTCACAATAAATCGCTCAGAAGTGCGAGTACACACGTATAAATATGAACGCAGTAGTAGTTGGTACGACATGGTTTTAACTAAGGTGTTAAGCTACTGCTGAGGCCTATCGATTTACTAATAATACGTAATGAAAATCTTTTTTGTTATTATTTATGTAAAGACTTTTAGACTTTTCCGTTTTTTAATATGGGAAACTAAGACAAAATGTAAAAAAATGAGCTTATTTTTCACACGGTTTGTTTTTGAAGGTATCTAATTTTGTCTTGATTTTTATATTGAACCTCATAAATCAGGTGTTCTTCAAGGAGCTACTCTTGGTCTGGTGCTGTTCATTTCTAAAAACATCTGACATTTCGCGTACTCTAAAATAATTGTAAAGCCCACGCTATCGGCTATTGTGCTGCGGCATCGCTATCACTATCATAGTGTAAACAGAATTGCGGAGATAAAAGCATTTTTTTGAGATGTCATAGGTTTTATCTATTTGTCCAAAATGTATTCGTTTAGTTCTGATTGTGCTATCTGCTGATAATTTTTACAGCATGCTATCTAAATAATGTTGTACGCTGCAATTACATCATAAAATAAGTGAGTGCATCAGTCAGTGTTATAAATGTTATTCATACATAGTACCATGTCTTTATTTTTAATTTTTTATGTAAGTATTACATTATTTGTTTTTTATGTAATAATACTATAATAACTCACGACTATTACCCCCGAAGGGTTAGTCAGAGACTAGGCAATGAGGACCGCAGAAGCAGTCCTCTGCCACATTTCACGTTTCTCCAAATAACTGCACATGTGTTCAGCGTCATAGATAGTGAGCCCATCGCTGCTCTATGTTGTTGGATGTAAGTACAGTCTTTATACCGTTAGTCGCCTTTTACGACGCCCAACTGAAGAGATAGGTTGGTAGTATTCTATTAATGAGCATATTACCACAGATGAAGGCTTTTTTATAATTTTTTAAACTTTTTAAGTTTTTACTGAACCTTTTTCATACATTACCTGCCATATCACCTGCCAAAGCGACTTTGAAACGGAGCTAATTTATGTAATAGCTAATACATATTATACAGTTTGGAGGTATTGCCGAAATTATTCACCCTGTTTAAACTCTTTCGTAGTGTTTAAAATGGTCCTTTAGGATTAGAGATGAGCGTTGGGAAAATACAGGGTAAATTCCAAAAATGGGTAAACATCGGTTTTTACCCAGGAATATACCCAAATGTTCGTATATTTAAAAAGATTGTACTTAAGATAATTTACTGTAGATGATTGATATTACTATGATTTTTTGCTTTATATATGTTAAAAAATTTGGTTGGATTTTCCTAACAACTTACATATATTAAAAAAACAATGATTATGAACTATCTTTATCGGCTATTATAGCATTGGCATCAAAAAATTGAGAATTTTCCATTACTCCACGTGATGTTGAGCGCTCATCAAAATTTGGACTAGTCAGAGGACTATGATGGAGTAATTGACTGCTCCTCCTCTACTTCTTTTACGTTATGGTTGTTCTTTAAAAGGTTCCAGTTATACAAAATACATGATATTTTTGTAGCTCCAAACCCCTTGAGACTCAATAAAGCTGTGGGACTTTATTGAGATCTTGAGAGAATTTGAAAAGTGATGTTGCACTGTTTTGTTTCATTTGCCAACACCCATGCACGTTCACAAACACGTAACAGTAAACAATCTATATAATCCACCATTATATCACATTTATATTTTAAAATATAAATATTATAAAATAAAAAGACAAAACAAAAATTATAGAAAATAAAACAAAACTGCAGACATGACGCTTCACTTTCCCGTCAAAAAGTCATCGTTTAGTTTGCAACCTAAAACAGGACGTGATATCTCTGTATACACGCATGTATAATTAGTCTAATGTATACAATCGTTCTTTGGTTTAGAATTCGAAGTATTGCTCCTTCAATTTCCATGTAAAGTAGAAGGAGTTTACAATTCATCGAATTTGAAACATTGGGCTTAGAGTTACGCTATTACACAAGGGTTAGCAGGATAAAGGACACACCGACTCTTGATGATGACACAGAAAAATACTATAAAATAAAAATAAAGTGGGTATCGATAAACACTGTTTAAAATAACTATCAATTATTATATTAACTACGTTACACGATTTAGGTAAATAATAAATGAAATGTTAAACATATTGTCATAACATGATATTGACCCTTGATAAGGGTATTTACCCGCTTTTTACCCACTTTGGGCATTTACCGGGAATTTACCCGGTAGAATCCCATCTCTATTCAGAATAGACATACATACGCGTATATACTTCATAGCTTCATGTACGCGAAACCAAAACAAGGAGCGGGAGTGTTACGCACGGCGTCAGATCAACCTTCGCAAAACAGTCAAGTCTACTATCAATTTTGAACTTGTATGGTTCTAAGGATCAATATTCATTGGAGAAACTTGACAGTATAAAGGAAGTTCCCGGACGACCACTTTTGGGCGATATTTGCTTGAACACTGGTCTACCGGAAAATTCGTCGACTGTAAGTGGCCGAAGTCGCGTCGCGGGGTCCTATAAAGTACATTGTATGTGTGTGTAGTGTCTACGCAAAATAGCATGAGAAGGCGTGTGCAATGAGGCAATGACTTATTCTTGTACTACTGTTAAAATACACTTTATGGGTGGCACTCCGTTTAGAGTGTCGCTACGTGTCTTCGAAACACAATTCAGCAATGTTTTTACAACAATGTCTTTGAGTTGATTTAGATGATAACGATTTCGATTTAGATGGTACGAACAAACGTCTCTGGTCCGTCCATCTCATCAGTGATCTATCGCGCGGTCGGGTGCCCTCAACTCTACCATGTACTAACAGGCTGGTCGATTGAGGCACCACCGCGCCGAGACACGTGCCCAAAGAAAGACAGTATGCGAGCTTGAACAATAAAGAGCAGCAGGTTAGAACAGCCGTGGATAGCAGCTTGTATCTGTGCACTAGGAAGGCGGCTACCAGAGATGAATGGCAACGCGTTGTAAGGCGGGTTAGTACTGCTGAGGTGACGACCACGATCACTCTGCCAAGAGTGTAACGACTAAGAAGATGATAAAGGCTTTTTACTGCGACGAATTTCTTTTTGCTCGATTTTTCAATACATTGAACACCTTGTTTCACCGACACTCGTATGTCCGATGTCACGTTAATTCGAAAACATTTTGCCAGTTCATTTTATTTAATTAAACCAATACAAATATCTATAAATTGTAGCGAAGACTTGATTTCAATGATGGATGCCCTTGCCCAGTTGTGGGAAAAAGTCGTCACAGAAACAAGCTGTCGCATTACCAAGGCATCGATCTACAGATATCGATGTACGAAAATTCGCAGAAAGGTGTTTCAAACATTCGAAGGGAACCCCTTCGTTAGTGCATAGAAGCCAAGTTTATGTCCCACACGCGCATAATGTGTAATGCTGTGTGGTGTGGTGCCCGGGTATATTTCAATTTTATGCTCTAGGGGTATCGTATCGTAAATTAATTATGTTCATACTATGCAAGGCGAGCATTATTCTTTTTGCCCGTATGCATTTTTCGATTAACTAACGCCGTAGGTGTACTAATAAGTCTTAGCTGCGAACGTGGTTGTACATATTATTTTACACCCTATTACCTACAGTTTAAGTTAGAAATTTCCGTCAACTTTGCCTGCCGGTTTCCCTTTAACACACAACACTTTCCTGGTGATTAACAATTAATTTTAATTAGGTTGTTAACGTGTAATAAATAACCTTGAACGTATTAATTCTAATAAAACATGGAGCAACATGGAATTTTACCTGAATTATTGCGGACCATAAAAGTCACTATCCTCTAAAAAACATTTTTCATTAAGTATTTTAAATGAAAAATGTTTTTAAGATTTTTTCTTGTTTCACATCAAAATAAGTGCTATTTTCGTGTGAGTGTAAATTGTAAAGGAATAATCAGCAAAAAGTGCAATTGTCCTATACCAATTGGAAAAAAAATTATTGAACCTTGTACACAAAGCTTTCAAATTATTATCACAACAACATTACTAACACAGTAACACGGAGAATCGCGTCTACAAGGGTGGTTTTACGATGGCTCCGTCCTTCTATTTAAATTTCAAATTGTATGCCATGAAACGTAATACGTTACGTAATGCTTAATGAAAATTGTAAGGCGCGCCATGTTTAATTCGGGCGCTTTTAATATTGCTAATCAAATAGCAAGGTTTCGAAGTGATTGTATGCAAGTATTTATTAAGAATATCAATTATTATTATTGCGTATGGCAAAATTGATCCTGCGTGGATCATATGTCTACTTTTAGACTCCTCAGCCTTTCAGCCGCATCCGTCATAGTGTGTTGCTCCGTTATACCACCTGGTTTGGTTCAAATGACCATATTCACAGTGTGGCGTGTCCCTCAAGCCGTGCTCAAGCCCCATTTATGTAGGTGATGGTTGAATTTGCCATGATTGGTCCTACACCGGTTCAGTCGGGTCCAAATCTTTCTCACGGCATCAAAACCAGGAATGTTCCGCGAATTTCCGCGAATTACTACTATAATTGATATTCTTAATCAATCTCCCATAATAACTTATGGACATATGCGTTCTCCCCATCATTACCTACGGTGCTGAGACTTGGTCTTTGACCAAGCATCAAACGCACGGACTCGGAGTTTGCCAGCAAGCAATGGAGCGCAGTATATCTGATTGCATTAGAAATAGCACACTGAGCTCCATTGAAAACTTCAAAACCCAAATCGCCGACGTTTTGGTCATAAAGCTGCCAGCATGAAGTGGAATTTGCTGGACACGTCTGCCGCATGTCGGGCGAGCTGTGGACTAAAGAAAGTCACCACTGAGTGGAGTCCACGCAACGTTAGACGACGTCGCGGCCCAGAAGGAGATGGCAGGACGAGCAGCGGGCCTAGCATACAATACGAGAAAATTTTCTTGACCCGTTTTGTCGTGTTATGTCTATACACGATATGTCAAAAATAGATATAATAGTAGTTTTTGCATATTATTGACATAATATTAGCCCACCAACCGGCATTGGGTCAGCGTGGTGGGTCATGGCCCAATCTCTCCATGTGTTGTTGTTCATGTGGGAAGATCTAAGTTGGACGTTTACAGGCTAAAAAAAAATTAGTTGATCATCATCATTATCAGATCATGATGATCAATTACAGTTATCTTGCATTAATTCTAGACACGGAAGTATTAATTAAGCACTTATGTCAAAACTTATCGCACTTAAAAAAATATTCAAGCAAAAATTCATTTAAGTGTTTATGGCTGCAGAGTTTACTAAATACCTACTTAGGTATAAAATAAAGTAAGTACTATTACATTGAAAAAAAATCGTTTAAGGTATAGTATAATTTCTCAATCTTGGATTGTTCAAGAAAAAAAGAGTCTGACTCTATTCTAAGTACCTAATGAACACGTAGAAGGCTGAAACTATTAATATTTAGGTACCTATCCATTAATAGTGAAATTTAAGATCCGATATTAATGAGTTGTTATTCCTGTCACTTTGTTTGAGAGCTTACTTTAGCCGGTAATAACCGTAATGCGCGGATGGGCCATAAACAATCGCACCGTCATTACTTATTATTACTTCGAGCGGATATTTACTAGAGCTAATTAAAAATAATTTAATATATAACCGTCTCTGTGGTTATTTTATTATTTTTATTTTTAGAATTAAGGACAACAAACAGCCAGACGGTAACAATATAGTGCGATAAAAACATTTTAGCCCATATTAACTTGGCCAGATCAGTTATTCAAAGGTTTACAAATAATTAATTACATAAAAACTTAGTCTAGACTTATAAAAGTAGGTAAGATATCTTTATGTCGACATGATAAAGTTAAAATGATATAATAATTATCATGATAAAGTAAAACTCCAAGTAGGTAACAATTTAATATACTTAGATTTAAATTTCTTTCTAAAAAAATTTTGTTTAATATATCGGGTGTCCCAGATATCGACAAGTTATCAGAAAAATAAAAAAAAATCTAAGTCACGTATCTTCAAAATTATAGACATTTTAAAAAAATGTTTTTTAAAATGTCTTTTGTTTTGTATTCCTGAATAATGCTTCTGTATACTCTGGTCTAAACTTTAAAGCCAGCTGCTCAAGCTTGGAAGGAAATATCACTTTTTACCCAACCAAATATTCAAAATTAATATTTCGCCCAGCTATGACATACTGTACTAAAAAAAAAATGTACTATGGGAGTTTGGCAAGTAACTTCAAAAGTTGGCGCATTTAATAAGGATTCCAAAATGGTATGATCCATAATAATAATAATAATAAATGTTTTTTATTTTCTTATCTCAAAGTAGGTAATAGTTTAATATAACACAATACAACATCGGGTGGTATGCTATAAATATCAATATGCAATATGATAACTATTATAACTTGGCCTATCACCCGGTTTCGGCTTGACGTCGATATCTGGGATTTTATACAGGATAAAATAGACATAGCATCGTTCAACATCAGTTAACTTTTTTTTAATTGAAATTACTAAATTAAACTGATAAAACTAATATTAAAGACTGAAAGTTATCATACTATACTTACATACATACTGTTCCCGACGGGTGTAGTCGCCGAACAGTTAGCCGTTGTGATTCGATGTGGACTGTAGGTTCTTCAATAAAAACTCGGTTCTTGATTAGTGCTTCTTTATTCTTCTAGGTGGGGTCCGGAGAGCTTACAAATTCTGCTCTGACCGGCCGTGACTTAAACACATTATGGGTGGGCAACTAGCAGCCTTGTGGGACAGCTGCCGGCTTATGTGGGCAGTTTTACATTTTACCATAACTAACTACCCACATGAACCGTCGTAATTTGTGCAGCTGTCCCTTTCGTTCGGACCTCTCTTTTTATCTTAAATTTGTTACCTACTCTCATTATCACTCGTAATCTGGATACCCTACATATATTTATTTTCCTAGTTACATTGATATTCATAACAATAGAAACCTATAATTACGAAAGCTAATTTCTTACTTTCCTAACTTTAATTACCTTAGAGAGGCGTAAGGCCCCTGGGCACGTATACTTGGCCCTTACCTTTGTCAAAACCATTACCTGTTTAATAACTTTTACCTTTTGTTTAAATGAAACGCAAAAAATTAATTATTTATTATCAAAAAACCTTTACACATATGAGACTACTCTACTTATGCAAATACACATACCTAAATTTAGCCGTATTATATCTAACTATATAATATTATAAAGTCGAGACTTCTGTCCGTAACACATACACACATGCATACATAAAGTAACCCAGTCACTTACTCATACTTACCATTTCGTTTTAACTTTCTTTAAAATTGTGCGCTTGTTATCAATGAAGGGGTAGATCCCTTTCTTTGAATCTTTGACACTTATAATAAATGATATTCAAAGCATTTATTATAAGTGTCAAAGATTCTGGTCAATACTGCATTCTGTCCATAATTGGTACTGATGAGAAGGGATAGCAAATAGTGAGGTGTCGCGTGCGCCGCGACTGCGGAATGAGCTGCCATCAGAGGTTTTCCCATTCAACTATGACATGGTTTTCTCAGGTCGGCAACGTAAAAGCAACACCTCTGATGTTGCTGATGTCCATAGGCGGCGGTGACCGCTTACCATCAGGCGGCCCGCCTGCTCATTTGCAGGAGGAAGAGGAGGAGGACATTGTGATCAACACGATTGAAGACTACAGGATGCTGATTAAAATGGCTTTTCGAAATCTGTATAGATCACATTAACTTGTCCTCCTCCCTCCATCTGCTCCAAGACATAGTTGATAAAAAGAGCCAAATTCTACACAGTAGAACAACCTCTCAAGAAGCCATGTTGTGAATTCGGTATTCTTGAATTCTTGAATACGTACCTACACAAAGAAATACCCCGTGCTAGGAATCAAACCCGGCACCTCTAGGTGTAAGACCGGTGGCTTATCCGCAAGGCCACAGAGCCGGTTAAAACTTACATCTTGTCATATACAATTCTTTCGAATACCTTGGCAATAGTATTAAGAATTGATATGGGTCTATAATTGGTAATGACGGACTTAGAATCATTCTTATGCACTGGAACGATGTGTGCTCTCTTCCAGACGTCTGGAAAGATGCATTCACGCAATGAGCTAGAAAACAGAATGGATATCGGAAGAGCAAGGCTCCCGGCACACACTGACAGGAAGAGAGGAGGTATGCTATCACAATCGGCTCCCTTTGTAGCATCCAAACCAGTCAAATGTTTCCTCGCTAAATCAGGAAAAATGTAAGCCTTGTTTGAGGAACAGTTAAAATATAAACTAAAAAGGAGCGACGGAAGGGGCCTGGGGAATAAAAACACTTTAAAAAACTTATCAGAAGCATTGCAGATTTTCTGACCTGTCAAGAACACAATATCATCATCAAGATTGGAATTTCTAGGATAATTGGAACCCACTCTCTTAGACTTTACGTAAGTTCAAAATTATTTAGGAGCACGCCTTAGGTTAATTTCAGCTGCTTCATTCATTCGAAAAATCGCTGAAACATTGTTGTTGCATGATAAGTATGTTTAACACGAGCTCTCAGTGGAAAAACTCATTGTTGTCACAAGGATTACCATAACGTTTCCATCTTCCATGAACATTATTTTTCTGTTTATTTGTTTTAATTAATATATTACTGTACCAAATTGGATAATGTGATCGGACATTTGAGCGATTAGTAATAGGTAAAAAAAGATTACAGCCTTCTAGTCTAGTCTACTCTCAGACCTAGTGTCAATGGTTTTATTGCAACCTTAGTATGTACAACGTTTAGTTGGCCCACCTTGGCTAGCTACCATAGTCGCACCTTATATAAGTATCCATATGAACACGTTGCTAGATAATTGTTTTGTTTTGGTAGCTTATAGAAAAAAAAAAGTTCTTTCAAGCTGTGGAAAGAAAAAAAAATAATTATGTAACTTTTAGTTACTTTTCGAAAAAGAAGAAACTGTGTTTGAGTCGTACCTATTTGTTATGGAATTTCTACTAAATTCTGTGGAGTTTAGTAGAATGATGATTTGTTTAATTCTGTGGAATTTAGTACTTACTTACTATTTAGGCTTTTTGCTTCATTTCAACATAATTATGATAGACCCATTCATGTAAATTAAATGTTCAAAAAGAACATTACGAATAAGTGTACTTAATGTTTGAAGCTTATTTTTGGAAAAGGAATTAATTTCTATCACAAGAACTTGTTTGAACTGGGTTTTTGAATAAAACCTTATTGTTAACTAAATATATTACAAAATAACATTACGTCTGGGGTCTATCTGTGGTCTGTCTGTCATAAAACTCTTTATCGCGTGGCACATTGTATTTCACCGGAAAAAATGTAGCGGAACTTTAAGCTCCACAAGTCGGTTCTTTTTTTTTTGTAATTGTTCTTTATTTGTTTTAAGGTGAACGAAGGACAAAAAAATAACACAATTTTGCTTTGAAAATAGTATTCTTATGGTTAAGCACGAGAACATTATGTCTTCAATCTGAGACTGTGAGACGACAATATAATACCACGAAGGGTTCACTTATCAGTTTTATCACACATCATCATCATCATCATCATCAGCCTATAAACGTCCCACTGCTGGGCACAGGCCTCCCACGTGAACAATAGCACGTGGGGATATTGGGCCATAACCCACCACGCTGGCCCAGTGCGGGTTGGTGGGTTTTAACGGCTGCCATCTTACGACAACAACCGGGACCAACGGCTTAACGTGCCTTCCGAAGCACGGAGGAGCTCGAGATGTTTTTAAATTTGGTCACCCATCCAGCGACCCGGCATTGCGAAAGTTGCTTAGCGAGCAAGTTCGCAAGCCGAACGCGCTAGCCGCTGCGCCATCGAGCTCCTTTATCACACAAGTGACGCATATTAATGATGTTTGCTACCACGTTTAACTTGATATTTCATCATTAGGTAGGTTGTCTGCCATAAGGAAGGATAATAGGCTAGTTGACTAAATTTCAAAGTCATATTAAAACGATACCTGTTTACCTATTTTATCATAAGAATACATTATTTTTCAAAAAATCGATCATTTACAATATTTATTTTGCGTTTTTATATTCCAATTTAAATTTACCGCATAAACGCTTAAGACCGCCATGTTGAGTAAATGACGTCACGCCGTGCAAAACATCCGTTTCGTTCGAGGCTTGTTCTATAGAAATGTCACAACAATAAAATGACATTTGGCATGGCGTGACGTCACGGCGTCTGATTTCCGTTTAATGTCATATGACTGCATGCGTATTATTGTCGACTTTTCTTTAAAAATATTAATAATCCCTATTTTTTTTAATGAATATTTTAGATATTTTGTTTCTATAAAACATAATTAATCATTAGAAACGCCAAACCATCCGATTTATTCTTAGTGGACACAAGCCTATTGTTTCGATACCCTATATCGAATGTTTATAATATTATAGGCGTTAGTCAAGTCAACGTGTCGCGTGGCGGTGAAAGCTAGAACACTACCACCCCATCTCTTTCCTTGGGTGTCGTAAGAGCCTCTTGCAGTCTTCAGTCCGTTAGTCGCCTCTTACTAATTAATAGGCGACTGACGGACTAAAGACTGCACATATATCCAACAGTATATATTGGCGATGGGCTCACCACATGTCACGCTGAGCACATGTGCAGTTATTATTTGCTGTGTACACTGATTTAAGATTACCTTTTAGCAAATAAGAGAACAAACTGCTACTGTACGCAGGTATTAACTGTAATCTGTTTGTGTACATATAGCAATAAATAAATAAGTAAAAGTGGACTATGGTAGAGGACTCCTTTTCCTGTCCTCATTGACTAGTCTCTGACTAGCCCTTCGTGGATAATAGCACAGAATAACTAAAAGTACTACCGATAATAGTCGTGATTATATCTATGTACAACTCTGTCAAGAAAGTACCGGGAAAAGATCAATAATACACAAAATGTTAGTTATTCATCCAAATTTATTTTATCGCCTTCAAAGTATGCTCGATACACTTACGAACGAATAATCCGATCATCAAAAATTTTTTGAAACGCTTTTTCCCGAATTGAGTTCAGTTCTCGCCGCGAATTCTCCTTTATGTCTTCTACCGAATGAAAACGGGTGCCACGAAGTGGTAATTTGAGTTTAGGAAAAGAAAGAAGTCGGCTGGAGCCATATCTGGTGAATAAGGGGTTTGCTCGATGGTATTTGTTGAGTTTTTGGTCAAAAATTCGTTCACAATGATGGCCTTGGGCGGAAGCGCATTATCGTTGTGCCAAATCCAATAATTTTCTATCCACAAATTTGGCCTTTTTCGCCGAATTTGCTCTCTTAAACGCCGCATAACGCTCAAATAATATTCTTTTTTTACCGTTTGACCTTCTGGCAAAAACTCCGCGTGCACAACACTGCGATAGATAAAGAAAACAGTCAACATGACTTTGACTTTTGATCGACTTTGGCGTGGTTTTTTCGGTTTCGGTTCAGTTGGAAGGCGCCATTCCGAAGCTTGTTAACTAGTTTGCATGTTAAACTCGTAAACCCACGTCTCGTCACCAGTAACAACGCGTTGCATGAATGTTGGGTGGGAATTGACTCGTTCTAGCATGTCTTTAGCGACTCTTATGCGATTGACTTTTTGGAGTAAAAACGGCAGCATGTTTCATACCCAAGTGATTATTTAAAATGGTACGGATCAACTCGTGAGACACAGGACTATTCAGCGGCTATCTCTCTCGAACTTGAATGAGGATTTTCAGTCACCATTTCCTTCGCTTTTGCGATGTTAACTTCAGTTGAAGACGTTGATGGCCTACCAGAGCGAAGCAAATCTTCCATCACATCTCGACCGCTTTTGAACGCTTTGTACCACTTTAAGCGCAAGTTTTTGATAAAGTCGATTCACCGTAAGCCTACTGTAACATTTTCAGTTACTCCGATCACGAAATTCCATTGGCGACACAAAATTTAAAACAAACTCTTTGTTCGATGTTTTTATCCATTATGAAATTCTCAATACCTACACATAGTTATAAACTAACTAAAAGCAGCACTGTATTTAATCTAAATCACAGATGCAACTCAAACTCCGCGCCAAAATGGATAACAGTTGAAGAGCGTCTGTTCAAAAGGAGATAAATCCACTTTCCATTTTTTTTGTTATTATTGCTCTCTATGTTCGAATACACAACTTAGTGCTTAAAATTGGCTTCAAAAGGCGTTATTTCCAATAGAAAAACGACGTTCAAAGTCACTGTTTCAATCAAAGAGAGACATTTCCAAAGAATATTTACAGAAAAATGACACAATAAAATGTTTTGAACAAATGGAGTTATATTTCATACAAAATGACCACCGTGTCAAAATGATCTGTACAAAAGGAGATATTTTATTTCTGTTTCAATTATATATTTTTAATTGATTTGTGATGTCAAACAAGGCATAATATTCTGTGGTAACTCAGTAAATAGTCAATCCACCTTTATAATACAAAAAAATGCCTCAGAACTATGTATAATATTAATAATTGATGACCATTAAGAAATATTTTTAAAGATTTTAAATATCTAACTCTACTGTGTATTTATACACTATAAATTTGTGTATTTGTAAGGGAAAATAGAAATCATTTTTGTCCTAAAAATCAATCCAAAAAGGATATACGCTCTCAATATGCTTATGATGTTTGTATCATTAAACATTACGGTAAATATGTATGGCAAAGCAAAAGTACTATGATTATGGTGATAAATATCTTTAATCATTTACTGGATCATATCAATTCTACTGAAAACCCTTATTTTAAAAGAGCCACAAAGAAACGTTGTTTCTTTTTTTCGGTAATCTGTCAAAGATATTAATTTTAAAAGAGGGAAATGAGATTAATCTGTTTCAAAAGAAGATATTTACAAAGCGTCCTGAACAAAAAGAGTTATAATCTAACATTCTAATCAAAAGGTGATATTTGTAAACTTCAACATTTTTTTAAAAATACCGTGATAAAAAAAAAAAATTTTATGACTTTCTTCTGAACTATGGTGGTAATACTTACCTATCACTTTTAAAAAGAAAAACCTACAAGTTAAACTCGGCATGATATCAGATTTTTGTGTTTTCTGAAAATTCCTTTAGGGTGGATCTCCTTTTGAACAGACGCTCCTCATTGTGCTAATCTAACAAAAAAAAAATATATATAGAATTTGGAATAATAAACCAATCATCCGTTCTCGAAACTTTTTCGACAGAATGTTTATGTACCTACCTATATATGTATATTTATTCAAGATATAGGTACAGGATGTTTGTACGAAATAGCAATTTTTTTGCAATTTCAGAGTTGTTTTTTCTTCTCTTGCACTTCCTATAAGTGCCAGTGTCCAGGTACTTTGCTTTTCTTGTTTAGTTAATTATATAAATAAATTTAGTTAACTTAATCTTTTTGATCAATCTTGCTTTAATCTTGTTTTCCGTTTTTCCGGAAAAAATAACTACCTACCTACATGAAAAGATGCACATTGTCAAAAATGTATGCAAACATAATATGAAAAAATGGTACAATCAACAACATAATCTTCTCATTTTAGAGTTACTTAACTAAAAAAATTAAAGCCAGTAAAAATAATTTAGTAGGTAAGTAGTAAAATTTTGTATAAAGAAGTAAAATAATGAAGTTGCTCAGATACAAGACTAACCGAATGTTCCAAGACTCTATAATTAACATCAACCATTTAGTAAATACCTACTTTCGACACAAGGTCATTTTTTTATTTACGATAATTTGTGCGTAGACCTACTCAAAATCACTGAGTTTTACTCCATTCGGTAGGTAGGCACTTTGCATTTTTCAAAGACCAATTTAAACGAAACCAATCTTGACGCGTCTATTAGCCATTCGTAATTAACGAAACGTTATGGTCAAATAGAAGAAGCAAAAGTTGGGAATCGCGTAGATAGAACACTGCTGAGGGAGGACTGTGTGTTTTGTGTTGTGTATTGTGTACTATGATAAGTACGCGATGCCGCGCCGCCAGAGAATATAAACACTACCACTACCGTGGCGCCGCGAGCCAGCGATTCTCCATCACAGAATATAGTATGTATGGTATGATATGGTATGTTATGCATTGCCGCGCGGCGAATGGCGCCGAGTGGTCGTATCGTATCGCTCGCTTTTGTGCCGTTTGGTGCCGCGTACACACTACCGACGACGAAGCACGCCGTTTAACTCTGTGACCTTATTCCGAACAACGGACGTCTGTGTTCTATCAACAATACGAAAAGTGTTTCTAAAGTGAACTGTGAACATTTCTAGTTACAACAACATTCGCGGCGCGGCGTATGGTTCAACTCAAAATGAGTCAGTGTTTCCAAGTTTTTAAGTGTTTACGGTAACAGTGATCGAACAACGTAACTTGCAGAATGTGCACAGTGTGGCATCGTTAGCCTCGTGTCTGACCAAAATAATCGGCGATTGGAATTCCATGCTATGGAACTGGAAATACAATGCTATTAATATATTTGATGAATGGATAAAGTTGTTTTAGTTATTTCTTCTAAAAAAGACAAGGAAATCTCTTCAACATGAAGAGAAACCCAAGCAGTGGGCTGTTTGTTGCCCTTGGAGTCATTTTGACTTCAATGTTGGCAACAGCTGAGTACACTAGTGGAACAGGTTTGAAACTTTTGATTTCGGTGGTAGTTTCCAATGAACTGTGTTATACACGCACTCTTCCTTCACTGGGAACAAGTTCGGATATTGTCTGAATAGTTAGAGATGTCTCGCCAACTCGCTGCTCTGCAGGTGCAAATTGGCATCCATGGTGTGAGACGAGCGAAGATATTCGAACTGGATCTCTGATACTTAATTCTGAATGAAGCTAAAAATCTAACTATTTAATCCCCTTGCACTTGTTATCTTATCAGTATGAGTCCCAAAGCCCTTTCCATGTAAGTAGCTATATTGTTACTAAGTAATGATCGGATCATAACAAACTAAATTCGTTCTATTCGGAAAAACAGTAGAAAAACGCGTGACACGACTACGGATCAATTTGACTGTAACCTACGTTTGTAGATGAGATGCTGGTATTAAATTACCTCATAATATTTACAACGCATGGCGCGTAGAATTATATGACATTCCGATCTGGTTTGGTTTAATTCTAACACTCATTTTCGAGAGGTTTTTGTACTTACCTACGATTTTGATTCAAAAGATCTAATAATAGATATTTGTGATTCAATTGGCAAATAATTACATTCGAGAGTTGCAATAGATAAACTTAATTTTGCTTTTTTGGTTTCATTCTATCTTAACATATTTTTGAATGTAAATGTCAAAGCATGGAATAACTTTGGTGCCATACTGATATAGGTATTGATTTTTAAATACTTAGGTGTAATTAAAGTAGGTAAACTATTAAAACTTGCATTTTAAAAGTTGCTATCACTTTCTTTGGCGCATCTTTTGCATTTATAAATTGTGGTCACTAATAAACCAAAGCTTGCTACTGTTTTAACAATTTGTAATAACATTAAAGATCCGTCCGTCCGTCGAGACAGCAAGGCACAGCTTGGCTATGGGTAAGAAGCTTCGGATTTAGTATGCTGATGATTGATGACTATTGTTCTAACTCTCTGTGAACATTGATGAATTCTTATGCATTTTGACTAATAAATTAATTGGAACCATGCACCGATTATAAAACTACCCAGTAGTTATAAAACAAATTAATAATGTTTCTGTTAAAAACTTAATTTGTAATGAAATGCGAAAAATTGTACCTGACCAAGATTGCAAAGCTAAAACCAAATCGTAACAATACGCCATAATAATGTTTTCGAACACAAAACCCATTGGAATAATCAGTTGCGGTATGTACACCCAACGTTTTGAGTGTACATTTTGTATGACGTTTGGCAAAAGAAACTGCACGAAGGTTTACAAATAAACTGATTCTGGTAGGTACCTACAAGAGATACAAATTGGTTAAAGTGCGCTGTGGAGGCCTCTGAAATTGCGCCGTATTTCGGGGCGACCAATTTACTGTCTAGCTTCTTTTATAAGATAAATAGCATTCGGCTCGCGAGCAATTCGACAGTCCCGAAGAATAACGTCATATCTGCAGGATAGTTGTATCGCCGAATTGAACGACAGTGGGCGTTATCAACAACTTTAAATAGATGAAGCGAAACAGTTCTGCGTGTATTATCTAATAAGGTCTTAACTGGATTGCATTTACTGATAATAACAAAAAATCGTATACGAAAACCAACAACTTGCTGCCTTTCATACACGAGTACAAATAATAATTACAATCTTGGCATGTTTACATTAGTATACGCAGTACGGCGGCAAATTTTAGATAACTTTGTGTCGTAAAATACCTGTAAGTAACTATGTCTAATTAAAATCTTAAGACTAGTGCAATCTTTCAAGTATAGACGTTGAAACATGCAGAATGTAGTATGATCATATATCAACTGGAATTATTATAGCTAGATTTCAGCGATGAAGCAATGCAAAGTTTAATGAAGGACAACAGGGACGTTACCAATATAAGGTTTAAATGAGGAAGTTTCATTAATATAGGTATACGAGTTTAAACCTACAAGCAAGTGTTGTTTTAAAAATACGCTTAAAATAAAGTAACTATGTAGATGGTTTGGTTTAAAAAGTTTTATATGAAGTTACTATTCCATTATTATACAACGTCAGTCGAAAAGGCGGTACTAAGCCGAAAGGAGGGTAAAGTATACATGATAGTAAATAACTTTTGTCTAAGAACTTTTCCTAAAAAAATGATAATTTTAGATTAACAGCTGTTTTAAGATTTCATAAGAAATGACGCTGTGGTAGCCCTGGCGGTCAGCTGTTTTAAGAGAGAGATAGATTTGAGTTCATTGAGTTCATTTCCGGGGTTAACAAGTGGCGTTAGCCCCGCCCCTTTTCAGGGTTGTACAGTTTTAAAATATGAATATGCATAAAATATAAATGTTTTTCGCAAAGTTTATATTTGCATTATAACAGTTGATAGTAGCACTTTCAGTTGTCCGCGGCTTAGTAGGTACCCCCTTTCCGACTAACGTTGTAGATGCAACCAGGTTTTTAGATTTGTCTCCATTTATACTAGGGTACCTACACAAGTTTATCAAATTAAACAATCAGTTAGAAAAATGAGGATTCTGTATGCTATGACATATGGGTTCCCTACATGTGTTCGAAACCCCTTCCTTCGAAAATTGATACTTCGACAATCTTACACCGAAGCTTTCATAGTGCGATAGCTTGTTTTAGCGAAGGTTTTTTTGTTCGACGTATCTGTACATCGAACATCTTACTTCAGTACCTTGTTGCTCCAACTATTGTTTGTCCGATGTAACGTTACTTCGATAATTTTGTCAATACATTTTACTGAGACGTGGTAGGTAAAACCTACATTCAAGATTGTGATAAGGATCAACAAAAATATTTGTTTAGTGTAAATCAATTAATTTTTAATCAATTGGTCTGCGACAAAATAACATAACAAGTACAAGTAGTACGATAAAAAAACTCAAAGAAACAGTCATGTCACTAGCTATATTTTCTTGATTAACTAATTTAAAATTATAAAATAAATACACTTTTCGCAACTAGTGACACTGAATAACTGATAACGAAATGCAAATGAGTTCTCCAGTGCAACTTGCGCTGACACATAATAAATAGATAAAAGTTAAAACTACCCTCAAAATAATAACAAAAAATGTATAGACCAATATGTCGAAGTAACGTTACATCGGACAAACAATAATTGGAGCAACAAGGTACCGAAGTAAGATGTTCGATGTTCAGATACGTCGAACAAAAAAACCTTCGCTAAAACAAGCCATCGCACTATGAAAGCTTCGGTATAAGGTTGTCGAAGTATCAATTTTCGAAGGAAGGTGTTTCGAACACACGTAGGGAACCCATGACATATTATTAGGTACTTAAATCCGAACATTTAGACTGTCTGTCGGTTAGGTAGGAAGTACACAAACATATTGACTTCATAACAAAAGTACCTAAACCTAATAAAAACAAGTTTTTCAACAAGTAGCTAAACGTGATCAGTAGGTAGTGTGCGATCACAGCAATTATTTACACTCTAGCCGAAATATCGAAAACTTTAACAGTATATTGACCGGAACTGAGAAAAAGCTCATAATAACTGGATACTGAGAGTATCCGATACTCTCAGTATCCGGTATGCGATATTTAAAAAAGTTATTCTATTAACTACAATAAAACAAAGGACGTTTTAATCAAAACAACATCATTATCGTAAGCTTATGCTAGGTACATACCTTATGAACAATACATATTTACAATACAAGATCGGGTCTTAACCCACCCGCCTGGCCCAATGCAGGTTGTAACGACTGCTTTCTGACAAAAACAACAGCTACCAACAACGGCTAAACATGCTTTCAAGGGTGGTCTCCCGTACTCTAAAATGGAGTATTATCCTCTTTTTCATGTAGACGTACTTTATAATCTACGACACCAATACAGTACACGTTTACGTAAAATTTACTTATGTAAAAGACAAATATTTGTTAATTGTCGTAAAGAGCAATATAAAATACGTTTTTAATGAAAAATCAAAAAATACTTACTCTTTTTTATGCTATAGGTACATGTACTTTATTTTTGTTCTAACAAAATGAAAAAATACTTTATTCACCCTAAAAAAAAGGTGGTACCCTACTAAAATTTTCTTAAGCAAAAGCCTGTTATATATTAAATATTATTAAATACTAAATATGAACAGTTTTGTGTAAGTAAGTACACTAATTATACGCAGTGGATTTCTAAAGACAAAAATTAGTAAACCTTGAATAAATAACTGAGAAAAAGCTCATGATAAATCAATTTGAGTCGTTAATAAATTTGCTTGTTGTCAAAACAAAACTCTATTTATATTTTGACTCAGTCTCTATACCAGTAATGTGTCATTCATGATGTGGTCGACTACACTATACTAAGGCCAAATGCGATATTTTTATAAACAAATTATTCACAATTTTTTGTGGAAATATTTAGGATCAATCGAATTTTTACTGTTTCTTAAAGGTCGCTTCACACATATCAGTGAAGTCACAGTTCCGACACAGTGCCGAAATTAACTTTCATATATTCTCTATGAAGGCATCCCCACTCAGCGATGTTCTTGATACGGCAATTGCCGTAATATACGGCATTCAGGTATATTAGGCATCAAAAATACGGTATACGGCAGCTACTTGATTACCGTATTAAAATATACGGCAATATACGGATGAAGCAAAAATTGTACCAGTTGTAAATAAATTACTTACCATTATATGAAATAAGCTCACAGAAAACCGATGAGTTTTTGATCAAATTCCGTGGTCTATTACAGAACTAAAATTATATTAATTTGTATCTTTTATTTTTATGAAAATTTTTTATTACAATGTTTGAGTTGTAGTTTTTGAGTCCCCGATACTCCGTGATCATGGTGCATGGAACTGCGCCGAAATATCGGAGACTCAAAAACAACAACTCAAACATGGTAAAAATTATTGTAGTGACCATGAATGTTTTAAAATGTTATTAGCATCTTTTGCTTTTAATGTATTTGTTTGCCACACTCGAACGCAGACTGCGAACATATCTTCAGTGAAGTAAATAATATGAAAACGAGACTTCGAAATAAATTAATAACTTCAATTAATGGAACTCTTCTAGCCAGACAAGCAACCCGTAATCACGGTAATTGTACACAACTTCAAGTGCCAAACGAAATTATTCGTAAAATAAAAGACTAATAACAGTACAAACTAAATGCAACAGAATTAGAAGTGCCAGAAACAATTCCAAACCTATATGGTGAAGAATAAAATGAGTAGTTTACAAGTAGTACACGCATAGTCATCACTTGTATTTTTATTCAAACCTCATAAAGATACGTTTTGTGTAATACGGCAATTTTCTAAGATTTCCCTAAAAATACGGCAATTTTAGAATTAGAATACGGCAGCCCTAAATTTGTCAGGAACAACACTGTCCCACTTGTCAGTGTCAGTGACGACACAGTGCTCTCAGTGCGTTCATAGAGAATATAAAAGAATATTTCGCACTGTGTCGGTACTGTGTCGGAACTGTGACTTCACTGATATGTGTCTTAAGTGTCGGCCTTAAGAGATATTCACGAGAAAACCTCTGACAATAGTGTCTTGAAACTAGATATTTGCACAATTAATTGTGAATAATTTGTTTATAAAACATTTTACATCCAATATTGCCATAGTACTTATAATCCTAAATTCTTGTAGAACTTAATTTTTACACGGGAAGTAATTGAATGAAATAATTTAACAACTTCCTTGTTTTCTACTACTGTAATTTGCCCGCACTCCTTCAGTTCCGCAGGAAAACCAAAAATATGCATACAAAAAAGATGTGAAGAAAAATAAACTTTTAAGACTTGTAAGTTATTTTACCCGGCTATTTCAAAGCGTGAACAAAAAAAAAATTAAAATCAAAGTCACAAAATGTAATATAGCACATTTATTACTTTAAATTATGGGATTGTTTGCCCTTGCAGCAATAAAACTCAGCATTTTTGTAAGATTCATTGGTTCTGGAGGTGACACAGCCTCTATCCACGTCTGGCGTCTTGCATGAGTCACGCCACGCAGCGGTTCGGATGAATAGTCTGCAAGTTTACGGTAATGACTAATGACTCACCAATACAATGGTTAAGTCTGCGACATTATTTGTTTCTGTAATACTAGCTCTAATCAGACCTAGTATGATAAATTGTAGGAGAGTTAATTATAACTCTTACGTATTTTTAAAACTTTGAAACGTTATGAAGTTTTCGTGCTATCCCTAATTTTTTAGTTTTTTTTACAATGCTTAATTGTACTAAAAACTTTATTAGTTCTTTAGTCATAATTATAGTATATTTAAATAAAATTCGAAACGGAATGAAATCGAAAATTCGTTTGATTACAACAGAAATATTGACATGAATAAACTCTTTTAAAATTTCGTGTTCAACTCATAGATTGCTATCATGTTTTTTATTCTGGGCTTACTTTTCTACTTTACCTGGTATAATTGCACCTAACAACAGCATTTAACGTAATTTATTAATTAATAAAGAAAATTTTGGTAGGTTATATTATAACATTTCACATTGTTAAGTTTAAACTTAATCCACTAAACATTTTTGCATATTCTAACTTCTTTTTAAAAATAATTTACGTTTAAACTTTTGGCCTTCATCTCACAAGTAACATCAGGTGCTTACCGTAGACTTTAGCGCACTTCATCCGGAATCCTCAACTACTGAGAAACTGGTTTTCTTACCTCTACTTCTAACTGCCGGAACAGGCCGGAACCATGGTACAAAATAATATTGATGTTATGGCGAAATTTAATTTTAAATTTAATTTTCATTTAGATAAGACGGTGGTAGCTAGACAGGGGGACTCAGCAAGTCGTGCACCTTGTGGTTACGGCAGATTTTCTTAATGGCAGTTTCGTTTGTATTTAGTATTGTACCGATACAATCTCGGAATAGATAATAATTACTGTTCTATGGATACAATCATTAGAAAACTGTAAAAGTTAAGAGAATGATCTTTATTGGTACCTACAGTTTTAGTAATTTAATTAGATAATTTATTAAATATGTACTACGAATTAAACTTAATTGTAGGGGAATTATTTATACTTATATATTTTTAAAGAGTCTAATCAATAGAAACAGTTTTAAAATAGTTTCAATGCTATATTTATAAGTTATTTAAATTTTTAATGTTGCAATTTAATAAATATTTATAACTTTAATTATAAGTAATATTAAAAGGGGCTATTGTTTAGAATTTTTATCAACTGGTTGATACAGAATTTGTTGTACTGGTATTTAACTAGCGTTAACTTTTTTAAATTAATCTTTCGTTATGCTTCAAAACGAATCGAGGTTATAAATAAATACAGGAATGTAACCAACTTTTATATTTTTAAATAGGGATTTCAGCTTTGCCCTATTTAAATGTGCAATCATCCTTACACGAGTACACCTTTATTTGTTAGTGTGCCATTATGAATAGCTTAATGAATAATTGCTTTAAGAATATCTTGCCCTGTATCATAACCTCATAACAAGTCGTAAGCAAGTAGTTTCTTAGGAACTAAGTAGGTAGGGTGAGGATGCCTATAATGAGATTGGCGCCCAATTTGAGATAGCAAGGTATTGGCCAACTTACTGACGGCAGCCACCTGGCACTAGTATCTCGCGAAACGTTATCGAACACCTCCCCTCGCACGCCAGTAGCCCCCCCGCTCAGCCAGCGACGCAAAAATGTGCAAACGGTGATTTTATCGAAAGAAAAAAATATATTTTTTTTATGAAATCTTTTCGAGGTATGTAAGAATGTAATATTATGTGTTTAACGCCATTGCGTCAGTTTTATACTCAATTTTACAAAACAAGTACCATAAATACTGTTTTCTTCATCAAAAACAAAATTAGGTGCTTATTTTGTTCAATTTCGGTTTTTCCCTAATATGAGACACGTTGGGGTTCCTAACATGAGATATCCCATATTAGGATTTTGGCGGCACGTGAATAAATTTTAATTTTTTTTTATGCCTCTCATCAAAAGTAAAACCTGGGACCACAATGAAATTACTGTAATTATATTACAAAACTATTAATGAATAAGTAAGAAAAGTATGAACAAGACTACCTTTAATAATTTTAGTTGTTAAAATAATGTTAATTAACAAACTATTGTGATCTCTATTTGTCTGACAACAGACATCTGCCGACTGATATTTGTTATCAAGAAAACTGTATAAAAATCTGATTATCACTTGCTTGTTTTGCATAATACCTACCTGCCATAATTTTGTAAACCTTATAGAACCTAATTTGAGATACTATCTCACAATAGGAACCCCTAGTATCTCAAATTAGGAGACCTTTTACCCAGGTCACAATTTCTGTTCTTTTTTATTCTATCAAACCAATGAACACATGGTATGTATACAGGGTGTCCCAGATATCGACCTCAAGCCGAAACCAGGTGATAGGCCAAGTTATAATAGCTATCAGAAAAATATTAAAAAAATCTAAGTAACGTATTTTCAAAATTATAGACATTTAAAAAAAAATCTACATTCCGTGACGGTTTTTTACCTCCTGTTGCTACAAATCTTTAATTTTTTAAATGTTTTCTTGTGTTTTGTAATCCTGAATAATGCTCCTGTATACACTGTCCTAAACTTTATAGCCAGCTGCTCAAGCTTGGAAGGAAATGTCACTTTTTATCCAACCAAATATTCAAAATTATTATTTTGCCCAGCTTTAACATACTGTACTGAAAAAATATAAATTATGGGAGTTTGGCAAGTACTATATAAGTTGGCAGTACGGCACTGCCACAGGTTTCAACGCGCTCTTACGCCGATGTGATGACCGGCAGACGCTTGCTATCTTTGTCCCTCGACGACGCCCCGCACCCTTCTCCAATAAACGGCGCGCACTCTGCAGTTTCCCGCCAAATACGAAACACAAAATCTCATGTTGAATGACGATGCGCGTGATGTGCCTTGCCGTGAAAAACGTGGTTTTACCAACCCAATTACCAACAAAAACACAGTAAGTCATGCGACTTACTGTGTTTCATATTGGTAGCTGTCCCTAACTGTGATTTTGTTATGGGAATCTTGTGTCAGTCCGTGCCCTTACTGTGTTTTGTCATTTTGTAATTCCGAAACTACGGCCTTCTTTTGAACAAGGATCTTTGCATATTGTAGGGAATTACTGTGTTAGTAGCATGGTGTCAAAATCTTGATTTTGAGTACAATGTCCCTTACTGTGTTTATTTTTGGGACAGCCGAATTGTGTGTATTTAATTTAATAACT
Organism: Scoparia ambigualis; assembly: GCA_963921215.1. Lineage (NCBI taxonomy): Eukaryota > Metazoa > Arthropoda > Insecta > Lepidoptera > Crambidae > Scoparia > Scoparia ambigualis. The sequence continues at coordinate 20,660,712 of OY992510.1, read as the reverse complement.
TCACTATGTCTTACTCACACTTCGTAAAATGAATGTCCCCGTCTCACTCAAACTAGAATCTTAAAGTTACGACCTTGAAGAGAGCCAGGGGTACCATAGAACCATTTTTAAATAAGTAAAACTTGTTCAAAACTAAGTGTCTCTACAAAAAATAAAATTGTCTACAGTTTAAGAAATAATCTAGCATGTATCATACCATTTTGGAATCCTTTTTAAACGCGACAACTTTTGAAGTTACTTGCCAAACTCCCATAATTTATATTTTTTCAGTACAGTATGTTAAAGCTGGGCAAAATAATAATTTTGAATATTTGGTTGGATAAAAAGTGACATTTCCTTCCAAGCTTGAGCAGCTGGCTATAAAGTTTAGGACAGTGTATACAGGAGCATTATTCAGGATTACAAGACTAAAAAAAACATTTAAAAAAGTAAAGATTTGTAGCAACAGGAGGTAAAAAACCGTCACAAGATGTAGAATTTCGGATTTTTTTTTTAAATGTCTATAATTTTGATAATACGTGACTTAGATTTTTTTTTCTGATACCTATTATAACATGGCCTATCACTCGGTTTCGGTTTGACGTCGATATCTGGGACACCCTGTATACGATTAAATAGCAACTATTTCTTAAAACTACAATAAATTCCCTATCCAAAACTATGATTTTGAAAGTTCTAATTACTATACTTATTTTTTTATGGCAAAAAATAAAAATGTTATCTCATAATCGGCATCCTCACCCTATCTATCTACTATTTTTGATTTCTATCAATCACCATAGGATTTTGTTCAATATGAGTTTCATATTTAAATTTGTTTTACTTATGATTTTCTCAATAGGATTTTTTGTGCTACCTACCAAAGAAAATTTTATTCTTCAATTCACGCTTACCTATAGTAATTTATTGAAACTTGGGTAAGTACTTTAATTTACAAAGGTGCAAATAGTTGTCGTAATTACGAGCAAATAAATCACAAAAGCTTCTTAGAATGTTATACCTACGTAGGTAATACTCCTACGCATAGCGACGAAGGAGAGGGCAATAGGTGTTAGAAAGGGAGGGTAACGTTCAACAAATGAATGAATTGATTATACCTAATGGCAAAACGGGTTTGTTGATAAGATAATGCTTCAAGACAAGAATCGTGATCCATAAATAGAAGTGACACTATGCACATCTGGCTGACGTCTGCTTTTTGTCGAACTACCTATATCTTTTAACTGCCATCTTTATTGTCATATTGTCTCTCTTCATCTTAGATTAATTTTGTTTTAATCTAAGCTCTTTATGTAGCTAAGGGTGGATTCGACCAAATTGGAATAAGACATACTCCGAGATTAGTCCATACAAATTCGGCGTTTAATCTAGGTATAAGACCTTATTCCAGTTTGGTCGAATCCACCCTAAGTCTTGTAAACGGTAAGTTTTAGCAAAATGTGGTAAATAAATTGAAAATCATTCGAGGAACACCAATGATGCATACTTTTAAGTAATTTGGTGTCCATCGGTTCTTAAAAATGTAAGTCTGACTTGTGACTTGCAATAAAAACAACCTTATAAATGTCATATAACGTGTGTAATGATGACGTTATAAGTTGATAGTAAAAGTTTTTAAAGTAAAAGTTTATTTTTTCTTTTTAGCACATTTAAATAAAAGCTTGTATATTTAAAAAAGGTTTTCATATTTAATTTATTTTTAATTTTTAGTTATCAATAAAACAAGTTTCGTCTATGTAATGGTTATAAGAAAGATTGATAAGAATTAATGTAATTGTATCAGCATCAGATAAAACAATCAAGACATAAACTTTCAGCTCTAAAATGCAGGTTGACCACTAGCCAGCGCTGATCATCTAGGGACATTTTAGGGATCATGCAAAGGACATGAAAAAAACAATGAGTATAGTAATGAATTATAAGAGCAACATTCGATACAATATTTACAGACACAAGCTTATGGTATGGCTGTAAATGTATAAAATTATTTCTAAATTTTGTATTATTTGTGACCATTAATTAGTGTAAATTCTATCGTTAGTTGTTAGTTTAACAAAGACCAATTCGGATTTGTCGGAAAAGCTGTGTTGTTCTTTTACACAGATCCAAAGCGTAATTTTGACCAGTTACATCACATCTATTGCATTTCGACAACAAGTAGATTTGTCAATGTCGTCGTTTTCTCGTTCTTCTATTGTGTCTCTCATCTCATTGTTCATTTGGTCTTAGAAAATTCCTCCTCTTAAAAAGGGTCCGATTGTTAAATAAGATTTTTAGTGACACAATAAGATATATATAATAGAAGACATTACTAAACGTCATTGTACTTTTTCATTCTTACATAATGTAATAAAATTATTATTGTCTGGATGAGCAAATCTATTTTTCACCCTAAACCCTAAATATAGTCCCCAGTTCGGCGTAAGCCTCTATCATTGAAATCGATGATGGGTAGATATAATGATAACTTATATCCCTTTTGTTCTAAATGGACGCTTCAGTGGTCCTGTAGCGAAACGCTCAGCCTAACATTCTCCTGGGTTCAACTCTCCGATGTGAGAGTGTGTTGGAAAAGTGTGTTTAAAATTTTTTCGGTTCACTGAAACCGAATCAAATATATTTGAACCAGGGCTGCGTTTGTGATCCAATATTTTTCAATTTGGTAAGAGTGATTATTAAGCTAAAAAACAACAATTGACTTGAATGATGGAAGCCAGACGTAAGAAAGCATAAAAGCTAATTAATATTAGTACAATTTTTTGTCAAGTTAAAATGAAGTATATTAGATCCCCCAGCTACATTGTTTATCCATCAAATATTTTGGACGGGTGCCCTTCGGTTCGCCTAAAATTTTTAGTTCTAATTTCATAATGCCGAACTATGTTGGCCTCAACTTTTAACGAACAATAATTGTCTAGCCGAACAGTTGTTTTCGCACTACATATTATAGTTTTGCCTAAAAATCGAAAACCCTAATTTTAGAATCCCTAATATTAAATGCATTAAAATGTATCGGCATAACTTTCCTTCGACATTACGAAGATTACCTCCTACACTATAGTATTAAGAGCATTAATTTATTATTATAATTAAGCAAGTTCAAACATTAATAATCTTTTTAATAGACAACAGAAATACTAGCTGCCCTGCCAAAGATGCTCCTGTAGGTCACGTGTTCGCGATTGTCTTGAATTTCGAGGTTATTTTTTTTATTAGAAAACAGAAATACTAGCTTTCCTACTCCTGTAGGTCACGTGATAGGTTAGAAATTTTAGACAATCGCGAAGCACAGCGTAGCGATTGTCTTGAATTTCGAGGTTATTTTTTTATTAGACAAGAGAAATACTAGCTGCCTTTCACCTGTAGGTCACGTGATACGTTAGAAACTTAAGACAATCGCGAAGCGCAGCGTAGCGTTTGTCTTGAATCTTGAGGTTATTTTTTATTAGACAACAGAAATACTAGCTGCCCTACTCCTGTAGGTCACGTGATAGGTTAGAAATTTAATTTCGAGGTTATTTTTTTTTATTAGACAACATAAATACTAGCTGCCCTACTCCTGTAGGTCACATGATAGGTTAGAAATTTAAGACAATCGCGAAGCGCAGCGTAGCGATTGTCTTGAACTTCGAGGTTACTTTTTTATTAGACAACAGAAATACTAGCTTCCCTACTCCTGAAGGTCACGTGATAGGTTAGAAATTTAAGACAATCGCGAAACGCAGCGTAGCGTTTGTCTTGAATTTCGAGGTTATCTTCTTATATTAGACAACAGAACTCACTCCTGCTCCTGTTGTAGGTCACGTGATAGGTCAGAATTTTAAGACAATCGCGGAGCTCAGCGTAGCATGCTTGCTTGTTTTAACTTTGTGCGAATTACAATTTAGTAATTGTAAATAGTAGAGATTATGAATGGTTCCGCCTAATGTCGTATTTAGGAAGTTTACGGCGATAAAGAGTTAGGCAAAGTAAAAAAGGCTTAACACATTCAGAAAAAGTAAAATTGTGCGAAAAAAATTAAGGCTTATGGTTTGCATACCATTGACAATTAGGAGTACAAAAAATTCGGCGATCCAATATAGACCCATTTTGAACATTGTCATTTATGTAGATGGTTATGGCAGATTCTGGTTACGACAAAACCAAAGAAAATATATACTACCGTGACTAAACCTCTAAACGATAGCTACTAAACGCCATTAGACATCATATGACAATAACCTATTAATAAAACGTAAATACATGAAAGTACAATATATTTTTAAGTTTTTGTATTTAAATTTCTCCAGGAAGCAAGGGTTCCTTGTGATGTAATTTTAAAGCATCATCATCACTGAGAGTTACACCTTTATTTCTCTTAAAGTTTAATTTATGGAATGGAGTCAAGTTTATAGCAGCAAACAAGTCATCAATTGATACGTTTAGGCTCGTAAACACAAGAATAATATTGTGTATATCAGCTTTTTATTGCCGGCATGGGATAGTTCTTGAGCGTGCTATAAAACCACACTATAAAGGCGATTGGACATAAAAATATAGATAGATTTATGCAAAGGATAAAATAAGTTGAGCCGTGTCGCGAAGCGACTCATTAAAGAATACACCACCTCTCTTCCCTTGGGTGTCGTAAAAGGCGACTAACGGACTAAAAACTGCACTTACATCCAACAGCATAGAGCGGCGGTGGGCTCACCACCTGTCACGCTGAGCACAGGTGCAGTCGCTATTTGGTGAATAGTGGACGATGATGGCAGAGGACTGCTTTTGCGGTCCTCATTATCAGTCTCTGACTAAATAGCCGTGATTATATGTATGTATGTATGATAAAATTAGTGATTTGCCGGACTCTCTTTGGTCTCTAAGCCGCCTAACCGGTCTCAGACCCAGAGATCCCGGGTTCGATTGCCAGCGAGGGGCACATCTTTTTTGAGATAAGATAGCCAGTTCCTCAGTGGTTGAGGAACTGACTAAGGATTTCGGGTAAGCGCACTTCCTAGAATCTATCTTCGACCTTATCATCACTTACCATCAGGTGAGATGAAAGCCAAACGCTCACCCGTTGTAGAATAAAAAAAACTCACAAATAAGTTGCTTGTATTGATCGCATGAAACCTAATTCTGCAAAATGTTTTAAGAGATAGTCCAATGAATTTGCTATTATGTTTATTTTTACGACATTTTCATGTAATTTGATATAGATTGAGGTGTAATTTGTATCAATTTCAGAATATTTTTACATACATTTTATAGTATGTAAAAATATTCTGTAGCATCTTTTGTTTTAATGTTATCTTATTATTATATTTTTTTCGATTGCCATAATATGTAAGTATAATGTTTAGTGGGTCAATTTGGCGATAAAGTTCCAAATGAAAAAAATATTCGTAATTTTTTAGTCAATTTAACTGTTGTTAAAATAAAATAAAAATTAAAACGTGTCTTACATAAGGAGGTGAAGTGAAGGTTAAGAAGTGGTCAACGCAGCCGCCCTCTAAGCGCAGAACGTGGGTTTGATTTCCACCTGAGGTACCTAGTCAGTTTTTTCACCTCCACTAATATCTTCAAGTAGGTATACGATGTAAATTACAACGTATACTTGAAGATTTACAACTCGTAACCACCTATTTAAAAAGAGTTAAAAGAAAATTTAGGTACTCACCTATAGTAATTGTAATCATATCGTTTGTTTTCTACTAAAAGTTCTTGACCTTTGCCTCCAAGGCCGGGTTGTAAATGGCCGCCTACGCGCTCCTATTTCACTTTGCTACTTATAAATTGATTGTTCAACTTTAATAAAGCGTAACTTAGGTACCTCAGCGAAATATGGAGGAAACAAAAAAATATAAAAACCATTTCAGTGCGAATCTGAAATGACGGTTCGCATTTTTAATACTAACATAACATTATTATTATTTTACAATGCCGTTTCGAACCATTTATAAGGTATGTGGTCAGTTACCTAAGTAAAAATAATACTTACGAGCGCATACACACTACAATACAAATAGTATATTTATTAAAATAATTCATGTTGAATTACTTACTTTTTATGGGCCCTATTACAGACATCTCGACTGTGATTTTTGAGTAAAATGGCAAATTTTGGCGTTTTTGATCCTAAGAAACGAAAATACATTAACAAGTTTGACTTATTGAATAGTGTAGAATAGCTATTGGCATAGTTCGTAGCCGCCTCGTAAATTTTGCTTAACTTTTCAATTAAACCCAAAATTGCAAAGAAAGATTTTCATAAAATGCGCGAAGGCACTTTAAAAGTTAATTGTGAATTTCTCCTAATCTACGATAATATTATTGAGCAAAATTTATACCAGAATAATTGTTACTTTATGAGGATTATAGATTTTACAATGAATATATTATCCTATTTCAATAAAAACGATAAATACAACTGCAAAATTACTACAAAATGCGATGCGCCAGCCGTCCAAACTCAGCTTATTCTCGCAGAGTGAAGACTTGTAATAAGCATGATTTTATTATCCTGTTTCGATAAAAACGATAAATACAACTGCGAAGTTACTAAAGTAAAGTAATGCGAAAATAGGCATTTTACCCAAAAATCACGATGTGTGTGCAAGATTTTACGGCAACAGAGCTATCTTTTAGATAATCATGTTATTATAGAATAAGGCGAATCAACACTACAACATTTTATAGTAAAAATACTTAAATAATGAACGAATAATGTTTTCCATTAAGCACACATCAAGAATTGTACCGGCACACTAAAAAAGGCATTCCGTTTGGAAGGCAGACATAGTCGTTGTTCCCGGTGGTTGTCGTAACATAGCAGCCGGTCAAACCCACCAACCAACAGGCCTACGTTGTAGATTATGGCTAAATCTCCCTATGTAGCCCCATCTCAGCAGAGGATGTTTATAAGCTGATGATGACGATGAAAGATAAATTGGTACGTGCTTTGTTTGGAACTTGTTGATATGCTATCAGCAGGATCTTTTACGCTAAGGATTATATGAAGTACAAACAATATCTGCTAGTTTGCCATAGCCAAAAAGCAAAGACCATACTTATTAGGTATATTGTGCTAAAACCACATACCTATTCCTTCCTTAAAGGCCGGCAACGCGTCTGCGATTCCTCTGGTTTTGCGCGTGTCCATGGGCGGCGGTGATTGCTTTCCATCAGGTGACCCGCTTGCTCGTTTGCCTCCTTCAGCTATATAAAAAAAGTAAAATTTACATAGTCGAGTTAAGTTAGATATACTTACATACACACATACATCTATACTTATAATAAATCTGTAGAGAGGTCGATTCTGTACATGAAATATATTTCCAAAATAACTATCAGGGGGTGATTAGGGATCGATATTGATGCCAAAAATGCAATCAGTAAAATTTTTATCTGTCTGTCTGTCTGTCTGTCTGTCTGTCTATCTGTATAACCGTTATAGAAACAAAAACTACTCGACGAATTTTAACGAAACTTGGTACAGTTATTTTTCATACTCCTGAGCTGGTTATAGTATACTTTTCATCACGCTACAATTAATAGGAGCAGAGCAGTGAAGGGAAATGTTGGGAAAACGGGAGAAGTTACTCCATTTTTTAAGCTTCCGTCGCGTGTGCAACCTTTATGGTTAAAGCTCCACAGAAATCAAGTATGACGGAAATGTTCTCCTTAAAATAATATAAAAAATATCCCACGACAGCATATGTCTATCTGTTATGGTTGACTCACAATAACACGTGTAACTCCCGATAGCTTAGCAGTTCGAAGCTTCGCTCGACGCGTCTCGCGGCCGAAGGTATAATAAAAAGGCGGCGACGACGACTTTATCCGACGTCTTAATAGAGGGCGCGCAGTTTTTATTCTAAAGCGCGTTACGCTCATGTTTATTGAGTAGCGCTTGCGTCGTCGTCCCCCACGGGGCGATCGCATCATATGAAGCCTATATGAATCTCTCCAGGTTCATGGCAAGTTCATGGGGGTGTTTAGTCAGTAGGAGTCTGACATAACTTCGCCAGCCGCCTGGTGTCGTACTCATGTAGAGTTCACCTCCTCCCTCCTCTCGGTGTCCGGAAGGGTGTCTGCTTCACAGGCGAAAATAGCGCTTTAGCTTCATACAATTTTTGCCTGTTGATGCGAATAGACGTTCAGAGCGTTCGACCTTATTGACAGACAATACTTAATTGATATTAACAAACCGTGCTTATCAATCGACCAATGGGCGGTATCACGGTTTTATTTTGTGGTGATTTCCGACAAACCTTACCGGTAATACAACGGGAAACCCGAGCTGATGAGGTTAGGGCTTGCCTGAAAAGCTCATATTTGTGGCGTGATATACAATCGGTGCATTTGATTAAAAACATGCGAGTGAGAACTGGAGATAACCCGGATGATCGTCAATTTTCTGATACATTATTAAAGATTGGTGAAGGTACCTATCCACAGCTACACCAAGGAAAACTTATTCTGACGCCTGAGTTATGTTGTATAGTGCAATCCCAACCACATCCTTATATCGTCGGTTTATGGCGACGTAACAAATATATTAAATAGGGACAATTCTTGGCTATGCGAAAGATCCATTTTAACTTCTCGCAATGACCAGGCATTCGAGATTAATAACAAAATACTGTCGAATATACAGGGGGAAAGCAAAGTTTATAGTTCAATAAATAGAATGGTCGATGAACAAGAAGCCACTAATTACCCGATAGAATTTTTAAATTCTTTAAATATGTTCGGACTTCCTTCTCATGAAATTTGTTTAAAAATTGGCATTCCGATTATTCTGCTCCGAAATTTAAGTCCACCACAACTTTGCAATGGAACTCGGCTAAAAGTAACCCAGTTGCAAGAAAATATAATCGAGGCTCAAATTTTAACAGGTTGCGGTGCAGGAGAAACCGTCTTTATTCCCAGAATTTCCATAATACCAAATAATTTTCCATTCCAATTAAAAAGAACGCAATTCCCAGTATCGGTCTGTTATGCAATGACGATTAATAAGGCTCAAGGGCAGACTTTTCGTGTTGCTGGAGTAGATCTCGGTGTCAGTTGTTTCTCGCATGGTCAGTTGTAAGTCGCTCTTTCCCGGGTTAGCAGTTCTAGAAATATTTATGTTCACGTGCCGGACGGGTCAACATAGTTTACCCGGAAGCTTTGCGCTTAAGTATTTTCGTTCTATAGGTACTTAAGCCTCATGTGAACGTGATCTAAACAATATTACCAATACATTAACTTAATAACACACAAGGAGTTACACGCTGACGGAGCCGCGGGCACAGCTATTAACAATAATAATGTGCGGTTCCGTATTGCGATATTTTTCAACAGTATTGTAGATTGACATATTATTTCACATATTACATTATTTCCCTACTAAAATACGAAAGTTAATCTGTCTGTTACATCAAAACCACTGAACCGTGAGGAAGGACATAGGCTACTTTTTTTTACGAAAAACGACGGAAACGCGGACGAAGTCGCGGGCAACAGCTAGTACATAATAATCACGACATGGTCTCCCCGAAGGGTTAGTCAGAGCCTAGGTAATGAGGACAGCAAAAGCAGTCCTCTACCATAGTCCACATTTCACCAAATAGCGACTGCACATGTGCTCAGCGTGACTGGTGGTGAGCCCATCGCCACTCTACGCTGTTGGATGTGCTACATACGCCACTGATAAAAAGCTGAGCACGGGCAACGTTGACTAAATAGTAATCGATTTGACAAAGTTACCATGTTTCGGAGTAGTTTTATTACAGGCTAATATTCTCTACGTTTATAAGGAAGTAACTTGTTTCATAATAAATTTAGCAACAGGACGCGTACATTCACTGATATCTTAAATGCGTCCATCCGTTATCGTGGGAGGGTATGTATTCGCGCAGTTAACTTTGTTAAACAAGATGTAAGCAATGCGTAAATACATAGTAAGGTTACATACATATATACATAATAATCACGACTATTATCCCCGAAGGGTTAGTCATAATCAGAGACTAAGCAATGAGGACAGCAAAAGCAGTCTCCTACCATAGTCCTCTTTTCACCAAATAGCGACTGCACATGTGCTCAGCATGACAGGTGGTGAGCACATCGCTGCTCTATGCTGTTAGTTGAATGTGCAATCCTTAGTCTGTTTAGTATTCTTTCACCGCAACGCGACACGGTAATTATAGTAAAAGGGGGGTTCAGCTGTCGGCGAACATTCGGATGTTGCGCGGGATCCCGCGGGTGTTGCGAGGGGCGGCGGGGTCCGCGGTAATTCGTAAGCGCCATTCACATTTTTATCAAAAAGTTAATAAAAAGTTTACTTTTTTCAAAATCCAAATTAGTCAAGAAATCAAAAAGGTAAATACCTAAGTGTTTATGGTTTTATAGGAATTATTATTGTAAAACACGGTCGTAATATGTGCATTCAAATGAAATTTAAGAGGTAACTTCAGGATTTTTTTCTATCAAGCTAAATGTTTTCAGTCTTGTTTTGGCTTCGTTTATCCCCTCACGCATACGTTTAATAATACACATTGAAAATTTCAGTGCGAAATATCTAAAACATTTTGAATAACAGCTAATAGAAAATAGCCAATTTTTCCGTTTTCACCGCCTAAGGCAGTGGTCCCACCGACGGCGAGTAAACAACTAACTATCGGCTATTTTCTCGCTCAAGAAACGTACAATAGATATACATTCCGTGTAAACAAAAGAGATGTTATATAAATAGTTGATCGCTGACTGTTCACACTGCTGGCGAGGACTCGCTCCACTAGTTCGTCGCTGAGCAACAAGAGCATTCAAAGATAATTCTCGCTTAGCGATACTCGCTCAGTGATCAGCGGGTCTATCGGCAAAAAAATATGGATATGGACATGGGCTTCATTTGACATTTGAAGCCCATATTTTGTCCTTATATCGGCATATTATGGGCTTCAAATGTCAGATGAAGCCCATGTCCATATTCATATTTTTTAGCCGATAGGTTAGCTAAATTCACGCGAGAGACCAACCAGCGCAGCGGCTGTATTTCCAGCCAAGAGGACTGTACGCTCGGCTCGTCCGCCGCGAGCGAGTGGCGCTAGTAATCGCCCTTCTCATTCGTTTCTAGTTCTAGCTCGACTCGCTTGTCGTTCATCGTCGGCGGTGGGACAACTGCCTTAGACCCCTTAAGTAAAGTTAAGTAACAGCTTATATACTGTACTAGCGGCCGCCCGCGGTTTCACCCGCGTGGTTCCCATTCCCGTGGGAATATCGAGATAAAAAGTATTTTATGTGTTAATCCAGGTTATAAACTATCTGTATGCCGAATTTCATCCAAATCCATTCAGTAGTTTTTACGTGAAAGAGTAACAAATATCCATCCATACGTTCCCGTTGGAATATCGGGATAAAAAGTATCCTATATGTTAGTTCAGGTTATAAACTATCTGTTTGCCGAATTTCATCCAAATCCATTCAGTAGTTTTTACGTGAAAGAGTAACAGATATCCATTCTTACAAACTTTCGCGTTTATAATATTAGTAGGATTACTGTCCCACGGCAGGGGCTCGATAGTTTAAATCGTAACAATATAATGGATGGGTTATGGCTTAATCACCTTTGCGGGTTGGTGATCCAAAACCGGGCTTTTCGTTAAAAATCCGAAACATAAACAACTTTAGAGGAAACACTACGTTGAAGTGGCATGCAATATTCTCATACAAAACACTGAAAAACGACGTTTCGTAGTCCCCTGTTTCCCTCTTCTGAACTTGACCAATTTTTATTATTTTTTCAGCATCGGTTAAAGAAAGAGATTTTCTATGTCTGTATGTTTGATTTATTTTTAAACAGCCACTTAATGTTTCTGAAGACGCCTTAAAACGGAGTAATTTTGGTAATTTTTGAAGGCTCCTGGTTGTTAAATAAATGACTTAATGCAAAAAAATAAACATACAGACGTAGAAAATCTCTTTTTTTAACTGATGCTGAAAAAAACATAAAAATTGGTCCAGTTTTGAAGGAGGAAACAGGGGACTAACGTCGTTTTTTTGTGTTTTAGTATTACAATTTTGCATGCCACCATAGAATTTATAATAATACAAGTTGCCACTTCCACGTAGTGTTTCCTCTTTATTGTTTCTTAAAAGTTAAAAGTTGAATGAATGCCATTGTCTATTGCAATATTTTATTGTAACCGCCTCTGTGGTCTACCGATCACACATCTTAGATTAAGTCTTGGATTCGATTACCATAGTTGAGAATATTATTGTTGTGTAGTTTAGTTGATGGTTATGCTTGTTTTAAATGCCGATGATGATGTTCCAATGTAAAATAAATCATTTATCAGTAGTTGAGCATTCCTCATGGAGCCCTCTTTCACTTTCGGCCTTATCGTCACGTACCATCAAGTCATATGAAGGTATTTCCTCGTTTTCAAACAAAATAATGATTAACTATACATTCCTAAACCTTACAGTTAAGTGTCAATTCGCTATTACTAAAATTAATTTAATATTTTAAAATTAAACTGTACTAGAAGATATAGTATTGTGTAGAATCAAAGGCAGCTAAATCCAAAATGTCAAAATATTGATAAATCGACAAAATCTCCTAAAAACTACTCTTGTTACAATTACCCATAAACGTTTTCGCAATTAGTAAGAAAAATCTCAATAGCTATTGGAAATACAATAACGACATGAATTACATTCAACAGTAAGTCACAAACTTAAAATTAATGGTGCACTAAGCTGACTTTGATACTGACCCATGACACACCAGTATAAATATTTATACTGTGCCCATGACACTTAGTTGTATTTGATCCTCACATGCTGGCAACTAGCTGGATTTGATACTGACATTTTAAGTGTTCCCTAGTGATGTGCAATCCTGATAATCTAAGTAATACTTAATACAAATGGTAACTTAAATTAAACATTGGTAAAATTTTATGTAATTAGTTTTAATCTTCGAAACAATCAACTATTTAGTTGGTCTTAACAAATAATGTAATAACAAAAAACGAAAATTCTAGGGAACAAATCACTTATTTCATCTTAATACCTGTATCGTTAGCGTATATCGGGTTTTCCCATAGGTTAACAAACCCAACAGTAACGTAATTAACACAGTATTACGTAGTACTTTAGAAAATATTATACTAATGACTAGATGAAGTAGGGTAGGTACGTACAGTGTTACATCACTAACTGAGCTTTTTGTTTGAGCTTCCTCTTCCACTTGTGCGGTGTTCTATCTTTTTTACGTGCGTGATTTGACGAAAATGGATTTACGTTAACATCCATTAATGTACCGGCAATCCTTTTTTCACTTGATTATACCTCGGATTCTTCTTATATTATTTTAAAACGGAAAGTACTTCGACACTCTTGTTAACTAGTTAGTTCTAAACGCCATTTTGTCAGTTGGGCGAATGGGGCTCTGTGATTGTTAGGCTCGGTATTAAGCTGTCTTTGAAAATGGTTTTGAGGGATCTAGCTGAGTTTGATACTGATAGCTAGTTTAAAAGTCAAATTTGTATAGGATTTAGCTGGTTTTAACGTTGATTCTTTATCCCAAGGCATAGACAACCGTAAGATGAATCAAATAGCGTTCAAAGATAGATTTTGTAAAAATTGGCATTAAGCTGCATTTGATTCTATACCCCTCTCTTTTATCTTAAGATAAACCTTTGATGGGTACTTTGGTTAAAATCCAAGTATCAAACAAGTGTTTATATAATCTTATAGTACGTAAGTTATCTTAATAATTTATACCTAAATAATTAGATAAAGAAAGTTTTGACCGTTTACCTGATATTTTCTAGTACTTCCTACGACTTTAAGTTTACATAAACACTTATTATAAATAATTGCATCGTGAATGCGACACTACAATTAGAAATTGACTTCACCCAGACGCTTGTCTATATCGCTCTGGCTTGTAGTTTGCACATACACTTCCATCCCCAAAGCGAATACGTGTGCCAAAAATATAACAATTAAATGAAATATAATAAAATAATATAATTAACGCAAATTTTGTTGCTAACAAATTGCAATTTGAAAAATGTTGATTCTACGTAAAACCGCGATAGCATACTTGGTACCCCTGGCCGGGAATGTAGGGAATAGGTGGAAAAGATTGGGTGTAGGTTCAAATCCAGCTAGTTGAAACTTCTAACATTTTCCGAAATGAATAATTATCAATTGTGTAGTACGTATGCTGATAAATTGCCTTCATTATGATTACAAATCCCCAGGCAGTTTATTAGTAAACATATTTTGAAGAGATTATCAAATTAACTGTACACTAATTCTAATTTCTTATTTACTATGTTTTTTGGCTTGTCTAGCCGTCGTCAAAATAAATGCGGATACCTACATCAAGTTTAAATTTACATAAACATTTCAATTATTTTTACCCAAAATCTCATAGAGTAAAAAATAATAAAATTCAATTGTATCTCCAAAACCCAATTAAAACATTAGGTGAACCCACGACTCATCTGAAACTGTATTAGACGTGTAAGCTTGTAAGCCTTTGCAAGACCCAGAACGGTTCGGAAATAATCAGGGTTTCGTAATTTCGCTTCACGCTCTTTTATTCCGATCGCTTGTTCGTTAAAGGTATTGCCTCGCCCAAAAAGTAAACAGTGTGTTGGATACGTCAAAGGGACGACATTTATTCTTGGTTAAAGACGTCATTGGTTTCCACTTAACGGGATGACCGTTAATTTGTTGATAAGTAGAACCGCTGGGCCCTAATCGCTTAATTGGTTGCTCTTTCCCAAGTTTGATACGATCAATTGTTATCAGCGCGCGACGCGATGAACAGTTCGTTTGCCATCCTACTGGTAGGATTAATTTCCCGAATGTTGACCGCACCTCCGTCACGCCCTGGGCGAACATGGCTAATTAATAGTGTTTTCGATAGAGTGCGGGCGAGCGAGCTCATGTTACATTCGTTGACCATTAACATGATAAGCTTACCGAGTGACAACCTGCTAGAACCGCTTCACCCCCATTTAAATTGATGATATACGATTACCTCTTATGACGCTGGAACACTTAACCAAACCTTATCGTTAGTGTTTTATTGGCAGCATGATTACGTTACCTTATTAACATAATAAAATTCTTAGTTCTGATCATAATTATGAATATTCACGAATCCTTTGATGATAATCAAATTTCAAAGATTTTTTAAATTCTTAGTCTTTTTCCCAAATAGAACGTTAACTTAAAACAATAGCAAGAATATAACGAGTATAAGCCAACAAGGCAAGATAGTCCAGAAGAAAAAATATATATGAATTAATATATATTGTGAACTCAAAATTCCTACCTTGACAGTGCAATAAATAACGTAGGTTTTTTGTTGTTATTTTCAGATCAGGAAGATGTAGACGGACCAATAATTAGTCCACTATTAAACGAAATAATATTACAGAATGGTCAAAATTTTACTATCAAATGTAAAGGTAAAAGGGAAATGCAGATCAAATGGCAAGATATAACGGAAGAAAATTATGGAAATTTTAAAAGGATTGAAAGACAACTTAATTCTACAGATTCAAACTATCCATTTGAAGTAGCCCTAGACCTTTACAACGTAGATCAGTACACAGTCGGTTACTATGCATGTTATGACGATACAGTTAACAGTAGCACAATCTTGAACAACCTATTGGAAGAACCGAGCAATACTGAGCACGTTACACATACATACATATACGTTAATGGTGAGAACATGACTATATATAAGCCTAATACAAATTTTAAAACTTATGGCAAATACTTCATACATTTTTTCGATAATTTTAGAAACGGATGCATTATTCGCACCGCTGTCGGAGTTTTTTAAAGTGAGAGGGTCGAAAGCGATACTTCGGTGTAGACCCACAATGCCCGATATTAAAATGACGTTATCATTGGTGGTACGTATAGTGTACAAACATTAGTCGTATTTATTATGACATTGTAAAAGTTCGTAGCGATGAGCACTAAAATTAAACAAAGACTAATAATATTAATAGAGAGCAAACTCTTAGTGTTAAATACTTTATGCTTATACGCGTTCGCATGGTCAATAATAAATTACTATTAATCATTTGTTTATCAAATGGGATAAAGTTAATTTGCTGTTGAAAATGATTTTAATAAATCAACATTGTCTCATTAGACTTTTTTTTTAAAGCAAATAAATTAACGCTTATTGCTGACGTTAAAGCCTTTACTAAAGCATGAAAATGTTTCCTGTGAAACATTTATAACTTTCATGTATAACTGCATTGTTGATATTCAGGCCGATACACATACAGACGATATTTTTGACACTGACTATGAATATGACCCTAAAATTGGGATTACTCTAGATAACGATACCATTCTGGAAGAGTACCATCTTTTTCAATGCAATGCTTCGAGACGTAATGATAGCATGAGGGATTTCAGACCAGTATTAATAGAGAAACGTAGGTGAATAGATGTCTGATTTATTATTTCGTGTAGCCCAACAACTCTCAAGAAAAAAAAAGTAATTATATTCAAAACTGTATTAAAAAGTTTAAATATCGTACGTATGGAAACATTTAGGACTAATAAATCTTCCCTGATGTTTATTGAACAAGTATAATTGTTTTCTAATTCATTTTCTTGAGCGTGGTTGATGACGTTTTTCAATTTTAAACGCAATAAAAATGTTTGAAAGACTAATTCTCTCATGGTATTTAAAATTGAAAAACCATTGTTGATATTATATTAAAAATAAATATTTATTTGGCGATACCGTAATAGAGAGCGGGTAGCAAGACACCAGAGTATAAAAAATTCTCTCCAAAGATTGGGTTTTTAGTAGAGAAAAATGTTCCTTCTTACAAATGCGTCGGAAGAAGAAGAAATCAAACCGATGAGAAACTTTTGAGTAAGTAACATCAACAACATATTGATGTCACCTAACGAGGTAGCGTGGTGTGGATGGTTTCATTCATCGTTTTTTTTTGTTTTCAGCTTCTGCTTGTTACTTACCTACCTTCTTTCTTTTTATTTCTATTGGTGTCTTGCACTGCGTGTTACATAATGTAGGCAAACACAATTTGTTATTAATATGTATGTCCACCATTTACTAACTGTATGTGTACTATTGATTAACAATTTTATGTTTAATTGTTTGTATGGTTTTGTTTATTAATCTGTGATTTTTGAAACTATTTGTTGTGTATGCATTATTTGTGTATCGATAAATAATTTTAATTTGCACGTCAGTTTTGGTTACTATTAATAGTTTGTTTAAATTTTTGCTGTATTACACATATTTATGTCATAATAAGTTATGTATTGTCAAGTTAGTAGGTAGGTGTTGTTAATACCGTAATCCTATTTACTACAATTGCACCTTTAAATAATAATAGTATTTTCATTATTTACATGTAGGTAAGTACCTATTTAGTAGACATTTTGGAGTTTTGTGAGAAAATTGAGATATTCGATGTTTTGTATTTATTGATAACTATGTACGTGACAGCGCTGTTTCATAATGTCGATAAGATAAAGTCTCACATCATACATTTTTAAAGATTACGGTTAAGACATAGTTTTCACTAAATTCCTCCAAGTTCATACGAGTTGCATGCTCCGTGAAATTATACTACCCATAACAAGGTTTAATTAAATGCATGCATTTTGAAACATAGGTGGGGTTTTCAGCATTATTATTATTATATTATTATTAAGTGCGCAGCGCTGTCACGACTGTTAAAATATTTAGACTGTTAGTATATCTGTCTATACACGAAGGATAATATGTTTTTTTAGAGGATTTTGGTATATCTAAATTATAACAAAAAAGTATACAAATTAATTATCGTTATGAAAATCTAACATTCGCCTTTTATTTCAGGAGAGGGTAATAAAAATTGGAGGTCCAATTTAAAAATTTACAGGGATAATCTGTATTTCTTGGGCGGGGAAAATTTCACGCTTCGTTGCAGTGAAAAATATCAGCTTAACTCCGCCATAGCGTTATCATGGGAGTTACCGAAAACCTTTAAGGTGATATATTTAGTAATATTAAATGCAAAGATCTACTATTATTTTGCATGGGAGCAACACTGAGTAATCACCGCCGCCCATAGACACCCGCAAAACCAGAGGAATCGCAGACGCGTTGCCGGTCCTTAAGGAAGGAATAGGGTTAAGGAAGGAATAGGAATTGCGAGGAGGGGTGGGGGGAGGGGGGGGGGGGGCGCGATGAGCCTCCGGAATTGTCACTGGCCGGACGAACACAACAGCACCAAGTGCCGTTATTTCACGCCGGATATTCTTGAGAGGGTGGTATTACGCCGGGCAATCCGGCCCAATGCGTGCTGCAACGCAGCGTGGCTCTACCACTCAGCCAGTCTCACTCATCTACGGACGCGAGTAACTTTAACCTCCGTGCTGTATATTTATTACTATTACATTATTTATATCTTTTACATTACTTGTTTCATTTGTTTATAATTCCAAATATGCGTAACTTCGGCCGCGATAAGCTTTTAGAGCGCATAAGAACATGAAGATACTGATTATAGACAGTTTATTTTTTCGGACGGAACCTTGTACCATACAGGACGAATAGTACCTATTTGCAGTTTTGTATGGAAGAGTTTTGTATTTTTTTCGCAATTTCTGTGCTGCTCCCGTGCAAATAGTAGTTAGTAGTTCTTGGCATTTCATGAGATGATCCAGACTATTAATAAAAAATAATAAAACATTTTTAATGCATGTATTTTGTTTCTAGGCCACCATCGTTAATTCTACAAATGAACGAGACGTCACTGCTGGTGAAAATTTGTTCAACGACATTACCATTCTGAACGCCTCTGAGCATGACGCAGGAAAATACACTTGCATACTAACTGGGGGACATGAGATAAGAGACACCAAGTCAACACAAAAAGTCTTTCTAAGTAGGTTCCATGCTAAATATAATGTGAAAAAGTTTACATTTACGTTATAGTTCCTGTACAGCCTTGAAAAGCGTATAAGCGATAATCAATGTAATTACAAGTGGTTAACTTTATTATCATCCAGTTAAACAGCAATATACCAAAACGTATCACGAAAAAGGCATGATACGAACTTACGGTAGTACAACTGGAACATCAATGAACAGGATAACGAAGGGTTTAAGTTCTTGCTGAGAAAATCTCTATTTTCATGTTAATTTTCGATGTAAAATATGATATTACTTTTTACTTTTTTCATAAATTATATTTATTTCGCATAAATTTCCGCAGACAGCGACAGGGAAACTAATTTGGAAAAGAGCGTAGGTACCAATGATATTATGTTTGTAACATCATTGGTAGGTACACCGTACAGCGGCGCTACATGGTTTATTTTTTAATGTATTCCTCTAAAGGCGGCACTTCACTTGGCTTAGCGTGTTCGTGTGGCGAAATCGTTGTGTTTGCCCAAATAATCTGGCAATTCGCTTGGCATCAAACAAGCCGTTCACACATGGACTGTACGGGCAAACATCTCAAATATTTGCTTGTTGACAAACAAATTGAATGCAACAGTGATGGACGTGGCAGTGGCAGCAGCAATGTAAGAACATTTACCTGAATGCGGCTAACCAACACCTGTTTTTTTATTGTGCAGGGTTCTAGTAAGTTATTTTGAATATCGATCCATGTATTGTTCAGTCGGTTTTTGTTTTTATGAGAGGCCCAAAATACAAGGATGATTTTGGTATAATTCCAAAAATCGCAATACGGTTTCGTTTGCCCAATCCATTTTACTACGTTTATGTCAATGATATTTTATAATAACATTGTTTGAAGTGCACTCATTAAAATTATACTATCTCTTTCATTTGCGTGCTATTTCGTATCTTTTGTTTTACTTAATAGTGAAACTTGTCAATATGTGCAGTTTTGGATTGCTCGGAACAGATATTAGACGCAAATTACTATGAACGTAACATATCTATAGTTTATAATATCATTGGTCTACGTATAAAAAAACTAAACACGACTGAACGGGACAGCCACACGCGCGCTTCTGAAAAGAACTAATGCCTAGTTCGCACCTGTGCTAGTAATTTAGTAGAGTAGAGATACATTGCTTCGTCACGTTGCTAATTTAAAATGTGAATTTTCAAATAAGCAAACTAGCGAAGCAATGTACTTCTACTCGACTAAAATACTAGCACAGGTGCGAACTAGGCATAAGTGTGGACGGTCGACGGAAATATTTGCCTTATTTGATTCCGTTGATGTGTTATCAAAAACCGACAAGTGGACAGAAACGCATATTCGCTATTTGGGTTGTTTGCCATATTCGTTCAAATAAAGCAAATATATTCAAATAGTTTTGCCGTGTACGTTTACTTTGCCGTGTTCGGACAAATAATGCAAATACGCGAACACGATACGCCAAGTGAAGTGCCGGCATAACATAATCGCAGTCCTTATTTAAACTATTCTTCTCATTTTTTATTATTTATTATTTATACTTCTTCACTTATTGTGCTAGGTGCGGTTGGGGGTTCCGTTTACTCCGCCAACTAGTCTTTTAAATTCATATTTTTCTTCTTCTTTATTTCGAAAACAAGGGTGGCAATGAAGATATTAACAATTTGAGAAAAACACCCGGCAGGATGCGACAGGCAGCCTTCCTTACCATCCCTTTGCACTAGTTAAAAGTAGCGAATAAGAGCTTCGTCTGCGGTACCACATGAAAATTATCTCGACAAAGAGGACTTTATCACAGTGCAAAGGGGACTCCGGGGTATGTTGGGCCAATTGCCAGAATGTCCAAGGTGTCATAATGTTCGGATGTTTTATAGACCGTTGGCCAATATGTACAAGTGTCAGAATGTCCAAGAAGTCATAACGTCCAGATGTTATAATGGCCTTTGGTCAATATGTACAAGTCTCTTAATGTCCAAGAAGTCATAACGTCTAGACCGGGTAGCACGATCACGTTTTTACCGACATAAAGCATACGTCCCTCTCATACTCGTACTCACATATTTGCCAGTACGGGCCGAATGCTTTATGTCGGCGAATAAACGTGATCGTGCTAGCCGGGCAGCTGATGTTTTGAAGACCATTACAAGTTTCCTTTTTCGTTGATCATGTCAGGGTTTCTTAACCAAAAAAAATGGCCAAAACTGACAAACAATTTGTTGTTTTGGTAATTGGTCATTATGTCTACTAGACGTTTTGGCAATTGGGTGTTTTGATATTGGACATTATGATAATCCGACTTTTTAACAATTGGTTGTTAAGGTAACTTGACATTATGGCCATTAGACGTTTTAGGAATTTGTTGTTTTGACACCTGGATATTATGATAACTGGTCATTTTAACAATTGGGCATTATTGCCTTATCATTTTGACACACTGGACATTCTGACAATTGGTTCAACATACCACGTGCAAGCGCTGCTAGAACGGGCATTACGGAATAATAAATAAACAAGCTCCTGGAGTGCTGTGATATGATTTATGATAATTTCTAAAATGTTTTTTTTTTGCAGGTAAACCTACAATCGAACTTTTAAAGAATGGAAATGGAAGGATTGAACCAACAGCAAGAAAAGTATATAAATTGAATGTTTCATTTGCAAAGGCGTATCCAACCCCAACATTCAAAGTGTAAGGCTTTCTTAACATCTTTGAATTAGTACTTTTTATGTAAAACTAGCGGCCGCTCGCGGTTTCACCCGCGTGGTTCTCGTTCCCGTGGGAATATCAGGATAAAAAGTAGCCTATGTGTTAATCCAGGTTATAAACTATCTGTATGCCAAATTTCATCCAAATCCATTCAGTAGCTTTCACGTGAAAGAGTAACAAACATCCGTCCATACTTACAAACTTTCGCGTTTATAATATCAGGACTAGCGGCCCGTCCACGAGTTTGTCCGCGTGAACACCCTCGTGGGGAATTTCCAAACATTTTTTTGCTTACAAACCTTGTTTTGACAATTATTATTGCAAACAACAAAAGAATTAGCCAAATATGTGCAGCCGTCCTGAAGTGATGCGCGTACAAACATTCGGGGCAATTGACATTTATTAATATAGATACCACTGCATTGACAGACAACAAATTCAAAACACTCATTAAATCTGTATTAAATAAGAAAGTTAAAAGGTCAATGACTGTTGCATGGAAATAAGTCTTCTCTGTACTGGTATTTGTTATTATTATTTAATAATACTTTAATTAATAAATAGCTATTATTAGATGAAATAAAATTAATAGTAATTTGTATTTCATTTTTTATTTCTAATTACAAAACAAAAATTATAAACAATTTTATTAATGCCTACAAACTTGTATCTACATTGTTAGATTAATACACTATAACTTTTATTACAAAGAAAAAAGCCTTATGAGATTCTTGCCAGCTCTTCTCAGTTGAAGGATCGATCTGGTTGGTGGTAGATTCCCGTAGTTTAGATTATTTTTATGTCAACTTTTACTTTATTAGTTTTACTTATTTCCATGCAACAGTCATTCTGTTGCATGGAAATAAGTCTGCTCTGTACTGGTGTTTGTTATTATTAATTTTTAATACTAAAATAATAAATAGCTATAGCAATAGCAATAAAATTAATAGTAATTTGTATTTTATTTTTTATTTGTAATTACAAAATAAAATATAAACAATTTTATTAATGCCTACAAACTTGTATCCACATTGTTGCAATATTACACTATAACTTTTGTTACAAAGAAAAAAGCCTTATGAGTTTTTTGCCAGCTCTTCTCAGTCGAAGGATCAATCTGGCTGGTGGTAGATTCCCGTAGTTTAGATCATTGTTTTGTCAACTTTAACTTTATTAGTTTTGATGTCAATAATTGTGTAGTCTTGTATTTAATAAACTGTTTGACTTTTACAGAAAAAAATGAGTAACCAGCTGATCCTGATTTCTATTTTTTCACAGTTACCGTAATAATGAAACTCTTGCAATCAACGGTCCAAAATATACCAGTGAGATTCGAAAATTATCTGGTGATTTTGTGCTGTCAATCCACAATGCCGAAGTCGTCGACACGGCTAATTATACAGTTGTAGCTACAAGTGGCAATGCTACTGCATCTGTCACATACGACATCCGCTTTAAAGGTGAGCTTTACAGGGTGCTGAATTTCTTCGATCACTTATAAAAGGTGACTGCTAGAAGCCGCAAGAAACTTCAAGGGCTGGTCAGGTCAAGTGTTTTAAAAATGACAAAAATGGAATTCGTGGGCGATAAGTACCTACGCCTAGCTGACTCGAACGGGTCAACAGACGGTCGGCCGGCCGGCCGTTGCCCGGGCGTTGTAAATAATCGTTATTTTTAATTGTTTTTCATTTTATTTTTCTTATGTTATTGCTTTAAAATAAATTAGAGACTATCCAATTAAAATTTACAAAATGAATTATTTTTAACTAAAAAATTTAAAAAAGACGAATTCGTTTGTTATCATTTTTGTCATGTTTATAATACTTGACCTGACCAGCCTTTGAAGTTTCTTGCGGTTTCTAGCAGTCACCTTATATAAAACCAGATGCATAATCAACGCTTTGAAAACTTTTAAGCAAAAAGAGCCACTATTCGCTACGTTCTGCACAAAAAGAGCCACTATTCGCTATGATTTAATATAAAATTGCGTATTTAGTTTTTACATACATACATGTAATCACGACTATTATCCCCGAAGGGTTAGTCAGAGACTAGGCAATGAGGACCGCAAAAGCAGTCATCTACCATAACCCACTTTTCACCAAAAGCGACTGCACATGTGCTCAGCGCGACAGGTGGTGAGCCTATCGCCGCTCTATGCTGTTGGATGTATGTGCAGTCTTTAATCCGTTAGTCGCCTTTTACGACACCCAAGGGAAGAGAGGGGGTGGTAGTATTCTTTCACCGCTACGTGACACGGTTTTATATAGTTATCTTTAAAGTGAAGGTTCATTTCACGGTTATAGGAAGTTAAAGTGGTTAAAGTTTAACCCCATCAACGGTCACTGAGTGTTGAAAGTGTTCATTGGTTTTCGACATCTTGTTAATTGAATCAAGCCCAAATTATATTTAGTAATAACTTTACACTATTAAAGTTCAAAAGTCTCAGAGGTGAAAACTTCTAAGATTTGATGAAGCAATGTTGACTAAAAAACGTAAGCATCAAGCACTTACAAATTTCGACGGTTGAAAGCCAGATCTCGGTAGCCAAGTGGTTAAGGCAGCCGTCCGGAATGCGGAAGGTGCGTGGTTCGATTCCCGCCTGAGGTTGTCGTCTTTTTTCAGTGTTTAAAATTTTACTATTAAAGTATTGTAACTCAAGTCATTTTACCAGGAAATATAACTTAAGTATAGGTATATTTAATATAAAAATATTATTAACCCTCACTGGCCCACTGATGGGATAAGGCCTCCCTCCCTTTCTTCCACTGATCGCGCGGCGGGTGTCAGCAACTGCATCCAATTTTGGCGAAATGCATCAAATTCATTCATATTTAATATTTTCTATGACTGTTTTATATGTAGTCAAAGTATGTAGGTACACTAATCCATTTTGTCAAGGAAAGTCAAGGATCACTTTTTAACGCTAATCCCATCAGAATCGTAGACACTATTATATCTATGTAAGTATGTCGTAGTTTGATTATATTAAAATTTATCATATTATTATATATGTTATAGTTATATATTTGTCATAAGAAAGTATATTAACTTATTGTAGATATTATTATTATTAGAGGCTTTATTTTTTTTTAATTTAAAGGACCATGGGAATTGTTGTCCCCACCATCCAACAGATTTGGAATTAGTGTCATTTGAAGGGTCTAGTAGGATAGATATTTTATTACTATGGCAACGTTCTTCAAATACGCGGGATTTAGGTTATAAAAAATATATTGTTATTGAATATTTTATTTTATTTTTCCAACAAAATAAGATTGCAAGAGCAGACCAGACTCCACAGGCGGCACACGTTCACGAGTATGACATGTGAATCAGCCTTCGCTTCGCTCAACCATGTTTTAGGAAACGTAACGACCCGACGCACATGCCACCACTGGAGAGACACTTTGAGAGAGCATGACACACTCGAGAAACTCCAACTAAAGCAAGAAAACAATAAAAGTTTTTTTTAATAGATATAAATAAACCCACTACATTTTACAACTAACACAGGTAGGTACTTTAGGCTTATTTGGGTCTCAATGAACAAATTGACACGTATCCCATGACTGTTGTAGGGTGGGAACGGGGTTATACAAAATCCCCCATGGTCCTTTATTAGTTTGCGCTTTTGTCGCTCGCGCCCGTTGACCGATCTCCCATTCCACCTTAGGTTGGCCGGAAGTGATCGAAGGCTGGAAGAGATCTCTTTCAGAGATAAGTCTACCTTTGCTCACCATTGTTTGTTACGTATTTTCTGGATATGTGTTATTTACAATAAAGAATATATAATATATAATTTATTGAGAGTACCTACCACGGAACAGAAGAGAGAGCTTCCGTATTGTGATTCCAACCCAACCATAGGGTTCAATTGCCAGATCACATAACACCCATTAATAAGCGGTATTTAGCGATGATTTGATTTCAATTATGTACACCATTGAACAGCAGTAGGACAGTATATAGGCTGGTACATTAGCTATTATTGTTTCTGTAAATTGTGTTACTTTTTTTCTTTTTTTTTTACGTCTAATAACGTTTCGATTATGTCCGAACCGTGAAAAAAAACAAGCACTCTTAAGTGACTCTGGCTTTATCGCATCAAATACACATGTAGGTACCGTAGAACGGGGCTATTTGGTAAAAAAGTAGGGATAAAATTTGAAAATTTATTTTTCCTTTAATTTTTAACAGATAAAGAAGTATGTGTTGCTTAATATAGATATAACTCTATAAAGATACAAAAATAAAAACATAGAATGAACAAACAGTAAGGTTTATTTTAAAAAAGAAGGTGTCTTTTCAAATAGGCCCCCTGGGTGGAGTTATTTGTATGCATACAAAATGACATAGAAAATATCTTTATAAACTGTTTTTATTTTAATATAAACACGGACGGCGATATTTGGTAACATACATTTAAAAATTTACAAATAATGCAAAAGTCAACACTAAATAATTTAACATTTTTACTTAAAAACTAATTTGGTACAAAACTGACAGACTGTCGCTAAATGTAGTTCTTAACATCACACGCGCGGTGTTCTTTTCTCTGATTGGTCGAGATCGACAGTTAAGGGAGTTACCAAATGTTAGAGAATAAAAAGGTTGCGTTCACGTTAATTTGTTTGCGTTCGTTCAAATATATTATTTTTTTCCAAAAAGCCCCACGGTTACCAAATAGCCCTGTTCTACCGGTACTATTATTGTTCACAGCTGCGCCAGTGGTTGATGTTGGCTCGAATAAAGATAAAATATTGTTGGTGAATTCTACATCAAGTTTGCTATGTGAAGCACTCGGTTATCCCTTACCTGCCATCGACTGGATACTGACCGATAGCAGTGGGAACAATGTTGTTGTAAGTAGAAACAAGTGCTGTGTCTATCCTATTTAATGCGAGCAGTCCAATATTAATATACTCGTAATAGAGGAGCTCGATGGCGGAGCGGCTAGCACGTTCGGCTTGCGATTTTGCCCGCTAAACATTTTTCGCAATACCGGGTCGCTGGATGGGTGACCAAATTAAAAACATCTCTAGCTCCTTCGTGCTTCGGAAAGCACGTTAAGCCGTTGGTCCCGGTTGCTGTCGTAAGAGGACAGTCGTTAAAACCAACCAACCCGCATTGGGCCAGCGTGGTGGGTTATGGCCCAATATCCCTACGTGCTATTGTCCACGTGGGAGGCCTGTGCCCAGCAGTGGGACGTTTATTGGCTGATGATGATGATGAGTTCAATATTATTCGTATGGGATCGGGATATGGTTGGAAGTTTTATGGCTGTCGCGTTCGGGTTGCGATCTTGTAAGTTAAGAAACTTTTGTAATCCAGGGTCAACATGTGACCTTATTATAATATCTCAAGCTCTTTCACACTTTGGAGGGCACTGTATGCCATTTTGGTCTCGGTTGACAGTAACTAACCACTAAAGTGGTTAGGTATGGCCCGAATTTGTGTATTACGTTACATGACGCTATTATGACTTACTTTTCCACTCCATGTTTTAGTTCAGATTCTAATCCACAGGCTAAAGGAAACGAAGAAAAGAAGTCCGAATACAAAGTGACATCAATTTTGACAATACCTGCAACGCAATCTAGAAATATAACATGCAAGGCATCAAACAACAGAGGGAATGGTTCAGCATCGATACAAGTGCTTATATACGAATTACCTAATGGCTTTGGTGTCTTAGATGAAGAGGAGTGGTATTCTGAAAATCACAAGGTCTCAATGAGGTGCATCGCTTCCAAATACAAATTCTTGAACTCTACTTGGCTCGGACCAAACGGCGAGGAGCTCCAAGAATACGGTACATTTACAAAGTAACATCTAACAAAAATATTGTAGTTTCAAGTGATGACGCAATTGTTTGAAATATTTTCTTGTGTACTATTTGCAGTGAAATATTCGGAAAGCTCATTTTCGCATGTTGCAAAACTGAAAATAGATAAAGTTGCTAGGAGCCAAGCTGGTACATACACTTGTGTGGCGCGCTACTCCAATGACTCTATGGAATATCAAAATGCATCTATTATTGTTGAAGGTAATGTTATTAAAATCGAAACATGTACAATTTGGAGTAGAAATGTAGATTTTAGTACAATATGATGGATAGATAGGTACATACTTCAAATCATTTTTTTTTGCCATAACCCCTCGTCTGTTGAAAGAGGTCTAGGAGCTCTGTGTCAAAAAACCCCTGTCTGTGAACAGAGCTCCTGGAAAGTACACGTAAGTTTATCATTTGCCAAGAAATCAATGCAAAATGCAATTTTCAGTTATTTTGGAAAAAACACAGTTGTCTAGTCCGTTGTTAAAATGCGCTACAATTTCGTTTTTTAGAAATGCGGGAGCCTATAATAAATGAACCTAAGGAAGACCGGGAAATAGAAGTGAAGATGTTTCAGCCAGTTGAGTTTAGCTGTGTGGCTGATGGTGTACCCGTACCGACAATCGAATGGTTTAAGGTAAAAAATGGCTCATCTGATATATAATACAGTGTTTAAAGTTAAGGTTTGCTTTAAAAAAAGTTAAGGCAATCCTTATTCTAAACTTTGTTGATGCAACGTTTCTGAAAACTTGTTTACGATGACACTTCTGCCTACTTAATTGACAAGGATTAATTACAATGTGAACCGCTATGTTGTGTTCCGTTTGTTCGATGGCTTTCCTTCAAAATGATGAGACGAAGGCTTTGTTGTTGTGATAAAATTAAATCTAGTGAAGTAAGGCATCACTTGAGATAAACATCTTCTTTTCATCATAAATATTTCGTTAAATTAAATTTACAGGGTACAGACAAACTAATAAACAACACCGATGGTTTAACACTGTACTACCATAGGAATCATACCGTGGTCAACTCCACTATAGTTCTATCGGGCATAAGCGAAGACAACAAGGGCAAATACGAATGCTTGGCGACTAGCGAAGGGATATATTATAGGCAAAGGTTCATAAATCTGGTTATGGGTAAGTATTTATAAATAAGAGGATATTTTAAACTTTCAGTTTAGTCTTCAGTTATCGATACACACGGCACGAAGCTCGCGCACATGACACGAAATTACTTCATCAATTTATTTTTATTGTTTATTTTTGATATGTTGCGATAAATAAAGCACATTGCATTGCAGTCCTAAGTGTTTATACAGCTGATGAAACTCTTTGTTTCGACATGTACAATGTTTTTGTAAATTTAATCAATACAAGTAGGTAGGTACTTGCATTTTAGTTAAACTCTCAATTTTATGTTTTATGTCAATAATACCTATTTATATTCTATTATATATTATATTATACTATCCTTTTTATTGAAGCAGATTTAGTTTATTTGCGTACATAATTGTGTTATTAATTATATCAAGTTAATCACAAACGAGACATTTTGCTCTATAGCAATGTTCGTTCGTTTGTTCTGTTCGTGCCCTCGGCCTAAAACATTGCCGTCGGAACGTTTTGTAAGATTATAATATAAATGAGTTACGTAATGTAAAAAATAATAAGTAATACTGACATTAAGCAGTTTACCCTAGCCCATGGATTTATACGACGAAAGGAATTTTCTTAATGATTTTAATTATTATCTTTAATCGTCTTAATTCCTACAGTTTCAGAGACTACTAGCACCCTTCTGAGTGTCATTGGCGCCGTTATTCTGATGTTGATTGTGCTAGTTCTATATCTGACTTGGAAGATAAGAAAGGAGAAAAGATTCAGAAAAGAATTAGCTGCCGCCGGTCTCTTGTACTTCAAAGAGGGCGTCACCAAATCACTCAACCCTGACTTAGGAATAGACGAACAGGCTGAACTATTGCCTTACAATGAGAAATTTGAATTTCCACCGGACAAACTTACACTTGGTATGATAACTTTGGCATTATAACTTTTTCTTTTAAAAGTCGAAAGTTCGTAATTATTAATGACCAAAAATGCATTTTTTAGATTATTAGTATTTTTAATTATCCGTATTCTGCCTCTACTTATCAAAAAACAAAAAAAAAAACAAAATCAATATATCTTTATTCAGTAAGCATAAATTAAGCATTTTGAATCGTCTAAATTTATTTTTTTATGGATGGATGAATAGGCATAGAAATCCACCCACCCACCCCACCGGGAAAAGGGCGTAATTCTTCTTTCTTTCTTTCTAATTGATTTTTTTTACTGGCTTCACTATCGTGTCAGAGGCCAACCTACCCAAAACTGTAAAATTTCTCTGATCGATATTAATCCTTATACCTAAACGATAAAGTTCAAAATTAATTGAAGAAATATATTAAGTGGTAGGTTAACAAGCTGGCATTTGTACCTGAATAGAATAGAATTCCTTTATTGCTTAACCTGTGTAACAAGTTTCTTTAAAAAAATATAGTATCAACAGTTTGCCCATGATCAGGCATGCAATGTACAGAAATAAATATTATTAACATTAATATTAACAAAATTCATCGTGAATTTAACAATTAATTAGTCTTGAAACTAAAGTATTCATTTAGTGTATAGAAAACATTATTAAACCTTAACCAAATCAACCAAACTTAACCAAGTTTTTAACTTAAATTTAAATAAATGACCATTCAATGCCTTTAAATTAGTAGGTAAGTGATTATACACTTTAATACCATGTATAAAAGTACTCTTATCATAAGCATTATTATTGACAATTGATAGATAGATATCAGTAAGTGTTGAAATAAATGAATAAATAACTTGGCACAGGCAAACAGTTGGGAGCTGGTGCATTCGGTGTGGTGTACAAGGCTGACGCGAGGGGCATCATCAACGCGGAGGAGAGCACCCCCGTCGCGGTAAAGATGGTGAAGAAAACCGCCGACAACATGTACATAAAGGCCCTCGCGTCGGAGCTGAAGATCATGGTGCATCTCGGGAAACACATCAACATTGTCAACTTGTTGGGCGCTTGTACAAAAAATGTGGGGAAACGTGAGTATACCTAATCTCCTTAGTCAGCCACTCTTGGCGGAGTGGTCGTGACTGTGGATCAATAATACTTCATAGTAAGTATAGGTAAGTATGTTTCGTTCCTAGTAAATTGCTTTTGGAAAACGTCGCTCTGCATATACCTAGCTAGTTATAAAACTACATTATATTTCCGTGATTCATTAATGATTG
Organism: Scoparia ambigualis; assembly: GCA_963921215.1. Taxonomy (NCBI): domain Eukaryota; kingdom Metazoa; phylum Arthropoda; class Insecta; order Lepidoptera; family Crambidae; genus Scoparia; species Scoparia ambigualis. The sequence continues at coordinate 20,629,923 of OY992510.1, read as the reverse complement.
ACGAACAAAGATACAGTGAGCTCGAGAGTGAAAGAGATAGGCTTTCTCTAAGCCATTGCGCTTCGAGTGTGACGGACGACTCGCGTTATGGTTAGACGCAAACTGATTGCAACATGAGACAATTGGGCTATAAGTGAGTCTTTATCTCAAGTCTCAACTCTTTGACGACCTCCTTGGTCGAGTGGTTTGTACATCGGTTTTCATGGTGTCGCCATCTCTGAGGTCCCGGGTTCGATCCCCGGTCGGGTCAATTTAGAGAAAAACTGTTTTTCTAAATTGATTTCGGGTCTGGGTGTTTTTTCTATGTTTATGTATATTTATCCGTTATCTTACCATATAAACGAGTTTCACAAGAATACTCATCTTGGTCTAGATAATGGGTGTGAGCGTAAACAAAATTTAAAAAAAATTTAAAAAAAAAAAGTCGTGTAGTAACATATCTAAGTACTTCCTTTTAAAATGTAATGTAATTGCTGTGGATGGGCAAGGTTGCGGCTTGCCGTCACCACTCGCTCCTAGGACAGCCGCATGATGTCTCTCCACTTCTGTCGAATTTCCGCGTTGTACTGTTATGTACTGCGGTCGACTGCGTAGTCTTCTTGATAAGGTCGATCCAAAATGGTCGGGTCGGGGACCGGGCTCGAGGTCCCTACCCTTCTGTGCGGTATTGTACTACAAGCCTCTGTAGCGTGTCTACGTTCTGAAGATATGACCAAATATACCCAATGCCAACCCCATATTGTTGTTGTCGTTTTTATTGCTGTTATCCATGTGGGAAGACCTGTGCACATCAGTGGGATTAACAGATTCAAAGCTTTTAAGTATGGGTTTTAATTACAACACAGTCTTTATAAATAGTTTCTGCTTACCTTTTACTATGAGACCAACTGAGGCTATCAGCGCAAAAGTGGCGTAACCTCAGACTACTTCATTAGGAAGATAATGAGGAAATAAAATTTGCTTACACTACTCTTGCTTTATTGTTTTACTTTAATATGCCCCGTGCAAAAACAGTTGTTTTCAACGCCATCTATTAATGGATACTAAAAGGTGGCTTACGCCACTTTGTATTGAAAAATCATAATGTAACAATGGTATTTTACACCAAAATTATGGGTTACACCACTTTGCGCAAATAGCCTCACTGTGAGTTATTTTATTCGTTATAAACCAATAAGCCTATTTTTTAGTTAGCTTACTTATTACAATTACTTTAAAGAAGAACGTGTCCAACAATATTTTATTTGCGCACGCTCGTAAAGGTGTAAGCAATAGATAAACATAACTCGTACAAGTCTATATCAGTAGCAACAGCTGTTGTTGCTTAGATAATGTTGGAGATTACCACTGTCTATTTTGTGATAAATAATATTTGATCAATTGCCGTATCTACTATCAGAGCTGAGCAACAAATTAAAACAGATAAGAATTATTTTATTATATAGGAGGTTTTCAATTCGTATGTTTATCTTTTTTTCATTCATTCTAAAAGTTATAGGTGCCTACGCTACAAAACAAAAATGTTATTGTATTTCTTTATTTTACTTATTGAGTTTATACGACGAATTAGGATTTAGGTCAGCGTGGTGGACGATGACCCAATGTCCACATGTGAGGGCGCCGGCAGCCTTAGTCCAGCGTTAGGTAGTATAATTAATTAGCTGTAATTTTGATTTTCATGTAACCCCTCGGCCACGAACACTGGCGGTATATGACGCGACGCTGGATGACTCTGTTCCTTGCGTTCTTTCTATTACCGGTGACTAAGACTGCCGTAGTGTAACGCGCAATGAACTAGAAATACACTTGACACTCGCAACACGGTCGTGCTCGCGGCGTTAGGCGGATCTTCTTTCATTCTCAAGTTGCTTGACCATCAGTACTAGATACTACGAACCATCTTCAAGTCATGCACGGTCCAGTCGATCTCAGAATCGTGAAACATAATAATAAATTAATATGTTATGATTCAGATCAATAATAATACTTAATACCTACCTTCGAGTAATTGTTCTTAGTCATTGATGATGTATTTGTTGTCACGTACTAAGTCCAAGTGATTACGATGTCAATCGTATAGCTAGATTGTTAACCATACAAATAGACTAGGTACCTATTAGTACGATAAATTTTAATTTCTATTTCCATGCAGGGACAGATTAGACAGAGAGAAAAACAATCATAAAGTTAGTATGTATACGGTAGCAAATGTATTTATAAGCAAACAAGTGATTACGTCAAGCGGGGTTACTTTTGCATCGAGTGTAACATTGATCACAGCTCCTGATCCCTGAAGTAATCACACTATCACACTTCACACTAATATTATAAAAACGAAAATTTGTAAGTGTGTACGGTTGTTACTCTTTCACGTATAAACTAAATTCGGCATACAGATAGTTTATAACCTGGATTAACACATAGGATACTTTTTATCCCGATATTCTCACGGAACGGGAACCACGCGGGTGAAACCACGAGCGGCTACTAGTCTTCTATAATGTCAACTTACCTACAGTATGATTACCAATATGGCTATCATACTAGAGAAGCCCAGAACGCTAAGGATACCAATTTGCAGCTACTTAAGGACATAAGGATGTATAGCTGTGATCAATGTTATACTTGGTTTGAAAGTAACCCCTTTGAAGCAAAGTAAAAGGAGTTATTTCCAAAGAAATGCACTAAACTTAATTTCTACCAAAATGAAACTGTAACATTGCTTCATTGCAGGCGAGTTGATTGTGATCGTTGAGTATTGCAAGTTCGGCAACATCCACAACTACATGCAGAAGCACCGCGAGGTCTTCATAGACCAGCTCACTGACAACAAGGAGAAGAACCTTGGCAAGGTCAACCGAGGATACTCCTGCAGCAGTGCCAGCAGTGGGTCTGTATACATACATATAACCACGACTATTATCCCTGAAGGGTTAGTCAAGACTAGGCAATGAGGACCGCAAAAGCAGTTCTCTACCATAGTTCACTTTTCACCAAATAGCGACTGCACGTGTGGTCAGCGTGACAGGTAGTGAGCCCATCACCGCTCTATGTTGTTGGATGTATGTGCCCTCTTTAGTCCGTTAGTCGCCTTTTGCGACACTCAAGAAAAGGGAAGGGGTAGTAATATTCTTTCACCGCTACGCGACCCGGTTAGTACATGTTACCTTAAGGGCGCATTTTCATTGGTCGATAAGTCGGTCGTTAACCCCTTCATACACAAGGCTACGCAAATCTCCGATACTCGACGATTTTAGTCTCCAGCGACTCTCGCCATACAAATCCATTGAGGTTCGTACACTAGTCGCGTCGCCGACTTTTGTCTCGCGACTCGCGTCGCGCTGGTCGCGCGCTACCTGCCAGTCGAGATCTCCGCTACTTAAGTCGCGGCGATTTCCAAGATGGCAGAGCAATCATTAAATATTAAATTTGTTTCTGAGGTGGAGAAATATCCTTGCCTATATATACAACATTAGTATCGGAGATTTGCGTAGCCTTGTGTACGGAATGTGCGCTACTCGATACTCGCGACTTAATACTAATGTTGTATACAACATTAGTATCGGAGATTTGCGTACCCTTGTGTACGAAGGGCTTTAGTCCGAATGCGGAGAGACCCCGCAATCGGACTAACCCAAAGAGATTTAAATAGTTTAATGTCTTTGGACTAACCGAAGGTTTCATGGTTTACAACTGCCGATGGATTTTTAAGGGGATTCAGAAATAAAGAGAAGACCTTTTGAATGTAAGTATAAAACTTTGGGCCCTATGTGGCATGCGTTTCAAAAATCTTCCGCACCCCGCATGAGGGCGCTAACGATCAATGAAAATGCGCCCTTATTTCCACATTTCCTCATTATGTCTCTGACTAACCCTTAAAGGATGATATTATAGCCTATGTGTTCCGAATTTTGGTGACTTGCCTTGTTTTAAGGTTTCTTTTTTATATTTTAACTAGCTTTTGCCCGCAGCTTCGCTCGCGTTAATTTATTTAACTAAAGTAGGTACCAACTTTATAGAGTTTTTTTGTTTGAATCCTAACTAAATAAAGGTCATAACCGTCTAAAACTGGTAATGTAGTATCTTAATCTTTACATGGTCATGATAATTATATTTGCAAAAATTGCAAATCGTTATATAGACTTGGTGTGAACTTACATATTTCCTTACGTACATATGATCACGACTGTTATCTTCGAAAGGTTAGTCAGCGACTAGGCTAAGAAGATCGCAAAAGCAGTCCTCTGCCATAGTCCACTTTTCACCAAATAGTGACTGCACATGTGCTCAGCGTGGCAGTTGGTGAGCCTATCGCTGTTATATGCTGTTGGATGTATGTGCAATCTTTAGTACGTTAGTCGCCTTTTACGACACCCCAGGGAAGAGAGGGGGTGGTAGTATTCTTTCACAGCTACGCGATAGGGTTATTGGTTACGGTGCTGTGAATTGAGAGCTGTGTGTAAGTTTGTAAATGTGCAAACGTTACTATCGCGTTTGTGTTAAGAGTTTCGATTCTCGATCTTATTTACTTAGCATTAAGATTAACTCAAACGCGATAGTAACGTTTGCACATTTACAAACTTACACTCAGCTCTCTGAACTCCCTTACTACTTCAGAAACTTTATAAAGGCAATGAAATATAAGTGTGATTTATTTATTTCAGTATGAACTCGGATTACTTTGGCACGAACACTCACGCGACGGATCACACATTTGTCAACACAGCCAACACAAGTGCATCAGGAAGGAAAGGTAATAATTATATCATGGTTGCGCACAACAGGTCAACCCACTACGCCTAATGCAGTGTGTTCTGTATTAGAAAGACAGTATGAGGAAATTCGAACCTATTGTCTGTCTTATGACCCATTTAGGTAATTTTTCTAAAAATAATTTTGGCCAAATTTTATTGTAAAAGCGTGATTTCCCGTTAACATTTTTAAAGTCATTTGGATAAAAAAACTTAACGCCTATCGACATGGTTTCATGTAAGGGTCATCTAAATATATCGAAAAAACTGAATTATTTGAAATCGGACGAGTATTTTCAAATATAACCTATCCTCTACATGCAAACTTTAAACTATTACCACTCTTATTAGTGTAGAAACTATGTGATATGTATGGCGTTTGGTGTAAACGTTCAATCAAACGATACGTTTGAAATGACCACAGAACAAACCACGACAGCCTAGATTTACTAATTAATAGTTTTGCCTAGTGAAACTAGTTATGACTATAATTAGGTTTTACTTTAAAACAATATTATATCGATACAAGGTGTTTCCTATTGTTTTAATTTAATAATATTTAACCACCGGGTGTGAATGAAAATATTCATGGATTTGAATGAAGTGAAAGAAGTGTGCAAACTGTAAGGACCGATCCATAGTCCATGACAGGCGTGAGTTTATGTAGATGTATGTAGTAATATTATTTCTTTCTGTCTAGATAAACAAAATCGGCAAGAGGAATTTGTAAAAGGTAAACTATGCAATCTCGTTGTGATTTCGTGTGCTCTGTACCTTATCTTATCTCCTTGCATGGTTGTAATTTTCACCTTCACTTAGTTATGCGATAAATATAACGAAGCTGTACGTAGCAAAATATTAGGCGTGCTTCCATGCCGTAATCGATTGACGAGCGAAAATTAATCGCGAATGTGAATAGTTAAACATTGTTTTTTCTACGTCACATATGCGTAATTTTGAGTTAGAGCAAAAGAAACAATACAATGTTTTACTAAATAATGCTAAACAGTATTTATAAGTATTTATGGTTTAGATTTGCAATACTCCATTTGATATTTAATTATCAATAATGCACATCGACTTAGTATGCAAAAATTAGGCACGATTTAACTTGTTTTTGTTTCTTGCTATAAACATGTGCACTTCAGAATGATAATGCTGATATTCTGTTTATGACCAAATCTAAGATAATATATCTTCAAGGAGTGCATAAGTCTGTGGTCTTCTGGCAAGCCACTGGCATTAAGCTTAAAAGTCCCGAGTTCGACTTCCATCGGTATTGTACTCGTTTTGGTTGGTGGTAGGTAAGTCTACTTTGACTCGCTACATATCATTGTTATCTAAATCTGTCGCCATAACAACAATATTAAAAGCATTTTTTGTTGGGAAATTTAATGATAAATAGTCTTTCAGTAATTCTTTTTGTCTTTCAGTAGGTAAGTAAGATGATTCCGGGTAAAGTGCACTAGTATATTCGGCTTTATAGTCTTAAGATGCTGCGAGAGAGATGAAGGCCAAGAATAAAAAATATAGTAAAGCCACGCAGAAAAGTTTATCTAAAATTTATTATTAGAAATACTCACGGCTTACAAACTTTATTAAGTATATTTACAAAGAAGAAAACAAGTTTGACAATCCATACCTATCTTTGATAATTTATTTATCACTTAAGAATACAGTATTAAAATATATTCGCAATAAAATTGCTAAATTTACATATTAACTACACCTATTTGCCTATTTTTGAATGGCCTTTATAGAAGGCCATTTAAAAATAGGCAAATAGGTAGTATAAAATTTTTAGAAGAAAAATGTTGATGACGTAGTTATATAAAAGGGCACATTCAATACCCCTAAAAAAAAATATAAGAGGCTTATCTACGTTTTACGCTGAAGTTAGGTGTAACCACAAAACGGGTGAAAAAGGTTATGTTTTAGCTGGCCTAATTTTCTAAAAAAAAACTTATTTAAATATAGACAGGCTTCGATAACAATAAAAACGTAGGACTAGGTATTGGTCCTATTAGGACCCAAATAATGTGTAGTCCGAATCAAAGTTATTGACAATATAGGTGCTCTAAAGATCTTAAATGATCTAATGTCATTAGAACAGTACAATAACATAAATATATTAATATTTACATAATGCGGGGAAACTTTTGGCCACTTATATTCTACACCTATTGTTTCCATCAGTTTATTGGTGAGAACACATTTGTATGTTTTTTATAAGGAATTAACCTACAACTTGAGAACAAATAAGTAGTTACGGGTTTTTACACATTTGTCTGCTATCTTCTTAGGTAGGTACTTATTTTCTTTTTTTTCGTATTATAACATTTATTAAAATACAAAGTAATAAATAGGTTTTGCAAAGTGCTTTACTAACAATCACCGATTACTTTTCACATAATTAGAAATTTAATATTATTATATTGTTTGCACTATTACCAATGCACGTAATCATTATTATTTAGAAAGCCAACTATCATAGAAATTGAGGAGCTCCATGACGCAGCGGCTAGCGCGTTCGGCTTGCGACCTTGCCAGCTAAGCAACTTTCACAATGCCGGGTCGCCTGATGGGTGACCAATTAAAAACATTTCTAGCTCCTCCGTGCTTCGGAAGGCACGTTAAGCCTTCGGTCCCGGTTGTTGTCGTAAGATGACAGTTGTCAAAACACACCAACCCGCATAGGGCCAGCGTGGTGGGTTATAGCCCAATATACCCACGTGCTATTGTCCACGTGATTGTGCCTGTGCCCAGCAGTGGGACGTTTATAATCTGATGATGATGATGATGATGATGATGAACTAGCATGGTATATCGAGCATATGGTCGCACCTAAAAAACTCGCTATTCCGTCAGACCCCAAGCGGCCATTTATGGCCGCGCTCTCCACTTGACTTTGTACCGTGTTTGATACACTAAAGACTACTTTAGTATAAACAAGGTCGGTTATTTTGGTTTTGTGGTACATTTTATGCATCGTATCCGCAAAATTTAACATGTACTTCGTTTAATTTTTTTTTCTATTTCCGCCTAATCGCACCTGCTGTCAAAATTTGTGGACAATTCGATTCCAAGACTGAGAGGTTAATCTGTATAATATGTAAGAAGTACTCGTAGCTGTTACTACTTTAGTTTATAGTTTTAATAAACTAACTTTATAACTACTAAATACACACAAAACCATGACCAAGACTGAGCAAGACTTTGTAACTGTACCGGAACAGTTCATATATTTTTTATTTACCTGAGCCCCCATTTAAACTTTTACAATAATATCCTTTTTAATTAGCGCGGGCCCTTCAGTTGCATAGCTTTTTCCATCATTGTCATTATTAAGGGGTGTACGCATTTCGGTTTCCTATACAAATTTCCAAGTAGAAAGGAGACCTTTCCTCTTCCCATACAACTACGGCCACTCATGTACCTAAGATTCAAAGGTACCAAAATGTAGGAAAAAAATCGTAGATTCCAGAAATATATGTATTATATTTTTTAATATAATTGTACCACCTAAAAATATCATTAGAAAGGTTTGACGGCTTGCAACATTGGATTAATTTAACTAGCAAGCAAAACTCTCTCGCTGTCGGGTGCGTTTCGTTAGCTTAAATAAGGGCCAACTAATTATTAGATAAAAGCCTTAGAGTAACTTATTTTTACATAAACATAACCTGTTTTTATCAAAAACATGATTAATTATAGTAACAACATTATGTGTTTTTAACTGTTTCGAATTATTTTGTGCGTTTGATTATTTTGAGAGAGACAAATATTATTAGATCGACTATGTGAGTTTATGGAAAACCACATAATTTAAACTAGGTTTTGCACCTATTGATTATCCATTGTGAGATTGTGAGATATATAAAGTAACTTAATTAATGGCTTCGCGTTTAGCAATAAGCCAATTTCAAGTGGTTAAGTGGTATATACTTATTTTTTAAGTACAGTCGAACCAACTGAATCATGACCCACTTCGCCGATCATTTCTTTAAAATCATAAATGTAGTTAGGTTTCTTCGCTTTTATTCATGTTGCACTTAGTACGTTTTAAATATGAATAAAAATGCGTCATTACGGGTAAGAGATGTATGCAATTTTAACCTTTGTTATCACTGCACTAGATATGCTTTAGACAAAGCAGTCTTATTTTGAATTTCTTTAAGATGTCATTCATACATAATCCAAACTCTTTTCACTACGGAGAAAAGGTATTTTAGTTTTAAAAATAAAGTGACGTTGCGTCTGATGTCAAGTTGTAGTCTGTCTGAAAAAATTGAAACATTAATTGAATTGAATTTGATTGAATTAAAACAAATCGTATAATGACAATTTGGCAAAACAAAAAGTTCGAATAGTAGTGCTCAGTGTTCGAGAGTTCAATATAAGTCGGCACACAGTCAGAACCTGGATCAGAAGGCACGCTGAAGATGGTACCCTTGAAGACAGACGACGATATAATCATAGCGTTCGTCGGATCACGAACCAACAGAGAACGGAATTGCAACACCATTACTAAGAACATCCTTTTACTGATACCCGGTATTTTGCGGCACGTTACGACGTATGTCTACAAACAATAAGAAATAATTGGCACCGCACTGGGCTGCATTACAGGCATTATGCATTATGCTAAGAAAGCTCACTTAACGGATGCACACAAAATTGAGAGATTAAATTTTGCACGTAATTACTTAGACTTCGACTGGACAAACACCATCTTTACAGACGAAAAATCGTTTTGCTCTTCTCAATATGGTCGCTTAACTTTGTGGCGTTACGATAACACTTGATACACAGAGGATCACATAGTGCCCAAACAATTATCTGGCCGAATTTCAGCTAACATGTAGGCCTGGATGGATGCTGGAAGTGTAGGCGAACTTGTTCAAATTTATCCTCGTCAAAATGCTAAGAACTAAGTCGATTTATTGGAAGAATCAATGTTACCGACTTTGCGAACAGTTTACCCGCGTGCAGTGCCAGTATTCTCCTACGTTCATGATAACTGTCCAGTGCATACTGCCAGAATTGTCTCCAATTGGTTTACCCAACATGAAGCTCAAACCCACAATTTATTTATAAAGTTATTTTCTAGTTTTTCAGTTTACCTACCAAGTGAATGCCATTTTTTTAAACTTAATAAAACCTATTGATGATATTAATAAAATAAAGTTTATAATTCTTCAACTTTACTATTTTATTATATAGTGACCACGACATGTTCCAAATGTGATTTTATAAAGTAACTGGGCCCGTTACAGACTGGGGTTGTAAAGCGGTAAAATTACCCCGCTAAAATACGGTAATATTCAGTAAAAAACGTTTTAAACGTATTCATACCCACTAGGCCACTAACTACTATTACGATTACACTATTATTACGAAAGTGAGTATGTTTGTGTAAATGTCTTTACTCTTTAACAAATAAATGTATTGAATGAGATTTGACAGATATATGAATGAATTCAAGTCAACTGATCGCCGTTTGTTCAGTCCTCAGAACAATAACTAAATATTGTTCTTAGGTTCAGTCGCTCACCGTCACCGACAGCGGAACGGCAAGAGCGCTTATCGCCGCACAACACAGCACAATATGGTACAATTGCACTAATCGGCAACGTCGCATGATGGTTTTCATATTTGCCTTGTCAGCTGTCAGTGTCTTATAAAATGATAACAGGTTCGTTACATGTAATGTATGTTCAAGCTAATTTCAACCTACTCGTATTAGAATGACTGTAGGAAAATGACCTTAAGGTGGGTCATGATTCAATTTGGTCGACTGTACATTTAGTATTTGTACTGTAGATTGAAATAAAATGGAGTCTCACAACACGCGTTGTTGCTAAAAGAACAAGGGAGAAACTAAGATAAGAGGATGTAAAACTCCAAAATTGTGAGTTTAGATCTCAAAAAATATTTTTTGTTCATCCACAAACTGTCACCACCACAAAAAACCATTATGACACATTGAACGTTTATATCGCTGTTATGACAGTTGTCACTGTCATATTTTCGCCCTTTATTTGCACGTTTCGTTTCATATTTATTCATCTTAGACCATATTAAGTATGACTTTTTTATTTTCCAAAAAATACTGGTTTCGGCGTGTTTTATAGAAAAATGATATCATCAGAGGCTTCTGCATAATTAAGAGGATATTTTAAAATAAAGTGTACCTCGGTACATTTTGAGCCGAAATGGAAAGGAGTCAATTTCGATGATACTTGGCATGGTGAAGTAAAATATAGAGATCTAAATAGTTTGTTGAAAACATTTCTGAAAAACGTTTTTTTTTTAACTGAGTTATGGCGATTTTAAACTTTCTATACTGGACTTTAAATCGCAATAACTCAGCCAAATAAACCTTTTTTTTTAAATGTTTTCAACAAACTATTTAGATCTCTGTATTTTACTTTAGCATGCAAAGTTTCAGTAAAATTGGCTTATTGGTCCTTAAAAATTTCGACCTGGAAAATTGTATGGGAATCCGAAATGCGTAAACCCTCTTAAAGTATAAATAAACGTATCTGATGTCATGGATGATGAGCACTAAGGATATCCCGTCTGGCCATATCTAGTAATTACCTATAGATAACTTACTTTCGATATTTTATGATTATTTCCTTCGATCAACAATACCAACTTGTTGATCGAAGATTATTTCTATTAAGTTATATAAAGTGACTGCTATAAACCGCCAGAAATTTCAAGGGCTGGTCAGGTCAAGTGTTTTAAACATGACAAATGAGGTCTCATTGCAGAGTAACGCAGGTACTTATCGCCCAGCTGACGCGAACGGGTCAACAGACGGTCGACCGGCCGGCCGTTGCCCGCGCGTTGTAAATAATCGTTATTTTTAATTGTTATACGTTTTATTTTTCTTATGTTATTGCTATAGAATAAATTAGATAAGTACTTAAGACTATCCAATTAAAATAAACAAAATGAATTATTTAATTAAAAATGAAAAAACGTAAATTTCTTTTTTGTCATTTTTGTCATGACGTTTTGTGCGGTTTCTAGCAGTCACCTTATATACAATTAAAGTCATTTGTTCCAACTAAGTTTCTTCAAAGTTATTAATTTATTTCATCATCACCAGTCTACAAACGTCCTACTGATGGGAACAGGCCTTCACAAATATAAAGATTAGCCATAATCAATGCAGGTTGCTGGGTATTTACTTATTTAAATATCTAATTTGTATTTATATTAAAACCCAATCGTTTATTATTACAGTATCAGAGACTGGTTATGTGCAACCTGAGTGGCGATCGAACTATGAGAGTGACTACAGTTATGATGGACGGAGCCCTAGACCGCTGACTTCAAGGGACCTGCTGGCTTGGGCGTTTCAAATTGCGAGAGGGATGGAATATCTTGCCAGTAGAAAGGTAATCAATCTCTTTAAAGTTACTGTAAAGTGATGCCTGAATGAAACGTGGGTTTGATTCTGGGATGTTTATTGGATGTAGACAGTCGCCAGCCCCTTTTTTAATTAACCCAACAGCGCCCTCTGTCCACATTGTAGCGTAAATAGTATTCAAACTGCTGAGAATGCATGGTTTAAATTGCGAGCTGTTTAGGGCTAGATGGCGCTGTTTTACAGTTACCAACTTACTATCCTGCAAAGGTCTCCCTCTCGCAGAAGCACGTCGACCCTTTGTGAATTGTGATACAACCTCATATACTGTTGTGTACACCTAGCTTGTTTAAGTCTTTTGTGGTTTCAAGCACAAGCTTGGTGTCGATCCGAGGCGATATAAGTGACTTAAGTTACCAATTTAACCTTTTCATATATAAGGAAATACCCTACCTACTGTTGGGAGCGTGTTATATATTTCGACGTTGAAGAACTAAATATAACTGCCTTTTTAGTGCTACTCAATACTGTTATTTGTAACTTCATGTAGTCTTTTTAATGCTGAATAAATTTATTTCTATTCCTTTTTATTCTAAATTCTGCAAAACATCAACGTTGGTTGTATTTTTTCCTCTGTCGCTACACTCTTGGCAGAGTGGTCGTGGTCGTCTCTTCAGCATTGACTCGTCTTATACTCGTAATACGTCACCATTCTTCTCTAGCGGCCGTCTTTCCATCAATAAATACAAGCGACTATATCAATATCTCATAATACGGTTAGTCCATCTCTCATCGGTGACCCTGTGCCACAAGACGCTCGATTGAGGCACAACTGCGTCGAAAGAAAGTCAGGATACGAGCGATTGCGATACAGATTCCTGAACGTTGTTATTACCAACAATTATTGGTATATCTTCAATGAACTTGCAGTTATTGGTATATCTTCGCAAACAGAAGTGATTCGATTTACCTAAATATCTTTTCCAAAGTGTGAAGCATTTCCAGGAAAGTTAAAGTTAAAGGTAAAGTTAAATTTTGAAGAAGACTATAATTAAAAGGATAAAGATTATGGATTTAATTAAAAAAATGTATTGTATAGACTCATAATTTTATAGCATTTCCTATAAACCTCACTGGTTTCTTAAATGCTTATACATCAAATTCATTTGTAATGTTTTTATTATGTGATATATAAATAAAAATAAAATAAAAACATTATTCTGGTTCATGCCCGTCGATATACACGTATCATAATAAAAAAAATTTGCCCGGCGAGCAGAACTAAACTTATCTACTGTTGCACTAAAATCAGATCAATCGATTAGCACATCCCTGATGTGTTATAATAAATAGTTATTGTAAAGAATTGGGTTTATTCCTATTATTACCAACATCTTATAGTAGCAACATCATATTAGCAGTGGTAGTGGTAGACTTCACAGTAAGAATTTGAGTAGTACGAGTATTATTGGGTTCCTACAGTTATATTAGGTAAGGTTGCCAGGTCCTCATTGGTTAATGATTCCAGGGGAAGTGCTCTTCCACCAACGGTCTTTTCATCTTTTCCATCAGGTGATATAGAGGCTTAGCATTATTACGCTGCTTAATAAAAAAAACTGTATAAGTAACAGTAGGTATACTAATTGAGAAAAAAATAACAATTTCCAGGTTTTACATGGGGACTTGGCTGCTCGAAACGTGCTTCTGGCAGAGGATAACATTGTGAAGATTTGTGACTTCGGCCTCGCTAAGAGTATTTACAAGAATGATGAATACCAGAAGAAAGAAAACGTAAGGATTAGAACTTGTATTATAATAAATTGTATTGGTATCTCTCTTCCAAAGCATGAGGGAATTACTAGCAAAAAAGATTTTTCTCTTCATGATCATGACATGGCCGCGGTACCGCAAACCCATAAAAATTTGCTATTTAAGTATGATATAATAAAACTTTAAGTAGGTATTTTGTTTTTTTCCAATACCGTAAACTTTTATGCGACTAACAAATTCTTAAACAAAATGTCTAATATTCGTACTTTATGGCCTCCTATTAGATTGTATCAATTTAGCAATGATTGTGTATTGTAAAACACATACACAGACACGCACACACATTACGTAACTTTTAGTGCTTGCTTAAATTTTTTTTTATTTTTTTTTATTTTTATTGACCAACGGGTTAGCGCTTGGCCTTCATCTCACCTGATGGTAAGTGACGATAAGGCCGAAGGTGGAAGCGCGCTGCACCCGGAATCCTCAACCACTGAGGAACTGGCTATCTTATCTCTACTATCGGAACACAACAATGCTATAAACATCGTTGTTATGGCGACAGACTTAGATAAGATGGTGGTAGCTAGCCAGGCGGACTTAACAGCCCTACCACCAACCAAACCGAGCACACAAAGATGTACCCCCGCTGGGAATCGAACCCGGGACCTCTGGGTCAGAGACCGGTGGCTTAGCCACTAGACCACAGAGGCGGTTGAGCCACTAGACCACAGAGGCGGTTAAAAATATGTTTTTGTAGCCTTTTTGAAGTAGCGTTTTTGAAATTTTGCATTCAAAATGCTATATAGATCTAGCATAAAATGTTCCCGTTCGAGCTCTCCTGAGACTGGTTGTTTTTTTCTAGTAAACATTTTATCATAAAGATACCAGTTAAGTACTAGTGTTTCAAATGGACTCCAATCTCCAGTTGGTTAGACTTAAGGGTCTATGAGGTCTATGAAGAGGTAAAATTCTATTTGTGGAAATCCTAAGTAGTAGTAGTAGAAGTAACGAACAAAAATGGTACAGCACCCTATACTAATCGTACAAAAACTTCGATACCGCCTTTGAGACGGTTATGGCACAGCGCCATTTGTTATAAAAACACTTAATTTATGTGACATTTTGAATTTAGATAAATAAATAAATAAATAAATCTTTCCTACAATCACACCAATTATCTAGCCCAAGAGAAGCTTCGAAGAAACTCGTTAAATGGTTACTAGACAACGGATAAACATACTTAAAATACTTAAATACATACTTATTATACATAGAAAACACCCAGACCCGAGACAATTTAGAAAAACAATAATTTCTAAATTGACCCGAACGGCGATCGAACCCGGGACCTCAGAGATGGCGACACCATGAAAACTGATGTACAAACCACTCGACCAAGGAGGTCGACATCGCGAGTCTTAACACCAGTTATCATAACTCAACGTGTTGGAACGCCTTGCAGAGCCCTCTGCCGGTGAAGTGGCTGGCGATCGAGTGCATGGTGGACCGCATCTTCTCGACGCAGTCGGACGTGTGGTCGTTCGGCATTGTTCTGTGGGAGATGTTCTCGCTGGCCAGGACGCCTTACCCCAACCAGAGCCCACAGCTGCTGCTGCAGTGGCTCTCAGACGGGTAAATATATTATTATTTATCGGCAATTATATACCTTTATTAGGATTATCCAGGTTGCGATGTGATATTTATATCACCCGAAACCGATGAAATATCAATTAGTATCAACTATGTTTATTTCAATAGATCGCGCCACCGTTCGGGCCTTCAATGCTCCGAGCTTATTTCAATAGATGGCGCCACCGTCGCGCAATTTTACACCCTCATTTTTTACTCGTTTTAATGAAATGTGGGGTGAGTTCTACCCACAAAACTGAACAACTTTCCCCAAGAAACCTATGTGCAAAAATGACAAAAAAAATTCGACCTACCATACAAAACTGTCCGATCAGCTAACGACAATAAATTAGTATGGGTGGTCGAAATTTTTTTTTCCTTTTTTACAAAAAGTATAGACTATAGGGACTAGAGGGACTATACTACACTCACTACCAGCTACCTATCACTATTATCCCCAAAGGGTAGTTACTAGGCAATGAGGACCGCGGAAGATGTGTGTGCGCTGCCACATTCCACGTTTCACTAATTAACAACTGCACATGTGCTCAGCGTGGTATGTGGTGAGCCCATCCCCACTTTCAGATCGATATACACATATCAGTGAAGTCACAGTTCCGTCAAGGTGTTGCTCAGTTCAGTATCAGTGCTACAGTGTTGCGTAAGTGATTCAATTCACACAATATGTCAGTACCCAGTTCGTGAACTGGGTACTGACAGACTGAGCTCCGTGGAGCTTCAGTGAAAACGTGTCCGTATTCAAGTATCGTTATTGTTGCTATGGCTCTGTTAAATACTACGGAGCTAGCAATGACTAATTGCTTTATAGACGAAGAAGAAGAGCAGCATCAACACTGAGAGCACTGTGTCGTCACTGACACTGACAAGTGGGGAAGCGTTCATAGAGTTTTGAAATGAAAGATTGTATGAAATTTGAGATTGTATGAAAGAATATTAAGCACTGTGCCGGTACTGTGTCGGAACTGTGACTTCCCTGCTATGTGTGAATTGACCTTTATGCGGTTGAATGGTTGAGCAGCCTTCAGTCTGTTAGTCGGCTTTTACGACTCTCAAGAGAAGAGATGAGTTGACAGTATTCTAATAGCTCTTAGACACATATACCTACATAATTATTTGTGCCCCTCGTCTGTGGCAAGTACTCCTAGAGCTCGATAACAATAGAAATTCTGGTATTTCAACAGGTGATCTAATATCCATCATGTCTTTCGTGGTTGGGACCGGGGTGTGGGGTTCGGAAGCCAAATCGTTAATATCGTTAATAAACTAGGACACTGTTGATCTGGTCGTAGCTATGATCGCCGTTGCATGTCATACCTGGTTCGAGGAATCTCCCTGAATTAATTAACTTATTTTATACTCTTACAATTATTTTTTCAGGTAACACATACCAAATCGTACCAATTGGTACCAAAGGCAATAGTGTAACTAACTACATATTATTATAACTTAACACGAACAGAGTTGTTTTTGTGAATTCATTCTTATTTTTTACATTTTTGTCTCAACTCTTCCATAAGAAAATTAAAATTATATTAATTCTGTATATTAGTCCGTAGCATTTTAGTCGATTACCCACTCCGCCACTTAGCTTAGAATTAATATTAAACTAATCAATCTAGCGAAACAATGTAACATCTATATGTCCAGCTTCAGGGTTGTATGTAATGAATGCGATTTTACGACAACCACCGAAACGTGCCTCCCGAAGCATGAAGGAGCTCGAGACTTCTTTTTTGTCACCCATCCCGGCCTGGCAAGATAGCGAACCGAACGCCTTATAGATGCTACGCCATCGAGTTCCTTATTCAAGAGTATCGTAATTATATCAGGTTTATTTAAATAGTCAATTATTACTGTTGTCGTCGCGCCGTTCGCGTCATCTGGCCTCATTCTGTGTGCCAACTTGCGGCTATTAGAGAGCATTAAAAGTGCTAATAAAGCGCTATAAATAGCAAGTGATTGATCGGAATCTCGCTGATTGCACGTGCGATGACGTATTTATTGAAGTGCTTACGGTTCTGTTAAGATTTTCAGTCTTTGAATTGTCTGTAGAAAAGGTGTCGATAATTTATTACTTCCAAACCTTTTTTTAAATTATTAGGTGAATCATATCAAACATAGGTACCTACCATTATTCCACTTGCCTGAATTGGTGTTTTAAAATAACAATTATGAGCTGTAAGTGTATAGACACAGTATTGTGATTAATTTGAAGGCATAAGAGATCATAACTCAATTAAAAGCATGCATGCCAATGAGCATTTATGAAGTTTTTACCTAAATAATAGAGACTCAATATTCATAGTCGTTAAGGATCTTAATTGCTTCATTCAATTGGTTGTGTTCATTTTTAAATTATATATAGTGTACCATATGTTCTTATTCATGTTGTTTGTTTAGGAATACGCTACTCGTTATAGTAGTCTTTAAAAATCTCCCGTTGTTGAAGCGATACGACCGCATTTAAATTTTCAGGCATCGACTAGAGAAGCCTTCGTACGCGGACGACCGGCTGTATGACGTCATGAGGCGGTGCTGGGAGCACAAGCCGAACGCAAGGCCCACATTCTCACAGCTCCAAGAACTTTTGGGGTCTTTCTTAGAAGACAACGTCAGAAACGTAAGTACACCCCCAAAAACACAAATTTTAAGGGGTATCTGAATAAAATTTTATTTTCTCCTTAACCACGCCACGCGTGCACGTAACACAACATCCGAGACGAGAGAGGAAGTGCTCTAGGGCAATTAAGACGGTTGTCGCCAATACGTTCCATTAGTCATATATGTTTTTCTGGAACTAGCTATCCTTGCAAAGAAATAGATTTATACATAGTGGTTACTTTAAAGCGACGGTTCTCCGTCAAGCTTCGATCGGGATATCAATAATGACAGCCGCACAAGAAGTAAACGATGGTGAATTAGAGAGCCGTTTGTACCCACTTTAGAGAATCAAGGTACCCACCAATCCCTTGCCACGTGATGTCCTTAGGATATATAAGTATAGGATTTCCCTGCATTTTAATTATTTGCCATGCCAACATTTAGCCTTACAATTTCCCTACATTTATATAAAATTTAGGCAAACGTGGATTCTTACTGGTTAAACCTTTCAGTTGGGTTACCTCACTCTCCACCTCTTCAAAAAGTAATAAAAATTGGTCCAGTTCTGGAGGAGGAAACAGGGGACAAAACGTCGTTTTTCTGTGTTTTGTATGAGAATTTTGCATGCCACTTCGACGTAGTGTTTCCTCTTAAGGATCTTAATTCCTTCAAGCTGATATACCAGAGGAAATCTAATAAGTAGACTCTCGGCAGCGCGCTAACAAGAGTGGTCCAACGTTTCTGTTCCACCAATTCTGAACAAGGCTGGACTGGGCTTACCCAACCCAAGAACTCCTAATAATCTAACTCAAAAATCGTTTTAATGCCAACAGCACTACGTAGACCTGAACTCCGCTAATATGGACTTCAACGTGAAAAACGATGGCCAGGAGGATTACCTGGCGATGGTGAGCGCTCCCGACTACAACAATTTGGTCACTCCAAGCCCGCACCACTACGTCAACGAGGTCAGGAGCTTCTTCCCGCCCACACCTACGCAGGTTCCGACATTAGGTGAGACAAAAAACATACATACACACACTCATGACTATTATACCAAAAGGGTTGGTAAGATTATGCAATAGCCGTGTCCAGAGCGGTTTTATCGGAACTTAGGTACTCTTTTTACATTTTAGTTATTTTATTTTATGCCTTTAACTATAAAATAAAAAACAAAATATGAGAATCAGACTTTATATTGTTCCATCATAACAAAAATATTTAACCAAAAAAATATTTTGTTATAATGATTTAATTACTGAAAAAAATACTAGTAAATGCGTCCTTTTTTACTGATTGTGAATAAGTATGTGTGTAACTCAATTTTTAAAAAAAATGTTTGATACGACTTTTCTCCGTATGGCGGCAGTATTAATGGTTTCAATTATGTTTGTGATACTATAAAAACATCGGTTAGAAATTAGATCATTACTATATGGAATTATAATAACTGTTGTTATTGTTTATTACACGCAGCAGAGGCAAAAGAAGGTACCTTTTAAAAACAACTTTAACATTACTAATATACATAGAAGAAAATGAAATTAAAAGCTTAGGAACTTACTCAAAATCCTTTTTTTTGTCAGCTGAACTGGAGACTACTACTACTTTCTGAATGATAGCCAACCAGTCTTCATGTGGTAATGAGAAATACCCGCCTGCCTTAATTTACTTGACCTAACCTCAATGGGATGCAGTGATTGTGTGTTATGTGTTTTCAGTTGCTCGTCACAAGAGCTGCGCATACTGCATGGGATTGCAAGCGATATAATTAATTCATACTAATTAGCACTGTCTTATAAATGGAACTTTCACAAAACGTTAAATAACAATAATAATCACACGATACAAAAATAAACAAATGTGTGCTGTCTAGTCTAATATGTAGCAACTTACCTTCTTTTTATTAAGTAAAATAAATACTGAAAAGGGAACACAAAGTAATTCGAGTGGCTACAGTTTTTATCTAAGCTTTCTCCGGTTTCAGACGAGGAAGGCTACTTACAAATGACGCCAATGAATCCGACTATATTCAGTCCGCGGAGTCAAACTACGAAGTTCGATTTCGATGCGAAAAAGTTGGACCCCAGATCGAACGAGGGCGGCGGCGGCTCAGAACTCACACCGATGTTGACTCTGAACAACTTGCCCGCGAGAGGAGGCTCTGACTCGGACCACGAAGGCCACTCGCCCTACCTCAACATGTGCCCGCGGATAGCTGAAGAAATCGACGACGTATTCCAACCGAACCACTACAACTTAAAGAACATACAGAACGGTGCCGTAACTAATCCCACTTACATCACTCTGGACGTGGACGTGGAGAAGAAACCGAAAGATATTAACAACTACATCAATGTACCAAACGGTCTAGTCAAATAGTTTTTTTGTAGTTTTATTATTGTAAGTTCACACGCGTATCACTACTTTGAACTTTACTGTTGTCAATTTGTCGAGTAACAATCTTTGTCGTGTATCGATATACGTTTATGTATGAAAAGATTATTCTTTGATCTCTAATAATTATAAAAAGCTTGGGGATTCTGCTTCATATAAGCTTTATTCCTTTAAGGACTTTTCTAGAATCGATATAAACTCAGTTATTGGTTACATTTAAGGAACTGTGTCATGTTATAATTAGCTAGCTTTTATTATGTTTGTGTTGTTTCCGAAAAAATTGCGTGAATGATTGATCTGATAGCTATTGGTCATTGTAAACTTCATTTAATATTAAATGTTATTATGAATAAGTTTCTCCTGATGATACTCGTTTATTTACTTTAAAAAAATTCATATCTTTTTATAACTTTTCATTCAGGCCTTACCTGTCAATCATTACTAAGTAATTGGTCTTTCCGTCTTTTCTTGCTTATACTTCTGTTTTCTTGGTGAAAAATAATTTTCCAACTATCGCATGTTATTTATTATTTATTTTAATAGTTGGTAGTGTTTAACAATATCCTTAAAAATAATCATGATGACTATAAAATACGTTTTAAATAAAACAAAGTTTCAAATATTGTATAAAATTGTATATTGTATAATATATATCATCATCAAGTCACAAAATGTTTTAAACTATGTTTACTATTATAATTTTCATTATTTTAAGTTTTTAAAATGTTATAAAAATTTATGTTTATTTGGTTTATTTACGAAAGTTAGCAGATTTTTAGGACCTTATATATTATTAATAACGGAAACATTAAAATCTTAAAGTTCAAAAGGTGTCTAATAATAAATTGTGATGTTTAGTATGTATTTTTATCTAAGAGAGGTATGATTGGAACACACGGATACTCTTATGTGTGTCGTAGAAATAAAGTGGAGATACAAAATTCAATGGCATTTTATAAAATTATGATACCTAGATATTTTGTTAATAAAACCCCACCATTATAATATAATAATATAAATATATGAATGGAAATAAATGCGAACTTGTAGTTTATAAAATTTTGCATTTCTGTATTGCGGGCTAGTGAAAATATGACGTAAAAATAATAGATAACTATATTTTAATGAAGTCTTGTTCATTATAATAGTCAATATTAATAAAATAGATGTCTACGTAGCACAAGAAAATATTTTTCGATGAATCTATTACAACCACGATCTTAACCTTAAATTCATGCTAAATTTGTTTTCATGATTCAGGCATAAAAATGTCATTGACGACTTATTATTATATTACAGCCAATTTCAAGTTCAATTTCAATGGAAATAGACAAAAAGTATTATGTCGATTTTCTGTATGTAAAAAATTGCAATACTTACACAAGAAAAAGTTTTGTCGGTATTAAAATATGTTCGAAGTTGTGAATCTATTTTAAAACCCAAATTATTATTCGCTCTTCTGCTCATGCTAATCATGCTAATTGCGATTAAGTAATTAGATCTGTGACTGATACAATTATTGCGAGTCTTTGGCGTCAATAAATAGGGGCGTCTTTGCCCCTTTTACTTCCAATTCTTAATAATACGTTACGTAAATACATTTCCTAACATTTAGTTAGCTAGCAGTACAGAGATCAAAGTAGTCTGTATTAATTAGTTTTCTATTAATATTTCGAAATGCAGTGGTCATAAGTACTGTCTTATACATTCAGCTGCTAAATGATAACAATGAGGACCGTAACATTATTAAAAGTATTTTGGCTGTTTACAGTTCAAGACCTACAACTAGGTAAGTACCTATACATAAGTTATGTATGTGATACGATAGAGGATTTATTTGTGTTTCTCGTACGATTATTTAATTAATAACAGCCTGTATGTATTTTGTAAGCTTCTTTAGTTGCATATCTGTTACCTAAGATAGTTTTTGTTGAGTTTAATTATGTACCTATAAGAATATTTTATTACACTCCCGAAAATAGTTGAGGTCAGCATTTATTTTTGTTATTTTTATATTTCATAAGTAAATTGGTGAAAAGTCTGGTTTTCATTCCCAAAGAGTTGAAGCTTATGTTAATTCATCCATGTTATAGGTTTATACTATTCCCTTCTATAGAATGGCGGTGTACATTGTCATTGTTTAAAAAATATATAGATAATAATATATTATAATGCCATTATTTGTTTTGCAAGTATAAAATAAACTTGATATTAAATAAAAATAATAGTTTGATTATTACACGGCCACTTTTTGTATTTGTATGATGATTGAGAATTTGACTGATGATGAGCGTTCTAAAGGTGATCACTGAATACTTTTAAACTTTAGTAACAATGGAACCTATGTATTTAACGACAAATCATTGTTTTGAGGGTTAATAATAAGATTTCACGAGACTGTTAAGCAATCATTTATTATTAAAATACTCCTCTCATAAATGAAACCACAAAGCTCTCGACGGCTTCTGCTCCCTGAAAAAAAAATTATATATACGTTTAAAACGTTGAAAATTGCACAGTAAAAACTTAACATGCTGAAAACGCGCATCTATGCTTTTTCATATTCGACAACCTCCGTAGTCGAGTGGTTCTGGCGTCGCGCCCCATCTCAGGTCTCGGGTTTAATTCCTGGTCGAATTAATTTAGAAACTGTTTTCTGAATATTGATTTCGGGCCGACAGACGAAACATTCAAGTGTTTTCTATGTTATGTGATAGGTAATTTATGAAAGATTACATTCCCGCAATCCCTATAAGTTTCAGTAACGATGTGGATCTTTAAAATGAGACCTCACGCGGCCTAAGAGTATTAGAAAAGTGACGTTCACAGTTTTCTATCATGAGCCCTTAGGCTTCGCAAAATCAACTACTCATGAAAATTATACTTTCTTTTTCACGAATTTAATAGAGACGCTGGATAAATACTTACATCTTTAAGTGCCTCCACTATTCCCATTGGTATGTCAATCAACATCTTCACTAAACTGGAGACTGCCTGTAGAAAGAACAAAACAGTTGATATATGAATAATGTATTCATATGGTCAATTGCAGACAGGTACAGTTGAAATTTTGCATTCACAATGCTATATAGAAAAAGGATAAAATGTTTACTAGATAAAAGCTTAGCGGTTAGAGCAGTGGACCGGCAATCCAAAGGTCACGGGTTCGAATCCCGTTCGAGATTTCCTGGGACTGGTTGTTTTTTTCTAGTAAACATTTTATCCTAGGTACAGTTGGTTTCAGAAGTAGCTTAACACTTCAGTATCATGTCACACTAACTCGCTCGGAGCGATTGCGCTCAAACCATTATCTACATCTACATACGAGGCTGCTATTTGAGGAGCGTCATTTCAAAAGGAATTATTTCCTCATTTTGGAAAAAAAGTAACTAATGATGGGAATCCATTTTTTAGCTTTCGTTTGCACCTCTATACTAAATTGTTTATTGCAGAAACGCTAAATTCCTCTCTAAATTTGACTTTCAATTCACGTATTCAAAACAAGTAAGCTTATTTTCACGTCATTTGCTTACATTATTTAACGAACTTAAAAAACGTTTTTACAAACCGACTTATTATGTATTGGAAATACATAATTCGAGTCTAGTCACTTTTTTCTAGCAAACAGATTTATTTCCATTTCACACATTTTTTAAAGCAGAAAAATATCGTTTTGTGTAGTTTTATAATAAATATCTGACAACTCAAGTGGCTGAAAAGGCCTAGAAGCCAAGACCATAGAACCGAAAAAAGGTTGCTATTTTTTAAAAATCCTACTGATAGATTGCGACAGGTTATGACAGGATACTTAACAAAGAGGCTTACTTTCCTGTAGTTCTGAACAAAACGACTTATTTCCAAAGATATCTGTTTAATGTCTTTGATTATTTCCAAATTATTGAGTTATGTTTTCCTTTTATAAATAAACTTAAAAATTAATGTGCTAGTGTCATAATCAGCTAAATACGATTCTCTTTTATGGTTCTATAAAAATATATGTATGTAACACAATAAATCACATGAAGGTTTTTTTCATTTATTGAAAAATCTGATAAGGTGGAAATAAGTTCTTTTGAAATGACACTCCTCATTTATGTATCCGGAATAACAAAGTGAAACAAAAATATAGGATTTATTGTAGTTTTATTGCTTTTCAAAATACTTATTCGCCACGATGATTGATGCACTTTTGCATACTTTGGAACCAATTTTCGTAGCACATTTTCCATTCGAATTGAGATAAGTATCTACAAAACGTGCATTTTGAACGCATCAACAGCCTTTTCACGGCTCGAAAAACGCGACCACGTAATTTATTATTCATAGAAGTCGTTGGGGGCCAAGTCGGGGCTGTACGGCGGAGGACCTGTTAATTCGATCTTTTGATCTTCCAAATACCGAGTTGTTTCGGCCGATGTGTGGCAGCTAGCATTGTCATGATGAAGAAGGATTCTGCGTTGTCGGTTGTGAAGAAATAAGAAAGAATAAGAATAAGAAACATTTATTGACTTGCACACACATACAATGAAACATACAAAAAAAAAATCTCAAATAATAACACAAGGACGAAAATTAGACAGGAACGTAAAACAGATACTTACCTAACTAAAATTACAAACAAAACTTAAAAATAATTTAGCTGTGCAGGGTAGCTGCCTCAGTGATGCTTTTGTGGCATTGCGCAGAAAGCCACAGAAGCGCTGGTTTTCAGACAGCTCCCTGGACGTGAGGTGACGTAGACAGGTCTCTGTCTACGTAAGGTGGTAATAGTATTACGAAATTAATGCTAATATACTTAAATAAGTGCTAATATAGATATTTAAAATATACATAAAAATAGAAGTAAGAGTGGCTGCAAGACATCATATCCCGTTGCCGTTATAGGAGTGAGAAGAAAAAAATATACAAATAATGACAGAATGACTGAATGACAGTACGTACACTACAAAGTTTGCTTTAGGAAAGAACACTTTCTTATTTCTTCAAAGTAGTCTTCTGGCAACAAATGGTCGTGTACCCAATGATATTTTATGTTCGTGAACCATTCAGAATTAACCGTTTACGATTCTCTAGTGGCACTGTAGCCACATGACCATTTATACCAAAAAACAAGCGACCATTTGCTTCAAAGTGCTCTTTGAACGAATGACTTTTGTTAGGTTCGGCTTATCTTCGATCCTCGGTCACCCAAATCGTTGATTGTTGTTTAGTTTCAGGATCATATGCATATATAGACACGAGTCCATTTTTGATCAATTCTCAAGTTTTACGGAATCCAACGTGAACAAATTTTTTATACGGCCAAATGTTCGTGTTATACTTACTTTATATATTATACTAGCTGACCCGACAGACGGTGTCCTGTCTTAATGTCTTAATTAAGAAAAAAATCTATTGTTTTTCATAAGAACCTTCTCCTGCCAATAACAAACACAACAAAAAAAGAATTAGCGGAATCGATCCAGCCGTTCACGCGTGATGGCGTGACCAAGGGAAACAGGGATTCATTTTTATATAATAGAAGATAATAAGATACGTCATACTAATGCCGGTCTTGCATTATTAGTTCCCGTACAGCATCAATGTTTTGAGGTAGGTAGGTACAACAATCGATTTAGGGCGACCTATTCTTTAAATTCGTCCGTGAGCACAGACCGTCCACGATTAAATTCACTAAACCAGTGATACTCAGTAGTTTTCGATGGTGCTTCGTCCCCAAAAGTCGAAGTGAGTTGATCGATGCACTGTTTTTGAGTTAGCCCTCACCGAAAATCGTAATAAATCATAGCACGATTTACACTAGTTAAATCCATGGTAATAAAGACACGCAATGTTCAAAATTACGCCCTAAAGGATAAACAAATGACAGCTACATGAAACAAATTGTATTCTTCAGCAAAAGAGTTCTATTTTTAAATGTTATTAGGTATTACTTTTTTAATATTGTTCTGTAACTGGCCAGTTACAGATACATAAATAGAAGCCCTTGTATGAAAGCAGTAGTTGGTATGGCATAATACTAAAGAAGGGTTCATAAAAGAAATAATGAATCTCCTGCAGCCAGCAGGTGACACAAAGAACGTGCGATGCTAGGTATCTCACTTCGGAACCTGATAAGAAATACCGAAATCCGTAGGCGTACAAAACTAACTGACTCTAACTAACTAACTAAGCTCGACACTCACTGTCAGTTAAACTGATCAGTTGAATAACTGATCAGTTAAAATAACTGACCGGTTAAAACGATCCCCACTCACTGGCTTCAAACCGGCCTTCATTTCTCGATCGAAGGGTAGTGAGACCATCTCAAAAATGGCGAATCTGCCCGACACTGGCAAATAATCAGCAAAAATCTGCCGCGTTTTTATGGCAACTTCAAAAAGACGATTTCTCGAATGTACCTACTTCTATACTTCCCATGAAAGGTGCTAGAAAAAGTAGCTAAATTTACCTGCAATTTTCATAAAATTGTAGCTGCTAGGCTCCCAAAAATAGCTAGATCTAGCTATAAAGTGGCTAAGTTGGCAACACACACACTCCGACTGATGGCAAACGGATGTAAGCACGCGCACTCACGGTCAGTTTGAATTGATGCAAACGAACTGAAGCTAGCCGATTACGGTCCGCCCGGAAATATCCGTGGGTTGTCGTCAGTTAAAAATTTCAACTTAAAGCTGGCCACTGACGATCAGTTTTGCGCGTCAGTCCAGGCGTAAAACTGTGGCGTCACTCCAAATGGTTTTACGCCAAACAGATTTCCCCATTCACTGGCGTCACGCCGGCTCGTCAGTCTCGACCGACCGGTACAATCAATTTTAAACTTTAGTGTTTGGCTCTAAGGATCAATATTCATTGGAGAAGTTCGAACTGACGCGAAACAATCAATTTTGAACTTTATTGTTTGGTGCTAAGAATCAATATATTCATTGGAGAAATTCGAACTGACTCGGTTGGAGTGACGATCACACACTCACGGTCAGTTTGGCGCGACGCGCCAGCTTTACGTGTCGCGCCGTCAGTTAAAACTCTGGAGTGACGATTCGACATTCACGATCAAATTTTGGACTGACGTCAGTTCAACTGATGGGAAAAACTGATCGTCAGTGGCCACCTTAAGATTTCACACGCACGGGCAGTTTTTTTATGTACGTCAGTTAAACTGATCAGTTTAACTGATCGTGAATGTTGAGAATTAGCTGAGCTCGTCAATCTCCTGAAGTGGAGTTGAGCAAGACACTTAGAGCATTCAAGGCAAGACACGTCTGCAGACGTAATCGGGCAAAGTGTGTTTTAGGATTTATTCGATAAAAAACCCAGGTTTACTATTATCAACCCGCATTTGACAAGCGTAGTGTTTAAGCCATCAATTAATTGTAGCGATGACTTGATTTTAATGATGGAGGTTTTTGCCCAGCTGTGGGACAATAACAGGCACGGATACAGGTTGTACTTCCCTTAAGGGGATCCTGCACGAAATTGTGAAAATTTACGTATTTTTAAGTTACTTGTACTATGCGCTGAATTAGTTAAATACATTAAAAGAACTTACGTAAGTTAGCCTGATTATTGCACAAGGTCGTGGCCTTGTTGAAATTTAAAACAAATTGTTTAAACAATTACAAAAAATACATAAATCTAATGACTCCTAAAAACATTTTTCTTCGACAACTTTCTTAATTTTACGCATGAAACAATAATTCTTACATGAAAATATTCGTATTGATATTCCGCAGGTCGCCCCCATCCAAAGTTAATTTTAATTTTTAACACAAGCGCGTGATGGTTTTGTACATTTTGCTCTAATCAAATTACTAGGAGTGAAACTTCAAAGCAGAATTGTTCTAATTTTAAATATTAATATGATTGATTTTGTTTTGAAGTTCATTATGAGACTTATGACAGTTTTTGCGATCGCGCGATCGTGCCCTCTTAATAGGACAATGGTATGTATATTACCACCATATTTTGAACTTTATACAATTGAGATAAGGTCGAAAACCAATAAAAAAATTAAACATGCTGTGCCCGTTTAAGGGTTTAACAAAGTTTAATATTTTAGCACACCAACGCTCATACACACACTCAGAGATACTTAAGGGGGTTAGGTGGTCAGCGAAAATTCCGGGCCCTCGCGGGTGTTGCGCGGTGCGGGGGTTCGCGGTTATTCGTAAGCGATATTCACATTTTTATTAAAAAGTTAATAAAAATGTTTAGATTTTTTGGAAATTCAAAGCAGTCAAGAAATCGAAAAGGTACTTATGGGTGTATGATTTTATAGGAATTATTATTGCAAAACACGGTCGTATGAAATTTTGGAGGAAACTTTAGGATTTTTTCTATCGAGCAAAATATTTTCAATCGTATTTCGAAAACAATCAACCCGTCACAGATACGTTCTGTAATACATATTAAAAATGTCAGTGGGAAATATCTAAAATATTTTGGATAACAGCTAATAGAACACAGATTTTTCTGTTTTCACCGCCTAACCCCTCTTAACACATTAGCGTAGACTCAAAACACCGTACCTACGTGGGGCGCACTAAAAGTTTCCGGAATGAATAAGAAAAAAATATCATTAAAGTTCAAAAATAAATTTAGGTTTCGCAAAATAATCTCCCTTTGCGTAAATGCACTTTTTCATTCGATTAAACCAATTTTGAAAACTTTTGTGCCACTCCTCCGTGGTGACCTCAGAAACGTGTTTTTCATACTCTTCGACAGCCTCTTCTGGTGATGAAAATCGTTGACCGCGTAATTGGTTCTTAATTTTTGGGAACAGAAAAAGTCACAAGGTGCCAGGTCGGGGCTGTATGCAGGATGGCTCTTACGTTCTACGTTTTTCACCTTCAAAAAATCGTTTGTCTGTCTGGCCGTGTGGGAACTAGCATTGTCGTGGTGCAAGATGACACGGCGTTTACGGTTATTTTTACGGAGTTCGTCAATAATTTCCGGTAAACAAATGGTCGTGTACCAGTCAGTATTCACGGTACGACGATTCTCTAAAGCAACAGTAGCCACGTGTCCAGTTTTATTAAAAAAAGAAGCAATCATCCCCTTAGATGCACTTTTCACGCGCGCCGCTTTAGTTGGTTTCGGCTCATCTTGAAAGACCCATACGCTCGATTGCTGCTTTGTTTTGGGATCGTAGCAATAAATCCATGTTTCGTCACCTGTTATTATGTTCCACACCAAATTTGACGCACCTTCGTTGAATCTGGCAAGTATGGCACTGCACCAAGTGACGCGGTCCGTTTTTTGAGCCTCGGTCAAATTGTGTGGGATCCACAGCAAGCACAGCTTTCTCACACCCAAATGTTTGTGTAGGATTGATTATATTTGACTCATGCCTATGTCTAAGGATGCGCGAATCTCATGGTAGGTCACATGCCTCTCTGTTTCAATCATACGGCGCACAGCACCGATGTTTTTGTTGTTCACAGCCGTGAACGGGCGACCATCGCGAGATTCGTCACTGAGATTGACACGACCGCGCTTGAATTCTGCAAACCAGCTATAAATAGTCGTCTTGCATTTTGCTTCATCGCCAAAAGCAGATTGAAGCCGAGCGATGCTCTGTTGAGCTGTCAAATTTCACTTAAAATCGTAGAAAATCATACTACGAAAATTTGCCCGAGTTAAATCCATGTTAATGTAGACACGCAATTTTTAAAATGGCGCCACAGTATAAAAGCAAATGACAGTCAGATGAAACAAACTGCATTCTACAGCCAAAGAGTTCCAATATCGATTGTTGTAATTACTTTTTAAATATTGTTTATGGAAGCCAGTTCCGAAACTTTTAGTGTAACCTATGTATATACTCATTCCCACGTGGTGTTAATAACTGCTGGGCAAAAGCCTTCCCACATGGACAACAGCAGATGGGGAGGTTGGGCAAAAACCCACCACACTGGCCATTGGGCCAGTTTGTAATTGGTGGACAACAGCAATTTCTCTCCTTTTTAGGGTTCCGTAGCCAAATGGCAAAAAAACGGAACCCTTATTGATTCGTCATGTCTGTCTGTCCGTCCGTATGTCACAGCCACTTTTTCCGAAACTATAAGAACTAAACGGTTGAAACTTAGTTAGTAGATGTATTCTGTGAACCGCATGAAGATTTTCACACAAAATAGAAAAAAAAACAATAAATTTTTTGGGTTCCCCATATTTAGAACTGAAACTCAAATTTTTTTTTTCATCAAACCCATATACGTGTGGGGTATCTATGGATAGGTCTTCAAAAATGATAATGAGGTTTCTATAAAATATATTTTTTTTCTAAACTGAATAGTTTGCGCGAGAGACACTTCCAAATTAGTAAAATGTGTCCCCCCCCCCCCCCTGTAACTTCTAAAATAAGAGAACATATATGATGTACATTACCTACCATGCAAACTTCCACCGAAAATTGGTTTGAACGAGATCTAGTAATTAGTTTTTTTTAATACATCATAAATTAATTAATTAAAAAAAATCAGTATTATTAAAAAATATTTTTATATGATGTTACTTGCTGCTACGCAGCAAGACCGCCGACAGCCGACTCGCATTTGGCCGGTTTTTTTCTATTAAGAGTAGAGATACCGTGTCGCGTAGCGGTGAAATAATACGCCACCCCCTCTCTTCCCTTGGGTGTCGTAAAAGGCGACTAACGGACTAAAGACTGCACATACAACCAACAGCACAGAGCGGCGATGGGCTCACCACCTGTCACGTATAGCACATGCGCAGTCGCTATTTGGTGAAAAGTGGACTATAGTAGAGGACTGCTTTTGCTGACCTCGTTGCCTAGTCTCGGACTAACCCTTCGGGGATAATAGTCGTGATAATTATATGTATGTAGAGTAAACGAGTCGTGAAGAGTCACCTTGTGGGCTGGCAGGTTGATGCTACGTCTCTGACGCTGCATCAGTAGTCTGGACTTCACTTCCATTCAACATCAGGTGGAGTGGAGTCATTTTCTGGGATTTTATAAAAAAAAAAGTATATACTTACACCAGTATGTTTCACTGGCTGCTCAGCATGAACAGGCGACGTTGCGTTCTTTGTACACAACACTTCAACTAATAAAATAACTAATATCGCTAAAATAGAACATGCTTGTTGTACCATAGTCGCTCTCGAACTACAAGACGTTTTGTTACCATAATTCTTATATGCCGATGAAACCGTGAATAATTTGTTCAGTGGCCTATTACGAAACTGGTAGTGTCGCGATTCTATGCGTTCGTTTTACATTTCAATATATTTTACGACGGGGAATCTTTTGGTAATTAGGTATCTCATCTGATGGTAAATGACAATAAGGTCGAAGAAGGAATCGCAGTCTTCATCTTACAGTATCTCTAACTCTCTCGGCAGACTTTCATACGATATTAATAGCTAGGCGAACTTACGGCCCGGCCATGACCTTGCCGCTGTGAGCGGAGCGGCGAGCGATTTTATTGTCCATTGCACGATATGCTACGTACTTTATGTCTTAGTCAACCAGTAGCAGAAAGAACGCAACAAACGCACGATCCGCTCGCCGCTCCGCAAGACACCCGTGGTCGTGTCCTGGCCGTTACCACCAACATATCATCATCAGCCAATAAACGTCCCACTGCTGGGCACAGGCCTCCCACGTGGACTAGTGGGGATCTTTGGCCACAACCCACCACACTGGCGAATGCGGGTTGGTGGGTTTTAACGACTGTCATCTTACGACAACAACCGGGACCAGCGGCTTAACGTGCCTTCCAAAGCACGGAATACGGACCAACATAATACTGGCTTAGATTGATGTCCATTAAAACCGTTTTATTATAAAAAATACAAAGTAGATAAGGTAGCAACAAATAACTACGGGATCTATGGACTTATGTATAGCCAAAAAGAACTATCGAAGTTCTTAAAATGTAAATAGCTTGCCTATTGTTTTGATAGAGAGGTAAAGAAAGACCGGTATCGGATCAAAAACAAAACATATTGGATATCCTTCACACTTCACACTTCAAAGTCGTGACGAAGGATGTATTGTGATTGGGTGACCTTAGCCGCTTGACCTGATTACGTAAAAGCTATAGTTACCTGTACAAGGTATTTTGGTATAAGTACATATTATACAAACTTCAAAGTTCAAACATTTGTTAAATCAATCAACTAATTCTAGTGAAACTATTCTTTGCTTTGGAAAAATACAGAGATCTAGAGAACTAGCTGAAAATATTTTCTTAATTACTTTGTTGACGTTAGATACTTTAAGGAATCTTGACGAAGCGTTTTTTAACGTTTAAAGGAGATCGGGCGGAAATGGTCAAAGTGGCGTCGGCTGATGAAACCTTGTCCATTTAGTAGTTCAGGAGTAGGTATACGATATTTTTTTACTACAGACGCTATAAAATTGGCCCATGGTGAAAAGTTACATAATACAGAAAAATGGGTATTTTACAGAATGGTTAAACGTGCCTACGCGCATCGAATTCTCGGTATATGTCGCACACCTTTTCGGTGGACGCGGCACCACGATCAATCAAAAACATGATGTCGCAGCATCTTTGGACAACATTTTAATACAAGACCTATGTATTCAATTCTTCTGGCTAGTATGCGGCCGTTGCTGTCACTCCCGTACTTTTGAGGGTTTTTGGTTTCCCATACAATTTTCCAAGTCGAAATTTTTAAAGACCAATAAGCCAATTTTTATGAAACTTTGCATGCTAAAGTAAAATACTGGTATCTAAATAGTTTGTTGAAAACATTTTTAAAAAAGGTTTATTTGGCCGAGTTATTGCGATTTAAATTCCACCATAGATAGTTTAAAATCGCAATTACTCAGTTATAAAAACGTGTTTTAGGAATGTTTTAACAAACTATTTAGATGTTTATATTCTACTTTAGCATGCCGAGATTCATCAAAATTGGCTTACTGGTTTTTAAAATTTTCAACTTGGAAATTTGTATGAGAAACCGACAAGCGTAAACCCTCTTAAGAAAATGCCAAACCTCACAATTGGACGCTGGCGCTGTTCAATTTTAAAACACACAAATTTATGCTTATTAATTTTTGACGTTTTTTTATGCTTAAGTTTTTATAAAAAAAGATATTTGAATGATTAAAAATGTCAACCTTATTGGTTAGGTACTAATGTTTTCCAAAACTCATTTCAGCCGTTACTTTATTTTACTTCAAAAACTCTCCAATTTCTATTACTTACCACAATATCAATACGATCATTGGAAATCATATTTAATTTTATTCCATTAAGTAATAACTTAAGTTAACAATTCATTATGATTTATCATTTTTCACCTTTCATCCCAAAAAAACGATAAATTACCTATAAATTTTTGCCGTTTGTGTCGCTAGGGGAGAGACACTTGCCCGCTATTTTTTTCTCGTACCAGGATACGTATGTTTACACAATTCTATGACCACGGCTTATATTTCGGTTCGACGCGATTCTGTTTCGGCGTGTAGTGGTACTGGGGGTAGCGATGCGCATTTGTCTGGCACAGACTATAGCTCGTTAGATTAGTTGTTAAGTCTTAACTATAAGTTAGTTAACTGTTTTTTTTAATATTATTTGTATTAACGTCAATAAGTGCCTGTAAAGGTTTACATTGAATAAATAATTTGACTTTGACTTTGACTTTGACTGTTCATCAATCATCATTCATGAATCATCATAAATACTTAGTTGTAAAAGGCCTTTGCTGATGACAAAGAAATACGCTTAGAAATAATTTGATAGATAGATAGATAGATAGATAACACTTTTATTGTAACAGTTTACATGTTACAACACGAGACATAAAAATACAAGTACAATACATAGTTACAATTTGGCGGTCTTATCGCTATAAAGCGATTCTTCCAGACAACCAGTCGGATGGAGAGAACTTACACACGCTAAAGTCGGAGGTGTAAACATAATTGTAAAGATTAATGCAGATATAGAAAACATATATATATATATGTATTTATTATAATATATATATTTAAATAATAAGTATACTTAATATGTTTTCTATATCTGCATTAATCTTTACAATTATGTTTACAGACTATTATATTAGACTATTATATTTGTGTATATATATATATACACAAATATAATAGTCTCAGGTAGGAAGTAGCGGACGAAGCAATCTATCAGCTGGATTTGCTTTGTTTTGTTTCATTTTTTATATTTGATTTGATTTGATATTACGTGTTCACAATTGTGATGTGATGTGTGTTTATACTTATTTATTTAAATAAGTATAAAATAGTTCGTATTTCTTTTATTTGAAACCTTTTGACGTTCTATAATATCCTCCTATCATTGTCCCCACCGTGGGGCACAGGTCTCTTGCTGAGTAGCGAGAAGGTTTGGCCTCACTTGACAAAGGTCACCCATCCAAAAACTGAACCACGAAGTCAAGAGCATAGCGCTTCATTTGGCCTTCGCTTCGTCGCCTTTTCGACGTTCTACATTGAATTAATTAACAAAAATTGTAAAACCTCCTTTTATTAATTAGTGTCAGTAACTTTTTTCTTCATGGGCCGATTTTCTTGTAGTTACGGTGTAGAGTTAAAATAATAATTAGCAAATAAATAAGGCAAAACTCATCATCCGACGCCACTTGGACCAAGTTCCATACAAAAATGTCCGGTCTCCTTATCCTGTATCATAGAAAGTTTACCATAGTATTGGAATTTTGTATGTTCTAGAAGTGAAACTTCAATAATTTTTATTAGTCTACATACTCCCTCAGCTACAGTAGGGTTCAAGAAGGCCTGAGCACATTCATATGCGTTTGAGAGAGATTGTCCCATCATAACTAATTCACACAACAGCTGTTAACCATGTCTTAATCTTAACTTTATCGTCATCCTAAATACGTCTACTGTTGGTAATGCAGACACTAGAGACAATTAGTTCCGCCTATTCAAGAACCGAACATTGCGGAAATCATATTGTTTTCTGAGGTTTAAGCGAGCACTACACATTGAAATGAAACACTTTTTACGGATTAACTCGCGTTTAATTTACTATTTACATAGTTTTTATATTATCCTGACGTTTCGAACCCTTTACAGGGTCCGTGGTCACAGGGAGACTGAGGTGTTGGTCGTCTCATTGTCAGAAGTTATTTGCCTACCGTCAATAAAATATAAAAATATAAAAATTATTTGCCCGTGTCGCGTAGCGGTGAAAGAATATACTACTACCCCCTCTCTTCGCTTGGGTATCGTAAAAAACGACTAACGGACTAAAGACTGCACATAAATCCAACAGCATAGAGCGGCGATGGGCTCACCACCAGCCTGTCACGCTGAGTACATGTGCAGTCGTTATTTGGTGAAAAGTGGATTATGGCAGGGGACTGCCTTTGCTGTCCTCATTGCCTAGTCTCTGACTAACCCTATTGCCCCTATTTCATTTAATTATAAACTAAATGATATGGTCATAAATAGAGTGGACAGTATTCGTGATTTAGGTATAAAAATGGACAGTAAACTCTCATTTAAATTACACTTCGACTCAATTGTCAAGAGGTCCTTTCGTAGTTTAGGTTTCATCAACAGAATAACCAAGCCATTTAAAAAACTTATTACTTTTAAGATCCTCTACTTCAGCTTTGTTCGATCTATTTTGGACTTCGGCTGTGTTGTCTGGAATCCTCACTATAAACAAGACATAGATAGAATTGAAAGAGTTCAAAGAAAGTTTATGAAAATATTAAACTACCGTAGTAACAATACCAGTGAGTCATACAGCGAATCATTGAAGGGTTACAAATTACTGTCATTATAAAACCGACGTAAACAATTTGACATAGTCTTTCTTTTCAAATTATTAAATAACCGTTTAGACTCTCCAACACTTTTATCTAAAATAAACTTCATTACTAAAACTCGTTTGCCCGCACGTTCTTCGCGTTCCATTAAAATGTTTGTACCACCTCGATCCCGAAAAAATTACACTAGGAATAACTACTTTAGCCGCTGCCTTACTTTGTATGATACTGAGTTTTCTGACATAGATTTATTTAATAATTCTTTGAATAGCTTTAAGTCAAAACTTTTTACACAATTAATTTAATGAACTTGTTCTAAAATATTCTGTTAACATTTTCTATGTGTCTGTGTATTCGCGGGCGTTAACATGTAAGTATAATACACTTTTAACAAGTTTTGACTTCTATTCCACTGTAAGTTAATCCTAATGGATAGGAGTTATATTATTTGCATTTTGACGCTCGTGACTTCACATATTATTTATAGATTGTGTGTGTGTGTGTGTGTGTGTGTGTGTGTGTGTGTGTGTGTGTGTGTGTGTGTGTGTGTGTGTGTGTGTGTGTGTGTGTGTGTTGTTTTAAGTACCATACGAGGACGTGGGCCTGAATACACAAGGCACATCCGAGGACGTTTTCAATCCGAGGACTTTTTCGTGGGTCCTCGGTTTGACTTGACTACGGCATTGTACTCTACGTGCGATTGTGAACCTTCCTGTATACTTAATAAGGAAAAGTCAAGGAATCCTCGGATTGGTCTTGAAAATTTCGGCTCACACACCGACAGAGTGTGAACACTAGGCGGCGCCACTATCGATTTGTACACACTCGCTATTACATTCGACTCATGTTTGTTGTACTGTGTGAGGACTTATGTGTAAATTTTACACTCAAGACCTCGTATTGGGGTCAGTACCTGACAGTGTGTATTAAGGTCCTCATATTGATACATTTTCACGTCGTGATCAAAGAGTGTTGTTTTTCCGTCTTTGTTTTGTAAGAACATAAGCAAAGTAAGTATTTTCACAAGCTTTTATTGAGTTTCACCTGTCCGTTTGCAAATTAAATTTCATCCACTTCCCGGTTACCAATAGAGCTGAAATTTTGCATACATGTGTAAATCGCGTGACAATGCAATATTATGATGACATGGTGCTGATCTGACGATGGAGCTGGAAGGTGGCCATAAGAACTTTGCAAAGAAACTACAGAATCTCATCGAATTTGGGCTCGTTTGAATCGCCTTGACGAGTAGTTTGTCTTTTAATAGTAACCACGGTCTGATGATGGACCTGGAAGGTGGTCATAGGAACTCTGTAATGAAACGACGCAACCCCATCGAGTTTCGGCTCGTTTCATTCGGCTTGATGAGTACTTGGTTTTTCGATTGTTACCAGGGTCTGATCTGATGATGGAGCTGGAAGATGGTCATAGGAACTCAGTAAAGAAACGACGCAACTTCATCGAGTCTCGGCTCGTTTGATTCGTCTTAACGAGTACTTTTGTGCTAGATGGTAACCAGGGTCTGATGCTAGAGCTGGAAGATGGCCATAGCAACTCATTAATTAAACAACATAACCCCATCGAGTATGGGCTCGTTTGAATCGTCTTGACGAGTACTTTTGTGCTAGTATAAGTTTAATAATAACTAATAATAGGTAATGTACCTATCTCACGATATGGGATTATTGTGACGTAGACGAATATGGTTAATTATCGTTAAAGATTGCAATGTAGGTACTTATACAATGATATTTTTCTTATCAGGTTTAAATTATTATTTTATAAAAAGAATTTTTTCTTTAATTTTAAACGGTTTATTTAGCTTGCCCTGTTTATTTCTTTGGGTCAAATCTAGTAATTAAAATTAGACCCACTTCCTGTTGACGGATTCATCTGAAATTTGGTACGCACTTTTAGTTCTACTAAGAATATAATTTAATTGATTTGGTATCATTGTAAATCCAAGATAGCCGCCGCTACAATATGGCGGATTACATATTTTATCACTACATCCTCAATAGGGGTATCAAATGAAAGGGCTTGATTAGTAGAACAGAGTTCTCTATGAAATAAAATGAGACGAGTACGCTGCAGAGACGTGGACATTGCGAGAAGTGGAAAAGATGAAAATAGATGCTTTAGAGTTGTGGTGCTGGAGAAGAATGCTTGGAGTATCGTGGACCGAGTTTCGCACTAACGTCTCGATACTTCAAGAACTCGGCATTGAGCAGCGTCTATTTTCAGTAGTACAGTCTCGCATACTCACATTCTTCGGACACGTCTCTCGACGCGACCATCAGTCCATCGAACGTCTTGTTGTTCAGGGATAAATGGAGGGCACAAGGCCGCGTGGAAGGTCTCCCATGCGATGGACGGACCAAATTAAGTCAGCCGTGGGAGGTCCATTAAACGACTGCAGCAGGATGACCTCCAACAGAGAAAAGTGGCGCGCTGTCGTGAGGCGAATAACATCTGCCCAAATCGCTACTACATGACGACCACGACCGCTCTGTCAAGAGTGTAGCGGATAAGAAGAAGAAGTAGAATAGATTACACTATGAAAAAAATTAAAATCCAATTTGGCCGCCAACAAAATGGTAGGCAAATTATTTTTTCACTACCCCTTCAATATGGATATCAAATGAAAGGACTTGAGTAATAGAATACTGTTTAAAAGTTTTGATATATTTTTAATTCTAAGATGGCTGCCGGAAATGCCAGATTTCATATTTGTTTCAATATGGGTGATGGATATCAAATGAAAGGGCAAGTTGAATGAATTAAAAAGAATGAGAAGTATGATATACTTCTCATTCTTTTTAAATCGTTGTAACAAAATTAAAATTAAAAATAAAGATTAAAATGATGTAGACAATGTTCTAAAAGCTAAAACATAATTCTGTATGTCCTAGGTACCAGTCATCAAACCACTCTCCTCATCAATCTAGGGCATTGAATAGGCAAAAAAATAAAATCGTTGGGCGTGTGAAATTTCTATCAAGTGAACGATTTTTTTTTCTGATCACTGCCCTTGCATGCCCTAGATTGATGAGGAGAGAGGTGTGATGACTGGTACCTAGGACCTACCGAATGCTTTTTTAGCTTTTCGTACATTGTCAATTTGTCAACATCATCTTAATCTTTATTTTCAATAATAACTTCAAAAATTTCTTTACTATTATTTTTTAAATAGACTTCAGTTCATAACTTTTAGTTCAATCTTCATTATTGACGACCGCTCTAGTCGAGTGGCTCGCACGCCGGCGGACTCTTATGTCGCCATCTCTGAGGTCCCAGGTTTGATTCCCGGCTGGGTTAATGCAGAATCAGAGAAATGTATGTGATGTTGTCTAATATTTTTAACGGACTTCTGAAAGGAGTAGGTTATCAATTCGGTTGTATATACTATGTTTCTTTAATGTATTTTCAGGTTACACTGATTTGGATGATTTTTTTTGTATCGATAGGTTTTAATCGTTACATTTAAAATATGGTGAAGATATGATGAAGACCCTTAGCGACAGGCAACAAAACTCCTCAATGACGAATGATCAGTTGTGATTGGTTATTGTATTAAATACAAAGAAAGTAGCTGGTACCTATGAGTAGACAAAGGATCACAGACTTCGTAGATACCTTATGGAACTCCTTAATAACCGACAGTACATGTATTGTTATTGATTATTATGTTGAGTACTAAGAAAAGTAGCTGATTACATAATCAGCTACTTTTCTTTTACTATCAACGAGCTAAGTATCCATATGGAACTCCTCAATGACCAACAGTACACATATTGTGATTGGTTATCATGTTGAGTACGAGGAGAAGTAGCTGGTTAGGTAACTATCAATAAGCAAAGGATCTCAGACTTCACAGATACCATATGAAACTCCTCAATTACCGACAGTACACATATTGTGATTGGTTATCATTTTGAGTACGAAGAAAAGTAGCTAATTAAGTAACTATCAATGAGCAAAGGATCACAGACTTCACAGATACTCTATAGAACTCCTCAATGACCGACAGTACACATATTGTAATTTATTATAATGTTGAATATGAAGAAAAGTAGCTGGTTAAGTAACTATCAATGAGCAAAGGATCACAGACTTCTGAGATACCCTATAGAACTCCTCAATGACCAATAGTACACATATTGTGATTGATTATTATGTTGAGTACGAAGAAAAGTAGCTGCTTATGTAACTATCAATAAGCAAAAGATCCCAGACTTCACAGATACCATATGGAACTCCTCAATCACCAACAGTACACATATTGTGATTGGTTATCATGTTAAGTTCGAAGAGAAGTAGCTAATTAAGTAACTATCAATGAGCAAAGGATCACAGACTTCAGAGATACCCTATAGAACTCCTCAATGAAAAATAGTACACATATTGTGATTGATTATTATGTTGAGTACGAAGAAAAGTAGCTGCTTATGTAACTATCAATGCGCAAAGGATCACAGACTTCAGAGATACCCTATAGAACTCCTCAAAGACCAACAGTACACATATTATAATTGGTTATTATGTTGAATACAAAGAAAGTAGCTGGTTAGGTAACTTTCAACGACCAAGGGATCCCAGATTTCAAAGATACCATATGGAACTCCTCAATGACAAACAGTACACATATCGTCATGGGTAATCATGTTAAGCACGAAGAGAAGTAAATGGTTAGGTAATTATTAATGAGCAAAAGATCTCAGACTTTACAGATACCATATAGAACTCCTCAATGACCGACAGTACACTTATTGTGATTGATTATTACGTTGAGTACGAAGAAAAGTAGTTGGTTAAGTAACTATCAAAGAGCAAAGGATCACAGACTTCACAGATACCATATGAAACTCCTCAATGACCAATAGTGCACATATTGTGATTGGTTATCATGTTGAGTACGAAGAAAAGTAGCTAGTTAAGTAACTATCAATGAGCAAAGGGTCACAGACTTCACAGATACCCTATGAAACTCCTCAAAGACCGACAGTACACATATTGTGATGATTATTATGTTAAGTACGAAGAAAAGTAGCTAGTTTTCGTACCTATCATTGGACAAAAGATTATAAAGTCATAGTCAAAATATGTTTATTTAATAAACTCAATTAATAATTACTATAAATTGTATAAATCTTTTGAACCTACCACCAATTCAGGACATCATTTTTTAACTGTTTCAAAGAACGGGCGCAAAAAACCATAGCGCATAGAAGTAACGACATTTACAAAAAAAGTCGTTACCAGATCATAAAATACAATACATACTCATCATATACCAGGTCATATAATATATATATATATATATATATATAGATACAAAATACAATAAGTACTTCAATGGTAACTTATGGAACCAAATAATTGGCTATTGTACAAAATATATAACAACGTCGGTGGTTAGGTACCTAGCCGTAGTCAACTAACAATCACTATGACGAAAACATATGCATAAGTTCGCAATGTAGAAAACAACAATGCTGATAACATAGTCGTCATGGCGACATACTTAGATAAGATGGTAGCGGTAAAACTGGTGGTAAAATGTCATAGCCTGTCATTAAAAATATCAACATTTTTAGTAATTTTAACCGCCTCTGTGGTCTAGCGGTAAGACCTTAAACCGTGAGGTCCCGGGTTCTATTCCCAGTGGGGGTACTATCTGTGCTCGGTTTGGTTAGTGGTAGGTGTGGCGGCCTGCGTCGCCACAAAAATTATTATCCTCACGTATAGTTAAAGAGTTTGTTAAGAGTTTGTTAGCGCATTCCTAAACGCGTGTTGATCCGATAAAGATAAGACGGCATCCTCCCTCCAACATCTACGTAGTATAAATCGTCTTGTATGTTTTAGAGACAATAAGTTAGTTACAATGTAGTCACTATAAATATACAACATCACATAAAGAGACGCAGTCGTTATTAACCATCACCATGGAACCTTCCATCATCACAACCTATAACTCGCCAGACGGAACAGTAGGCCTTGTTCAAGTCCGCCTGGCTATAGCTACCACCAACTTATCTTAGAATGTCGCGTCGCCATAACAACAATGTTATCGGCAGTTCGAGTTAAGATAGCCAGTTCCTTAGTGGTTAAGGATACCGGGAATAACGCGATTTCACATACCTTATCATCACTTAACATAAATCAGGTCCGGTCAAGTAAAGAGCTTATGTACATCAGGGCCACATCGAATGTTAATTACAAAATAAATGTTCTCGAATGGTACTTAAAACATGTTATGTTTACACATTTTGGTCCTCGCTTTGTACATGCGGGACTCGGAAAAACGTCCTCATATTGTTTCTGTACAGTCAAACACACGGTCCTCGAATTGTATTGGATTCAAGAGAAAGTGTGTGAAAATGAGTCCCCGGATTGCCATGTGTAGTCAGGCGATTGGGTCCTCGAAAGGTACACACAGACGTCCTCGGAAAGATGTCTCCACAAGCGTTGGCAGTGTATAATAAGTCCACGCATTGGTCAAGAAAAGTTAATAAATAAAATGCTGCAATAACGTTAGACAAATAGACCTGATCATTAACAAAGTGTTTTCTGTTTCTTTCTATCGTTCTAAAGTAACAATACAAGGTCATTAACATGGTTTTTGAGAGAGTCCTCGGATTGGTCATATAAAACCATAGTCCTCGAAAGGCCGTCTGTACAAACAGGGGTGTGTGGGTGTGTGTGTGTGTGTGTGTGTGTGTGTGTGTGTGTGTGTGTGTGTGTGTGTGTGGGGGTGTGTGTGTGGGTGTGTGTGTGTGTGTGTGTGTGTGTGGTGTGTGTGTGTGTGTGTGTGTGTGGGGGTGTGTGTGTGGGTGTGTGTGTGTGTGTGTGTGTGTGGGTGTGTGTGTGTGTGTGTGTGTGTGTGTGTGTGTGTGTGTGTGTGTGTGTGTGTGTGTGTGTGTGTGTGTGTGGGGTGTGTGTGTGTGTGTGTGTGTGTGTGTGTGTGTGTGTGTGAGAGAGAGAGTGTATGTGGGTGTTTGCGTACATGCATGTGTATGTGTATTAAATGCATGTGGGTAGGTGTACGTAATTAAGTTTTGTATCCTACTTTCAACGCTTTGTTTTACAACTAGTTACATATTAGTAAGTTAAAATTATGTTTGGGCACTCTTTGTCTATAAATTTTTGTGTATTTTTTTTGTATTTGTGTTTTTTATGTAATGACTTTTCCGTGCCAGAATAAATAAAAAAAAAAAACCCTTCGGGGATAATAGTCGCGATAATATGTGTGTACTATGTACATTCTTTCAAAAAAGTTTAGGGAAGGAATGATTTGTTTATGATTCCAAATTCAATTTTTTGTTTTTTTTTGTTATTTAATTGGCACAACTGTTATCCGTTTTTTAAGGTTTTTGCGCGGAGTTTGAGTTTCATCTGTTATTTAGATTAAATACAGTGCTGTTTTTAGTTAGTTTATAATAATATCTAGTGTGTATTGCGAATTTCATAATGGATATAGACATCGAACAAAGAGTTTGTCTTAAATTTTGCGTCGCCAATGGAATTTCGTGATCGGAGTCACTGAAAATGTTACAGAAGACTTACGGTGAATCGACTTTATCAAAAACACGTGCTTATGAGTGGTACAAAGCGTTCAAAAGCGGTCGAGATGTGATAGAAGATTTGCTTCGCTCTGGTAGGCCATCAACGTTTTTATCTGAAGTTAACATCGCAGAAGTGAAGGAAATGGTGACAGAAAATCCTCATGCAAGTTTGAGAGAGATAGCCGCTTAACTTTCTGTGTCTCACGAGTCGATCCGTACCATTTTAAATAATCACTTGGGTATGAAACATGTTGCCGCTCGGCTAGTCCCAAAAGACCTGAATTTTCTCCAAAAACTCAATCGCATATGAGTCGCTGAGGACATGCTAGAACGAGTCAATTCCGATCCAACATTCATGCAACGAATTGTTACTGGTGACGAGACGTAGGTTTACGAGTTTGACATGCAAACTAGTCAATAAGCTTCGGAGTGGCGCCTTCTGACTGAACCGAAACCGAAAAAACCACGCCAAAGTCGATTAAAAGTCAAAGTCAAGTTGACTGTTTTCGTTGACTATCGCTGTGTTGTGCACTCAAAATTCTTGCCAGAAGGTCAAACGGTAAAAATAAAGAATATTATTTTAATGTTATGCGGCGTTTAAGAGATCAAATTCGACGAAAAAGGCCAAATTTGTAGAAAGAAAATTGTTGGATTTGGCACCACGATAATGCGCCTTCGCATACTAGCCCATCATTGCGAACGAATTTTTGACTAAAAACTCAACAAATACCATCAAACAACCACCTTATTCACCAGATATGGCTCCAGTCGACTGCTTTCTTTTTTCTAAACTCTAATAACCACTTCGTGGCACCCGTTTTCAATCGGTAGAAGACATTTAAGATAATTCGCCGCGAGAACTGAACTCAATTCCGGAATTAACATTTTGTGTATTATTGATCTTTTCCCGGTACTTTCTTGACAGA
Source organism: Scoparia ambigualis (assembly GCA_963921215.1). Classification (NCBI taxonomy): domain Eukaryota; kingdom Metazoa; phylum Arthropoda; class Insecta; order Lepidoptera; family Crambidae; genus Scoparia; species Scoparia ambigualis. The sequence goes on along the minus strand of OY992510.1, from coordinate 20,585,111 downwards.
GTAGTATGTATGCGCTAGCTATTGTAAACCAATTTCAAAAGAGTCCACCAAATACAGTATTTAGGTACTTAGGAAATCTTGAAAAAACTTTTTATGTAACAATCTAAACATAAAATAATTTTATCGATATAAGTAGCACGACTAGCACGTGTTCATTTTCGTATAATAATATTTCGTTCAATGTTATGTAGAACAGTTTAATATCGGCATTCAAGATTGCTCCCAGCGTTCCCGTAGTTTAGTTTACTTGTAGCCTGTATATATTAGCATAACTCGACTAATTAGCTGTTAGCTAGCTTAGCAGCGTTGTCTTTTTACAGCTTTACACAGCTGGAATAAGATATGAAAGCAACAAGCTCTGTAACGGCCCGCTCAATAATAACATATAATAAATAACCAGACCCGAAAATAATTTAGAAAAACATGTTTTTCTAAATTGATTTCGGGTCTAGTGTTTATATTATGTATGTTCATCCGTTATCTAACAAGGAAAACAAGTTTCATCTTTACTTGGGCTGGATAATTGGTTTGAGAGTAGAAAGTTATTTCTAATAATTACTTATACCTATGTATTTTTTTTCATGTGGCGGGAAAAGTATAGTAAGTACATTTTATAAACTGTCCCAATGTTGGGCAAAAGTCTAAATCATTGAAATCAAGGCATCGCTACAATAATTGATGAGTATTGCATAGGTTACCACGTCCGTGTCGCGTAGCATTGAAAGAATTCTACCACCCCCTCTCTTCCCTTGGGTGTCGCAAAAGGCGACTAAAAGACTAAAGACTGCACATACATCTAACAGCATGTAGCGGCGATGGGCTCACCGCCTATCACGCTGGGCACAGCGCAGCTGCAGTCGCTATTAGTGAAAAGTGGACTATGGAAGAGGACTGCTTTTGCTGACCTCATTGTATAAACTAACCACTAACACGAACCCTTCGGGGATATTAGTCGTGATTATGTGTGTGTAATGTATGTGTATACAGTGCCAATGGACACTTATAGTGTATAAGCCCTTTCGATCATCTAAACACTGATCGAAGATAAGCACAGTACACTTTCAAAAGCGTAAATAAAACATATGGCTATGTACTCGAATTATGAGCGTTTAATAGTTTCTGTCTGATCGGTTAATAAACAATACTATGCTAGTACGCAAGTACTAGCATAGTAAGCAAAATCAATTTGTCTAATAATCTTTTAATCATTTAAAATATGAGATGATGAACATTATTTTGAATTAATAGGATTTTAGTTAGATTCACTTGTATTATACGCAAGTTTTTAACTACCTAAGAAACTTATTAATATGCATGCCTATAATAATAATTTTATATTATTAATAATTGCAAAAAGTAACCTACACTCGGCGTCAAAAAAATCGCACCTCTTAGAAAATCACTTTCAAATGTCATTTACTCTTGATATGCACATGCAGTCGCATTAATTATGATTTTATTTACAAGGTTACTTAATTAACTTAATAAAAAACATTACTTTTCATTATCAAATAAAACCTAATGCAACAAATAAAGTGTCACAAAAATTCGATGCAAATTTTGCTACCCGTGAGAGTTGCTAGTTGCGCTTCCTTTGTGGGTATAAAACGGTCAACACGGGTTCAATGTGGGTCATTCGCTATTCAACCGTTGAAGAGGACACACGCACAGATTTTGATGGATACCACAGCTGATAAAGCCGCTCAAGTGGTTGCACTACTGCAATCAGGGGTGCGGCAGTGTGATGTCGCCCGGCAACTGAACCTGAGCCGTTATTCCGTTCGAAGAGTGTACCAGCGCTTCATAGAGACCGGTGGCTATATCCGCAGACACGGTTCGGGTAGACGTCGCTGCACTTCGGAAAGAGACGACCGGTTCGTTGTGTCGAACTCTTTGAGAAATCGTTTCTCCAACGCTGTTGAGTTGCAACAGCAGCTCCAGGCAGTTCGCAGACGCACCGTAAGCGTATCTACGGTTAGAAGAAGATTGAAGGAGAAGAAGATAGCGGCCCACAGAGCTGCTACGGGTCCAAAATTGACTGCAGCGCATCGGCGAGCCCGCTTGCAGTTTGCTCGTGACCACGTCGATTGGACCCTTGAGCAGTGGAGAGCTGTTCTCTTCTCAGACGAGACGCGAGTGTGTCTTTTCTGCAACGACCGACGGAGAAGAGTATACCGGAGGCAGGGTGAACGTTTCGCCCAAGCCTGCATCCAGGAGACGGTGGAATATGGTGGCGGATCCTGCATGTTCTGGGGCGGTATGTCTGCTGCCGGCAAAACCGACCTTGTCTGCGTCTCCCGGACTGGAGGTGCTCGCGGACAAGGGTCGCTGACTGCTCGCCGCTATGTCACTGAGGTCCTGGAAGTGCATGTGGTCCCCTTTGCCGAATCTTTTGGCGAGGGGTTCACATTAATGCACGACAACGCTCGCGCTCACACTGCAGGCATCGTGAGCGACTTCTTGCAGAGGTCCCAAATCTCTGTGATGCAGTGGCCAGCGCGAAGTCCGGATCTGAATCCTATAGAGCACCTCTGGGACCATCTTAAACGTAAGGTTCGATCTCGGGATCCAGCTCCTTCGACTCTACAGGAGCTCCAAGACGCGGTGATTGAAGAATGGGGGCTTATCCCTCAAGAAGAGCTCCTGAAGTTGGTGAGGTCCATGAGGGACCGTATGGAAGCCGTGATCAGGGCAAGGGGGGGTAACACTAGATTTTAAGTTAATTTTAAGACACTTTTTGTACATTTTTCTTTGTAAATTATCTGTTGTTAATTAGGACTTAATTAAGGATTTTTATTATTTTATTAATTTTAATGTTGTTTGTATAATTATAATTAAACAGAAAGTTAAATTTAATTGTTTTTTGATACTCCTTTTTGTTACCTTTCTAATGATACCCAACACTATCCTCTACATAAGGTTTAAGAATTTTTAAAGATGATTTTTAAAAGGTGCGATTTTTTTGACGCCGAGTATTACAAAACTATAATAATATGTGTCTGAATTCAATTGCTGTCTTTTGTTTATTTTAATATCACACTTAAAAACATGTGAACGAAGCAGAGAGCAAGAAAGTTACATTATTTGAAAAAACCATCAAAAAACGGAAATAAAAGGGGAAAAACAAAAAGACGAAACAAACAAATTATGTACAGGAACTTTTACAGGAAATGAATAACAGTACAATATTGAAACCATCCTATAAAGAAAAACTTACTATGCCAGAACTTAAGAATAGAGACTTAAAAAATTGTACAATCCCTAAAGGATTTCACAGAGATTACCTGGAAATGCCCCACAGTAGTAAAAAATGATTCTTTGAACGAAACAGATGATGAAAACGTAATTAGTGATGATGATTCTAACGCTTAATATTTTTACTTGTAATTACAATTTTGGACACATTTGCTGTAAAATGTGTCTTTAAATTTTTGTTTACATTCTGAGAGAATAGTAAAATTACAGGACATAGGTACACGTTAAAATAAATTATAATATTAATGTGGAGTGTTAAATTAGCTATAATTTTGTTTAGTTATAAAAATGTCGTCAAAAGTAGATACGGGTAGGTATCTGTTGTATACTAAAAAGATTGATAGTATTTTTCAAAGTTTGTTTTAAGTATACCTAGTAATGTGGCTAACAACAGCTGTTCATCTAGAGTTACATGATAAGGTCTATAACTTTCTACTCTATTGAAGAAAACATCTTTTACGAATTTAACTTACAGTAACGTCAGAATTTAAGTAGGTAAGTACACATAGGTATTTAATATTTATAGCTTAATTTCGTAAAATCTTTACTACAAATAATAAATAGTGTAAAAACTCAAGAAAACATAAAATTTCTGCAGCTTCGCGAAGCGCAGCGTAGCGATTGTCTTGTAATTCGAGGTAATTTTTTTTTATTATACAACAGGAATTGAGAATTGGACAGTTGGACATTTTGTGATTTGGACATAATGCGCCCAACCGCTTAAATAGTTTTAACTTACTGCACGTCTCTACAATTGAAACTGCAAATATTTTACGTTTCATTAGTAGGTAGTAATTTCATGTCAAGACACATTTTATTTAAAAATCATTTTTATTTACTTAGCTACAGCAAAAATTTGAAGAAAAAAGATTTATGAGTATAGAGAGCCCTTCTCTCTTGTGAATTGTTTTAGATTTGACTATTTAATATTACTTAATTTTCAGCCAATGTTACTATTGTTTTTAAATTCTATGAAAAACACATTTATTTGTACTGCATTTGCTACAAAAAATACATTTTGTTTTGTTCATATTTTGTCTTTTAATGCAAAATCACCATCCACTAAACAATTGGTGAAGGCTATTACCACAAAAGTAATAATTAATAAATGTTGTAGAGTTTGAAAAAAAAGGCGTTAAGGAAAGTTACTCCAGTTATATTTTGTAGTAAAAGCCATGCTATCTCTGTAAAAATCAAAGCTACATTATTTTAAGTTTTAAATTAGTAAAGAACTCAAAAGCTAAAAAAAATACGTTAATTTTATAAAAACATACGGAAAAATCAATGTTTAGCTCGTACTGTAAAATTAAAAATTTGGCTTTTACTACATTTGTTGTTTATAGGGTCGATATCATAACTTATCTAAATTGTATTACTAAAATTTAACAACAGCTTCAAGTAAAAGACACAAATAAAAGTACACTTATTTATTCAAAAAATAAATATATTTGAGTGTCACCACCACGGGTTCGAGAAGAAGTCTTCCACCGCTTTCGCACTCTGAAATATAAATAAAACACATTAAAATTTGACGCAGATATCCGCAGATACGCATACCATTCTGTGTACGACGTAGACAAAAAGCGAATGATTTATGTATGCTACGTATGACACCACAGCCAATGGGATTGATCAGCCGTTCTATCATCAGATGTGCTGGCTGTTGATGTCGTGTTCTTTTAGTCCTTACAATAAGAAACAAAACAAAAGGTATTCAAATTGGTCATGCCGTTTTTCTTATATACACGAAGATATTTTAAGAGAGAAAGACTAAGTAAATGATGGCCATTGCAATAATAATAAAACTTACATGTCAGTGTTCCATTTTTTATTTTTTTATTAGGAAGTAAAGTTAATAACTATAAATATTAAAATCATGGTCATCCTACTCCTCCTTGTTACAAATAAAACAAACAAATTATTATTGATGACGTATCTTCTGCACTTCATAAAAACGTAGGAAGACCATACATTTTCATTATTTTGGTAACCTAATTAACAATCAAGAAAACATGTAACTACTATTATCATTGCAATGGCCATCATTTACTTAGTCGGAATCAGTAGGTCCTGATCACCGGTAAAAAAATCTTCGTCTACATGTCGCAATGATATGATAAAAACAGAGATTTTAAATCAAAAAGATGTTAAAATAACAACACGATTTTATCATTTCCCTAAACTGTAGGGCCTAAACGAATCTATTGATTTGAACAAATACCAGAACTGGGTCCGTGAAATGACAAAAAAGCTTTTCTATGGTATTTTAAACGTCGTTTATTTACCAAACATAAATTGCCCTACTTCTATCACGTGAATGTTTTTTTTTGTCATTTCACGGAACCAGTTCTGGTATTTGTTTAAAACCCTAGATTTGTTTAGGGAAATGATAAAATCGTGTTGTTATTTTAACATCATCCGTGATTTGATCAGATCACTTAGGGAATCGACCAAATCTCTGTTTTCATCATATCCCTGCGACATATAGACCGGCAAATGACTTCACTCCACCCGATGTTAAGTGGAAGTGAAGTCCAAGCGCGATGATAACCGTGCTGGTTTGCGTATATCCTAGACTGACGAACACCAATTGATTTTATATATAAAAATATATATTCTTTATTATACAAAAACACAGAAAATGGTTTAAGAACAATGCGTAATGGTGAGCAAATACATGTCATTAAATATGTAGTTAGTTGTTAAGATTTAACTACGTGTTAGTTAACTATTATTTTTGTTTTGAGGTCATTAAGTACCTGTAAAGGTTTATATTGAATAAATTATTTGACTTTGAGTAAAAAAAGATAATAGACACACGCCAGTAAATCAACTTATTTAAAACTGATTCATTTCTCCAATCGATATATATCCAGGTTTTCAGGATTCAGGTTATTTTCTCGCAAACCATTGAAAAAATTTTGACGTACCTGCCCTAAGGAGTTGTCGAATAGAATGTGAGATACTTACAACTTCGCAGGCTTTCGCGATTCCCTCAGGTATGGCGGAAATAAAAGTTTCCACAGTTTCTAATATCTGTAAAGAGGAAATACTTTAAAGTTCGCAGCAACTTTTGTAATTGCAATATTTAGTTTTAATATCACATTCTGTGCATTAAGTTTTTCTCGAAAGCTATTATCGTGAGTACCTAGCGCAGTGTGGCACTTTAAGTTACTTTCATTTATGTTTCAGATTTTGAAAACCTCAAGAAATTCGCTGAACAATTTAAGAAACGTTAGTTCCTTAAAATATTAATTTTTTAACTTGATGGAACATACACATTTGACCAACATTTTAGAGGCAGTTTTTAGCAAACAATGGCATCTACTGCTTATAGATTGGTCTATCAAAGTCGAATTGATTGCATATTATAGCCAATAACCAAATACATTGACTGATTGATTTAATAGTGAAGCTTTTACAAGTATTCTTTTAACTTTTCTTTATTTAGGCGAAAATGTATGAACCATACCATGCTCCCACACTAAAGATAGAAACACAATGAGCGGAGCTAACCCATAACAGAATTATACTTACACCCTCACGTTTCGGCGGCGTTGGTGTAGTGGTAGGTGTGGCTGGCGTCGTTGTGCTGTTGTCCGCACAGCTCACTAAAACAACCATCCATCCAATCACGAGAAAAGCCAGCACCAGACGGAAGTCAACTCGCGCCATCTTGTCAAATCACTGCGTGCGTCAAGTTCACAACTGTGATGAATTCCGAGCACCTATTCTTATATAGAATTGTGCTGATAACCGAATCCGTCATTTTCTCTGGTTTCCTTTGACCGCCACGAGGCGTTGAGGAACTTATTGTTACAGTTTGTTTGGTTCCAATGAAATGGTAATTTGTGATGAACATCGAAGGCTAAGTGTAACAAGTTACATGATGAATATTCAACAACCAAATATGTGGACAGAAGGCATAACAAGTTATTTGTTACACATAAAGTTTTAGTAAATAAATTACTAGCGTTTGTGATTCTTTTGTCGCTATTTAAACATTTGTGTTTTATGTGTATGGTTTGTTTTAGATACAAAGATAAATATGATAAGTCAAGTATCGTTTGCAGACATTTTATATGAAATCGTAACGAAAAGTAGTAAGTAGCCTATAAACTGCTGGGATGAATTCCAGAATACCAGTGCAGCAGGCCCCGCATTCTCATACGAGCTATGCATAATGTTGGCATCACATGACAGGGCGCAATGTATGTAATTATTATCTTCCTTTTATAGGGGTTAAAGGGAAGTTAATAATTACCGGTCTATAATTACCAGAAAGATAATAATTCCCAGAATTAATCCTATCCTACTAATATTATAAACGCGAAAGTTTGTAAGTATGGATGGATGTTTGTAACTCTTTCACGTAAAAACTACTAATTGGATTCGGATGAAATTCGGCATACACATAGTTCATAATCTATATTAATACATAGGATGCTTTTTATCCCGATATTCCCACGGGAACGGGAACCACGCGGGTGAAACCACAAGCGGCCGCTAGTAGGTATAATATACTCACGACTATTATCCCCGTACGGTTAGTCAGAGACTAGGCAATGACACTGAGAAGCCATTAGGTACTCTGCCACAGTCCACGTTTCACCAAAGAACAACTGCATGTGTGCTTATCGTGATAGGTGGTGAGCTCATCGCCGCTCTATGCTGTTGGATGTATGTGCTGTCTCTAGTCCGTTAGTCGCCTTTTATGACACCCGAGGGTCTTCCCATCTCTTGATGGGTTGGTAGTATTCTATTATGGAGCCGCCACCTTTTAATATGGACCTCTTTTTTGTTACATACATAAATATAATCACGACTATTATCTCTTCAGAGACTAGGCAATGAGAACCGTGAAAACAGTCCTCTGCCATAGTCCACTTTTCACCAAATAGCGACTTCACATGTGCTCAGCGTGATAGGTGGTGAGTTCATCGCCGCTATATGCTGTTGGATGTATGTGCAGTCTTTAGTCTGTTAGTCGCCTTTTACGACACCCAAGGGAAGAGAGGGGGTGGTAGAATTCTTTCAATGCTACGCGATACGGTTAAATCTGCCGTGTAATGGAGCGATACAATAACATTTTTCCTCTAATATATTTTTATTTTCTTTTTCGAATTAACATATTTTAAGACTCGTATATTAATGGAAATAATCCAAACATTTAAGAGCCGCAGCGCAACGGGTCAAACCAAATAATTATTTGCGCTGTGATCATAAATAGTTTTATATATGTATGAAGCAGAAATTAAGGTTAATTGGTACGAGAATGTTATTATGCAGCACGGAATATTGTATAAATAAAATGGATGTTGCATGCATACAAAATGGAAGCGCAGTGAGCGTCACAAAAGGACACGCCGGTCCACGAGCCCTCGTCAGGTGAAATTGTGTGAAATGGTACCATTATGGTACCACCAGGAATGTCACCGCGTTTGTTTCACAGCCGTTGCTTGAATAGAATGACGTTGGCTAGTGTTTGCACGTTATTCAGATAGTATTAAAGCGATTTATGCGGCGGCCACGTAATAACGAGGCCTTAATGACGATATTTAGATGCGCAAATAGGTTTAAGTCTCAAAATATAATGTCAAAGGCTGGCTGGTCAGCTGTAAAGCTTGTGCTACGACTTTCTGGTAAAGAATTTAACATTGCGACCCTTTATTTTGGTATTTCATACAAACTTCGAAGTTTATATTTTACTAGTTACTACCTCTGTTTGATATGGTTAAAATCAAAAGTTTTTAAATAAAGCGGATAGCAACGTTTTTGCTGCATATTAAAACTACATTTGTTTACGTTATAAGTATTTTTAAATTACTAGATTTTGCCCGCGGCTAAGTTATAGCCATCTCCAGTAGGCCTAGCATACGCAACACGAGATATGTCGCGGACGAGAGACGACAAATCATTGTAAGTTGTCATGTTAAGGTTCGTAGACAAAAATACCACAGTTTATTATTATTAAGTCTATTTTTGACATATTATGTAGAGTTCTAAGCGCATCCATGTGTCTTTAGTGGCGATAGACTTATAAGACAAATTAATAAAACACGAGAAAACAGGTAGAGAAGAGTTCTCGTGTTGCGCATGCTAGGCCGTCGGGGCTATTTCTGTACCTAAACTCATGAAAAACGATTTGGCGGTTTATGAGTGAAGGCGTTACAAACAAACAAACCTACTTTTTTATTTGTAATATTAGTGCGCGTGGACTACATTTATTATCGCACTAACACCATTGGGTTAGGTGTATGGTCATAGTGTCGTTTCGTTATTAAAAAAAAATTGTAGCGTTTTATCAATGCTATTTAAAATTAATTATTTTTAGTGTCATTTGGTCATTTGCTTAAAGTACAGTCCGCAATGCACTTTTATTCTCAAAAAATGCATTAAGTAATTTAGTTACACACCTTACCGGGATAAAAAATATTCTATCACCTTAAGTCGGCTAGTCGCCGCAAGTCGGCGAGTTTAAAAGCTAGCGAGTGAGCGAGTTTTTTTTACAATCAGGTAGTCAACTAGCAGATTATATAAAAGCCGATGGCACGGGGCGAGATGCAAGCTACTTGCGAACTCGCTGGCTAGTAGCTCGTAAACTAGCAACGTGTCATCGAGGCTTTATAAGCAAACTTAATGATCGGTGGAGTAGTTAAGGCGTGAAAGGGTGACAAACAAACTTTCATTATATTTAAGAAGTATAATATTATATCTATATTAGGTAGTACAATGACTTTATACGTTTTATAACTTTTTATTATTTATTTGCAACATCGATTAATGATTGTAATATTTGCAACACTGGTACTTAAAGTAGCATATAACATTGTACTTAAAAAAAGAGTTACTTACAATTCTTTTTTATTAACAATAGTAATTAAACGCTAGTGAAAAATGTGTAAATTGTATTTCTCAGTAGCGTTTAGTTACTTATAGAAGAAACCCCAATTACAGGGGCGACCTACGGCCACACGTCACGCCGCAAGCCCTCGACCCCTCCCTATCCTGTATCCCGAGTACCTTATAGTAAGTGGCCCTTAGTATCGTATGAAAAGTGGGATTGTATGAAAATTTGATCGATACGTGAATAAGTTGTTCCCAACAAAGGCTTCGCTCAAGTGAATTTTGACCTTTTTCGTCCGGATCAAACACTGGTGTATTCGGTATTGTCGCTCATGTTTATGTATAAATATTTCACTTGCGGCTGGTCCGTCGGCTAGCACTTCATCCGAGTAGATCACGTACCCCGTGACAATTTTCCAAAAAAAAACTTATATGCAAACTTTTTCCTGACAATTACAAACACAACAAAAAATAATTAGCCAAATAGGTGCAGCCGTTCTGAAGTGATGCATGAACAAACGAACGTGGCAATTAATTTTTATTTATATAAATTTCAATTTAAAGTTACAAAATAGACTTCACAGAAATAGCACAGTGTGTACTCAACTTAATGCAGGTTTTACAAGCAGAGATATTTTTAAAAAACAAAAAAATTAAACTAAGGAAGAAAACTAACACCGGGAAACAAAAAGTGCATACCAAAATTATAATCCAAATCCACAAGAAAATTCAATATAGCACACTACTAATATAGGTTTTAACTTTTTAATACGTCAAACTGTTTTGTATGTTGAATGATATTCTAAACTATGAAACCAATTTTTTGTTACAAACGAAAAATAGTGATGACTTGTTTACGAAATTGAATTTGTAAGTGGATATTTTGATGTACAATATTAAGTTTACTAGGATCTTGTCCTAACATCTTTGGCCAAATGAAATGGAATATTACTCTTGTTCTCATTACAGACGCGAGGTTATTGTTAGGTTATTATTAAAGTGAATTTGTAAGTTTAAATGTACACAATTTAAATGATATCTGATATACCAGACGTAACCGACTTCTTGCGCGCACCATCCCTTTTTCAAGATGTTTCCAGAATCATAGATTGCCCGTAAGTACTGTATATTTATACTCTTTAATTAATTTTAAAGCAAAGTAAAAAGTGCACCGTAAATATTTTGTGAATGGTGCCTTAACATTATAATAACATATTCAGGTCAAGTTTATCATTCACACTCCAAATTGTTTCCGGATTAAGGCACCAGTATAAAGTTCGAAGGAGTTATCTAAATGCGACGTCGACCGTTTGAGATTTATTATTAATAGGGCTTTCAATAATTATAATGTGTTTTCGTTGACTTGGAAATATTTGTGCGAGCTCCCCGGCACAGTACCTAAGTGAGTAATTTCCGCCTGTCAGTTCTATATCTTTAGACAAAGTACTTTTGAATATTAAAGAAAGTTGGATCCAAACTAAAATTAACTTTACTTCCTTATCAAGCTTCAAAGCTTTACTGATAATTAATTTGTTTAAGAAGCCTGAGGTGAAATACTTTGAGAATTATTGATATATACAACTATGCTAATTAAAACTAACTACTTACTAATCTATCATTATTCTATACAGAAAACTAGACACAAGGTCACACCTTCTTTATCTATTCCGTAGTGACAACAACCGAATATTAATACATAAAGTAAAAGTTATTAATACAAAAAAGTAGCGCCATCTCATCTCAATTGACATTTGTGACAGCTAAACGTAAACATCATCAAAGTCACAGAAAATAGCGACTGCATATTGCGTACACGCGTGCTTGTAGATTTCTCAATTTTTTGTGAAATTGTTGTTGATAGTCACTATAAAGTGCGTCCAATTGAGGTCTGTGTAGTTCTTTTGTGTTAATATATTCACGATAGGACTGTATTTACCATTTAAACACTAAGCCATCCTACTAATGTTATAATGATAAACTAGCGGCCTACCTTGAGTCCTCGACCGCGATCCCGTAATGAATTTCCAAAAAAAACCTTTTCACTAACTTGACAATCATAGCAAAAAAAGAATAAATAGGAATAATAATAATTTATTATGCATTAATGCGGTACAGTAACGTTCTTAATCTAAGGAATAAGTGAAAGACACATTCACCCAGTTTGGGCATGCAATATCGTAATAATAATGAAGTTACTATTAAATATTTATAAAAAAAACAAATTAGAATAAATTTCAATTAAGTATTAGTATTAAATATTATATAAAATTTCAACCTTAATAATCACATACAATTCGTTTAAATGTCAAAATAAAATAAAAATATTTGGTTTAACAGTCAAAATATTCCTTCAGACTATAAAAACAATTTTGTGTTAGCCATGTCTTAAGTTTTTGTTGTAATCTATTTAATGTTAGACTTTGAATATCGTTAGGAAGCTTATTGTAAATTCTTACAGCCATTGAGAGACTGTTCCTAAAACGCATGGCTGTTCGTATAATTGGCAAAATTAGTTTATTCGGATGCCTGCGGCTGTAATTACTAGGGATATCATATAGACAACTAATCAATTTTGGATGAGCTCTTACAAAAACGCATATTTCATATATATATAAACAAGGGACAGCTAACACCTTTAATTCTTTAAACAGTGGTCTACATGAAACCAAACTGTCCACATCATACATCGCACCTATCATAAATTCGAAACTTGCCTGTACGAATTTTATTTGGCCGAAAACGTTTTGTAATTTTTTGTTTTCTATAATTTTCTTTTTACCGAAAACACAATTTACAAAGTTTGAAATGCCGATTATCGATTGTTATTTTTTTCAAAATCTCTATGTTTTGAAATCCCACTCAACGTTTGGCCGAAGCTATTAATGCTAGACGATTCATTTTCCAGAAAAACGTTTCCAATATTATTAAAATACAACATTTTAGCAATTGAAATCCATAATATCATCGAACAACTTGTAATCGTAGTAACTTTTAAGCATGCAGCATGGAAGCAAGCATGCACGACGCAAGCAAGCATGCAGCATGCAAACAAGCATGCAGCATGTAAGCAGGCAAGCTTGAAGCTTGCAAGCAAGCTGCGGCATGCAAGCAAGCATGCAAGCAAGCATGCAGCATGCAAACAAGCAAGCAGCAAGCAACCAAGTATGCAGCAAGCAACCAAGCATGCAGCAAGCGTGCAGCAAGCATGCATCATGCAACCAAGCATGCAGCAGGCATGGTGTCCCACGCGAGTTTATCGTCGCGGATGGCTTACGCTCACCACCGCAGCTTCGGCTTGCTGGCCGGCTCTGCCGGCCAGCCTCAGCTACGGCGGCGAGCGTAAAACCCACCTGCTCCTCAGCTCGTGGGCCGCCTCGCCCCTCCGCGCCTTTCGGGCTTAAATTACACGCTAGCGTAGGGCAGACAAGACTACGTGGAGTCGGTTTTGCCGCGATTCGTTTCTGTCACTGACTTTTGAAACACAATCTTACCGGACACATAAAGTATTAACTTATTAAGACATTTAAGTTTATTCACCTAATAATATGAATATTTGAAAAACAAAAAAAAACTGGGTATGAGTATGATATTTTAGAGAAAAAGTTACTTCGAATTTTAATACTTCTAGATATGAAATGTATCGTAAACAAAACATCTTCCAAAAGAAAAAAAGTAGTTTTGATAATCGGCTAATAGTTTTTCTGGAAAATGAAACGTATGTATGATAAGTTTATGGATTAACAAAATTATGTAAAAGCAACGATCTGGTATTTAAAACTATCATACCGTTTTCGAACAATTGAAATTCGTAAAGGAAAGTTTCGAATTTATGATAGGTTACCCGCACGAATGCATGAATTTTGGGCAATAAAAACCTTATTTTCACTCCTCTTGCTCAAAAAGACCGTCATTGTAGCGTTCTAGTTGCCCAAGGGCAAAAAGTAATTTTTTTTTAAATTTTTGTCTGTCACATGACAATGAGCCTACAAAAACGAAAAAGTATTTAGTCATTAGTAGAATAATCATGAATAAAGACTCGAATTATTACTGTTTACTTAGATCAACAACTTTTTTGAGATAGTTATTAATAAAGTTTATGGTAAAATTAGTAATCATTTGAATGTATGGACAACACAGACCACGCCCACACAGTCCACGCTTCAGCAAGAAACAACTGCACAGTATGCACATGTGCTTAGGTGGTGAGCCTTTAGCCCGTTAGTCGCCTTTTACGAGACCCAATGGAAGGGAGGGGTTGGTAGTATTATTTTGATGAGCCCATCGTCGCTTTATGCTGTTGGATGTATGTGCAGTCTTTAGTCCGTTAGTCCCCTTTTACGACATCGAAGAAAAGTGAGGGGTTGGTAGTATTATTTTGAGGAGCCCATAGTTGCTCTATGCTGTTGGATGATGCTGTTGGATGTATGTGCAGTCTTTAGTCCGTTAGTCGCCTTTTACGACACCGAAGGGAAGAGAGGGGTTGGTAGTATTAATTTGATGAGCTCATCGCCGCTTTATGTTGTTGGATGTATGTGCAGTCTTTAGTCCGTTAGTTGCCTTTTACGACACCCAAGGGAAGAGATGGAAAGACTGCATATACCTACTATCCAACAGCATAGAGCGGCGATGGGCTCATCAAAATAATATTACCAACCCTTCTCTTCCCTTGGGTATCGTTAAAGCCACTAACGGGTTAATTTTTAATAAAAAAAACCAATTCATATTGTATTATATTGGATTGTTTTATTTTCTCGCATTCGTAGTGAAAAGCAGAGTGTAACACACGGCGCTAAAAACCCATTAAAACTCGGTTTCTATTTACTCCCTCGCTAAAGCTCGGGAGTAAAACTACCTCGTATATAATGGGTCATTTTAGCCCCTTGTATAACAATCTACTATTATATGACATGAATTTCCCCATAATACTATGCCGTATCTTAAAATAGAACAAACATGACCATAATATGCTTGAAATGCTATTTCTTTGCTTGTAGTTTTCTCTAATTTCCATAAGGCATATGCATAAGAGTTTATTTCACTAGACAATTTGGTAATATGCGTTTTCCATGTACATTTATCGTCCAGTATCAAACCCAGAAAAGTAACGTCATTTGCTTCTGTCAACAATGTATTGTCCTGACTAATTAAAATATCTTTTTTGATTCCGTTTCTGTTAGTAAATTGGATGTATTTGGTTTTGTCTAAGTTTGCTTTAAGGTTGTTCTAGCAACTGGCTGTACAGTGTATTACTGATTTTAAAGTCTTATTTAATTCTTTGCAATTATTAATGTTAACGCATGGGGATCACTACAGATATGTCATCTGCAAACAGAACACAAGGGTAATTTATATAATCAGGGAGATCATTGATAAAGATAAGGAAGAGCAGGGGTCCAAGGATACTCCCCTGAGGGACACCAAATTTAGTTACTTTAATGTCAGATTGATGAGACCCAAGTAGTTTTTGGTTATTTAAATTTGAAACCTCAGCGTATGTCTTCTGTTACCAATATAAGACCGGGTCTATTCAAGGGCTAGGCCTCTGATACCATATCTCTCACATTTCAGAAGTAGCAACTCATGAGACACGTAGTCGAAAGCCCTGCTCATGTCAAAAAAGATCGCGGTTAATGGGATACGCTTATCTACATATTCAGTTATTTTGTCGACTAGTGACAGTGCAGCTAAAGTAGTGATATTCCGTTATAACTTATAGAGTTTGTAGAATTTAAGGTATCGATTATTTTCTTAGTTTCGTAAGCGTCAATTGGATAAAGGAAAATGCTTGAATTGTTTAATTGTATCATACTTATGAAAGACTGGTCAATATTGTAATTATTCATATTTAATAAGTTTGTAAAATATTCATTAAAATTATTTATTCGCAATGTGAACTGGGTTACTAATTTTCTTACCATTATCAATTAATACATTTATTTCATCTATAAGTTTGTCCAACTTTATCATTTATTACATCCCACACCGCTTTCCGTTTATTATTGGCGTTAGTAATATAGTTAGAATTAGTAATTTTAAGAGCGCAAACGATACACTTCTTTAGTAGTTTTGTATAACTCCGATATTTATTTCTCTGGTCACTACTAGTATGTCTGTAATAAAGAAAACGTAGGTTTCTTTTTGTGACTGTAGATTTTCTTTTGCCAATTGTAAACCAAGGCAACTTATTGCCTGGAGTTGAGTGTTTTATTTTATTAACCGGAAAACATAGTTCATAAAATAGTTTAAAGTCCTGAAAAGCGTTAAATGCAGTATTGAGGTCTGCTTCTAATAAAGATTCAGACCAAGACAATGCACGCAAACATGATTTGAATTTTTGTATGTTTTCGCTGCTTCTCGTTTGTATTGGTACCAAACCTCGTACATTTTCTCGACCCCACAACACTCAAACGTGAGGGATTGAGCTGTATTATGGTCGGAGAGACCTACATTGTGTATGCGACCTTTTGCACTAAGAATATTACTCAAAATGTGATCTATACTTATACGCATTTTTTCGTGTAGGTTTGATAATGTGGAATTTCAAATGAAAATTTTGGGCAATTCTTTTTAATTCGTTCGTATTGTGTGTAGGTTTTAACGTGTCTATATTTAAGTCCCCTGTAATAATAATTTTGTGTTTTGTTTTGTATCTGAGTTTTTTCATCATAGACTCGAATTTGGCTTGGAAAGGTTCTGGTTTGGAATTTGGGATACGGTACACGCAAATAATTATACATTTACATGATACCAGTTCAATACCACAACATTCAAATACATAATCAATAACGAGTTTATGTAGGAAATTTAGTTCCTTTAACTCTAAGTAATTTTTACATTTTAGTTCCTTTAACTCTAAGTAATTTTTACGTATGCATACGCCACCCCTTTTTCGGTGTTTTCTAGAATAGCATGAATATAGTTTTTAGGTAGATAGATACATATTTTTTTTCGCTCCCAGACTTTACAAAGGATTCTGAGAAACAAAGAACCTCGAAATATGTATTTAAATCTTTGAGTTCTGCTAATATTAGTTCTAAGGTTTCTTTTTTGCTGAGAAAACCCGCAATGTTTTGATGAAAAATAGTTAATTTAATAGGAGTTTGATTGAAAAAAATTGCTTTTGGTTTTGCTTGTATTCACAGAAGGAAAATAGTCATAAATAGTTTTTTAAATTATTTTTGTTGAGGAATATTATTTTTTATATTGTTCCCGTTTGATATAAACATGGCCTACGCAGGTGTTCACGGGTGTAACTAAATACATTAGCGTTGCTTTTAGTTAGCAAGTATTTGAGCTCATAGTCAATTGTGTCTATTAAAGTGTTTAATTTTAAACAAATTTTCTTAATTTTTAATTAATTTAATTTTTTTTAACCGAATGTTCAAATATTTGTAAAAATATTTCTTTCGGATCTCAGAGGTGAAAATTTCTAAGATTTGATGAAGCAATGTTGACTAAAAAACATAAGCATCAAGCACTGACAAATTTCGACAGTTGAAAGCCAGACCTCGGTAGCCAAGTGGTTAAGGCAGCCGCCCGGAATGCGGAAGGTGCGTGGTTCGATTCCCGCCTGAGGTTATCGCCTTTTTAGTGTTTAAAATTTTACTTAAGTATATTTAAGCGTTAATAAAACGCTAAAATATAAAACATTAATTTAATGAATTTGTTAAGTAGTTATGCGTCTCATCGAGGCATGCAAAATTACAATTTTTAAAGTAATCACATGTTAACTTCAGGTTATAATTTATCATTTTTTCATTTAAATAACTATTTTATAAGATGCATGGCCGCTCCTGTACACGATGCCGCCACCGCGCCGCACCGCCGCGCCGCTGCCGCACCTCTACCGGCGGCGCGGTGGCAGCGCGGTGGCGGCGCGGTGGCGGCACGGTGGCGGCGCGGTGGCGGCGCGGTGGCGGCGCGGTGGCGGCGCGGTGGCGGCGCGGTGGCGGCGCGGTGGCGGCGCGGTGGCGGCGCGGTGGCGGCGCGGTGGCGGCGCGGTGGCGGCGCGGTGGCGGCGCGGTGGCGGCGCGGTGGCGGCGCGGTGGCGGCGCGGTGGCGGCGCGGTGGCGGCGCGGTGGCGGCGCGGTGGCGGCGCGGTGGCGGCGCGGTGGCGGCGCGGTGGCGGCGCGGTGGCGGCGCGGTGGCGGCGCGGTGGCGGCGCGGTGGCGGGATCATGTACAGGAGCGCTTATACAAATACAGTGTTATAAGTATTTTTTTAACATTGAAAATGTTTTTTCGATCGCTCCGGTGTAGGGCCCCATTTTCGCTGAAAGTGTGTTTGCCCCGTCGTATATAGTGGTTTAGGGCCATGAGGACGTATGAGGGCTCAAAAGACGCAGAATTTGTATGGCTTTCAGATGGTGAAAGATTTTTTTGTAAAACTCGAAAACTTTTTTCGAAAATTGAAAAAAACAAAAAAAACCCTAGATTTTTTAATAGAACCTTTCCTCGGAATATCTTCGATATCTCGTGAACGAGGTCGAAAATCGAAAAACTGAGACAGACGCTTAGAGATATTAAGACGAGGAACATTTTATATTTTATACTTTTTTTTGTGGGAGTGATAGGGGGGGGGGGCGGTATGCTCCCCCTTAGCGGCGCGTGGAGCGTCGCCGTGCGGTATTACTCGGGTGTCATAGCCCTGTGGAACTTCGCAGCTTTGAGATACAAAGATCTATTAGAACATAATAGACGCGAAAAATTAAGGGCTTTAGGATAGTATAAACAAATTTTGGAAAAGTCGATTATTTCTTTTAAAAATAAAAAAAATAAAAAAATCTATGGGTCATACGAAGATCTATTAGGACTTAATAGACGCGGAAAATTAATGCCTGTAGGATATAGTATGTAAACAAATTTTAGACTAGTCGATAATTTTTTTTTAATAAAAGAATTTTTTTTTTCATTATTAATATAATAACTAGGTTCATTTTCAATGCCCTTTCAAGTCGTGTAGAGCACGAGATCTGTGAATTTTTTAGAGTTGAATATACTTCAGATGTTGTTTTCATACAATTTTAACATTGAAAATGTTTTTTCGTTCGCTCCGGTGTAGGGCCCCTTTTTCGCTGAAAGTGTGTTTGCCCCGTGGTATATAGTAGTTCAGGGCCATGAGAACGTATGTAGGCTCAAAAGACGCAAAATATGAATGGCTTTCAGATGGTGAAAAAATTTTTTGTATAAGTCAAAATTTTTTTCGCAAATTGAAAAAAAAACAAAAGAACCTTGATTATTAACACCTCTCGTAATATCTTTGATATCTCGTGAACGAGGTCGAAAATCGAAAAACTGAGATAGATATTGAGACGGGGAACATTTTATATTTTATACTTTTTTTTGTGGGAGTGATAGGGGGGGGGGGGGGGGTATGCTCCCCCTTAGCGCGCGTGGAGCGTCGCCTTGAGGTGTTACTCGGGTGTCATAGCCCTGTGGAACTTCGCAGCTTTGAGATACGAAGATCTATTAGGACTTAATAGACGCGGACAATTAAGAGCTTTATGATAGTATAAACAAATTTTAGAAAAACCAATTATTTCTTTTGAAAATAAAAAAAATCAAAAAAATCAATGTTTTATACGAAGATCTATTAGGACTTAATAGACTCGGAAAGCTAGGGGCTTTAAGATAGTATAAACAAATTTTGAAAAGTCGATAATTTTTTTTTTAATATATTTTTTTTCATTAATAATTTATAATAGCTAGGTTTATTTTCAATGCCTTTTCAAGTCGTGTAGAGCACGAGATCTGTGAATTTGTATCATTATCACCAATACATAAAATTATTTTATCGTTATTACAAAGGTTATGAAATTGAATAGACTGCAGGATTTCATGAGTTAGGACATAAGGTTTTGTAACTGCGCTTATCTCATATTTTTCATAGCTTGTAGTTCGACGGGATTTTTTTTAAATTTTTTAAATTTTTAACGAAATTTTAGTTTAACAATTTTTTTAAGATTTCATAAGAAATGACGCTGTATATAGTAGCCCTGGCGGTCAGCTGCTTTGGGCGAGAGACAGATTTGAGTCCATTGCCGGGGTTTCTTGCGTTACCTAACATGCGATGCGTTAGCCCCGTCCCTATTCAGGGTTGTACATTTTTAAAAATTACGTAACCAAAAGTTTATTTTGTATGAAAGTAAATATGAACGTTTTCCTCAAAGCTTATTTTTGCAATATAACAGTTGATAGTAGCACTTTTAGTTGTCCGCGGCTTAGTACCCCCTTTCCGACTGACGTTGTACATAATTATACAAGAACTATTAATGGCAATCCAAATAATTACAATATTATATGTCTTCATCATCACATCAGCCAGCTATGAGCCTTTCCACGATCCACCATGCGAGACTAATGAGGATTAATTTTGGCTTACATCTGCAGATGCAATTGCCTCTGTGGTCTAGTGGCTAAGCCACCGGTCTCAGACCCAGAGGTCCCGGGTTCGATTCCCAGCGGGGGGTACATCTTTGTGTACTCGGTTTGGTTGGTGGTAGGGCTGTTAAGTCCGCCTGGCTAGCTACCACCATCTTAAGTAAGTCTGTGTCATAACAACGATGTTTATAGCATTGTTGTGTTCCGACAGGTGAAGATAAGATAGCCAGTTCCTCAGTGGTTGAGGATTCCGGGTGAAGCGCGCTTCCACCTTCGGCCTTATCGTCACTTACATTAGGTGAGAGAAGGATATAAGCGCTCACCCGTTCTAGAATAAAAAAATGCAGCTAGGAGGCTAATTGTTATATTTGGTTTTAAAATAATTAAATTTCGATGTTCTCACTACTCAACTAAATTACTAGCTTATGTGCAAGGTAACTTTATAACTTTGGTAGGTATTGCGAACATTGCAACGGTGTTGAAGTTACACAAATAGCCCTCTGGATCAATAGCTTACATATCGTGCCTAACAAAGCTTAAAATGTAACATCTGTTTGTAAGATTCATACTTAAGTTTCATATATCCCATCCGATGACCGGCTTTTGGAAAAATTGTTTAACCTCCGTCATATTAAACCTCGTAATAATGTTATGGTGCCATTAATTATCTGTGATGTATTTCTTTAAAGGCTTAAATTGATTGATTATATGTATTTAGCAAAAAAATATAGTTTACACGCTACATTCATCCATGTATTTAGTAAAGTAAATGTTTGCATGTACATGTACTTACGTACTTAGCCTTTTCTTTGTTGACAGAAAAACCAATACACCGATTCCCGTGTTTTAACCCCTTTGAGCACCGTAAAACCAGACACAATTGAAAATCAATTGTTTCGCGACCGCCGGCGGTCTTATGATCCTTGACTTATTAAAATATTCTCTGGTCGTTTTAAAATTTGAAGAAAGCAGCTCAACTTTTCCTCTAAATGCAGCGACAAAGCTCAAAAGCACAAAAAAGAATACGTTTTACAACAGATCTTTCATTTTCTCTGTTCAAAAACAATACTATATTAAAACTGTATGGTGTCTTTCTTTCACAATTACTAATATTTTTACAATTACAGTTGTCATAAGAAATAACTGAAGAAACCTTATAATACTTATCTAACTTTGTGAATATTACCTATGTGAAATTAGACAACATAACAATACCATAAAATGAATAGTAGTACAGTAGGTATCAAATACCTAAAGCCTTAGTTTGGGCAACAAATAATAGAAGGCGTTGTCAAACACCGCCATACTTCAGCCATTTTGTGCAAAATAAGACAAAAACCATCCTCAGTTATCGCCCTTTCAATTAGTTAAAACCGCATAGAAATCCATTGCGTGGCTAAGAAGAAAAAAATGGAGTTAAAGACATGAGAGAAAAGGCGTCTTTACTTTATAATATTTAATGACCTTTTTCTTCGTTGACTCCTCATGACTGAGGGTCGTGACCACCAAAAACAGATTTGCGGACCAGGGCTCTCCAGGAGGTTCTATCCTGGGCTAAGCGGAAAGCCGCCGCGTGTTGCATTGCCGGGTTGCAAGGACTGCATCCGTCCACCGGGCAGGCGCTCTGCCTCTGCTTCTTCGTCCCTCAACGTGGCCCACCAGAACAAGCTTCTCCAGATTACCAGGCTCCCGGCGATCAACGTGACCAAAAAAGGAAAACGATCTTTCGAGGCAGACAGAGAGATTTAATGATAATGATTAATATATAACCGTGTAGCGTAGCGGTGAATACTACCACCCCCTCCCTTCCCTTATGGTTGTCGTAAAATGCGACTAACGGACTAAAGACTGCTCATACTTCCAACAGCATAGATCGGCGATATGCTCGCTCACCACCTGTCACGCTAAGCACAAGTGCAGTCGCTATTTGGTAAAAAGTGGACTATGGCAGAGTACTGCTTTTGCTGTTCTCATTGCCTAGTCTTTGACTAACCCTTCGGGGATAATAATCGTGATTACTTGTATGTATGTTTATTGATTATTACTGTTATGTCAAGTAGATTGTTTTATGTATGTCTAAGTAGGTACCTTAATTCTTTATATTCACAAATTAACGTAACTTTACGATACAACACTGAAAGTAACTTTATGATCCCAGTCGATGCACTCACGAATGCCAACAAAATAGAATTATCAGCCGTTTCAGGCAAAACTGTAACAGAGTGGCTTTTAATGCTTTTTCAGCTTTCGCGGAGTTTTTAAAAGTTGAAACCGCTGCATTGGATTTTATTGCACTTGCCCACCACTGGGCTAGAAACGTACAAAGCGACTATATTCTGATAGGTAGGTATAAACAGGCTGGAATTTCGTAATGCCACCTGAAAAAAAAGTACTATTAATACTGTAGATAGACATTTTTACTCAAAAGAAAACATTCCTTTATAAAGATAAAGAAAGAAAACTGCATTGAAAGACTTTATTGCTAGCCACGCCGGAAATCGAACCGACTAAAATCTGTAAAAAATACACCCTGTACTTTTATTGCATATACCGTTAGGGTCATTATGAGGATGAAATCTCTAACAAACATGATAAATTAAATGAAAGGAAACCATGAAATCTGGACTTATAAATTCAATGGGTCAAGTTAAAGCACTTTTACTCAAAGCTTTTACTCATGTATTTACTTAAGTTAGTAATTAATAATTAACATTGACGTCATTTATCCATGAAAATGACGAATTATTATTTAGATAAGACGATTGCAATTTACAAGTGTTTTTAAGTTTGTTTTGTTTTTTTTTTGTTTTTGAAGTTCATAATTCGATTTATAATACAACATGTTATTAAAGGTTACTAAAGAAATGAATTCGTCAGAAGAATAATTTGTGTATCCAAGAAAATGGAGCCCATTTCGAGCAACTAGTTAAGTTAGTTTACCATTTTATGTAAACAATTAAAATAATTTAATATTTCATGGTGTCCTTTCTTTTAATATATCAAGTTTGTTATAGATATTTCATCCTTATGATTCACCCTAACGATCGATGGAATAAAAGTACAGGGTGTAATTTTTACAGATTTTAGTCGGTTCGATTCCCGGGTGTTGCAACGAATTTTCGAAAATCTTTGAATGTAGTTTTCTTTCATTTCAAAAATAAGGAATGTTTTTTTGAGTAAAATTTTCTATCTACAGTATTAAGAGTACTTTTCCTTCAGATGGCATTACAAAATTCCACCCTGTATAATAAAAGTTTTTCGATACGTTTCGTCGTATTCAATATACACATTAATCACGACTATTATCCTCAAAGGGTTAGTCAGAGACTAAGCAATGAGGACCATAAAAGCAGTCCT
The DNA here is from genome assembly GCA_963921215.1 of Scoparia ambigualis. Lineage (NCBI taxonomy): Eukaryota > Metazoa > Arthropoda > Insecta > Lepidoptera > Crambidae > Scoparia > Scoparia ambigualis. The sequence continues at coordinate 20,561,274 of OY992510.1, read as the reverse complement.
CTGCCATAGTCGTATTTAATGAAACATGAAAATGTGTATTTATTACAGCCTCATTATAAAAAAGCATTATTCTACAGCATTTCCTTTAGAAAAAAATATCCTTGATTGTTATTAATAAATTCCTATTTGTTTTGTGTACCTTAATTAATTAATAAATAAATTAGTAAAGGTAGGATACACAAATTACACAGTAAATTTGAATGTCATGCTTGATTAACGTAATTCTCAAATCAAACTTACCTCCTCATCATGTACGAGTATATACTCGTAGAGACGTCACTTCTACGTAATTCTGGTAAAATACACAAAACGAACGCAATTAAAATGAGGAAATGTAGTTGTATCCCCGGGGATAGGCGCCTCATCCGGTTCGTGCCCCGGAACATAGTTAAACACTTAAAAACAGTATTCAATGGAATGAAACACTCCGAGCCGATGACAAAATATAATACATCATTATTTGTCACATGGCCTACGACATTTTAATCTACATAGTATTCAATGATATCTACAAGGAGAGATTTAGAAACTTAGGATTTTTTTTATTAGCCTCTACCCCATAATCTATATAGCATGGGGTCTTTTTGTTCTTGTAAGTACTTACGTCACCTGTAACATTAAATAGATAAATGTAAAAGCAATCCGTTCCCAACTCAGTTTGATTTCTGAAACTGTATACTTTTCAAAAGCTCAACCAGTACATGTTTTTCAAATTAATTGTTGAAATGATACCTACTATTTGTTATTTTAATTATGATTTTCGATTCAAATTTATTTAAAGATAAAACATTGCCTACTGTCTATTCAGCTTCGGCGTTTGAAGTCCCGACAGCCATCCTTTACTACACGAACATCTCATTACAAGATAGGCCTCTGAAAATAAACAGAATTATTAATTGAGGTGATAATCAGGCCCGTAGCCGTAATTTAAATTAATATGGGTTAACTAGCCTCTCCGGCACGGATTGTTGATAAATGCACACTTTCCTACATAATTAAGTGCTGCTTGAATTTTCTGCTTTTGTTTTATAGACTTTCAATGAGAGAGCGGCGTGATACCATAGAATAACTAATAGTACTACGTATGTGGTGATACCTCGGAGTAACGAGCTTCTATGAGCTCGGTGACTTAAAAACAATGTTATTAGCAATGTTGTGTTCCGACAGTTTAGAGATAAGGTAGCCAGTTCCTCAGTGGTTGATGATTCCGGGTGACGTGCTTCCACCTTCAGCCTTACCGGCACTTACCATCGGGTGAGATGAAGGCCAAGTGCTTATCCGTGGAGGATTTAAAAAATTCTTTCCATCAAACGGGCCGCAATCGTAATAGGTCAAGTACACGGAAGTTGGTTATACATCTTTGGTCAAGTATCATAAGACCGCCAGCGGTCGCGAAACAATTGATTTTCAATTGTGTCTGGTTTTAATAATGGCTCAAGAATAGAAAAGAACTAGAAATATATTTATTTGCATAAGAGACACGGAATACAATGTTCTTAGGTTAATAAGGTACATGCGTGTTCTACCGAAACGTCGGCATACAAAATCTGTTCACATTAATTAATAATTTATCTAAAACAGCCCAAAAAACAACTAAAATTAAAATTAACAATACCAAAATAATTAACAAAAACAAAATAAAAATAATAAATTATAAGTGCATTGCAATAAAATATTAAAGAATATTCCACATAATAATTACATCATTAATTCATTAGGCAAATTACAAGATACTAATTTATTAATTATAATTATATATTTTATATTTATAATGCATGTCACATGTTATGTTATCTGTGTTAAAAATTATTGCATTTCGAAATATTCTTTTAAATTGTAATAACATTTTTCAACTAGCCATTTCTCTAGTTTACGTAAAAATAGTGGTGTTTGTAGCTGTCTTATTTCAAATGGCATTTTGTTATAAATTCTTATGGGCATGATGAAGCAATTATTATTACGCAGAGCACTTTTACAAGCAGGTAAATCTAATTTACATGGATCCCTCGGACGTAAAAGTTTATTTGGAGTGCTCATTTTAAAAAGTTTCATGTTTTTTCTTATAAAATTTCCTATTTCAAGTATGTAAAAGGATGTTACAGTCAGTAGCTTAAATTTTTTAAACAAGGGTTTACAACTATCGCGAGGGTTAACCCAGCTTATTGCACGCACACATTTTTTCTGAACTAGAAACACTTTACTTATGTCAGTGGAGTTTCCTTACAAGATAATACCGTATCTTAATAATGACGATGTAGAAGACAACTAAAAGAGCATGTAGTCGCCACGTCTGAGTGGCGATTACGCGACGTAGGGAACTGGTAGGTAGGTAGGTAGGAAGGCTTACCTGGGATGATGATGGGTGATCGGGCAACTGTAGGAGGCGGGGCAGCGAGCTGGCTGGCGGCGATGTAGGCGATTTGTCACGGCACAGCACAAAGTCACTTTACGTTATCACAGGCACTCAGGCGTTCTCTTCACATTGGGTTCAGGATACCAGCGTGCGTATTTTGTGGGCGTCTCGCGGTAGTTCACAGACAGACTGGTCGGCGCGGTATCTCACTAAGCCAGCGGCTGCGGGTCGCGCAGCGGTGGCGCCGCGGCAGACAGGCGGACGCGGTCGTCAACAACCGCTGAGTCCGTCCCGGCTTTGGCGGGAACATCCTCCGGGGGCCAGGGGGGGCTCATCCACTGGGAGCCTGGCGATCCGGAATACAGGCCTCCGAAGATGTCCGTTCGCGGTGTCCAGGTCTACCACCCGCACGACGCCATCCTTCCCAAGCAGGGTGCGAGCAATGCGCCCCAGTCTCCATTGGAGGGCAGGCAGGTTGTCCTCCTTGATGAGGACGAGCTCGCCAACTCGGGGAGGGGAGGATGGGGACAACCATTTGGAGCGGGTTTGGAGGGTATGAAGGTAGGACTGGGTCCACAGCGTCCAGAAGCGCTGGGAAAGGGCCTGTACCATTTGGAATCGCCTACGTGTGGAGATCGGCCTATCTTCCACGGATAGTTCGGGAAGGGCCGTTAGTGGGCGGCCTATGAGGAAATGTCCGGCTGTAAGCGGCTCAAAGTCTGAGGGATCAGACGAAAGTGGGCAGAGAGGTCTAGAGTTAAGGACAGCTTCGATTCGTGCCAAAAGTGTAGAGAATTCCACGAATGTGAGGTGCTGTTCGCCAATTACGCGATATAAAAGTTGCTTTGTTGATTTTACGTTGATCTCATGTAACGCACCGAACCATGGTCCTTTAGGGACGTTTAACAACCAAGTAATGTGCTGACCAGCGAGCTTGTGCGCAATCGTATCATTGTTCAAGGCAAGAAAGTTTTGTACTTCGATGAGCTGATTTCTAGCGCCTACATAATTTGTACCGCAGTCCGAGCGGATGAGAACCGGGGCACCGCGGCGTGCTATAAAACGCTGTAATGCCGCGAGGAACGCTTCCGTGCTGAGGTCCGAGACCGGTTCTAAATGAACCGCCTTAGTCGAGAGGCACACGAATATACATAAGTACGCTTTTAAGAATTTAACATTACGTAGGGTACTAGATTTAACGAGGAATGGTCCGGCAAAATCGGTCGTGACTTGACTAAATACTGGCTGAGGCGTAACTCTATCGGCTGGCAGGTCGGCCATGAAGGGCGCTTGCGGCTGGGCCCGGCATCGAAAGCATCTAATGCATTTAAAAACTCGGTGTCTAATAATACGGCGCGCGGACAATATCCAAAATTGTTGGCGTAGGATAGCGTGTAAAGTGTCAGCGCCAGGGTGGCAGTGTATTTTGTGGTAGTGGTCAATGATAAGGTCTACAAGTGGGCTAGAGCTGGGAAGTATGAGCGGATGCTGCGCGTCATATCGGATAGACGCATGGGACAGTCGTCCACCAACTCTAAGGAGCTCATCTTTAATGAGAGGTGACAGCCGCTGGAGTCTGACGGAGCAGATTTTGCCAGTTTGAAGGCGGTGGATGTCCTCTGCAAACTCATTGTGCTGAACACTGCGCACCCAGTAAAGTAGGGCCTCTCTTCGTTCACTGACGTACAAGGGGCCTGAGCGTCGCGAATCTGGGTGGTGTCTGCAGTTGTGCAGAAAGCGTTTTAGACAAGCTGTCACTCCGACGAGCTTGTCTAGTGAACTGAACCGAGTGAGCAGGTCAAAGTCAAGACCGGGCACTGTGACCAGTGACGGGACGTGTTTGGGCTTAAGGCCGGGCAGGGCGTGATGGCCCAGAGCTAAGGGCATCGCAGGCCAAGACTCACAAGGCTGTCCAAGCCACGTGGGAGACCACCATAGGTCGTGGGCTGACAGGGATTGCGCAGACATCCCTCTGCTTGCGCAATCTGCCGGGTTGAGCTCGGAAGGTACGTGTCGCCAGATACATTCTGGTGAGCCTGAGCTGATTTTGACTACCCTGTTGACTTCAAAGGGTTGAAGACGGTGAGGCGGCGTATTAAGCCAGGCCAGGACTATCGTACTGTCTGACCAACATATGTGTTGTTGTATACTGATATGGGCCGATAACTGAACCGACACACGGATCATGAGCTGGGAGAGTAGAGTGGCGGCCGACAACTCTAACTTGGGGATTGTGAGGCGATTCTTGATTGGTGCGACTCGCGACTTGGCGACAATCAAGTGTACCAAAGTATCTCCGGAGGCATCGAGCTCATGGAGGTAAACAACGGCGGCAAACCTGGCTTCAGAGGCATCTGCAAACCCGTGAAGCAAGTATGCAGCTGAGCCTTTGTTTGCACAAATGTGCCGAGGGAAACGAATGCTAGCCAACAGCGGCAGATCCTCTGAGATGTGGTGCCACTCCGTTTGTACTTCAGAGGGAGTGGGCTCATCCCATTCCAGCTTCAGTAGCCACAATTGCTGAAGTAGCAGCTTTGCGCGGAAGATAACGGGCGAAACCCAGCCGTTTGGGTCATAAAGTGAGGCTACGGTGCTTAAAATAGACCGCTTTGTGACATGTGTGATGGGGGGCAGAGAGATGCGGTAGGTGAACTCGTCTGACTGAGGGCTCCACTGTATACCCAAGACCTTAATGGACGTGGACTCTGGGTTCATGTCGAAGTCCTTGGGCATGTCGCATTGGTTGTCGGGAAATCTCTCGAGCAGCTTAGGCGAGTTAGATGTCCACTTACTGAGCCGAAAGCCGCCTAGATCTAGCAGACTTATCAACTCGTCCTGAAGTGCTTGGGCGGATTCAACCGTGTCATGGCCACACAAGATGTCATCAACGAAGATAGACTTGCGAAGAACCTGAGCGGCTCCAGGGTAGCGATGGCCTTCATCATCAGCCAGCTGGAGCAGGGTGCGGATTGCATGATATGGGCTTGATCTTAAGCCGTACGTGACTGTATTGAGGGCGTAGGTGAGCAGAGGGTGATCTGGTGAGGACCGCCATAGTATCAGCTGATACCGTCTCTGGTCTGGGGCAACCAGCACATTTCTGAACATCCTCTGGATGTCAGTGCTGAAAACGACTGGATGCGTTCTGAAGGACATGATGATGTCCACAATGTCCTGTTGAAGGGCGGGGCCTGTGTGTAGGCATTCATTTATGCTGACACCATTGGAGCTTTTGCAGCTACCATCAAAAACAATGCGCAGCTTGTCCGACCCTGACTTAAATACGCCATGGTGAGGGATGTAGAAGTGAGGTTTATGGGTGACAGGGAGCCATGTGCCCTAAGTCGATGTATTCGGCCATAAAGTCGACGTATTTAGAACGCAGGGACGGGTTCGCCATTAGCTTCTTCTCAATATTGAGGAATCTGCGTAATGCGATAGGGTGAGTTTTACCTAGTTGAGGGGCGTCCTTTAGAAAGGGCAGAGCGACTGTATATCTACCTGAGGGATCGCGTGTAGTGGTAGAGCGGAAGATTTCCTCGCATTGTTCCTCCAGGGGATCATTGTGAGTGTGAGATTGAGGGAGGGGCTCCTCAGACTCCCAGAACCTTTCCAGACTCTGACGTATGTCCTGGACTGATTCAGCTGAGTCTGGTTGTGAGCTGACGACGTGAGCTGAGTTAACCTGCTGCGCCGGCTGCGCATACAAGTCCTCAATGGGTCCTATCAACGCGAAATCGAAAATCGTGCCGAAGGCTATGGGCTTGCCCGGGCCCAACGAGACCTTAGTCCCGTCCAACACCTGGCCAAGAACGTCCGACCCCAATAAGAGGTCGATCGGGGCTGGTGTGTGGTAAAGCTGGTCAGCCAATGGCACGGGTGGCTGGCCTAGTACGTGGGAAATGTTTGGTACCTTCTCCAAAGGAAGGTAGCCAGTGACGTTTTTCAAAATGTGAGCTGTGGCAGTGATTGTAGGAGTATCATTGTGAGTGGGTCGGCATACTATTGTTATTGCCGCCTTTGACTCATGTTTGTGCTGATTCCCAACTCCTGTAATTTTTAAAGAAGTGGGTTTTAATGGCAGGTTCAAAAGTCGTGCCATGCGTGACGTTATTAACGTCAGCATACTGCCACAGTCCAATAAAGCCCTGGCTGTGTGAAGATGGCCATGTACGTCCGCGACTCTTAGTGAGACGGTTGGCAACAAAATGGGTGTGCCAGTGGGCACAGAAGGTGAGTGAGCTGATTGAGTATCAGCTGAAATTGTATGAGCTGAGTATGTATCAGCTGTGTGGGCATGGGTTGACTGGGCATGGGCTAAATCTACCTCTTCGCTATGGTGCTCTGTGATAGTAGGGAGTCATAATTGCTGGCGGCGTTCGCGGGGCCTACCTGGCGAACCGGACCTGGGCGGGCTGGCTCTGTGAGCAGAGCTGGGTTGCGCCTGTTTGGCATGTGCGGGTTCGTGCCGCCTGCTGTTTCTGGGACGCTCCCTCGAGTGCTCTGTCAGCTGTGGTGGGGGCACATGTACAGACGACGAATGAGCTGAGTGCGTTGGGCCGTCTGGTCGATGGAGGGACGTGTGGTGGTTCGTACTCCCACAGTTCTTGCATGCCCCCCTTGACCTGCACTCGCTCTCGTAGTGACGGCCGAGACAACGCTGGCAGCGCTCGCGTGCCTGTACAAAGTCCCAACGGCCGAAGGCCGAGTATACGGGGAAGGGCTGACTGCGAGCCGGGGAGGTGGATGGGCGGTGACGCATTTGCTGCGCTGGGCGGAACGGTTGGTGAGTAGGCTGCTCATGGGCGCGGTGAGGCGATGGAGCTGAAGGACGGCCACGGTAATGGTCGGGTTGTTGCTGAGCCATCTGCGCATAAGTGCGATGGGGCAACTGAGGAGGCGCGCGGCTACGAGAAGGGCCGGGCTGGGGCTGAATGGGTTGAGCCATGGCTATGTTGGAGAACTCTGTCTCCACACAGCGCGCGTGCTCCTCGAGGTAGGAGATGAGGTCACTCAACGTGGGCAGGGAGCTGCTAGACCCGTGTCTGCGTTCAAATAACGTGCGGAGCTCACCCTTAAGCTTTCGCACCACTATCGACACAAACACGTAGTCGTCTCCTATGGGCAGATCCAAATTACTAAGGGCACACTGGGCGGACACCAGCGGAGTGAGGAAAAGCGTGCGTATGTTTGAGCGCGTGTGGATGCTCGGCAGCCCCAGGATTATGTCGACAAAACTATCGATGAGAACCCGGCGGTTCTCGTACCGCTTGGTGAGGATGTCCATGGCCACGGCAAAATTTTCATTGGTGACCTTTAAGTGGGACACCATACTTAATGCCTCACCGCTGAGACTTGAGAACAGGTAGTGGAGCTTGACTGCGTCCGACAGGGTCGCCATGTCGTCAGTCAAACTCCTAAACAGCGCAATGAAGGAAGGCCAGTCCTCCACTTTTGAGCTGAACCTGGGCAGCGCTATCTTGGGGAGGATGGCTGTGGGCGTATTGACGCCGAAACTGGGCTGAGCACTATGGGTTGGGGACGACGTGAAAGAGGGTGAGATTTCCTCCCTCGCCACAAGTATCCCCAGGTATGCTCCGGAGGCTTTTGTGTGGTTCTCAGTGTATGTCCTCTCAACCCCCTCGTCTAAGTTCTCTTCGTCGAGAATGTTGTAGTACACTGAGTCCAGCTTCTCCTTTATGCCCTGTATCTGTGCGAAACGCACGTTAAATTCCGTTATGGAATGTTTGGTGTCGCCAGCAATGATCAGTGATCCCATCTCTAGGAGCTGATGTAAAGCTTTGGCGGCCTCCCTAAATATCGCGGCTTGTGACTTGGTCGGCATCGCGATGAATAAAAGGAGACAAAAAAAATAATAAAAAATTAAAAAAATTAAACAAATTTAAAGGCAGTAAAAAGAACAACATCCTGTATATATTCTATAGTTGGGCTGGAGGTATTTGTTTACTAAGGTAAAGGCAAATGGGCTAAAATTAACGCAACAATAAAGAAGGCAAAACTAAGTTGGGGCGCCTTGTATATGGCCCACGGGTGGTGCAAACGCGTGTGTATGTGTATGTATGCTTATTGAACGCGCGTACGTAACATTAGCCGACCGCAAAACAAAAGGCAAACAAAACAACAAGAACAAAAAAATTCACTTTATCCGTAGCCCACTGTTGGGCAAGGCGCTCACAGTCGGGCAGACCTGTTGCCGACACTAGCGCGAAGAATGAGTCGGCCGCAGAAAAAATAAGTAAACAAAATAAACAAATAAACAAATAATAAAAACTTAATTAAACTTAACGTGTGTAGAAGCGAAGGCGACGCACGCAAATAGCCGTAAGCGATATAAAAAAAAACTGATGAAACTAAATGAAACACACTAAGCCCATGTGGTGAGCACGCACAAAGAATGAGCCGATCGCAAAGGCAAAAATAAAAAATAAAAAAATAGATATAAAATTAACACGAGCGAAAAAATAAAGCACGCTATTTAGCACGCGTGGTGAGCATGCACGAGATCTGAGCCAATTTAACACGACACGAATATAAAAATTTCATTACAAAATAAAACGGGAAAATAAATCTCTTGTCATAATACCACACGCAACGCAATCGTTTAACTACTAATTAAGTCACCGTTAGGAGTATGAACAACGTATCGTTAGGCAAAAATCGTTTGGGTACACACACAAGCCCGCTCAGATTGCAACAACATTACAACATTGCATCACACTTTCAACGGATGCGTTAAAATAATTCGGATGTTGTGTGGTCGCGATCCTAACACAATCGATTCATAACTACCTGACGAGATTTTTATTGGGACAGGGTAACGTTATGTGAACAAATGAATGTAGAAATGATGGCACGAATTAGATATAAGATTTAGAAATAGTATAAGAATATGGGCGGAAATAATTATCTTTAGCGGACTGTATTAAAATTGAAAATTAAAAGAAAGTTAGGTACTGGTTACGGGAAGGTCGCCGGTATCTAATATTACCGGTTCGAAGAACCAAATGTAGTCGCCACGTCTGAGTGGCGATTACGCGACGTAGGGAACTGGTAGGTAGGTAGGTAGGAAGGCTTACCTGGGATGATGATGGGTGATCGGGCAACTGTAGGAGACGGGGCAGCGAGCTGGCGGGCGGCGATGTAGGCGATTTGTCACGGCACAGCACAAAGTCACTTTACGTTATCACAGGCACTCAGGCGTTCTCTTCACATTGGGTTCAGGATACCAGCGCGCGTATTTTGTGGGGGTCTCGCGGTAGTTCACAGACAGACTGGTCGGCGCGGTATCTCACTAAGCCAGCGGCTGCGGGTCGCGCAGCGGTGGCGCCGCGGCAGACAGGCGGACGCGGTCGTCAACAACCGCTGAGTCCGTCCCGGCTTTGGCGGGAACAGAGCAGTTTTTTCATTAGCTGTATTCTTAAGGCGATAAAGGGCGAACACGAATTGACTCAACCTGTTACAAATATTTTCTTTGTGAGACTTGCAGTTGCAATGACGGTCCACAATAAACCCCAAAAATCTTGCTTCAGTAACTTCATTCAGTACCTGTCCATGGCAGTGTAAGTTTAGATCATAACTTTTTGATCTATAGTTTAAAAATTGAATATAATTAGATTTTGTGTCATTAATTAAAAGATTATCATTCTGTACTTAACCAATTATTTATATTTTGAATTGCTTCATTTATGATAGCCTCATAGAACATTGTTTTATTATGATATGGTACCACTAAGAAAATGTCATCAGCGAAAAGGATAGTATCGAACTGGGTGACCCTCGGCAAGTCATTGATATATAAAAGAAAGAGCAGCGGTCCCAGAACTCTTCCTTGAGGAACTCCTGATGCGTTAGATAGAAATGAAGATCTGTATTCAATAGCCTCATTGTTTTCGTCAAGTTTCGTTACTTGTACACATTGCTTCCTGTCGGCAAGGTAACTTTTTATCCAGTCAAGCGCAAGTCCTCTAATACCGTATTTTTCACATTTAACAAGAAGGTTTTTGTGGTTAACAAGATCGAAAGCCTTACTTAAATCAAAGAATATCACAGTAACTGGTACCCTATCAACAATATGACTTGTTATTTTACTCAGTATTCTATATCCAGCTAAAGTTGTAGATTTATTTTTTTGAAAGCCATTTTTTCGTTAGTTATGTTGTTGTGCTTTTCCATAAAGTGTAATAGCCTGTCTTTCATAGCTCTTTCAAAAATCTTTGAAAGAATAGACACGAGAGTTATAGGTCTGTAGTTGTTAACTTTTTTTTTGTCGTTCTTTTTATGTAGGGGTTTTACAATAGAGAGTTTGATAGGTTCAGGAAATAGGTCTTGTGCAAATGATAAATTAATTAAATAAGCAATTACAGGTAAAAAGTATTCATCACACAATTTTAGGTTATGAGTAGGAAGATTATCAACTCCCACTGATTTTGTGTTATTTAGGGATTTTATGATATTTTACTTTATTTTCAACGCAGGGTTTCAAAAAGATACTAAATGTCTGGTTATCTATGCCTATATTTTTAAAATTCTGAATGCCGTTTGTGTGACTTGAGGAGTTTGACACGTTGACGAAAAATTTGTTAAATATTTCAGCCACAGCATTAGGGTCTTTCACCTCTAGTCTGTTAGCATGCACTGATTCTATTTCATCAATCTTACTTACGCAGTCTGATTTATTCTTGATGACCTCCCATGATGCTCTACTTTTATTTTTAGCTTTTTTAACAAAATTAGCGTTAATGTTTTTTCGCGACGTAAATATACACTTACGTAATATTTTACTGTATGTTTTAAAAGCTGATTTGGCGTTTTCAGATCCCGTTCTAATAATAATTAGACCTTTATTTTCGTTTGGTTATACATGACATCCTAATGCCTTTCGTGATCCATTTTGGTCGTGATAAGTGACAGTTAAATTTTACACGCTTTTCTTGAAAGCACTGATCATAAAACAGACACAAGTCATCATGAAACCTTTTAAATGCTGAGTTTAGGTTATCGTCATTCATCACATCCTGCCATGATATACTATTTATGCAATCAATAAATTTATTTTCATTATTAAAACTTAAATCTCTTACTCGTTTGTACCAGAATTTTAGAATAGGTTTGTGCTTAGTGCTTTTAAATGTGAGGGTTTGGCTGGTATTATGATCAGAGAGATAAGTGCTATGGACTTCACCCTTAGCATCTTTTATATTGCTAGCGAAATGGTCTATGCATGATTGCACTCGCGTAGGATCTGTAATGTGCAATTGTAAATTAAAATTATGCAATAAGCTTACCAGATTTCTTGACGTACAGTCTTGTCTCAACGTATTAATATTTAGATCGCCAACAAGCACAATTTTATTTCCTTTTATTGACAGTTTATGGAGGAGCAATTCAAATTGAGCAAAAAATACAGAAAGGTTACTATAATTTGTAATAATGTACAGACACAAATACTGCATTTTTGCGATGGAAGGAGAATGCCAAAACATTCAAAACTTTTTCAATTGATAAATTCTTGCATATTGGAAGTGGTTTAAAGTCTATAGATTCGCGTACAAAGATACAGAAAGGGGTTAACTAATATTATAAAAGCGAAAGTGAATTTGTTCGTTTATTACGCTTTTGGTACATAGATAGCTGGGGCCTTGAAGACGGTTATAGGTTACTTTTTCAAAGGCTTCACAGCCAGAAAAAATAACACAATAATAACATTTTTATAAACACAACACAACACAGTCAACGCTAAGTTTTTCCCGAATGCGTATTCAATTGTCATCTGTCAAAATGAATATTGAACTGCTACTTGTGTTTCCAAAACTACAAAAATGTGTGGGTGTTTGTTTGTTTGTTTTTTTATGTAATCATGCAGAAATGGCTTTACATATTTGGATTCTAATAATAAACATCTATTCTTGTTGGAGTGTTTTCATTTTGTGACAGCTCGACTTTTTTGCAAACAAAGCCGTCAACTAAGAAAGTAGGTAAGTACGTCTAAAAAAATTTTTCTTTGTTAGTGACAGCCATAAATTCTACTACTGCTAGGTTCAGTCCTATGTGACATTTGCATATGGGAAGATATATTATATTGTATGGATATGTACGGTGGACGAATGTTCATATATACGAGTACCATTTAACATTTTATTCCAACATAAGCTGTCGTTACTGAAACCTCCGTAACCCCGGATAATGTTCGCGAAGTGAAATTATTAATTTAAAACATAAACGGAGAAGTTTCTAATTTTGTACGAGTTAATTCACTTCATGAACTTTGTTTGCGACGATAAAAGATATCAAATTACTTTTGAATTGCTCATTCAACAATTCAGACACAGACTGTTGTTGTACCTCTTGTTATTAGGTATTACACAAATTAAAAGTCAAAATTCGATGTAAGAGTTGTGCCACTGCTAAATGATGTTAGTCACACATTGGTCAATATAGTTAGCTTAATAAACAAAAATAAATAAATACTTAAAACTGAACTGTCTGTGTCGACAACGGTGTTCTATAGATATATAAATTCACATTCGAAAGCACAAGGGATAATGTTTTTTATTCCATTTGGAATTTAGATTAAAAATGGTTTATCCAGAACTCACGTGGATCGGCAGTATGCGGCCCGCTCGTTGTGTTAACGCCGAGGCGAAACACAATTTGAGTCGGTTCAGGATGCTCGGGAAATTCAAGTCTCCTTATCCTTTCACGTAGAAAATTAAATGTCTCACGGTAATATCCGCGAGCCGCCACCCTGTTTTTGGCAGTCCATCTACTGTCGGCTATGTGCCTGGGGAGCTGGATCCCAATAATTACGAATTGCGGGGCGTACAGAAAGTGTGATTAGATAGTCTGTGTATTTTCAGGTCTTATTGCAAGTCACAAGTCAAAAATGATTAGGAATAAAATACTACCTAACACAATCATACTTATTACTATACTATTATTTATTTAATAAAATACTACTGCTTTGATGTATACTGGCCTGCAAAAAAAGTATCACACTTTTAAAATTAAGTTTTTTTCTAAACAATAGAAGTTAGAGATTTAAAATAAAAAACGTTTTATAGCAATTTTTATCAGCTTTCTTTTCTTTTGTTTTACAAAACTAAACTCTTTTTCGAGTCCTTCTTGTTTCGAAAGTACCTATATCTTGTGTACCTACTTAAAAAGTTATTGCATTTTTAAAAGTGTGATACTTATTTTTGCAGGCCAGAGTATTTTGACGACTTCCGTGGTCGAGTGGTTAACACGCCGGTTCTGGCGTCATCGCCATCTACCTATGAGGTCCCCGGTTCGATTCTGGGTCGGGTCTATTTAGAAATAATTGTTTTTGTAATTTGACTTCGGGTCTAGGTGTTTCCTTTCTTTGTATACACAGACCACTTTGTATAAAAAGTGGCTATTCGACAGTTGAAACAATACAATATGAAATATGTCGGAAATAGTAGTTTATGATTTAACGATAATAAACTATTATAAATATTTTATTTTTACAAAATAAATGCGATTTTTTATCTGTGGATTACAAGACCCGAAACACGGGCGGCTATGATTGAGCTTCATGTGACGTCACATTTCACAAAATTATCGAAAACTATCTGTCAGGTTTCAAGATAAGTTTAGTTCTATATTTATTCAAATGTGACGTCACAGAGCAAAACGTCACGTGACCAACCGTTTTCGCACAAGAAATCAATAAAGAAGACTATATTTTTTTCTGTGAAATAAAGCTTTTTCGAGAAAGAAAATATTGTACGGGGTATAAAATAAGCGTTTGTCATTCTTTTAAATACTTTTTCGAAAACTGTCAAGTAGCCAAGTATCTTTATCTGTTCTAAGAGAAAAAAATCAAATTGCAAAACAAGCTTAAGTTGGTGTGAGAGTTGAAAAATTATTTACTGTTTTTACACACCAATTCGCTTTTGGCTAGCGAGTTGGGTTCCGGCCCAATCTCTCGTTCTTTTGTCCATGTGGGAAAGCCTGTGCACACAGTCGGATGCATCAGCTGATGCTGATGATATATTTAAAAGGCTTACCTTGGCTTACAAAATAAGTAGAAATGTTGATTAAGCTTTCGTGCTTTAAAATTCCATTATTCAGTCACCATAGTTCCACCATAGAAGGATTGCTGTGACAGTTGTGAAAGGAGATTGACCATTTTTGTATGGACGTTGGACCAAGAGTGCTGCCCAACAGTGAATCATAGTGCATAATGTTCCTTAGACTAATACTAGTATGTAACCCAGAGCGCCTTAGAATCTATCCGAGGAGCATTGAGAAAAAAAAATCTGTTGTTTTAAGTTTTACGTTAACGAAAAATAATAACAAACGTCTTATTTTTAAAATAAAAGACGGTATGTATTATAAACAATGGATTCTATTAATAGAACAACACTTAGTTAAGGATAGTCATTCAATCAATCAATCATTTAGAGCAATCATAAGATAAGTTTTAAGGTACAACATGTGTAACCCCGTGGATGTTATTTTTTTCTTTCTATATCTCTTCATATAAGGATAGAAATAAAAGTATTCCCATGCTTGGGCAGCATTTGGTCCTAAATGATCAATCCTTGAAATAAATAAACAAATTTTACAATTGTCACACTAATCCTTCTATGGTGGAAGTATGTGACTGTATAACGGATAAACATACATAAATACTAATAAATATCCATGACTTGGTCACAAATGCTCGTGCTCACCACACAAATATTTGCCCTATCGGGATTCGAACCCGGGACCATGGGTTGCGTAGTCAGGATCGCTGACCACTCGACCACCCGGCCGTGAATTACTGGAAAGTTAAGAACATGTTTTAAAACTATCTTAACGAGACCAAGAGAACACGATTAATTTTGTAAGTAAATACATATACTCGTAGCTACTTATTACTTGACGTTTCAGCCGCGACGCTGCGGCCGTGGTCACAAGCGAACTGTTAAGTCCCGGTAAAATAGTTTTAATGCAATGCAACGCGATAGTTTATTAGTATTATTCTCTTTATTTAAATCATATCTTAAGAAATTTTTTTTACAATATTTTATATAAAAAAACATATTTACAATACAAAATATTATAAAAAACTTAACCTAGGTTGCCATCGGCAGCGGGGATTGACCCAAGCTATCGGTGGTTAGGGCTGCAGAGTGAGGAACCTCCTCACAATACGTGCCGTGTCAAGGAGTACTGCCTTCTGTATCTGACCCTTGACCCAACCTTTTAGCGAGAGCCTCTCTAGATGTTGATCGAGGCTCTTAGCTATAAGACCGTGTGCTGAAACGACTATCGGTGCAATAATAGTTGAATCCACATCCCACATGGCGGCAACCTCGTGAGCCAAGTCAAGGTACTTACTGAGCTTGTCCTTCTCGGCTTTCACGAGGTTCTCGTCATGAGGTATGGTGATATCAACCAATATTGCTCGGCGCTGAGATCGGTCGATCACCACGATATCAGGCTTATTAGCAACAATAGTCCTATCCTTGATGATAGAGCGATCCCAGTAGAGCGTTGCATGACCATTTTCGAGAACTGGCGCAGGTGCGTACTTATAGTACGGCACCTCTGATTCAACAAGGTCATATCGAAGAGCAAGTTGCTGGTGAATTATTCTGGCTACTTGGTTGTGTCTGTGCAAATACTCTCCGTTAGCAAGATGAGAACAACCGGAAATAATATGTCGGAGTGATTCTCCAGGACGGCGGCATGCCCGACAGATGTCGACCGTACCGTCCTTCATAATATATTTCCGGTAGTTATTCGTCTTGGTAACTTCATCTTCAATGGCACAGACAAAACCTTCAGTTTCCCCAAAGAGGTCACCGAAACGTAGCCAGTTCACCGAGGCAGGCAAATCTACATCAGGCCCAGTTAGAGCCCGATAGTAGCGCCCGTGTAGCACCTTGCTCTTCCATATGTCCTTGCGATCGAGAGTGCTTAGCACCACTGGCGCCAGTTTTCTGTTGCCAAGGAGAGCGGCGTAAAGTGTCTATCAACTGCCACGACATCCAAATGCATCCCGCACTCACTGTTAAGGAAATAATCCCTGAGACTGCACACCTCACGGTTATGTAGGTCCTTGGCATTTAAAAAGCCGCGACCCCCACATCTCCGCGGGATGTACAGCCTCATAACAGATGAGCGCGGGTGTAACATTCTGGAAGTCGTGAGCATTTGACGGACTCTTCTATCCAAGGCGTCCAATTCGGTCTGAGTCCATCTTAGTATGCCAAAGGAGTATGTGAGGAGAGGCATAACCCAGCCATTAAAAGCACGCGTCTTATTGCCACCCGATAAAAGACTGTTAAGTACTTTTCTCAGGCGGCAAAAGAAACGCTCCCGTAATGACTGTTTTATGTCCCTGTCCTCAACACCTAAAGACTGTGACATACCAAGATATTTATATGTTTCAACTTCGGAGAGAGATCTGAGGTTTATCGTTTCGGAGAGTTGTAAATTGGTTGAATTTACTACTCTACCACGCTGTACATGCATAACCGCACACTTATCCACACCAAACTAAATCGTGATGGCACTGCTGAAAGTCTCAGTCATTTTCAGCAGTTTCACCAAGTCTTGGCGGTTTGGGGCGAATAATTTGAGGTCATCCATGTACAACAAATGCGACATAACTTCACCCCCTCTCCGCAGTTGACAGCCTAACTTTGAATTTCTCAACAAAGTACTGAGAGAATTCAAAGCTAGGCAAAACCATAAAGGACAGACTGTCGCCCTGGAATATGCCACGCTCTATCCTTATAAGATCCTGCGTGGCAGAAACACTATCTCGACATCCTGGTTGACACAACACCGTGGTCCACTGCCGCATACATGACATCAAAAAGGATTTTAAAGTTATATCAATTTTATATAACTCTAAAATCCTCATCAACCATGAATGCGGCACCGAATCATAGGCCTTCTTATAGTCAATCCAGGCTGTAGAGAGAGTCCCTCTGCCACGCCGGACCTTCTGGCATATGGTCATGTCAATGAGGAGAAGCTCCTTAGTACCACGGGACCCAACCCTACATCCATTCTGAGTCATGTCCAAAATATTGTTTGCAACAATGTGCGTGTCAATTTTTGTTCTCAGAATGGATGTAAGGAGCTTGTATAAAGTAGGTAAGCACGTGATGGGTCTATAATTTTTCGGTTCCGTGGTACTACCTGATTTATGGAGCAGAAAAGTGACACCAGTAGTCAACAAACATGGGAATGAGCCGAGCTCTATGGCTTCTTGGAATTGTGTTGCCAGTAACTCGTGTGAACATCGAAACCATTTGATCCTGAAGTTGTGCAATCCGTCCGGTATTATTTTTTTTTTTTTTTTAGTCTTATCTAAGAACATGTTTAAGAATTATTACAAGCCAACTAACTGATTCTCTGATCTGAGGAGCTCGATGGCGCAGCGGCTAGCGCGTACGGCTTGCGTTCTTGCCCACTAAGCAACTTTCGCAATGCCGGGTCGCTGGATGGGTGATCAAATTAAAAACATCTCGAGTTTCTCCGTGCTTCGAAAGGCAGGTAAAGCCATTGGTCCCGGATGTCGTCGAAAGATGGCATCGTTAAAACCCACCAACCCGCATTGGGCCAGCGTGGTGAGTTATGGTCCATGAAATTAAGTCTATACTTGACACTTTGGCGGACACTAGACTGCTATAGCAGTTATTACAATAAAACTTTTATTGTCTGGAATAATGTTCGCCAACGTGTTAAAACATTAGAAGGAGTTAACTAACGATTTTGTGGACTTGAGGGTTTATTAATTAATGACAATGAATATTAAAATAAACTTAAAGAACACTCCTTCAAAGCGAAGTACTAGGTTATAAAGTAAAACATTCCAGTGTAATTTATTCGAGCCTCTGAAAATTTTATTCCAAATAAAAAGGAAAAAAAGTGACTTGTCATTCCGGACGGCGAGTTTGTTTATTGTAGCTGTAGTCGTAAATTCCTCTTAAAATGAGACTTATTTAATTACCTAAGGTCCGATAATTTAATTCGCTCCCCACTTTGATGTTTTAACTAAATTAGACGCTCTTTCTATGGCAGGCTCTTCCAAGAAGGCTCTTCTGGTAGTATATATAGACCCTAACGTCATCATAAGCCCATAAACATCCCACTGCTAGACTTAGGCCTTCCCACACAGACAACAGAACATAATGCAGACCGTAATTGAATTAATAACAATGCTCCTAAAATCAATGAATACATTATTATACCATTTACTAGCTTCTGCCCGCGACTTCGTCCGCGTGGAATAGTTACTTTGTGCTCCGCTCCTATTGGTCTTAGCGTGATGATATATAGTCTATAGCCTTCCTCGATAAATGGGCTATCTAACACTGAAAGATTTTTTCAAATCGGACCAGTAGTTCCTGAGATTAGCAGCGCGTTCAAGCAAACAAACTCTTCAGCTTTATAATATTAGTATAGATGTCCAATTGTGCCATTATTCGTGTCAGGTATGGGTGAAAGGATACTACCACCCCATCTCTTCCATAAGGTGTCGTAAAAGGCGACTAACGGACTAAAGACTGCACAAACTTCCATAAACATAGAGCGGCGATGGACCCACCACCTGTCACGCTGAGGACATGTGCAGACGCTATTTGATGAAAAGTGGACTACAGAGGACCGCTTTTGCAGTCCTCATCGCTAGTCTCTGATTAACCCTTCGGGGATAATAGTCGTGATTATATGTAAACGTATGTATTAATTAATGTGCAATCAGGCATAGGCCTGCCTAATGAAATGTATGATGTACTTTTTTGAGAATACCCCAGCTTGAATCTAATTCTACAACCTGAGCGTACGCAGGTGCTGTTCTGAACCCGCACAGTATGCGACAATTTCGGTTTTAAGGGGTGAGGATGAATTCCCTTCTGATATAGATTTACCTCCTTTTCAAAATCCATGCTTAAAACCATGCTACCGCACTCACTTTTTATCTACGCATGTTACCATTTCTTTTTTATTAAGTTTGCTCGTGGAGCAGAGTAAGCTCCACGTTATGTTAAGTGAAAATGGAGTCCAGACGCGAAGACAACTGCTGCAGCGTTAAAACAAATTTAAGTAAAAACCTTTTTAAAAAAGCAAGCTTTTATTTAAATGCGCTAAAAAGAAAAAAATTAACTTTTACTTTAAAAAATTTACTATCAAATATAACGTCATTACACAATTTATATGATGTGAAAGCACATGAGTAACTACCATACAGAGTACAAGCTCTCTAACAACGCGCAAAATTCATACCTATTCTGATAGGGCTGACACCCGTTTCACGTGTAAAAAATTAGGGAAGAAAAATAAAATAAGTAAACTAGGTAGAGGTACATAATAAAACGTGTATTTTAAAAGGTATAAAATAAAGTTTATTGTAATTTGACACATACTTAATTAAAATTATTTCAAAGATAACGAAACGTTGAAAAAATTGTCTTCTGTGCTGAATCGAACCCGCGTCCTCCGCAAATAATCAAATATTACGAATCCATAAAGCAGTCTTATCTTAATTGATTGTTAAAAATATTAAAAAAAGAAATATCCTTATTTTTTCCGGAATTATTCATACACACGGTGCAAGAGTTGGGAATTGTGTAACTAACCCGACTTTGTTTTATATATTTAGATTAAACACTAATATAAATAATTAACCATGTCGCGTAGCCGTGAAAGAATATACTACCACCCCCTCTCTTCTCTTGGGTGTCGTTAAAGGCGACTAACGGACTAAACACTGCACATACATCCAATAGCTTAGAGCGGCGATGGGCTCACCACCTGTCACGCTGAGCACATGTGCAGGGGCAATTTGGTGATAAGTGGACTATGGTAGAGGACTGCTTTTGCTGTCCTCATTGCCTAGTCTCTGACTAATTATTAATATAATTTTATATTACTTAATGCTATGTTTGTTTATTTAATGTGATTTCTTTTTGGAATTCTTTGTAGTACTGATTCAATTAAATAAGGTTCATATCATTTTCCCGAAATTACTTCTGATTATTTTTCATTATTGTCATGTTGTGTTTGCCTATAATGTAATGCATTGATTTGTAACTATTATTATTCACATTACCATTTTAGATATAAGCTGTAATGTAAAAATGTTGGTAGACCTAATAGTTAAAATAAAAAAAATATGGTAAAAAAACCTTTTAAAAAAGGAGCTTTTATTTAAATGCGCTAAAAAGAAAAAAATAAACTTTTACTTTAAAACTTTTACTAACAACTTAAAACGTCATTACACAATTTATAATGATATAAAAGGTTGTCGCGAGGTTTATGTACTCGTATTTTCTTAGATTGAAAATTTTAATAGTTATAACCTATCGCATCAAGTTATTTAATTTACTTCTTTATATATAGTATAAATCTCGGAAAAACCTTAGTTATCATATAAATTTTGTAATAACGATATAATTTGTTATTATAATAAAAGTTTTAAAGTAAAAGTTTATTTTCTTCTATTTAGCGCATTTAAATAAAAGCTTGTTCTTTAAAAAGGTATTTTACTTTTAAATTATTTTTTACTTTTTAGTTATCCTTGGTAACGTGTCCAGGGATGACTAATTTTCAACTGTTCATCTTACTGAACGTGTAGGTATACTACAGAATTTATTCACGTCTTCCAAACCACCACCACTCACTACCCATCAAAAACGGTCTATCCATTAAGACGAATCAAACTCGACGCGATTGTGTGCTTAATTACTGAGTTTCTATGGCCACCTTCTGGCTTCATCATCAAACCCTGGTTACCATCTAGCACCAAAGAACTCGTCAAAACAAATCAAACGAGCCCATACTCGATGGGGTTATGTCATTTAATTACTGAGTTCCTATAGCCACCTTCCAGCTCCATCATCAGACCCTGATTACTATCTAACACCAAAGTACTCGTCAAGACAAATCAAACGAGTCCATACTCGATGGGGTTATGTTGTTTAATTACTGAGTTCCTATGGCCATCTTCCTGCTCCATCATCAGACCCTGGTTACCATCTAGCACCAAAGAAATCGTCAAGACGAATCCAACGAGCCGAAACTCGATGGGGTTGCGTAGTTTTATTACAGAGTTCCTATGACCACCTTCCAGCTCCATCATCAGACCCTGGTTACCATTGAAAGACAAACTACTCGTCAAGACGATTCAAACGAGCCCAAGCTCGATGAGGCTGTGCCGTTTCATTGCGAAGTTCCTATGGCCACCTTCCAGCTCCATCATCAGGTCAGCACCATGTCATCATAATATTGCATTGTCACGCGATTTACACATGTATGCAAAATTTTAGCTCAATCGGTTGAAGATATCTCTCGATGAAAATGTAAAACTACTAAACGAGACTTTAAATTGACTAATCCTATTTTGAAATTTTCAAATTAAAGATAATTATGCAAATTAAACTAAACCATAGATCTAAAGAGGAAATCAAAGGCATGTTAAGGTATGAGAAAACCTTGACTACCTATTCCTTTGATTTTCATAAAGTGGTGTATCTCACATGATGGGAAGGAGGATAAAGCAGAAGGTGGAAACGCACTTCACCCGGAATCCTTAACTACTGACGAAAGTTATTTCGTCACACACTCCTAAATAAAGGAAGTAGGTATGGGGAATCAACAATTCTATTAGCATTATGCTGTAGAGAGCTAGGTACACCTGGTGGGCCGACACGGTAAGTTTGAATGATACATACATATAATCACGACTATTATCCGCGAAGAGTTAGAGACTAGGCAATGAGGACAGCCAAAGCAGTCCTCTACCAAAGTCCACTTTTCACCAAATAGCAACTGCACATGTGCTTTTGGATTTATGTGCAGTGTTCAGTCCGTTAGTCACCTCTTACGACACCTAAGGGAAGAGAGGGGGTGGTAGTATTCTTTCACCGCTACGCGACACGGTAGTTTGAATGATGCTATCTCTTTTTACAAGCTTTTATTTAACTTGCAATGTATGTATGTATGTCTTGTTCGGGTGGAATTTTGCAACTCAATTTTGATCCACTTCCCGGTTACCGATTGAGCTGAAATTTTGCACACATGTGTAAATCGTGTGACAATGCAATATTATGATGACATGGTGCTGATCTGGTGATGGAGCTGGAAGGTGGCCATAGGAACTTTGCAATGAACAACACAACCTTATCGAGTTCGGGCTCGTATGAATCGTTTTGACGAGTAGTTTGTCTTTCAATGGTAAACAAGGTCTGATAATGGAGCTGGAAGGTGGTCATAGGAACTCTGTTATGAAACGACGCAACCCCATCGAGTTTTGGCTCGTTTCATTCGTCTTGACGAGTACTTTGTTTTTAGATGGTTACCAGGGTATGATCTGATGATGGAGCTGGAAGGTGGTCGCTATTTGGTGAAAAGTGGCTTTGGTAGAGGACTGCTTTGGCTGTCCTCATTGCCCAGTCTCTGACTAACTCTTCGCGGATAATAGTCGTGATTATTATGTATGTATCATTCAAACTTACCGTGTCGGCCCACCAGGTACCTAGCTCTCTACAGCAACCTCTCTACAGCAGTATGCTAATAGAATTGTTGATTTCCCATACCTACTTCCTTTATTTATGAGTGTGTGACGAAATGACTTTCGTCAGTAGTTAAGGATTCCTGGTGAAGCGCGTTTCCACCTTCTGCTTTATCCTCCTTCCCATTATGTGAGCTATACCACTTTATGAAAATCAAAGGAATAGGTAGTCAAGATTGAAGATAACATGACTTTGATTTCCTCTTTAAGTGCTATGGTTTAATTTAATTTGCTCAATTATCTTTAATTTGCAAATTTCAAAATAGGATTAGTCAATTTAAAGTCTCGTTTAGTAGTTCTACATTTTCATCGAGAGAATAAGAATAAACTTTTTAAATGGATATGAATAACTTAAATGTAAATTAAAATAAAATGTTTCATAAAGTTTTGTAATATTTTGTATGTAAAATAAAGCTTACAAATAAATCAAAGGACCATAAATGGTTGACAAACGGAATAAGAAATTCATATGCTACAAAAAGAACACTACGTTTTAAGTACTACGCTAAACAAAATCGATACAATAAGAACCTATACAAAAAATACCACAGTCTACTTAAAAAATGTATAAATAAATCTCGCAAATTGGACAGTGAAGCATAATTAAGAAAAAGTAAAAACATAATAATATGTAAAACAACATGGAATTTAATAAAATCATATGATAACCCTAAAACAAATAATAACTACATTAATAATTTACAGATAATGGAATATCGATCAATAATCCCTCAGACATTTGCAATACATTTAATAAGTTTTTTTATAGACATTACAAATAGTAAAACGGACAATTATTTGACTTGTAACAATAATATTCAATTTAATGATAATAATCTGAATTTAAGCAATAATAATCAATCAAATAAAATCCTGACATTAACCCATAATATTAAATTTATAGATAAATCTATGTTTTTATACCCTTCTACGCAAGATGAAATATTCAAAATAATTAGATCTCTCAATAACACAACATCAGTTGTTTATGACGAATTTCCTACAAAAGTCCTATCTTCGGAATCGACGTCAATATGTAGAAATTAAAAACGTAAATGAAAATAAAGAAGAAATATCATTTAGTTTGACACTTGCTGTTAATAATGTAGGGGTCCCACAAGGTACAATCCTGGAACCTCTGCTTTTTATAATCTACATTAATGATTTACCCAATGTTACTACTTACCAGTGTTATTTATTTGCTGACGATGTATCAGTAGTTATTACTAAAAAAACTAACTTAAATAATAATGATGAAATTAATATAACTATAAATAATATTTCAAATTGGCTCAAAGACAATAATATGAACTTAATCATAAATAAAACTAAATACATAAACTTTTTTAATAACAAATCAAATAATTTTACTGTGCTAATAAATGATGAGCCTATAACGGAATCAAAGTCACTTACTTTTTTAGGAATGCAGATTGACAATCAATGCTCATGGAAATATGACATTAAAAAAATTGTAACAGGATTAATAGATTTGCTTATGCATTGTGGAAATAAAATGTCCAAGTAAACCAAAACGTAGCTTTAATGGCCTATCACGGATATGTCGCATCCAATCTCAAATATGGTATACTATCCTGTGGGGAAACTCGAGAGACGTTAATAAAGCTTTTATATCGCAGAAACAATGCATTCGAGCTATATGTGACGTCCGGCCAATGACATCATGTAGACAGTTATTTCCCAAACTGAATATTCTTACGCTTGCTTCTATGTATATTAGAATGTTGTACCTTTGTTAAGGCGCATCCTCTGCTTTTCCAATTTAAAAATACGGATACCTGCAGATTAGTGAATTTATAATATTATTATAAATTTTTATGCAGTTTGGATAACAGTTCCTTTTAAAATATTGTGTGTGCAGATTGGGCAACTTCAGTTTGCCATGGTGTCTCACTAATCTGCAGGTATTAAGCTACCACAGTCAGCTGTGAAGGAGCTTAGTTTGCCTATGTTAAAAAGAAAATTTCAAGCGTGGCTAAAAGTAATTTTTTTTTATACCACTGAAGAATATTTTAATACAAAAATTGAAATTGACTAGAAAGCAATATTTTTATAATATTTATTAATTTTATTGATTACGAAGTTATGAAAATGTCATTATAGCAATAATTTATCAGTTTATTTTAACTTATTTAAATTTTAGTTTAAATTCACATGCCCTGCGTTTGGCAAAACGGACGTTTAAAATTATAAAAATACCACCAACCAAAATGTAATCTGTTTTGTCTGAATAAATCATTTCATTTCATTTTATCGCCTCTACCGCTACGTAAGGTTGAAATATTGAGACAAATCAGCATAACCAGTTATCTTACCTATGTCAAAATGTCGGAACACAACAATGCTATAAACATCGATGTTATGGCAACAGACTTAGATAAGATGGTGGTAGCTAGCCAGGTGGACTTAATAGCCCTACCACCAACCAAACCAAGTAGACAAAGATAATACGTCCCCCCGTTGGGAATCGAACCCGGGACCTCTGGGTCTGAGACCAGTGCCTTAGCCACTAGACTACAGAGGCGGATAAAATGTTCTCCAATTGGTTTCAAACTTTACGTAACAGGAGATATTCCTGAAAGTTTTGCAACACAATTACGTAAATGAATAAGTCCCCTACAGTTATTATTTTCGTAATATCTTCAAAAATGTAGTTTTTTTGAACTTTTTCGTTTATGTTTGTCTTATTATTATACCTAATAGCTTAAGGTAAAATAAAATTAATACATAACAAAACAACCCATATAAAGCTAAGTATTTCAGAATGTGGAATAAGTTAATCCTGATTTTAAACGTATGCGCTATCTCATTGTCATTATTACAAAACGAGACTGCATCAGATTATTGAGCCCACATTTGGGAAAGAGAAAGAAAAAGCTTAATCAAAAACGGTAAAGTGCCAAAATCGAAATTACCTAACATTGAACACATCTGCACCGAAGCTTTCACAGACTACTTTCGCTTGACAGTCCGGGCCCGTAAAGCTCACAACGCAGACACATAAAAAGTTCATTAACTTTACAATTCTAATTTTGATCCAGTATTTTGTTAGACAATTTATTTTATAGGGTTGTCCTTAGAACATTAAAAGATAAAAAACGCAAAGATAAATGCTTTTATTTAGCCTTTATGAAGACTGACTGCTTAGATAATGTTTAAAAGTATTTTCAGCTTTTTGTTCCTTTTTCTTGGAAATAAACTAATAAGGTTGGGGGTCCTAAGTTTAGAGCACTTTGGCTGATTAAGAGAGGTTTTAAAGCTTTTTCATAATAATCAGCATCTATTATTAGTCTCCTATTGGACACAAAAGAGCCTGGTATGCCGCATTGAGCCCGTTATTTTATCTATCTTCTATGTATATAAAATGAATCGCCAAATGTATTGCTAAGGGCAAAACTCGAGAATGGATCGATTCTTTTTTGTTGAATGGCCTGACCATTATACACACAACAAAATAGAAACAAGGTTTTAAATCAGAGACTAGGACGCAATGAGGACCGCAAAAGCAGTCCTCTACCATAGTCCACTTTTCACCAAATAGCAACTGCACATGTGCTCAGCGTGACAGGTGGTGAGCCCACCGCCGCACTTTGCGATTTGATGTATGTGCAGTCTTTAGTCGCCTATCTTACAGCACTGGATTCACCTGCACGTTGCCCGGTAGCCCAAACCAGTTTTATATTGTTTCGGTAGATTAATTAAATTTTGTAAATAGTATTACATTTTATTAACTGAGGACATTTCATTTTTAATAAGTAACTATTTGACATTAATTACGTTATAAATTTATGTTACATACAATGGATTTGACTATTAATTTTTATCTGTGTTTTGAGATGAAATCTGATAGTCTTTCTATCACCGCCACCCATAGACACCTGCAAAACCGGAGGAATCGCAAATGCGTTGCTGGCCTTTATTTTGTTGCTGCGTAACCTTCTCGTTCAGAACACCTATTGAGCCGACAGACTTTTTCTGATTTGCCCCCTTAGGGTGTTACCAGACCAATCGATCGATCGTCGATCGACGGCATCGATCAACATCGATCGATGTCGATCGACTGGTCTGGTAGCTTTAATCGATCGACGGATACCGTTCGTCTAACCCATCGATCGACGTTGATCGATTAACCCCGGCTATATTCTCAGAAGAGGACTCGTTGTTCTTGGCCAGTACGATGTTGCTCGTACTATTATTACGGAGACGCAAACGCAGAAGAATCTGATTGCGGCCGTTTTTTAAAGCCAAAGATCGCTTATTTTATCCAAATGACATTTTAAGCAGCGGTTTTTTTTTGCGTAGCGATTGTCATGAATTTCGAGGTTATTTTTTATTAGACAACAGAAAATAGCTCCATTCAAAAATATCTTGGGAGAGGAAGGGACGGGGATGGATGGGGTACGGTAATGGTAACTTAGTAGAATATTTGTTTTTTTTCCTAAAAATAACCTAACATAACCTCAAAATAAAAATATCTTAAAACTATGCATTTCCGCACTTTGGACCCCCCCCTCCCCTCCTCCTTCTCTCCCCTCCCCCCCTCACTCTACCAATACCCGCCCGCCCTCACTCGCCCCTCCACCTGCCCCTCCTCCGCCCCTCCCACCCCTCCTCTCACTCTCCCCCTCCCCCGCACCCTCCTTTCCCCTTCTCCCCTTTTTCGGTGTTGCTTAAACTTAAATTTATAAAAAAAGTGAAGCGGCCGGCGCGTCTAATCAAACAGCTCGATCTGACACCCAATCCATTCTACCGGTCGATTGTCGTTCGACATCGATCGATTGGTCTGGTAGAAACTATCGATCGACGTCGATTAATCCATTTTACCATCGATCGATGTCGTCAATGCGCAACAATCACCAGATTTTTATTTTAATGTGAGACCTAGTTAGTACTAGTTAGTACCTGCTGTTGGCAATGTACTGAACGAATTGTATTCTGTAAATTATTATGCTATGTATTTAAATAAATAATTAAATAATTTTGTTTTTATAATACCTAACCAGGCTTCCAGGCTTGCAGAAAACCTGTTAAAGCTGTTATTTTGACAGACAAAATCTTTTAGGTAAGGAGTTTAATGCTACTAAGTATTTTTTTACACCCGACATTTCGACAGAGTTGCATTGCACTAGCTACGGTCACGGGTTATTCATCCGGCTGAAACTCAATAGGTTTTTATAATTTTTATAAATATTTTTTATTTCAAAATGTTGCCATTTACCGAATACCCACATTATTATGTGCGAACCCTATCACTACACTGTGGAGCATAGGTTTTGTCTGAACGCCATTTTGTTCCTACCTATCTGTTTCATTTGAATTGGTATGAGCGGTCATCGTCCACACGGATTTTGTAACGCGGTTGAGGAGTAACTCTGCCACTAATTAGAAAGAAGTACTACGATATCCTCCTGCGATACCCTCTCCACATGTGCTGTTGACGGTAATTCTCCACGTTAGGTGTTCTAACTAATTACCGTAGGCATTTTTTTCCTCCATATTCTACTAGAATTTGAATATTTAAATAGACATGAATCACCACAAAAATTGGTCGACCAGAACTTTCTCGATCGTACGGTCGGGGTCACCGTCGCCGGCCACTTTGCAGCGATTTTCGTATGAAGCGCACCGGCCGCCCGGGTACGTGCCCATACCAAATAGACGACGCGGTATGCAGGGGATTTTGACCTTTAGACTGGTAAAGCGACGGAGTCCGCCATTGTACATTCCAAATGATGTCGGACCCGAAATCTCACAGTTTGAGACCCTGACCAGTAGATCACCGATACATACATACATATAAACACGACTGTTATCCCCGAAGGGTTAGTCAGAGACAAGGCAAAGAGGACAGCAAAAGCAGTCCTCTTCCATAGTCCACTTTTCACCAAATAGCGACTGCACATGTGCTCAGCGTGACATGTGGTGAGCCTATCGCCGCTCTATGCTGTAGGATATATTATGTGCAGTCTTTAGTCCGTTAGTCGACTTTTACGACATCCAAGGGAAGAGAGGGGGTAATAGTATTCTTTCACCGCTAAGCTACACGGTGACATGGCTAATTAAAGACTTGTAATTGGAATATTTTTTTGCAAAACAATGATCAGCGAAACCGTTAGTTTATTATAAGTATACATTCCAGTCTCATACAAGGGCGTCGCCAGCCGATGGCCAATTTATATGAAGGAGGCGATTGTAAGAAGAACAGTACAAAGTCCCAATGTGTAAACTCCAAGCCCTCTTCACTGTACGTGAGGCGTGCCTAAGGTTTCAGAGTAGGGCAACATTATTTCCTTGTGATTTTTAACAGTTAATTACGTAGGTACAGTTAATTAATTGACAGCTGCCCCTACTGACTCCCCTTGGCGACGCCCTAGGTCTCGTATGTACAAAATCAGTAATATGTCATATAGATAGCGTAATCATTACGCCTTAAGTGAATTAACGAGAGTAGGATTTTATATCCAGTCATTCCCTTGAACTCCTTTGTTTTAAGACAATGGGTACATGTTGTTGTTCCTTTATCCCATTTGCGTTTCACCTCACCGCTGTATGATGCACTGCGGATGCCGCATTTGCATAAAAGCGTCCATTATCCCGCGCTACGTTCAAATAAAAAATCAATAGGTGCCCGGCACACACGCAGACGTAAATACGAACCTATATTTTCGTAGATAAATATTCAAAGCACTCTAGGATTGGGCACGGATTCTGGATGGGTTCATTATGGAATGACGTGCGGATGCATGGTCTCAATTTTAGCGATACTCTCTCATGCATACGTTTTTCTTGAAGTTTTTTGTTTCGATTCCACTGATTTTCCACAGATCTTGCAGAGTTACAACTTAAGGCAGTAATGTGTCAAATGAACCCGAGTACACACATCCACTTTGTATTAACTGTTACAGTGATCTCAGCTCTTACGATATTATCCTTGTGGTAGTAACAATAGAGACGCCTCAAACTTTAAAGACAATCATTTTATCAGCTTCTTAAAAATGTATATCCCGCAAAATGCATTGGGCCAGGTTTCGACCCAATCTCATCGTATGCCTAGTAGTGGGACATATATAGGTTAATGATGATAGAGATTTATGTATATATAATTCAAATGACATCGTGATGATGTCGTTACAATTGTCGACATCTTGTGAGGCTCACGGGGAAGAACTGTCTAAAAAAACCCGAGACCGGGCAGGAAGGAGTTTATCTGAGGATGCCTACCCGCACCAGTGGGTGGCTATAGGCTGAAAAAGGAGATCGTTGTTTTTGCATCGACAACGCCTCGTCGTAACGCAATGTAATCATGTTTATATCGTGTCAAAAATACATAGTATCAACTATGAAATTCCCTTTAATGAGACCAGTAATTCATATAAAATCTTCCCAAGCCACAAGATAAATCATACAGGTTTGATGTCTCACACAATGTTGCAGGCATTGTAAAAAATTACTTTTACTTAAAAATATCTAGTGACGTTTTATAAAAACAAAAGCACACGTTTTACTCAATTTGTTGTCAAGTTGATTTTATTTTATTCTAAAACACGATATTATACATCTTTAGAAACATACAAGTCCTTGTTAAATCAAAACTCAAAACATTTTTATGAGTCACACATTTCCAACGTCTCGATGGCTGAGTGGTTAAGCGATCGGCTCGATGTCCGGAGGTCCCGGGTTCAATTCCCAGGTCGGGCAAAGTGTTTTCGATACATATCCCGGGTTTGGTAAAAGGTTGGTAATCACCTTTTAGCATGGGTAGTGATTAAGCCAATAGTAGCGATGACTTAACTTCAAAGATGGAGGCCTTTGCCCTGCAGTGGGACTGTATTAAGGCTATACTTTACACATTCCCGAGACTTGTTGAAAAAGGTTCAGGATTTTTTTTAGGAGTTTCTTCGATATTCCGAAGTAAGGGGCCGTCCATGAATCACGTGGGGCTCAAAAAAAGGGGGGGGGGGGTTCGTTAAAATCACGAAATATCAGGAGGGGGAGGGGGTGTAGTATGATATCACGTGTATTTGTTTTTTCGTGAAACGCGTACCTACTCGCCGTTGAAAAAAAAAATACAAATTGCAACCTTTCTGCCTAGACATTATTATCATGGTCCTTCATTTCTAGAATAAAATTAGATAATATTCTAAAAAATTAAAGATTCTTTGTAGGTACTTACTAAAATATTCACTCTTTCAGTCACACTTTTTTGTGTATATTAATATCAATAAATTTTGTTGGTAGTAGTATTAAGTAGTTATGGTTAGTAGATTATAAAAAGATACACAAAATATTTTTCAGCTTAAGGCTTTTGAGGAAAATGGTGGTTAGTAAAGGTGACCACCGTGATTGTACAAATAAATATAGTTTAGACAAACGGAAAATTTATTTGGCACAAAATATTTAAATTCATATTCTTATACACGAAAATCATGATCAAATCTATTTTTATGAAATTCTGAAAAGCAGGTCTTCCCATTACGTAAGCAAAGTGGAACTTTGCACGTGCTGCAGCGCCAAGTAGTCCTTACTGGATTAATTTTAGTGCTGCATTTGCAGCATCTTTTTGATGTGAATCGTTTTGGTTGGTGACAGCTACTTTCAAACCGGATCTCACTAGGAACTGTTGATTTGTGGCTCTTTATAAGCACTGGCCTATGAGATGCTGCTAGAGAAGAGCGGGTACTGCCAACGAGTTTAGACCGTGGTCGCTTTACAAATGTTGGAGCTAAGAGCCCTTGATAAACTGAACGAAGAAATTCTTTGACAGACACTGGCACAAATAATTTTGAATGTCTCCCTCCGTAAGTCTGCGAGAATTCCAAAAACAAAACAAAATCAAAATTACTTTTATGAAAAGTAACACCTACGATCGTCTCGGTAGTTAGCAACACTAACCACCTTAAATATAATCTAATAATACCACCATACACACAAAAATCAAACGTAATTTTGTATAAAATTTGTAACAAACACAATCTCAGATAAATCAAAACAAAAATAATGTACAAAAACTGAAAAAAGTAGTAAAAATGCTAAAAAAAACATCACGTGATTAATGGACGGCCCCTAAGGCTTTGTTTTCGAAAATAATCATTTTAAGATAATACCACTCTAGACACCTAGACTAATTGCAGAAATACTTTATTAAGTTAAACTCCTGCTACGTACATCATGTCATACTGCATGTTATATTGCGCGAGTCAAGGCGAGGTCATGTCTCAAATGAATGTATGTTGTACAAACGTTAATTAATTAAACAACTGTTGAATTTATTATTATATCTTTATCTGCAATTCACAATGCGTAACATCAATATAAACAATACACTACTGAAAGCTTTAAGAGATATTCAATGAAAACGAATGCAACCATAAAATTTTCTGTTCTCTCGAAAATGGAACAAAACGTTTTAAATGAATTGATGTGCTCAATTCGTGTAAAACGCTTTAACGTATATATAGTATACCGAGAGAGCAGTGTGAGCGTAAAGCATTTATACATACTTATAGTATTTATACATACATATCGACGGTGGAAAGGAAAAACAAATGTAACGCCATTTGACCAATTGTTCAGCAGAGCTGCATAAAGTTTAAATTTTTTGAAAAATGTTTATAACATTTTTATTTATCAATGAATGTTTTTGAAATTTTGTGGAAAGAACAAGTTTTATGTGCTTTATATTATGTATTTAATTTAAATGAATTAAAGTCAATAATTAAAGAAAAAAGGGGCGTTTCATTGAAATGACCTTTTGAGTAAGAGGGAATAACACTTCATAGGCCATCGAGAAAAAAAACTTAAAAGGGTAAATTAATTCATTTACCAAATATCCGTAAAAATTCGAGAGGAAAATTATTTTAAATACCAAATCAAATCATAAACATAAATGGTAAAATGCTTCATCACACTTCGATGAAAAAAAAACAATATTGAAGAAACTTTTATGTACGATACCTGTTATTTTTTTAGATTGATAAAATAATTTATTGACCAAATTCAGTTATAAAGTTTAAGTGTTATGCATTTTTAGGATAGGGATTTAATAAACTTAACAAAACAAATAATTATACAAGTTAATAAAAACAAAAATTTTAATCGTCATGAAAAAATGGTAATTGTATCAAGTTGATAATAGTTCAAAAATTTGACATTTATGTCACAGTGAACATTATATGACGTTTAATTTAATTATTTAAATTACTACCTACTTAGAATAATAACGCATAGAAAGCGAGAACACGCACGATAAATGAGGCCAGTTAAACCAAGCCATACTGGCTTGGTACCGAAACGGACCGCGTCAGTACAATAATCTAAACTTATCTATCTATCAACAGTTCCAATTTCCTTACTTTTGGGGCCAATCTGATTCCTTTAGCACCAATACTTGTACACTTGTGTGCGTGTCGCCGAGATAGTACGCGTAAATTACTCCAACATTCATTTTTCTCTTGCCTCACGCCGCCGTGACGTTTTCTAATACGAGACTATCGTTCTATGCGTTATTATTCTGTGACTACCTAAATAATAGTCCTATTTAGATACATAGTAAATTTAAATCAAACGTTTTTTCATTCTTACGTACTATAAGAGAATGACTTTTTGCTTAAATATAAAAAAATCAACAAAAGGCTCTACCTTCAATTAGAATAAAATTTCTTATTTATCATTACGCAGCAAACCCTCAAAAGTAGTTAAAAATTAAATAAACAATTACTAAAACTAAAAACAATTACATTTGTGTGAGTAAACATTAACATAACGTGTTATATCTCAACTTCAAATAACTTGTATCGTTTAACATTCATACAAAATTATGAAAACTTACTTACCGGAATGAAGTTGTCACAGGCAGTAATTGGTGACTGATAGGTTTGATGCGACGAAAGTATTATATTCCTAACCTTTTATCACACAATAATGGAGTAACGTTTTAAAAATACATCTATTAAACGCCAACTTTGTTAAAAATCAAGAAAGAAAAAACAAATTATTTGCTACTGGCAAAATTATTTATGCACGTAAAAGTAACCGATACGACCGGTTTATTTAAAAGTAGGATGGGAATAACAACTGAAACGCCACGACTTGTACTTTACTTTCGAGGAACAAAACGTGTTACGACATGTCTAGACATAACTTATTAGGGAAAAAGCATTGAAAGGCCTAATTAAAAAATAATTAGGAAAAGTAAATTGCATGATGTGCCATCTTCGTAAAATAATAAGATTGGTCAACAACTTAAGAGCCATTTACAATATTTTGAATTAAGTTTTATGACATTGTTAAAAAAATATATCATAAAACTGTCATTTAAAGGGAGTGTATTTTTAAAATACCCCATTTTGTACTTTAAATGAAACGCCAAAAAAGGCTTCCTATTGGCTTCTAACCTAGATAGATCGATAGAGAATCTAAAACTCTATCGTACTGTATATAAAAGTCATTTTCGACCAAAGTGGCGTTTCATTTGTTTTTCCTTTTCACCGTCGATATGATCACGACTATTATCCCCGAAGGGTAAGTTAGAGACTAGGCAATGAGGACAGCAAAAGCAGTCCTCTACCATAGTCCACTTTTCACCAAATAGTGACTGCACATGTGCTCAGCGTGTCAGGTGGTGAGCCCATCGCCGTTCTATGCTGCTGTATGTATGTGCAGTCTTTAGTCCGTTAGTCGACTTCAACGACACCGGAGGGAAGAGAGGGGGCGGTAGTATTCTTTTACCGCTACGCGACATTGTTATTTATTACCGAATATACCCTTAAATTGTTATATCTACTCTGGAAGAAATGTACAAATTGATATGGCATTAACTGCATAATCGGTTCAGTTTTTAAAGTTACTCGCGTCCGTAGGTTTACCCTTGAGACCCTATACGTGACCCCTGGGTGGTGCTAAATGAGTGACACTGACTAAGGGGTAGAGCCACGCTGCGTTGCAGCACGCATTGGGCCGGCTCGCCCGGGGTAATATCGGGTGGTATTACCCCGGGCGAGCCGGCCCAATCTCACGAATATCCGGCGTGAAATAATGGCATTTGGTGCTGTTATGTTTCGTCCGACCAGTGAGAGTTCCGAGCGCTCCTTCCCCTCCCCCTCCTCACAATTCCTATTCCTTCCTTAATCCTATTCTTTTCTTAAAGGTCGGTAACGCATCTGCGACTCCTCTGGTTTTGCGGGTGTCCATGGGCGGCGGTGATTGCTCTCCATCAGGCCTGCTCGTTTGCCTCCTTCTAATATAAAAAAGTTGCATTGTTTTTATTGCTACCTTCTTTATCCCCATAATCATTACATAAAGTCGCCCTTTCCCTGTGTCTATAACTCCGTTTTATTCTTCTAAGCCACGAAATGGATTTTTATGCAGTTTTCACTAATAGAAAGAGCGATAATTAAGGATGGATTTTGTTTATAATTTGAAGATATTTTGTGCAAAATGGCTGAAGCGTGGACAAAGGCGCGGGCGGGCCTCTTGTATGATATAAATAAACTGGAATTGTTACAAAATATATATTTACTATATTATTCATCTTTTAGAATCTTTCAAATAGGTTTTATCGATTCTAGTAGATTTACTACCACATATTGTTTTTTTGACAGTTATAGGGTCACGATCCTCAAAAGGAAAGAACGGAACCCTTTTGGCATCACTTTGTTGTCCATCTGTCTGTCAAGGCCCTTTTTGTAAGAAACGGCTACCCATTTATCTACATAAATAATATAATATCTACATATTAAGTTCAATTTATGTCATAACACGAAGTTCTGCAGCCGTTGTAAGTGTAAAAATTCAAGTTTTTAACTAAACACAATCAAAAGATAAACTAGATATTTCTGTAACA
Organism: Scoparia ambigualis; assembly: GCA_963921215.1. Lineage (NCBI taxonomy): Eukaryota > Metazoa > Arthropoda > Insecta > Lepidoptera > Crambidae > Scoparia > Scoparia ambigualis. The sequence continues at coordinate 20,525,499 of OY992510.1, read as the reverse complement.
TATTTTTCTTTTTTCAATTACTTATTTCTAATGACCAAGAATTGTTTGAGGCACTGAACATGTGGTTTGAGGTAAGAAGCTTTACGACACAAGTCAAGAAAAATTCCTGAAAATCATTAAACAACATATTATGAAACCGGGCATAAAGGTTTGAAGCTTTGCCCTGTTTGCCATAGCATAAATAAAAAGAAGTGGAGAATTGAGGATTGAAATGAAATATGTGTGATGTAGTGAATAAACGCGACTTCATCAGTCAAAAGTGTTTTCCGTATCCGTAAAAACGAATAAGTAATACAAATAATTTATTCAACTTCCAGAATCCAAGAATTATTTTGAATTTTCAATTGTTATCGAATAGCACGGAACAATAGAAGGTAATGGTGATGACACAGTTTTGGTAATACCTGCTACAGATGAGAGCTCGGCTGCCGTAATAGCTCCACTGATGACAATAGACTCTCGATTACTGATGTGATATAAGAAAATCTAGCAATTTTATTCTAGATCCTGGAAACGATATCTGCACTAAATGAGAACGTTCGACTATTAGGTAACCTTGCTCGCGACCGTTTAGAATACATACCGACGTAACACGTCTGTCATCTATTGTGTTACAAAGATTGTCATTATTCGTTAACTTCTTTAAATCTGTGGTGAAGTTCAAATAAAATGTTGTAGTGAAACTCTTTTCGCTATAGTTTTAATAATCGACTGAACAACACTTAGAATATCTAATTACTAATATTAATCTATTATAGTTCGTTGTATTTGAATGTATAGTACTCGTCACAAAACACCCGTTATTGAGTCTGTACAACTGCTTAGTACAGTTATTAGTAACCGCAGACCATGTGGTCTGTGTTAGTAACTAATGTCCGTAACGAAATGTAATGTCTTCGATGTTCACTAGGGCCATGACAATTTTCTAGCAATCAAATGTGGTTGCTAGAAAATTGTTAATTATCTATTATTATTGTTATTGTTTTGGTTATTATTGTTTGCTAATGATTCGAATAATTTCGGCTATCATTTTGATAGACTGATGAACTTAAACGAATAACTTTACATTACAACTAAAGTATTAGTTAGTAAATAGAGACTATGTCGAAAACAGCTGTCTACTTCGATTGTATTAGATTAGAAATATAAGTAATTGCAGACTAAGATTGATGTTTTGTCAACATATTTAGATAAGGTGGTGATGGTAGTTAGCCAGGCAGACTTAAAATAAACCCTTAAACCAAGCTAACCGAGGAATTGTACCTGGGACATCTAAAAAATGGTGGAATTAAAGTAAAATTTACGACATTGAAATAAATTACTGATTACAAGTAACATTTGACGTTTTATTCTTTTTTACGTTGCCCTTTACAAGATCCAGTAGTCGCAAGGGAGGTTCGTAAAAAGATTTTTCTCAGTAAATGCTAGTGAAATTAATAAAAAAATCCTACGAACCAAAATACTCGTATACTCGTACGTTGTATTAAAAATGATTTCTTGGAAGTTTGGAATGGTTAGCGATTTCATAAATAATGTTGGTCTTTGGTAGTGAAATGTTTATGTGGCTGAGTTTGATCATAAAATAATAGTAAAATACAATCTGAGATAGTTTTTGTAGACTATCTATTATATTCCGCAACAGAGAACCTCTATTTCACTTTATTACAACTGATAGTAATTAACGATAAGTTAAGGCTTTTTATAGTACAGAGAATGAAAGCAGTCATACTATCAATGTTACTAGCATTGTTGTGTTCCTACAGTTACAGACAAGAAAGTACGTAAGAGATAGTCAATTCCTCAGTAGGTACTTCAGGAATCTGGGTAAAGTGTTCTTCTACTCGTTTTTTTTTTTTTTTTTTTATAGCAGAAGGACCATCGTACCATCGGCTTTATCATAACCTAACATAAACCGTGTCGCGTAGCGGTGAAAGAATACTACCACCCCATCTCTTCCCTTGGGTGCCGTAAAAGGCGACTAACGGACTAAAGACTGCATATACATTCAACAGCATAGAGCGACGATGGGTTCACCACCTCTCACTTTAAGCATAAGTGCAGTCGCTATTTGGGAAAAGTGGACTATGATAGAGGACTGCTTTTGCTGTTCTGTATTGCCTAGTCTCTGGCTAACCCTTCGGGGATAATAGTTGTGATTATATGTATGTATGTAACATTAGGTGAAATGAAGTCTTTTCACCGACTTTACCTGTCTTCTAAATCAGCGAGGAACTAAAGAGGTTTTTTTAATTGATCACCCATCCAGTGACTCAGAAACGCAAAAGTTGCTTAACTGACACGAACGCAAACCGAACGCCTTAGCCGCTGCGCCATCGAACTCCAAAACATCAATACAAAGTCTGGAGAAAAAGAAGAAAAATCAAGAAGTCAACAACTAATCTGAATATAAAGCGGTTTCCTTACATTTCTCGCGTTCAGATTCCGTAGGTCGAGCGGGCACGGCGTAGGTAGGGTTTATATAAAATTAGTGAGATGTAAGAGCGGGCGGCGGCACCTGTTTCCGGCCGCGGACGGCACTAACTCAGCGATCCCGGATCCGACCGACGCTACATTTAATTCTTATGATGGGGCTAGGAAAATAGCGTGAGCGAGCAGAAACTAAAAAAGGGTATAAGCGCTCGAACCGAGTTTAATTCCTAGGCCGAAAAACGTGCGTTTAGGATTTTTCTATGCATACTGGGGTTTTTGATCGCATTAAGATGATTGATGATTAAGCCAAAACCCAACAATCGTACCAATGACTTGTTTCAATGATGGAGACCTTTGCTTAGCAGTAAAACAGTACAGGCTGTTCACTTAATATTTTAATATGAATACCTTAATGTACAGTAAAACAAACATCAACTACCATTTGTGGAGACAAATGGCGCTGTACAGAAAGTGACAAAACCAAAGTACATCTCTCATTAACACACTCCACTCCACTAATCACCACAAACTTAAGTACCTACTATTTGTTATTTTTGTTACATTTATTTTAGAATTTTCGTTTGTAAAGCTCTCAGAGACATTTTGTGGGAGGTGACATGTATAACTAATTTTGAAATAACCACTGTAAGTACTTATTATTGTACATTCAGTCACTTAAAAGTTTAGACAGAGGACAAATTGCGTAAAATGTTTCTAATTTGTATTTTTTCTGCCCTTTTGGTACACTGACTGCACCATACAACACTTACATTGCTAATAATTATTTCTGAAACAAGGTATAATCACCAGAGTACACACTACCAACAAGTTCGAAAAGTATTTGCAGGGACACAGAAATTTATAAGTACTAACTGTATCAATCTATTAACACTCTGGCAACTGACAGACAACTGTTGCTGGCCAAATAAGGTAATATCATCTAGCTTCAGCCTAGTGAATCGTTTGTCATACGCTCACGAGTCACACCGACTATAAGGCCGCTCGCGCGTTTCGTGGCCCCTGGCTTACGCTGCTGCGGTTTCTGCTTCCGCCGGCTGCTGCTGACTATTAACTTAATTTCAATCCTACTTTTTTCCCCGAATGCTTTTTGTTAAAACGCGCATTGTTACGGCGGATAGTTTTTACAATTCATTTAACCACTTTTGGGCTCGTTTAGGACCGCTAGCTGCGCTATTTTCGCCTAAACTGCATTAGCATTTTATAACTTTAATGTAACAAGTTGGGTGATGGGTTTAGTTCTGTTCGTAGTTTCATGTTAACACGTATTCCCTCCTACCTATGATATAGGGTCCTTCAAACGAAGCGTGAAGAGGCACTTTGTGGGCCGGCAGAGTGAAGGTGACTGATTTTTTTAGGAATTTTTGGAATTTTTGGAAGAAAAACTGTATTAGGAAATATTGCATCTTTACATGTATTAGTAGTAGTTCTGCTTCTTTTTTTTTATCTCTTTTTATATAAAATTGTTATCTACTTGGAGATTTACGCTTTATAAGTACCTACTATAAGTCTAGACTAAGTTTTTAAGTAATTTAATTATTTGTAAACCTGTGGATAACTGATCTGGCCAAATTAATATGGGCCTAAATGTTTTCATCACACTATATTGTTACTACTTGGCTGTTTGTTATCCCTAATTCTAAAAATAAAAAAATAAAAATGCTACGTCTCTTACGCTGCACCAGTTGTCCTCACGCCTGGACTTCACTTCCACTTAACATCAGGTGGAGTGGGGTCATTTGCCGGGCTTAATATAAAAAACAAGGTCGTTACTAGATGTCATCGTCAATGTTATTGAGTGTCATCATCTTCATAATCATCTGCCTGTTAACGTCCCACTGATGGCCACAGGTCTTTCCAAATGGGCCACGCTGTCCCAATAGGGGTTGGTTGGGTTTTACTGACTGCCACCTTAGAAACCTTGTATAATACCCACTTTGTGGGCCGGCAGAGTGAAGGTGACTGATTTGTCTCTTACGCTGCACCAGTCGCGCCTGGACTTCACTACTTAATAACATCAGATGAAGAGGAGTCATTTACCGGGCTAATATAAAAAAGCGGTAACAACGTCTTTTAGAGCTGGACATATTTATTTATTTATTTAAGATACGGTGTCACAGTCATTAAACAACATTAAAAGCGAAAAAAAAACCAATTTACTAAACTTAATTACACACAAAAAAAATAACAAATAAAAATAATATAGTACGTTTATATTTTTTTTTCATCCGTAAAGAGCATTTTCCAGTGGCCACCGTCTGCGTGACTCTGCAACAAAGAGATTAAAATAGTAATAGTTTAAATGTCTTTGCTCTGCAACAACTTCTTGGCCCTCACGATTCTCTGTGGTACCCTACTCCATGTTTACACAGCTATGTGTTAGATTGAAATGAATAGTACAAAACCTACTTAATATAATGCTATATAATAATAGTACTACCGTCATATTATTTATTTTAAAATACCTATATTTAAGTTAGGACAGAACTTATGGCAAGACTAGGTAAATAAAAAATAGGTATTTTATAATTTTGTTTTGTATCCCTGAATTACGAAAGTAGCTTAACTGGCAAGATCGCAAACAAAACGCCTTTAGCCGCTCTGCGCCGTGGAGCTCCTTCCTGACTGTTTTAATAAGTACATACTCTTTACCCTTTTGAGTAATAAGTTATTGGCGTTTGGGTTATGATTGTGCAAACAGGTTTGCAATGCCATCGGGGCATCGAGTTATTATTCATTATTAACTGTTCAAATAGGTATCATAAAGGACCAAGATTTAATTTTTACAGCCTTGAGGAAGTTATCAGCAAATGAAAACCTCCGACGCAGACCAAGCTTTCCAGTTGTGAAATTTTTTTTCGGGGTCGCCGTACGAATGTAGAAAAATATGGATAAATAAATATATACAACGTGCTCTTTTTGATTTAGGGAAAATTGAGGTAGTAAGTCAGACCGCCTAATTAATGACATGAGAAAAATATTATTCCTATTCTTGCATTTTCGCTTTTTCCGATTTCATACAAAATAATAATGATTGCGGTGTGGCTCGGACTGAATTTAAAATACTACCTACAACTCATCCTGAATACCGTGCCCGCCCACAAAACGGACACGGTCACATCCCTAGTTGAGTGAAACACGTCTTGTTCTGTTGTTTACTACAACAACAGGCGTATTTTTTAATGAAAATAAACTACTACGCAACGTAGTAAATAGAAACACTGAGAGCACAAAGTGTCAAATTTACCTGAGAAAAATTAATATCTCGTGCAATAAGCAATTCATAGAAAACTTTCTTAAGTCAAAACCATTATTTTAAGGTGAGGAATCGTTGTTTAAAATTTCCCTAAATCAAAATGAGCACTCTGTATTAGATACCTTACACTAATATGTGATGTTGTATGATGAAGATCTTAGATGTCTATTCCACTTTTACAGTTGTGTTCAACACTATATAGATGCAAACACGTACTTTGTCATAGAATGTTTTCCACAAATATTAACTGAATGGTTTCCATCAAAAACCAAAAACAACATGACAGGGTATTAAGATGGCTACATATTAATATTCATTAAGCTCGACTGGGCGCAACTGTAATTGACTGTAATAAATTTTACTAACAACATTAAATTTGCAAACGAGTTCAACTGTGATATGAACTTGCCGATATTTACGTTGCATAAATGCGCATAACAATGTTAACATTTATTTTTATGATAAACGTATAATAATGATAAGTAACCATTTATTAATGATGTAAGCATCATGTTTTATGTTTGAAATTTATTATGTCTTTTCTATATTAATAATAAAAAGAGGAAAGATTTGATTGTTTGTTTGTTTGGATTGAAAAGGCTCCGAAACTACTAGACCGATTTAAAAAATTCTTTCACTGTTGGGAAGCTACACTTTCTCCGGGTGACATAGGCTATATCATATTTTTAAAAATTCGTCATGGGGGTACGGGGTCTACGCGGACGAAGTCGCGAGCGGTCCGCTAGCTTTTTATAATGAGACTCGAAAAATAACGATTATTTACGCAAATAAAGTCGCGAGTACGAGATTGAATATGAGATTATAAAATCAGAATATAATAGAATAGAATAGAATAGAATAAATCATATTACTATAAGAAGTTTTATACCAATCTGAAACTTCCACGAAGACAGTATAACATGAAAAATAATAAGCGTGTTGATAAAATGAAAACATTTGTGGTAATCATGCTTCCGTAATTTTTCGCTGTCAATACAGAGTAGCTTACTCATGTTTGTTTTCCGACACGCGACCACGTCGTGGCCTACTTACCTACTGTATGTCGAAAATAAAAAAAGTCCAGTAGCCTATCGCCGGTATCGGTTCCTTAGGTTACCGGTTTGATTCTCGACGTACCGACATGTCATTGTCGGTACTCAGTTTAAATTGTTTTAAGGTTTGTTTTAAGCTAGCCTGCCTAGCTAATACTATCTCAGTAATACTATAATATTACAAGTTAAAGTGGATTGTAGGTGAAGTGCGTTTCCATATTTGGCCTCCGTCACTTACCATTAGGTTTTTTTTATTTGAATAGGAGGCAAACGAGTGGGCGTGTCACCTGAAGGCAAGTAATCAACACCGCCAATAGACACCCGCAAAACCAGAGGAGTTGCATCTGAGTAGCGGGTCCGGCTGTCAATACCTACAATGCCAAAAACCTACGTAGCAAATAATCCACATCTCATATTCCCTACTTCGTATTATGACTAAATCGCGTAAGGACATAGTAGCGAAATGCCTACTTTTTCATAGTTACAGTCGAGAAAAAAACCAATTTGAAGTATCATTTTTATTCATACTTAAAATCTACATAATTGTTATCATTTTACCTATAAAAAGAACGTGTTAGTGAATAATTCACGATAACAAATAATTTTCTACCGTATTCTTATCATATTCTGTAAAAACTGTAAAGCTGTAATATTCTATTGCTTGAGTGAAGTGGCCAGCGAGTAAATAGTTCCGTATCTAACTTTACCTATTTTCAAAAGTAGGCATTTCGCTACTATGTCATTACGCGATTTTGTCATAATAGGAAGTAGGGAATATGAGATGTGGATTATTTGCTACGTAGGTTTTTTGCATTGCAGGTATTGACAGCCGGACCCTGAGTAGCATCATCTGGAGCGTATCTACGTTACCGGACTTGACGAAGGAGTGGGATCTTTTAGGATAGAGTAGGAAATGTGAGAGGGAGAGGGGAGAAATGGGCCTCCGTTATTTTTCACCCGGACAAAACATACAACAACGAGTCCTATGTTTCAGGCCGCAATTCCGTGAGAGGGTGGTATTACGCCGGGAGACTCAATACGGCCTGCAACGCAGCGTAGCTCTAACACTCAGACAGACACGTGTAGGGTCTCAAGGGTAAACCTACGGACGCGAATGAATTTAACCCCCAAAAGTGGTGAGATCACTATCCAAGCTATTGAAGTTGAATAAGAAAAATCAATAGTTTCCAGCGAGAAGGAAATATAAATTTAATTAAATATTAACAGTACTTTCAGACTCACCATTTAAAACAACATTTAAACTTAGACTAAGTTAATACAGCGAGGCATCCTAGCCCCGGGAAGGACCGCGGGGTTATTAATAATTTAACTAAATTCTCTCGTAATTAACGTAAGCCCGAGCTTCATCATTTCACGTATTTAGGTAGGCCCCTTTTGTTATCCAATCACCCACTTCGCAGATATGTCGTACGCGACTTGTAGTTTAAACGAATGTGATCAGTTATACCAATTTTCGTATACTCTATTAGTTATACTTAGAGGGTTTCGGAAGGAAAGCTACTTGGAGATTAACTACCTTATGTAGGAGTGGTAGTATATATAAGTGGCCTTTATAGAAGTTACTTCTGTACATTAGATAGCGATACATTATACAAAAAAATAATACTACATATCTGCAAACAAACGAATGCGAACCTCTGTCTTGGACTCACTCAATTATAATAAGATACAACGGTCTGCAAATTAGCCAGCGAGAATGAAAATTAGTTCCATTTCATAGGAAATATTGGAGGTTGAAACGTGCGAGGGCTTTGTGGGTCGAGCCCGCGCTAACATTTAGAATTTTCCATTAATTTCACCTCGATTCAATTATCTTAATGCGCACTGTTCGGAATATATGCGGCGGGCCCGTGTTAATAACAATAAATGTTTGTTCATTCAATCCTGCTTTGTGCTATTGTATTATGTACGAAATTGTATTATAATCCTGTACTTTTTCAAATAGTTATCACTGTTACGTACTGTATTATTAATAAAGGAACAAAGAAGGCGTAACAGAAAGAAAACAAAACTATTAGCAGTTATACCACTAATGAAAATAAAATACTGTGGTCTTGCCAGAAAAAAAAATATTGCGAAAGAGTTTGTGGCGCTGTATGTCCAGAACCAATCCATCATTAGTGATTAAGCTGGTTTCATTTTACAATTATTATTTTCAACTAATAAGAACATTCATTATTTAGCTTCCCTTGTTCATACAAATACAAAAGCGTCAAACCAAAATACCTCATCAACCGGCAAAGCATACGAATCTCGCAAAGCATCTAAAGTGCCCAATCAAGTGCAAGCCAATTGTTGTGATAAATATCAAAACGTTACAAACTGTTCCGTTAGTCAAATTAATAATTTACCAGACTAGACTATTTGTCCTCATGTCACGCATCCTGCAATGGCGCTAAAATAACCATTTCGTGTGCTATTTTTTCTTCACTTTTGGGTGCATTGGGAACTAATTTGTTAACGAAATAAATATTAAATAAAACTCTTGGATGCGGTGCAAACAGATTTTTGGATGTATGGGAACGAGCCGGTGGCGGCTCCTTCATAGAATACAACCAATCCATCTCTTCCCTTGGGTGTCGTAAAAGGCGACTAACGGACTAAAGAATGCACAACATCCAACAGCATAGAGCTGCAGCTGAGATGACTCGAATAGTGCTTCACTATTCGAGGAATAATGATAGTGACAGTAATACTCGTATTGTAGCTCTGATTCCATACCTCGGAAAGTGCACCAACCAACAATCGCGTAGTCACTTATTTGCCGAACTTGTTAGAACTTTGATATTACCATCTACGGTACGTTAAATAAAACTTACACATGTAAAACTGTGATAATGAATCCCCACTAACAGAGTTGACAAAAGTTTTGGGTCCGGCACGAATCTGCGACACTATCACATTAACCGTTTGTTAGCGAACGAGCTTTCAATTTAATTAGACTACTCCATTGTAGCTGGCGGAATAGAAAACATTATTCGCGGAACACAATGTACATTTATGAAACTCAAAGAGTGGTCCTGTAACGAGAGTCAAGGTAATTATCAACTTTGTTATTTTCCCATTTCAATTTATTGCCGAATTTCTAAATTAACAAACTGTTCCTCGGTTTATAAGCCAACAAGATAATTATCTCTTTGTCACACTGTCGAAGAACGATTTCTCATTTTTAGGGTTCCGTACCTCAAAAGGAAAAAAAGCGGAAGCCTTATAGGATCACTTTATTGTCTGCCTGTCTGTCAAGACCATTTATCTCGGGAACGCGTGGAGGTATCCAGTTGAAATTCAGGTCTATAGTCTCTTGAAGCTGCGAAAAAATGAAACTCCTAAGTTACTTAACGTAAAAAAAAGATACGGCCGTTTATGCCGCTAAAAAACGTATATTTCCACACTCTTAAGGTAATCAAAATTTATAGGGTATTTTCCGTTGACTTAGAACTATGAAATTTGGCAAGTATTACCGTCTTATACTACTAGTATAGGGGAAAATCTGAAAACTATACATTTATATAAAAGCTTAAACAGATTTTTAGGATGTATAGTTTTCGATTTTTGACGAAGAATGAAAAAAAAATGAATAATATGCACCTACCAATTTGTACGGAACCCTCGGTGGGCGAGTCCGACTCGTACTTGTCTGGTTTTTTATCCAATACGGGTATGCACTTGGATTTCATTTCACCTGATGTTAGTAATGATAAAGCTGAAGGTGGAAGCGCGCTTCACTCAGAATCCTCAACCGCTGAGGAACTGGCTATCTTATTTCTAAGCTGTCGGAACACAACAATGCTCTTAACATTATTGTTATGGCGCCAGACATTAGATAAGATGGTGGTAGCTAGCATGACACGTAAACTACGCCTCACAATTTATAATGCCCTTGGAAAACAGCATTTGCTATATCGAAGTATGAGGTAGTGCTGCCAAAACAAGATTGCGTGAATTGCAAGTCCTTTATAACAAGATATCGCGCCAATAACACCAATCCAAAAAAAATATCGCGAAACTAGATTAATGAACATTAAACAATTGTCTTACAAAATAATATCCACACCGACCTGAAATTTGTCAAGTGCAAAAAAGTTGGGCGCATCGCATCTGCACTCGACGCGCGAGCTTCATTCTTTTGCCTAAAACATTAAGAAGTACCTACCGACAAACGTTAAGTAAAGTTTTCTTTCTAATGAAGTTTAACCATAGTCAAAGTATGTTTTTGGCATAAACATTTTAATAATAACATTCAAGTCTTTATTACAACACTATCGCTGGAGCAACCAACACTCTTACCATGGACACGATAGTATTTACAAGCTACTTAGGTGAATTTTAACAGGGCCATTAAAATCTACATTTCCGTGGATTTTTTCATCTTCAGGCAGTTAACTTAAAAAACTAACGAGATATACAAGATTAAAAATTTCGTGCCACGGCGATGAAACATGCGTGCACGGCAATGAAACAAGCGTTCAAGGCAATATGAAAACATAAGTCACGGAAATGAAACACCTGGCCACGGCAATGAAACTAAACTGTTTTACAAGGCACGGTAATGATTTTTTTTTCATTGCCGTGTCTTTTTCTTTATTGCCATAGCAATATTTGGCCACGGAAACCACGGAAATTAAAGTACGGCGATGAAAATCAAGGCAAAAATATAAAATAACAAAAAATCTATTAATTATTAGAAGTAATAAACACTTCACAAACAAACATAAGAGAAATGGCGTTCTATTGAATGCTTATTCAAGAGGACAAACTTATTAAAATATAAGTTATACCTATTTACGGTGATGAAAGAAAAAATGACCAGTGACAAAATAATGGAATACTTACATTTAAGGCGCGAAAACGCAGGCACGTGTGTATGTACTTCCACGTCGAGCACTTAGGTGGCACTGATATTCAACGTTTAGCGCACAGGGGGTGGACGCAAGTCGTTAGATAAAACAATATTCTTGAACATGATTAGGACACGGCGATGAAAGGTAGTTCTGGGATAAATTACTTTTTTTAACCATTCGTTGTATTGTTTAAATATTTGAATAAATGTATTCCTTATCAATATTTTAACTATTCACGTATGAAATAAAACTATGTTTAAATATAAATAACCAGTACATTTTTATTAATGAGGTATAATACACATCAAGGTGACGTGTAGACAAACACGGCAATGAAAGATTTCGAGGTTTAATTATTTTTTTTGGAGTACTTATTTATCTTATTAATAAAATATTTAGTGCAACACGTAGATCACTACTTCACCTAACCAGAAAAAAATGTTAGAACATTATAACTATGTTTTTTAATACCGATTTCATCGATGCCACGCTGTTTTTTGTCCCGGGAAATTCACCCACTTACAGAGCGTCTTGGACAACATAGTACTTACTTAGCGTTAGACTACGGTACTTTAACCATTATCAGCTTGTAAATCCACTGCTATAGGCACAGGCCCCATTTACACCAATAGATTCATAACCCACCCCGCTGGCCTAGGGTTGCCAGATCGGGACACAAAATTAACTGAAAAAAATTTCAACATATCTGTAGATATGTTGAAATCTGGAGAAATAAATTTTAAGAATCAAAATTTTACTTTTTATTTTAAATCAACAATTTTAACATAATGACCAAACCTTAGTGAATAAATAACAATTTTTAGATTAATCAAACTCGTGCTTCATTATTTACCCTATTAAATTTTACGTTGCCACAAGTATTTTGTGTTTGATTTTACTGCCCCTACCAATTTGGCGCCCTGAGGTGTTTTGAAGTAAGATTTAAAATTTAAACAATTTACATCAAAATTCAGCCTTATTATTAGTTCGCCTTTAGAGAGGCGCGGGGCGGCTGGCTGGCCCGCCGGCCGCCGCCATTCTTATAACTTGTGCGTAAACAAACTATTTGTCTGGAGATTTTATATTTTGTCTGGAGTCTGGACATCATATAAAATATCTTGAGAATCCAGACGAATCCAGATCATCTGGTAACCCTACGCTGGCCTAATGAGGGTTGGTGTACCAACGGCTTAGCGTGCTTTCTGAAGCACGGAGGAGCTCGAGATGTTTTTCATTTGGTCACTTATCCAGTGATCTAGCAAGAAAGAACGCATGGAACTGAGAAATCGCTCGTCGCGTCGCTAACCGCTAACGATTACGACCGGTAACAGATGCGTGTGTTACTAGGCTGCTGCGTTGCGCCGCGGGCGATCCGGCCTGCCGCGTCCACATAAATCCAGCCACTCCTCAGAACATATGTTAGGCAAACCCGGCTAATCTCGAACTCTATAGCCGCAGACAATTAGTTAACACAGTTGTCTAACGGGCGAATCCATGTCCCAATTAGAACAGTGTCAACTCTAAGTTTAAATTAGGTTGGAGCTAATTTTGTCAATGGCGTCAGATGGGTGATCGATCCGCTTGGAGGAAATTTGTGCTTCTAAAGTTATGAAGGATTTTTTTTAATTGCCAACAATTTATTTATCTACATATATACATTAGGGTGGAGTGAAAATGATATTTTTTTTTGATGTTTGGAAACCCTGTATTATTATAATAATTATATAGTTGACGACAAAAAAAATGTTTAGAAAAATTGCTGTTTATTATTTTGCAATAATGTTAAGTGATATTATAACAAAAAAAAACATTGTTTTAGAGCTTATTTTTGTTATATAAGGCGTGAAAACAAAACAATATTAATGTTTGTTTTGCTTAAAGAGGCTTCAAAAGGAAAAGTTCGTATTTTTGTTTCGAAAGCCAGCAGCTATTTTCTTTCTTTTATCTTTGCATTTTTTGTTCGGAATTCAATACTTGAGAGCATAAATTATTTTACACTTTCTTACGTTCACGTCGGAATTTGATTCAGTCAATCACCTTTTAAGAATCGTCTTAAGTAATGATGTTCAGATCTTGCAACGCAGCATTTACATTGCAGCGGATATATCTGAAATTACAGTCCTGTTATATGCTTCAGCATGCCGCCGCATCTCATTTGTTGCTCGTCCAAAGTTTACTAAGAGCAAAGGTTTTTTGCTCACAAGCTGGTTAAACAAAAGGCTCATTAACACTCGAAGTCATCGCTATTAGGTAGAGAAGAAAAGCTAGAGATCTATGACAAATCAATTAACACAGCAGTACTAAAGTTCTTGCAAATATGTTTCGTATTTTTTCTCTGTAGACTCTTTTTGTGCGTTTGTTTTTTGTTACTTTATCAACCGGCCCGATTTACGTTCCATTCGTTTATCAGTTAAGAAGGCTAATTCGTTATTAGGTTTTTTTTTCACAATTACACTTGTCTCTTGAAACGTATTTAAAAAGCGCTAAATCAAACAGTTTTTTGTAGCTTCTTGGTGAATTTCCTGTTTGGTAACAACGTTTCGAATATTCTTAAGATTGTAACATATACTCTTTGTAGCATCGATGCAGTTTATTAAGCAATAGTCTTTTGATGATTTATTATCGGAATTGATGATTTTCTCCATACACTTTCAATGACAGGGACAAATTTCGCATATTTCCCTAATAGAAGAGTCCTTTCTATGGTATCATTTCTCACCCACAAATAATGTTTTATAATATCACAATGAGTTGGTAGCACATTATCACACATTATTTTTAATTTTCCCGGCTCACCAAACACATCACAATGCAAATCAGTTTTTGTTTTAAGCATTTAACTCACAAAAACTTGCTGCACTTGATAGATTTTCACGAATTAAACGCGTCGTCGGCTAGATTTCAATTCTAAATAACTACGAATAAAAACAGTTTCTAATTACGTAAAATAACTAGATTGAAACAAAAGGGGGCAATATAAGAATAATTTGTTTCAAAATTAATAAAAAAAGACTACTGTTGCGCCACCTAAAGATGTAAAGTGTTTTGATTTTTTATAAAAATATTAAGTACTTACATTACTTGGTCAACTATTAAAATTACAGGGTTCAGAAAATTTTAAAAAAAATGTTTCGCTCCACCCTGATATTCATGGTATCATATGAAGAGTAGGTATCTATGTGTTAGAGAAAACTATTAACTATCAGTATAACATATAACCCCAATTAAATGTTTAGCTAGATTGAAAAGTTTTTAAATAATTTAGAAGATTAATAAAATTTATTTTCGGGGCAGTAGGATAGTATTCTGTAAACTCTTGAAAGATTTAAATATAAATAAAGTTCTTTAAAACTAAATGGTGGCAGGTAAAACACGAAATACCAACATAGCAACCGCAATCAAGAGTTCTTTTTTTGCGAAGTAGCTACCCTCCTACCAGCCTTAAAAAAAATCATGAATATAACATTCATTCAAACCACTTTGAATCGTCCTAACCGCGACTCCATCCCCGTAAAAGCCTAAAAAGGTAGCCACATTTTAAAATTTTGTTTGCACCGAATACCTTCAAATGGACGCGCTCGGACTTTTTAACTGGACCACTTTTAATTAAATTCACAAGAGACTGACAAAAACGCTTCAAACGCAAGGCGTGTAATGCTTAAACAAACACACTCCTTTACGGTTTTCAAGAACTATTATAGTATTTTATAGAAAAGATATAATATGGAAAAAAAAATTAAGTTATGGATAATTTTTTTTCCACTTGATAGTAATAGATACAGCGGTAAATTAACAAAGAAATTATAGTCTTTAAGATAAGTAAGGCCAATTATAGAATTCCTTATATTATTTATCACAATTTACGACAATTACGTATTAAATTTGATAAATTAGCGTTTGACTGCGGCTTCGCTCGCGTTAGCTTCGCTTGCTTTAAGTTTTCGTGGGAAAAAGAAGCCTGAATCTGATCTTACTCTATACCAAAATTCATTAAAATAGGTTAAGCGGTTTAAGCGTAAGAAAAAAAAATAACTTTCGCGTTTATAATATAAGTTAGGATAATGTTAATGCATTTCTAATAGCAAAGTGCTTTGATATCATCAGACGTAAACTGACTGTTGGGAAAAACCAGAAATCAAGTTATCGCTATAATTGACGGGTACTAGCATGCCCATAATTCTTCCCCGCGCGAAGGAGGTTGTGATCATCACAAACTCAAGCTATTTATCGAAAAATTAATAACGCAATTAGCTTTTCAGATGTTACTAACTCGGCCACCGAGGAGTGATAGTTATTTAGAGATTATACTCCTTGTTGTCTCGTCCTCTATGATGGAAATACTACTTGTTAGTATCGAGTCTTAGCACTCGCCGACGCCACAGAAGTTTAAAGTATCTAAAAATAAAATATTTCCGAACGCAGCCGCACGTCACTAGACTAGCCCGCGTTTTGAACTGTCATTTCGTTTTTTATGTCACTGTACCGGCGCCACTTTTTTCTCTTACTTTTTTGTGAAATAATCTTTTTAATAGTTTTAGTCAGTTTAATTATGATAAATAAACTGTTATTTCATAATATTAAAAAAGTAATAAAATAAATAGTAGTAAAAGAAAGAGACGTTGAAAATAAAAATGATATTCTGGGTTTTGAAATGTGCACTAAGGCCCATCTTTGGGATGAGGCGGTGTTGAAACATTCAAAACTTGAAACGGGCACAATAACTCGTACTTACTGCAAAGCCGAGTTTTTACCACCCTGGGTATTCGCAAGGAATATCAGGGTCTTACATTTACTGCAGTTTGCTTTGCCATTTGGGCCTAGATCTGCATGATTATGTCTGACATTCCTAATGTGTCAATGATGGCCCTGGATCCGGCTACTACTTCAAGTTCTGTGGAGGAGGAGGCACTGCCCGTGCCAATACAGTGTAGTAGAAGGCCTTACCTGTGGAAAAAACCCAGTGTACAGACCCGGAGACAGAGACACCTGCCATAGACGTAGAATTGTTATTTGCTTTGGGGGAAATTGAGGAGGTGCTTAAGGGACCAATTGCTCATGATGAAATTGCACAGAGGTAGACTCCTATTCTCACAAAAGGATTGCAAAAAGAAATTAAACCAGAACTTATGAAAAAATACATCCCATATGAAAATATCCCAACGTTGCTCCCAAAGCTCAACCCTGAAATACCTGGCTGTCTCTGACCTGGTTAAGAAAAGAGATTTGATAATTGCTCTCTCTCCTAAAAGGTGACAGAATTGAAATTATTAATTAAATAATTAAACACATCAATGATGCTGCCAAAATACTGTGTGACGCTGTGCACATAGATATAAATCGTAGAAGGTCGCTAATACCAACCGTCATTAACCCCTTGAGTACCATAAAACCAGACACAATTGAAAATCAATTGTTTCGCGACTGCCGGCGATCTCATGATATTTGATCTATTAATAAAGATATGAAAGATTCCCTCACAGGGGGAGCAGATGCATTTTTTTTAAGTAACCTTTCTGAAAAGATCTAGGTTACAAAGGCTGTTCAAAAATCTGTTAAAGACCTGAAAAACACAAGCTTCATTCAAAAACCCCCAAATAAAACCAAATCTTTAAACTGGAGGGGCCCTCCTCGTCCAAGTGCCCGGACAGGGACAGGAGCGAGATCCGACCAACCTGCAAAGCTACGAAGCTGCAAAGTTAGAAGTTCAGGTATGCAGACTTCCTTTTTTATAAATAATTGGAAGAAAATAACCAGTGATCCTACTATTCTCAAATGGGTATCTGGGTATGAAATCCCTTTTAGTGAGATACCATTTCAATCTTACTTGCCTATGAATAACTCATTTACAAGTAGAATTCTGTCAAGTTCAAATTGAAATTAATAAACTTATTCAGTCACATGTTATAGACAAAATATGTCATGAAACAGATGGACAATTTTGTTCACCTATTTTCTTGGTATAGAAACCAAATGGAGAGTATAGATTTATTTTAAACATAAAGAAATTTAATAGTTTTATTACTACAACTCAAAGTCTTATGAAAGACTGTATTATGGCAACAATTGACAAAATGGATTCTTATTACATGTGTAACATTAATGCAGATTACAGAAAATATCTAAGGTTTATATTTGATGGAAAAATATATCAATTTAACATTCTTCCATTTGGCCTTTGCACGGCTCCATACATGTTCACATAATTAAACCCATAACAAAACTTAGAGGTTTACAGCCTGTAAGTACAGTATATCGATGCTTGTAGCTAGCAGTATATTGGTAGTGATCATATTGAGTGTCTTAATAGTGTTAACCAGACCACAGGTCTGCTTACTCAGTTAGGCTTCATCATCAATAAAAATAATTATGTCAACTTATTCCATCAAAGGAATGTAAGTTTCTTAGCCTATTGTTTAATACAAACACCATGACTATTTCAATCGATTCTGATAAAAATAAAAGATGCCTTAACACGTTGCCTGCCACGAAACCAGACACAATAGAAATTTAATTGTTTGTCAGTCACAGGAGACCACCACGGCGCTCAAATTTTTAAGTACCTCTTCCATCAGGTTTTTTGTCAAAAGTTCTGGGAACTCTAGTGTCTGTTTGTCCAGCTAATCAATATGGGTTACTGTATACTAAAGCACTAAAAAGACATAAATATTTAGCTCTTTTAAAAAATAATAATAATTATGAAGCATTTACTTCCTTGCCCAAACATTGCTATCCAGATCTTGAATGGTGGATAAAACATGTACTTGCCTAAATCAATTTCTTAGATAAGAAAATATAAATATATTCTAGAAATAAATACAGATGTCTCACTATCGGGGTGGGGTGCTTCTTGTGACAAACATACAGCCAGTGGTGTATGGAGAGGAAAAGAATCAACAATTCACTTTAATACTTTAGAAATAAAAGCTACTATGTGTGGTCTCAAAAGCCTTGCTAATAATTCTTCAAATTGTGAAATATTATTACGAACTGACAATACCACAGCTATACCATATATAAACCGCTTTGGTGACATACAGTACTCTCACTTACATGTGATTGCAAAAGCTATTTGGCAGTGGTGTGAAGAGAGGAATATTTTTGTATTTGCATCATACATCATACATTAACACAAAGGACAACAAAGTAACAGATTTTGAATCTAGAAAACAGTTAGGTCATACAGAATGGGAATTAAATATTAATAATTCTAATAAAATAGTACAAGCATTTGGTAACCCTGTCATAGATTTATTTGCATTTAGAACAAACACAAAATGCAGGAAATTTGTTTCATGGCATCCAGATCCTTTAGCTTATAAAGTGGATGCCTTTACAATGTCTTGCAAAGGGGTTTATTTTATGCTTTTCCACCATTTTCTATGATTTTAAAATGTATAGAAATGATCGTGTCCAATGAAGCAACATGGATCCTTGTAGTTCTCTTCTGGGACACCCAACCTTGGTTTCCCTTATTCAAAAAACTATTGGTGACAGAACCCATTGTATTTGAACCAAGTAATAACTAACTGGTTTTATGTAATTCCAACTCACCACACCCTCTACACCGCAACCTATCACTACTGGCAGGGAGATTGTCCGGTAGGCATTCTTAAAGCCTGGCATCGACGTACAGGCAGCTGAAATAATGATATCTTTCATATCAAGTGACACCTTTATGCAATACTTACTTTGTATTTGGTTTTCTTACTGTCACACCAAACAACTAAATGCTACTAAAGCACAGATGACAGACATAATTACTTATCTCACAAATAAGTTACACAGTGGTGCATCTTATGGCACCTTGAATTGCATAAGGTCCTCGCTGCCACTAGTGTGATAGGGCCGCAGGTGGGAGCAGACGAAAAGATTAAAATTTTATTTAAAGGGTTCTTTCGCCTACGATCAAGTAAACTCAAATATAAGTATACCTGGAATGTTTCTATAGTGCTTAATTTTTTAGAGTCAAATTACAATGACTCAAACAACTTATATTAATGTTCATTAAACACAGTTACTTTATTAACTTTACCTACAGGGCAAAGATTACAAAGCCCTAGTTTCTATTGTTACTGACCAGATTAAAATAATCGATAATAAAATTGTTACTATAAAAAAAAAAAAAAATTAAGACCTCAGCACCTAATCGTCATCAGTCAATTGTTTAAATAATTATAAAAGAATTACCTCTGAAATTAGGAAAATGTCCTAATTTATTTATATCTATCAAGAAACCACATTTGGCGGTATCGGTCAGTACACTCAACCGTTGGATTGACGGTCCTGGCTGCAAGAGGGATCGATACTTCCATTTTTTCTACTCATAGTACCAGGCACGCTACGACATCAGCTGCCATTATGAAAGGCGTTAGCATTGATGAGATACATAGAACGGCTGGTTGGACTGACTTATCGACAACTTTGCAAAGTTTTACAACCGTCCGATTTTAAATAATAATTTCGAACAAACTTACCAAGTGCAGTTCGATTGAAATTATGCTCCTTGTTGTCTCGTCCGAAGATGATGAGTCCCACCCACCCTCACAGGTTTGATACCTATTCCCTGGGGTTGTAGAATCAGTTTCATAAATAAATACACAACTTAAAACTAAATGACAGTTCAAAACGCGGGCTAGTCTAGTGACGTGCGGCTGCGTTCGGAAATATTTTATTTTCAGATACTTTAAACTTATGTGGCGTCGGCGAGTGCTAAGACTCGATACTAACAAGTAGTATTTCCATCATCTTCGGACGAGACAACAAGGAGCATAATTTCAATCGAACTGCACTTGGTAAGTTTGTTTGATTGTTCAATTATCACTCAACGGTGGCTGACAGCTTTCTAAAATATTACCTAAGTACTACCTCGTATATATATGCCGTAAAGAATTTCCACAAATTTTCTTTTATGCAAACTTTGTCCTGGCAATCACAGACACAACAAAATAAAAATAATCATCCAAATAGGTGCAGTCGAAGTGATGCGCGAACAAACATTTTGGCAGATGATTTTTATTTATATAGATACCTACTAAAAAAGTTGGAAAGCTGACGTACGACCTAATATAACCACTAATATCCACTAATATTAAGCCACGTGTCGTCAAAATGTACGGTTCAGAACCGTTAACGTATTAGGTTTATGAATAGTCTGATTCGATTTAGAAATAGTCAGGTTGCCTTTATTGCTAAAGGTCGGCATATTCGTCGTCTCATTATTTGGCACCAGAGATAATATTATCCACGGGTTACACGCACTCAGTGGATTGGTGGTCGTAAGGTGTTCTAATCTATAAGAGGTGTGCTAGATATCCTCCGTTGTACAATTCAGATCCTATGAAACTGTACAGTAAGTTAATGACTGTCTTTATTATGAAATTTTGCATTCACGATGCTAACTTTATAGATATACGATAAAATGTTTACTAGAAAAAAATCAACCAGTCTCAGGAAGCTCGGATGGGATTCGAACCCATGACCTTTGATCGGCAATCCAAAGGTCATCAAGGTCAATCCAAAGGTCAAGGTTGATTTTTTCTAGTAAACATTTTATCCAAGATATTGACTGGCCAATTCAAAACTTCTGATATGAGGAAGTAATCCGGAACCGGCTCGATGACGTCACAATTGCATAATGGCATTGTACGAGGGTAGGTGCTAACAGCGGTGGTGACGTGCCCGCGACACGCGACATGTTGCGGCCGGCTTGCGGCGGCTGCACCCAGCGCGCTGTCATGTATCCTGCAACGTTATGTGCTGGAAAATGTTACCGGTTATCGTAAATGTATATCGTAAAGTTTGACGAGTTACAGCTGATATTTAACTGTTCCGTAACATATCTTTTTTAGGAGTGAAATTAATTAAAGTTAGTTTTTACGCTGTCATGTATCCTGCAACGTTATGTGCTGAAAATGAGCAATCCCTCAAATGTCACTGGTCCTCGTAAATGTATACCGAGATGGAATCGTAAAGTTTGACGAGTTACAGCTGATATTTTATTGTTCTGATGTAACTTATCTTTTTAATTTAAAGTAAAGCAACAATAATCCTTTAAATTAGTTTTTATTACAATAGTTACGATTGATTGCTCAAAATGCAGTCTTCTATCAAGGAGAGACCGGCATGATAGTCGTTATAACGGACTAAGTATTTATATAATTATAAATTGCTATGCACTAACGACCTCTTAAAATTCTAACCAAGATAAATAAATATAGTAGAGTAAAAGTACAGCCTGTATACTGTCCCACCGAAGCAGCCTGTTTTCTGTCTAGGGTTACCTACCGTACTCTAAAATAGAGTATTGTCCTCTTTTTCATGTAGGCGTACTTTATAATCTACGACACCAATAAAGTTTTTTTTTTTTTATAAAAGAGTGAGGCAAACGAGCAGGCGGGTCACCTGATGGAGAGTAATTACCGCCGCCCATGGACACCCGCAAAACCAGGGGAATCGCAGACGCGTTGCCGCCCTTTAAGGGAGGAATAGGTTTAAGGAAGGAATAGGAATTGGGAGGGGGGGGGGGAAGGGGCCTCCGGTACCCTCACTGGTCGGACGAAACACAACAGCACCAAGTGCCATTATTTCACGCCGAATATTCGTGAGAGGGTGGTATTACGCCGGGCGAGCCAGCCCAATGCGTGCTGCAACGCAGCGTGGCTCTACCACTCAGTCAGTGTCACTCATTTAGCACCACCCAGGGATTACGTGTAGGGTCTCAAGGGTAAACCTACGGACGCGAGCGACTTTGACCCCCAAAAAGTACGCTAAAATACTCTATTTACGTAAAAAAAAATTGTTAAATGTCGTAAAGAGCAACAAAACATACGTTTTAAAGACAAATAAATAAATACTCTTTTTTGTGCTACGTAGGTACCTACTTTATTTTTGTTCTAATCACCACTAATCACGCTCTTCTTATTCTAGACCTCTTTTTATTTTTATCAGTTTTTAATTGAAGTATCTAAATGACTCACTTGTATATAGGGCATTGATTCCGCTTTCAAACATCTTTTGCCATACAACCTTTAATACCACAGTCAACATTAGAAACAAAACGACCTCATTAGTCAGACTTCAACGGACTCGGTCAGACATTTATTTGTTTTTGTTGCTACGATCTCTACAACTAGATGTCCTAGTTGGTATTGTTGATCGAAGGCTACGATATAAAAAAATATCTTAAGAGTACATGAACAAAAGCCATACCTACACAACCTTTATACAGATATACGAATAATACCTACGTAGGTAGAATCGGCTAATGTCGGCAGCGGTGGGCTGTGAAATGCGAATTGCGGTTGCTGTGTGGCAGCTTACGCTTATGCTATACTTACAAAATACCAGTAAAGAGGGTCGATCGCACTCTCACTTGACCTTAAATTATTTGCGGAAATAACTGACAGAGATGTGGGCCCTCCTCAATTTACGCTGTAGTGATATATTTAGTGCGATTTTTAGGTCAGGTTTCGTAAATCGAAAATAAATCACCCACAAACCTGCTTTTAGTCAGTCTGATAGGTTATGGGCCAATCTCCCTATGTGCTGTTGTATATGTGGGAAAGGCTATGCCCAACAGTGGGAAGTTTATACACTGACGCTGAAGGATAAAATCATACGCTACCGGTACCGCACTGGTTCAGAAATCATAAGTCAGTCCCGGATTCCATTCCCAACGGAACCTTTATGTTAGTGTTTTCTAATTGGTTAGTGGTAGGGCTCATTTTAATTGAGACTGGTTAACTACCTCAACTTTATTTAAATCTGTCGCTTAACAACGTTAACGTTAGCATCATTGGAAGAGTTTATAATTGACGGTTCGATGAAGATCGTAAAGATGAAAGTCATCGGTCTTAAGACCATGAAGGCCAAGCGCCTTCCGACGCGAAGCGAAACACCTTTATATCCCCTCGTCAGTCATGAACGATCCAGAGGGTTACGTCAATGTCGTAAAAAGTTCAGTGTCGAAATTGCGTCCAGATCGTATGAATTCCATATCTTACAGCGTCTAAGTAGTGCCACGTCTAAGTCTCCTATGGTCCAAATCGTGAAATGTCAAAGTCGTAAAATGTCCAGTCTATACTAGTGTGTAAGTATCGGGCGGTCCAAATCGGGAAATGTCTAAGTCGGAAAATGTCCAGTCTATAAGAATGTCTTAGCCTAGGGAAGTCCAAATCGTGAAATGTGCCAAGTTACAAAATTTCTTGATAAGAAAAAGAAGCCGCGAGCAGAAGCTAGTATAAAATACGCGACTCCTAGAAGTTGCTAACAATTGAGTTTCTATTGTGTCTGCTTTTAAGACAGAGCTCTTACGAGCTCTGTCTTAAAAGTGTGTTTTTGATCGTCAAAATCATAATCCTTCCTACGGCGGTACCAACAAGAAGCTGCAAAGGATTCGGAAAGGGCTTTATAGGTAACTTGGCTTGAACAGTAGACCTAACAAGTACCTAAACATTTAGGCGTTCTAAAATGCCCAAAAATACAAATGCTTTTAACAGCATCGCTTGTCGAGTATTCAAATACTTCACGAAGCTAATTTGTGCTAATGACGATCCATTGGTCACCACACACAGTGTTGAAATTTTGCGTCAAAATCTTGTTATGGCCCGATGCACTCACTTCTTCCGCTGTACCAAAAGAAAGAAAAACCTATAAATTTCCCTGCGAATGCGAGTGCGGATAGGTAATACGAGCGCGATGGAAAATAAAACTACGCGCTGAAATTAATGGATCCGCTAGGATAGCAGTTTTTTAATGCTATAGTGGTTGCACCAGTTTCGAAATGTCCTGTGCATAAAAGAAGATTCTAAACATATGGAGATATAATTTAAGCAAAATTTTAATTATTTTGTTACTTTGTAGGCTACACAAATAGAGATTATATATTTTTTCTTTTTTTTATCTAATATCACTGAGGTTTTAGTCTTCCAGCCCAGTAATAGTAAGCGGTCATCGTAACCTGTGGCAGTCAATACATATTACTAGAAAAAATAATGACGAAGTGCAATCAATTAAAAGTTTTGACAAATATTCCGTAACGGTACGGTTGGTACACGTACACTCAATGAACAAAAAACTTCGGCCCGTCGTTAATGGGGCAAGTCGACAGGCACTGCCGATGCCGGTCCATTAGCCGCTGCACACGTGTTGCTGTTTGCGCCAACCTCGTTACCCGTGGCGCCACTCACTTCTTTCGCTGAAAAACAAATAAAGAATAAAAAACCTATCGATTTCCCTGCTACCCGCTCGAGCGCCACCTACCGCATACTTTTTGTACTTGAGCATACATGTTAACGTTCTTTATCTTCGTCTTCTTTATTTATTTATTTATTGTTTATTTATTGATAGGAAAACCAACAGCTATGTTACAATGTAGAATCTTATAGTTAAAGTCAGAAAGCCAATTACAGGTTCTCACTGTTAAAAATAGAGTAGCTTAAACTGTGATACAGTCTTACAAGAAACTCAATCAATTCAAATCAATCTACTGCTCATCAATGTAACCTCCAAAAAATAACTGGCTCATGAGACGCCTTCTTCTTCGCTTTATGCAGTGGCGTTTCTTTTTGGATTTCGCCAATATCCAGTTTTAGGCTCAGTTGCTTGTTTCGGTTTCTCGTACGAGCACAATGTACAGTCACGAGCACCAATATGTATACACTTTGACTCTTATTCCAATGTATTAAGAGTTACAATTGTTTACATATTTTTGCTCGTGACTGTACAAGTATAGAGGTGGTGAGATCTTAAATTTTGAAACGCTTCAATATTTTTTTCTCTGTCTCTTTTTATTGTTGACATAGTTTAAACAGGACAAGGGATTTGTTCCGTACGGCTTACTAAAATTCAGGCTTGACACAATGTCCTTAAACTATTTTTCATACACGGAAGGTATTTCTAAAGTTGTATGAGGAGCGGGTGGAAAGTAGTACTTTTCCGCCCTAGGGAGAATCGTTTTTCTGACAGGTACTGGTCATGACTGTGTAGTTGTGACTTATTATTAAAAAAAAAACATTCAGTCGAATTGAGCACTTTCTCCTTTTTTTGAAGTCGGTTAATATACTAACAACCCATCTCCGACGCCAAACTCCGTCTCGGGAGTAAATAAGCTACTTTCACCCCTAGGGTAACAATGTACTAATAACACAGTAATATTGTAACTGTTTTTTTTACTGGTTCTATAATTATGGGAACATGATCGCTTCACGGGTGTGGTTCCATTTGGGACCCAGATCGTTTGATCGGGTAACGCGATTGTACGCTGTGGATAGTGTTGCGAAACTGTTTTGGAAGAGTGATCTATTTTTATAGCTTTAATTTTATAAACGAGATGTAGTTATGTTGAGCTTACTCTTAGTCTAGCACAATAAAATGAAATTAATTTAAGTGATTGCTCACTGGGCTAAGGGTTTAATTGTGAAAATACGAGAGCACAATTTTTTTGCTTTTGTCACAATGTAGTGCCACTAATTTGACACATTTTTTTGTTACTTAAATCAAAATTGCCTAATAAATATTCCAGAATAAGAAGCACAGCTAAGGAATTATTTGTTTTTATAACATGTTTGTTTAAAAAGATGATGAATCAAAACTTTGAGATTTTTATAGAGATACATAATTTACAAACAATAAGTATTATTAACAACGTATCAAAGTTTCCGATGCTATGGCAAAGGTCTCGGCAGGCGCTTCGATCACGGACTAAATGGTGAAGGCAGTAACCCCATTAACCATACCCTTTTACTGTTTTGCATAATTCAAAGAGTAGACACTAATACTAATGCTTTTCATCGACACATATGTATTAGGTAGCAGTTGATAAGTGGTATCTCATCAATATTGGAACTGTTGCCGAGTTCCATCTTTTTTTCGACGTAGCAGGCGTAATTTTTAATATAATTTGGTGGCTGTGTCGCTTAGCGGGGAAAGAATACTACCACACCCTCTCTTCCATTTAATGTCACCCAACCACATAATGTTACCTAATAAACCAAAAACTGACATCACAAAATATTATAATCACCGTGTGTGCAGCAGCTCACTTAGACTACCAACCCCTCTTTTTCCTGGGTGTCGTAAAAGGCGACTAACGGACTAAATACTGCACATCCTACATCCAACAGCATAGAACGGCGATGTGCAGTCGCTATTTGGGGAAAAGTGGACTATGGCAGAGGACTGCGATTGCGGTCCTCATTGCCTAGTCTCTGATTTACCCTTCGGGGATAATAGTCGTGATTATTGAGTATGTATGTATGTAATTTGGTGGCTTAACTCTTAAGACGCAAGTCCACTAGACACAATATAATTTCTGTTAATTGTAAATGCAGTGGCTGCTGTTATGAAGTTAATCATTTACTTAATTCTTCAAAATCAAAAATAACTTTTTTAGATTTACCTTATTATTCCAACAAGAACAATCCTTTTGAGCTGCATCATTTTATTTCCCTGACGATGTTAGAAGAGCAACAACATAAACTGAATAGGATATTGTTATCATGATGGCTGCATAAACTCTAATTAAATTTTACGAGAGGTCTCGGTATCGTAACCATATTACCAAGGGCAGTTTAAGGCCTACTTACGGCGTCGCCCTGCCCATATCACTCCGTCTGATTGAAGCGGCCCCTTATAACGAAGCGGCAGGATTACTTAATAATTTATAAGTGCGATATTACATTGAATTGCAATCTGTAGCGGTTGGCGAAGTTTCAAATAGCTCTATGATTGTGTCGTCGTTAGTTATTACTTTAGAAAAAAGAAAAAAAACATCGTTTATTTAGTGACACAAATGCAAGTAGGTACCTATCATCCTTAAACTTATTCAAATGAAACACTCATAAGCGGATCTTAAATTATCATTTTATTTTTCACATTATTATTTTACTTTGAAATTGTGTACCTTTTGCTGTGTCCGTGGTAACAAATAAGTGGTTTTGTGGTTTTAAGTAAGGTAGATAAGATTATTAAATAAACCGATCGCTTCTTTGATTTAACTTAAAATTTTAACAGTATCGTGTTTCCACCACCTGTCCGAAATGTGGTCTTCATAGAGAAAAACCTATGTAACTTCCTAAACTCACACCAATAATCTAGCCCAAGAGAAGCTTTGAAGAAACTCGTTAAATGGTTACTAGACAACGGATAAACATACTTAAAATACTTAAATACATACTTATTATACATAGAAAACACCCAGACCCGAAGCAAGTTAGAAAAACAATAATTTCTAAATGAACGCGACCGGGGATCGAACCCGGGACTTCAGAGATGCCGACACCATGAAAACCGGTGTACAAACAACTCGACCAAGGAGGTCGTCGTTCTCCCTAAAGTGGTTATATTGCTCATATATTGCACTTGATGGTAAGGGCATGACCTTTGTAACTCTAGTATCACTGGCGCTTTGCCTCAGTCTCACTTATGTTTCCATGCCCAATCAATTGATTGTTACAAACCGGTACACATCAATGTTTAACAACAGGAAATTAGTACGATGGTTTTGTAATATCCATTTATATAGGATCTGAAGACTATTCTGTGTTTGTAAACCAATTTGTCTAAAATATTTTTAAGACAAATTGGTTACAAACACAGAAGCAGTTAAGGAAGTTACAGTTATATAAGTAATTAGCCTACTAATTAAAAGTGTCACTATATTCAGATACAAAATACTAGATTTAATTTGTTCATTATACCTGATGTATTCATGGCGAGTCATGTTTAAGTTGTCGGTTCAAATCAGTGAATTTCTGCAGGTAACGAGTAGGTTGCTCGCAGTGGAAACTTCGTACGTGACATCTTCAAATTTGTGTTCTGCGACTGACGTATGGAGGAGGGCCACTGTCGATGTATGGAAGCTCTGAAGAGAATTTCGAAGCTACAAATTGTTTGCGCATAATTGTAGCTACCCGCCGTGATACTCTTTTCTTTACTCTTCCAAACAGTGTATTTAGCAATCAAAGTTTATTTTTCCATTTCAAGTTGCAATCTAAAATAAACTAAATAACCAAAAACCGTCTCACCCACGGAACAGTGGTCCCACCCGCCGCGCAAAGGAGGAAGGAATATCATTGAAATCAAATCATCAGCACAATACGACTGGTTTGGCTTAGTCACTGCGTTCGCCAAATGCGACTTGGTGATCACAACCACGGGCTAACCCATTTGGCTACTTGACAGTTTTCGAAAAAGTATTTTAAAAATTGCAAACGCTTATTTTATACCCTGTACAATATTTTCTTTCTCGAAAAAGCTTTATTTAATTGAAAAATTACATATTTTTCTTTATTCATTTCAAATTTTTGTGCGAAAACGGTTGGTCACGTGACATATTGCTCTACGACGACGTCACATTTCAATAAATATAGAAATTTATCTTGAAACCTGACAGATAGTTTTTGATAGAATAGGTAACATCTCAGACTGTATAGACTTCCAGCGTGATATTGATGAAGTTTTGCAATGGGTGATGACGAACAATTTGAACTTTAATGTCTCAAAATGTAAAACGGTCACCTATTCTAGGTCTCCGACACCTATTACTTATGAGTATACTTTGGATAAAAATGTCTTAGGGAAAGTTGACACAATTCGAGATCTTGGTGTTATAATGGACAGTCAGCTTAGCTTCCGAGAGCATATCGAGACCATTTGTAAGCAAGCAAACAAGATCCTTGGGTTTATTTGTAGGTCCGCTGCTCAGTTTTGTAATTTAGGCGTCGCTGTTATGCTTTATAATGCATACGTTCGCAGTGTGCTGGAATTTGGTGCAATTATCTGGGATCCTAGAACCAAGAAGTATACTCTCATGGTTGAAAGAGTACAGAGAAAGTTTGCTAGGTACCTTTATAAAAGATCCTTTGGTTACTACCCCTTCCTTTTCCCGTCATTATTTGTAACAGGCATGGTAGGCCTTGTAACTTTAGAAGTCAGGCGTAAACTCTTGCTTGCAATGCATTATTGTTTTTTGCTGCGAAATAAGGTGGACCACCCCACAGTGCTAAATTCTATTGGCTACTACGTTCCGCAGAATTATGTGCGTGTTGGTCTACGTCGTCGGCACGACCTGTTAGCACTACCTTCTGCTTTGCGCACGCGGCATGCTCGTAATGCGCCCACTCCTAGGGCTATAGCTCTTATTATCCGTTTCTTGTGTCCAAGACGCCGACATCCATGCTGACCCTATTAGTTGCATTTATTCGAAATTATTTTTTGTATAGATAAATTGCCCAATGTGAATGTTTTGGTTTAGCAGTAAGTTCACATTGTATGCTGAATAAATAAATAAATAAATGATAATTTTGTGAAATGTGACGTCACATGAAGCTCAATCATGGCCGCCCGTGTTTCGGGTCTTGTAATCCACAGATAAAAAATCAGTTTTTTTATTTTGTATTATTTTATAATTAAAAAAAACTATTGGATAATTATCGTTAAATCATAAACTACCATTTCCGACCTATTTCATATTTTATTGTTACAACTGTCAAATAGCCAATTGAATACACGACCTCAGAAATGGCGACGCCAGAACCAGCGTGTTGACAACTTGACCACAGTATTTTAGTTACTTACTTTATTGTTAATCAACGCATTGTACACTTCTTATATTTTCTTAATGTTTCTTGATAATCATCGCATTTCCTAATGATTAATTAGTTATTAGAGTTATCATTCGCATAATAATTGATAATATCGTCGATTGTGAGTGTCCAAAGAGCAATGGATAAGCTTGCCGGCAAACATTAAGAATATAGCACGCACTAATAAATCACTATGACAGCGAGTTTGCAAGTATCAAGTGACGTAAAATGATATCTTAGTCGCCTATAGCCTCACAAATGGACGGGCAGGATTACTAAAGGCTAACACTGGGTAATTTCCATAAGGACGTGCATCAGACACCCGAAGCGCTTTGAGTCGAGTTGACGAGTGCAAACAAGCCAATAAGATGCCCCTTGTGAAGTACCATCATAATTTGATACTGGCTAGTAATTTATTTCTACTAGAAAAATTAAAACTTACGCTTGAAATTAGTAACGTACTCGTAGGTAGGTATCTATAAATTGTTTAGCCGTCTAAATTCAAATTTTTGACCTAAGGTCCATACAAATTATGTCAAATTTCTCATTCTAGTATGCTTAAAAATCTATAGATAAGTTATTAATTTCGGACGTTAAGGGGGGTTAGGCGGTCAGCGAAAATTCCGGGCCCTCGTGCTTGTTGCCCGGTGCGGGGTCCGCGGTAATTCGTAAGCTCAATTCACATTTTTATCAAAAAGTTAACAAAAATGTTTAGTTTTTTGAAATCCAAAGCAGTCAGGAAATTGAAAAGGTAAATAGGTACCTACGTGTTTATGATAAGGGGCTATAGGAGTAATTATTGTAAAGCCCGGTCGCAATGAGCATTTTTATGAAATTTTAGCGGTAACGTCAGGATTTTTTCTATCTAGCAAAATGTTTTCAATCGTATTTTGAAAATAGTCATCCCCTCACACATACGTTCTGTAATACATTATGAAAATTTTAGTGCGAAATATCTAAAACATTTTGAGAAACAGCTAATAGAAAACAGCCAACTTTCACCGCCTAATGGATCTTCTAGCATTTATTTTACATAGCTGAAGTTTTAAATCCATTGCAACGTCGATAATTGCTAGATAGGTAGTTGGTAGATAATAAATAATAACACCGGAAAGTATGAAGTTTGAATATGAATACACGCCTTTATTTCTCTGAGCCGCCGACGAGCTAGGGAAAACAATATCGGCTTATTTGCCAATACAATAAATGATAAAATATGTAGTAGGTACAATACGTTAATTTGTTAGGCCTTTACCCAGCTGTGTTACATGAGATTCTTAAGGTTAGGGTAGCCCTATATTATTATTTAGGTTACATAAAAAATATAGGTTCAAAAGCAATTCAGAAGCAACCAAAACAGAATAGAGATTTTTTAATTTGTGACAATTTTTTTTAATGAAGTGTTATGTATGTCTATTGCTAGGTACCCTATTTATCTGTTTTTAATAGTGACTTTTTTCATCCATATGTCAAAAGATTTTTTTTAAGGAGCCTATTGAAAAGCAGCGTCAGGCTCCATATTATTGGACCTGACATAATGCTGAATTGGCTGCCTGTTTAGCTGCGGCCGTGAGACACTAATACATTAAGTGTTTTGTTGTTTTTTTTTTAAATCTAAGTTGTTTTAATGTTATCGTTGTACTGTTGTTAACTGTCTCGTGTGTTGTAGCTAAATAAATTATTTTTCATTTTATATATTTTTCATTTCATTTCATTTATGCGTCTTACAAAGAGGTTTACAGCACAGTGTAGCACTTTTTCTTCGGACATCAAGTTATTTATTGAAAATGAGGAAATGTTTTGTTTGCTCTGAAGGTTATGCTCAGTGACTTTAGCGAAGATGTCAGTTTGACAAGTCTCTTTGACGTTTTACCCGTTCCAAAACGAACATTAACACTTTTCGATGCTTTGGTAGAAAGTTATTTAACAAAGCATTGTTTTTATTAACAACTTTCGTTTATTTATTTTTTAGAAATAAAATCAATTTAATAGGTAAATTAAACCTCATTAGATTTCCAGTATATTTATTGAAAAGCATGAAACGGAACGAAGCACTAGGTCCTAGACATCGTTAAGTAATCGATTTCTTATTCAATTCCTTCTCATCGTTTGATCGATTAGGAATCGTTTTAAAATATTATCTGTAAAATTGTAAGTTTGATATCAACTTCCAATTAAATAGTTTTATTGTATGCAATATGATTATACATAAAACCGTAAGGGTCGTTTGGTCTTCCTCCGTACTTCTCAGTAAGCATTCTTGCTGCTTTGTGTTTTTATAATCGATTAATTCGATTATATTTTATCGTAGTTCTGGCTGAATGGCTGTCGATGCCTCTGTCTTTTAATTTGCGATGACGTAGATCCGTTTTTTTTGGTCTTTCTTTTTTCTGATTTCGAAGTCACCATGTGAAGGCGAAAATAATTATCTGAATTGTTGGAAAAGGAAGAGAGGGCTAATGGCCCGCTTTAAAATAAACAAAATAGTACTGTAAACCCATGCTGTGAACCATGGGTTTTCTGTTTTAGTTCTTAAATTATCTAATTTAACTTTTTGGTTTTACCATCATGGTGAACCCAACCCATATAAGTTGATGATGTTCGGGGACTCTCCATCACCAATGTGGAGCTGGTAGTTTTCTCCGGTGACTGCCTCCTTGGAATCTTGGTATTTAATGCAACATATCCGTTGATCTGGATGGAAGGTCTCTGCTGCGACTGATCAACCGCTTTGCCACCATGTGAGGGAAGCAAACCTCCACAGCAACCGGACAATCAGATGGTGAAGGTTTAGTGGTGACCAACCTACTGTTCAGCTACTGTATGTATAATTAAATTTACTATAGAACTTTAAGTAGTAGTGTTTAAACCTTATGGTGTATTAAAAATGTACCCTACATTTCAGATAAAATAAATGTAACTGTGAATTTAAGTCTTATTTATTTATCTCTGAAATCGCTTGCTCCAGCGTATAAGGCGCCCTTATCTTAAAATAAATTCTAATACGCTGTACTCCAGGATCGAAAGAATCACTCCCTGATCACGTTCTCACCTAACTGAGTAAGCCGCACTTCAATCGTGAGCACAAATTAGCACATAATGCAGTCCGTTCATATTTCTACAACACCAGCTGTGCCCAACATGAGGTACACGTTGCAACAGGACCGAAATTGTTCTGTTCTGTGGTCTACAGTGTCTTTTGGTCTTGCAGTGTGGGGTTGGGACCTAGTATATACTTGTATACGTAATTAACTAAGCAGCGAAAGCTACTGGTTAAGCTGCGTGGTTCGATTCCCGCCTGAGGTTGTCGTCTTTTTTCAGTGTTTAAAATTTTACTTAAGTATATTTAAGCGTTAATAAAACGCTAAAATATAAAACATTAAGCGAAAGCTATTTTAATAAAAACAATTTTGACACACTCGTATATTTTCAGTGACAATATTTTTTATGTCATTAATTTGTATCTTAGGGCACTTTTAGTTTAAATAAATACTTACACAAATTGTACAATGCCAGTTAAAATAACAACATGTTCTTGTAGACGACCAATTATCGGTTCCGAAAAAGCTGTATCCTTTAACAGGATTCCGTTATGTAAATATGGCGCGGAGTAGGGAACCGTATAACAAGTTTCATGTACCCTTTGCTTTGCAGTAGGGCGCCGGACGACATGTCGTTATAGCACGCCGAAACAATTTTATGTGTGCAGGACTGTACTAACTCTGTACACTTTATGAATAGTAATCAAACGGGGCCCTCCGCTCATTTATCTCACGAGCGACCAACGATGAAATGTAGATGAGGTCTTTTTGATAAGCCCTTGTATAAATTTACGCTTTTACTTTGTAATTATCAAATGCCAAAGGAATAAACAAATGCTTTGAATGTTTGGGACAAGCTAATAACATCGGTGGAGGAGTTCGTTTTCATGCAAATTCTGTATATAAGTGTTTTGTTTCCGTTGACAGGCGTGAGAATTTCCACTGGTTGTCTCACTTCGTTTCTTTAAAGTTGACATTTGGTTTTGCTCTTTTGTTGGCTTGTTCTAACTTGTGCAATCTTTTAAAATCATTGAAAAATTTTGAAGCCACCTGTATGACAACAAGGAAGATCCTAGAAGCGCACTACAACCTCAATCCTTATGTAGCTTCTGAGGAACTGGTTACCTTACCCGTCCGTAAGTGATGGAATTAGTTGGTAGCTAGAAAAACCGTGTCGCGTAGAGGTGAAAGAATACTCTCTTCCCTTGGGTGTCGTAAAAGGCGACTAACGTACTAAAGACTGCACATACTTCCAACAGCATAGAACGGCGATGGGCTCACCACCTGTCACGCTGAGCACATGTGCAGTCGCTATTGGGTGAAAAGTGGACTATGACAAAGGACTGCTTTTGCGGTCCTCATTGCCTAGCCTCTGACTAACCCTTCGGGAATAATAGTCGTGATTATATATATGTACGTATGGTAGCTAGCTAAGCGTGGTTAAAACGAGTCCCACAATCGATTATCATTCAAGAATTAATTATGTGTGTTGATGTAGATCAATCTTTCCATAGCTCACCGAGACGTAACGTATCGACATCGCCACCGCAGTGTATACAAATGTCAAAGGGAATGCAAATCACGCTAACTAATCCCGGGTGCTTAGAACTTAGTAATCTGCTCTGTTCGCCGTGTCGTCGCCGCAGACATGTATTTATGCCGAACGCCTGTAAATCCAGCTTCGCCAAATAGAAGCTTAATTAAAGCCAGACTCCTCATGACGGAACACTGATATGTCTCAATTGTATAATGTTTGTTTCAATGAGGCTAGGACGCCATTGAAACGTTTTTCTTAGGTTTCGAGATAATTTAATAATTTAAGGAAATGCCTGTGCCCAGCAGTGGGACGTTTATACATTGACGACGACGATGATAATTTATGTAGTTAGAGATTAATAGGTCAAGGATCATAAGACCGCCGTCGGTCGCGAAACAATTGATTTTCAATTGCGTCTGGTTTTACGATCCTCAAGGGGTTAATAGCTATTTAACTTATGCTTATTATACACGACAACGAGGAAGTCTATCTCACCTGATGGTAAGTGACGATACCCTGAGGCCTCAATCACTGAGAAACTATTATTATCTCTAACTGCCAGAACAATAATGATATTAACATGGTTGCTATAGCAACATATTTTGATAAGATTCTGGTACCTGGTAGTTAGCCAAGCAGACATAGAATAAGCACTATATCATCAACCAAAAATGTATTTAACTTTGGAGCGGCCAATCGGATAAACAGGAGAACATGCAAACTTTTGCGGTGGTCTTCGCGTTCATATTGTCTTTACGAAACTGACAAACTTACTTGGCAATACCACATAGAGTGTTATTATGTAACTTTAAGTTCTAGAAGTTTATCCATGCGCGCTAATTATTACTGAAGGACGCTGTTTATTTTCTTCAAAACAAAATTATTGTTTTTGCTGATATAAAATGAAATGAAAATAATTGTCAAACAATGTGCTGGTAATTGTAGATATTTCTTTTCCCAATTTATAATATTTATATTCAAAAATTCGAAATCGCATTTTCACTTTACATTGGTCGTTGCGTTGCGTCGGTAAGGCTAACCTCGGCTTGAACTCAAACCCTCAGGCGTTTGCGTTGCGTACCTCCTTTGTCATTCATCTTATCACACAAACCATTGAAGTATGTTTCTCTGTAATGTTATTACAACATCCTCTTATTCGCCGCGAAACGTATATGTGGTGAGTGACAAGCATGAGCACACAAAACGTAAATGCGGTGAGTGAGAAGCATGAGCACACGAAACGTAAATGCGGTGAGTGAGAAGCATGAGCACACGAAACTTGAATGCGGTGAGTGTTGCCCAAATGCAAGAAAAAGACGAGACTTAGCTAGTCTTGGTCTTGGTCTTGGTCTTGTGCCACTACACCCGGCCTTGGTCTTGGTCTTGGTATTGCGATCCCAGTATTGGTCTTGGTCTTGCAGCAAGAGTCTCGCAAGTCTCGCAAGTACTTATTAGCGTATTGCTATTTATTAAACGTTACTTTAGATCTTAGAACAACGTAACAGAGTAGGTACATTTTGAGCTTGAAATAACATAACCATAGTAAAGATCAACCAAATGAAAAATTAAATGACACCGGGTGGGGTTTGAATGAACCCACGACCTAATTAAGCGATCCGTGCCGATGCTCTAACTCTGACGAGATTTGCAGTAAACTTATTGGACATTTTATCTATTAGGTAATAATAATAATAATAGTAAGTAATTACTATAAACCCATATAGTTAATATTATAATAATTACTTATTAAAATAAATTATTATGATATCTACCTATCCTTACCATTAACCAACTACAATATTTCTTACGTTATCAGCATAATGTAATCGTGTCTATTCTGAGCACGCGGAAACTTATTTTATTCTTTAGAACATGTGGCGGCAATCAAACAGTGTCAAATTTTGTGCGTGCGGCCCGGCGGTGACGATTGTATGCGATATCAATAGAAGCCGCCGCGCCGGCGCATGTATCTTGACTTTGTACTTCCGAATAGCTACAAAATTTCTTTGACAGGTCAATATCCGACCGCGCACTATCAAAATGCCGATGGTCAAAACTAGGGATGCACTCTTTTTTCTTTTAATGGATATTTTCATTCGCTATGTATGTTTATGGTATTGTTCGTAATACGCATAAGTCCATTTTTTTCTCTTTTTTTCATTAATTTTTTTGCGTCTCATAGAGTCCCTAAGTATAGGTACACTTAGGGACATAAGCTATAGGTATACCCCGAATTCCTATACTACCTGAAACGACACTCAGTCCTAACTGCAAGGCGCAAGAGTCTCGCATGCTTAGTCTTGTTCTTGCTCAAGTACTGCATGGCCAGTCTTGGTCTTGCTAAAATTAAGCAGTCTTGGTCTTGGTCTTGCATAAAATGCAAGAACAAGACCAAGACCGATTTTGGGCAACACTAATGAGCACACGAAACGTAAATGCGGTGAGTGAGAAGCATGAGCACACGCAACGTAAATGCGGTGAGTGAGAAGCATGAGCACATGCAACGTAAATGCGGTGAGTGAGAAGCATGAGCACTTACTGCTTACATAGATACACAGATTCCCGACTAATATCCCCAAAAGGTTAGTCAGAGACTAAGCAATGAAGACCGCAGAAGCAGTCCTTTGCCATAGTCCACGTTTCATCAAATTACAACTGTACATGTGCTCAGCATAACAGGTTGTGAGCCTATAGCCGCTCTACGCTGTCTTTAGCCTGTTAGTCGTCTTTAACACACCCAGCGGAAGAGAGGGGTTAGTATAGTATTCTTTTAGTGAGTCACTATACCACACGGCACTTAGTGCTTAGTTCAGATTTAACACTTTTTAACATATAGTTTACATTTTTTTACGGTATTTTCTTAGTTTTCCGATTGTAACATAGCTAGCTTAGTTCTCAAGTGGGTAAGTGACATGAATGGATCTCTTTTTTTATTCTACGACAGGTAAGCGCTTGGCCTTCGTCTCACCTGATGGTAAGTAACGATAAAGCCGAAGGTAGAAGCGCGCTTCACCCAGAATCTGCAACCACTGAGCAACTGGCAATCTTATCTCTGTTGTCAGTACACAACAATGCTATAAACATCGTTGTTATAATATAGATAAGGTGGTGGTAGCTAGCCAGGCGGACTCAACAGCCCTACCACCAACCAAACCAAGCACACAAGTACCTTCCGCTGGGAATCGAACCCCGGGACCTCTGGGTCTGAGACCGGTGGCTTAGCCAATAGAAAACAGAGGAGTCTTTTTATGAGAATAAAAGTCACTAGTTACGGTGTAAGCTGGGATCGTCTCTAAGTCTTCCTTATATTTTATCTCAGTGACTATAACATTTTTCTAAGGATAACAACTACTTACTACCACACTTAGACACCTCTCAATTAAAGTTAATGTTTTCTTAGTACCAAGCACTTGTAATTTTAACAAGAAAATATAAAATTAATTACAAGAGACCATATTAAATTGAAATAACAAAGTAAGTGCTAAGTAGTCATTAATGGTAATTGACTCTGAGTGCGACGGGTTGGTATTAAATTAAATTTATAACCATTAAAACATCAAATAAACTCATAACCATTAAAACATCAAACTAAATGTGTGATGTATTGTATCAAAGAAATATTGTTCTATTACTATTTTCTGCAGTTAATAGGAAAAATCGCAGGGAATAAAATCATTCCTGAGCTAGCTCAAATAACAGTTCAAAGGAAGGCTAACTAAATATTTCCACGACATTATTTCTTCAACTAAAATAGAATACAACAGGACGGCTCCTCTTAATTTGCATTTCATTTGATACCTTGGCAGCCGGTAAACAGGAGACGAGATTCATTTAAAAAACAAGGTCGTGCGAGGCGGTGGTTTGTGAATACGAAGGCAGTTCATTTACAGGTCATTGTTGTAGTACGCCAACCCGCCCTTTATCACAATATCGAGGTCTGAGGGACGGAGGCGTATCGAACAAGTATTCTTTAAGTCGAATTTCTATAGCTCACGGCCCCTTGCGGACAACCTTACTTATTGTCACGCAAAACAGTTGCGAGTTCTTCAGAATGTTCTTTTTTAAATTGCGATACAATAGTAAAATGTTTACTTAGCGCGTTCTTACATAGGTACGCGTATTTACGTATATAGCGATGAATGTTTCCTCCGCCAACTTACTTTGTGTGCCTTATATATTCTACGGTATAATACTTACACAATTTCCATACAAGTGTTTGTTTTATCATGCGTTTTGTATGATAATACTGTGAAAAAGTCCTATTTGTAGACCAGGATATGGAATGTTATTGCGTAGGATTTTCTTTGTTGATGCCTACCGACATATTTCCATTTTTAACGAATTCTTATAATTTCTATAAAAACATATCATACATCTCTTATAAAACATACCCAAAAGACCGTAATTATCGTACTTAAAAAAGAAGTTGAAATTGTAAAACTTTAAAGAAAACAACTAAATTATTTGGAAAGTACTAAGTAAGCTTTTATCTTCATAAATTTCGATTCTAAGACTTTGAGCGGTAGACCTCGGCAGACACCTAAGATAGGATAAGATCCTAAAAATAAAACCTCTTTTTTCAACATTGTACGATAAAAACTTACAAGTTTTAAAATAAAAACAAATAGAATGGAACAGTTTTAAGCATATCCCGGGCGTATGTTATATGAAATTCAGTTATTACTCGTATTACAGTTGTAAGGTGCAGGTGCAACGACAAGGCTCTTATTAGAGTATCGCGCGGCTCCGGGAGAGTGGGAACTATTTTACATACAAATAAGAAATTCTCTTTCAACAAAGGCACCTTTATTTAAAACTAAGATCAAGAACTATAGATAGGGTACTATGTAAATTACGTTGTACTAGAAACTTTTTAGAAACTTAAAATTAGGTGTATTTTTATTATTATTATTTAAATAATGGCGATGTTCTCACCACCTTTCACGCTGAGCACATGTGTGTCGTTACACATTAGCAGTGTTAATATCACTTTCCTGGACTGACACTGATCCCAAGCAAGGAATTTCTTTCGTAGGGCTAAAGTAAGTTATGGTATTTAGAGGTGGGTGTTATCGGGCCAGTCTCAGTGTTTGCGTCATATAATTTATAATTTGTAGGTACATATTAAGTGATATTACTAGTATGTTTACAATCACATATTTTAGTGTACACTTGGATAGATAAACCATATTTAGCACCAATGTAAGTCCCCATAGACAGGATTAGGGGAAGTACGCCTAAAACGGGTATACCGCCTAAATCTGGTAAGCCTTTGAATCTGTGCACCTGTAATGTTATACAGCAACGTTTGAATGAGCTAGAACGCCCAACAGCCGACCAATCAGAGGCAGTCATCACGTTCCCGTGGAACGCGCAATTTCAAAGTAAGACATAATTAAAGTTTTTTGGTATTTTCACTAAAAATTATGGCTGTTGATTTGTTCTAACTACTCGATAACATTCTTATATGTCCTCATTGTGACTGTATGTTAATATTGTGAAATGGATGTTGCATATAACCAAGTGGCACTTTTCATGTTTCGTGTTTGTTTTTATAGGTTACATGGGATTAAATCAAAAGTGTGCTTCTGGGCAAATCCGGTAGTGGTAAAGCGGGTACCCGTTTACCATTACCCGATTTGCCCAGAAGACTGGATAAAGTGCGATGATTGTAACATGTGGGCACACGAGTCATGTACCTCGTATTTAGGTAGAGGCCCATATTATTGCTACCTGTGCCAAGAATGAAACGTTATTTTATTTCTCATATGCCACTTTTTCAAAATTGCCATGTTACTTTCATAATTATTGAAATGTATGGTTGTGATTGCCTTAAGAAATCAAAATTATATTTAGAAGTACAATGATAACTAATTATCGCCATAATATAAACTGATCTCGTTAGTCATTACCCGTTTTGCCCAAACACCATACCTGTTTTAGGCCCCCCCTAAGGGTAAAGCGGGTATTTTTAGATGTTTTGTTTTTCTTCAGTATTGATTACTTTAAAAGCGAATTATTAAAAGTCAATGTTATTAATAAAGTATTTAAAGTACAAGGAATTTTAAGTGAAAAAATAAAACTTTGTTGATCAATACTTTTGATTTTTTTTAATCACCAACCTTAACTTATCCGCTTTGGGCTAACTTCCCCTACCTAGTTTGGGGACTACTAGTGATAAGTAATGTAAGTACGAAACTCTTTTACTAAAGCATTTTTTTATTTTTATTTATTTGGTGAAAAGAGGACTATGGTAGGACTGTTTTGCTGTCCTCGTTGCCTGTCTATGACTAACCCTTCGGGGATAATAGTCCTGATTATATGTATGTATGTATTATGGCCAAAGTAAAATCTCTTCTTAATACGGGTGGCAGACATTAATGATCACGCTTTGTTAAAAGGATCCATAAGGTACCTAAGGTAATATGTTATAAACTGAATCTCGCAAGGGATTCGTTGATATTTCCAATGAAGTAATTGAAGGAACCTTACTTACAATTTTCTAACAAAAACATCTACATAGCTGAGTTACAAACATTGGGCATCCATTTAATGTCACCCAACCACATAATGTTATCTAATGAACCAAAAACTGACATTACAAAATATTATAATCACCGTGTGTGCAGCAGCTCACTTAGACTACCAACCCCTCTTTTCCCTGGGTGTCGTAAAAGGCGACTAACGGACTAAATACTGCACATACATCCAACAGCATAGAGGGCGATGGGCTCACCACCTGTCCCTGTCACACTGAGCACATGTGCCGTTGTAATTTGTAATAAGATGAAATGTGGACTATGGCAGAGCACGGTTTCTGCAATCTTCATTGCTTAGTCTTAGAATCTATGGATATATTATTATGTATAATCTACCGATTAGTAGCTGTCACTTAACTCTTAACAAGTTCCAGCTAGATCATTGCGTGTTAATGAAATCAAGAATCTTTGATTGGATTCGCTTCTTTCACTTTTCTTGCGCAGAAGACTTTTTATTTTTGACGTAGTTCATTTCCATACTTTATCTTTGACAATATTCGATCGAGACGTCAAGATAGTCCCTAGTCCTATGAAATGTTAAAATAATGTATACATTTAATAGCTTATTTGGTCTCTAATATAAGCCGAAAAAAATACGAGTTAACACAGAATATAAAGAGATAATACGGTTAATCTACGCGTCGCGGCCATCTAATAGTCCCCACAATGACAATAACACGCTAGACAAACACATTACACAATGTATGCCCAGCGAATTTATAGGACGTGATCTAAAAAGGGCGAAGTTAAAAGGGTCTAATCTCCTATAGTGTAGCATTGAAATTAAATATTCGAGCAAAAAGCCGGGACGATGCGAAAGCAGTCTGCGCCCGCGACAGCCGTCAATCAGACTGTCTGTGGAACGTTGGACATCTGTTAGGTTTCTTGTTATCGTGACCCTTATCTTTGAAGAAATTACTTCGTGCTACCATGTCGCTGCCAACCACTGACAGACCCTCCTATATTCCCGATAGTTCCGCTTCCGCTGGCAAGTAACCATATGTAAGCGGTAGCGGGCTTAAAGCATTTGAAAAGGGGGGAATATACTGTAGCTCAGTTCTTTAAATGAGAGGAGTTATGTGAAACGGAAACTTTTAACATTTGACACAAATTTGACGTCGAATAGCTGACCTAATTTAATAGCCATAACCTTCTAAAAGGGTTTACGCATTTCGGATTCCCATACAAACCACCAAGTTCATATTTTTAAAGACCAATTATATCAATATTAATGAACTTTGCATGCTAAAAAAAAATACAGAGTCTATCTTAATAGTTTCTAGAAAACATTAAAAAAACGTTTATGAAGCTGAGTTATGGCGATTTTAAACTTACTATAGTGGATTTTAAATCGCAATAAGTTGGCTAAATATATGTATTTTTAAATGGATTTTAAATACGAACTACTTATTTACCGGACAGAATGTCACTTTGCAATTTGAGTGGTAGAGTTCTGAAAAAAATCAAACGCGTACGCATAAACCTTTTATTGATGAATACTAGTGAAATCTTACAAAGCCGACGATACAAAGTTAAGATAAAAAAAATAATATTTTTTTTGTACATAATCGTCACCGCTTCAGCTTATGCCTTTTTGGTAATATAATGTGCCCACATCACATTCGCTCGCTCACGTACTTGTCTGCCCTAGGGTATACTTATATATTACATTGACTGCCTTACTTAAATGTCCGTTAAAATAATACTGACTCCAAATATCTGGCAGATAAAACGAACAATTTATTAGCGATGCTAATAATTTGATTCCTACTATGAACGCTGTTTGAAATGGGAAACGTTACTAAATAATTAACCATATTCATAACAGATTCAGAACTTCAGAATACCACTTCACTTTCAATGTGTTTATCTGTTATCTCTTATCTAACTTCTTAGATAAAGATATTTATCTAGTATAAGATTGATTAACTGAGTCGCGTAACAGTGAAAGAATACTACCACCCCCTCTTTTCCCTTGCGTGTCGTAAAAGGCGACTAACAGACTAAAGACTACATACACACACACACATAGGTACATCCAACTGCATAGAGCAGCAATGGGATCACCACTTGTCTCGCTAAACACATGTGCAGTCGCTATTTAGGACTATGACAGATGATTGCTTTAAGGTCCCCATTGCCTAGTCTCTGACTAACCCTTCGGGGATAATAGTCGTGATTATTTATGTATGTAAAAGGCCATTCAGAAAGTTTTGCGATACAAAGATTTTATCTAAGGCACTCGGCACTTGTAATTATTTTGAAAAATTTGGTTATTTAAAAGTAAAAATACCATTGTTCGAGTTTCCTTCCACATTTTTTCCAGAGTCAAATTAATTTGTCGTGTCTCATTTAAAAATGGATCTGCATCGAGAACATTTTCGTGCTATGATTTTCTACGATTTTAAATGTGGCCTGAGTCAATTGATCCACTTCAAATGGCTTTTATGGATGAAGGACCTTCAAAAGCAACCATCTACCGCTGCCATAGCGAGTTCAAGCGCGGTCGCCTTACTTTGGGGGATGAACAAAGGAGTGGTCGTCCTACGACGGCTGTCACGGCAGTAAAAAATTTGATTCAAGAAAACAGGCGAATTACATACGAAGAGATTCAGCAAACACTGCAGATTGGATCGGGAAGCGTTCACAAGATTCTACACGAGCACCTTCGCGTGAGGAGGATAGTTTCGCGCTGGGTGCCGCACAACCTCACCGAAGCTCAGAAGAGGCCAGTGTGGAGTGGTGGACACTTACCGTGGCAACACGCCGGCGGACTCAGCGCTCAAAACGAGGGACTTCCTGGACACCACACCGGTCAGAGTCTTGGGTCACCCTCCTTACAGTCCTGATCTGGCAGCGTGTGACTTCTTTTTGTTCCCCAAAATAAAAAATCAGCTAAAAGGGACAGTTTTCATCGCCGGAAGACGCGCTAGCAGCGTTTGAGAAGGCC
The DNA here is from genome assembly GCA_963921215.1 of Scoparia ambigualis. Taxonomy (NCBI): domain Eukaryota; kingdom Metazoa; phylum Arthropoda; class Insecta; order Lepidoptera; family Crambidae; genus Scoparia; species Scoparia ambigualis. Next base: position 20,481,230 of record OY992510.1, on the reverse strand, counting down.
GAGGAAGAGGTGTCTAAAGCGGACTGGAAAAAATGTTTCGAAAATTGGTTCCGACGCATGAAACTTTGTATAGAGGCTGGTGGAGAGTTCTTCGAAAATATTTAGTTAAAATATTTTATCTATAAAAGTAAGTTTTTTAGTTTCTCAAAACTTTCTGAGTGTCCCACGTATGAACGTACTATATAGGTTGATATGATAGGGCCATAACTATACTAAGGCCAAATTCGATGTAGAATGTTATATACAAACTGTTCACAATAATCATTAACATGGGTTATATTGGTATGTGCCTTTTTCTGAGAAAACAATAATAACAGAGTGAAACTAGATATTTGCACAAAGAATTGTAAACAATTTGAATATAATCTTTCTCAATAACATTGTTGATAAGGAAGAGCTCGAGATAATGTTGTAAATTCACCACGCGGTCCCCCATCCGGAGCAAAGCAACTTTCTTGCAAAATGGCTTAACTTACACAATTCAATACGAACGGGCGCCGCACCTGTGCCTAAGATCCCCACAATTTTTCACATACATACATACTCGTATACTCACGACAATATTATCCCCTAAGGAAGAAGAAGAAGAAGAAGAAGAAAGTTCGTCTAGGCAATGAGGACCTTAAAGTCAATTTTTGCCATAGTCCACGTTCCACCAAATAACAACTGCAACTGCACATGTGCTCAGCGTGATAGGTGGTGAGCCAATCCCCGCTCTATGCTGTTGGTTGTATATGCAGTCTTTAGTCCGTTAGTCACTTTTTACAACATCCAAGGGAAGATATAGGTTAATAGTATTATTTTAATGACAAGCCGCTTTTTACTAGCACCGCAAACAAAAACAAAGATATAATTGAAATGTTTGACATAATTAGACATACAAATATATATATTTCGTGATACATTAACCCCGTAAGAATTGTGTATACCCGCGACGGAATCGCTAAGAAAAAAATTTAAATGACAAAAACATCCTTGAAGCGTTTGCAGTTGAAAAATAAGCTCATTAAGGAATGTTTAGTCAGGATAATTTAGCCTGAGGCCTTAGACATCTCCGGGGAAATCAGGAGCTGCGTGTGTACTTGCTTGCGCAACTTTTTGCACAACTTTGAGTTACCGATTTTGTGTCACCATTTGTCACTTTAATGAGCGCCTTCAAATAAATCTGCTCCCTACAATATTCTAAAATATACATACGCTTAAGTTTTCTTTTTATAGGTAGCACGACAGATGGCTACAGGTCAACTGATGTTCCTACATCACACATCACATCACATCACCCTCCTGTGTTAGTTGAGGATTCCGGATGAAGTGCGCTTCCATCTTCGGTTTTATCATCACTTAGGTACATCAGGTGAGATAAAGATCAAGTGCTTACCCTTTGAAGACCTCCGTGAACTAGTGGTTAGCACGCCGGGTCGGGCGTCGCGCCATCTCTGTGGTCCCGGGTTCAATTCCCGGAAGAAAAACTTAGCAAAATACCCTTAGAAACGAAAGCTTTTAAGAGCTATGTCCTTAAATAAATTTAATATACGTTCTGATTAAGATAGAGACTTTAGAAGTATATAAGAAAACGAGAAATGACATCAATAAGACCAGTAGTGTTATAAACGCACGCTGTAAGCCTAATTCTTAATTAACACATACATGCACTATGTAAGTCCACTTAATCTTAAAAGTGACTTATCAAAGTATTTTATTAAATGTCGGCTGTTACACTTATAACATAATCTTACAGACGTATATAAGCAAACTTTATATAATATTTATTAGAGCAATAGTTATACACGCACTTTATAAGCCTAATTGCCCTTGAGTCTTAATTAACACTTATACATGCACTTTGTAAGACCACTCGATCTTAGAAGTGACTTTACTAAGTGTTTTGTTAGATATCGAATGTTACTTATAACTTATTCTTAAAGATGTATGTAAGCTTACTTTATATAACATTTGTAAGAACAGTAGTATTATATGCGCACTTTATAAGCCTAATTACCATTGATTCTTAATAAACTCTTATGAATGCATTTGTAAGATCACTCGATCTTAGAAGTGACTATTGTAAAAGATAGTAAAGAGTACTGGCACGTCAAATGTCTTAGAAACTTAGATAAATTGCAGTTAGAATTCTAATGCATTGCAAAAAAGTCAAAAAGTGGTCGACCAGGAACTTCCCTGTTTGTCTTTTAGCCTACTTTTACTTTAATAAGGAACCCTAAAGGTTATGAGCAATGGCCGCGTGGATTAAAAAATGTGGTTGAATTTGATTTTAGAAGTGCGGTGTAAACCTTAAACAATGGTAATGCCGGAATGGAATGGAAATAAAACGGAACTTATATTGGTTCCGTTAAAGCCACTATAAGGCATGATTGGTGATAATGGCGACATTTCCATATTTTTTATTTTTAATATAATATTTTTTATTATTAAAGATACATTGTTGAAATGACCCGTAAAAATGTTGTGATTGTTATTTCAAAATACTCGATAAAATCGACTTCGCAATTAAATAACAGTTAGTAATGCGTAATAAACATGAAATTATACATACACATTTTGTAGGAAAGTGAATTAAACAGGACAATACATAATACTTACGTTTTAAATACTCTTCTTAAAAAAGTTTCACGAGCACTTGGCAATTCTTTCGGCGGACTGTGATTACATGTGATTACATGTCTTACTAAAAGCTCGCAAAGAGCACTACAAGTAATATTACACTTAGAACAGCATTAGTAAGTGCATTATAAGGGTAAATGCCCATAAAGAATGCCTTTGTTAATCATTTGTAAGTCTGTTTGGTATTATAAAAGCATCAACAAGAATTTTGTAAGATTGGAAATACACTTCTCGAGACTATTTTAAGATATATTTAAGGTTAAATAGACTTATTAAGTGCGCCCAAATCCACACTTATAGCAGTCTATCGGAGTTACATAAGACTGGTAAAATTATACTCTAGGGATGGGTGTAAGAGGAAATTTTGCTAGTTGGGATGTTTTTCTAAATTGATTTCGGGTCTAGGTGTTTTTCAATGTTTATGTATATTTATCCGTTATCTTACCATATTAACGTGTTTCAAAAGAATACTCATAAACAATTTTTTAATTTCATTTGAATAAAAAAAACCATTTTAGCCCACCACGCCAGTCCAACGCGGGTTTTAATGACTGCCATATTACGACATCAATCGGAACCGACTGTTTCTTTTGCATTCCCAATGACAGTAGAGCTCGAGTTATTTTAATTCCATTCGGAGCATGAGCTGATTTAAAAAAAAAATCCTGCCGTGTGCATATAATAAAAGTCATAGTAGGTACTAAATAACATTTTAACCAAAAAATACAACTGAAAAAGTAGGAGTCTTTTAGTATTTTTATTTGTTTTATGTTTTTGGTTTCACCGCATTCAAAAAGTCGGCTTTTCCAGCAATTTCACCATAAAATTGTTCACACGTTACGTGTTTATAGTTGTATTTCGTAAGCAATATGGCTCTTACTGACTCCACTGAAAGTCTATTTCTTTCGTTGCTTCATTGAGAAGTCACGCGAGAAAAGACTCGCTCCACATTTGCATTGTGAGGCAAAATACTAAAGAAATACTGACAAATCTTCAGAAGTTCTGAAACTCTTGAGCTGTCGTTAATTGTATTTAAAAACATACACCATTGTTTTTCAGCAAGCTCTTCATAAAAATCGCTCTGCTTTGAGTTTAGTAAATTCTTCAGCTGACAGAGAACTCTTCAAATAGTTTTGCGTCATCAATAGGAATTCCTGGAGGAGGATCGGGAGGACGTGTATGTAAAAATATGGTCTGACGTGAAATCCGGGCGGAGTCCGGTTTAATACATAAAAATCCGGCCAAGACCGGCTTTATCGGGTCAGATGGTAACCCTAACTACGACCGATTATACATACATAGTTCACGGCTATTATCCCAAGGGGTTAGTCAGAGACTAGGCAATGAGGACCGTAGAAGTAGTCCACTGCCATAGTTCACATTTCACATGCCTGTTCTCAGCGTGACAGGTGGTGAGCCCATCGCCGCTCTATGCTGTTGGATGTATGTGCAGTCTTTAGTCAGTTAGTCACCTTTTACGACACCCAAGGGAAGAGAGGGGGTGGTAGTTTTCCTTTAATAAGCAGCTACGCGACACGGTAGCTTGCATTATACAACTAATTTATAGTATTTGTTTCAAATGGACGCAGTGTATAGCCAAACGGTTCGGCTATTTGAACAAATGGGACCGCTGTTACCGGTAATTGGGGCTGTCGCGCGGACAAATGCGATGTCCGCCGAACGCGGGCGAGTCACTTTAACTGCGCCGACTGCGCCCATTTGCCGCAGGTAATCTTAATTGCTGCTGGCATTCCTCAATGTGTGGTGTTGAGAGCTTTGTGGTGGCGACTCATAGAATAATACTGCCAACCCATCTTTAAGGTGACGTAAAAGGCGACTAACGGACTAAAGACTGCACATACATCCAACAGCATCAAGCTAGGTAGTCCTGGAGGCCCATCCCTTTCTGCTTTTCCCTTTCACAATGCCAACTCCATCCTCAAGGCCGGCAACGCATATCAGTTAAGCCGCCTGCTCGTTAGCCTCCTTTTCAAATATAAATAAATATAATCACGACTATTATTCCCGAAGGGTTAGTCAGAGACTAAGCAATGAGGACCGGAAAAGCAGTCCTCTGCCATAGTCCAATTTTTACCAAATAGCGACTGCACATGTGCTAAGCGTGACAGGTGGTGAGCCCATCGCCGCTTTATGCTTATGGAAGTATGTGCAGTCTTTATTCCGTTAGTCGCCTTTTACAACACCATAGGGAAGAGAGGTGGTAGTATTCTTTTACCGGTACCAACGCGACATGCGACACTTACAAAAATAAATAAACCGTTTTTATTTGAGTAGCTTTTGTTTGAATATGTGACAAATAAGTTACTTCACTGGATTTGTCCATTTAAACTGGAACGACAAGATTATGGTTTTTTTAAAAGTTGGATTGATACTCAGGGCTGTATTAGGGTTAACATTTCCTCGTGTAGGTACAGTATAGGACCTAGGTGTTACTCCACATGGGATAAGTGAGAGACAAAGGGGAAAAAGGGCGATTTCTCTAGCCGGGAGGCCCTGCTGAGATTAGAACGAACAAGCGGTTTTAACCCCTCAAGCATATTGTTTATTCTGTGCCTCAAGCCCCAAGTGGCCATATTTGGCGGCACCTAAAAACTCGCTATTCCGTCAGACCCTAAGCGGCCATAAATGGCCGCGCTCTCCACTTGATTTTGTACCGTGTTTTGATACACTTAGAGACTACTTTAGTATGAACAAGGTCGATTTTTTCGGTTCTGTGGTAAATTTTATGCATCGTGAACGCAAAATTTTACATGAACTGCGATTGATTTTTTTTTTTCCATTTCCGCAAATTTAAAATCCCGCCAAATCGCACCTGCTGTCAAAATTTTTAGACATTTCGTTGCCAAGACTAAGAGGTTAAAGGATCAAGTTTGGGTAGGGGGTTTAACTAGAAGTGGACCTTAAGTCCACTTAAAGAATTAGGACTCTTAAGTCCACCACAAAATTTTTGGCAGTAAACTTGAACAGTTCAAAATTTCCGTTTTCTCTAATGCTCTTTAATAATTTCCTATATCCCCAAATAAACGAGATTATGGTTCAAAACCTCATTCGCTTTTCAACTCTATCAATATTAACGTGACGTAGGTACCTACCACCATCGTGGCACGTAAAGTTTTGGCTTCTCGTCCTTTTAATATCCGTTTTACGAGGTTTTCTGTGCGTAATTTACTTAATAACCGTAGGCGTAAGACGTTATAGTATGTACAGTATAAAATAGAACTAAAAAGGTGTGTAGGTACATACATACATATAATCATGACTAATATCCCCAAAGAGTTAGTCAGAGACTAGGCAATGAGTACAACAAAAGCAGCCCTCTACCATAGTCCACTTTTCACCAAATAGCGACTGCACATGTGCTCAGCGTGACAGGTGGCGAACTCATCACTGATCTATGCTCTATGTGGATGTGTGTGCAGTCTTTAGTCCTTTAGTCGCCTTTTACGACACCCAAGGAACCCCCAAGGTAGTATTTTTTTACCGCTTCGCGACACGGCAAGAGAACAGATTTATTTAACCTGCACATTTCATGATTTAAACTGGTGTTTATTTGTTAGTTCGTGCAAAAGTTGACAATGAAAATAGTTGATATTTAGAAAAGCCAAAGTAATGGTTACTGTTTAAAACCAGCAATGAACAGGGTAGGATAATAAAAGTGCCATGGCGGTTGACATTGACATTCGTATGTCAGTTCACTTCAATATCACATCGGTATCGGTTCGGTTTTCGGAATAACACGTAATGTCGGAAGTCTGTTAAGTTTCGGTGCTGATTTTTGATTTTCCCACGGTACGGGACAGCTCAGACCTCATTATATGGTGTAAAAACAACCGCGGGTTGTACGCGTTTATATTTCTGACGGCAGAATTCGCGTCGCGTTGTTGTGACTTCGGTTTCGGTGTTCGGTACATGGCCACATGCCTTAGTTGTGAAATAACGGTAAATCGGATAATATCTCAATAATCTCCTTCTAAACAGCCATCGGAGGCTGCTGTGTGTGATTAATCGGACGAACAAACGCGACGGCAGCGCGTATATTGCGAACATTACCTCGCGTTAGCAGGCACGGAGAGTCGGCCGGCGTGGCAACGCCGCCAGAGGCCAGGAGCCATCACAGCAGCTGATCTGCAACCATCCTATTTCCTTCCTCCCCCTGCCCTCTCCTCAGGTTGCCAGGCGGTTCAACTATTGCCGCACCACCGGTGAGTTTAGTATTTAGGTTTAGGTATTAGGGTTACTTATAAGATCGCAGCTAATTCCAAGCAGGCCATGATCAGTGACCTGTTGGTCCGTGGTCTGTTTGGATCATTTTGGTAGTAGAGCGTAGTGGAATCAACCACGACACGGCCAGGGCCCTGATTCTGTATCGCAATCTATAGATTCCACACCTAAACCTTACCGCGCACAAACGTCAAACGCATACGTTTTTAGGAAGATATCGTAACTTTTTAAGGAATTAACGTGGTTTTGAAACAAGGAATCGTTACAGAATAAGGGCCTTGCTGAGTAGGTAGCGAACCAGCAGGTTACTTGAAACTGTTGGGTGCTGTCGGGGAGGCCAGTCCGAGTAACCTGTTTGTTCCACTGTAGTTCGGGTAGGTAGATAACATAAATATATCCACCTAAATAGCTTATAATTAGTTAATTACATTTAATAAGCTTTGTAATTACATTTAATTTTATGGTATGTAATCATTGATCGTGTTTGGTTGTGCCTGACGGGGTTTGTTTAGGAAATTGTATTGTATTGGTCATTGAAAACGCCCTCAATCAATGCTTAATTAATTCCAACATTAAATCGGTTGTTGAGTCAGTCACTATAAGAATGTTGTAAATTGTTAAATGCAATAACCACATTTTAGACTTTTTTGTTTAGGTAAGTGAAATAAGACTTTAAACTATCGCGTTGCATTGCATTAAAGCTATTTTAACGGGACCTAACACGATTAATTTTTGTAAGTAAGTACATATCTAATTACTGCTTGACGTTTCGGCCGCAGTATCGCGGTAAGTGAAATCATTTATTGTCGGAAAAATTTATGGAGTGTGCTTTGTAACAGAATAAGGTCTGTCACACTAATTGTATTTTCTTACCTACAGTAAGTGCAATCTTTATTAAGTAATGCATTTTACATAATGAAAATTGGTACTTACTACTATTTCTTGTAAGATACACAGTTATGTACTACAATACATAATTTAGTTACACCATCATAGCATACCTCAATACTATGTCGACGATCAGAGCTCCGTCATGCTCCGCAGTTGAGTACAGAATGCCCGGAAGGCGCTAGCGCATGACCTTTTTATACTGAAGCACAAACAAGTCGCTAATGACGCATGGCGTGGGGAGCGTGGCAATGGGCAAGCACGTGTTTTCTTATTCGTATTAATTACTGCTGTGAATTTGCTTTCTTCAAACATTTGTTTTTAATGCTAACATTAATAGTAATCTTCATTTAAATGCCAATCTCCCACATATACATAACTGGTTCGAACTTAGTGTTTTGTTCGCCTCGGGAAGGACTTGTAATTTGATAATAAGTTTATTTTTGTTTGGTTGTTATTGCTTATAGACGTAATCGGAGTTGGTGGCTCACCTGCCAGTAAAGAAGGATAGCTATCTTACGGCTCAGCAGATACTGTTCGATAGGTATCAAAACGAACGGCGGTTGGTAGATGCCCAACTGACATGAACTTTCACTATGCCTTAGGTATGTGGCTCGGGTCTCTGAAATTCGGTCAGAGATTTTGAACCCGATAACGACAGCCACTAAGACCTTAGCTAATTTAAGCCTGCCTATTGACCAGTGGTCATATATATTATTTTATATTTTTCTCGGTCGGCTCCCAATGGACATGCAGACCAGATTCGAACAGCAGCGTACCGGGGACAACGAAGGCCTTCCTACGTTGACTGAGTTGTTGTCGTTTCTGGAGGGAGAATGTAGACGGGCTGACAACGTGACAGTAGGACCATACCCCTTGGGGCCACGTGACTCTCGGAGGGGTCACGTGATGTCAGGTGCCTCAAGAGAGGGTGGACGTACGGGACCTACTCAGCGCTTGCATGCGCTAGTGACGCAGGCGGAGCAAACTCGGTGCTCGTATTGTCGGGAGCCTGGGCATGACGTCACTCGGTGCGACGGATTCGGTGCACAACGGGTTCAAGGACAGCGGATTATTGTACGGCAACGGGGCTGGTGCTACATGCGTTTAGGTCTACACATGGCACAGCAGTGCTCACAAGCTGGGGCTTGCAATTTTTGTGGTGGTCAGCATCATGACCTCCTTTGTCTGAATATGCCCGGGATGTCAGACCACCAGCAAGGACTTAGGAGTCCTGTACGGGAACAGCCACAGGCTGACGGAAGTAGATCCCCATAGGGGGGTCTTGGTTGCGAGCGCCTTCGGATGTGCGCAGGGGTCAGTGACCCGCGCAATGACGGTTGGAGGAGAGGTCCCATCGGGGGACCCCTTCCCATGTTGGGCCTGGGGGGTCGACCCCAGACGGTTCGGGACCCAACCACCAATATTATGATAAGGGGCCCGATCGGGGGGCCAATTCTTGTTTGGTAACGTATGCTCCTGTCCCTACGGGGAGGAGGTCAAGAAGAGGTAGGGCCAGTAGGGGCGAAAATCGGCCTGCAGCGGGCGGGTGCCATTGGGCACCGTCAACCTACGGTGGGGTGGTTTGGTCACCACCCCGCACGCGCCCATGCTCGTGGCATGGGTCGGGAGAACTCCTTACCTTCGTCGCCGCCCCCTCTCCCACCGGTGGGACTCAGTAGGACCCGGGTCCCCAATAGGAAATTGTTGCCCAACCGCGCGTTGCGCCCAAACTAAGAGACTGTTTTGCTTCCACTGCTCACTGGCTTGCGGGTTGGTTGGGCAACTTAATTAACAAGTAATATATTAATAAAATATTTTCATTTTATACTCGTTATCGGGACGTCGTACGGTTCGGAGCGTCGTGTTTCGGCGTGCCTTGTTATCGGCTCAAGGCAGCCACGACGCAGCCTGCCACCCGTTTGTCTGTCTATCTACCAAGGCGGAAAGCTTTATTGCTAACTAGGACAGATTTGTTTCCCGTAGGGGACTGCCTTCGCGGATCCGTTCTGTTAACGGAACCAATTATGTGTGGTTGCGGAACTTTACTTACGAGAGGTAGTTGAGTTTTTAATGTAAGACGGGTGGATATCGGAACAGCCCTCTCCTGTCGGTGCATCAACTGGACCGTCAGTCCTCCGAGATGTCCCCACTGGGGTGGGATTAGAAAGCTGTTGTTAAGTCGGCAAGACATTTAGCTCGCGTGATCGGAAAAACCGCGCTAATTTTGAGGCATTAACTACGGTATTTGTAGCGACGGTGTCACGACTGCCTGTTGTTTAGGGGATAGATCGGGACCTTTTCGGGCGGGTGACTGTTTAAAACCAGCAATGAACAGGGTAGGATAATAAAAGTGCCATGGCGGTTGACATTGACATTCGTATGTCAGTTCACTTCAATATCACATCGGTATCGGTTCGGTTTTCGGAATAACACGTAATGTCGGAGGTCTGTTAAGTTTCGGTGCTGATTTTTGATTTTCCCACGGTACGGGACAGCGCAGACCTTATTATGTGATGTAAAAACAACCGCGGGTTGTACGCGTTTATATTTCTGACGGCAGAATTCGCGTCGCGTTGTTTTGACTTCGGTTTCGGTGTTCGGTACATGGCCACATGCCTTAGTTGTGAAATAACGGTAAATCGGATAATATCTCAATAATCTCCTTCTAAACAGCCATCGGAGGCTGATGTGTGTGATTAATCGGACAAACAAACGCGACGGCAGTGCGTATATTGCGAACATTACCTCGCGTTAGCAGGCACGGTTAACCTCGCGTGGTGAGCTGGTGGGTACCGGTCCCCGGCGATATCATGGAGGAGGCGGCTGCTCGGCGAGTGGGACGGAGCTATCTGGACAGCCTCCAGGAGTCGGCCGGCGTGGCAACGCCGCCAGAGGCCAGGAGCCATCACAGCAGCTGATCTGCAACCGTCCTATTTCCTTCCTCCCCTGCTTTCTCCTCAGGTTGCCAGGCGGTTTAACCATCGCCGCACCACCGGTGAGTTTATTATTTAAGTTTAGGTATTAAAGTTACTTATAAGATTAACGCTGCGAATCGCAGCTAATTCCAAGCAGGCCATGATAAGTGACCTGGTGGTCCATGGTCTGTTTGGATCAGTTACAATATCTGGTTTGACAGTTATGGTTATAGATATCAGAAACTGTTCCTCAGTAGTTGAGAATTTTGGGTGATGATGACGTTTGCTGCCTAGATTTTGCTTTGCCGTTGTAGAAAAAAATTACAATGTAACATTGTACGATTTGATGTACGAACTTGTACTATTCGTGAAAACGCTTTCGTCTTGGGAAAAAACTATTTAATTTAAAACTGCTACTTTATCATTGAAAATTGTTATCAATGCGTTAAGGATTTTATCGTAATATTTATCGTTGAGTTAAGAAACAAATTACGGCCAGGAATTCTATTTAAAAACGTCTCAAATAGGAATGGTTTTGGTTGTATTTAGACTTTTCCTTTTTTTTAACGGGACAATGAAATCATTACAAACAATGAATGTACCTACTACCTACGCACTGTTGAGTATTGTAATGATTCAAAAAGTTTTATTATTAGAAATATCCAGTGAAGCTCTTCTTAAAAGCCAGTATTTAGCAATAATGATTAATTAAACCAAATTTCAACAGCGTTTAATGAAAACCTATTCTCGTAGTACAGATATCCTTGGCATTCCCATTTACACCGCATCTAGTCACGAGCCAACAAGAAATTTTGGGGGTTAAAGTTGCTCGCGTCTGTAGGTTTACCCTTGAGACCCTACACGTGATCCCTGGGTGGTGCTAAATGAGTGACACTGACTGAGTGGTAGAGCCACGCTGCGTTGCAGCACGCATTGGGCCGGCTCGCCCGGCGTAATACCACCCTCTCACGAATATTCGGCGTGAAATAATAGCACTTGGTGCTGTTATGCTTCGTCCGACCAGTAAGGTTTCCGGAGGCCCCTCCCCCCCCAACCCTCCTCCCAATTCCTATTTCTTCCTTAAACCTATTCCTTCCTTAAAGGCTGGCAATGCGCCTGCGATTCCTCTGGTTTTGCGGGTGTCCATGGGCGGCGGTGATTGCTCTCCATCAGGTGACCCGCCGGCTCGTATGCCTCCCTCTTTTTAAAAAAAAACGCAAAGTTTAGTGTAAGGAAGTATAAGTAAAGTAAAGTCACAGCCTATACAGGGTTAATTTTGGTTCTCCCGCCAATTTTTTTTACGTGATCCTATAGCAGCTGTACAACCAAGTAATGAAATAAAAAAACATATTTTTTTTTACATTTTAGTCTCAACTTTTCCTTAAGATAATTAAAATTATTGTCACCTAGCGCGCGGCCTATCGCGGTTATCAAAGCGTATGCGCGTGTCCGCTATTATTCACCCTGTGCACCAATGACAGCTCGCCGTCGCTTTGACCGCGAGGGTGAGCGCACGCACCTAGAACTATAGGATATAAAAAGCAGTTAAAAAATGTAATTAAAAAAGAAAACATTCGTTATTTTTACGTCAAAAATTTTATTATTACTTTTTTACCCCAAATTTACTTTTGGCGTGGGTCCAAAATTAAACCTGAATGCTGCATGTCCAACAGCTGGGGAAAGAACTCTACGAGTAACATTAAAATTAAGTCATCGCTACAATTGGTAGTTATTGGCTTAATCACCACGCTTTGCTAAATGCGGGTTGGTGATTACAAAACCCGGGGCTATGCATAGATAAATCCAAAACATACCTTACCCTTAACCGACTTGAGAATTGGTTATTTGACAGTCGTAATAATAAAACACGAAATAAGTCGGATATAGTAGTTGATAATTTAACAATAATTATCCAATAGTTTATTTCATTAAGAAATTTTGTAAATATTTTATTTTTACAAAATAAATTTACGATTTTTTTATCTGTGTATTACAAGACCCGAAACACGGGCGGCCATGATTGAACTTCGTGTGACGTCACATTTCACAAAATAAACCAAAACTATCTGTCAGGTTTCAAGATAAAATTTGTTTGTTTAGTGAAGTGTGACGTCATAGGGAAAAATGTCGCGTGACCAACCATTTTCGCGCGAAATTTGAAATTAACAAAGAAAAATTATGGTTTTTTTTCTATTATATATTTACAGCTTTTTCGAGAAAAAAAATATTATAAGAGGTATAAAGTAAGCGTTTGTAATTTTTAAATACTTTTCCGATAACTGTGATGTTAGCCAATTGGACCTGGGACTACGGACCGGACTACTATCGGACTAGTGTAGCTAAAACCATTTTAACCTAAGCCTAAGTAAAATTGGTAGATGGATAATGGAGGTATTTTTCAAAATAATATACCTACCGTGTTGCGTTACGGCGAAAGAATACTACCACCCCCTCTCTTCCCTAAAACCCATAGATGACCCTCGCTTCACTCTCTTTTCCAGATGTCGTTAGTTTTGAAGTTTCTAAGCGATTTGGCAGTTGCATATGAGGGGTGCCTTGATTTTAGTCTGTCTGACGGTGGGCAGACAAATTCCTTACGTAATTACTAACGTACAAAAGACTGCACATACATCAGTTGAAATTTGGCACCACCGCAAAACATCCATAACTACGTGCTACAAACGCTTTACTAAGGTATAAAATACAAATTAAATACAATACAATTACAATATTGCATTTGTATTTTATTATCGCAAACTGTCACGTTACCTAGTCACATTATTAACCGATGTAAAAGTAATTATACGCCATATACCATCGGCACAGTAGGTACCTATACCTCAATAAATATAACAAGTAACCTAGTTTCGTAGGTACTTCATAAAGTTATAAGGCTAGCTACAACCGAACTATCGCCATTGAAGGGACTTTCATCGCACAGTAGATAATATTAGCATCGTAGTAAGCCACTCCAAACAAAGCAACGTAACTTAATATAAAGCATGTTGGGATGTCCACAAACTTAGGGGGTGAGTTTCAAAGACGATCCCTCGAGGCTCCTTTATGCAAATCTGAGTAATTTCTTTGGTGGGAGTCACCGGGGACCCCTTGCGTAGATTGCGTTGACTTTTCAACGGTACACTATGCCAAAGATTTATTTTAAACTAGTTACCGCGGGAGAAAGGAAAAACATTATAATTAATTACTTTTTTTCGATTGCCAATTTAATTTTATTATTATAATGAAATGATGAAATGATCTGTGTAGAACAGCGGCGTACTAAACGGAAACTACCTAACTAAGGGAAGAGCTTGGGTTTCGTAAAAGGTGACTAACGTACTTTACATAATTGTATGATAGTATGAAATAGGCGAAGGAGAAATATACATGTCATAATTGCTTCGAAATGTCGTAAAGTTTAAATTCTAATCATAAATAGAACCTAGGCCGTAACTACATATTTGTTCCGTTTGCAGTGGAGACAATGGGTCCATGGGGGCAGGAGGCCAAGCAGCTCGTTAAAGAGTTAAGTCGTCGCCTTATTGAGGCCTCCGGCGACAAGAAGGCTGGCAGCTACCTCTGCCAGCGTATCAGCCTCGCAATCCAAAGAGGTAACGTTGCCAGCATTCTTGGTACCGCAACCATGAGCCCACAGTTGGAGGACATCTTTTATTTATAGGTTTTTTTTTCTTTTTTTACCGTAGTTTAGTTTAGGTGGAATTTTATTTATTTATGTAAGTAATTAAGTTTTTTTTAAATTATTATTAAGTTATGTTGTTATTTCCAATAATAAATATGTTAATCATAAATTAATTATAAAACAATGTCCAGATCCCGAAGCCAATTGATGAGTCAGGTGGCAGCTCATTTATATCACTTCTAGGTCCTGGATACGCGCGAATAGGGCATCGCTGCACGATGTGTTCCATAGTCTGAGGCTCCTCACCGCAGTCGCAGATTGGGCTATCTGACCATCCCCATTTGTGCCGACAGGCGTTGCAACGACCGTGCCCTGTTTTTAATCGGTTGAGACGGCATCACAATTTACGCGGCAGATCAAAGCCCTTTGGTTTAGATGTGGGGTCAGTTGTCTGGGCATGAGTGCCATCCGTCACTGCCTCGCTTCACTCTCTTTTCCAGATGTCGTTAGTTTTGAAGTTTCTAAGCGATTTGGCAGTTGCATATGAGGGGTGCCTTGATTTTAGTCTGTCTGACGGTGGGCAGACAAATTCCTTACGTAATTACTAACGTACAAAAGACTGCACATACATCGAACTAAATAGAGCGGTGCGGCGATGGGCTTACCATGTACAGTTGTAATTTGGTGAAACGTAAACCTTTTTGCCTAGTCTCTAACTAACCCTTTGACGATAATAGTTAATCCATTAGAAATTACTACCTTTGTGTAATTTAAACTCACTACCATTCACAATCCGGACGATCTGTTTTACTATCAAGACTCTAATATCACAATACAAATTTCCAAATATCTGTTGCCATAACGCCACTTGGATAAATGGCGAAAGTCAAAGTAAATAAACAAATCGAACCTACCGAAAGCCGCCAGCAATCCTGAGCTGTAATAAAGTTTAAAAGAAGCCGACACACTCAGATAAAGCCTTTCCTGAAAACGGAAATTGCGAAGAGCAAATGTGAAAAGTTCCAAATACATAGGCGGGGAGGAGAGCCTAGATAGAAATATCATTACCATTTCATAACTTTAATGTTACATTACAACATAATATTCAAGAAATGGGAAATTTGATTTCGAACTTTGGGAACAGCTTGGCCGAGCATGTGTGCCTTGTAATGCAATACGAACACTTTGTGTCGTACATACGGCAAGTGATTTTATGACCTTTTTTGATGAGTAACCGTTCATGCTCGATTTTTGTATTAGATAAACTCTTGTTATAGCGGTAGGCTGTCGTAATTACAGACACAATAGAAATTCAATTGTTAGCTAGGAGTCTTCTTAAAAGTCAAGGGGATATGTAATGTAGGTTAATAAAATAGCTATCGCAGCAAAAACTCTTTTGAAAATATTATGTGAAAAATACCTCAACAGCATTGAGTGTCACAAAGTAGTACAGACTAATTGCGAGAGAACTCATTAACACCAAAAACAAGGAATTAACTAGGAATTTTAAATTTTTTAATAATAATATTCAAATATTATACTCAGCCACTTCTTTCTAACAAGCAAAATGAACATTACGTTTATGCTTTGGCCGGCGAATAAAAGGGAAATACAGGCTACATTAATTAACGTTACAATAAATATCAAGAATTATATTTTTTTCCTTTTATTAGTATATAATGTTTCTCATTATCGAACGAGCTTACTCGTTTCTCAAAAGCCGGCAACGTATCTGCGATTTCTCTGGTATTATGGTGAGTATTGGTGATTAGGTACTTTCCATTAAGTGACTCGTTGGTTCGTTAGCCTCTTTTCATATAAAAAAAAACCAAGAATAATAAAATATCCGTGAGCAACAAAGCTACTCTCCATTGGTAGGTATTACGAATATACTGATAGAAGTACTCATCAAAAAGTTTGCACACTGATTACCAATTCTAATTATAAATGATGATTATGTCATAATTAATGAAATTTAATTCCAAATCTACAAAAAAAAGCCTTAATTACAGCTTTGCTAATTCCATTCAGAGGTCGTTATTCTCCTACGCAAATGTCAGGGTAACTTTTAAATGTGATTTCCCATTACTGAAAAAATGGCTTTAATTTCAGAAGGAAAAAAAACATCGATGATACTGTGAACGAACACAAGAAAGTAATGAAAACTTTTCACGCCAATGTGTCGATTCCGCTAAACGGAATAGTTATTTTATAGTTGTGATGTGGGTGATCAGATTCTAGGCAGTAAGCCAGTACATCGGAGAGCTGGCCTAAATCTACGATGCCTCATGTGTCTTTCAACACTTTGTCTTTCTGTATGTGTTCAAAAAACAACCCCAAAAAATTGTTATATAAAAGATTAAATTTTACATTTTGTAACTTGTAAACATACATAATTTAATAGTTACATAATAAATTATTAAGCTACAATGTACCATGCTGGCCCAATGCTGGTTGGTGGGTAAACTTATTTGTAATTTTATTATAATCTTGATAATAATTTTATTTCGGAAAGCGCCAAGGATAGAGATGCGTGGAGGGGTTTGGCCTCTGCTCAGCAGTAGGACAAAATAGGCTGATTTAAAAAAATACCTTTTTTTTCGAAACGTCATTGAGTGCTTGTGGAGGCTTATATTGAAAAACGATTAGACTTTGTGTTTAACTATGTAGTTCTGGCTTGGCTATTCCAACGCGTGTAGTACATTAACGACCAACTTGCGAATATAAAAGCAGTCGTATAATCCATAGGCAAAGCGAGACCTCCGACGCGGCGAAAGGAAAAGAAAAAAAAACTGTTGAAGCAAGTTTTCCGCAACTCACAAATTGATGAATGATTTAAAAGCTCCCGGGTCCTGCGACGTTCACTAATGATTTCGAAAGCCATTAAACTTGCCGCTGCATCATGAACACCAATGGGTAGCTATTCTCTTTGGGTGTTATTTGAATTGCCAGAACGAAATCTTATAATCTTCCGTTAGTACCTAGGTGGAATTTTACTTTTACTGGTAAACACACACACACACGAAATAGTTGTTGTACGAATATAAGGGAAAAAGGCTGTTTATCGAACTGTATTTTTTTACCAATATAAAATACTTCGATTACAATAATTTGTTAAGAGAAAAAATAAAATATTCGTCAAAATTTAAATCGTTCTGTTTGTTCTCTAGATACTTTGACGATATTTTTTTATACTCTCAATTTAAGCTATTGCTTTTGCTGTTTTAATATATCGTAATCAAATGGGATGGCTGATTGATTTTCCATTGTATAATTCACTTAAATGGAACTTTCGACGCGCCGGCGAACGTGTCCAATTTAATGACGAACTATCTGTTCATATTCCGTCGAGCATGCACTCCGGCGAGTGGGGCTGTGACCCGTCATTTTGATACTCCGAAAATGTATACTTTATTACCTGATACCTATACCTATATGAGTATACTGTTTCACTGCTGCTCGACAAAGGCGTATATCATTGAGTTCAAGATATTAAAAAATAAATAAAAATAAATTTTTCCTACAATCACACTAATTATGTAGCCCAAGAGAAGCTTCGAAGAAACTCGTTAAATGGTTACTAGACGATAAGATAAGACGATAAGAAGATAAACATACTTAAAATACTTAAATACATACTTATTATACATAGAAAACACCCCGACCCGAGACAATGTAGAAAATCAATAATTTCTTAATTGACCCGACCGGGGATCGGGACCTCAGAGATGGCGGCACCATGAAAACCGGTGTACAAACCACTCGACCAAGGAGGTCGTCGATATTGCTACAATTGATAGGACCACGCCTGCCAAATGGGGGTAGGTTATCACCTACTCGGGTTATATGTCGAAATATCTGACATACTCTTTACCAGACTTGCCACCGCGGTGATACATAGGAAACAGCCGTAAAATATTCTAATGAATCAGAAATGTTTAATCCACATATAACTACCGCAAATAGTAAGGAAAACGGAGTTATAAATTTCGAAATGTAAATTATGTAAACTAATTTCAAACGGATGGATTGTTATAGCACAGTAACGTAATGCTATCAAATGCTTCCGTTCCGACTTTAGTTCATCCGTGATCATAGCGCGTTCAGATTTGCTAGAATAATATTGTCGTTTGAATTTCTAACAACCAATTCGGTACAGTTGTTAATCCCGTTGATAATTCGCTGTATGTCATCATCATTTTACGAAAACGCAATCATATGAATTGATATGGTAGGTCATTTCATTTTCGTCTTCGATCACATGTAAAAACTAAAGAATGTTAATTGTCCATCTAGTTTTAATTTCCACTTTTCCACGTCCCACAAAAACTAATCTCTTATTAAATAATTACTAGTACTTTTACTAGTCAAATAAAATATTAGTTACGAATTACCATTTGAATAATTAGTTGGTATTACTCAAGTAGGTATTGAAGATTCTGTTCTTCGACGTCCGACAAATGTATACATTGTCTAAATAAATCAACAACATCCCGTTTGCGGTTCAGTAGTCTTCCGGACTTCGGAGGGCACGGTTTCCATTCGAGTTATAAATAAACGTCCCTCCTAAGTAAACTGCCTGACCAAAACTAGAAACCCTATTAAAGTCAGCCATTAAATTTTGAGATCGACCCCAATGTATTGGTCAACACAGCGCATCTACTAAATTGGGTATTGAAAGATTGAAACTTCGCGGACAACATAAATTTTACTCAGATTAAGAGATAACGTCTAGATGCTGAATAACGTTTTTTTAAGTCTGGGTAAGATTTGAAAAAAGTTATTGAGCCTTGAGTATCCAGCAGCTGTCTTTACTACAGTGCCATAACTCAGATAAGCCTGAAACTATTTTTTTTTTAGATTTTTATTATTATTATTTTTGGATATATGCTTTTTGTATCCCTAGAAGCTTAGGAAAAACAATGAAAAAATAAAGTCACGCCTGGAAAAACTGGAAAATGGCGACCCATGTATGGGTCGGTCGGCATAAACCGGCCGTTTCATTCACATGCATGATACAGTAAATGGGAATATAAATAAAACGCTATTATTTTATTAAAAAATAATTGTATAAAACAAAAAAAAAATCATATAATATTGTAATATTATGCATATGTATAAAAAACAGTGTGTAGGATGTAAATGTAAGTTACACTTGACGCAAATGAATAACAGTTTTTTTTACATATCGTGCATTTTAGAATCTTACTGCCGTACTCAGAGACGTCAATTAAGTTTTAATGACACTAAGTCTCTTGCTGTCACTTTCTTATGTATAGTGATAAATAGAGAAGGAAAGACATTTCATTGTCATTAAAACTTAATTGACGTCTCTGAGTACGGCAGTTAGTAACGTAGCTAAATAAGCGACCGACTTGGCAATACCTTGATTTACCAAAGTATAGTTTTATGCCACAAGACAAGCGGCCTTCGTTTCTCACATGTTGTCTCATTGAGTAGTGAAAATAGTCGGTAGTTGTTAGCTATTGTGTCTTTCTAAATGTTGAAAAGCGGTAAAATCAGTTTAAGTGTGTCGATTCCTCCATTATTCTTCACAGATGGATGTCGAGTCCGAGTGACGTCTTTATTTGTGCTACGTAGTTCAATTAGTTGTAGATGGAATGAGCTGCTGCACTTCATTACAAGCTGTCTTCTATAACACTCCCTTAAGTATATATAAATAGTCTGGCAGGTGCACTAGAACAGAACCTGGTAGATTGTGTAAAGTATTAGAATCCTAATCTTCAGAAACTTCGTCAGTAAGATCAGGGTTCGCCTTATCTGGTGGTTCAAATGTGATGCATTCTGGAACCGCATCTTCACTGTTCTCCAATTATTCCAAAATTTCGTACAATGATAAAGGTTTTGATCTGAAATATAAAATAAAAACTTATTTATTCATGAGTTATTTGTACTGTGGTTGTGCCGATGGACCCATGTATGGGTCCATGGAATATACCACTAAATAATACGCAAAAAAAAACGAAAATAAATTAGGTTTTCTTTGCTGTTTGAATACTATCATGTTTTATATTTTTAAGAGTCAGGCTAGTAATTTTAGAAAATTATAGATAATGTGATGTAACTATAAGCTTACCTTTTTGAGGACATGTTTTATAATTTATACGTAACACTTTTTTATTCACAAATAATAACCACAAATGTTTCAATATACTTACTACATTTCCTGTCATTACAAGTACCTCCTAGAGTTTCTAAAAATATGAATTATCAGTTTTTTATTTATTTATTTATTAGGTTTACCAGCAATTGTTAATAATATTTACAAAGTAATACCTACAATTAGAGCTCGAGACAATTAAAGTTACAATTAAACATCAGTTTAAAATTAATTAAAGATTGTAGATTTTTTTAACTCTCATAATAATAACATTATAAAATTTTATATTTCTGTATTCTGTATTCAGATTCGAGTTCCACATGAGTCAGTTTTTCAATGTTTCACTACATTGCTAAAGTGCTAGACTTTTATTAAGATGGTGGTAGCTAGCTAGGTGTTCCAAGCCGTACCACCAACCAAACCCAGTCGGTACTCAAATATGTATCCCGCTGGGAATCGAACCCGGGCCTAGGACCACACAGGTAATATTTAGTCCACGCAGAGTATTCAATATGGCCCATGGTCTGCAAAGTACCGCAGAAGGCTGACTAGCTCCTTTGTATTAAGCTAGTTAGCAGGAAAGCGCAGACAATGGAATAATGTCCGAACAAAGATGGTCCTGGCGGCCGACGCTATAAAGCGACGAGGAGTGTCACAGAGATACGACCCTTTGGTCCGGTGCACATTCACTTATCGCCGGAATATTCCCATATTAACATGGCCAGTTTGCCTAGCTTGGTGAATAAAGTTATCGTAGTCAAATTTTGGAAGAGACAAGGATGCACTTATGTAACATTAGATAAAAATGGACAATTTTTTTTTCGTTTTGCAGTTTGATTGTGGCAATTAAAAGACCTCAATAAAGGTCAGGTCAAGAGTACCCTAAACTGTAAAAAAACCTCAATTACATGTGTGTCGGGATCGTATTGTAGAAATGGAAAGCTGTGGTCTCCCTACCCTTCCGGAAACGCTAGTGTTGTAACTATGTATGTAAATTTGCAACAGCTAGTTCGGGTGATCTTACATGTCGAGCAACTTTCGCAATTCTAGGTCAAGGAATTGGTGACCGTATTAAAATATCTCGATCTCAATCCTACTAATATTATAAACGCGAAAGTTTGTATGTATGGATGGATGTTTGTTACTATTTCACGTAAAAACTACTGAATGGATTTGGATGAAATTCGGCATACAGATAGTTTATAACCTGGATTAACACATAGGATACTTTTTATCCCGATTTTCCCACGGGAACGGGAACCATGCGGGTAAAACCGCGAGCGGCCGCTAGTACTCAATAGTTTACTTTCAATTCTCAATACTGGATTGCATTCTATAATGTTTTCAATAAAGATGGTAAGTTTTTACAATGGGGTCAATAAACATGGGCCCTGTCGGGCACAGCGTAGCTTAGTAGGAGAGAGAAAGAGAGATCATTATTTTTTAATTATAATTATTATTTAGATAAATATTTTTTTTATTTCATGTATGTGTATAATTATTATATAGGTATTATAGGCATTTTAATTTATCATTTGTTAAATAAAATTAAAATGAAAAATAAAAATAGTTGATAAATTATTATCAAAATATTCCTTTAAGCTATATTATCTATTGTTAAGCAGATTTTTTTATTTGTTATTATAGCTCCTCAGCGTGTCTTCATTTTTAAAATGTTCAGGTAACTTATTAAATACTTTTATTGACATAACCAAGGGGTCGCCGGAAGAATGTCTCTTCCGTGCTTT
Organism: Scoparia ambigualis; assembly: GCA_963921215.1. Taxonomy (NCBI): domain Eukaryota; kingdom Metazoa; phylum Arthropoda; class Insecta; order Lepidoptera; family Crambidae; genus Scoparia; species Scoparia ambigualis. The sequence goes on along the minus strand of OY992510.1, from coordinate 20,459,051 downwards.
CGAAGGCTCGGCAAGCTGTCACGGTTGTTCTTAATAGTCGTTATATATCCCATCAACCCGCATTGGTCTAGCGTAGTGTGCTTAAGCCCACACACTTTTAGTACTATTAAGAGGCCTATTACATCTCGACTGTGATTTTTGCGTAAAATGGCCAATTTTGGCGTTATGGATCTCAGAAACAAAAATACATTAACAAGTATGACTTATTTAATAGTGTAGAACAGCTATTGGGATAGTGCGTAGCGGCGTCGCTTTTTAAAATTTTGCTTAACTTATTAATTAAACTCAAAATTACAGAGAAAGATTTGTATAAAGTGCGAGAAAGCACTTTTTTGAGCTCATCGATTGAACTACTGTTCTACTAAACAAGTGAAATAAAAAAATTATAATGTTATCTCTTATATAGTCGAATAGTGCGTAGTGGCCTCGGAATTTTTAGATATCATTGATTTTATATAGGAAAAAAATCTTATTCTAAACCAAAAAACTTCGAAAAACGCTATAAGTTAACTGTGAAGTTCTCCTATCTACGATAATATTATTGAGCATAATTTATACCAGAGTAATTGTTACTTCATGAGGAATAAAGATTTTATAATGTATTTATTATCCTATTTCGATAAAAACGATAAATACAACGGCAACATTACTTCAAAATGCGATGCGCCGGCCGTCCGAATTGAACTTATGCTCTCAGAATGGAGACTTGTTATTATGCACAAATTTATTATCCTATTTCGATAATAACGATAAATACAACTGCAAAATTACTACAAAATGCGAAAATGCTAAAAATCACATTCGAGATGTAATAGACCTCTTAACACTTGGGTTCACGTGGGAAGGCCTGAGTCCTGAAGTGGGACATTCATATACTGATAATGACAATGTTGTCGTAAGTTAACTACCAGCTTAGTGAGCTATGGTAAGGGCCCGATGTCCTCAAATAGATAATGATGGAGAATTAAGTGACAATTATTAAGCCTTTTTTATCGTCTAATCTGCACGCACATGCACTGTTTTCCATGTGGAAAGGCCTGCCCAGCAGTGGGACGCATTAATAGACTGACGATCGTATGGAGTCAGCTATGCGATTCTCTAAGCGACACATAGACGCTGCGCGCATGGCTGTGATCTGCTGTCTCTTTCCAATTCTATGAATATGAAAGAGACAGAGTCAATTCTCAGCGCTGCGGCAGCCGCTAGGCCGCCTAACAAGGCTTTAACTTAGAGAATCGCACTGAAAACCCCAACTGCCGATGTATTAAAATTACCTAATTTACGAATGCATGTGTACTGTACACACTTTTCGACTTCAATTAGCAAACCGGTAGGTCCAGCCAGTATGCACAACGAAATTCCCTCGCCTTGGGCCCATGAGGGAAATTGCTCCGGTATTTTTGGCTAGTTAACCCGACGTGGACGAGGCGGGAAATTGTTACTCCATTTTAAAATGGGTGGTAAATGCTGTAATTCCAAGACACAGCTTTAAGTGTATTTTATGGTATGGTCCTGACATCATGTTAGTAAAGTTGTAAGTTAGTCAGTGTAAGTATCAGTGTTTTCAAACTAAACCTAATATAAATGGCAAAAAATACAATAATAATGTAATTACCATTGTCAACTAACTTTTGTTTAGATAACTAACAGACATATTATAAGTAATTCGTGAAAAAACGACTTAAAAATACAAACATATATTTCGTATTGCTTATCTTTTACCAGACATAATAAATCAAAATAACTCTGGTGGGGGGGTCTAAGGGGTTCTTAAATAAAGGTTTATTAACATTTTAGCTGCCGCCGTTGCGTTAAAATATAAAAAAACCACTTGAAAGTTTTGTCAAAATCGGCTATAATCACGAAAAATTATACGTTTTTAGGTTATACAGTACCATAGTAACAGAACCGAAGCGGGGGGGGGGGGGGGGGGGGGGCGCAGCCCCCCCCCCACAAGGGGGGCTCGGGGGGCGAAGTCCCCCGCCATGAAAAAAGGCTCAAGAGTAAATTAGGTTAGGTTAGGTTAGTATGTTGACCAAAAACGCGCGAGCCGAGCGAGCGAAGCGAGCGTGCCGCGGGAGCGGCCGGCGAAGTGCCAAAAATGACATTTTTGTAAATTTCCATATTATAAAAAAAATACATAACTTAAAAATTACTTGCCTGTGGCAGGAGGGGTATGTGGGGGGGCACTCGCTATTCCTCCCCTCCCCTTCCCCCACCAATTATGGCGACTCGGTTAAATTTTTTTTACTACGATACATAACCTCAAAATACTAAAATTATCATAACTTAAAAACTACTTGTTGGCGGCAGTGGGGGTAAGTGGGGGAATACTCCTCCCCCCTCCCCCTACCTTCTCCACCCCCACCCCACCCCCGATTCAGGCGACTCGATTCAAAAGGTTTACCTCGATTTTCATAAATTGGCGACCTACCGGACTTAGGAAAACACCTATAATATTTATTTCATAATTGTACACTACTTTTCGTTGTGTAGTATAGTAATAAACTGGGATGACGCCAAAAGTGGCTACTTTTGGCGTTAGCCCGGTTTATGATTACAAAAACAGACCAAAAAGTTTTTTTTTATACAAAGCCCGGCAAATGACCTTACTCCACCTGATGTTAAGTGGAAATGAAGTCCAGGCGCGAGGACAACTGGTGCAGCGTAAGAGACGTAGCATCAGTCACCTTCACTCTGCCGGCCCACGAAGTGCCTCTTCACGCCTCGTTTGAAGGACCCTATGTCATAGGTAGGAGGGAATAATAGTAGTGTACAATCATGAAATAAAATGGTTATAGGTGTTTTTCTAGGTCAGGTAGGTCGCCAATTTATGAAAATAGATCCGAAAGAGACAAATAGAAAAGTCATAAAATTAAAATCAATTGGGGTCCGCACTGTGGCTTACCCGTCGCCTTAACAGTTCTTAAACAACTGCCAAAAGCTTTACTGATTCGAGTTATAATGTCCACATGATGAGTACAGAGCTCATAAAGCCGCAGCAGTGTGCAGCAATGCGTCGGTGCGGCACTGATGCGTCGGGCGTCCGGCGCAGACGGGGGCCGGACGGGAGCCGGACGGGAGCCGCACGATAATCTCTGCCCGGGGGACCGCGCTGATCACTCGCTTGTTCATATCGGCAGATTAATCACATTGTTAAAGGAAAAATGTCGGATGGTATAGGCAACGTCAATCAAAGGAGAATGACCTTTTTACTATGGGAGTTAATCTAGTATATAGCTAGCTAGCGTAACACAGCGCTTTAATGAAATAAATAGTAATCAATAGCAGCAATGCTCTAAATTTTGAAGAATAAATTACATTACAATATCATGCGGGAGTTTGAAGCTATCTTCATTTTTAGCTTTAAGACTTTTTAGGTATTTTGAGGTTAAGACAACTGATATCGTATGACTATCAGTTCAGTTCAGCATTTATTTATCACTTGACTCTTAACGCGGCGTTCTATAGAAAACCTTTTATAACAGTAATGATTATAACTTAAGAGAACACTTTTGATATGTGAATGATTAAGACGCAATAGATATCGAATAAACTGGTTTGGTCATTCGCCTTTAAATGGAAACGAACTACTTAATGACATACCTACACACTTTTTTAAGTTTCATAGATAATAGAATGGCAATTGGAACCGCAAAATCAGTCTGCTGCCAATCTTTTACCAATTAACAACTGCACATGTCATTGTGATCAGCGTGATTGGTGGTGAGCCCTTCGCCGCTCTATGCTGTTGGATGTATGTGCAGTCTTTAGTCCGTTAGTCGCCTTTTACGACACCCAAGGGAAGAGATGGATTGGTAGTATTCTATTAATGACACCACCGCCGCTACAGATCTCAGCACTGAATGCGGTTACGTGGGTTTTAACGGCGCGGCGGCCATCTTTTCTTTTTCTGTCGGAAACTAATAGGTACTACTAAGATAGATGGTTTAGCTACGATACCACAAAGGTTGTGAATTTTTAGAATATAAAAAAAACTATTTACGTAAACTAACACTCATACGCAGCTTATAACCATTTCTCTATGGTAAATATTTTATTTTTTTTATATAAAAGAGGGAGGCAAACGAGCAGGCGGGTCGCCTGATGGAGAGTAATCACCGCCGCCCATGGACACCCGCAAAACCAGGGGAATCGCAGACGCGTTGCCGGCCCTTAAGGGAGGAATAGGTTTAAGGAAGGATAGGAATTGGGAGGGGGGGAGGGGGGAAGGGGCCTCCGGTACCCTCACTGGTCGGACGAAACATAACAGCACCAAGTGCCATTATTTCACGCCGAATATTCGTGAGAGGGTGGTATTATTAAAAAAATCTAAATATCACTTATGTAGAAACTGACTGACTAACTACTAACTACTACTGACGTGACACGGGTCACGTAGCGGTGAAAGAATACTACCACCCCCGATCTTCCCTTGGGTAACGTAAAAGGCGACTGACGGACTAAAGACTACCCATACATTCAACAGCATATAGCGGCGATGGCGACTATTAACGGCGATATTTTCTTTAGAAAAACTCCTCTAGATCACCGGTTTACGCAAACGAGGTCGCCGAAAGGACTCTAATAATTAACATATTTATTTTTAAATTTTGCATAGTACAAATTTATATTTTATCATCAAAGAACTGAAGCTCATTATTTCTACGGCCAACACATGCCCATCTTTAACGAGACTAATTTAGCGTAATGAGCGGAATTACAGGACTATAAATTTTACGATTTTAACAAAAAAAATTGGCGATCGCACCTGTACTGGGCGGAAACGAAATTGAACGCCATTATCCCACACCATAATCTTAAATCACTTCGGCTTAGTGTTTCGATTACAGACAAAGGTTCGCTGGGAAACCCACATTATGATGGTAGTTGAATAATTGTACAGATAAGTGCAATTGATGGCTTCAAGCTTCGCCTCCCCTTAAGACCCAGACTCGAATCTAAATTCAACCACTCATTGTGGAGGGGTACATTTTATAAGTAAGAATTGGGAGAACAATTCTTTTCAAGAGGAAAACCTTTCATCGTTTTTATTCATACACAATTTTTTTACTATAAATAAAAAAAAAGCTTTATTACACACACAAAAAACAAGAAAACATAAAACAAGCATATTAAAACCAGATTAAAACCAATGTGGGCAAAGGCGGTCTTATCACTTAAAGCGATCAGACAACCTTTGAGGTATAGGACAACAGAAAAAGAGCGCCAAGGAGTGCACCAGAAACAAGCAAATACAAAATTAAAAAATGGAATTAAAATACTTAATATACAAATAAATTTAATAAACTTACAATACAGATATAAATTGATATAGATTAAAATTACAGAATACCTAAAATAGAATAATAGTTATTGCATACTAGGACCTAGTCAAGAAAGGCAAACGCAGTTTGGCTTTGAAAGAAGCAGGTGACTTTGAGTGACTTCAGATGGGAGTATTTATAATTGTTATTTTGTAAATACGTCTATAAACATCTAAACAGCAGTGGAAGAGAACAGAAAATAGGAAGATAAGACTAAAAGCCACTACGCTGGCTCAATGCGAGTTGGTGGGTGGGTATACAAATTGTGGTCTAAATACATACCTACCTTGCAATTGAAGAGATTTCTCCACACTGTCCTAAGAATTCCACTTTAAAAGCTCTAGGGAATATAGTGGCAGAAAGCTGATTCTACAACCTAACTGCGCAGTTAGAAAGATCTGAAGTATTCTTTGATAAACTATATTTTATTGTGTAGTAATGCATTGTGTTGTCAAGGATGGATAGATAGCATGAGCATAAGACATAATTTTTAAACATTCCAATTAGAAACAAAATAATTATTTCATCGACTTATTTACAATACATATATTTATTTAAATTTATCAATTTATTAATCATTTCATAAACAAAAAACATACAGAATTTAGTGCTAGAAAGCAATAAAAGTTCCATGGCATCACATAATTAGTATTACATATTATTAGATACAAAAGTTTAAGAGAACTTAAAGGAGAACCTGTATTCTAACGACAGAAAATAAATTACTTACATACATATTAAATACTCGTACATACACAAACATTAGCAGCTTAACAATGAAATGACAAATTAAATACATGGTTATATTTAAAAAAGAAGTCGTACAACGAGCGGCCTTATCACTAAAAGCAAAATCTTCCAGGCAACCTAGGGATGGAGAAGCTTGGTATGAAAAACAGATGGAGGCGTTGAAGTAGTGTACAGTGATTAATAATGTATAATAATATATCATTACTTATATATTTATACCCAAATATAAAACAAAATAATATATAAAATAAATACATACATCAACATACACAATATATAAGTTCGTACCATATGAACATATGACATTGACACAATATCTTAATAATTATTTTAACAAGTAGTGATCTTTGTCAAGTTTTTTTTAAAAGCTTGCAGGGATTTTGCAACTTTACAACATAACTATTGAGAACTTTTAATGATTCGTTAAAAATAGCCGTGAAATTTCAGCTCAGGGTCGGTACTAATAATTAACGGTTCGTTAATAGTCGGTTAAAATAGAACGTGAATTCATTAATTAATTAATTAATTATTAATTACTTCAACGCAAATGTCCTACAAAAATTTTGTTCAATTAAAATCGGAGAAATTACTGCCAATCCAAAAACTTGAAAATACGAGGGCGGGTCAATAAGTCCGTGACTTTTGGAATAAAACACAGATTTTTTTATAAATAAATCATTTTATTTTTCAACGTAGTCTTCCATGAGCTCTATACACTTCGTCCATCGCTTCTCCAATTTTTTTATCCCTTCCAAAAAATATGATTTGTCGAGGTCCTCAAAATAGGCCCACCTTGGCCTTCTTTGGCGCCGATTCATCCTTAGAAACCCACTGTTTTGACTGTTGTTTGGTCTCTGGTGTGTTGTGATGGATCCATGTTCCGTCCACGGTTACAAAACGGCGCAAAAACTCCTCCATATTGCGATTAAACAACGCCAAACCTTTCTGTGAAGTTGTTACACGATTGCGTTTGTGGTCGACTGTGAGCAAACGCGGCACCCATCTTGCGGAAAGCTTTCTCATGCCCAAGTGATCTTTCAAAATTGAAACCACTGAGCCATGCGAGATCCCTACGGCTTCCACAATCTCTTGCACTTTCAATCTTCGGTCGGCCAACACCATATCGTGAATTTTTTCGATTGTTTCGGGTGTAGAGATCTCAACTGGGCGTCCAGGACGTTCGGCATCTTCAGTCCTTGTACAGCCACAACGAAATTCAGTAAACCACTTTTTTACCATTGAAATCGATGGTGCAGAGTCCCCATAGTGTTTATCAAGCTTAGCCTTGGTCTCGGTAATGGTTTTTTTTCGCAAAAAATAATGCTTAATAAGCACACGAAATTCACTTTTTTCCATTTTTTCCTCAAATTACTGGGTAGTTTGATAAAGATAGCTATCAAACACAAACTAACAGACGCAGCAAGTTCAAATTTTGATAGGAGTCAACTGACAGATGCCTGTTGACAGGAGTGGTGTTGCTTTTTCAGTAAAGAGGTCAGAAATTCAAAAAGTCACGGACTTATTGACCCACCCTCGTATTTTTTAGAACAGAACATAACAAAGCTTTCGAAGAATTGAGAACCTCCTCCTTTTTTTGAAGTCGGTTTAAAAATAGACGCACTATGGCAGTTGTAAGGCGTGACCGTGCAGATAACTTCTAAGTGCTCAGCTGCCTAAAACCAGACACAATAGAAGTGTTGGTAATCTCTAACAGTCTTCGTGGCAGACTAATAGTCGGACACCACCATTCATCAATTTAAATCGGACTGTAAGGCTCGTATACTAAAGGGCCCCACAGACGATCAGGCCGCCGTCGGCAGGTATCGGCCTGCAGTGCGATTCTCTAAGTTAAAGCCTAGCGGCTGCCGCAGCGCTGAGAATTGACTCTGTCTCTTTCATATTCATAGAATTGGAAAGAGACAGCAGATCACAGCCATGCACGCAACGTCTATGTGTCGCTAAGAGAATCGCATAGCAGTTAGTGAGTAGTACAACGCACGGGCGGCGGCGGCGGCTAGCGGCTAGTACTAACTGACAGGCTGATACCTGCCGGTGGGCGCCACACACGATCAGTTTGCCTGCAGCTATAAACCTGTCAGTTGGCTGCTTCCTACCGGCGGGCCCCACACACGGTCATTTCGCCTGGAATTATGAGCCTGTCAGTTCCGCCGCCGCCGCCGCCCGTGCGTTGTACTACTAACTGACAGGCAGTTACCTGCAGGCGACCTGATAGTCTGTGGGGTCCTTAAAACCAACTCAAACTCAAATCTCTGCTTGTAGTACAGTTAGAAAGGGATGGTGCTATTCATCGCATATATCGCCATCCCTTTCTCACTGTGCTCAAGCAGAGATTTGAGTTTGGTTTTAGAATACGAGCCTAATACCAGCCGCCTGAAATTATCCTGGATCGCTGAAATATCATCATTATCATCATCAGCCTATAAACGTCCCAAGCCCTAGGCTAGGCACTGGCACAAGCCTTCCACGTGGACAATAGCACGTGGGGATATTGGGCCATAACCCATCACGCTGGCCCAAGAGTTGGTGGGTTTTAACGACTGTCATCTTACGACAGCAACCGGGACCAACGGCCTAACGTGCCTCTCGAAGCACGTAGGAGCCCAAGATGTTTTTAATTTGGTCACCCATCCAGCAACCCATTGCAAAAGTTGCTTGGCGGACAAGATCGCAAGCCGCAGCGCCATCAAGCTCCTCCGCAGAAATATCGGTGACCAATTATTATTATTATTGCTAAGCTAGGGCAAAATAGGCTCCTAAGACGGAAGCATATAGGTACCATCTTTACCTAACAGCAGGTGTCGTCAATGCATAATTAATATAATCATTTAAAGAGTTTGTCTTTGTCAGACCTCATTCATTACGGTGCATTGCAGTTTGTGTTTTTGTTAATTTTATTTATTACATAGGACTCAAAAATTTAAACTTAAAAAAATAGTATTTTAGACAAGACTTTAAACTTTCGCGTTGCATTGCATTTAAATGATTTTATCGGAACTTTTTACAAAATTAACCGTGTTAGTCCCGTTAAAATCATTTAAGTATTTTAGACTTTTTTAAAAGTCTCCTTAAAAGACATCATTGCTACCCTTTGCAGCAAAGATTATCATATATAATCACGAATATTATCCCCGAAGGGTTAGTCAGAGACTAGGCAATGAGGACAGCAAAAGCAGTCCTCTATCATGTCACTTTTCACCAAATAGCGACTGCACATGTGCTCATTGTGACAGGCGGTGAGCCCATCGCCGCTCTTAGCTGTTGGAGGTATGTGCCAGTATTTAGTCCGTTAGTCGCCTTTTACGACACCCAAGGGAAGAGAGGGAGTGGTCGTATACGTTCACCGCTACGCAACACGGTTCACGGTATAGTCTAAGATCCGAGTATAGAACGACCATCACCGGGAAGGTTAATGGATGAAAAGTATACACATCAAAAGTGTCTAGGGATCAAGCATTTTTATGCGGATTTCTTGAGATTGAGATGTGGCTTTGTAATAAATTTATGATTTTATAAATTTATATGGATCCTTTTTGGTGCATTTCATAATTTGAAACAGGAACTTTCAATCAATTTCTAGTAAAAGATGAAAATCAGCTGTCAATATTTTCCCTATAAAAACATACAACGCATTGAAGACATTATTAGTGCTACTGTATCCCTACTACTGATTAAAACCAACGTTATTATGGAGCGGCGACGTCATTTAAGCAGGGAAGAAATGCTCAGAGCCGTGGGAATGATAGAAGCTGGTTCCCGGCAACGTACTGTGGCTTTAGCTCTGAATACAAGTCAGAGTGTTATTAGTCGACTTTGGACACGTTACCGAAGCACTGGTACCGTGGCTGAGCGCCATGGAGGACGGTATCGCTGCACCACACGGAGACAAGACCGATACATTCAAATCACAACTCGAAGAGCTCCAACAATAACCGCCATGATGTTAGCCGTGAGGCTTCATCACTCTTCAGGGAACTTAATTAGCGACCAAACAGTCAGAAACCGCTTGCATGAAGTGAACCTTCATTCCCGAAGACCGCTAAGGGTACCACCTATAGCAATGCACAATCGTAGGATTCGATATCAATGGGCTCTTGAACACAGAAATTGGGCAGAAGAACAATGGCGTTTCGTGTGCTTTTCTGATGAGTCTCGTTTTGGTATGAGACCGGATACAAGACGTATACGACACTGGAGAACCCCTGGACGCCAACAGCGATTAAAATCCTGCCAGGAAGTCCATCCTTATAGTGGTGGAACCATCATGGTATGGGCGGGTATTTGGATCGGCGGAAGAACTGAGTTGATTTGGATCAGAGGCAACCTCAACGCTCAAATTTATGCTGAGACGATTGTATCAGACGTCATCGTTCCTCTACAAGTGCAAATCGGTCCGTTATTTCAGTTAATGCATGATAATGCACGACCGCACACCGCAAGAGTTGTAAGACAGACTCTCGCCGCAGCTAACATCAATGTCATGCCCTGGCCTGCTCAGTCGCCAGACTTGAACCCGATTGAGCATGCATGGGATATGCTACAGAGAAGAGCTCTGCCGAATATGGAGGGTATCCAGTCGCAAGAAGACCTTTTTTTGTTGTTGCAACGAACATGGGCGGCCATTCCACAGCGTGATTTGGATGAACTCATTTTGAGTATGCCAAACCGATGTTCTTGTGTTGTTAGTGTTCGCGGTAGAAACACGGATTATTAATTGTTTAAGTTACCCAATAAAATTTTAAAGAAAACTGTTATTTCAGTCTTTTTTTCGAACTTTAATGTTAGTGGTTCAAATGTCAAAAATCCCTTTATTAGGAAAATGGCAAATTTCTTTATTAATGCAAAGGTGACTTGGTTTATCGTTACTGTAGACAAACGAAAACACTTTATTTGATGAATCCTTAAAGAAAATTTTAATTAATATCAATCAGGAGAAAAGTTATTGCAAAAATATATGTTGATCCCTAGACACTTTTGATGTGTGTATTTTATATCAAATTTAATGTGTTAAATATAATATCGCGAGTGGGTTGGCTGAAAACGTTTAGTCCAGTACCTTTAATGATTAATGTAATATTAAAAAAAAAAAAAAAATTATATTGCACTGGTTTGGTGTGTTTGTTTGTAATGAGCTTGCCTTTATATAAAAATATTTTTTATTTATTTAACCAGAAGGTTGCAAATTACTAATATTGACTTGCCTGTTGACACCTGCCTACTCAATGTTATGACAGGGAAAAAATAGTCAACCTAACGTTGGCATATTCTATAGGCTTCATACTTTCGGTTGGTACCTATGTAATTTATTTATTAACGAAACAAGTGCAATGTTTAAAAAAATATTTTTAAATATTTAATTAATCATATACTGGACTGAAATTTTTCAGCCAACCCACTCGCAATATATTTTTAACACATTAAATTTGATATAAAATAATGTTCATCCATTAACCGGCTCGGTGAAGGTCGTTGCATACTCGGATCCTCTACTAGTAGTGTATATATTCTCTGACACGGTGGGCGTTTAGTATCGAGGAATCAAAAATACTTGATTGACCATTAAACACGGCGCCTAACCGAGAGACCGGGGCAGTGACCGGGCGGAGGAGGAAAACAACCCTTTCACGTGTGGGGCTATTTGCCTTCCTCTCCACAGCCTGTTTACTTAGCTCTAGACGCAGGTAAAAGTCTATAACAACTTCATTAAACTATAATTGATCACCTTTTTTCTATTTAACTATTGCATTTTTGTTGGATTCAATCAATGATTCATTATTATTGCACTAATTACATGCATACAAATATTCACGACAACGAGTATTATTATCCCCAAAGACAGAATATAATTTATGACGGGAGTATAGCATATTTTTATTGACTATAACTAATTATCATAATTTTGCTCAGCTGCATACTTTACATTTAATAGTAAACCATAATTCTAAACTAGGCAGCCACAAGCACTTAGGTCAACTGCGGCCTGAAAACCCTTGGTTTGCTATAAGTTTTGACATAAGTGCAATTTTTATTTGATTGCTGATTAATATAAGACGTCAATCGTCGAATCCAACTCATCTGGGCAGCGTTCGGTAAGCTACGAAATATCTTTTCGTCCAAAATACCGCAGTGTCTCAAGACGAAAGTCTTCGATCAGTGTGTGTTGCCAGTGATGAGATACGGTACCGAAACGTGGTCGCTAACTATGGACCTTATAGGCAGGCTTAAAGTAACGCAGAAAGCAATGGGCTATGCTCGGGGTTTCTCTATACATCGTATCAGAAATGAGGAGATTCGTAGAAGAACTAAAGTAACCGACATAGCCCAAAGAGTCGGTAAGCTCAAGTGGCAATGGGCAGGGCACATCGCCCGTAGAACTGATGGCCGTTGGGGGTTCTCGAGTGGCGACCGCGCACCGGAAGACGCAGTGTGGGCAGGCCTCCAACAAGGTGGTCTGACAATCTGGTGAAGGTCGCGGGTAGCCGCTGGATGCGAGCAGCACAAGACCGGTCGTGGTGGAGATCCTTGGGGGTGGCCTTTCTCCAGCAGTGGACGTCCTCTTGATGATGATGCTGATTACATCCGTGCTTAGAATTTTGCTAGTAGGCCAGACCAATTTCCCGGCTTCGATGTTTTAAGCATTAATCCCGTTGCAGTCTCCGTACCACGATACAAATGAAAATGCAAAATTCATTCAGGACTTCAACAGTGATGAAAAATTGAAAAATATTGGTTAATTTAGATATATTTCGAAAAGCACGAAGTCAGGTGCTTAAATTACCGAAAAGTTAACTCACATACCGCGTCTAGATGAGCTTTTTATTCCGATTGTTGTTCAAACCAAAAACTACAAGAACCAAACAGTCCCAAATAAAAATAAAAATCCAATATTTCCACGCAATAAAATCTTTTGGATGGGTATTGAAGAACAAACCTAATAATAATGGATGGAACAGCGAAGTCGGACGGTGCGAACATATAACTTTTCTCGTTATGTTCTTTGAAGATGTATTGAGATTTTGTGGAGCTCCAAAGTGCATCGGGCACAATAGCCCCTTCCCCGATCCTCTTTGCGGGACACATCTATTTAGAGTTTTTGCGACGCTTCGAAACAGTTGGTCGGGGGACACGTACGCTTGCTAGTCGGGACGCGCTTAGAATTTAATATCCCTATTTCACGTAACCGTCTTTTGCACACATAAAACAAACAGAAGATACTTGGGCTTTGTGTTACCCTATTTGTTGATATCGAATGGCATGTGTTTCGGAATTCTAGATTTCTGAAAGCTATTTCTGTGCGGCAGTAAAATTGATAAGCTCCATTTTATTATGCGTGCGGCTTATTATTTGTTTCCACCTGATAAATGTAAAATAACCCCAATTGCCATTGTGGGGCATGTTAGCCTGAGCCAAAGGAATCCAATGACGTCACTAGATACTCAAATAACTTCCTTTCTGGAAATCTATTAAAAGGAAGCTGCCATCTACAAATATTTGAATAGCTTTCTTCAGTCTTGAGCCCCAGCATCAACATCAAACGTATCTCCCCAGTTCCCATCTGGCTTGAGAAATAAGATTTTAAATACACATATCTCTCGGAGACGGAACAGCGTCCACTTTTTCCATGAAGCTCTATAGAACAACGCTCACCTAATCAGTACTTAACGGACGCCTCGCCTCGGGACCGCTCGTAACAAGCTCGTAAACGACGCGCTTAGGTGCTGATTAGATGTGCGTTGTTCCATAGTTTTATAATATAAAGAATTGGCCACAGCTACAGATGAGGCGAGAAGTATACGTACTTTTTCCCCTGTGGCTCAGTATTAGTTTCGATAAACAAATCATAGAGTTATAATAATAGTGACGTAACTTTCTTCTTGAATTTTCCTGTTTACATGTATTTTTTCGTATTAATATGTATCGAAATTAACCAAAGTTATTTAAATGTCCATTAGATTTATTCGTATAATTGTTCTCTTCCAGTAAAGGTGTTCCTTAAAGGATAAGACTGCAAGTAAGAGGACAGCGATCTCATTGAACGGGCCAGTGCCTCTGGGAGCGCACAGGCGAATTCGTTTGCATTTTCAAATGTAAGTAGGTATTTCTCTTAACAAATAGAAATTGCTAAATTGAATTTCTTATGTTTTAATTATAATAAAAGGATTAAAACTAATAATATTTTATTTAATAAATAAAATTGAGCCTTTTGTTTATATAACAGTTCCTTTGAAGAATTAAACATAATTTTATTTGGACCAAATAAATCCACTATGTAAAACTATTATAATTAATATTTTATACTACCAAGGGATGGCTTAAGCTGTTAAAACTGATTGCTGACCCTGTTAAAACTTGTTCAAGCTCTTTTTGAAGAACCACACACTGTATTCCTTATAAATATTGTTTAAATAAAGTATACAAGTTACATACCTACATATTTCCACATAAAAATACCGACTAATTGTATTTTTGTCATATCAAATTTATATAAAATTACATAGAAAATAATAATTACCAACCTATTTGTTTTAACCAATAATATTATATTTACATAGGTAATCTAAATGCAATTAGTGTCCGATCAAATAGTGCAATTTTAATGGCTGAACCTTATTTAATGTGGTTTACGATTTCCATCGTTGTTGAAATGCTAAAATATGATAATCGCTTGTCAATATTAACATCCAACTATCATATTCAACGGGCCATTTAATTTTAATTATTTTCAATTTGTTCACGTAAGTACTCTGCTTTTAGTGATTCTCTTAGTTTATTTACGACTCGTCGCAATTGATACTGATAAATTAATAAAAATGTTTTTCATCAGTTAAGTATTGAAATTTTCTCGCATTTTATATTAATTTTATTAGTAATATCCTTCTGTAATCTGTGGTAATACGCAGCTTTGTGTAATAAACAGTGGTAGATCTTTGGAATTGTTAATTAAATTTTGTATACAGGGTGGCAAAAAAGGCCGTGGTTGAAGGAAAAGTACCCTTAATATTGATGATGGTGTAACCTCCCCCCTCTTTTAATTTCTGGTATACCTTAAATCTAAACCTTTTCCACCTATATGCCTAGCTACCTTATTATACATACACACATCCTCGCCGCTTTACCTTAACTTAAATTATTATCTAATTCTTAAAACTAATTAACCTAATTTATCTACAATCTAATGGTTGTGTCTGGAGTTTTGTAGAGTGTGTAGCGTTTGTATGAAGATGGAACCTTAGCATAGCTTAATTCTATTTGCAGTGAATTTCAGTCAAGCAATGTAATATTATAATAACTACTATTTTGGCCAGATCGTCTAGTGAACCCTCCGTTGTTAACCGCATTTAAGTAACTCAAGTTCTTTCGTGAAAGTTTAGTAATTGGCTTACCCCTGTGTTAAATTATTTTCTCCTGACCTAATTACCTACCAGTCTATAGATCATAACATAAATATGTGTAGCCTAGCAATGACTCCGTCTGAATTGTGACCTAAATCCTTCACTGCAGCTGCGGGGAAGATTTGTAACTACTCAAAGGTAATCAGATGATAGCTTAGCTTATAGGTATTATTATTTATTATCAGTAGCATGATACATAAGAAGCCTGGTGCAATTTATGAGCCCCACCGCCGCTCCATAGCGTACTGTACATCTCATGGTTTAATTACAGTTCCGTCACATTGGCTTTAACTTTAATTATTAGCTTGTGCCTTTAACTCTTTAAACTGAGAATTTACATCTCTCCTCAAATTTAATTTCATTTTACATTATGAACTATGTGTTAGCAATTTAAATTCTTATTATTCCACATAAATCAATAGAGTTTATCTCAAGGCTGGCTATCATCCAAATATCCTTCTCACATTAAGAACTTAATTATTCAATGCAATAACTTATATTCAGTTCCGTAAAGGGTGGATAATTTAATCAAACGCCACTTCAGGCGGTGGCTAAAGTAGAATGCTATTAATACAGGTAAAACTACTTTTATTTACTCTTAGTATTTATTATACAGGTCTTGTAAAGTTCCAATATAACTACATTGGATTGGCTGCATTGGCAGATTATCACATCTTAAGTTTATTAAAGGATGTTTAATTCATTCAATATCCTTGACTTTAGGAAGTGAACTGAAATAGAATACTATCATTTGAAGTAAATTACTTTGGGTTACTCTTAGTGTTCATTATACAGATCTTATAAAGTATAAGTACATCTCAAGTTTATTGAAAGATGTTTAATTTATTCAACATCCCTGACTTTTAGGGAGTGAATGTAGTTAATTATTTTTCCATTAACTTCCACCCTCTGTCTCTCAGACTGAGTGGTTAATTTGATAGACTACTAAATCATAGTCAGTATACTTTTAGTAGGTAGTAAATTAGGTAGTTAATTATCCCTGTTAATCATTGAATCAATTACATTTAGAAGTAATCTTTTACTCACTTTAATAGATATAAATTAGACTGTACTAGGTATTAGTCTGATTGATTAGATTGTTCCCATCAAATATTTCTATGTTTCATATTATTAGAAGTAAGTACTTACATATCTTAAGAGGTCTATTCGAATGGTATTAGTATTTTTATATTAATTTGTATATTAATTAATTAATTAGCTGGTTGTTATCAATCAATTATTTCTATGTTTCAGATTATTAAAAGCTCATAGCTTGCAATGTCTTCTTCCAACGACTTATCCTAGGTTCTAAACTGGTTTTAGTTGTTCAGTTTGTATCAGCTTATTTTCGCTAAGGTATCGGATGTAAAACTTTAACACCTTGAAGAGTGTAGCGATATGAGATCGTATTGCATCCCAGGGAAAGCTAAAAAATGCCTGTTTGGTCATTTCAGTATTAGAAATCAAACATCACAGTACGGCTAAGCTTATTTGCTATAACTTTTTAGTATTTTTCTTGTAATAGGAAACCAGTCTAGACTTTTAGGTACTCCAAAGTAATGATGGTACAATATTATCATACTTCTGTTAATTATTTAAAATGAATAATTAATTGGTAACAACTTTAGGAAAACAATTAGAATTTTACCGGCCTGCGGTAACAGATTACTTGCCTAGCTAGGACCCACATCACTTCATCATAATTTTATTTAGCGCCGTAACTTAATTATCCCTACCTTATTAGTCTGAATTCATAACTAACCATATATATATCCGCCTACCTATAGATTCCTACAACTTTCCTCACTTGAAAATGCCTATATTTTGTCGAACTAACAGTCCCTTTTGTGTACCTTGCAATCTAGGCCAAGCCATATTTAACTTAAATTCGTGATGTGTGGTGAGAGTCGCATTGCCCCTGAAAGCAACTAACTCCTAAATGTTCTATCAGTTGAGCCAGTATACTCAGTGTGTTATTTTCCTATCACTACACTGTATGTACGGAGGTAGACTCGAAATTGGACTGGGTCATACGGGTCTACCTCCAGCTAAATGGTGTCTGACCTATCTTCAACTTTCACTAGGGAGACAACTGTCTCTCCCCCATTACTCCGTCGAAGATAGTGTATTGTTTAGCGTAATGATGTAAAACGCCGATCTTATTAAATACAATCAAAGATCATCCAGACCGAAGTCTGTTGAAAGGTACATAGGTTTTCGTTGCCACCGTTACGCGTTTCCGCCGATGTACCCCGGAATACTTCATTCCGTTAACGGATTCGAGTTGCGACCGCAATAGTTTTACTTTATTAATCACTTTCAATTTCACAAATCTTAATTAATATCGCAGCTCGAATATCACTTAGCGCACTATCAAAGCTCGGACACTATTTTCCCCGTATGAGTAGTACCGCACTCTTAAATTGGACCGCACCGCCGACGTCCCAAAATTGAATGCCCGCTAATTTTCCGCCCTTTTTCCAAGCATCTTAACTTTCGCGCCATGCGCGCCTAACATACGCCCGCGCGAGTCCACTTTTCTTCCCTTCAACCAATCGCTAGCCGTTTCCCCGATGCCCCCCGCCTTCGCGTCGCGCCACGTGGAGCTATCATCCGACCTCTCTTTCTGTCTTTTTCTCAACCTCTCGCTCGCTCATTGCCGCTTTCGCCGCGCAATTCTAAAATTTTCCCATAATCTAACCAAATCTCGTCCGACAGCCAATATTTCATCTTTGAATATCTAAATGTAGCCTTCTATTAACAATTCCCTCTTAATAATCCTCCACTTAAGCCAATAATCCTATATTTTGGGAAATTATCAAAAGTTCCGTATTCCGACCATAGATGGCGTCCGCCCGTAGGTGAACCACTTTGCCGACCCCCAAAGCCCCGCGAAATTCAAAATAAAAATTAAGTCCTAGTCAACCTAGCAACCTTACGCGAAGCCCAAATAAATGACTTCCGCTAGACGCCGCCTATGTCGCAAGGGACGCGCAGAGCAGTCCCCGCGAAATTCAAAATAAAGAAGTCAAACTAGCAACCTTATGCGAAGCTTACGTAAATAACTTCCGCTAGACGCCGCCTATGTCACAAGGGACGCGCAGAGCAGTCCCCGCGAAATTCAAACTAAAGATAAAGCGCTAGACCATTGACCATTATTCTGAACTAGTTTATTATTCCCTTTTTCATGCTTATTATATTAATGGTGCTACGCATTAATATTTATTTTAATGCTACTCCCACACATTCCTTACTAACGGACGGATACCATTCATTCTGTACCGTTACAATGGCAAGTTTTAATGAAGCATTCTTTTATTTTTAAAAATAATTAAAACTGCTTTAAAAGATTTTTTTAAAAATCTCCTACTTGAGCCGGGAATCAAAGCGGTGAAATGTAAAAAAAAACATCCTGTATTTTATGATACCAACCGAATGAGTCATTCATAAGGATCAATTTCTTTTAAAAAACATCATCAACAATATCTTAAATTCAAACGAGGCGTGAAGAAGCACTCTGTGGGCCGGCAGAGTGAGGGTGACTGATGCTACGTCTCTTACGCTGCACCAGTTGTCCTCGCGCCTGGACTTCATTTCCACTTAACATCAGGTGGAGTGGAGTCATTTGCCGGGCTTAGCATAAAAAAAAAAGATAGACCAAGAAAAATATTTTTTTATTGTAAAGTTTACTATCTAAGAAAATAGTTCATGCACCTAGCATAAGAATTGCACAAAATGAGACCCATTTTCACTGAATTCATTCATTCTGATTTATTTAAGACAGATGTTGTTTAAAAGAAATTGATCCTTATGAATACTCATAAAATACAGGATGTTTATTTTACATTTCACCGGTTCTTTTGAGTATTATGGGTACTTATAGTTATAACTATTATAAGTTGTAAGTCCTAAATAGTATTGATATCCATACACTAATTGTCTAAAATTTCTATCCTATCACGTGACCTACAGGAGTAGGGCAGCTTGTATTTCTGTTGGCTAATAAAAAATTATAAACTCGAAATTCAAGATAATCGCTCCTCTGCGCTTCGCGATTCTCTTAAAGACGATTAGGTAAAACAAAATTTTGTATACATTGTGGATAGTGATGATTATGGCAAACGCGTTAGCAATTTTGATTTTCGGACGAACGATATTCGGAGCAAAAAGGGGCTACCTTAAAAAAATGTTAATCAGTTTAGCTGTTCTAGTAGAACTAACCGACTAACCGACTAAAGACTACACATACATCCAACAGCTTAGAGCGGCGAAGGGCTCACCACCTGTCGCGCTGAGCACATTTGCAGACGCTATTTGGTGAAAAGTGGACTATGGTAGAGGACTGCATTTGCTGTCCTCATTGCTTAGTCTCTGACTAACCCTTTGGGGATAAAAGTCGTGATTATATTATGTATGTATGTTCTATAACAATTTTACCTCTTTATAATATTATTCCCATTAAAGGTTTTGTAAGTAGTCAGTGCGGATTGAACCTTCATTCTAATTGGTAAGAGCATCGAAGCCCTACCTTGTAGTATTTGATTAATTAATTTGCGTCTACCCAGGCTAACTGCGATGGTAAACGGTTAGGTACTAGACTGCCGATTTATAAGACTTATATTTTACTTTATACTTTAATTTTTATTTTACCTCATATTTGCACTTTATCACCTGCATTGCGGAGGAAGAGATTGAGGAGGTGGGAGGCGCAGTGGCCTGCGCGTGCTTCTTCCGATCTTGCAAGTTAAGTAACTTCGTATTGTTGGGGCACAGGATGGGTAGCGGAATTTGAATATGCTTTTTCTTCCTTCCTTTCTCTTATGAATGATAGAGTTGTCGTCAAAAGATTTTTCAAATAATACCTACTAATATTCTTCTTCTTTACACATAAATACATATAATCACGACAATTAGCCCCAAAGGGTTAGTCAGAGACTATTAACCAATCAGGACCGCAAAAGTAGTCCTCTACCACAGTCCACTTTTCAACAAATAGCGACTGCACATATGCTCAACGTGACAGGTGGTGAGCCCATCGCCGATATATGCCGTTAGATGTATGTGCAGTTTTTAGTCCGTTAGTCGCTTTTTACGACATGCTAAAGAAGAGAGAGGGTGATAGTATTCTTTTACCGTTACGCGACACTGTTATCATAAGGATATCATAAGGATATAAAAAGAAGAATCTTTACTCCCTTATTGTTTTTTTTCTATATATGTATATAAGAAGGAGGCAAACGAGCAGGCGGGTCACCTGATGGAGAGCAATCACCGCCGCCCGCAAAACCAGAGGAGTCGCAGATGCGTTGCCGAAAAGGAATAAGGTTAAGGAAGAAATAAGAATTGTGAAGGGGGAAGGGGCTTTCGGAACTCTCACTGGCCGGACGAAACACAACAGCACCAAGTGCCATTATTTCACGCCGGATATTCGTGAGAGGGTGGTATTACGCCGGGCGAGCCGGCCCAATGCGTGCTGCAACGCAGCGTGGCTCTACTACTCAGTCAGTGTCACTCATTTAGCACCACCCGTGGTCACGCGTAGGGTCTCAAGGGTAAACCTACGGACGCGAGTAACTTTAACCCCCAAAAACACATTGAAAAAGACGTTAAAAAAGACTTATACAAATGTGAGCTTATCTCTAATTATACATTGGGCTAGCGTAGTGAGTTACGGTCTAAACTCCTTATGTGCAGGCTATTGTTATTATGGGATGGCCTGAGCCCAGCTCTAATCTGATGTTGATAACTTACTCAGCACAGTTCTTTCAATCTCAACAGGTAATAAAGAATCAAAGAGACTATAAAAAAGATCAACCGTGTCGCGTAGCGGTGAAAGAATACTACCACCCCCCTCTTCCCTTGGGTGTCGTAAAAAAAGACTAACGGACTAAAGACGGCACACATACTAAATTTTCCTAAATTTCGACTTCAGAAAGTTTATGGATCATTTATGGGACAAAGTGTCATAATTTACAATAAAATCCCGAACGATGTTATAATTTTGCCCTTTGACAAATTTAAGACACATGTTAAGGACAGACTTTTAGAAAAGGGCTATTACACTGTAAGCGATTACATCAATGACAAAAATGCATGGAATTAACATTCCTCTAGTTTCGCATACATTGTTCTAATGCGTTCATAGTGCCCGAGTAAAACTTGTAGATTCACTTTTGTTTTTATCTTTTATTTTATATAATTGTTTTATGACTATTGACTGTATAATTTGGTAACGACATATTGTTTTGTAAATGTCGTTACCTCTATATTATTATAAAGCTCTGGAGTTTGTTGTGCCCGTTCTTCTCCACAGCTAAAAGACTTCCTGAATGGGTGGGGTGGGTGGGTGGGTTCCTGTGCCTACGCATCCATCCATATAAAAAAAAAATTGACGATTCAAAACGCTTAATTTAAGCTTACTGAATAAAGTTATTTTGATTTTGTTTTTTGATTGATACATCCAACAGCTTAAACCGGCGATGAGCTCACAAGCAGTCGCTATTTGGTGAAAAGTGGGCCATGCCTGATTGTGGCCCTCATTGCCTAGTCTCTGACTTACCCTTCGGGGATAATAGTCGTGATTATAATGTGTGTATAAGACTTTTACATAAAAGTATTCTACCGGTGGTCTTTGTTACTACTACTTATCACAAACAACAATACCGTTGCATTTGCCAAGCGTGTTGATTCACGCCAGAAATTAATAACGTACTTATTTATTGTTTACCCTTCTGAATTCAAATTTTTTACATAAGTGGGTTTACGCATTTCGGTTTCTCATACAATTTTCCAAGTCGAAATTTTTAAAGACCATTAAGCCAATTTTATTGAAACTTTGCATGCTAAAGTAAAATACAGGGATCTTAATAGTTTGTTGAAAACATTTAAAAAAAAAGATTATTTAGCTGAGTTATTGCGATTTAAAGTCCACTATAGAAAGATTTAAATCGCCATAACTCAGTTAAAAAAACGTTTTTTAGAAATGTTTTCAACAAACTATTTAGATCTACATAGTTTACTTTAGCATGCCGAGTATCATCGAAATTGGCTAACTGGTTTTTACAAATTTCAACTTGGAAATTTGTATGGGAAACCGAAATGCGTAAATCCCCTTAAACTCCAGACAAAATATTTAAAAAAAAAATTACGTTTACACCAATTCAGTTTTTACCCGTGGTCCCGGTGGAAAAAAAAGTTAAACTAGATAAGGGATAAATATACATAAACATATAAAACACCCAGACACGAAAACAATTCAGAAAAACAGTCCTCACCAAAGTTACCCGACCGGGAATCGAACCCAGGACCTCAGAGATGGCGCGACACCAGACCCGGCGCCCTAACCACTTGACCACGGAGGTCGTCATGTACAAATAATGTGAAATTTCTCACTCTAGTAGGCTAAAAAATCTATAAATACGTTATTCATTTCAGGCATAAGCCATTATCCCCAATGATATTAGACCTCTTTTTATTGTAACATCATTGATTATCCCTCAATTATTGTAGCGACTACATGATTTCAATGAGGTTGCCCTTTGCCCAGACGTGGGACAGTAATGGTATACGTATGTGAGCTTATTCATAATCATCATAGGTTTCTTACATCTAAAAAAGTTGATTCAAGCAGCGTCTGTGGAAAAAATTATTATTACTTTAAACGTCATCATAACGTCATCATAACGTCATCATAACGTCATCATAACGTCATCATAACGTATCTCGTCTAACCGTGTCGCGTAGCGGTAAAAGAATACTACCACCCCCTCTCTTCCCTTGGGTATCGTAAAAGGCGACTAACGGACTAAAGACTGCACATACATTCAACAGCAAAGAGCGGCGATGGGCTCACCACCTGTCACGTTAAGCACATATGCAGTAGCTATTTGGTGAAAAGTGGACTATTGTAGAGGCTTTTGCTGTCCTTGTTGATTAGTCTCTGACTAACCCTTCGTTGATAATAGTCGTGATTATATGTATGTACGTATTTGTCTCCAATAACTTGAAACACGTGGAAAGGATTAAATAAATAAATAAATAAATAAATAAACTTTCCTGCACTCACACCAATTATCTAGCCCAAGAGAAGCTTCATTTTGAAACTCGTTAAATGGTTACTAGACAACGCATAAACATACTTAAAATACTTAAATACATACTTATTATACATAGAAAACAGCCAGATCCGAGACAATTTAGAAAAACAGTAATTTCTAAATTGACCCGACCGGGGATCGAATCCGGGACCTCAGAGATGGCGACACCATGAAAACCGGTGTACAAACCACTCGACCAAGGGGGTCGTCTAAATTGACGCTAAATCAAAATTCTACACTAAAATAATAGTATTTAAGTAAGTACTACACATATGATTGAAAAGTTTTCACAGACGTGCCAGTGAAATACAGCAAAATAACGACGAAAAATCACTGTGCACGCCTTTTACAGTTGATTTATTTATTACAGCTTTTGCACGGATGCACAGGTGCGAATAGATATTGGTGTTTCGGGACCGAATATAATAGAAGTGGAGAAAACTGACGCAGCTACGACAATCGAAAACGTACTTATATAACAGTAAAAAGAAAATGTGTATTTTAAAGAGTGTGCGACAAATTTATTTCTTTATTGATTCACTAACTGTTCGCTTGAAATTACGACTTCTTTCTTTTGTCAAACATATTTTACTTGCGGAGTCCGCTCAAGACTTCGTCCGCGTGTATACCAGCGGAATAAATACTTCTTTAACTGTTCTGTTGTAGTAGAGTGAGTATAGTGTACATCGAGTATTGTTCCCATCTATGGGACGGCTCCGCTAAATACCTCCTCAATGCACTTGATAGACTGCAAAGGCGAGCAGTACGCATTATTGGAGATGCTGGGGTCACAGCCTCTCTTGAGGATCTCCAGCTGCGTAGAACAATTGCTTCTCTCAGTGTCTTCTACCGAAATTACTACGGAGAGTGTTCTGAAGAACTTTTTGATCTAATCCCGCCCTCTCCTTTCCTGTCCCGGACTACACGTGCTGGTCTTAGGAACCACCATCATACTGTGCAGAATATCAGCACTCGTACCAAAAAATTTGGCAAGTCGTTCCTCTGTAAGACCATTCGGCTTTGGAATTCTCTGCCGGCGCTGTTTCCCAGCTTCTACAATCCCGAGTCTTTTAAACGGGGCGTGAACCGGCATTTATGCTGGCCGTCATGAATGGGTGCGCTTGTTACCGTGCTTGTTCCACGGTGAGGAGCGCTCTCATTATTTTGGACTGCATCGGCTGCTTACCATCAGGCAGGATGTAGTCACTATGACCTGTCACATTAAAAAAAAAGTTATACAATGGCCCACAAAGATAAATTGTTTTCACGTTATAACCAACCTTTTGTTACAATCTTATGATGTAAAATAAGGCGGTGTGGAACACAAGAACTCTTTATTTTTTTGTGATTCATCATCATCAGCCTATAAACGTCCCGCTGCTGGGCACAGCCCTCCCACGTGGACAATAGCACAAGGGGATATTGGGCCATAACCCACCACGCTGGCCTATTCCGGGTTGGTGGGTTTTAACGACTGCCATCTTACGACAATAACCGGAACCAACGACTTATATGCCTTCCAAAGCACGGAGGAGCTCGAGAATTTTTTAATTGGTCACTCATCGGGCGATTGACCGGCATTGTAAAGGTTGCTTAGCGTACAAGATTGCAAGCCGAACGCGCTCGCCGCTGCGCCATCGAGCTCCTCGAGATATTGTTTTATTATAAATTAATATTCTATTTAAGGATATTTCATGAGGTAAACGGTACAAGGTAGCATCTAATGTAATAAATGTAATCAGATGCTTTTATTATAATTAAATACTTTTATCAACAACCTTATTGTCACATATTTGCTACTATAAAAACCTTGTCTTCTCTCAATAAAGGAATCAGTTATGAATCGTCATCCGTCGTATTATTTGGTCTCCCGACGCGTGTTGGCGCCGACTGTGTATACCATTATCCAGTGATGGTGTCGCTTGTATATTTTACACTATAGGTATTTCCATTCTATCTTATCTTATTGAAATGAAACACTTTTTTATCTTATCTTAGCGGGGTCTGCCGAGGTCTTCCTCTCGCAGCAGCACGTCGACCCATTGAGATCTTTTGTGCAACCCCGTTCTATCACTCTACTCCTCGATAAAAATGATGATAAGAATGATGAATGCCATAAACTTGACAATGTCTTTTAGGACGAATAGCTTAAAATCTTCTAGATTCTCTTACTATCGAAACATCTTATTGGTTTTGTGGCGACAAACTCAGATGAGATGGTTGCCTAGTCAGAAGGACTTAAACAAGCTCTACTATCAACCAAAACACGTACATACATCACCATGTGACAACTACTGGGAATCAAACCTGGTACTTCTATGTATAGGGTCAATGGTGTAACCACGTAACCTCTAGATCACAAAAGCAGTTCAAAATGCAGGTTACATAATACCTAAATATAAATTACAAAAAGTACCATTTAATTAACGACCTAACAAGACAGCTCTAAACAAAATTTAAAGCAACTCACGTATAGTGCACCTCGTAAAACAGTTTATACGCTTACATAAAATACCGGTTACTGAAATTAAAGACTTACTTTAATACCCTATTTAGCACGTAAAACGAAACGCTTACTTTATCTTGTTCCTGGTAGATGTATATCATTTGTTACACCATTTATCGTAAGTACTTTTATTATAACACAACGAGGAAGCGCTGGGCCTTTATACATACATATAATCACGACTATTATCCCCGAAGGGTTAGTCAGAGACTAGGCAATGAGAACAGCAGAAGCAGTCCTCTACCCTAATCCACTTCACTAAATAGCTACTGCACATGTCACATGACCGGTAGTGAGCCCATCGACGCTCTAGCTGTTGGATGTATGTGCAGTTTTTAGTCCGTTAGTCGCCTTTTACGACACCCAAGGGCAGAGAAGGGGTGGTATTAGTATTCTTTCACGTTACTCGACACGGTTACCCTTGCCTTGCCTTTATCTGAACTGATGGTAAGTGGCGATAGGGCCGAAGGTGGAAAAGCACTTCTTCTGGAATCCGCAACTACTTATTGTTTTTTCTACTGCCTTTTGTTTTACATGATTTTATTTAGCCCACTGCATCGAAGCGCTCGATGGCGCAGAGGTAAGGTTTTCAGTTTTAGATCGTCCTTAAGTGCAACTTTCGCAATGTCTAATACAATTAAGGCGAGTCACCGGTTAATTCGGGCAAAACTGTTTTGCTAGATCAAATGGTTTATCTGTTTAAAAAATATATAACACTCTAAAGGATAGTGCCTAACGAATGTGCTAATTTGTTACGCGATTAGATTTACTTTACTCGATTATAAAAAATCCCGAAAACAGGCCAAATAAAAGTCTAAAAAGGATAAATTCTTAATTTTTTTAAATTTTTGTCGAAATTTTTACATGTAAATATATTTTATTTTGAAGTACACAGAGAACCTGCTCTTTCACTAAATCTTATAAAGTCTATATAGGCAAAAAAACCTATAAAACGCGCCTATTTGCGCCGCTTTGCTGTTAAACACGTCCCGTACCGTTGTACCGTCGAGAGAGCGAGAGAGAAGCGCACGAATATAAAACATTCGAGCTCCTCGCTTTGGAAGGCACGTAAAGCCCTTGGTCCCGGTTGTTGTCGTAAGGTGGTGTCACACTGTTCCCTGGCCAGGCTAAGATGCAGGGGCATGCGATCAGATCTAAATAAATTAACTAAGTATGTAGAATAAATATATGACTGCATATGACTGTCATTTTTGTCATGTATAAAACACTTGACCTGACCAGCTCTTGAAGTTTCTTGCGGTTTCTAGCAGTCATCTTATATTTAAGACCAAAAAATAAAGAAATAGTTAAAAGTAAATTATAATAAAGTATGTGCGTAGATTTTCTCGGCCAGCCGTGATCGCGATGGCCAAGGATCGTACACGTTGATGATGACTTTCTCAAGGAGCCGCGTACGGCGGGTTCGAAGCGTCGCTTTAGGCCCTTAAGACGTTGATAGTTGATGATGATGATTCAGATGATGAAAAATAAACACTTTACTTTGTCACACTGATTTTAATAGGGAACAAGATTTAACTACTATAATTAACATGAAATGGCGTCCACGCGCCTTTGAATTTGAAAACCAATGAATGACTATAATTAATATTGAACTGGCATCCACACGCCTTGATGACAAAACCAATGAACAACTGATTTTACTAATCTAATTAATATTACATGGCGTCCACACGCCTTTTTAAGGAGAAAACCAATGCATGGCCGACTGCCATCTTTTTCACATCTATATATTCTATGAACTAGACAGGTTTTTGATTGAATGACAAGTGATTTTTCTCTTTTTTTTTGAACGTAAAATCGATAACGCAAAGGCGTTAAACATTAAGATGATACACAATGAAATATATACGAACATGTTAATTTTCGATTAACATTCCTCCCGCCACCAGGGGGAAATGAACTGAATACTTGAAGTCCTTAATGCGCTCTACTTATAGTAACAATAACACATAATATGACTCATACACATGACTTAACTTTAAGAATGAAAACACTGTATATACACAGAAGTGCAATGGTCAACTTAAATTACTTTCTATTGGTATCGGTAATTTACACAATTTGACCACTGGTCTTACAAGCTCTCCGCTTTGAGTCCTTAATTTAACTGATCTAACAATGTGATCTGATCCCTTAAACAATTCAATAACTCTACCCTTTCGCCAGTGAAGAGGGGGTGAGTTCTCGTCAATAATAAGAACTAAATCGTTAAGCTCTATATTGTTAATATGCTTATACCATTTATTACGTGACTGTAGTGTACTGAGATACTCAACATGCCAGCGCGACCAGATCATCTGGTACAATTTCTGAATAACTTGAAAACGGGACAATCGCGACATTTTAGTTTCCTTCCAGTGAGCTTTTGGCAAGGCAACTAGTGGCTGACCTATGATGAAATGACCTGGCGTGAGAACCTCTAAATCACTGGGGTCCTCTGACATAGGCACAAGAGGCCGTGAATTAAGTATAGACTCTATTTTAGTAAATAGAGTAGACAGTTCCTCGAATGTTAAAATGGTATCGCCCACCTCTCTCTTGAGGAGGTTTTTAGGGCTTTTGACTGCAGCCTCAAATAGTCCCCCCATATGGGGCGATGCAGGAGGATTGAACTCCCAGCGAATGTTCTGTTTTCTGAACTCCTCCTTGAGGATAATCTGGTTGTCCAACAAGAACTGAGTGATCTCCTTTAGATACGAATTAGAACCAGTAAAATTGGTACCTCGGTCCGATCTGATTAGTGAAGGCAGCCCTCGTCGGCTGACAAACCTGGTGAATGACGCGATGAAGGCCGCGATGGTCAATGCAGAGACCACTTCGAGATGAACAGCTTTTGCACCTAAACATACAAAAACACACAGGTAAGCTTTGAGGAATTTCGCATTTCGTAGTAAACTGCTTTTGACTAAGAAAGGTCCAGCAAAGTCAGTCGCTACGCCTGAAAATGGTCGTGCGGCCGTGACTCTATCAGCTGGTAGGTCTGCCATAAATGGTGGCTGAGATGAAGCATTGAACCTGAAACAAATTAAACAATTTCTTATGACCTTTGATACTTGACGTCTGACTGACGTAATCCAATACGCCGCCGCATGACAATATGACTTGTGATAATATTCTATGAGTAATTGACCCCACCTATGATCCTTAGGTATCAAATATGGATGCCTGGCTCCGTAAGGCAATGTTGATTTCCGTAGTCGGCCGCCGACTCGGATAAAGTGATCTTCATCCACGAAGACACTTAATTTCTGTAGCGATTTACAGACCAATTTTCCTTGCTTGATTAATATAATTTCATCTTTATATGAATCCATTTGAATTTTCTTAATCCAATGTCTGGTTGCTTCACGAGTCTCGTCTAATGAGAGTGTAGAGTTAAGATTCCGTCTTTCTTTAGGCAATCTAATATTTCGGCAAAATCTAAGTACCAATGAGGTAATATTGATGAGCTTCATGAACGAGCTGACACGTGATAACAGCGCGTCTTCCCATGGTTCGACAGGGGTAACAAGATTGACCAATTTCTTGAATCCAGGTAAATCGTAAGGCATAGTAACTGGTAACGCAGGCCATTGTGACTCCTCCTTAAGTAACCAGTCTGGGAACCACCATAAATTGAAATGTATGAGATCGCCTCGTGAGGCGACATCTGCAGGGTTTAATTCGGAACGTACATGTCTCCATATCATAGAACGTTTTGAATTTTGAATGTCTTGAACTCTGTTACATTCGAATGTTTGAAGCATGTATGGTTTTGTGTTTATCCAAGATAACACGATTGTGCTATCTGATCAAGCATTGATGCTGTCAAATTGAATTGAACTATCATATGACTCGGATACATGGTTCAATAATTTGAACACTAGATGAGCGGCACTGAGTTCCAGTTTTGGTATCGTTTGCTTTGATCTCTGAGAAGCTACTCTTGATTTAGCTATAAGTAAACGTACCATGACATTTCCTGACGCGTCCACGGTCCTGAGGTAGACGCTCGCGGCAAAACCAGTCTCTGCAGCGTCTCCAAATCCGTGAAGTGAATATGAGACAGTCTGTGGCAGTGCAACACATCTAGGTATCTGCAAGTTTGACAAATAATTAAGGTCTTGAATGAGTTCGTCCCACTGACGACATTGACTATTACTGACAGGTTCGTCCCATTTGACTCCATCTGAAAATAGTGTCTGAAGAAACACCATCGAAACACAATAGGCGCACAATATCCACACGGGTCATACAGGCGTGCTATTGTACTAAGGATATGACGCTTAGTAATTGCTTGTCCTAGCGGTACATTGATCTGATATGACATTGAGTCTGATACTGGGTCCCATTGAATACCTAATACTTTAATAAAGCTTTTATCGTCAGTATCAAACTGATGGGGCAGCTCGCAGTGTTCCTGCGGCAAATCCTGCAGTAATTCATTGCAATTTGATGACCATTTCCTTAGCTCATATTTGGCGCTTTTCATTAGTGCGATGAGTTCTGATTTGAGGTGTTGAGCCTCTGATAACGAGACTGCGCCCGTGAGAATATCGTCAACGAAGGTGTCTCGTCTGATGACGGTTGAAGCTGATGATTCATGATGACTAGCCTCCCAATCATCGGCGAGTTGTAACAATGTTCGAATTGCAATGAATGGACTTGATCGTAGGCCGTAAGTATTAGTATTCAACTCATATACCTGAATTTGGTCAGACGGGTCCTCTCTCCACAAGATGAGCTGGTACTTCCTGTCTTCAGGGTGTATAAAGAACATTCGAAACATCTGCTTGATGTCTGTCGTGAAGACTATTTGATGCCGTCTGAAATTTAACAATATTTGGGTAATATCATTTTGAAGTGGTGGACCGGTGTGAAGACACTGGTTTAGTGATGTTCCTGTTGATAAACGAGCACTCCCGTCGAATACTACACGGATCTTATTCGTTCCCTTTTTGAATATGATGATGAGGGATGATGAAATGTTCGGAGTCTAACTGAAAGTCCGATTTTGACATATGACCGAGAGTTTCATATTCCTTCATGAATTCTTTGTATTTACTTGCGAATACTGAATTTTTTGCCATCTTTCTTTCTAAAGATCGCAATCGTTAAATGGCTAAAGCCTTTGATTCACCCAATGGTGGCCTTGTGGAAAGTAATGGTAACCTAACCAAATATTTGCCATCTGGCATACGTTGAGTACTTGAATTATACAACCTTTCACATTCCAAGTAATCCGGATGAACAGCTGGCTTCGAAGGGGGCTGTTCCACCTTCCAAAACTTTTCTAAGACTTCCTCCAGTCTGACTGCATGGAGTCCATAGTCTTCTACTGAAGTGCCTGCCGACTGGTCGGGTGATGTGACCGTCGATGGTGACTGTTGAGTGTGTATCGCTCCCATGATGACGTGACCAAAACATGATCCATAAGCCGCTATCCCTGGAATGTTGGTTGAAATCTTTGAACCATCAAGTACATAATTGAGCACATCTGTACCAAGTATGATATCTACATCTCGAGCTTTGTCAAAGTTGCTATCAGCAAGAATAATATTTGATGTCTTTAACTGATTCTTTAATTTAATATCATATGGTGGAATATTTCCTGATAATGTGAACATAACCATTGCCCGGGTACCAACTATTGGTAATTGAGCCCCTACTGGTTTGATTACTAATTTTACAACAGTGCCCGGTGTATTAACAGCTTGATGACCTACTCCATAAAGAATATTACTATTACCCTGTTGGTGCAATTTTAAATGATGAACTAATGATTGTTTGATAATTGAAACACAGGCTCCTGTATCTAACAGGGCCCGGACCTTGACAAATTGACCATCACCTGACCTGACCATTACTATTGCAGTAGGACAAATAGTTATGGGGAGTGATGGTCCCATAGATGCACCAACAGTTACCTGATCTCATGCCCTATCAGGGCTCATCCTTGACCCAAACCTGAGTGAATGAAAGGTGGTCTGAGCCAGATGTGCTCTGTCACCAACTCGTGGCCTTGGCTGGTGATGAGCCATGGACTGCACCGTTGGAGCCACATGATGATGATGTGCTGACGATGGGTTCGCTTCTTTCTGGACACACGCCAGCTCACACTCACCACCAGTGCATATCACACCAGTGATATGCACTGGTGGCGAGACATGACGCGCCTTTGACGAAGTTGGCGTGTCTCGACCACCTGCACATTGGGTGACCAGCCGAGCAGCAGGTTGATTTTGCTGCCGGGGAGCACCGATGTTCTCATCTGCGTTGCAAATGAGTGAGTTATGATCCTGGGAGCCACAATGAGAACACCAGTTCCTATGAGTACAGTTACTTGCATAGTGCTTCCGTAAGCATCGATAGCAATGTCCCGACTTAGTCGCCCATGACTTACGACTAGGTCGTGACAACTGTTGAAAGTCAGGGCACCTATAAAGTGAGTGTCCCTAGGCACTACAAAATGAACAAGAAGGCCTCACCTGACGAGCTGATGATCCTTGATCTGTTGATGATGACATCACCTGATTGGCCTGGTATGCCTTGCCTGATGTCATCCGATGTTGACTTGATCGTGGAGCTGGTGGACGCACCGTTGGTAGTGAAGCCAGAGGTGGTCTCCTGACAGGCTCAGGTGCTGATGCCACTGTCAGCTGCAGTCGGCACTGTTCGTCCAACAACTCCATTAGTTGACTAATGGTAGGCAAAGCATCAGGGTTCGTGCCGTAGCGTTCCTCAAATAGTGACCGCAGCTTAACAGGCAGTTTCTGTAATGTTAAATACAATATAACATATGACCACTCTTTGACAGGCTGATCTAGCTTTTCCAAAGCCTGAAGGGCTTCCTGCAGTGGATCATACAATTGTGAACGCAGGTGAGTGACTGATGATGTGATGATAGGTAAATTTACTATCCTACCAATATAAGCATCCAGTAGTAATCTAGTATTCTGATACCTAGACTTAAATAAATTAAGCGCCACTGAATAATTCTTATCATCTACCGGCAGCTGTCTGACAATGTGAAGAGCTTCACCTGACAATGAGGATCTAAGATAATAATGCTTCTCAGCATCCGATAAATCACGTTCATGAACTAATGAATGAAACGAGTCATAGAATGGAACCCAGTCCATGAGGTTCCCTGTAAACTTGGCAAGTTCTATAAGTGGTAATTTGGCCATTACCTGGTTTGATGTGAACTTGTGTGATTTGGATGTACCAGCGGTTGACTCCGACGTCGCCTGGTCCAGTCTTATCAACAGTTTGTTGACTTCCGTGAATTGTGTTTCGAACAGCGACATGTCTGATTCAGACACTTCGTCATTTGAGAAACCCAATAATGTTTCGTAGGCTAAAACCAAATCTTTATAGTAGGTATTTAAGTGTTTTGTTGCTACTGAAGCAGAGATTGACCCAGCCTTATCGTCGATTGTCGCGGCAAAATCCAACAACATTCTATGATGAGTTCTAAACTGATTTCTAGTCCTACGCGAAGCCATGATGACTATCTACTGACTAATGCACGTAATAAACAGTAACACTTGAGATAAGTTACACTTGTAACAAATTTAAAACTAACGAAACATAAATTTAGAATATGTAAACAAACAAGATAACCTAGTTATTTAATTGACAGACACTTGACATGACAGTGACATTGACTAAATGAGTGATTCAATATTCGTAAAGATTGAATGAAGTTAGACCGATTGAGATTGGTTTGATGAGAATGAATGTACTTACATGAATTATTGGCCAATCACAACACAATAACACTAACTTATGAGTCCGTAAGAATGAGTGAACCGCAGCGCGCGCCCTCTTGCGTCGGCTGTCTGTGTTCCCGTTGCGTAGCGTAGCGATGCGATACAAAATTACAAAATGGCGTATCTTTATCTTCAATAAATACGCCCCGTCGAATCTCGACCCTTTGATGAAGGTGATAATTATGATGAATTATTACGAACACTGAATTTAAACACTGAAACACTCCGAGATTGACTTGATATTCGGTATTTCACACTGAACTTATAATCTTGACGGCAGCTTAGACGCGAGTTTGCCGGCAATGACCTTGGATGGCAACCGCGTGTATAATACTGTTTATCCCTTCCTGGGTTTAAACGATTCCCGTCCTGGGTTCCCAAAAATGTGCGATTCCCCTCGTGGGTTCCACCAAAATATTGTGCGTAGATTTTCTCGGCCAGCCGTGATCGCGACGGCCAAGGATCGTACACGTTGATGATGACTTTCTCAAGGAGCCGCGTACGGCGGGTTCGCGTCGCTTTAGGCCCTTAAGACGTTGATAGTTGATGATGATGATTCAGATGATGGAAAATAAACACTTTACTTTGTCACACTGATTTAAATAGGTAACAAGATTTAACTACTATAATTAACATGAAATGGCGTCCACGCGCCTTTGAATTTGAAAACCAATGAATGACTATAATTAATATTGAACTGGCATCCACACGCCTTGATGACAAAACCAATGAACAACTGATTTTACTAATCTAATTAATATTACATGGCGTCCACACGCCTTTTTAAGGAGAAAACCAATGCATGGCCGACTGCCATCTTTTTCACATCTATATATTCTATGAACTAGACAGGTTTTTGATTGAATGACAAGTGATTTTTCTCTTTTTTTTTGAACGTAAGATCGATAACGCAAAGGCGTTAAACATTAAGATGATACACAATGAAATATATACAAACATGTTAATTTTCGATTAACAAAGTATGTGAAAGATAATAAATATATTTGTAAAAGTGAAAACAAAAACAAGCCAATTAGAACAATGAGAAATAGTTACAACATTAGAAATAAAGTACTTACTTAAATATAAATTAACCACGGTAGAACATACAAAGTGCGTGGGCGCTAATCTTTTGCTCCTTTAAATCAGGTGACATGTATGCCACTATAGAACATAACGTAAATTAAATACTAATTAAGTAATATTCATTTTCACGGCAAACCTATACAAAACAACTATACTTCAAAACAATGTTTGTTACTTACTATCTCATATAGATAAAAATGAATCGCCAAATGTGTTGCTAAGCGCACAAAAACGGCTCGACTGATTTGTCTGATTCTCTTTTGTTGTGTTTATAAAGGTCAGGAAAAGTTTACAAAAAACAATGTATAGGATCTCACAGATTCACTTAAAATTTAAAGCAGCTTCAAAATAATTATATTTAAAAGAATCGAAATGCCCTTAAATTATTAAATCACAGCTACTATTGTCAACAATTGATATTCAAGATGCTTATTTTTAATTAAGTATCTACTGCAATTAAAGCTGATCGGAAAAAGTTAAGGTTTAGTTTGAGGCCTCAGTTGAAATTAATGTTCTTCTGTTCGACCTATTTGTGTTTGCGAAATTACTGGAACCGGTTCTAAAACAATTGCGCATAATATTTGAATTTTCTACATTAATTGTTTAGTTTACGTTTTGTACCTACGCACGAAAAATAAGCTCAAATTATGACGAGTGTGTATTGCATAATAAAACTACGAGTACAAGCACCTTTTTGGAGTCATAGGGTTTGTCACAAACACTTACAAAAGCATTACTAAAAAGCCGAGCAACAGAACTTGTTTTATACATAAATGTATAATAAGGGATTTAGATGAATTCAAGAATATTGACTACGGCATGCACAGCGGCCGTTGCGGTTTGATCTACCTACCTACACCAAGTTGTTTGAACAAGAGAAATTCTTAGCATTAATTGATTCAGAAACTTTTATGTATTCGCATCCTACATCCAGTCTTGTGAAAACATTATACGAATATACTTAGATACGGAGTAGGTAACTCTCCTACCATGCGTTTTCACATATTATTAGTTTATTGGCAAAGCCATAATTTGACCTTACAAACCCTTAAAAACGCAGAATGCATCACGAAATCCTGACCAAGTTATAAAAAAAAAAACACTTACATTTAATATAAATTGGATAAAGCAGAAGGTATTGATGTGGTACAGATTAGAATTTACATCCTTGTTATACAATGTGACCCAAACTTGTTGTCCAAGAAAAATGTTCTTCGGCCCTAAATAATATTTGTTATACCTACCTAATTTCCTTTCAAGGCGAGCCATCCACTTCTAGATAGCCTTATCCAGGTGGCGCCAAATTATTAGTGAATCGTTGACCAGACATAGTATACCACGAGCATCTTGAGATATATGTTTACATCTCTTGCAACAAAATCAGTAACATTAAATCAATACTGTATTTGATAATATCTTGGTAGCTTTATTCGAAAAATAATAACTTGAATCTTTTCAAAGCTGATAGTTATAAAGTTATCATTTCTAACCAAAAAGTTTGAGGAAGGTTCTATGTTGTTTATACGCATAGGTCTACTTTACCTGTCATATAAGGGAAGTAATTTACTTTCCATGAATGACTGTGTTTATCACAGTTTTGTTAAGTGTACACTAACTAAGATTTATTGCTCCAAATCAAAAATACAATTCAACATGGGACACAAATGTCATATTAATTATACCATATTTCCAGGACTATCCTTAGAATCAGATCATAATCAATGATTTGTCACTTATGATTCTTACACTATATTTTCTATTGTTTCTGCTCAAAAAGGCAGTCTATTAGTTTAATCAAACATAATATATCAATACAAAATTATGTGATTGTGATTGAAATTACCGACTTCATTTAGACTTCAGGGCCCGTGTTTAGCAACCGCTCATCAGATTGTCCAATATTTGTAAGAATCCCAGTTATTTGTTGTTGGCTGTGCCAACCTCATAAAAAGGCGGTCACAAACATTTGTTGAAGATAAAAAAAAAAAAAAAGGATTTTAAGACAGTGGACGACATGCCGATACGGATATTTGTCTGTATTTGGAGCTCACAGCCACGTAGTCGCTCGGCATTTACTTTTCACACTGCTCACAGATCTAGTCTGGAGGTGTTTCGCAGAGTTGTTGTGGGCTGGGCTGAGTCACTTAAATGTATTTGTTAATACTGTCGGAGAAATGTTTAGGTACAAATTAGAATGAATTTGTCAATGCAGTATTTACAACAAAATAATAATACTTAATCAAATAAATAAATGAAATTGTTAAAATCATTGTTTAGAAAACGACCGTGCATCGATAGCCATTAAATCATCTTTTAAGGTTTAAAGGAGGCTTACGCAACAATAAAAAACTACCTACATATTGTAAAGTTTAAATTGACATAATTTTTTATTTTTATTGTGTTAACATTACAATGCTCTGAACATCTGCATGTAATAAGTAATCGTCTTCGGTTGAGAACCGAAGTATAATTAAGAATCAAACGAACTTACCTTGTGAAGTTTGATTCCAATTATGCGAGGGTCTCAACCGAAGACGATTACGTCAACCCATCCCTCCCAACCCAAAAAATAAAATAAAAAATTGTGGAGGATAACACAAAATTCTCTGAAATAATGACGTCTCGTGACGCGGGGTTGCCAGTGCAGGGAACGGAAATAAGATATTTCTTTTTAGGATATATCTAAAAGTGTGAAGAAGATAGCACCATCTCATGTACTGCTGCATGTAATAAGTAATCGTCTTCGGTTGAGACCCTCGCATAATTGGAATCAAACTTCACAAGGTAAGTTCGTTTGATTCTTAATTATATAGGTTTTCATTACAAAAAATGAAATCGGGTCGGGCGCGGATTCCCTAAACGCAATTCGACGAGTTTCTCACTTCGTACACATTGCAAATCGTCTTAGTAGCAAAATGTCTAAATTCTATATAACCAGTTATTTACTTCGTACACATCGCAAATCGTCTTAGTCGCAAAATGTCTAAATTTTAAAATAAGTAATGCATCCGCTCGGGTCGGGCGTGGATTACCCAAAAACCTAATTTTCTGAATTATATTTGAATTATATTTCGACTTTTTCCAGTGAAATTATGAAACCACTTTTAAACAAGCTTTTATTTAAATGCACTAAAAAGAAAAAATAAACTTTTACACATTTTTTCACATTTCACCGGTTCAATTTCCGGCTCAATCAGGTGATTTTTCAAAAATCTTTAAATGCAGATATAATTTTTTTTAAAGTAATGTTTCCTTTTAAAATTAAAATTTGCCATCATCAATATTATGGGTACTATTCCTCCAACCACGGTCTTTTTTTTCACCCTGTGTATTGAAAAGAGGTTGAAATAAAAGTAGTTTCTATGGCATGAAATGTGTAAATTATATAGGTAAGGTTTTATATGATTAAATAAATGTAAATATTGTTAATACCTACGTAAAATGTAAATAGTTATTGTTGATGAGTGAAAAAGTGCAACGTTACAATGGCAGTCGTTAAAACCCACCAACCCGCATTGAGCCAGCGTGGTGGGTTATGGCCCAATATTCCATGTGCTAAACTATTATCATAATTTTAACCTGCTGCCTGACGTTTCGAATTCCATGCAAACCACTGCAACGTGTAAAATAAATCATAAAAAATGTTTCCATTCAATCACTCAAAACGGTTACCTATCATAAATTCGAAATTTGCCTGTACGAATTTTATTTGGCCGAAAACGTTTTGTGATTTTTTTGTTTTCCATAATTTTCTTTTTACCGAAAACACAATTTACAGAGTTTTGAAATGTCGATTATCGATTGTTATTTTTTTCAAAATCTCTATGTTTAGAAATCCCACTCAACGTTTGGCCGAAGCTATTAATGCTAGACGATTCATTTTCCAGAAACACGTTTCCAATAATATTAAAATACAACATTTCAAATAATTGAAATCCTTAATATCATCGAACAACTTGTAATCGTAGTAACGTCATGCTTAAGCATGCACCACGCAAGCAAGCATGCAGCATGCAAACAAGCATGCAGCATGTAAGCAAGCAAGCTTGGAGCTTGCAAGCATACAGCATTTAAACAAGCAAGCAGCAAGCAACTAAGCATGCAGCAAGCATGCAGCAAGCATGCAGCATGCAACCAAGCATGCAGCAGGCATGGTTTCTGTCACGGCTCCGGCGCTGCGAGGCTCCGGCGGTCCCACGCGAGCTTATCGTCGCAGATGGCTTACGCTCACCACCGCCGCTTCGGCTTGCTGGCTGTCTCCGCCGGCCAGCCTCAGCTACGGCGGCGAGCGTTAAACCCACCTGCTCCTCAGCTCGCGGGCCGCCTCGCCTCTCCGCGCCTACGTGGGCTTGAATTACACTCTAGCCTAGGGCAGACAAGACTACGTGAAGTCGGTTTTGCCGCGATTCGTTTCTGTCACTGACTTTTGAAACACAATCTTATCGGAAACATAAAGTATTAACTTTTTAAAACATTTAAGTTTATTTACCTAATAATATGAATATATGAAAAACAAAGAAAAACTGGGTATGAGTATGATATTTTAGAGAAAAAGTTACTTCGAATTTTAATACTTCTAGGAAATTTATTGTAAACAAAACATCTTCCAAAAAAAAAAAAGTAGTTTG
Source organism: Scoparia ambigualis (assembly GCA_963921215.1). NCBI lineage: Eukaryota > Metazoa > Arthropoda > Insecta > Lepidoptera > Crambidae > Scoparia > Scoparia ambigualis. The sequence continues at coordinate 20,419,473 of OY992510.1, read as the reverse complement.
GATAATCGGCCAATAGTTTTTCTGGAAAAGAAACGTATGTATGATAAGTTTATGGATTAACAAAATTATGTAAAAGCAACGATCTGGTATTTAAAACTTCGTCATACCGTTTTCGAACAATTGAAATTCGTACAGGAAAGTTTCGAATTTATGATAGGTTACCCTCAAAACATCAACAATACCTACGTCGCTAAAAATATTGCGAATGGTGCCAGTGCGAATGGTTTCTTGAAACATTCACACCCATTGTATTGAGCTAAAAGCGACCGCCGCAAAAAAAAAACAATCTTGCTTGACCGACCAAAGCGGAACGAAGGAGTCGCCCTACCATCAGTGAAGAATAATAACGAGGCGCGGCACTATTTAAAATTCTTACAGCTGCCCCTAACTTGTTCTGCTAATTAAATGAGAAAACAGGTATTCATCTTAATTCCACACAAACTTTATTAAGTAGGCAACTTTTTCTTCAACTGTTTCGGTAAGCAACAACAGTCCGAATAATGATAAACGGTCTGACATATTGACGTTTACAACACCTGGATAATCTCTCGCGTATTATGCGTATTACTATAGCTGGATTTCAAATCGTGATACAATGAATATAGTAGCCAATGTAGCCATCATCTAATCGGATCCTGTGCGGGATACTTTTTTATGTAAAGGAATTAATGCACTAAGCATACCACTGTATCAGCCTTATCCCCTCGACCCTTTTCCTTAAATGCCACCTAATACCCACTAAAAACTCGTGTACTTACCGCGGCTGGGTTAAACACCGGAAATTGCCTGACGGGTGGTACCAGACCCCAGCAGCAAGTGAGAGGATGTACTTGGTTTTTTAGTGGTAATCCCCCCCTCTTTTCCGAATCCCTGTTGAGGCCTTTGGACCAGGATAGGCAGGCAAGAGATGGGAGATACACCCCACATAACCATCCTTTTTTTTATTCGGCAACGGGTAAGCACTTGGCCTTCATCTCACCTGATGGTGAGTGACGATAAGGCCGAAGGTGGAAGCGCGCTTCACCCGGAATCATCAACCACTGAGGAACTGGCTGTCTCATCTCAAACTGTCGTAACACAACAATGCTATAAACATCGTTGTTATGGCGACAGACTTAGATAAGATGGTGGTAGCTAGCCAGGCGGACTTAACAGCCCTACCACCTACCGCGCCACCCCGGCCGCGGTGGTACTCAATAATGAGTTTTATCAAGCTAAAAAAGGGTGAACCGGTACCGCCATTGGTAATCACCGGAATTCATCCCCGCAGCGACCCACCAGAGAAAGAACGTCGAAGGAAATTTGGGCATTCTCTAGGCGCCTTGGGCCCTTTCGTCACCAGGGGGCGTTGAGGCGCTTCAATGCCTTACAAATTCTCGTGTTCATTAAAATGATCGAATAGTTAATAAAAAACGCTCTCAGCACACCGGACTAGCAGCGTAACGTGCCTTTGGAAGCACCGGGGAGCTTAATTAAATTGCATAACGTTGAAATAAAAGTTGATTAAAAGTTGCTTAGTTTTCACAATCATAACCCGACCGTGCTCTTCGCAAACGAGCTTCTACATAGAATGATAAACTACAAATGTTTTTGGTTTTTATACTTATTATGACTGTAATTTGTTATAATAGCTGTTACGTATAACGGACGTAACGTAACGTATTTTATACAGGGAAATATGCTACCACCTTTTCAAATAATTAAAGATATTTTAGTAAATAAAATGTATTTAACTTAATAATAAGTTATTCTAACAGAACTGGCGTTTAACGTAAACTATATATTATAGTATATAGCTTGAGTACTTACTAATACCATTCTTCTTTATTATTGAAATTTTGCATTCACAATGCTATATAGATAACGGATAAAATGTTTACTAGAAAAAAATCAACCAGTCTCAGGAAGCTCGAGTGGGATTCGAACCCACGACCTTTGGATTGCCGGTCCACTGCAGCAGCACCGGAGCAGTGGACCGGCAATCCAAAGATCGTGGGTTCGAATGATTGAAAGGGTTGATTTTTTACCTAGTAAACATTTTATCCGTAATACCATTATGTTACTTATACTATTTTTTCTGTGTTTAGCCCTATGCTTAATACTTTATTTTAAATGGAACGTGGAAGTAAAAAATGTATAATATCAAAACTATCCTTGATGAAGTTTGCAAACATTGACAACCTAAATATCAGAATCACTCAAGTAGAGTGTCCAATAAAATTTACGTACACACGTTGCAGATAGAGATTTACTGCCTTTGTAGCTACATAATCTGAATCGTAAGGATCTTTACACACTGCGACATCGACATATGTATATGTTGTTTTAGCAGCGATACAAATGCGGTACAGTCCAGTAGTGCGATTCTCTAAGCGCAAACATCTTTTAAGCCTTGCCTTTGCTAACAGCGGCTGCAACAGCGGTGACCGTGCCATTGGTATTCCTCTAAATAATTTTCAACGCTGTTCGACACAAGTTCCGCACGTCTGTAAGCGGCGTGGTAGGGCATCACTTCTTTGACATTCTTGTAGGTAAAAAATCGGTATTTTGTATGTAAAACAGCCTCAACTTTGACCACAGCCGTGACTGCAGCGAACACTGTGACGGCTGTAATATCTATGATCACAGCCATGCACGCAGCGTCTATGACGTTTCGCTTCGAGAATCGCATAGCTGATGCAGCCGCTAGGCGTTTTCCTTTAACTCCGCTACATGCAGCACTACTGGTCCCCATAATATTATTTATAAGTTTATATAGACTAGTGGGAATATCGAAAAAAAATATAGCCAATGTCACTTCGGAAGAATGTAGCTTTCTAATGCTCAAAGAAATTTCTATATCGGTTCGGTAGTTTTGGAACCTATTTAATTCAAACTAACAAACAAACAAATCTTTATTATTTTTATGATTAGTGTAGATTACATTTATAATTAGTATAGATTACATTCCAAGCTACGCACCAATGTCGCGGCAGCACTGCTGGTCCCATATATTCTCTATATGAGATTACATTCCGAGCTACGCAGAAATGTGGTGGCAGCAATGTAACGGCAGCACTGCGGCGTGCAGCAGAGTTTGGAATCATACCTTTAGGCAGAGAATATATACACTACTAGAGCCAAAACTACGTAAAGTGGGTGCCCGCACCCGCGACCCGCTTCCAGTATCCGTACTTGCATCACGCGTCCGCGCCCCGCGCGCATGTTACGTGGGTGGTAGGAGTGCGACTTTTGCATCGCATCTGTAGCGATGCAGTTGCAATACGCACAATACCTCTGGGCCCTGATTCTGTATCGCAATCTATAGATTCCACACCTAAACCTTACCGCGCACAAACGTCAAACGCATACGTTTTTGGGAAGATATCGTAACTTTTTAAGGAATTGACGTGGTTTCGAAACAAGGAATCGTTACAGAATAAGGGCCCAGGTCTGCATCGATACACGCTATTTTCGTCGCGGCCGCGTCTGTCGAAAAGGGTACGTTCAGATGATGAGCGCTCAACGCGCGTTTTGCTTACGCGCATTTACAACTACATGTATTTTATTCTAGGGATACATTACTCGTGCGATTTAAAACGCGCGTTTGCATCGCAAAAAAGTAGCAGCGTATAACGGGGCCTAAAATAACAGAGCGCATCTCTCGCAAGTTGGCACAACGCGACTTTTCGAACCTTTCTCATCCCGTTTTTGTTTGGTCGGTGGCGCGGCGTCGCCGGAGCGCAGATGTTTCGGCGCCACGGCTCATCTGCGGATTACTACCCGTTAGGTTTTCGTATTATGTGCCCCACTTGCGGACAAAACTTCGGGCCTCGTCAAGTGAGAGTTTTGTCTTCAATATAACGGTCGCAAGTTGGGTTTTTGCTTAATTAAAACACTAAATTTTCTAGTGTTAGTTAAAGAAATGTTACTATCATGTAACATTAAGATAAATTGTACTCGTTATGATGACGCACATTTTGAGTAAATTTCAGAACAAAATAATGTTAACCTCTACATAATCTGGTTCATTATAATTAGGTAGGTTTGTCCGAGACCGCATAATAATTAAAAAGTTTAATTGTACAATGTAGCTAGATTTTATTCGAAGCTTCGTCCGCATGGATTCGGTTTGTCACAAGAGTCTTTGTCGTACTCCTAGGAACATTGTATTCGCCTAGAATAAAATGCTTTCACATTAGGCGGCTTACCCGCGCGGGTAGGCAGTGCGACTGCATTGCATAATATCCAACCACAGACTTAGCTGATAATGTGAAAGAGCTCTTATAAGTAGTTTAGATGGCACTTTCGGATATAAGCAAAAAATTTTTACGTGACAGAAGGACAAACGAAGGACTAACACAACACTTTAACATTAATAATAGTTAGGTTAAGCTACGAACATTAGAACGCGGTGCATTACTTGATTAAATCGCGCTTTTTTAATTCTCATGATGGTTTTTACTTCTTTTTATGCCTCTCCTTCACAATACAAAAGTAGTTTAAAAAAGTTGATAAACAAATCGTCTTTTATTATTTATGAACTTTTTCATTTTGTCTTTTGGATTAAGAACAGTTTCGTTAAGGATATAGAGCTTAAGTTGATGATCCTATAAAACATCAACACGATAATCGGCGACTGCACATAACGTTGCTAAAAACGCGGCATCTCTCAAATTGAGCTGCCTCAGTAAGTATTAATGAGAGGGCGCTCCGGTAACAAAGTCCGGCCAGCACACTCCCCACCCAGAAAATTACGAGAAAATTTACATAATAGAGAATCCGTGGCTGCCCTACTCCTTTGAAAGTCGGAACTGCGGCCCGCTCGAGTGACACCGTCGCACATTAAATTAACATCTCTCTCACTTTGTTTGCGGAGGCTACACCACCGGTGACTAATTTGAGACGTCGTGTCTCTGTTCTCGATCGTCGATTCCACAATGAAATTTAACTGTCGTTACCGGAGGCTTACGCCGCCGACCCGGTGAAGGTAGAAACGTATGACACGCTTGCGTTATGCCGAACCGTGTATAACTTCAGTTGTGAACTTGTGATGTACTAGTTGTAGGCAGTCAATAGTAAATTCTTTTTTTTATTGTGGCACGCCATAATGGCCTCACTCTGCCTGATGAAAAGCATCCAGTGAAGCCCATGAAATGAATGCGTTCATCACAGCGCTACCACGCTATGCCGAACGCTCACACTATGGCGGCCTGCATAAATGCTTTTTCACGCCCCGCTTAAATAACCCGGGAGAGAAAGAGGAGAGAAAGACGTGTGCAGAAAGCGCATTCCACATACGGACAGTTCGGCAAAAGAACGATTGTCCAAACTTTTTAGTACGTGTCTTGATGGTCAGCACGGTATGAGAGTAGCTTCAGACCTGCACGCGTCGATCTGGAAAGGAGAGGGAGGGATGAGGTCAAAGAGCTCCTCAGAGAAATCATAACTAATAAATAAATAATAACTCTATGAACGGTCACATTCAATATTTTGACGTTTCGAAACCTCCGTGGAGACTAGGACCGCATCACACGTTCAGTCAGGATAACAGTACAATAAAGGAGAGTAGAAACATGTAGGTAATTGTTTTTATCCCAACGTCTTGTATTCGGAGTAAACGTGCGAGTACCATTTAAAAAAAGATACCGCAAAGAAACTAACTACACGTTTAGAATCATCGATTGCATTTGTTTCATTTGTCAGTAACGTCTATCTTTTGTTACAGTTTGCAGTCGCATTATCGAGAAAAGCCGAAATCAGCTGAACTAAAAACGTAAATGCAGCTACCGTAATTGGGTAACCGCTGCGGATCATTAGGTAATTGCAGCAGGGCCGCCCGCTGCTCTGCGAGCCCCTACCATGAGTTTACAATGTGATACTTTCATGAAACGACATGAATGTCTTGCATTCAATATTACTTTGCGTTCGAGTCACAGCCAGAGAGCGATTTTTCATTTTTGCGTAGTCTTCGTACCTCTGTGCTACTTTCTTCGTGAGGTTGAAGACGTGGGTTCAATTTCAATCTGAGTTAGTCGTTTTTTTGCAATTTTTCACTATCCTTAGCATATTTGAGCGTTATTAACGTAGAAAACATCAAATATTACGACGACAACTGCAACCGTCACGACTTTAGTTTAAATGTCATAAGAGGGTTTACGCATTTCGGTTTCCCATACAAACCACTAAGCCAATATTAATGAAACTTTGCATGCTATAGTAAAATACAGGGATCTAAATAGTTTGTTGAAAACATTTTTAAAAAACTTTTATTTAAGTGAGTTATTGCGATTTTAAACTTTCTATAGTGGACTTTAAATCGCAATAACTCAGCTAAATAAACGTTATTTAAAAATATTTTCAACAAACTATTTAGAACCCTGTGTTTTACTTCAGCATGCAAGGTTTCATCAAAATTGGCTTATTGGTTTTAAAAATATCGACTTGGAAGTTTGTATGGTACACCGAACTGCGTAAACCCTCTTAATGAGTTTCTCCCGTGTTCTTTTGGCAACAACACGTGTTCTGAGACTCCATTTTATTTCTATCTACCGTACAATACTAAATAAACTTAAAAAAATTAAACACTTGAAGTTGGCTTAAAGCTACACGCGATAGCCATTAATAAAGATACAATAATAAATAAATGTTTAATTAGATCACTAAGAAACGATTCGTTAAAATAACAGAATCTAGGAGTAGGTTGTTTTGTAAATGTCGTTACTTCTTTAATAAAGCTGTGGAGTTTCATGTGCCCGTTCTTCTCCACAGCTAAAAGACTTCCTGAATTTGGGTTCCTGTGCTTATCCATCCATCCATAAAAAAATAAATTTAGACGATTCAAAATGCTTATTTTAAGCTTACTGAATAAAGATATTTTGATTTTTTGATTTTGGTTATTTACGAAAGCTAAGCACGATCGCATTAGGTGTTTCGACGATCTGGCGAAGGTCGCGGGTAGCAGCTGGATGCGTGCAACACAAAACCGGACGTGGTGGAGATCCTTGGGAGAGCCCTTTGTCCAAAAGTAGATGTATTTCGGCTGATGATGATGATGATGAAGCGCTATCTCCAACGAGAATATAGAGCTCCGTGATTATAGAGCGCACTTAGAGTACTTTGAAAATAAAACTGCTGCATAACGAAATGTCTGCAATAAATTTCAAAACAATTTATGTATTCCACGAATGAATAATCACATGTGCTATAAGAATGCTTTTAGTACCAGCGTAAAAGTTTTCAATCACTTATTGGCAGCCATTAAAGCTCTTGAGTTGCCAAACATTCAAATAAATAACGTATTTTTTTTACCCCTAGAACTACTATCCTGTCTGGGCTACCAGTCTACCAGTCTAGACTACCAGTAAAATCTCTCAAGGTACTAACCACGGGAGATTTTACATTACCCCTGGTACTAATTATCATTATTTTGTGTACCTTTTGCAAATATTTAGGCACTGGTAAGTTTTGAAAGTTTTTATTTGTGTTTTTTTTTGTTTAGTTTTTTTTTGTTCTTAAACTTTCATAACTAACCGTACCTATATATTTGAAAAAGGTTCTACAACACTCGATTTTTAAAGCCAAGTAGTACCACGGGTAATGTCAAATCTCCCGTGGTACTACTAGACAGGATAGTATAGTACCTTATGTGGTAGTACTACGGGGAAAAAAATTACCGTAAGACCATTAGTAGGTACCACGGGTAAGAAAAGCGTATTATAGTATAGATGAATATACATTTAAAATGATTGTATATAGAAATAAATTTCCCTAGAAAATCCTACTTACCTACTTGTTATAAATGTATAATTATTGTAGCCCCCCCTTAAAATTGCATGCCCGATAAGGATAACACTGTTGTTGTTCTCACCGACACGTGGGCCTGCCCAATTGAATCGCCCCTCAACGACTCGCGGACGTGGAAGACCACACTATAGATCCTCGCGAGAGGTGCTTCGGTTCGGATGGTACGGTGCCGCTTCGCTGTTATCCTCAACGTCGGCTGGCTGTCTCGCGTTTGTAGGTAGATAGGTCGCGGGTTCTGTGGGTTGTGTTTTGAGGGAAGCGTTGTTGCTACACACCTAATAAAACTCACTGCTACAGCACTTAATTATACATTACTAGCGGCCGCTCGCGGTTTCACCCGCGTGGTTCCTGTTTCCCGTGAGAATATCGGGATAAAAAGTATCCTATGTATTAATCCAGGTTATAAACTATCTATCTGCCGAATTTCATCCAAATTCATTCAGTAGTTTTTAAAAGTATCCTATAAGTTAATCCAGGTTATAAACTATCTGTCTGCCGAATTTCATCCAAATCCCTTTAGTAGTTTTTACGTGAAAGAGTAACGAACATCCATCCATACATACAATGTTTCGCGTTTATAATATTAGTAGGATTGTCCATGCGACACGGTATTTACACTAATTATTACACAAATGTTTAGGAAATAATAATGGCGACTTCGCCGCGCGCGTCGCGGTTACACCTTGATTCAGCGTCGAATCAGTTTCACATCACATTAGCTGCTAATCGTTAGTGTCTTATGTATTCTTACAATACAATCACTAACTTAGGCGGCGGCGCCGTTTCGCGGTTTTACCAAATAAATTTTACACCGTTGCGTTTGCCATTCAAAAACAAACTCGCTCGCTTCTGCGCGTGCCCACCGAGGTCTACTAGTGGCGGGACACGCGTCTAGAGATGTATGTAATCATGAATTTTGCGTGAACAGTAAGTTGTTATCCAATGTACTGCTCAGCATTAGCAATATAAACTTTGAACTTTGAAAATTTAAAACGATCTTCGTGGTCAAGTGGTTAGCACGCCGGGTCGCGCCATCTCTGAGGTCCCGTGTTCAACTTCCGGTCGGGTCAATTTAGAGACCGAAGAACTGGCAGCTACCTCGGACAAAGAATTAGTCTTGCTATTCAAAGGGGGAACGCTGCGAGTATCTTCGGAACCTTGCATAAAGGGACTGCTTTTAATAATATTTTTTAGTTATTATATTATATTTTTTAAGGTTTTTGGTTTTAGGTTCATTGTTCTTGTAAATAAACTTAATAGTTATGTATTTAGAGAAAACTGTTTTTTAAATTGATTTTGGGTCTGGGTCTTTTTCTATGTTTATGTATATTTATCCGTGATCTAGTTAAACCTAACCCTAAAGGCTATAAGCCTCTAGAACCCCAAGCGGTCGCATGAGACCGAAGTGACAGTTCGCGCCTTTCCGTCAAACCCCAAGCGGTCGCATCAGACCGCTCTCTCCCGCTAGACTTTGTACCGTGTTTTCATAGACTTACAGACTACTTTACTATGAACAAGGTCGACTATTTCGGTTCTTAGGTACATTTTATGCATCGTGATCGCAAAATATCGCATGGTCTGTGCTCGTTTCTGTCATTTTCGACGTTGAAGTTGCGCCAATTTTAGTGTCGGAGTGAATAAGTCGATGAGGTTTGTATGCTATTTTTATTGGAATTATCTAATGTAAGTACTGTTTCTTATTAGAAAATGATTATTGAGACTATAATGATTGTATTTAGATAATAAGTTGTAAGAAATACATCGTTATTACTACTAGATAAAGCGTGTAAATTCCTTTAGCATGTTACCGATTTCCGAGTGATTTTTAGAGAAATACTATGAGACAAATAAAGTGTTGCAATCATCACTTTATTTTGATACCTGATGGATAGGAAATATATCAGTTAGTATATTGTTGTTTACAGAACAACAAAATATGGTTTAGGGTTTTAGAGTAATATTTTTTTTGCAAAAGGCGGGATTTGTGACGTCATCCGCAAATTCAAAAAAAATTATAACGCACCTGCTGTCATTATTTTTGACATTTAAATTTCAAGACTGAGGGGTTAACTGACAGTGGCAATATACATGCCACCATAATTTGAACCTTATTCAATTGTAATAGGATGGAAAACCAATAAAAAATATTTAATGCTAACCAGTTCAAGGGTTAACCATATTAACGAGTTTCAAAAGAAGCTTATCTTGAACTAGATAATCGATGTCAGCGTAAAAAAAATGTTATTTATTTATAAAACTCTATTCTGTTCACCCATGGTAGGGCCAATGCTCGCAGATTCCGTTTAAACCGCTCGCGTTACCTTGCTCGCTAACTAGCTCGCTGTTTTCTCACTTTTATCTACGAAAACTAGTTTCTTGTTAAGCAACAATACAAGAAGCCAGAAGCTAGAATGCCTCTGTTTCAAAATGAATTTTGTGCGGGTTGCTTTTTTTAAACATAAAACTTAAAAGAACAGTAACTAGATAGAAGTGCTGCAGTTGGAATTTGTTAGAAGATTGGATAGCTATAACAGTTAATTATAATTGGAAATATTATTTGCTAAGATACTATATTGATAATTACCTTTTTAGGGCTCCGTAGCCAAATGGCAAAAAACGGAACCCTTATGGATTCGTCATGTCTGTCTGTCTGTCCGTCCGTATGTCACAGCCACTTTTTTCCGTAACTATAAGAACTATACTGTTGAAACTTGGTAAGTAGATTTATTCTGTGAACCGCATTAAGATTTTCATACAAAAATAGAAAAAAAACCTCAACCTCTCTTTTAATGAGGGACATTTTCCATCGCGTCTTAAGTATTTTATAGTTAAGCCTATATATAAAAAGGGTCTTAAAAACAATTTTAATAATTATAGGCCTATAGCTTTAAATTGTATACTTTCGAAAATTATAGAGAAGGTAGTATATTCTAGAGTTTCTTCATTTATGGCCCCTTGCAATATTTTGATTAAGAAACAGTTTGGTTTTAGAAAGGAGAGCTCTACTGGTTTGGCCTGCTTCTCTCTCATAAAGTGGGTCACTGAAAATTTGGACAAGGGCTTCCGGGTATTTTCTATATTTTTGGACATGACTAGTTATTTTGATCTGGTTTGTCATGAAATTCTTTTACAAAAAGTACAGCTCTTTGGCATTAGGGGTAAAACAAATGACTGGATTAGAAGTTTCCTTCAGGGCAGACAGCAATGTGTGGAAACAATGAAAACTACAAAGCGTCATAGAGCTTATTTTATGCAAACGTTCAGATCGTCTTATCGTGAAAATAATTACGGAGTACCGCAGGGCAGCGTACTTGGCCCTTTACTATTTTTATGCTACATTAATAACTTACCCAGTGACATAAATCAAGAGTGTTTGCTGTTTGCTGATGATGATACTATATTAATTAAAACAAATGACAAGAATACAATTAATAATAAAATATATGAAACGTTAACTTCTGTTGTACTGTGGTTAGAAAATAATAATTTAAAATTAAATTTATCAAAAACAAAAATCGTAGAATTCCAAAGTTATAATAGCACAACGATGCAAGTAAACGTTAAGTTACACGATAATGCAATAGAAGTACTTGATGATTTTACCTTTTTAGGAATTACAGTTGATAAATACTGTAATTGGAAAGCGCATGTTGAACAATTAGTTAACAAAATAAATAGATACGTATATGTAATTTATCGACTTAGAAAAGTAGCAACTAAAGAAGCGGCTCTCTCATCTTACCATGCGTTTGTTTCATCAAATATAAGATATGGAATAGTACTATGGGGAAATTCAGTGGAGGTGGACAGTGTTTTTATAGCTCAAAAAAAGTGCATCAAAGCGTTATGTGGTGCCAAATATGATGAAAGCTGTAAACCTTTGTTCATAAAGGAAAATATACTAACCTTGCCATCACTGTACTTATTCGAAATCTGCCAACTTGTCCATAAACACCCACAGTTATTTATAAAGCAAAGTGAGGTTATTCATAGAATTAGAAGACCTCAACGGGACAATACTCTGTACATACCTGATCAAAGGTTAAAAGTTCACAGTAGTAACTCCTACTGTATGGCAATAAGACTCTATAATAGCCTTCCAGATAATTTTAAAAACTTAATTTGAGCGCCTTTAGAAAACAGATGTATAAGTTCTTAGTCCAGAAGTGTTACTATTCAGTGTCCGATTTTATTAAGGATAAGTAAATAGATTTGACATAAATATAATTTATTCAATGTGTTACATTGTTAAAAATAAGGTATTAATGTAATTTTTAATAATAGAAGTAAGTAAATAAATTGTAATTATATAAGTAGTACCCAATACAATTGAATAATTAATAAAAATGATTATAATGATTCAATACTAATAATACTATTTGATACTATAATAATGATGACAACAATGTTAATGTTTTTTGTATAATTAATTAATTAATATTTATTTTGTAAAATTTTGCATGCCTACATGGCAGAATATGTGAGCCTATAAAAATATGACCAGCTAATTGTAACCAACCATATTCTTTGCAAATAAATAATTCTGTTCCCGCCAAAGCCGGGACGGCCATTCAAACCATACCGCCATCTGTAAGGCGGTTGACTCAGCGGTTGTTGACGACCGCGTCCGCCTATCTGCCGCGGCGCCACCGCTGCGCGACTCGCGGCCGCGCGCTTCGTGAATATACCGCGCCGACTCGTCTGCAAGCTAGCTAGCTACCGCGCACGCCACAGCCTTTGGTTAATAGTGACTCCTGAACCTAATGTGAAGAGAACGCCAAAATGCCCATTGTGTAGTGTAGTGACTGTACGCCAGGAAACCCACCACTACATCGCCGCCCGTGGTCAGCTCGTCTCCCGGCTCCTGTGACTCATCATCCCTGTAAATACTTCACTATCCATACCTACCCAGCCCACAACCTTTATTTCGTCGCTGTTACTGCGAACGCCTTTCGCCGTAACATTTTGGTCATCTTCGAGCCGGTAATATTAAATACCGGCGACCTTCCTGTAACCAGAACCTAACTTTCGTTTAATTTTCAATTTTAATACAGTCCGCTAAAGGTAATTATTTTCGCCCATATTCTTATTCTATGTCTAAATCTTAAATCTAATTCCTACCATCATTTCTAAATTCATTTGTTTCCGTAACTTTACCTTTATCTCGTGGCGAAACGGCCTGCCCCAATAAAAGTTTTTGTCGGTACTCGTAAAACAATTGTGTTAGTATAGCTGGCCAACGTACACTTATATTATTTTATTTTTATTGTTGATTTTGTGTATGCATCCGATTGTCTGATCACAAATCGAAAGTGTGATGCAATGTTGTAATGTTGTTGTAATCTGAGCGGGCTTGTGTGTGTACCCAAATGATTTTTGCCTAATGATACGTTGTTCATACTCCTAACGGTAAATTAGTAGTTAAATTATTACGTTACGTATGGTATTATGACGAGAGATTGCATTGTTATTTTTCCCGTTTTATTTTTTAAGGAATTTTTTATATTCTTGTCGTGTTAAATCGGCTCAGATCTCGTGCATGCTCACCACGCGTGCCAAGTAGCGTGCTTTATTTTTTCGCTCGTGTTAATTTTATATCTATTTTTTTTATTTTTAATTTTTGCCTTTGCGATCGGCTCATTCTTTGTGCGTGCTCACCACATGAGCTTAGTGTGTTTCATTTAGTTTCATCAGTTTTTTTTATATCGCTTACGGCTATTTGCGTGCGTCGCCTTCGCTTCTACACACGTTTGCCCACTTGTGGGACATAGACAGAGTGTCCCAATTTTATTTTTTAATTAAGTTTTTATTATTTGTTTATTTTTAATTTTTTTTTGTGACCGACTCATTCTTTGCGCTAGTTTCCGCTACAGGTCTGCCCGACTGTGAGCGCCTTGCCCAACAGTGGGCTACGGATGTCGTGATTTTTTTGTTGTTTTGTTTGTTTTTTGTTTTGCGGTCGGCTAATGTTACGTACGCGCGTTCAATAGAGACACAGACATACACATACACACGCGTTTGCCCACCCGTGGGCCATATACAAGGCGTCCCAACTTAGTTTTGCTTTCTTTATTGTTGCGTTAATTTTGGCCCATTTGCCATTACATTAGTAAACAAATACGTCCAGCCTGTGTTGTCCTTTTTACTGCCTTTAAATTTATTAATTTTTTTTTAATTAGTTTTTTGTCTCCTTTCATTCATCGCGATGCCGACCAAGTCACAAGCCGCAATATTTAGGGAGGCCGCCAAAGCTATACACCAGCTCCTAGAGGTGGGATCAAGGATCATTGCTGGCGACACCAAACATTCCATAACGGAATTTAACGTGCGTTTCGCACAGATACAGGGCATAAAGGACAAGCTGGACTCAGTGTACTACAACATTCTCGACGAAGAGAACTTAGACGAGGGGGTTGAGAGGACATACACTGAGAACCACACAAAAGCCTCCGGGGCATACCTGGGGATACTTGTGGCTAGGGAGGAAATCTTACCCTCTTCCACGTCGTCCCCAACCCATAACGCTCAGCCCAGTCTCGGCGTTAATACGCCTACAGCCGTCCTCCCCAAGATAGCGCTGCCCAGGTTCAGCTCAAAGGTGGAGGACTGGCCCTCCTTTATTGCACTGTTCAGGAGTTTGACTGACGACATGGCGACCTTGTCGGAAGCAGTCAAGCTCCACTATCTCTTCTCAAGTCTCAGCGGTGAGGCATTAAGCATGGTGTCCCACCTAAAGGTCACCAATGAAAATTTTGCCGTGGCCATGGACATCCTTACAAAGCGGTACGAGAACCGCCGGGTTCTCATCGATAGTTTCGTCGACATAATCCTGGGGCTGCCGAGCATCCACACGCGCTCTAACATACGCACACTTTTCCTCACTCCGCTGGTGTCCGCCCAGTGTGCCCTTAGTAATTTGGATCTGCCCATAGGAGACGACTACGTGTTTGTGTCGATAGTGGTGCGAAAGCTTAAGGGTGAGCTCCGCACGTTATTTGAACGCAGACACGGGTCTAGCAGCACCCTGCCCACGTTGAGTGACCTCATCTCCTACCTCGAGGAGCACGCACGCTGTGTGGAGACAGAGTTCTCCAACATAGCCCAGCCGCAGCCCATTCACGCCCTGCCCGGCCCTTCTCGTAGCCGCGCGCCTCCACAGTTGCCCCATCGCACTTATGCTCAGATGGCTCAGCAACAACCCGACCATTACCGTGGCCGCTCCTCAGCTCCATCGCCTCACCGCGCCTACGATCAGCCTACTCACCAACCGTCACGCCCAGCGCAGCAAATGCGTCACCGCCCATCCACCTCCCCGGCTTGCAGTCAGCCCTTCCCCGTCTACTCGGCCTTCCAGCAAAGCTGCTCCTCATCATCGTCCTCGTCCTCTTCCTCACGCTCGACGTCCTACTGTCCCTATTGTGCGACTAGGGGACATACGCTCATGACGTGCAGATGGTACAATGCCCAGCCAACACAGGGCCGTTGGGACTTTGTACAGGCACGCGAGCGCTGCCAGCGTTGTCTCGGCCGTCACTACGAGAGCGAGTGCAGGTCAAGGGGGGCATGCAAGGACTGTGGGAGCACGAACCACCACACGTCCCTCCATCGACCAGACGGCCCAACGCCCTCCGCTCATTCGTCGTCTGTACATGTACCCCCACCACAGCTGACAGAGCACTCGAGGGAGCGTCCCAGACACAGCAGGTGGCACGAACCCGCACAGGCTAAACAGGTGCGACCCAGCTCTGCTCACAGAGCCAGCCCGCCCAGGTCCGGTTCGCCAGGTAGGCCCCGCGAACGCCGCCAGCAATTATGACTCCCAACTATCACAGAGCACCCTAGCGAAGAGGTAGATTTAGCCCATGCCCAGTCAACCCATGCCCACACAGCTGATACATACTCAGCTCATACAATTTCAGCTGATACTCAATCAGCTCACTCACCTTCTGTGCCCACTGGCACACCCATTTTGTTGCCAACCGTCTCACTAAGTCGCGGACATACATGGCCATCTTCACACAGCCAGAGCTTTTTTGGACTGTGGCAGTATGCTGACATTAATAACGTCACGCATGGCACGACTTTTGAACCTGCCATCAAAACCCACTTCTTTAAAAATTACAGGAGTTGGGAATCAGCACAAACATGAGTCAAAGGCGGCAATAACAATAGTATGCCGACCCACTCACAATGATACTCCTACAATCACTGCCACAGCTCACATTTTAAAAAACGTCACTGGCTACCTTCCCTTAGAGAAGGTACCAAACATTTCCCACGTACTAGGCCAGCCACCCGTGCCATTGGCTGACCAGCTTTACCACACACCAGCCCCGATCGACCTCTTATTGGGGTTGGACGTTCTTGGCCAGGTGTTGGACGGGACTAAGGTCTCGTTGGGCCCGGGCAAGCCCATTGCCTTCGGCACGATTTTCGACTTCGCGTTGATAGGACCCATTGAGGACTTGTATGCGCAGCCGGCGCAGCAGGTTAACTCAGCTCACGTCGTCAGCTCACAACCAGACTCAGCTGAATCAGTCCAGGACATACGTCAGAGTCTGGAAAGGTTCTGGGAGTCTGAGGAGCCCCTCCCTCAATCTCACACTCATAATGATCCCCTGGAGGAACAATACGAGGAAATCTTCCGCTCTACCACTACACGCGATCCCTCAGGCAGATATACGGTCGCTCTGCCCTTTCTAAAGGACGCCCCTCAAATAGGTAAAACTCACCCTATCGCATTACGCAGATTCCTCAATATTGAGAAGAAGCTAATGGCGAACCCGTCTCTGCGTTCTAAATACGTCGACTTCATGGCCGAATACATCGACTTAGGGCACATGGCTTCCTGTCACCCAAATACATTCGCCCATAAACCTCACTTCTACATCCCTCACCATGGCGTATTTAAGTCAGGGTCGGACAAGCTGCGCATTGTTTTTGATGGTAGCTGCAAAAGCTCCAATGATGTCAGCATAAATGAATGCCTACACACAGGCCCCGCCCTTCAACAGGACATTGTGAACATCATCATGTCCTTCAGAACGCATCCAGTCGTTTTCAGCACTGACATCCAGAGGATGTTCAGAAATGTGCTGGTTGCCCCAGACCAGAGACGGTATCAGCTGATACTATGGCGGTCCTCACCAGATCACCCTCTGCTCACCTACGCCCTCAATACAGTCACCTACGGCTTAAGATCAAGCCCATACCATGCAATCCGCACTCTGCTTCAGCTGGCTGATGATGAAGGCCATCGCTACCCTGGAGCCGCTCAGGTTCTTCGCAAGTCTATCTTCGTTGATGACATCTTGTGTGGTCATGACACAGTTGAATCCGCCCAAGCACTTCAGGACGAGTTGATAAGTCTGCTAGACCTAGGCGGCTTTCAGCTCAGTAAGTGGACATCTAACTCGCCTAAGCTGCTCGAGAGATTTCCCGACAACCAATGCGACATGCCCAAGGACTTCGACATGAACCCAGAATCCACGTCCATTAAGGTCTTGGGTATACAGTGGAGCCCTCAGTCAGACGAGTTCACCTACCGCATCTCTCTGCCCCCCATCACACATGTCACAAAGCGGTCTATTTTAAGCACCGTAGCCTCACTTTATGACCCAAACTGCTGGGTTTCTCCCGTTATCTTCCGCGCAAAGCTGCTGCTTCAGCAATTGTGGCTACTGAAGCTGGAATGGGATGAGCCCACTCCCTCTGAAGTACAAACGGAGTGGCACCACATCTCAGAGGATCTGCCGCTGTTGTCTAGCATTCGCTTCCCTCGGCACATTTGTGTAAACAAAGGCTCAGCTGCATATTCGCTTCACGGGTTTGCAGATGCCTCTGAAGCCGGGTTTGCCGCCGTTGTTTACCTCCATGAGCTCGATGCCTCCGGAGATACTTTGGTACACTTGATTGTCGCCAAGTCGCGAGTCGCACCAATCAAGAATCACCTCACAATCCCCAAGTTAGAGTTGTCGGCCGCCACTCTACTCTCCCAGCTCATGATCCGTGTGTCGGTTCAGTTATCGGCCCATATAAGAATACAACAACACATATGTTGGTCAGACAGTACGATAGTCCTGGCCTGGTTCAATACACCGCCTCACCGTCTTCAACCCTTTGAAGCCAACAGGGTAGTCAAAATCAGCTCAGGCTCACCAGAATGTACCTGGCGACACGTACCTTCCGAGCTCAACCCGGCAGATTGCGCAAGCAGAGGGATGCCTGCGCAATCCCTGTCAGCCCACGACCTATAAATAAATTAAATTAAATAAATCTTTCCTACAATCACACCAATTATCTAGCCCAAGAGAAGCTTCGAAGAAACTCGTTAAATGGTTACTAGACAACGGATAAACATACTTAAAATACTTAAATACATACTTATCATACATAGAAAACACCCAGACCCGAGACAATTTAGAAAACAATAATTTCTAAATTGACCCGACCGGGGTTCGAACCCGGGACCTCAGAGATGGCGACACCATGAAAACCGGTGTACAAAGCCACTCGACCAAGGAGGCCGACCTATGGTGGTCTCCCACGTGGCTTGGACAGCCTTGTGAGTCTTGGCCTGCGATGCCCTTAGCTCTGGGCCATCACGCCCTGCCCGGCCTTAAGCCCAAACACGTCCCGTCACTGGTCACAGTGCCCGGTCTTGACTTTGACCTGCTAACTCGGTTGAGTTCACTAGACAAGCTCGTCGGAGTGACAGCTTGTCTAAAACGCTTTCTGCACAACTGCAGACACCACCCAGATTCGCGACGCTCAGGCCCCTTGTACGTCAGTGAACGAAGAGAGGCCCTACTTTACTGGGTGCGCAGTGTTCAGCACAATGAGTTTGCAGAGGACATCCACCGCCTTCAAACTGGCAAAATCTGCTCCGTCAGACTCCAGCGGCTGTCACCTCTCATTAAAGATGAGGTCCTTAGAGTTGGTGGACGACTGTCCCATGCGTCTATCCGATATGACGCGCAGCATCTGCTCATACTTCCCAGCTCTAGCCCACTTGTAGACCTGATCATTGACACACCACAAAATACACTACCACCCTGGCGCTGACACCTTACACGCAATCCTACGCCAACAATTTTGGATATTGTCCGCGCGCCGTATTATTAGACACCGAGTCTTTAAATGCATTAGATGATTTCGATGCCGGGCCCAGCCGCAAGCGCCCTTCATGGCCGACCTGCCAGCCGATAGAGTTACGCCTCAGCCAGTATTTAGTCAAGTCACGACCGATTTTGCCGGCCCATTCCTCGTTAAATCTAGTACCCTACGTAATGTTAAACTCTTAAAAGCGTACTTTTGTATATTCGTGTGCCTCTCGACTAAGGCGGTTCATTTGGAACCGGTCTCGGACCTCAGCACGGAAGCGTTCCTCGCGGCATTACAGCGTTTTATAGCACGCCGCGGTGCCCCGGTTCTCATCCGCTCGGACTGCGGTACAAATTATGTAGGCGCTAGAAATCAGCTCATCGAAGTACAAAACTTTCTTGCCTTGAATAATGACACGATTTCGCACAAGCTCGCTGGTCAGCACATTACTTGGTTGTTGAACGTCCCTAAGGGACCATGGTTCGGTGCGTTACATGAGATCAACGTAAAATCAACAAAGCAACTTTTATATCGCGTAATTGGCGAACAACACCTCACATTCGAGGAATTCTCCACACTTTTAGCTCGGATCGAAGCGGTCCTTAACTCAAGACCTCTCTGCCCACTTTCGTCTGATCCCTCAGACTTTGAGCCGCTTACAGCCGGACATTTCCTCATAGGCCGCCCACTAACGGCCCTTCCCGAAATATCCGTGGAAGATAGGCCGATCTCCACACGTAGGCGATTCCAGATGGTACAGGCCCTTTCCCAGCGCTTCTGGACGCTGTGGACCCAGTCCTACCTTCATACCCTCCAAACCCGCTCCAAATGGTTGTCCTCATCCTCCCCTCCCCGAGTTGGCGAGCTCGTCCTCATCAAGGAGGACAACCTGCCTGCCCTCCAATGGAGACTGGGGCGCATTGCTCGCACCCTGCCTGGGAAGGATGGCGTCGTGCGGGTGGTAGACCTGGACACCGTGAATGGACATCTTCGGAGGCCTGTATTCCGGATCGCCAGGCTCCCATTGGATGAGCCCACCCTGGCCCACGGAGGATGTTCCCGCCAAAGCCGGGACGGCCATTCAAACCATACCGCCATCTGTAAGGCGGTTGACTCAGCGGTTGTTGACGACCGCGTCCGCCTATCTGCCGCGGCGCCACCGCTGCGCGACTCGCGGCCGCGCGCTTCGTGAATATACCGCGCCGACTCGTCTGCAAGCTAGCTAGCTACCGCGCACGCCACAGCCTTTGGTTAATAGTGACTCCTGAACCTAATGTAAAGAGAACGCCTAAATGCCCATTGTGTAGTGTAGTGACTGTGCGCCAGGAAACCCACCACTACATCGCCGCCCGTGGTCAGCTCGTCTCCCGGCTCCTGTGACTCATCATCCCTGTAAGTACTTCACTATCCATACCTACCCAGCCCACAACCTTTATTTCGTCGCTGTTACTGCGAACGCCTTTCGCCGTAACAAATTCTATAACCGTAGTAGCCTAACAGTTGTTTTCGCACTATTATAGTTTTGCCTAAAAATGGAAAATCCTAATTTTAAAATCCCTAATATTAAATGCACTAAAATGTATCGGCATAACTTTCTTTCGGCATTACGAAGATAATAAAATAAATAAATCTTTTCTACAATCACACCAATTATCTAGCCCAAGAGAAGCTTCGAAGAAACTTGTTAAATGGTTACTAGACAACGGATAAACATACTTAAAATACATACTTATTATACATAGAAAACACCCAGACCCGAGACAATTTAGAAAAACAATAATTTCTAAATTGACCCGACCGGGGATCGAACCCGGGACCTCAGAGATGGCGACACTATGAAAACCGGTGTACAAACCACTCGACCAAGGAGGTCGTCATTAGACGAAGATTACGCTGTAGTGTTGAAAGCCATAATTTATTACATATTTAATTAAGTTCAAACTTAGCTGCCCTACTCCTGTAGGTCACATGATAGGTTAGAAATTTAAGACAATCGCAAAGCGCAGCGTAGCGATTGTCTTGAATTTCGGGCTCATTTTTTTTTATTAGACAACATAAATACTAGCCGCCCTTACTCCTGTAGGTCACGTGATAGGTAGACGATTAGGCGTTATGCTCTTGTGCGTTATAACTTTGTGCGAATTATAATTTAGTTATTCTAAATAGTAGGAATTATGAATGGTTCCGACTAATGTCGCATTTGGGAAGTTTAAATACGGCGATAAAGAGTTAGACGAAGCAAAAATAGCCTTAACACATTTAGGAAAAGTAAAATTGTGCAAAAAAAAATTAAGGCTTATGATTTGTATGCGCCATTGACAATTAGTTAGGAGTATAAAAAATTCGGCAACTCGCATTTTTTTATAACAGAAGGAGGCAAACGAGCAAGCGGGTCACCTGATGGAGAGTAATCACCGCCGCCCATGGACACCTGCAAAACTAGAGGAATCGCAGACGCGTTGCCGGCCTTTAAGGAAGGAATAGACTCGTTCCTTGAAGATCCCTAAGTCGGGACGGTCCGGAAATACTGCTGCCGAGAGCTGGTTCCACAACACTGTAGTTCGAGGCAAGAAATTTCGTGAAAAACGCACAGTAGTAAACCGCACTCCATCAAGGTGATGTCGATGAAATGACAGTCGATTGCGTGCATGTATAGTGCAATGAAGGAAATCAGCGGAAGGGATCAAGCCGAACAATTCCTCAGAACACTTCCCATGATATATACGGTACAATATACAGAGAGACGCAACGTCTCTCTGAAGAGCCAATGGATCGAGCCGATATGAAATAACCACGTCGTCGACAATTCGAGCAACTCTGCGTTGAATGCGGTCAAATGGAAGAAGTTGGTATTGGGGCGCTCCAGCTCAAAGATGGGAGCAGAATTCCATATGCGGCCTGACCTGTGATTCATACGGTTGTAAGCGGTGGGCCAGCGTGAACAACTGACCCGCTCTGTTAAGCACACGCAGCTTTTTCGAAGCTAATTTAGCTTTACCTTCCAAATGACCTCGAAACTGAACGTCACTCGAAACATCGACGCCAAGGATTCGGATTGGTATCAAGGGAAGCTCCCTTAAAGTTCAGAGGTACGACGAAGGGATGTTTTTTCGCGGTAAATGCGCAAACTTGTGTTTTGGAGGGGTTAAAATTGACTAGCTTATGTCGGCCCCAATTAGAGACATGACTTAATATGTTCTCGGTGACAGTCCCAAGTTTATTCCGGCTCTCGATGACGTTTCTCAGAGAAATATTGGCTCGTCCGGTGTAGAGCGTATCCCCAGTACTGTCGTTCGCATAGCAATGAATGCTGTTGTTATGCAACATGTCATTGATATGCATAAGAAATAGAGTATGGGATAATACACATACCCTGCGGGATTTCAGCATTCACGGGCTTCATGTCAGATCACGAACCGTCGGCTACGACTCTGATGCTACGCCCAGTAAGAAAGCTGGCAACCCACGAACACAATTTCTCAGGAAACCCGTATGATGGAAGTTTAGAGAGTGTGCCATACGCTGTCTAAATCTTTCGCTACGTCAAAGCTAACTGCCAGTGCCTCCCCTTTACTCTCGACTGCCTTCGCCCATCGGTGAGTAAGGTACACTAAAAGATCACCAGCCGAACGACCGCGACGAAAACCATACTGGCGAGATAGCTTTGGCGAGAGACCAGAACGCGCGCGTACCCGAAGGAAGACGCACTATCCTCTCGCCAATTCTACCTATGAATGATGACTTCGCCTTGGCAATGTCTTTCTTAAAGGACTGGCAGCAAAGTTGTACCATTTTCTGAGCGCACTAGTATTTGGATCCTTTGTTGAAACCGCATTAGCCCAGGCATGGTAATGTTGTCGCTTTAGTGGTGCATCAACAAAAACTTGATAGCCGTCTGGGTGCGAGGTCAGCAGAAAGTGTATTTAAAATAATAGCTCTTTATTGCTGTAAATATGGTAGGAGGGTGAATTTCGCGGGACTAAAAATTGCGTGGCATCGATGAAATCGGTACTGAAAACATAGTTATAATGTTCTAACATTTAATTTCTGGTTAGGTAAAATAGTAATATATGTTTAGCACTAAATATTTTATTAACGGAATTAATAAGTCCAAAAAAATTAATTAAACCTCGAAATCTTTCATTGCCGTGTTTGTCCACACGTCACCTTGATGTAATATACCTCATTGATAAAAATGCACTGGTTATTTATGTTAAAACCTAGTTTTATTTGATTCGTGAATAGTTAATGTATTGTTACGGAATACATTTATTCAAATATTTAAATAATAAAACGAACGGTTAATAAATATTCATTTGTCCCAGAAGTACCTTTCATCGTCGTGTCCAAAACATGTAGTGTAATCACCAGTGACCACGAGTTCAATTTCGACACGGTGCCGGCAACGTTTGCGCGCCGGCTTCAGTTGCCATGTCGCGAGTGCTACTACGCGATGAACGGATAGATGGCGCTGGTAGTATTTTAACCGTCGGGCGTCTGGCCCGTACATGTAGAATATTGTTTCATCTAACGACTTGCGTTCTGCCGCCTGTGCGTTAAACGTTACATATCAGTGCCACCAAAGTGCTCGACGTGGAACGACGTACACACGTGCCTGCGTTTTCGCGCCATAAATGTAAGTATTCCATTATTATGTTACTGGACACTTTTTCTTTTATCGCCGTAGATAGGTATAACTTCTATTTGAATAAGTATGTTCTCTTGATTAAGCATTCGATAGAACGCCATTTCTCTTATGTTTGTTTGTGAAGTGTTTATTACTTCGAATAATTAATAGATTTTTTGTTATTTTATATTTTTGTCCTTATTTTCATCGCCGTGCTTTCATTGCCGTAGTTATCGTGGCCAAAATTTGCTTTGGCAATGAAAAAAAAGACACGGCAATGAAAAAAATCATTACCGTGTCTTGTAAACAGTCTAGTTTCATTGCCGTGGCCAGGGGTTTCATTTCCGTGCCTTATGTTTTCATATTGCCTTGAACGCTCGTTTCATTGCCATGCACGCATGTTTCATCGCCGTGGCACGAAATTTTTAATCTTGTATATCTCGTTAGTTTTTTAAGTTATCTGCCAGATATTAAGCAAGAATACATACATATCATAAATTATAATAAGTGCGAATTTTTTTTGTTTAAAACTTAAAGATAAACAAGTCCACGTAAATGAAGATTTTAATGGACCTGTTGAAATTCACCCTAAAACAAGTTCTTACATACATTGAGCACCTCATATTTAACCAATTTGGTATGCAAATACAGAGAGAGAAGTCTAGCTGATAAACAATTAAAAATTACAATCAATCAAAAAAGGAAGGTGAATGGCCCTCCACATCTGGAACCCGTGTAGGCTCGGTTACCACTTGGGACAGACTGTAGGCCAAAGCGAAGTCATGAACGGCTCTACCCGCGTGGTCAGTTGTGCGTGAATTAAGCCATTCGACTTGGTGGGCATTGAAGTCTCCCAATACCACAATCTCCGCCAAGGGGATCAGTTGGAGAAGGGAGTCTGTCACCGTTTGGATGGTTTCGATGAGTTGTTCAGTTCCAATGTTATCGCTGTGGGACCTACATACAGGCACGCGTAGAAGCGAGGATGACGTCCGCAGTCGACGCGTTGCCATAAGATGGAGAGGTCCCTATCTTCAAGATTGTTGAGGCGACGGACTCACATATCCTCCTTGACGTAGGCACAAACACCGGCTCGTGGCTCAAATGCGTGTTCCAAGTTGTATCACGGGTAGCGCAAGTAAGAGATGTCAGGAGGGGAGGATATCTGTGTCTCGGTGAGGAAGAGGAAGGTCGGCTTCTACGTCTCGAGGTGGATTACCACCTTTCCAAGTTAGAGTGGATTCCCCTGATGTTGCAGAAGTCCACGCGAAGCGTAGGAGCCAGTTGTCTTGCCTTTCTCCTGCCTGCAGCATGCCTTGACACGAGCGGACTTTTGCCCTCCCCAGAATACGTAGGGCAACTTGAGCGAGAACGCTTAGGGGGGGATTCTCCGACACTAGATGTGTCGGTACCCCCCTGAGGTAAATCTAGATTTAAGTTCGCTGCCATATCAATTGTAAGGGGGTGGGGGGGGAAGGGCTTCCGGAACCACCTCCACCACCAGTGCCACTGTTTCACGCCGAATATTCGTGAGTTAATTTATATACTTATCTGTTTTTTTATGAATGACGATAAACAACCGTGAAACTAGTTTCTCACCATTGTTGACTATCGGAACACTACCGTTTTAATAGCAATTAAATGCTAGGTATCATCATTGTGACATACTTATCTTATCTTATCTTATCTTAGTGGGGCCTGCAGAGGTCTCCCTCTCGCAGCAGCACGTCGGCCCATTGGGATCTTTTGTGCTACCCCGTCTTATCACTCTGTTTCCTCAGTAAAAACGATTGCCATAAGCTTGGCAATGTCTCTGAGGGCGAAGAGCTTAAAATCTTCTGGTTTCGGGTAGGCCAATCCCAGGAGACTCATTATTTTCCTAGCAAGGGAGTCAAAGTCACACAATAAGTGTTGCATGGACTCCGTTTTCTCCTCACATGCTCTGCACAAGCTGTCTGTTGCTAGTTGCATTCTTTGGAGCATTTGTTTTCAAATGCTCCATGCATTTGTTTTGTAGCATAGTGCCCGGTCAGGACTCCGATGATTCTTCGTGCCTGCCTTTTGCTACCTCTGCGTATGATTTTACTCCGTCGTAGGGCGTCTCCACCTATGAAGGATTTTGAGTGTTTCATGCCGGGTAGCTTGGTGACATACTTACACAGGCATATTAAATATGAGATGATGATGATGGCAGAGATAATGATTGCAGCCAGCCATTTGAACTTAAAACTAGCAATAAGTACACCAACCAAAAAAGTACTTACCTATAATGTACTTCCGCTGGCATTCGTATCTGGGACTTCTAAACTCGTAGATGCAAGACGAGCGTTATATTTAAAGACAGTTAGAAAACATTTGTTTCGACGGCCCACTAACAGTGAAACACTAGTTATAAATAAATAGGTATAAAGCTAGGTTTCTGCACAAAAGAAAACAGAAATAGAAATCTTCATTTTATAACTCTGTAAAAAGGATAAAAGAACAAGCAACAAACAAGCATAATGTATTCATTTGTGC
Source organism: Scoparia ambigualis (assembly GCA_963921215.1). Lineage (NCBI taxonomy): Eukaryota > Metazoa > Arthropoda > Insecta > Lepidoptera > Crambidae > Scoparia > Scoparia ambigualis. Next base: position 20,393,441 of record OY992510.1, on the reverse strand, counting down.
ACAATAAAGTCAGTTTAAGTATTTTATGTTTTAAAAAAGAACGCAACCCAGTCACGCGGGGTAATTAAATACGTAAAATAAATACGAGCACAGTGACGCGTCGTCGCTTGCAAAACAAATATAAGCGAGCTCGCACACGACCGTCTTTTTGTAGGACCGACTGTCGGTGTCCTACTTTCTTTCCGACTTCTTGAATGACTTAACGCACTTACCCCATCGTCGTCACATACATCGGAGTGGACACCTGTCGGACGTCATTTTTTAAAAGGACTTTCTTTTTGGTCGGTTGGTTGGTTTGGTTGTTAGGTATGAAATTCGTTAAGGTCTATTCTTTCCGAAAATAAATCCTACACTTATTATCGGGCGTGTGCAAGCTCGATTATCATATTTAAGATGCCTAAAACGTAATGTTTTTTTAAAATAAAAGTATGAGCTCGATGGCGCAGCGGCTAGCGCGTTCGGCTTGCGATCTTGTTTGCTAAGCCACTTTCGCAATGCCGGGTCGCTGGATAGGTGACCAAATTTAAAACATCTCGAGCTCCTCCGTGCTTCGGAAGGCACGTTAAGCCGTTGGTCCCGGTTGCTGTCGTAAGATGGCAGTCGTTAAAACCCACCAACCCGCATTGGGCCAGCGTGGTGGGTTATGGCCCAATACCTCCACGTGCTATTGTCCACGTTGGAGGCCTGTGCCTAGCAGTGGAACGTTTATAGGCTGATGATGATGAATCACAAAAAAATAAAGAGTTCTTGTGTTCCACACCGCCTTATTTTACATCATAAGATTGTAACAAAAGGTTGGTTATAACGTTTTGTTATAACGTTTTTCGGAGTAGTGATCATGTGTTTATTACAGCGCTTGAGACTTGGCCTTTAGTTTTGGCTTTATTGTAAATAGCACCTTCAACTATTTACATCAGCAAGCAAGTCGAGATCACGACCCCAGGTAAGCTCCTAGATTATAGTTCGGATTGCCTTATCCAGCCCACTGCTTCGTGTAATACGATTGCAAATGACTGCATTCAGTTGCCCATTCTGACATTACGCAAACGCGTTAGCTACAAGTACCTACTTGTTCGTTGCTTGTGCCATGCGGTTAGCTAAACATTGATATAATATGTTTTACTGGTTAAATATAAATGTAAATTGTACAAAAATAAAACAGTATACTTAAGAAAAAGAACGCCTCGGTGGCCGAGTAGTCAAACTCTATATCGGAAGGTTCAATATCTGAAGGTTCAATTCCATCAAGGAGTCAATTCAATTCCCTCTGAAGGTTTAATTCACTCAGCTCGATATCTGAAGGCTCAATTCCCTCAATGAGTAAATTAGATTATTTCTAAAGGTTCAATTCCCTTTGGGTATCAATTCAATTCAATTCCCTCTGAAGGTTCAATTCACTTGGAATTTGCATTTAACCGCATTTAACGCAGAGCTGCTCGAATTGTCGACGACGTGGTCTTCGGAGAGACGTTGCGTCTCTCTGTATATTGTACCGTATATATCATGGGGAGTGTTCTAAGGAATTGTTCGGCTTGATCCCTGCCGCTGACTTCCTTCACCGCACTACATGCAATCGACTGTCATTCGATCCACATCACCTTGATGGATGGCGGTCAACTACGTGCGTTTTACACGAAATTTCTTGCCTCGAACTACAGTGTTGTGGAACTAGCTCTCGGCGGCGGTATTTCCGGACCATTACTACTTAGGGATCTTTAAGAAACGAGCCTATTCCTTTCTTGAAGGCCGGCAACGCGTCTGCGATTCCTTTGGTTTTACGGGTTCCATGGGCGGCGGTGATTACTTTCCATCCTCGTTTGCCTCCTTCTGCTATAAAAAAGCAGGCCCATTTATAATAATAAAAAAATATGACTTGATTTCAATTATGGAGGCCTTTGCCCAGCAGTGGGACAGTTTCTAAGCTATTATACTTTACTTAAAAATACAGCCAATGAAGTACTTTAGCCTGCAATTATTGTAGACATTTTCAAGAATTATTAACCCTGATGGTAAGACAAACTTTTGTAATTTTATAAATCGAGAGTGTTAGTATCTGGTTATGAAACAGCTGTTGAATGCGGTACTTCTATTTACTTATTTAAAGATATCCAAAACAGACAAATAAACTAAGGAAGAAAAAAAGTCTGGAAACTTAACCACTTTTTTATATACCTACGTTACTGCAACGCTACATGAAAGTGACATATTTTCTTTCTTTTTCAACAACGACGCATAATTCATCCTACTTGGTAAGCGTCAATAAGGTTTAAGTTCTTTCCACCAGGAACTTTCGCAGCTGAAGAACAGGCTATGTTATCTCTAACAGTCGTTATACAACTTTTTGCAGTGACAACTGAATTAGATAAGATAGTGGTAGGTACTTAGATAGCCAGACCTTCCTGTTTCGAACTAAGTTCCACAAACTAACTATCACAACTATTAATCCCAAATGGTTAGTCAGAGACTAGGCAATGAGAACCGCGGTCTATTGCCATAGTGTCATAGAGTCCCGACAGCTGTGCTGGACACTTTTATGAAGGAAGACTTTTGGCCGAAGGGCGTGATGTACCGGCGTTTCCGCGGGAGATTGCCCACTACCACCGGAGCAGCACAAGCCAGTGCTAAATACTAACATAAGTAGTTATAAGTTATATTTACTAACAAAAATTGTTTATTTTGTATGTATGTTAGTCTGTAAATTATATATTATATGGGCCTCATTGTATTTTTACCATCTTTACATTGAATGTTGCCTGAATTAAAGAATTTTATTATTTATTATTATAGTCCAAGTTTCACCAAATGACAACACACAAGTGCTCAGAGAGAGGTGAGCCGTCGTCGCTCTATGCTGTTGGATGTATGTGCACTCTTTATTCCGTTAGTCGCCTTTTACGGCACCCAAAGGAAGAGAAGATAAGAGAGGGAAGAGAAGGGGTGGTAGTAGAGCCGGTACCAGCACAGCATTATGCTCCTCGATTTATGCTTCGTTCGTCCTGAAGTTTTGTCCCACATTCCAAAAATTCTTAGTTTGTCCCATATCATTAGTGAAGTTGTGCTTCATCCCAAATTCCAAGTAAATAGTTAATAGTAAAGTCAAAAAAATTGTTTATTGTTCATACAATAAGAAAAAAATGTGGGCCGTACAAAATATGACAAAGCGAGAGTAAAATAATTAAAATAATGTTTTGGGACGAAGGAAGCATATTGTTTGGGACGAACCAGGATTTTTTTATGTGGGACGAACGAAGCATAAATCTGCTCTTCTTAAATATATACTTATATCGTATACACACATATTAATAAGGAAAGTGATAATGAAAATGTACATTTTGAATTTTCAACGAATTACCACGTACGCCTAACCCCTAAGCTAATATTAATTCAGCATGTGATTGAGTCGGCGGCGCCGGCATTTTGTTACCATTTCAATTTTGTTGTTTGCTTTTCTCCCTTTGTTTGTTTTCTATTTCGGAATCGTACCTGTACCGTGGCACGTGACGTCAGACCAAACTTTTAATAGAGTGTCTAAATTCTCTGCCGTCCTCTGAATCCTACATTGCGCTATATCCGTAGTCTCGTAATGACTTGGCAACTATTATGTAAGTACTTTATTTTGTTAGTCCAATAAGTCGCGTCTCATCTTAGTGTAATAATATAAGTTGAATATCTAACTAAATATCGAACTGTAAAACCTTTTTCGTCCTGCATTTGAGTAACATAATTAAAAAAGTTTTATCTCTCCTAAAAGTAAAGTGAAAATGTTAATACCAATCAATAAAATATGGAACAGACTGAAGTTTTTGTTTGATTTGTATTTCAATAAAACTTTATTCCAACTCAATCATTTCTAAGGCAAACTGAGTTAGTTGCCTATACCAATGAAGCAATCAAGTGATTCCTGTTGCCTAGTATACCGTTACATGGGTTGCTAAACCCGGGAACGGAAACTTTGTGCAAACAAAACCAAAGAAATATTGACTTAACTTCCATCAATACTTCTTTAGAATAATGATCTCTTTGAAATTTTATTTTTGTTTGTTACATCATTTTTAACGAAGTTTTTTTTTACAACATTTAACCATGTCGAGTAGAGGTGAAAGTATACTACCACTCCCTCTCTTCCCTAGGGTGACGTAAAAGGCGACTAACGGACGTTGCGGGGGAACGGGGGAGTGACACGATGTGGAGAGGAGTCATCTAATCAAATAACAGCAAGATGAGTTCAGACGTATATTATTTTAAATAAATGTTATTATATGAAGCCCAATTTAAGCGTTAGTACACACACGACTAGGTAAAGGTTTAGGTTATAACTTATTATTATTATCAGGATGTATGCCTGGAACTGCCTAGTGATAATAATGCACTGTTCGCAATAACAATAATTCGGAAGGAATACAATAATTAAAAGGAGCTCATTCTTTCTCCGCGGATAAATCTGAACTGAACTTACATCAAAGAGTAGAGCTATAATGAAAACAGAGGTTAGACAGAGAATGCAAGTAAATATTTGAATTTTAAATTTAAAACTAGATATAAAAGAACGTCATTCACAAAGAAGGCCACAAAAACCAACAAAGCTTTAGTTGCTTTGTTACAACTGCACATACATCAAACAGCATAGAGCGGCGATGGGCTCACCGCCTATCATGCTGAGCACATGTGCAGTCGCTATTTGGTGGACTATGGCAGAGGACTGCTTTTGCGGTCCTAATTGCCTAGTCTCTGACTAACCCTTCGGGGATAACAGTCGTGATTATGAATGTATGTATGTTAAATTACAAAATAGAGAAAACTGACTGGCCGCAACTCCGCAAGTGGTAAATGTTAGTGATAAACATGTCGTTGGATAAACATTACAATTTGCTGCGTCATTCATGTTTGTATACTTTTTAATATCATTCGTTAGGTACCTTGGCCCAAGCTCACTTATTTAGTGTGATGGTGTGGGATATTTTTTTTTCATCATCCAAATATCGTTGTAATTATTGTAAATGCTGAATGTGCCATTTTTTTTATAGTGCAGTCTATATAAGGTGCTATTAAATCAATGGCGTATATTTAAAGTAAGTACAGGTAATTTACGCCAAAATAAAAATATTTTCCAAAATAAACAGTAGTATTTTGTCATTGGTTTAAATTTAAATTTTTCAAACAAAGTAATTAATTATTTAATTGACTGCATCATACTATGAGATGCCTCGATGAATGATGATTAGATGTGAGTGATGGCATCTACAGTATAATGCAGTTTTTGATAATTAAATATTACATTATTTTTTTATATTACTTTTTTTTTTGCGGGTACTTTGTAATGGATAGACGCTTTTAATGCTGCTCTGCCAATAAAATATATTTTAATTAGTAAAAAGGTGCTTACAGTTTTCATTTTGCTTAAATGTACTAGTAATGTACCAGTGAGTGTTGGCACAAACTAATTTTCACTTCCACTCTCATCGCTACCTTCACTGTCACTTCACATTGCTTTCGACAACTTCTCACTCTATATTAAGAACCTGAATTGTTTGCTGATCATGGACACTGCTGACGTCAATGAAACCATCCAGGACCTTACCACGATATTTCACACCCGCATGGAAGAGTTTGAAAAAGCTCTGCAACAACACACAGAGTCGTCGGTTCCAGGAGCGCAGTTACAGACTGTGAAGGCTTTGTCGGCAGACTACCAGCAATTTAAGTCTTTTGTTGTGAGGGCTGTAAATGCTCTTAAGATGCAGCTGGATCTAATTAACACTAGCATGGACCGGCTTGAAACCCACTCTAGACGGAAGGTGTTACTGCTTCATGGCTTGCCGGAGGACTCTAATGAGAATGCTGGTACAAGAGCGCACGAAGTGCTCAGAAAAATGAAGCTGGCACAACTTCAACCGGAGTGCATTGAAACGTGTCACCGTCTCGGAGCAGCTAAAAAAGGCAGGACTCGGCCTTTGTTAGTACGGTTTTCAGCTTATAGACATCGAGCTGCTGTCTGGACCGCTAAGACGACTTTGAAAGGCACAAGAATTTCACTGTCAGAATTTCTGACGAAGTCAAGGCAAAACATTTTTTCTGCTGCCCGTAAACATTTCGGCATCAAAAATTGTTGGTCGTCGGACGGCACCATAGTAGTGCTGCTGCCGGACAAAAGAAGACGGAAGATTACTACGATGGCTGAGCTTCAACGTCTACAGGCCAGTTTCTCAACCACGTCCACGGCAGGCAGCTAAGTTGATTTTCTTCTACTCATATTATCACATGTGAGGTACTCTCAGTTTCGTTAAACTTAAACACAATTCGTTGCCGGTGTTTTAGATAAAAGTTTGTTGTGATACCACCCCGTTAACTTTATCTTTATTTTTATAAAACTTTAAGGTATTTTGTACAAAAAATAATCAAATGTCGACCGATGTTGATGTTTTTGCAAATTAGTTGTCAGTGTTAATGTCAGCTGTCATGTCAGTGTTAGTGACGTTCCGTTCTACGTTCCGTTCAGTCAGATTCTTGTCGATGTTCTGATATGTTGTTTTTTAATGTGTTAGCGTTCTATGTGGTTTGCGTTTTGCCAACTCTCGCTGGTGATTTTTTTTGTTTTTTTTTGTATTGTTTAATTAATAATTTTATTTTGCAGTATTACTTATATTATCTGTTTTAGTATTAGTATTATTTTATGTCTATCAAATCTGATTATTTTACTGATAATTCATCTGACGAATATGAAAGTGCTTGCAGTGATGTTTCAAACTCCACTGACACTGATGCTCTCTCTTTGGATGTCAAGCTGCAGTCTATATTCCAAAGCAAATCCAATTACCTTAACCTGGTACATATCAACGCACAAAGTGTCCCTTCTCACATCACTGACCTAAATGTATCATTTAACAACGGGCTGGTCGATGGAATATTAATTTCCGAATCTTGGCTCAAACCTTCTCTGCCGTCCCCTCTTTTTACACTAAATGGTTATAAATTATTCCGAAACGACAGAGTTGGTGCTAGTGGTGGTGGTGTATGTATTTACATCAAGGAACACATCCCGTGCTCTGTTGTTAGTCAGTCTCCTGGTACCTATACTGGATCCTTAGAGTACTTATTTTTAAAACTCAGCATACATCATACCAGTATTTTAGTAGGAGCTGCTTACAGCCCCAGCATCAGCGTTAACTATTTTGACTCATTTGAGACAACTCTTGAATCCCTCAGCTCTTCTTACGATCATGTAATTTTGATGGGTGATCTTAATACTTGCTTACTAAAGAATAACTTTCGATCCTCACGTCTTAATTCCATTGTAACTTCAGTCAACTTTGTTTTGCTTCCACTCACTGCCACCCATCATTCTCCTAATTGTCAGGCCTCTCTCTTGGACGTACAGATAGTCTCTAAACCTGATTCAGTCCTTATGCATGGACAAACTACTGCCCCTTTCTCGTATCATGACCTCTTATATTTATCCTATCGTGTACGCACTCCCAAACCCAAAGCCAAAGTAATTCTTCAGCGTAATTTTGGTGATATCTGTGTGGATCGCTTGAGGGGTGACTTTTGTTTGATTGACTGGTCTACAATGTTTGCGGCTGGCACGGCAAATGAGAAGGTTAAAATTTTCAATACACATTTAACTAAACTGTTTAATTCTCATGCGCCTCTCAGACCAGTGCGTATTAAGCATCTACCTGCGCCTTGGCTCACTCCTACGATAAGGAAGTCTATGCAACGTAGGGACAGGGCTAAATCACTGCTTAAGAGGTTTCCGAATAATAATAATTTGAGCTCCTACAAAAAGTTGCGCAATCACTGTAATCGGTTCTGCCGCGATGCCAAACGCCGATATATCCATTCCTCAGTGGAAGACCTACCCCAAGGTAGGGTCTGGAAGTTCCTTAGATCCCTCGGTGTAGGTAAGGACCGCAGCAGTACTGGTGAATTACCAGATCTCAATCACCTTAACAGACATTTTGCCAGCTCACCGGTTATTGTTGATGGTACTACCAAGGCAGCCACGCTCACTATGTTAGACACAGCGGCCCGTCCTGACGGTGAGCCCTTTACATTCCGTGAAATCACTGTAGAAGAAGTTAAAAAAAGCATCCTGTCCATTTCCTCCAAGGCCGTAGGCGAAGATGGCATTTGCCGTGACATGTTGGTGCCACTCCTGGATGACGTTGTGCCTATCATTACACACATTATTAACCACTCTTTGGCAACCAACGCATTCCCCTCTGAATGGAAATTAGCCCACGTCATTCCCATTCCTAAGTCCGCTTCTCCTACCGCTCTCTCTCAATACCGTCCTATCTCAATCCTACCATTCCTATCCAAGGTCCTGGAAAGCGCTGTTCACAAACAACTGTTCTCTTTTGTCTCACATCACAACTTAATTGGTCCGTATCAATCCGGTTTTCGTCCTGGCCACAGCACAGTAACTGCCCTGTTAAACGTCACTGACGATATTCGCTACGCCATGGATAACCGGATGTTTACGATCCTAATTCTATTAGACTTTAGCAGTGCTTTCAATTCCGTTGATTATGACATCCTCATAGCCATTCTCCACTCCCTTAACCTTGCCCCTGCGGTGATTTCTTGGTTCTCGGATTATCTCCGCAATCGTCACCAGAGGATCAGGTGTGATGACTTATTTTCGGAATGGGCTTCTCTTACTGCGGGCGTACCGCAGGGTGGGGTACTTTCACCTCTGCTCTTCTCGATATTCATAAGTCAGCTCGTAAAAGTGTTATCCTGCTCGTACCACCTATATGCAGATGACTTGCAACTTTATAGACAATTCCATGCGGTTGATGCTCACTCTACTATAGAATCTATAAATAAGGATCTCCTCTCGGTGAAGTTGTGGGCGGACGCCTTTGGACTCCTAGTAAACCCAGCCAAATCTCAGGCAATAATCGTGGGTAGCAACCGGCTGCGTGACAGACTAGACCTTAATATACTCCCCAAGGTTACGTATAATGGAGTGAATATTGCATTTTCTGATAAAACCAAAAATCTAAGCCTCATTATTGACCAAACTTTGTCTTGGAGGTCACAGGTGAATGAGGTGAGTCGACGCATGCACTACTCTTATCATTCTCTCAAGCGACTGCAGTTTTTCTTACCTTACAAAACCAAAATTATGCTTGCTCAGTCGCTTCTGCTCCCTCTTCTCGACTACGCTGATGTTTGTTATTTAGATGCAACTGAGGAGCTGCTTAACAAACTGGAGCGCCTGCAAAACCTGGCCATCCGTTTTATTTTCGGCTTACGAAAATATGACCATATTTCGGAGTTCCGGTTGAGGTTAAAGTGGCTCCCAATCCGTCAACGCCGTGATATGCACATCCTTTGCTTCCTTTACAAAATACTTCTCTACCCCCAACTCCCTCATTATTTACGATCCCGTTTTACGCACTTACCTACCTCTTCCCGCCCAAAACGTTCCTGTGATACCAGGACCCTTTCCTATCCACAAGCCAACTCCAAGTTTTTCCACAATTCCTTTACTGTTTATGCAGCTAGACTGTGGAACAAACTACCGGCCAGCATCCGTGAGAGGTCATCGGTAGAATCATTCAAACACCACCTCAAAGAGCACTACCTGTCTAACATTATCGATAATCAGTAACTTAGTTTAGATATAAGTAATTTGATATATATTGTGTATGTTTATTTATATAGTTATCTTTATTTATGTATGTCTTGTATAGCGCAATAAGTCCCGCAGATTTAATTTTATCACCACAGCTAGGGTTGGCTGGAAGAGATCTCTTCTAGAGATAAGCTCACCTTTGTATATGTCCTGTGTAACTTGTGTATTAATGTAATTTCTTTGTGCAATAAAGTATTAAACTACCTGTACTTTAAATATACGACATTGATTTAATTGCACCTTATATACTTATATACTGACTGTCCACTGCTAAGCAAAGGCCTCCATAATTAAAATCAAGTCTTCGCTATGACAATCGATGGGTATTGGCTTAATCAGCACGCTTGCCCAATGCGGGTTGGTGATCACAAACCCAGGCTATGTATCGAAAAATCGGCCAGTGAGAGTTCTGGAGGCCCCTCCTCCCCCCTTACAATTTATATTCCTTTCTTAACCCTATTCCTTTCTTAATTTAAATGTCAAAAATAATGACAGCAGGTGCGCCATATTCATATATAATCTTTTCTAATAGGAAACAGTACCTACTTACATTAGATAAATCCAATAAAAATAGCACTCAAAACACAGCGACTAATTCACTCCGACACAGAAATTGGCGCAACTGTCAACGTCGAAAATGACAGAATAGAGCACAGACTATGCGACATTTTGCGATCGCAATGCATAAAATGTACCACAGTACCGAAATAATCGACCTTGTTCATACTAAAGTAGTCTGTAAGTCTATGAAAACACGGTACAAAGTCAAGTGGGAGAGAGCGGTCTCATGCGACCGCTTGGGGTTTGACGGAAAGGCGCGCACTGTCAGTGCGGTCTCATCCGACCGCTTGGGGTTCTAAAGGTTAAAGGTCGGCAACGCATCTGCGACTCCTCTGGTTTTACGGGTGTCCATGGGCGGCGGTGATTGCTCTCCATCAGGTGACCCGCCTGCTCGTTTGCCTCCTTCTTATATAAAAAAAATCCGAAACACACATTGCTCGACCTGGGAATTGAACCGTCCAGGGTTCAGTTCCCGTAGAACCCGTAGCCGGCCACCGCGCACCGAGGTGTATTTTTTAATTTAACCATTTTTTGATCATCAAGTCTAAATAGATTTGAATGAGTTACACTGTTTAGAGCTTGGAATTAAAACATGGATTATTATTCCTCCCAAAATAAATTAAAATATTTTTATTGCTTTTGGGAACTTAAAATATTTTTAATTATTTTTGATAGCCTGCATTTTGTAAGAAACTAGTTTTTCAGTTTACATCATAATATTTTAGCTATGCTTTAGTGATGACATTATAACAGTTTGTTAGCACTCCCATTGAGTTTTTACGACGAGTGAATTGTCCCGGCTCGCGGGAAATGTACAGTTTATTACATAATTTACGGCACAAGCCATGAACTGTTTTGTGATCGAGCAACCAATAAAAGGTGGCGATTATTTTTTGTCCCCCGATTGAATTCAAATCAATTACGGCGCCATGTGAGTTGAACACATAAATTGTTGTGTTTTGTTTTTATGCTTTTCAATTATATTTTTTTATTTTGTTTCCGTTTTTATGACGTTGTCCATTTTCAATTGGGTTTGTTTTAAAATCGTTCAGAAAATTGTGTCATGTATTTTTTATGGGATTTTTTTTAAACGAAAAGCACTTTAAAAATAACTAACAAGTAGTGATTAGAAATCGGTTGCATTATCGTTATGTACTTACAATATGTCTGACCTGGCCTCCAATGTGTTAGGTGTAGCGGTATACCTAATAATCGATCGAATTAGATATCAATAGAATGGCTGCTTCATAGCGATTTCTAAATCCCGACGGAGTACCTAACGCGATTGGAAAATCGAGATCTACGAATGTAACTTCGCTATTAAATGACAAGCTTTTATTTTGCAAGCGCTCGCGAAAAAACGAAATTTACCGCAAAATGTTGCATTTTGTAAATTATGAAATGGATTTATTTCAAAGCTAAAAAGCTATTTAAGCTATTTATTTTGTTGCAAAACACTTCTCATGCTTCGTTTAAGACCAACACTAGAGATTTTATTAATCCATGAGATGGAGGGACTTGGGGGAGGCCTTTGACCAGCTGCCATTGGGACAGTAACTAACAAAAAAAAATTGTTAGAAATTTAGTATGAAATTAAGCTGTCAGTGATATGTATGTTTCGTTCGCGCGTTTGCGATAACTATATAGCAAACGCGCGAAACGATTAAACCACCTCTGTCACCTCTGTCTGTACCACGATCGATTCTCAGTGAATTATACCTGCATATTAAGGATCATCATTACTAAGGCAATATTAAGAACCCAGCTGTCGTAAAACCAGACACAATTAAAAAATCAATTGCTATGTGACCTCTAAGGTGTCTTCGTGACAGACAAGGAGTTAATAGACTCGCTTATTGAGAACTCCTTTACTTTTGACCAGTGCAAAAAAAAATTATTGGTGAAATATCTTGGAACAATTCGTGTTATTTCATTATCAGCTTGCTCTTCGAAGCTGGCCTTCCCTCGTTGGACTAAGTTGAACTAACCACTCACTGCTGCTATGTAAGCATACTTTAGCACAGTAATTTATTTAATACCTATGTACTTCCTTAAATATACTTTTATTTTATTGTTATTGGTGCGTTTTATTAAGACGTACTCGTGAATGGTCAGGTCAAGACCGTAAACATGGATGCATGTAAGTATAAATAATGTTATGAGAGTAAATTAAACTAAAGAAGTGTGTCAGAATCTTAGAAAATGGAAAGCTGAAATTATGAGTAATTAAGTGAGATCTAAAGGGCGCGCGCGAGTGCGATCAATGTTGCCGCCACAATTGCATTCAAATTGTGATTAAGTATAACAGTTTGCTAAGAAAAATATAGTTTTTTAAGTAAATTGAACAGTAGTCAAAAATATTATTCCTATAAAATGGGAACCATATTATATTTTATTAGTGAAATCGATCCTACTCTATCGAGAATCGTCTGAACAAACTTATAACAGGTTTTGAACAATTTCCTTTACACGTTATGTACTCGTTACTCTCTCATACGAATTTGTAAGAATCATAAATACGAATACGGCCCGTAAATTTTTTTTTAACACTTTTCCAAAAACCAATATTATGTTTGTAACAAAACTGTTCGTACAACACGCCCAATTACCGTAATTAAGTCTATTAGACTATAAAGACTAATTAGAAAGACAATCTGTAGTGAGAGACGTACCTACTCAGTAACGTCGAGAGCGCGCCGGGCCCTTGCCCCTACGTCTGGAACTCGTTTAATTAAAAGGGAATCTACTCGTCGAGTGCAGTTAAGCCGCGTTTGCACTCCATCTGCGCCCCTACCACGCTTGCCGGTGCTTAGCCGCAGAGTAAACTAATAGCCCACACGCAAAATGAGTCTTGGAGACTATATTAGTCGGAGGAAATGCATACGGCTTCTCCGATTGGAATTTAGTGTAAAGAGATTTTCATCGTTTTTAGTTTGAGAGTAGTTTTTAGTTGTTGACGCCAGTATAGAAGATTGGCAACATACTTTTGATGAATAGTATTATTGATGGTGATGATAATTTAAAATGGAATACGCTTGGCTAGATTACCAAGATCTACCTATATAACATCTGCGATACTAATTTAATACCTTTATCTTATCTTGTTATACAGGGTTAAAGGTTCCTATATCCTTTAAAGGGATTTAGTTTCAATCATAATTATCTGACTGATTTGACTTATTAAACAACATAACCCAAACTTAACCGTTCTCAAGTAATAGTACTTTGAAGTTTTTTATATAAAAATTGCCGTTTTTTTAATCTTATTTCCTCTTTTTTTGTGTTTTGTGCCTCTAACTTATTTCGTTTTGGTATTTTTGTGTAGAAGATTAATTGCTTAATTATTCTGAACACTAAAATTGCAAGTAGTTGTACCAACTGAAATGTAGTAGACGATGAACAGTATAAAAAATAAAAAAAAGTTATTTCTTTCTTTGATATTAAAAAAAAATCTTCAACAGTTGTGCTGCAGATAATCGTAAAAATATCTACGGTTCCTTAGCTTTCTATCAAGGTATAACAAGCTAGGGTATTATCAGCATTCTTGGAAAAAACTTTGATGAAAGACTCCCAGGTAGTAATCAAAATAACGATATTACGTTAAGTTACTCCCAGCGCCTATTGTCCTATATGGAATTTGTACGGTGGTTTAGGGTACGGTGTTTCATAGTCAAATCAGTCAAAAATGATGGAAGCTACATTCCTTTAAAGGATATAGGTCGCTTAACCCTGTATATAACGCAACATTGTTATATTTTATATTTTGAAGTTGTAAATTCGCACGATTTATAACATAATGTCATTTTGACGTTCGAAGATGAGATTGAGGTGATTAAATTAAATAGTACTTTCTGTATAGTATTTTTAGAGCTATAAGTAACTTTTTAGTATCGGTATAATCATAAGTGGCATCGTATCGAATAGATAGCGCAGCGTACAAATACCTAATAACGGGGCGTATCTCATTAGGAACGTTACGTTCGACAAATGTCAAAACTTAAATAAAGCTATTGCGTAGCCTTACGCGAAACAAGGGAATCCATAAATTAATAAAGTCCAACTAAAATACCAACTCTGATACAATTCGGCGAAGCCTACGTACAATTCTGGTTACTAATTGAAATATTAAATGTTTTTATTAATTAACTAAGTCACCAAACTTTAATTGCTGTTCTATATTATGTCGATGTTAAGACAACTTTCAGTTGAAAGTCAATGGCGTCTACAGATATATACGCGCGTCTATAATATACGCGCTCAATTGACAACAGCATTTAGTCAAAATAAAATCAAATTTTGCCCCGTGTGGTGCCGGGTCAGAATTGCACCACCCCCTCCCCTGTATCTTAGCGGGTGTCGTAAGAGGCGACTAAAGGGATTTTGCTGGTGGGAGAGCTTTGCTCGTCCGGCGCTACCACCATGCGGACTCGTAAAACCCGCCAAGTGTTCGGTGCTCAACACAGGACGCGTTCCGGGTTCAGAGCCGTAATACCGGAGCTTGGGGAGGTGCGGTGGCGGCAGGGTCAAGGTCCGGTGGAAGTCTTTGTGGACGCATTGTTCGGTTGACTTGGGTCGATTCGCCGGCCAGGGAGACCCGTAGAAACGGTGGTGCCGCTGGCCGCCCGCGGCATAGTACAGGAGCCCAACTAGGGCTAACCACCCTAGGAGGCTGCTCCACCAGGTCGCGCATAATCCCGAAGTGGCTCGTCGTGCCGGTTGGTGATCGGATTGGTGGGACCCGGCGACTACTCTCGGGGGGGTACGGGGGACCTTCCGTCCGGCGGGTCGATTAACGTCTTACCGAACAACTTCATGCACCAGTTCATGTTAGTCTCCCACACTTTGTCTTTTCCCCCTTGCCGCCACAGCATCTCCTTTTACTCACGCCCCCCTCCAACCACCATGTCAGTGTCTAAAAACAACGCAGGTCAGACAGCGGCACCCCACTTCCCCACCACCAAGTCGCTTTTTGAGGTGGAGTTCACTTACATCCGTGGACTCCATTCAAACCTCAACGCCGTCCACCAACACCTTGAGACGGCCCGGCCTGCATTGCTCTTTCTGACGAAGACACAGATCCGCCGTCCTGCCGACATTGCATATCAGCACTCCCCCCGCTACGTGTTTGAGGAATGCTTCCTCGCGAAAGCCGGAGTATGCCTTTTCGTCAGGACGGACGTTTGCTGTCGACGTTTGCGCTGCTTGGAGGACCCCTCCTTCTCCATCCTATGGGTACACGTGGATCTTGGTTCCGAGAGCCATGTCAACGCTTGCCTGTAGCGTTCCCACTCCGAAAACCACGAGACAACTCGGTTTTTCGACTACCTGAGCCAAGCAGTTGACGACGTACAGGAGCGGTTTCCGTCTGCCGATGTGGTACTTTTGGGAGATTTTAATGCCCACCATGAGACCTGGTTGGGCTCTTCCAAAACAGATCACGCAGGCCGAACTGCCCACGCATTCGCTCTCACGCATGATCTGACTCAACTGGTTCTCCAGCCCACCAGGATTCCAGATATATCGGGTCAAGCGCCTTCCCTGCTAGACTTACTGGTGATGAGTCGACCAGCCGGATACAGAGTGTCGATAAGTGCTCCGTTGGGCACTTCTGACCATTGCCTGGTTGGTGCCACCGTACTGCGCCGTAAAAGCTCTCCCTCAGTGGAGTCTAAACGGCGTTTATGGCACTACTCGTCGGTAGATTGGGATGGTATGCGCGACTATTTTGCGTCCATCCCGTGGGGCCAGCGCTGCTTTGTGGGTAGGGGTCCATCGGAGAGTGCCTCTGCTATCGCTGACGAGATCATGTTGGGGATGGAATATTACATTCCCTACACTGATGCCGTCAGCGGAAGTAAGGCGCGCCCTTGGTTCAATCGCGAATGCGCCAAAGCTGTTGAACTTAAACAGGCGGCGTATCGCGCTTGGACCAAGGCTCGCACGCTCAACGATCGTAACATCTCTTCCCTCAAGGTAGTCTTCAACAAGGCTACCAAAGTCTGCAAGAGAGCTCTCTCGAGAGCGAATGTCCAGCGCGTTGCTCGCGTTGGCCAAGAGCTGTTGTCGCACCCAACGGGTAGCCGAAGTTATTGGCGACTGGCCAAAGCGGTGCAAGCCAACTTTTGCGCGCCTTCTCTGCCCCCACTGCGGTACCCTGATGGCTCGTTGGCCCATCGGCCGCTAGACAAGGCTAACCTCTTAGCGAAGCTCTTTGCGGCGAATTCGCGTATCGATGACTGCGGCGCGGAACCACCTTTTTTATTTGTTTTAGTCGGAGAAAATGCTTCTCTGCACTGGCATGAGGCCTCGAGAGGAGCGTGAGACACCCCATGCACTGTCCGGGGCTGGAACCCATGTGTCCCCACCCGCCCCCCCGTGGGGGAAACGGGTGAGTAAGGACACACAGGCCCGACCCGGTAAAAGAACCGACACCTACCTTCAGGAGCGCGACACGGCGCCGCGGTACCGTATGACACGCCCCGCGAGACGCCGCCCGCTACGGACCCAGTTAGACCTGGGTCCCCTGCGCCAGGGGGAGCAGTCTGGTAGGTACAGACCGCTCCCAGACGGGTGGAGGACTGGTGCAATGCAGCCTAGCGCTCCTCTACGCTAGGCCGCGGCCCTCCCTAGGGGGGGAGGAGGATTGCAGCGGCATTGTGCCGCCGCCTTCGACCCCCCCTCCGCCTGCGCCGGATCGGGTCCGCGAGGACATTGTCTTCGCGTACCCTCTCCTCCGCTTCCTTGTGTGAGATCACGATTTCGCAAAAGGAAGCCACCGCCCGCCAAGCCGCCTCACTCCCGAGCATGGCTTGGACCACTGCGGGCAGGGACAGGTCCTGCCCGATTGCGCTCACCAGAGTGTGGCGCTGCGCAGCCCACGCGCCGCACACCTCAAGGGTGTGCTGCGCTGTGTCCTCCGCAGCCCCACACTCGTGGCAAGCTCCCGTCACTTCTCTCCTCGCCCTCTCATGCAGGTACCCACCGAAGCACCCATGCCCGGTCAGCACTTGCACAAGTCGGAAGGAGAGGGCACCGTGTGGTCGGTCCACCCATTGGTCTAGCAGCGGGTAGATCGCACTCACCGTGCGCCTGCCATACGGCGGATTGTCCAGGGAGGACCTCCACCTCTCCCTTAGGGCGCTGTCAAGCTCGCGCCTGACGCTTAGCGCCTCTTCGGCAGATAGGCGTATCCCTCGTACGTTCGCCGCGGCCCGGCGCTCGTACATCTCCGCTAGCACCCCCGCCTCCAACTCCCACGGGGGGGCGCCAGCGAGCGCGCAGGCCGCCGTGTACGACACCGTACGGTATTCCCGGATCACCCTGAGCGCCATGACCTTTTGGGGTTGGCGCAAAAGGGCCCGGATCTCCGTACTCCTTCTCATGGCTCCCTCCCACACAGGGCAGCCGTATAGGGCCATGGAGCCCACGGTCCTCATGAACAGTCTCCTACAGAGGGCGCTCGGCCTCCCCAGATTGGGGAGAAGACGACCGAGCGCCGAGGCCAAGCCAAGAAGACGAGGCGACAGCCTCCTGAAGTGTTCCTCGAAGTTCCATCGGCTGTCAAGGGTGAGACCCAGGTAGGTCATGCATAACCCGACCCTCACCTGTTCACCAGAGACAGCCACGTGAGCATCTGCCGGAGGACGCCGACGAGGCCCATGAAAAACCATGGCCTCAGTTTTGCCCAGGGCGACTTCCAACCCCAGTCGGCGAATCCGGTCCACCACACATGTGGACATGGCCGCAGCCCGCAGGCACGCATCCCCGAAGTCGTTGTCCCGGACCACAACGAGGGTATCGTCCGCGTAACAGATACACTCGGTCCGGGCCATCAGGTCCCCCCCGCGGAACCACCTACCATCCCTCACTGTGGTTCCACAATGCCTGACGTCCAAATCAGACAACGTGACGTCCGTGCCGTGCTGCAGTCACTTGATGTGCGGAAGGCTAGCGGTCCTGACGGTATACCGGCAGTCGTCCTTCAAAAATGTGCTCCCGAGTTGTCTCCAGTACTGACACGCCTATACCACCTCTCGTACTCTACTGGAATTGTGCCGGAGGCTTGGAGAAAGGCGAACGTCCAGCCGGTCCCCAAAAAAGGGGATAGGTCTGACCCAGCCAACTATCGACCTATTGCTGTCACCTCTGTCCTTTGCAAGGTTTTTGAGCGAATCATAAACAGACAACTCATTCGCTACCTAGAAGATCACTCCCTGATTCATGATCGACAATACGGGTTCAGACCGAAACGATCAACGGGTGATCTTCTGGCGTTCATAACACACCTGTGGGGTTAAGCAATGGATAAGCATGGAGAAGCACTGGCTGTTAGCCTGGACATCTCCAAGGCTTTCGATCGAGTTTGGCAACGTTCGCTTCTCTCCAAGCTTTCGTCATACGGCTTGCCACCTCGCCTATGCGATTGGGTCACCGGGTTCCTGCATGAGCGCAACATTCGCGTACTCTGCGAAAGCAGTGCCTCACAGTCTCTGCAGGTGAACGCCGGAGTGCCGCAGGGTTCTATAATATCGCCCACGCTGTTCCTTCTGCATATCAATGATATGTTATCCTTGGGTAACATTCATTGCTATGCAGACGACAGTACAGTACATCGGCGTTATTTGGGTCACCCTGCGGCAAAGCAGGCCGATGTAGTGGAGTCGAGACGGAAGATTGTCATTGAGCTGGACGAGGAGTTAGACCGCATTTATAAATGGGGCTCTGATAACCTGGTCCAGTTCAATGCCAAAAAACACAGGTCTGCGCTGTCACGGCTAAAAAGTCCGCATTTCTCCCCCAACCCTCCTTCCAGAGCAACCTATTACCCATCCAGACTGGTCTCAGTCTCTTAGGTATGGACATACACAGCGACCTCAACCCGAAGAGCTATATTGAGAGCATTATAACCACAGCCTCACGTAAACTCGGAATCCTGAACAAGGTGAAGCGGTTCTTCACGCCGGAGCAACGTTGTCTTTTGGATAAGACTCAGGTGGACAGGACTCCTGCGTGGAGTATTGCTCTCATCTTTGGGACGGATCCGCCAAGTACTTGCTCGAAGCTCTTGACAGGTTGCAAAGACGTGCTGTCCGTATTATCGGTAACGATGACGTTACGACCAGTCTGGAGCCGTTACAGCTACGTAGGGACATTGCTTCCCTTAGTGCTTTTTACCGCCTTTACCACGGTGAATGCTCTGAGGAGCTCTTTGACCTCATCCCTCCCTCTCCTTTCCTTTCCAGATCGACGCGTGCAGGTCTTAGAAGCCACCCTCATACCGTGCTGACCATCAAGACACGTACCAAAAAGTTTGGACAATCGTTCTTTTGCCGAACTGCCCGTATGTGGAATGCGCTTCCCGCACACGTGTTTCCTTCCTCTTTCTCTCCCGGGTTATTTAAGCGGGGCGTGAAAAAGCATTTATGCAGGCCGCCATAGTGAGAGCGTTCGGCATAGCGTGGTAGCGCTGTGACGAACGCTTTCACTTCTTGGGCTTCACTGGCTGCTTTTCATCAGGCAGAGTGAAGCCACTATGGCGTGCCACAATAAAAAAATAAAAAAAAAATACCTACACAAGATGTTCTTTTACTTAACGTAAACGAAATAACCATCTGTGTCTTTGCAAACTTTTACTTTCACGCCATGGCACTACAATTCTTAACCCCTCAAGCCCCAAGCTGCCATATTTGGCCGCACCTTAAAACTTGCTATTCTGTCAGACCCCAAGCGGCCTTATATGGCCGCGCTGGCCGCGCTCTCCACTTGACTTTGTACCGTGTTTTGATACCTTTAGAGACTACTTTAGTATGAACAAGGTCGATTATTTCGGTTCTGTGGTACATTTTATGCATCGTGAACGCAAAATTTAACATGAACTGAAATCGCACCTGCTGTCAAATTTTTTTGACATTTCGATGCCAAGACTGAGAGGTTAAATTAGCATTACAAAACTTAGACAACAATTGAAAATACTAGTAAAAATTTGACAAGTTGATACATGCCCGTGAAAACCTACGTGAGTACCGAGCGAATCGAATCCAACTTCGATGCAATCAATTCTAGTTTTTATCTTTCGCAGTAAAAGTGATTTAGAACACGAACGTCCAATTCTCACGTTTGACACACCTACTTTGTTATCCAGCGATGGTTTATCGCGATCTAAGGGTGTAACATATCTTATTATTAAAGTTATTTCGCAATGTATGTAACTTCTATTTATTAAATACTCGTCTGTTACTTATAAATGTCTCGTGTTTAAACCATTTCGCGTAGCGGTGAAAGAATACTACCAACCCCTCTTAAAAGGCGACTAACGGAGTAGACTGCACATACATTTAACAGCATAGAGCGGCGATGGGCTCACCACCTGTCACGCTGAGCACATGTGCGGTCGCTATTTGGTGATAAGTGGACTGTAGATTGCTTTTGCTGTCCTGATTGCCTAGTCTCTGACTAACCCTTCGGGGATAATAGTCGTGATTATATATTGTCGAAGTTTTCTAAAAAAGTGTCTAATTAGTTAGAAGGAATTAGTTCATAAGAGCGTACCATACCATTTGTAAAGTTGCCTACTTGTATATCTGAAAAATTAATTAACTAAATAATAAATCACTTACAACTTTTTAAAACCTAAGGATTAGTCAGAGATCAGGCAATGAGGACTGCAAGATCAGTCCTCTGCCATAGTTCAATAACAACTGTACCTACGTATGCTGTTGGATGTTTCAGTGGCCTTTTACGACAAAGAAGAGATGGGTTGGCAGTATTAATTTCATCAGCCATCACCAGACGGCAGCAGCAATTAAGTAATTTGAATCTTTGAAGTGTTATTCAAACATACGTAAAGTGTTAATACTTCAATATCTCAAAAATATCATCAAGTGATTCATCATAATAATCAGTTATAATAGCATGTATAACTTTATTAACTCATTATTGTTATTGTTTTTGAGGTTTTATTAAAATTACTCTGACCGATATATGTCAGTCAGAGTAATTTGAGAGATATTAATATCAATAAAGCCTTTGAAAAGGTTAAGCTATTTATTCGAATCGAATTTTAATCACGCTACAAACAATATTGAAATCTGGTAATTTGGACGTATAATACCTTTCCACTGTGGAAAGTGGACTCGCTTTTTGTTTGGATTCATAACAGACAATAGTTATTATATTTAGAAAAAGTATAACCATAACTTGCTTATTAACATCATGAGCTTATGTAAAACAATACAAAGGAGGTAAAGCCAAAAATTCTTAAACAGAGCAACCCCTCAAATACCTACGAAAAATTACAAGGAATACCGAACTTACCAATTTACGTTAGCTTTCTAAAGAGTTAACATTAAAAAGAGACAGAATAATATGAAATATTTACTTTAAATAATGTTATATCTCTCCATCGCCGCAGATTTACCGGAGCATTGTCTCGGTGAAACCATTTGCAAGATGTAGTTAGGAAATGCTCGTTCATTCAATGGAAAGTCCGTGAGAAATGAACTCGACTGTCGTCTTTTATGTACGTTATGTTCTGAACTATTGCATTTTGACACTATTATTTATGTCGCTACGGCGTTTCCGCGGTCTTTTCTTTTATTAGGATTAGTTTGTGAAGGGCGTGTTTTTTGTGAAAGTTTACCTGTCCCGTACAAATTTAGGTATTTTGTGAACAAAATTCTAATCTAAAGTGACTAAAATCCAACGTGAGACCACGGAAACTGAGACTGGTGTTCATACCAGTAGACAACAATACTTCATCATCAGCCTATAAATGTCCCACTGCTGGCACAGGCCTCCCACGTCAACAATAGCACGTGGGGATATTGGGCCATAACCCACCGCGCTTGCCCAATGCGGGTTGGTGGGTTTTAACGACTGTCATCTTACGACAACAACCGGGACCAACGGCTTAACGTGCCTTCCAAAGCACGGAGGAGCTCGAGATGTTTTAAATTTGGTCACCCATCCAACGACCCGGCATTACGTAAGTTGCTTAGCGGGCAAGATCGCAAGCCGAACGCGCTAGCCGCTGCGCCATCGAGCTCCTCAAGATACTTACTGACATATAATATTATGTTTACTTAATTTCTGCCTCCATTAGCCTTCAGTACGTAAATTTAGTTTAATTTACTATTTTTAATAAATTAATTCAAATAAAAAATATAGCGTACGCTTCACGCTTATAATCTAAGTCTCACACCCCCTTTTTATCAATGAAATCAGTAACAGAATGTAGGACAAGAATATTTTGACGTATCATTTTCCATTTTCCATAAACTAGTTGCATCCAAGAGACACTGCTCCATTTCATTTACTCCAGAACGGATTAAACAACGCATATGAGAGTCCATGTTTGCACGAAATTTAAATGATCAAGAAAATAGCTCCATCCATGTTACGAAACTGTTGAATGAGTGCCGCGCTACATGAGAAACTTCGTAGCGCTACGAAGCTACGAGCAGTTTGCTTTCAAGCTCATACGTAGACGAACTAACATAAGGCAAAACTTTTGGCTCCGAACGAAAAAGCCTACAGTATGTCTGCATTATTAATCATTATAATGGCACTTACTCCCCTGCTTTCGTTTTAATGAGTAAACCAACACCAAATGTTAAGCAGGCACAATAAAATGTTAACATTGTTATTGTTCTGGCGAATTAAATCCAAGAACACTAGATGGCTCCAATATTAATTTGAATGTTTGGGTGAGATCCAGAGACAAGGTCGTCACTCGTCGTTACGATGTATTAATTTAACGGAGCGAGAAGTTTATCCGGAGTGAAACCATGAAATTTGATTAGCAGTAAGTAATTTCTCGGTGGATTAATTCATAACTTTTCTATTTGATTAATTTCAGTTATAAAATTAGCAAACATCAATATTGTCATTATTCTTTGAGAAATATAATAAAAAACGAAGTAATATTGTAAGTGGTTACATAATTAAAATATTTAAAACTTATATACTTAACTCTTTATAAATTACAGGTTTGTTTTATATAAATGTTCTAAAACCTTGTATTATTAAGTTTATAAACAAAACAAAATGGCTTTCATAATTCATCATCAACAATATTATCTTACACCAATTTCAATTTTCATTTCAGTTTTTCATCCACTGAAACATGCCGTAAAACATTTTCGTCGCGCTCAAAAGTTCAGAAAAATACATATTTCACTTTCAGCGCGTAATTGAGTTAACAATGACATCGAGACAAAGTTCGAAACAAAATTATGCTAAAAGCATTGTCTGGGCCTGGACTTATATGTATGAGTTGCGCGAAACCACCTAAATCAAACAAGATTCCCGACGTGCATTGTAAATTTTACAACAAAACTGGCTGTAATCAGCTAAAGGCCTCGACCCGCGGAACTTTCCACGGAATAACTCCGAGCAGCATCTCTGCTTAACCTCTCTGGATTTCCGCAAATACGCTTCGCGTCGTGACGTGGTGCCAAACCAGATACTTTACAATAAGAAATACTTAAATTTGCAGGCAGAAGGTGATCTTGTGATAATTCAGCGCATATACAAACCAATCACATAATAGTGGTGTATTTGTTGACCCTGGCGAAACTCGGCGGAAAATGTCAGCTTTTATAATATGCTGTAATGTGTGCTACAATAATAATAATATTTTATATTTTTTATTTACACACAAACAAAACAACAATAATAATGGATTAAAATCTAAAACTATAAAGAACTTAAAAACTAAAAACTTAAAAAGAACTTCTGAATAAAAATATATTTATACGTACCATACACATTTTGTAGAAGCAGTACAATTAACTTTTTTCTAAAAATTTATTTCTGTCAGCAAGTACTGCTGCCGCGCGGCAAAGTCCCCAAATGGCTGGCAGCGTTGCCCTAATAATAATAATGGGCTTCAATAATTAGTAGCTGTGAACAAACCAAACTCAAGAAGACGAAGACAGATGGAAACAGCAGAATATCATAAATACCTGTATTCATCATTTAGTTATAGCAGGATCAGCTGTCCGCAAACGTGAATTATTAATATATGACATTACAGTTTTTCTTTCATAACACTTGGCCGATAGACACTAGTATTGTTTTAGACACCGTTTGTATACCACGCGCTTTCCAGAGACCTTAGTCTTTATGCCTCTGCCCAGTAATTTTACTGGACATCATACCTACCTGTCATACTGAAACACGGTTTGCATAAAACTGCAGTTTCATAGCAGAAATACTCGTTGATTGGCCATTCAGATGCGCACAATATCAGACCGGTATCCTCAAAACTGATACCAAATATCATAGAAGTTGCTCAAAATCTCTAGTTTTATTAAAAATAATCAAATAGCTTATTTTAGACAAAATTCAATTCCAAACTTCGTATCAAAAACAATCAGCCGAACATAAAGTGAGAAGTATCGTACAAAATCGTGGAGGAAACAACAAACGTATCTCCGATACGCCATAAAAGTTCGAGACAGTCGTAAAACGGCTGAAGTTTTTCTCGGGCCGACAAGTATCATTGCAATAAATAGAATTTGAAATTAAGCGGCGACTAATGGGTTGAAATGTGGGGTCGGGATCAGTGGCTTAGAGTTATAATCTCGTGGGGGTATATAGGAGTGGGGGAGAGTGGGGGCGGAGTAGATTGGGCCACGTCCACGCGCGCCGCAATGCAACCCAACGATCTTCGCACGGGTAGTTTGACGCGATAAAACCTTGCTAAATTAATCTTTGTAGTAATTTAAGTTGGACAGAGATTAATTTCATTACACACATTATGCGGCGTATATATGACTTATTATTCTATCATAAAGATGTTTAGAGTGTTGGCCACACTATAAAAACAGTATTTTGTCAAAACTACATTTCACCAAAGATTTATATTTAGTGCCAGTGTCCACATAACGTAAATATGTAGAAATAATTAGACAAGTGATAATGTGTAAACATTTAACTCCTCTTCT
Organism: Scoparia ambigualis; assembly: GCA_963921215.1. NCBI lineage: Eukaryota > Metazoa > Arthropoda > Insecta > Lepidoptera > Crambidae > Scoparia > Scoparia ambigualis. Next base: position 20,368,286 of record OY992510.1, on the reverse strand, counting down.
CTGTCGGTGTTCTAGTGACCGTTGCATCGGTTAGAGATCGATTTCCAGTGGAGGATACATTATTATTGTACCCGATTTGCTTGCTGACCAGCCCTGTTTTAAGTCCGTTTGGATACTAACATCCTTTAATTAGGTGCCATTAAACAATGTTAATAGCATTGTTTTGTTCCAACTATTAAGAGATTACACAGCCATTTTTTTGTTAGTTTTCCGCGAGAAGTGCGCTTCCCTCGTAGTCACTTACCATCTACTGAAAACTCAATCAGTAATATTTTGTATTTTTTATAATGATATTATTAATTTAATAATAGCAAGACGTCGTCGCCATGTTCATAAATATATGTTTGTTATCCATTTACTGTGTAACTCACATACGCAGGAATCTACACACGAGATCAGGCGGATAGCAAAGCTTTGTTATGTTAATGAAGATAAATTAACACTCACAATAATAGTAGCGTGCGTCGTCATGAGAGAAATTCCGTTGAAAGAAGTTACAAACAAAGATGTTTTGAAAATCTAACTTTAGCCGTATTTTATATAACTTTAGCTTTTATTTTTATATTCGGAGTTGTAAATTTTTAGGCAAACAGCGTCATCCTAACTTTTAATTACACGAAGTAATTTTTGTCTGTGTAAAATCGTACCTCTGGATTTGAGCTAAATCAAGCTATGTCTGTAATATAATGGGAATAAATCATAACCGTTGAAAAAGTAATTACGCTATTTTGTTAATTTTTAAAGAATACTGTATTACAATAACTTTTTTCTTAGTGAAAGTATATTGTTCGCAACAATTCCAGCTTTGACCATGTCACGGGGTTCTAATTCATCAGTAAAAAGTGTTTCATTTGAATGTGTAGTGTACGCGTTAATGATGATTCGTAAGGCATAAAAGTATCATAATTATTGAAACTTTTCACTAACTACAGCAATAAGTAAATAATTTAAGTACTTTTTGGCTTGACACTGTGAAAATGCACATTGATCTCAACATAACATTACCTTAGATTACAATACTTACTTTAAAATATATCCCAAGAAACCGAAAAAAATATACATTTTTATAACCGTAGTCTAGGGCAAGGGTCATGACCCCTACCCTGCGTTCACCGTTGTCCAGAACCCCGATAAGACGGCTATAACGTCAAACGTGACTAAGATGTTTGAGGTACTTGTCGTTAAGAAGTTACATGGCATATAAATTATGAGTCCAAGGTCAAGTTTTGAAATTTTCATATTGGTACATTACTGTGGTACGAGTATACAACACATGGACTTAATAAATTAAGTCTATGCGAGTACATGTGCGTTACATCAAGCGCCTGGTATGGTTCAGAGGTCACCGGTCTCTTATTCAGAGTTCCTGGGTTCGATACTTAGGGGAGAGGTACATAATTATTATGTTACATAGTTTGGTTAGTGATAGAATTTTTTATTAGTTCAGCTGTCAGCGACTGAACTATGTCTGTTGCTACAATAACAACGTTGTTATTCTTGTTGTGTATCATCGATTGGATGTAAGATATATTTTTACAAGCTGTTATTTAACTTGCAATGTATGTTTGTTCGTGTGAAATCTTGCAAATCAATTTTGGACTTATAAGAAAATAATAAATTAAAAGTATAAAATCTTTTTAAAAACAAGCTTTTATTTAAATGCGCCAAAAAGAAAAAATAAGCTTTTAGTATCAAGTTAAAACGTCATTACACATTTAAATTATCTAGAAGGTTGTCGCGAGATTTACTGGTGGAAATAAACAAGTAAATTAGGTATCATGATGTCATTATTGATGTCATAGTTTTTTTCTTCTGTGGCAACACTTTTGTAAACAGCTGATTTGAATATCTCCTGTGTAAAATTTGAAATTTAATTTATTATTTACTCATTTTACGCCCATTATCCAATTCAATCATTAAGTTAAGTTGTGTTTTAGTGGTGAGCGTTTCGCTTTTAGTGTATTTCATGTGCAAAATCAAAAATTTAAGTAAAACTGTTTAGTGACAGTTACCGGCATGTAAGTGAACCGTTGTCATTTAAGGTACCTACCCTTATTTCACTTAAAATCTTATAAATGTGCAAAAATTGACGATTTGTTAATTATTATACGTATCTTGTTTAATTCCAACCACTTTAGTTGCGATTAACATACGTAAACATAACCTCTGTTTGTTGGTTACGCGACTACTCGTACAGCTGTTTACTTGTAACCTACATAGTATTTAAAAATTTGTATTTCTCTTTTATACGGTTCAATTTTTAAGTTTTCCCATAATGATGACTCGCAAGGCCTTGTCTCGTCAGGAGGAGTCCAAACTCCAACTGACATTAAATGAATTGAAGGCTTCGAAAGAGTTGTGTGATCAACTAAACAGAGAGCGAGATGACAACGAAAGGGAACTTTTGGAATCATTAGACAGGCATCAAACGTTAAAAAATGAGTTGGTACAGTTAAATGACCGTTATATCGATGCTATTGATGCCCGGGACAGGCTCCAAAACATTGTGGACAGGTTCGACCAATCTAGTTCAGAGTATGACCAGGCTCTGAACTGCATAGATGAGATGAAAAAACAATTGCATGAGGCCAATAATAAAATTACTTTATTGGAAACATCTAAACTTAATATGACTGCCTCATTAAATCAAAGCTTGTTCGATGAGTTGGTGGTCTGTGCCACCTCCATGGTTTCTGCGACAGCTAGCAGTCAGCCCACTGTCACTATAGATCTTACATGTGAGGAAAATAAAAATAGCAACCACTCAGTGAAGATTGCTGGCTGTAGCAAAAATAAACTAAAAAAATATATTAAGATAAATAAGTACATTAAGAAAACGCAAAAATTAGTTAAGAAGCACAATTTTTTATTAAATTTGTAAAATTAAATAGAGAAAGATTGTACTTAATTGACAAATTAGATATATACTCGTCACAACTACACAATAAAAATTTAAAATATAAAAATGATACACAAATTCTACAAACTAAAATTGCACACCTAGAGGACTCGCTTATATCTATTACTAAGCAATATGATCTTTCACAAGTAAAAGAACACATGTTAGCCATTGATGAACTGGTAGTCCTGTGTAATGGTAACAATGAAGGGATTGATTCACTCACAAGTAATTGTAAATGTAAACAGTTACCAAGCCGTTCATCAATCCCATGTGATTCTTCCTCTGTCGAATTGATTGATGTTTCTTCCAAAGGTTCCCTTACTCAGTGCACAATTAAAAATGTACCACAACTTATACCAACCAACCAGATTCCATGTAAGACAGATTGTAATAGTGACTTGGTAATATTTAGTGATGAATTTGGTAAAAACATGGGTCGGTTTTTATTTGACTTGGGACATTCAGTTATCAATTATTGTATACCGGGTGCTTCTTATCAACATATTTTGAAAAAAGCTGTAGAACATAAATGTAACCCCAATAGCACCTTATTATTATTTGTTGGTAATAGAGGTAATCTGAACAAAACAAGCCTTATAAAATGTTTAGAATGTTTGAATAAGTTAATTGTAAAGAAAATTATATTGTTTACATTACCCTATTGTAGTAGTTTTCCACAAGAGGAAAATTCTATTAGACATAAGCTTAACCTGACATTACATTTATTTTGCAAAAATGACATAATGCATTTAATTGACACTAACAATTATGTTAGTAATTTTTATTTGACAAAAGATAGTTATTATCTGCCAAATTATTTTAAGCGACAAATAGCTTTATCGCTATCCTATTGTATTCAAACGTCAGCCAAAAACTTGGCTAAACAAGTTGCTTCTATTGAGCAATGTATATTTGACATAGACGTCAGTAGTGTTTCTACTGACATTCCAATTAATTATTTAAATTAAATTATATGACAAAAGAGGAAAACTCTTGCGAAATGTTTGTTAATAAAATGAAATTAAATGAATGTAAAAATAGCTTTAGCAAAAGCCCATGTCAATCATTAAATTTAAAAAATGTACAATCTTTAAACATTGTCCACCAGAACATCCAAGGAATGATGGGCAAAGATTTGGAGATTGAATTGTTCATGAACTGTAATAATATTGATATTCTTTGCATTACCGAGCACTGCCTTAAAGACCATCAGTTCATGTTCAATTTTAAGAATCATTTGGTAGGAAGTTCGTTCAGTCGAGGAAATGCAATACATGGTGGCTCCTTAATTATAGTTAGTAAAAAGTTTAAATTAAAGGAACGCAAAGACATAGTGAGCCTCTCGGTTGAGCGAACAATAGAAATAGCTTGTGTGGAGTTGGAGCAGTTTGTTGTATTAAGTGTGTATAGACCTCCTTCAGCATAATATGATTTTTTCGAAACAGTTATGGATGAGGCATTACATAAAGTCCGTGATGTAGGTAAAACAATAATTGTTTGCGGGGATTTTAATATTAATTTGTTGGAAAATTCCACAATGTCAACTAAAATTAAAAACCTATTTCTATCATACAACTTAAATCATTTATTTTTGGAGCCGACAAGAATAACTGCCACTTCGGCCACCTGTATTGATAACATTTATACAAATGTAAAACCACTGGCTAAGCAAATTATTAATAACCTGGACTCTGATCATTGTGGCCAAATGGTCAGCTTTCCACACCAGCGTAAACAAGTGACGAAAAAGAATATCACTGTTGTACCAAAAACTGCAGGTCGGCTGGAACGCTTTAAAAGCAATCTAGATACAAAATTAAATTATTTAGAATACAACGACAACCCTAATGTCTTTTATAATAATTTTTTTAACATTTATTGTACAGAATTTAATAAAACTTTTGTTCCAAAAAAGATCTCAGTTAGTGGTACTGTAACTTTTAATGAATGGGCTACAATTAGTATTCACAGAAGTAGGAAACGCCTTTATGAACTTTATGGTGAACGCAACTATAACACCAGCGATGACTTCAAATTATATGTTAAAAATTATTCAAAGTTATTCAAAAGAGTATGTCGATTAGCCAAGGCAAACTATCTGAGTTCTAAGATTAAGAATAGTAATGACAAAATAAAAATGACATGGAATATTATAAATAGTGAAACAGGAAAGGTCAAAAGTCGTAATAATGAGTACAATTTAAATTGTGATAATAAAACCTTGACTTCTGATGCTGATATTGCTGCAGCATTTGAGAGGTTTTTACTGACATTCCAGTTTCAACTACAAAAGCCTTGATTTCCTCCCCCACTGTAGCTGAATCTGTTTTGAAGGAGAATGTTAAAGATTGTAAAAGTAATTTAAGTTTTCAAAAAATTTGTGTTATAGATATAATAAAAACATTTAACACTCTCAATAAAAAGAAAACTGCTGATCTGTGGGGTAATTCCGTGGACGTCGCTAAATCTGTAATTATGACAATAGCTGCAGTTTTAGCTTGCATATTTAATGAATGCATTGACTGTGGTGTTTTTCCTGACCTCATGAAATATAGTAAAATAATTCCATTATTTAAGTCAGGTAGCACTTCTGACCCCTCTAATTTTAGACCTATTTCTGTGCTACCCACATTTAGTAAAATTTTTGAAAAGTAATGCTAGACCAAATGCAAATTCATTTTTATAAAAATAAACTTTTACATTGTAAACAATATGGTTTTACTAGAGGTCGCTCTACAACTGACGCCGGTGTTGAGCTTTTAATCCAAATATTTGATACCTGGGAGGAATCACAGGATGCACTAGGGGTATTTTGTGATTTATCCAAGGCTTTCGATTGTGTTTTACATGAAACTTTGACCAGAAAGCTTAACCACTATGGAATTAGGGATGCTTCTTTGAGCCTTCTAATCTCATACTTGAGTAACAGGATTCAAAAGGTCGACATTAAAGGTAAAAGATCTCCGGGATCAGTGGTTAAAATGGGAGTTCCGCAGGATTCAATACTTGGTCCATTCTTGTTTTTGGTTTATATTAATGACTTACCTTATTTTGTAAAAGACAGTCATGAGATAGTATTGTTTGCTGATGATACTTCACTTTTATTCAAAGTGAAACGACGACACCCAAATTATGACGATGTGAATAATGCGGTCTCAAAGATTGTTCACTGGTTTAGTGTTAATAACTTGCTATTAAACGAGGGAAAAACCAAATGTGTAAGATTTGTATTGCCCAATGTTAAGCAGGTAATAACTAGTGTACAAATTAAAAATAAGAATGTGAATCCTGTGAACACCACTGTGTTTCTAGGCATCACGTTGGATGCCAAGCTTCAGTGGGGCCCACATATAGCTAAATTGTCGAATAGACTTAGCTCTGCGGCTTATGCAGTAATGAAGATCCGTCAGTTAACTGACGTTGATACAGCTAGATTAGTTTATTTCAGTTACTTTCACAGTGTAATGTCGTACGGCATTTTACTGTGGGGAAATGCTGCCGACATTCAAACTATCTTTGTACTGCAGAAGAGGGCTATTCGAGCAATATATAACCTACAGGCTGGTGACTCTCTCAGAGAGAGATTTAAGGATATAAGTATAATGACAGTTGCATCACAATATATTTATGAAAATCTTGTGTATGTTCATAAAAATATTGAAATGTTTTCAAAAAACAGTGATATTCACAAATTAAATACTAGAAGTAAGAACAAATTAGCAGTGCCTTATACTAGGCTCCATAAAATAAATAATTCTTTTAAGGGTCTGTGTGTACGATTATACAACAAAGTACCAAATGATATTCAGAAATTAGATCTTGATAAATTTAAAATCAAAATCAAAGAAAAGCTTATTATAAAGTGTCGGATTATACAGAAGACAAAACAGCTTGGGTCTGAAATGCTCCAAGTACCTACTCCAACAGCTATTTCTAATTGCCTATAATTAATTTATATAGAGCACCATATTTAATTAAACTATTTACATTCAAATTCATATTTTGTATTTTGTGACCTGGTAACGACATATAATATATATATTTTTTGTAAATGTCGTTGCTTCTGTGCGCTGTGGTTTCTTGCGCCCGTTCTTTGCCACAGTTAAAAAATGATGTCCTGAATGGGTGGTAGGTTAAAAAATATTTGGACGTTTCAAAGTACTTGTTAATTGAGTTTATTTTGACTATTGACTATTGACATTGATTTTAACTATTAAAATTTTTAATCTTAGTAAATAGAAGTACGTTAGGTACTTAAATCTCGCGACAACTTGTTATCATACTGATATTTATAAAGAGGATAATTTGATTGTTTGTTTGTATTGAATAGGCTTCGAAACTACAGGACCGATTTAAAAAAATCTTTCACCGTTGGGAAGCTACACTATCTCCGGGTGATATAAGCTATATTATATTTAAAAAAAATTAGGGATCCTTACTAAAACTCAAATAAATTCCTTAATTCGCGTGTGCCAAGAAAACAATTGATGATAGAATAAAATAATGTACTATGGCTTTGCAGAACACACCATTATCTACAAAAAGTATCGCGATGGCATATGTCTATTTTAGTTACATCACAATGTGTGTTCTTGGGAGGGGAGTCATTTTGAAAATTCGTCACGGGGTACGGAGTCCACGCGAACGAAGTCGCCGGCGGTCTGCTAGTATCATATAAATTGTGTAATAACGTTATAAGTTGATAGTAAAAGTTTTTAAGTAAATAAAGTGGAATCATTTGATTGTTCGTTTATATTGAATAGGCTCCGAAACTACAAAAACCGATTTAAAAAATTCTTTCGCCGTTGGGAAGCTACATTATCTCCGGGTGACATAAGCTATATTTAAAAAAAAAAATTAGTTATCCCTACTAAAACTCAAATAAATTCCTTAAATCGCGTGCGCCAAGAAAACAATTGATGATAGAATAAAATAATGCACTATGGCTTTGCAGAACACACCATTATCTACAAAAAGTATCGCGATGGCATATGTCTAACTGTTTTAGTTACGTCACAATAAGTGTTCTTGGGAATTTGAAAATATTGAAAAGTCATTTTGAAAATTCGTCACGGGGTACGGAGTCCACGCGAACGAAGTCGCCGGCGGTCTGCTAGTATCATATAAATTGTGTAATGACCTTTATGTTAACAGTAAAAAAGTTTGAAAGTAAAAGTTTTTTGTTCTTTTTAGCGCATTTAAATAAAAGCTTGTTTTTTAAAAAGGTTTTTTACCTTTAATTTTTTCGAATATGTCGGGGTTAAGTGCGCTTCCATCTTTCTGCCTTATCATTATTTACGACTAGGTTAAATAAAGCACAAGTACTTCCGCGTTACACCTTTATAGCAATAAGTGTGTATTAATAATACTACTGTATTAGAGTTATCAGTGTACTGAGTAATCATGAATACCAACTTCCCTTCAAAATCACTGAAGGGAAAATATCTAGCAACAACAGTAAGCCAGTCAGCTATCAAGAGAATACCAAAGCTCGATCCCGTGTTAAAAACTTATAAAATGGCATTAGGTTTCTGTAAATGCATTTCCCCAAGTGTTGATGTGCTATACAGTGGGTGGCCTGCCCGCATGACATATGTACCCACGTAAATCCCTTTGTCCGCACACTAAATCTGTCTATAGCAGGTGCAATGCAATAAATTCTCCTGTCAGTGTATTCAGGCTACGTCTTTGTGATATTAGCGCTTAGGTATTTCTGATTTAGGAAGAAACCACTTTTGAATTCTGACCACTTCATTGTGGGGAAATATATTATGTGCAAATTTTATTCTTCTATTTTTTTACGAGTATACATTTCACATTCAATGATAAAAATAGAAATATCTTTAACAGTGAATATAATGATAAAAATTAAATAAACTACCTGCACTGTGGTAACAGTTGGTTATTTATTGTTCCACGCGGGGGCGTGATGAACGCTAATTGTCATTGCGCTAAGCTAAGCTCGCCTTGTGACTCCGTTCTTTTCAGGAGCGACGTTACCACCTCTGTGTGGTCTAGTGGCTAAGACCCAGATATCCTGGGTTTGATCCCAGCGGGGAGTAGATCTTTGTGTACTTCGTTTGGTAGGTGGTAGGGCTTGTTAAGTTCACCTGGCTACAACCATCTTATTTAAAGTCTGGCGCGATAACAACAATGTTAATAGAATTGTGTTTCAACAGTTTAGAGATAAGATAGCCAGTTCCTCAATGGTTGGCGCTTCCGGGTGAACACCTTAGGCCCTTATCGTCACTTAACATCAGGCGAGATGATGGCTTACCTTGTCCGTAGTGAATAAAAAAGGCGATTTTAACTTTCCCATTAGCAACAGTTGACACGGGTAATGCAGACGCGTCGCCGCGCGTAGTGACGTGCGGTGAGTGAACACCGTTCAGTATGCGAGGCGTGAGTCTCGTTACCGGGTTTGCGCCCCGGGGGCATTGGCACGTCTCAATTATGTCTAACTTCATTGCTCGCTGACTGTGTTACGAACATAAGCTTTGTAAGCCCGGAGGTGACTCCAAATGTGTTTATGCCTTTGAAAGTGAACCGCCCCAGCTCTGTACCCTTGACGCTACACGTAGTAAATCTGGATAAGAAATTATTCAGGTACAAAAATAACGACCACATTTTCGTGTTTATTTTTTGAAACGTAAAGGGAACTGAAAAGGAGAACGTCTAAACGATAATAAAGTCTTGGCTGTGTCAAAGGGCGGACGGTGCAGGCAAAGCAGTAGCGAGGCTGTAGAATTCTACAACAATCCTGCTGCCGTCATTTGTGGCTTTCTTCATGATGTTCCGTGTATAAAAACTCATTGGAATCCATTTTTATTAAAAACATTGTTTGAAATCGATGCTGACTTATTTTGTCACTAAAGGCAGAAATACACACCGTCAATTTAAAACCAAACGCAAACAAACGTTCTGCAATAACAAGTAACTTGTTTACCAAATAGAAACTAAAGAATACGCTACAATTAACGTTACTTGTTGCCATTAAAAGCCCCAGTTCTCAAGATCTCAAGGTGTCGCGACGCTAACGCACGGGACGTACCAAACAAGAAACTTGCGCGAACCAACAACGTACGCGGAACCTCTGAACGTCTGTTTGCGTAATTAATCTGGTTTACCGCACGGCTTCGTAACTCCCGCCCGTGAACGCGTATAGCAATTTTGTTCTTACTGTAATTTGCATTGTTCGCGATACTGTAACACTTTGACAGGCACGGGCCATATATCAAAAAAGTTGTTGTACTATACAAGGAAACGCAGCAAAATAACCTAAACTAATTTTGTATCGCTAAATGTAACCTTTTTCATGTATTTTCACGGGCCATTGACACAATATGTTTTATGAATTGTAAACTGTTTCAAATTATAATTAACTAGGTAAGTACTAACAAAATAAAATAATAACCTTGTTTATATAGTTGAGTGGGGAGATAAGAGGATCCTACATCGTTAAAACTTTCTTTAATTTTTTTAAATTAATATTTAATTTTTTTTATTATAGCTAGCTAGCATTGAAATTCTTTGCTGAAAGTCTTTGGTGAAATTGATTTAATCACTACGCTTGCATAATGCGCGTTGGTGATCACAAACCCGTGAATTGCACTATAATTTTTTTAATTTTTTTATTTAGACTTTACTGCCTACAGTACAGAAAATGGCGGACCTAATACCATAGGGCATTCTCTACTAGTCAACCAGATAAATGTACTGAATTTTTTATAGGCGGTGACATCTAGAGACTACTCGATTAAATTTAAAAAATATGTTATTTTATAAACCATAAATTTACATACATAAATTATACACAAAAATAATATAAATAACACTAATTTATACACATACTTAAACCATAAAATAATGTAATATAACATATATAAATAAACCTAAGTGATATATTTGTCAGTTTATGACTACTGGACAGATTTGAGAAAGTGCTCCCGTGCTAAACTCTTAAAGGCAACCCTGTTGGGAGCGTCTCTCTCTATAATTCAATTTATTTAATATATCTTATTGATATGAGCACACCACTAGGAACTTTACAAATCTTCTTGGACTTTTAAGAACTTCAATCAAAGTTTGTTATAATAAAAACTTTTCAATACGTTAGCGTACATGCCTAGGGGGTAGCTTCTAGCATCTAACATTCGGACGGAGTTGGATAAATTATTCGAGAGCTGCATAATAGGTGTAACGGAGTTGGTAACAAGACTGATTATTATCGAGCAGCTGATTGTAGTCCAACTTCGGCCAGACGATAACATTGTGAGGGAATTATGCGCGGCGAACTTTTAATCGTATCCTGGATTCCAATGAGGCTGACCGTGTGCTTCGTTTTGCGTTATTACTGCTACTGTGGTCTAGGCTTGACAATTGGTCTTGGAACTAGAAGGTGGTAGGCGGAATTTCTCTCGTGTACTTTTGCATTATCACGTGTCGAGACTCCATTTTAAAATCATTCTACTATACAAACGAAATTGGCTTAATGCGTAGCCCGCGAAGCCAAAAATTAATACACCTATTATAGTAGTAATAAAAAAAAATATTAAATTTGTTTACGCTCATACCAATTATCAAGACCAAGATGAAGTATTCTTTTGAAACTCATTAATATAGTAAGATAACGAATAAATATACATAAGCATAGAAAAAACACCCAGATCCGAAATCAATTCAGAAAAACAGTTTTTCTCTAATTGACCCGACCGCGAATTGAACCCGGGACCTCAGAGATGGCGCGACGCCAGACGCCCTTAAAATTCGGTTTGTCTTTCTTACATATTTCCTCGAACACTTACTTGACTCGAATAAAAGATAGGCCATAATAGGCAAAGATAGTTCAACATTAGTGTATTTCTCTTATCTCTTCTTTCTATTTGTATAAAAAAAATTAAAGTTATAGCTAAAAATTACATTTCTTAAAAAAGCTGTTTTACGTACATAATATACATATTATCACGACTATTATCCCCGAAGGGTTAGTCAGAGACTAGGCAATAAGGACCGCAAAAGCAGTCCTCTGCCATAGTCCACTTTTCACGAAATAGCGACTGCATATGTGCTCAGCGTAACAGGTGGTGAGCCCATCGCCGCCATATGCTGTTGGTAGTATGTGCAGTCTTTAGTCCGTTAGTCGCCTTTTAAGACACCCAAGAGAAGAGTGGGGGTGATGGTATTTTTTTACTGCTGCGCGACACGGTTACACCCAAGGGAAGAAAGGGGGGAAAGGGGGGGGTAGATATAGTAGCTAATAGTTAAATGGACTAATGACTGCAACGCCGAGATGATATGCAAGTCTTAGTTGTCCAGTCCAGCATTGCCATCCATCATCTGTCGACCTTCATGAAAGAGGACTATTGGCCGAAAGGTGTCATGTTTCGGCGATTCCGCGGCCGAGCTGACACGACGCAGCATCACGCGTCGCCGTCAATACGTGTGAAATAGTGTAGTTTTAAGTTTAACTTTAAAATAAATGTAAGGTATTTATAATTTATTTATTTATTTGGGAAACAAACAATTACATAACCCGTACAATTTCATAACATACATAGAACACAAATCAGCAAAGATTCCACAAAAAAAACAATCACATAGGTATGTATTAATAACATGTGCAAGAATTCAATGAAATAGTAATAATGTATATAAATTAAATTAGATTAAATTACAATTATAATAAAAACAATTAATTGATAAAAAATTAAAGATTACTATTAAAAATTTAGGTACCTACCAAATTAAAACAATGACTAATAAAATTTCTTCAAAAATAAATCAAAAATTTTAGAATAATTATGAAGTAAATTAAAGTTACTAATTTAAATCTTCAAAAAAGAGGCCAATAATTATAACTTTATGGGCCTCTCTGTATTTTTTCATCTAGTAGTTGTTTGTTGCCTAAAATAAATAATTATTATTATTATTGCCGCGCAAAGGTCGACGACAAATGACAAATATCGACATCGATAATCCACGATGAATAAAGGTATTTCTTAGCAATAACTTATCAGTAATGTAGTCAGCGGGAAAACTAAAGCTGTAGTAAAAATAAAAATATTTATTTTTCTTTATTTGCTATGAAATACAGCCGCATGTTGCTTATTGTGCTTTCGCAAGCCGAAAACTTGTCGTCTTTTAAAGTAAGAGTGAACAGACATCTTCTAAGCAGATTCGTTTCATAGTAGACCTTATTTTGTCTTGCTTGATGGTAGCGGATTATTATGCCCAGTACTAATCACCGTAATTTTAATGGTTTGTTTTATGAGTTAACTATTGAATAGTAATGCCAATTTTATTGCCGTATACCATTCTTTTGATAGGCCCCTATAGCAGCCATTGCTCATCTATAACTGGTTTAAGTATATAATATTTCAATATCAGATATTCGTTGCGTTTACAGATTTGGTGATATCGATTAATCGGTAGTACACGATGCATTAGTGTTACCTTCTAATTTTCCAATGTCAACAAGGCATTGTTGAAATTTGAATCGACAAATCAATAGTGAAATATTATACCTATAAACGATTTATCGATGAGCAACACTAGTCTAGTCCGGCCGCAGTCACATGGTGTGTAGGAGCATCGTTAGAGGCGAGATGTAATAACTTTCAAATGACATTATGAAATCTGAAACGTTGAAGTAACATTATAAAAAGTAATTAGTTCCTAGCTGGGGTTTTATTTCAACTCGTCGCCACGTAAACTATAAAGGGAAAGAGACACGATACTTTTCAAAAAATTTAGAAATATAACACAATTGTTTTATATACAAAACAACCAACATTTCGTTAAAATTCGTAAGTATAATTATTTAACAGATACCTTCTTACCTATTTTTATAAAAAGTAGAGAAAACAATAATTAGATATAAAGATATTTAATAATAAAGATCATTTTCGTGAGGTAAACGACATAAAATTTTTAGTAAGACCTAATAATTCCTTAATTTCACCTACATTTTACTTTAGACGTAAGAGGAGGAAGCGTTTTTTTTTTCATATTTTTTGTTATAACTTACTGTAATCGTAATTAAAATTGCGTCACAGGTCACCGCTCAGACCGCTTGGTTAGCAAACTGTAACTTGCCGACTACCAGAGGAGCATGTAGGTCGGCCTCCCAGGGAGCTAGCCAACTGAACTACGTAACCTAGCGACCGGTTCTAATAGCAAAACTGTTGCCTTTGATTTCTAATTCCAGGTGTGCCAGGAAAGTAGCAAATGAAGGTTGTAGCTTCTGGAAAACCCCTAATGAAGCGGGAAACAGTGAAGTATCACTATATCAGTTTAAACACCCGTTTTCTTGTTTGTGAAATTTCTCCAAGAAAGCATGTGGTACCATAGGCCGTTATTGGACCAATGTAGATTGGAATAGGTAACCGATAATGGTAGTCTAATGACCACGTCCTAAACAACATCGGCTTTGTATATCTCTTTGACGCTACTAGTATTTTGATCATCCTTCACTTGCAATGAGCATTCTAGCGAATGTTACATAACTTTACAAGCTAGTAATTTTTTACACAAGTGTTTGACCAAGCATTTACTTAGGCGTTTATTAGAAAACTCTGAAAAAAATTGATTTTATTCGTTGTTAAGATCGAATAAAATATAAAGCGATGTCTTTTTAATATACTTAAGTTAAAGTAGCTTTAGCAAGAGAATGGGAATTCTTGAGTCTGTCGCTTTAGTAGTTTAACGAAGCAATTCAATGATATAAATTGGAGGACATCACAAAAAAAGTAACATCTAAATAGTGAAATTTAACATTTCGTTTGAATTATGATAATTAATATACTAAAAGCAGATGCATTGACGCGTTTAGTCGGGAACAGGACAGATGCCTCTCATCTGCTGCACAGGTGTAACTAATTTTTATCTAGTTCATGTGTGTTACACGTGTTCAACATATTTTACTTTAAGTGGTCACCGATGAATTCATTTGGCACCAGTATCGCTTCCATAGTAAGGCCACTAGATGCGATTAAAAGTTTATTGCATAACGTCGTTAATGTTACCGCCAACAGTTCAAGTTGAACGAGCGCCGAACTTAAATCAGCTCCCGATAACAATCAGCCTTGTTATAAACTCCGTCACTATGCCTACTTTCGATTCGGAATAATAAGCGTTTACACATTTACACAAACTTACAAGTTCCAAAATTTTACAATTACAATTTTAATGAAAACAAAATAGATAGATATTTTATTAAAGTAAAAGTTTAAAGTAAAGTAGAAAAGTAAAGCCTATATATTGTCCCACTGCTGGGTGAAGGCCTCCATCATTGAAATAAAGTCTTCACTACCATTAATGGGTTAAGGCGAGTCACCGAGGATATGCGGCCAAAAATGTTTTGCTAGAGCAAAGGGTTTATGTATTTACTATTAAATAACGCTCTTATAAAAAAACACAAAAGGATATTGTCTGAAAAATGTGCTAATTTGTTACGCGATTAGATGTACTTTACTCCATTATAAGAAATCCTTAAAACAGGTCACAGTTAAAGTCTAAAACGGTTGATTACTTAATTTTTTTTTAAATTTTAAACATAATTTTTACATGTTAAATATTTATTTTAAAGTACTACAAAGAACCTGTTAATTAATTAAAAAACCTATAAAAACCTATGAA
Organism: Scoparia ambigualis; assembly: GCA_963921215.1. Lineage (NCBI taxonomy): Eukaryota > Metazoa > Arthropoda > Insecta > Lepidoptera > Crambidae > Scoparia > Scoparia ambigualis. The sequence continues at coordinate 20,352,748 of OY992510.1, read as the reverse complement.
GCGCTCGAAAGGACTCGCCTTAATAACGAACACAAACCCGGGCCATGCATCGAACAATCAGTAACGCCGCCCGACCTAAGAATCGAACACTGAATTGAGCCACTCGGCCACCGAGTTGATAATAAACGAAATAGTAATCAGATTTTTTTTTAAATAGTTTCTTCAACTGAATCTGTACGATTTAAAGTCATAACAGAAAATATTAAATCGCATAAAATCACCGTAAAAAACGTTATTTTTTATGTTATCGGACTAATTATTAAAGCTCTGTATAGTCCTCGTGCAAAGTATCATTAAAGTTAATTAAATGGTTGGTAAAAATTTTAATGTGTAATGATACCGAAATGTGTAAACCCTCTTAATGTTTGTTAAAAGTTTCTCGGAACTTCTTCACGGTTTGTTGGATTCGCAAATTGTATAGACTTTCAATCAAATAATAAAGAAAGATACGGCCCAATTTGAACGTAATAGGTACCTAATTAGCTAAGTTAATCATAAAGTTTTTCTACTTTGCAGATGTGACAAAAGAATCAGAATGTTTTAAAAGACAGAAGTGAAATATTATTCTCTCAAATTTTGGGAAATCAATCCTTATCTCTTATTTTAACCGACTTCAAAAAAGGAGGAGGTTCCCAATTCGTCGGGAGCTTTTTTATATAGTAGGTACGCAGCTATGACGACATAATTCTAAATATTAAAATTTATTGACTGACCGGTGGTCTTACTATTAGACCGCACCGAACGGTTATATGCAAATAAAGACTAGTTGTTATTTGCATAATAACAAACAATAATAAGTAAATAAAATTAAGTGTAAAATAAAATTAATCAAGTAATTTTAAACCTTAGACAAACTAAGAAATTATCATAGACAGTCATCAGGCTTTTCCACGTGACCAATGACATAATATATTACGATAAGATTGGGCCATGCCCACCACAATGGCTTGAAGCGGATCAAAAAGAAAAAAAAAGTTGTTATAAAATTAGGCGGGATGCTCACTAAGGGTTTCGTTTAGGAAACTTCCTCTTGATTAACATACAAACAACGGCTCTTTTTGTGTAAGAACTCTCAATCAGCTCGCGATTTGTTCAATCGGAAGCGGCGCTAACGAGTGTTGTGTGTACGTACGTACAATAATGAAGCAGAAGTAATGCCTTAATAATTGTTGGTGAGAGAGCCAAGGAAGTTGTCGGTCGGCGGGACTTCAAAGAAATTAATGAGTGTTAGAAACTCGCGACGTGCCTCTCGTGGCGGGCCGATCCCATTTGAGCCACCAGACGTTTGGTTGTCGTTGTTGTTGTTGTTTTGTCTAATAGAGTTAGAAATCTGACATAATTTGTATCCATACATAAGTCCTCTTGGCTACCTACCACCATTTATAAAGTTATAGGTAACGAGCAATTACATGATTGTTCCTACTCCATATAGCTTCGTTATTATTGTGTGCTGACAGTTAGAGATTTATCAAATAGTTTATTAGTAAAACAAGGATCATGGTTAAAATGCGCTTCCACCATTGTGTTTATCGTAACTTACTGTCAAGTCTCATTTTAAGCAATCGGCCGGATTGCAAAAAGGTGTATAGTATTCTGTGAAAAAGGCCCAATTTTCGGGTTATACCTGAGCCAGCCGCTTTTTAAGTACTAAAATCTAAACAACTCTAAAGCTTTGCAAACTAAAAACATACAACAAGAATTATAGTACTCGTACAATAAATTCCTCATTTCATATGAGTACATTGGTCGATGTCGTAACATCGCACGGAAACACGATGAATTTTCTTGTTATGTTTAAAGCAAAAGTGGCAAATACATTATTTATTTCACAAATGAAAGAGTGATATGCGTAACATGGCTTTGTACAATCAGTAATGAATAAAATCATAAATAAAAATCATGTAGCTAATATTTAAGGCCATAACGGGAAAAATATAAGACGGGTAAGGATTCCTTATGTGATGTATAAGGTATGTGGGTATTTCACGGTCTGATTGTCGACTAATAAGAATTTTAAAATAAAATTAAGCAATGTTCAATTTTATTCATACTGGCATCAATTCAATGTTTGTTATGTTTTTAATTTCAATCCTAGTAACTAATGGGGTGAGTTACAATATAGCCAAAAAAATAAAAGAGTTACTACGTAACAAATAGGTACGACTCATAATGGAGTACGTGCGACCTCCCCTTAGTTTACCTCAATTTTTTCTTTTGTTAATTTAATAAATATATCACTTAGCTGTAATCTTTTGTTTTAATAAGTAAAATCTTTCCCAAGCCAGAATGAGCCCACGAGAACACACCGACACGTCGACTTGATCAGTTCTCGAGACCTGAAACAAAGTTGCGAGAGCTTAAAGAAATTCCCTGCTAATTGTAGATGGCCTCGAATACTATTCCGAATACTTCATCAAAATTATTAAGTATTTAAATTGTTCAAAACAGCGAATAAACTCGCTGTCATTCCAAGCTCTACTTGAAGTTATGAATTATTGAAACGCACTTATTACGCGGGCAGGCTTTCAAATTAACACCAATTTTGTGGAAACTTTAGTAATTTGTTCTACAAATCAATTTGACCTAGGGACGGTACTAAACTTTCGGATGCCACAGGTTTGATTACAAACTTTGTGCAGTGATCAATACCTTTATGTATACTACGACCGAATTCGATGAAGAATGTTGTTCTGGCCAAACTCCACCTCATTCGCCAACATCACCCAGGCTCATAGCGGGCTCATAGACTAGATAGATGATAACACTATTATTGTAACAGTTTACATTTTACAACACGAAACATAAAAATACAAGTACAATACACAGTTACAATTTGGTGGTCTTATCGCTATAAAGCGATTTCTTCCAGACAACCAGTCGGATGGAGAGAACTTATACACGCTAAAGCCGGAGGTATAAACATAATAAATTGTAAAAATTAAAGTAAATATAGAAAACATATTAAGTATACTCCTCAGTCCCTCAGTCCTAGTATACAAGACGACCTCCTTGGTCGAGTGGTTTGTACACCGGTTTTCATGGTGTCGCCATCTCTGAGGTCCCGGGTTCGATCCCCGGTCGGGTCAATTTAGAAATTATTGTTTTTCTAAATTGTCTCGAGTCTGGGTGTTTTCTATGTATAATAATTATGTTTATCCGTTGTCTAGTAACCTTAACGAGTTTCTTCGAAGCTTCTCTTGGGCTAGGTAATTGGTGTGATCGTTGGAAAGTTTTAGTTTAATTTAATACTTATTATTTAAATATATATTATAATAAATTATGAGAGATAATATATTACAATAAATACATATATATATACACAAATATAATAGTCTCAGGTAGGAAGTAGCGGACGAAGCAATCTATCAGCTGGATAAGGTTAAAGGGAGAGGTAAAAGTTTTTTACGAGCTCCTTAAATGCGTATGAATAGATTTCGCACGCCTGATCGCAACTGGTAGCGAGTTCCAGAGGCGGACAGCTTGAACGGAGAAGGAACCATCCTTAAAAGGTGGTGTTGTGGGGAGGGGTTTTAAAGGCAACATTTTCTGATGACCGTAACGAGCGTGATTCCGAACAATACAGAAAACTGAAACTTTCCTTTAGGTAGGAAGGATAAGTAGGATTAAACAGTACATTGTATAGAAGGGCGAGTATGTGTATATTCCGGCGAAGACGACTAGGAAGCCACTTGAGTTTGGAGCGTATTCAGAAACATGATCATACTTACGCAAGCCAAATATGAATCGGATACAAAGATTTTGAAGGCACTCAAGTTTATTTAGCTGGTCTTCCGTGAGATCAAGATAGCAGGCGTCAGCATAGTCTAAGACAGGAAGCAGCAGAGATTGTGTTAGCGCAATTTTAGTGGCAGTGGGTAAAAAGTTGCGTAGTCTTCTTAAAGTTGCCGATGATGAGAAAATCTTGCGGCTGACAGCTTTCAGCTGCGGCCCCCAACCCAAGCAACTGTCAATAACTATACCCAAATTAGCAACAGATTGACAGAAGGGGATAGCCACTCCATCAAAGTCAACCTTAGGAAGGGTTTCGCAGTTGACCTTGGAGAGCAACCTAGAGCTGCCGACCACAATAGACTGCGTTTTCCTTGGATTGACCTTAATTCCATAGGCTCGACTCCAATCAACGCTTCGTTGCAGTTCTGCGTTGATAGATTCAACAGCTTCGGCGAGATTACCCAATGGTGCCTGACAATATACCTGTAAATCGTCTGCATATAGGTGGTAGGAAGAAGAGAGGTTTTCAGAAATGAAAGTGATGTATATAGTAAAGAGAAGAGGAGATAAAACGCCACCCTGCGGGACAACAGCAGTCGAGTCACACCACGAAGAGAACTTCTCCTCTAGGCGAACCCGCTGCCTGCGCCCGTACAGGTAGCTGTGAAACCACTTAATTACCGTCTAAGATATGCTAAGAGAGCGCAGCAAGGATAGAAGGATGTCAAAAACTGTGTTGAAGGCATTACTGAAGTCCAGCAACATTAGCACAGTTAGGTGACCATTTTTCATGCCAAGGCGGATTTCGTCAGTGATCTTGACTAAAGAAGTGACAGTGCTGTGACTTGGGCGAAACCGGATTGGAGTGGGTTTAGGAGTTTATTAAAAGAAAGGAACTTACTAATTTGGTTGTGGACAAGACGCTCAAGGACTTTGGATAGAAAAGGAAGAATGGAAATTGGACGATATTCGGAAAAGGATTTTGGGTTACCTTTTGTAGGAAAAGGAATGATTTGAGCGTCTTTCCAAGTGGAAGGGAATACAGCATTGGAAATGGAACTGTTGAAAAGGAAAGTAAGGACTGGAAGGATGACATCAAGGAATGGTACATTGCGACTAATGCCGTCGTTACCTACCGCATTGGAAGCAATTGAAAGCAAGCTCTTTTTAACATCACAATCCGATATTTGACTAGTCCCTGGGAGTGAAAAGAGCTGGAGTTTGCTTTGAACATTTTAACATTGGCGATGCACCCCAATTTAATATGTATTAAATTAATTGTGGGTCTGACCTGCGCTGCTGTATTATCCTGAATCAGTTGATCCCACGATGCGTAGAAGGGGGTGCGCCCCCCAACTTCATGTGCAGACGCGCCGTCCCACGGCCAACTCCAGGCCTCAGGTGGCAAGTCAAAATCTACCCCCCAAATCACTATGCTATCTCCCACGGACCAAGCTCAACGAATCAAGCATCCAGGTCAACCGTGCGTGGGGCTCACAAAACTAGCACACCTACACTAAATTATGAAGATCTGGCGCTTTTCCACCGATGGAATCAACCAGCGTACCGAAACTCAGACCGCATAATTTCCCAAGCAGCAACTGATTCTCTTAAAAAGGCTTTGAAGATATCTTGAAGACTAGTAGACTACTTCCAGCCGTTGTCTTGGCTAAGACTATAGTGGCGTTCAAGATATCTTGAAGAAAAGCCCCAAGACCATGGTAAGTATAAATGGGCACATTCTTTAGGAAATCACTAAGACAGAATTAAGACTACTCTTAAGGCAGACTTAAACCCTAATTAAGAGTCTATAGTTATAAGGATTTCTAAACAAGTACTTTGAGATATCTTGTAGATTGACTTTAGACAAAGAAATAGACTTGAAGATATCTTGAATACCTAGTTAAGAGCAATAATTAAATTTTACAGACTATGTTATTTTAACTTAATGAAGAACTATATAAGACTGTTTTTACTAAAGAGGATATAATTAGAAAACATAGGATCTTTAACACTAAATCAACTCTATACGAAGGTTCCTGAAAATGGCGATTAGATTATTTTACTAAATAAGTAATTTATATTACTTATGTCGAGAAAAGACCGGTAATATCGTTTTACGCGTTGGAAATATAAAACGCATTGTGGTTTCTCGTGTAAAATCGATGGATAATGTTATGAAACAGGAGGGCCTTGAAAAAAACCTAATATGAACAATAAAATATTGGAAAATTGTATTGCATAGAAAAAACTTTGTGGTTAGAAAATAATATTACATTTTATGCAAACGTTATAAGACATTCATGCAACTAGAAAAAATGTAACAAAGACATACTTTAATTAAAATGTCATCTTGTTATGATGTCGTTAGTTAATTTCTAAATATTTTTTGTTAAACATAGCTCATAATGGCGTTAATTCTAATTTGTCTTAACGTAGCAAGAGTTTAGAAGATTTTGAATTTGTAAGTTTAGTTAAGAAAGAGTTAAGTCAAGTTATACTTTACATAGTATTAGTTTAGAAACATTAGACTTCACTTACACTTTAAAAAGTCTTGGTGAAGTATTACTTAAGTGTTTTGGTATTAAGTGGATCTTTAGATTTAATAGTTAACACCAGATAGTTTTCTGTAGTTTACATTCTGTCTTAGTCTTGCTAAGTTATTGGTGCTGTTATTCATTAAAGAACAATTCATTTATTAATTCCGCGGCGGTTTTCTTAGTCAAATTTTTGCAATGTCATTGCCAAAAATATTTGCAATGTCATTGCCGACCATTTTGTGCGATTTCCACGGAAAGACCCATCACGCCAACCTAATACATAATTTCCTCTTCATAATTCTCAAATCTATGAGATGGAGGGAATCACTAACGGGGAAATGTAAAATCATGTCTATTGGCAGTTCTGTTAAAATACTATCTCCTCTATGATGATCCTCATGTATTTTGTTTCGGAAACCTTCGTTTGTTCTATCAGGAAAATCACGCCTGGGATACACATTGCAACGAGATTCGTACGACTATTCGCCAACAGCAATGCACTTGGGACATCCATTTTGACTGTTAAAATTAGCTATATTTTTTATAAAGGCCCTGGCTGGCGAATCACATACCTATAAATGTACCTACTTTAAGGCTCACGTAAGTTCAGAATCTGCAATAATCCATTGATAGCAGTATGTGGTATATTGTTATGAATAGACCAGCTTCTCAATTGGTCTTTAAAAAAAAGTCCCGGTTATATGTCGATGCATGGCAATCAGAATCACTACTACTATCAATTTTTTTCAATTTCCGAATTTTCCGCGGTATCTTCTTCCTCGTGGTCTACAGCTGTTCCCGATGTTACAGTTACCGACGCTGATGTTGAAGACGTTGCACTGTTAACATTTGCAACACTTACACTCGCGTTGTTATCTACTCTTTTATATTGTTCAACACGCCGACGAAAAGAACCTGTTCTTTTAATTTTATTAACTCTGTCCATTTTTGCTTGATCCTGTTTTATAGAAATCGTCCCGTTAAGTATATTTTTTCTCAAAGTGTACTAATTCAAGTAATGAAGTACATAGTTAAATTAGTCTTCAGAAATGTATTTGTAGGACAACACTATTGAATAGTCTTAAAAAAGTCTTAAGTAAATCTACGAATTCTTTATTTACTTTGCAAGACTTAAATAATACTTCATCTTTTCTGTTTAGTATTAAGTAAGCATACAAATAATCTTAGTTTAGTAATATAAGTTTTTTTTTACCTAACCCAAGAATAACTTAAGACATAATTATCTAATGAATACTTAATTTGGTTTTAGGTATCCTTCATTTGCCTAAGTAGCACTTGATGAAGAATATCAAGTCTTAAAGAAAAAAATGTCTATTCCAATTCTATTTGGTTTTAGCTTAATCATAAATTATGATAGAGTTAAGACAAGTAAGATTTAGCCATTAATGCCAATTGCTACTTGGGTTTGCCAACCCGAATTAATAATTATGACGTGACGACAGACAGCGAATGTCAATGTCACCTGACAGTTTTTATTTATATATGTCTATACCCTGTCCATTGCAGTTTTGCAGTTCATTGCTGCTTCTAAACAAATGTTTTTTTATAAAATTGCTGACATATCTTTGTGCAAATATCTAGTGTTACTCGAATTTTTCCTTTTTTGAGATAGATTTTCTAGAAAACAATTAACAATGGTGTTTTTCTTTAAAAAACAGTAATAATCCGAGTGACACTACCTATATATTTACACATAGAAATGACAGTAATTAGTTAACAAACATTCTTCAAATTTGACCGTATAATAGATGAGTGACTTCACGGCCGTTGACAACGCCACTATCGAAACCCATATCGCAATATCTAAATGTTGTTTTTTTTACATTTTACAACGTTAAAACAACTGTCGCTCAGTTGCTGTCCCCCGCGGCCTCCTAGTACAGAAATTAGAATTTCCGTTAGCGGCAATTATAAGCTTGCAGTAGGATGGTAACCATCAGAGAGGAATGGCGACAGTTAGTCAAGTCACTAAGGCTTAAGACACAACCACGACCACGATTCGGCGTGCAGTGGTACTGGGGGTAGCGATGCGCGTTTGTCTGGCACTGACTATAGTTAGTTAGTTAGATTAGTTGTTAAGTCTTAATTACAAGTAAGTTAAATGTTTTTTTTATTATTATTAGTATTGACGTCAATAAGTGCCTGTAAAGGTTTACATTGAATAAATAATTTGACTTTGACCACTCTGCCAAGTGTGAATTAGTTGAAGATAAGTACCTATCTATTAGTTACATTCAGAAGAATGAGAAGTCCCGTTTCAAATTTCAAGTTTACAATGTGGTTCAACTTTAAAGTGGCTAGTTAAAAATATCATTTTATGTTAACTCTGTATAAAGAAGGGATATAATAAGAACAGCCAGACTTGTTGCAAACCGTATAAACTAAAGATATTCCTGATTCGGCAACCCATCCGAACATCATCCATTAGCCAGCTTTTTAAAGCATTGTTCTAAATAAGATAGATGATACATCACCGAGCTTCTTACTTGTAATAAATACAATAGCGCTTTCAAACCACTCTAGCTACTTAGAAGTGATACTAATTAGTCGAAACCTATCAAGATATCACTGAGATAGACTTAATATCATTAAGCATTATCCGTCGTGCTAATGTATTGAACAATTTGATTGTTATTGAATCATTTGAAATCAATATTCAGTAATTGCGTATAGACGCAAAGGTTACGGAACCTTGCTTATTAAATAAATACAAATGTGTAGGCTGCATGCATTAGTTAATATAAAGTGGCTTTATGGTAAACAATTAATGCATACAGTATGTAAAATGAACTAAATAATAACATCCTGTGATGCAACTGACAACTGATGTCAAACTTGCATCACAGGATGTTATTAACGGGTGTGTAATGTTTGACATAAATACTTATGGTCTAACGTTCAGATAATATAATAAATATTTAATATAATTTTAGATTCTATATTTTCATATGATATAATGTACATTTGATATAATAATCAAATGATATAAAACATTACTTATGTAATAAGCAAGCAGCATGCAAGCAAGCAAGCATGCAACATGTAAGCAGCATGCAAGCAGGCGTGCAGCATGCAGGCAGACATGGAGCATGCAGGCATGCAGCATGCAAGCAGGCATGCAGCATGCAAGCAGGCATGCAGCATGCAAGCAGGCTTGCAGCAGGCATGCATCAAGCAGCAGGCATGTTTTCTGTCACGGCTCCGGCGCTGCGGGACTCCGGCGGTCCCACACGAGCTTATCGTCGCAGATGGCTTTCGCTCACCACCGCAGCTTTGGCTTGCTGGCCAGCTTCGCCGGCTAGCCTCAGCCGCGGCGGCGAGCGTTAAACCCACCTGCTTCTCAGCTCGTGGGCCGCCTCGCCCCTCCGCGCCTACGCGGGATTAAATTACACTCTAGCGTAGGGCAGACAAGTCTACGTGGAGTCGGTTTTGCCGCGACTCGTTTCTGTCACTGACTTTTTTAGCACAACCATAACGAAAACACAACGTATTCACTTTTTAAGACAATATTTGAAATCAATTTAGGGTTAAAATGGTATTTTTATTTTTAAGCAAAAATTATATCAAATGAAGTTATAGAATATGATTATTCTACCAATATAGCTTTATAGAATAAGTTGTTAGAGAATATGAGTATTATATCAAATGAATAATATACGTACTGTTCTTAAAGGAAGTGTATTTAGAACAAGTAAAAATTATTTCCAATGAACGTTATGTTCTTTGAAATTAGTTCATTTGTCATTATATAAAATGATACGCTTCCCGTTATGAACCCATATATGCCCCTTGATTCGAAAATGAATTGATACCTCATTTGCCCGGAACTATTTTGGATTTCCTATAGTTGTAAATTTTGAATATCTTTTTAGTACTTAATGTGTCTTAATTAACATTATGCCGTCATGAATGGGTGCGCTCGATACCGTGCTTATTCCACGATGGGGAGCGCTCTCATTATTTTAGACTGCATCGGCTGCTTACCATCAGGCAGGATGCTGTCACTATGAGAAGTCAAATAAAAAAATATATATAATTAGTTTTATAGTCATCGGTTTAAGTGTTAAAAAACGAATCATGGGTTTTGACCCTAAACTTACTTTTAAACCAAATAAAAAACAACGTTTTTTTTTCATTTTTATTTACCTTTTGTGTGTTTTCTTTCTAAAAACAAATGAAAGGTAATAACATTAATAAATTAATTTGTTGAATGAAAATATATAAAGCATTTTGCAAGCAAGTTCACCTGACACTTCCGGCAGGAAGTTACTGTCAAGTTGTTGCAGTTAACACAACGCAGTCGTTTCGGAGCTTTACTAATCACGTGCTCAGCATTATGCTTTCACACCGAAGTAGGAACAGTGCTACAGACTCTTAGGTCTTGGCCGTTGCTTATCAAAGCCGTACCTACTTTTGGAGTAAAGCCCGAGCAATACTACGCCGGGTTGTGGGTTGTGGCACATCCACTTTTGATTTTTGTGTAGATGACTATTTTTTTGCTGTTCGCGTAGGATGCACGCCAAGCTCACTAGAAAGCAACGTCACCACCTTGTTATCATGCCAGCAGCATACAGCACAATAAAATTATTATCGTCCTCATCCAGCCGATACTGTTCTTTCTTGCACAACTTTCTGTCCTTCAATGGACACTTCAATCCGATAGTGTTGTGCTGTATCTTGGTCGATGCTCTGAAAGCGGAGTATCATCTTCGGAGTCGCTGATGTTATTAACACCATGAAGAACTAATTCAGCGGGTGCTAAAAGCTGTCTTCGCGATAACTTCTCAAAACTTACATTCGTCTCACCACTCGAATCTGAATCTGACAGTAATCCGTCGCCAGGGGGATAAATATATATATATCTGCAGCAGTAGCATCATCTGCATATTCCAAATCATTGACAATATCTACGATGTCATTAGTTGTCAACGGTTTACACAATCAGAAATCAAAAACACACTTAGTACAACGCACGAGGTATATTTTCCCAATGTATCGTTTTCGAATCACGAAAATAATAAAGTCATTTTTAGTATAAAAACATGAAATAAAGTCTTTTTAAATTATACATAAATATACTCAAAGTATCTACCTTTATTGTAAATTGCACAAATTCTCAAAATAATTGTTAGTTGTGTAAATAAATACTTACTTTTTTTCTCAAAGAAATCAAATCACAACTTGCACTAATTGATTAGATGACAAATTATTGGACCTCACCAAAACATTCACGCGCCCACACATGGCGCAAGAATGCAGATCATTAACGAATTACGGGAATTAGGGACCTCAGACTAAAACTCGATTTTTGATTCCTTTTCGAATCAATTAGCGGAGGAGATACCATTTTTGGGCAGAGTTCTGATCATAAATGGCTTAAACTCGTTAAACGACTGATGAGAAAGAGGTTAAGTTATTACATTTAGTAAAATTAAAAAACAAAAAAAGTGATTGGATTAAAACAAAAAGTGATTCATTGTATTATACCCGTTTTTGACATCCACCGGTTTTAAGTTTTGCCTTTCGTTCATTTACATACTGTATTATTAATACCTATGGTAATACAAAATTCTATAAGTAGCACCGTTTTCTATCAGGATAGCCAAGTTTTATAAAAATAATATGTTTTGTCCTATTCAAAGAACCAAGAAAATACCTTATAACCCGAATCACAATAGAATTGAATGAATATCGACAAAAATAGAAAGTGGTTCAAAAATAATACATAAGTATTCAAAAAAGGAGGAGTTTCTGCGTAAACTATTGTCGCATGTAAATACAGAGAGCTTGCAAGGAACTACTGCGCTTTCTAAGTAATGTTCCCGTCGTCCGCTCAATTTCCATTAGCGTAGCCCGCAAACATTGTAAAAGCAAACGTACATGGTATGTTATACTGGGATGTGTACATCGTTTCAAACGTCCATACAAGTAATGTACGATATCGGAAACGGGTTTACAGCATGCGGTCCATTACTGAGCGGACAAACTGCCCTCACTGGGGCAATACAACGATTAGGGGAATATGACTGCGCAAGCTCGGCCTGGACTCGCGCCGCCCACGGAATCTGCTCTTTAATCATTGCTTTAACAATGTTTATATTGATAGGAATAAACTCAATTCTTCACAATAACCATTTAATTTACACAATTCTATGACCACGGCTTATATTTCGGTTCGACGCGATTCTGTTTCGGCGTGCAGTGGTACTGGGGGTAGCGATGCGCATTTATCTGGCACAGACTATAGCTCGTTAGATTAGTTGTTAAGTCGTAACTATAAGTTAGTTAACTGTTTTTTTTTTTTTTTTTTTTTTTAATATAAATTTTGTTTACGCTCACACCAATGATCTAGATTAAGATGAGTATTCTTATGGAACTCGTTTATATGGTAAGATAACGGATAAATATACCTACATGAACATAGAAAAAACACCCAGACCCGAAATCAATTTAGAAAAACAGTTTTTCTCTAAATTGATCCGACCGGGGATCGAACTCGGGACCTCAGAGATGGCGACACCATGAAAACCGGTTTACAAACCACTCGACCAAGGAGGTCGTCAACTCAACGTCAACTGTTTTTTTATTATTATTAGTATTGACGTCAATAAGTGCCTGTAAAGGTTTACATTGAATAAATAATTTGACTTTGACTTTGACTATAATTACAATATAGTATTTTACAACAACCACCAAAAGCGCGGTAGCTCAACTGTCAACCTTCGGCAATAAGTGCTGGGGTTACGCTTGTGTTACGTTTGAGATCCTGGTGGACAAGCATATAGCTAAATGGTGGCTTTGCCAGCCTACGTCTGCAAGCAAGCATAGGGTTTACAGCATGCAAGCAACCATGTATGCAAGCAAGCATGCATGCAGGATGCATAGAAGCATGCAGTATTTCAAAAAAAACATAAGCACACAGCATTGTTATTTGTCACAAGTCTAAGCTAACCTAACCGACAGAACTATAGTTTTGCATACTTAACTTTTTCTTTATAGCCGGGGTCTGAGGCCCCCCGACCCCCCGAGCAGAGCAGGCATAAATAACACGTATGATCAAAAAAATATGAAAACAAATATTAGTCTAAAGCAAATTTATGAATATTTGCGTTATGTATTATAATGATTAAGAGTTTCAATCGTTAGTATAAGAAAATATTTGAAAAAAATATATAAACAAGGTGTATGATTAGTGATATTATGAATTTTGATGATTATGAGTTTTGACCGTTCCGGCTCGAAGGACTAAATTGAGAGGTATTATCCCTTACAGTAATGCTGTGTTGATGCTGTGCTAGGATGCTAAATAACGTCGGGAAATGCTGTGATAAAAATGATAAATCGACTGCGTTATTGGAATGCGTTTATTGCACTTTTTGCCCTGCTTACGAAATAATTCGTTACAGTGGTTGCTTGCAGTTTTATATTATGCTAAATTATAATAAATACATGTACGATGACTCGTACGAGTATTAAAAAAAATTGAAGAGCGATCATTATGATGTAAAATGGTATGAGAAATATTTTTGGACCTCCGATAATAGAAATCAAAAAGTTTTGTGAAAAAATGCGCTCCCCTGGCTTACACTAGTGCGAGTAGTGGGTTGGCGTGGTGACGTGTTATTGTACCTTTACAATAACACGTTATCTACCAAAAAATATGAAATTAGATGTAACAAGCTGCTTCATAACGTAGGTATAATGAGCACTTGAAAAATATCTTAGCGAACCCATTGTCTCGAGTCTCAATTGCAAAAACAGTCCTAGACATCACGAGTGGAACTGCAAGGTGCTGACGAAGTTGGCAAGTTCCACTCATGTTATTGTTGCACAACTTAGCTCCGACTGTGAGTAATACATTATTAATGAATGTCTACTTCGTTGTCCGCGACATTGAAACTTGTACACCCATGCCTTTTTTTCTTTGTTCTTGGTTTTATCACAATATAGATTTCGTGGCCATATCATGAAAAGCTCGCGCATATCATGATTAGGTTAGGTTCGAACATGACCATTTCATGAAATATTTTGAGCATTTCATGATATGGCCAATTTTACGAAATGGCCACTACTTAGATACCGCGTGGTTTTGTTATAGTTGTACTCGTATATACACGAGTAGTTGTATTAGATACATATTAATAATATTTTTATGGACTAAAAAAGTAATAACATTTTTTGTTAGTAAATACTTACTCGTATTAAAACTTGGAACAGTACTTATTGCGCTCGATGAAGCAGCGGCTAAAGTGTTCGGTTTGCGATCTTGTCAGCTAAGTAACTTGCACAAAGCTGGTTCACAAAATGGGTGACCAAATAGAAAAAAACATCTCGAACTCCTTTTCTTGGACAGTTTTATTGTCAGAAGCAAACAGTCTTGAGCTCCTATAATCAGAGAATAACCCTCCAATCTTGAACCAGAAGGTCGTGCAAATCCTGCATGACCTGGTCCTCCCAGCGGCACCTGGCCGACCGACCGGTCGCCGGCCGTTCGGTCGTCCCAAGTACGCGCGCTAGACTGCACGATCTCTCCAAGTGACTCTGCAAAAAGTTATTTATAAAAATGTTTTTTTTTATTATTTAGTAAATAAATAAGTATAGCAGACGGAAAACAATCTTCAAACGGGACTTAAATAAAATTATTTAACTAAAACATTGACATAAAATATTTGCTAACATAGACGACGGCTGGCAAAGCTACCAATTAGCTGAATGCTAGTTTCTATCAGGATCTCAAGCGTAACACAAATTTCCAAGCTTGTTGCCTTAAAGCCTACTTACAAATTGTTTATCAAAGCACCAAATTCCTATTCCCAAGTGCCGCGAACGTTCTAGTTCCAATACGACACCGTTTTAACCAAAATTCGATAGTCGACGAGGGACGTTGGAGCGTTTACTAGTCTGTGAAGTCTATTGATACGTTTGAGATACCCACAGAAACGTAATTATGTATGTATAATAGGAATTTTGTTTAACTTTAGAAAGTAACGAGATTATTCCCATTTTTTTATTCGTCTTGACTACGAAAAAAATTCTAGTCTATTCTAATCTATGTACGTATGTACTCTTCGTATAGTACCACATCAGTAAAGTGACCGTTAGCTTAAATGTTTTTAGGTATTATGCAATATCAAAAAGAAATTCTAGAGTGCTCAGATAGAAATTGTATGGGAATAGCAAGCTATGACGTCAATAGACGCTATATCGAATTGAGGGTTTCTTTATTTGTTTATAAATATTAGCGAAATAATAAATTTACACAATTCGTTACTTTCATAAATATTGGGGGTCAAAGTTGCTCGCGTCCGTAGGTTTACCCTTGAGACCCTACACGTGATCCCTGGGTGGTGCTAAATGAGTGACACCAACTGAGTGGTAGAGCCACGCTGCGTTGCAGAACACGTTGGGTCGGCTCGCCCGGCGTAATACCACCCTCTCTCTAATATTCGGCGTGAAATAATGGCACTTGGTGCTGTTGTGTTTCGTGCGACCAGTGAGGGTTCCGGAGGCCTCTTCCTCCCCCCACCCCTCCTCCCAATTCCTATTCCTTCCTTAAACCTATTCCTCTCTTAAAGGCCGGCAACGCGTCTGCGATTCCTCTGGTTTTGCGGGTGTCCATGGGCGGCGGTGATTACTCTCCATCAGGTGACCCGCCTGCTCGTTTGCCTCCCTCTTTTATAAAAAAAAAAAAAAAAAAAACATTGTTCATCCTGAAATTGAATGATTGTCCATTAATTAAATAAAAAGGAAAATAAGTAATAAAATGGCCAGTATCACACTCATGATTTTTTATGTTTTATTCTGGTTGAGACATTCAAATCTATTTATAGTAATAGTTTAAATGTCTTTGGAGACTTTCTACGATTTCAATCATCTCTGTGAAAAGTTATCGTCGTCAGTTTTTCAGAGAGATCGTCCAATCGAACTTGTAAAATGTCATATTATTATAGTTATTTACAAAGCTTGTAATGTTTTGGTGAAACATATTTTACAAGCACTTGTATATTTACTCTTGTAGAATATCAGAATCACAAGTTGGCGGCCATTTTAGTGCTTTCATAGTTTTGTCAATTGCTGTATCTGAGAGCCTAACGGAAATTTTAAATAACTTAAAAAAGGAGTGTAATCTCAGTGACATTGACATTAAGATAAAATATTTTTCAGCCAGTGCATTTAAATGTCATTATTGCAATGATAAACTATTTTGTAACTGTAAAAAATACACTTGTTATTTACTTCGTGAAACAGAATTTACATGTCCTTGTTACATATCGAAGCTCGGACCAAATATTTGGTCCGAGTATCGAAGCTTGTGAACTTCTGAACTTTTGCCTACAAGAATATTATTAATTTGACCATCGATCAGTTTTCATATGTGATTGATGAATTTGACATAATATGTATGAAGCTAAGTCAAACTTCTAACTCTAATAGTCAAGACGATATATTCCTTTCTAATACCAATGGTATTTGTTTATTAAAAAATCGCTTTAAGTTAACTGTGAATTTTTCCTATCTACGATAATATTCTTGAGTAAAATGTATACCAGAATTATTGTTACTTCGTGAGGAATAAAGATTTTGTAATGAATTTATTGTCCTATTTTGATAAAGACGTTAAATGCAACTTACGAAAAATTACGAAAAAATGCGAAATGGGCATTTTACGCAGAAATCACAGTCGAGATGTATTATGGCCCATAATAAGACTGATTCTGTATAAATAAACACTACTTAAAATCACATTAAAAACATTTTTATTACTGACACCTTTAACGTATTTTAGGATTCGTTTATGTATTCGTCCGGAATAGAAAATTAATTACGATTACAAACAAATACCATTGGTATTAGTTTTTGGTTTAGAAAGGAATAGATCGGCAAAACAACTGATATACCTACCTATTGATTAATTATTTATTTCGGCCGGAGCAAACTAATTTAAATATTTGTTAGGACTATTCAAGTTTCGGAATTAATCTGTCTGTCTTGTTGTCAACGTTCTCGTCAATAGATTTGTTGAATTTTAATACCATTCTTTGTATCATTTGTAAGCGTTAACATTTTCGCTTTCTCGGACGACGACATTTCGTAATGAACGCTGCAAGATTAATTGGTAATATCCCTTTAGGCACGGAGCTGCCCTCACTTTTCGCCTTAAATTAAGGTACTCATTCTTATCAATTTACGAAATGGGCCCTGGTAAAAACAAATACTCTCAAGCTTTGACAGCAACTGATGGTGGTAATAGATAATGTTAGTCATAAACTGTCTCCTGATAGTAGGCATTTTGTCTAATTGCATAAGGGTTACTCCATGGAGCAGCTGGTCTTACAAGGAAGAGTGGAAGGAACCAGACCACGTGGCAGGACACCTATGTGCTGGACTGATCAAGTCAAATCCGCAATAGGCAATCCGCAATGCCCATCACGTCGAATGGCTTGGTTCACGCACAACTGACCACGCGGGTAGAGCCGTTCATGACTTCGCTTTAGCCTATAGTCTGTCCCAATTGGTAACAGAGCCAACACGGGTTCCAGTTGTGGAGGGCCATGCACCTTCTTTATTGGACCTTCTGCTGACCTCGCACCCAGACGGCTATCAAGTTTCTGTTGATGCACCACTAGGCTCATCAGACCACTGTCTGATTCGCAGCACTGTGCCTCTCACAGAAACTTCAAAACCGCAACCAGCGGCTAGCCGTCGAGTCTGGCATTATAGGTCAGCGGACTGGGATGGGATGCGAAGTTTCTTTGCGTCCACCCGTGGTGGCGAGTTTGCTTCTCGCTGGATGATCCTGATGTCGCCGCTGACTCTGTTGTTGATGTGATACTGCACGGAATGGAACTTTTCATTCCAAACTCTGTGGTTCCCATTGGCGGCAAGTCCCAACCATGGTTTGGTGGTTGCTGCAAAATGGCGTCTCGCCAAAAGCGACAACATTACCAAGCCTGGGCTAATGCGGTGTCATCAAAGGATCCAAACACCAGTGCGCTCAGAAAGAAGTACAACTTTGCCGCCAGATCCTTTAAGAAGGACATTGCCAAGGCGAAGTCATCATTCATAGGTAGAATTGGCGAGAGACTAGTGCGCCTTCCTTCGGGGACGCGTGCGTTCTGGTCTCTCGCCAAAGCTACCTTAGGGAATTTTTGTCAGCTGTCCCTACCACCATTGCACAAGACCGATGACTGCCTGGCCTATACTGCAAAGGAGAAAGCCGATCTCTTGGGCTCTCTTTTCGCTTCAAACTCGACCTTAGACGATGGGGAAAACTCTCCACCAACCATACCGCATTGCGCTTGTACAATGCCAAACGTTCAGTTCCTGCAAAGGTCAGTTCGTAAGGCTCTTTTTTCCCTTGATATCCACAAGGCGAGTGGGCCTGATGCAGTTCCACACATTGTGCTTCGGACGTGTGCTCCTGAATTGGCACCAGTTCTAGCGCGCCTTTTCCGGCTCTCTTACACTACTGGCGTCGTCCCGAGCCCGAGGAAGACAGCCCTTGTCCACCCGATTCCAAAAAAAGGCGATCGCTCAGATCCGTCCAACTACAGGCCAATAGCTATTACCTCTTTACTCTCCAAAGTAATGGAGTCCATTACAAACCGCCAGCTCTTAAGGTACCTAGAAGAGAACCAGCTACTAAGTGATCGCAAGTATGGTTTTCGTCGCGGTCGTTCGGCTGGTGATCTTTTAGTGTATCTTACTCACCGATGGGCGAAGGCAGTCGAGAGTAGAGAGGAGGCACTGGCAGTTAGCTTGGACGTAGCAAAAGCCTTCGACAGGGTATGGCACAGGGCTCTTCTCTCTAAACTTCCATCATACGGGCTTCCTGAGAAATTGTGTTCATGGATTGCCAGCTTTCTCACTGGGCGTAGCATCAGAGTCGCAGTCGACGGTTCGTGCTCCGACATGAAGTCCGTGAATGCTGGAGTCCCGCAGGGGTGTGTGTTGTCCCCTACTCTATTTCTTCTGCATATCAATGACATGCTGCATAACAACAGCATTCATTGCTATGCAGACGACAGTACTGGGGATACGCTCTACACCGGGCGAGCTAATATTTCTCTGGAAAGCGTCATCGAGAGCCGGAATAAACTTGTAACTGACACCGAGAACATGTTAAGTCATGTCTCGGATTGGGGCCGACATAACCTAGTCCGCTTTAACCCCTCCAAAACACAAGTTTACGCATTTACCGCGAAAAAACATCCCTTCGTCGTACCTCTGAACTTTGAGGGAGCTCCCCTTGATACCAATCCGACTATTGGAATCCTTGGCGTCGATATTTCGAGTGACGTTCAGTTTCGTGGTCATTTGGAAGGTAAAGCTAAATTAGCTTCGAAAAAGCTGGGTGTGCTTAATAGAGCGGGTCATTATTTCACGCCGGCTCACCGTTTACAACTGTGTTAAGCACAGGTCAGGCCGCATATGGAATACTGCTCCCATTTCTGGGCTGGAGCACCCCAATACCAACTCCTTCCATTTGACCGCATTCAACGCAGAGCTGCTCGAATTGTCGACGACGTGGTTATTTCAGGACGGCTCGATCCACTGGCTCTTCGGAGAGACGTTGCGTCTCTCCTGTATATTGTACCGTATATATCATGGGAAGTGTTCTGAGGAATTGTTCGGCTTGATCCCTGCCGCTGATTTTCTTCACCGCACTACACGCAATCGACTGTCATTCCATCCACATCACCTTGATGGATGGCGGTCTACTACTGTGCGTTTTTCAAGAAATTTCTTGCCTTGAACTACAGTGTTGTGGAACCAGCTCTCGGCGGCGGTATTTCCGGACCGTTATGACTTAGGGATCTTCAAGAAACGAGCCTATTCCTTCCTTAAAGGCAGGCAACGCGCCTGCGATTCCTCTGGTTTTGCGGGTGTCCATGGGCGGCGGTGATTACTTTCCATCAGGTGACCCGCTTGCTCGTTTGCCTCCTTCTGCTATAAAAAAAAAATAAAAAAAAGGGGACAGTGTATCAGACTGTGCCAGACAGTCTACCAACAGCAACAGATAGCGAGAGATCGTGAGGAGAGCTGTGTCCGCAACAAACACTAAACTTGACGACTCAAAGTGACCACGACCGCTCTGCCAAGAGCGAACTGATAGAGAAGAATAAGGGTTAGTTTTGTGAGACAACAATGGCATACGGTTGAAAGAGGGACAACAAACGTTTACCTCCTACATAGTCTAAGTGCGCCAATATAGCGTGAGTCTGGAGTGTCGAAATGCATTTCACGGAGTTGTTAATTGAATTGAGTTAACTGGTAGTAGGTTGTTAGTCTTGCACGCTATCATAGTCACACGTGAAACGGTGCTTACGTTGAATAACTACGGTTGGTACTCCGAATACCTACGTGTTCTAGAGTTTTCGATATTGATACGGACAATCCCGGAGCGTATTGCACAATAAATAACTGCGGTATAGCTGACGTTTTAGTGCCGCACAGAATTTACATTGTAGTTTTGTAAGCATAAAATTTATACAATGGTGTACTAGTTTCCGTCGATCGCTCTATGGATCTGTATGTAACGATTTAACGTTTGCTTAACAACTATTTTACACTGTAAAACTGTACCTACACAATAGAAGGAAACGCAACTTAAAGCTATATGTTAGTGAAAAATTAACATAATACGTTTTTAGAATTAATTTTTGAAGTAGTAAACAGTAAAAATAAAATCAGCAAAAATTATAAAATTTAGTTGAGGCTTTATTCTGTAGAATA
Source organism: Scoparia ambigualis (assembly GCA_963921215.1). Lineage (NCBI taxonomy): Eukaryota > Metazoa > Arthropoda > Insecta > Lepidoptera > Crambidae > Scoparia > Scoparia ambigualis. The sequence continues at coordinate 20,331,719 of OY992510.1, read as the reverse complement.
TACCCGATGGAAACACGATTTGACAAAGTTGGCTCTTAGAATAAATTCACAATGTTACATATTTTTGAGTCATTTTATCTTCTTTTCTAGGTTTTATTCTTAAAATAAGTGAATTGATATTATGAGTTATAATATGAGTTATATATTACCAAAATGAATTTTATAGATAACATGAGGGATTATAACCGATCGCTTTTTTTATTATATCTATCAATTTATTAAAATATAAAATGCGCTTTTTCGTGCCGCTTAGCTGTTAAACCCGTCCCTTACCGTCGTGCCGTCGAGAAAGCGAGAGAGAAGCGTTCGAAATACCTCCCCTTAACGAGTAAATCTAGCACAACTAATACTGTTACATACATACAAAGATTTACGATAATTCCCAAACTAGGAAATGAGGGCCGCCGCATGGTGAGCAGCGTTCTAAGCAACACTGTAACATCTCCCCAAAAATTTTTGGAGCAATATCGAAGTAAAATGTAGTATTTACAAATCACGATGATCTCTTCTAATGCAAACTGAACATCTTAGGCCCTAGAATCAGTTATTTAAGCTGCCATATATTACTAAAGTTCATACTTTTTACTTGTGCCAAAAAAACATATTATTTAAAATAAATATTTGAACCTTACTTTGAGAGTTATTTCAATTGTGTTTATATATTACTATACTACACACTCTACCACTTCAAACTGCATATGAAAATGCAATCTCACCTCGCTAGTTTTCTGAAACACGTACTTTGAAAATAAATTATAGTTATCAACTGTTTTGTTGACTTATAAACCAAATCCGAGGAAACCCCAAAAAAGTAACACTGTTAGCGTAAAGACACAATAACCAGGAACAATATTCTGTAAAAACAGTCTGCGTATTTTGTGCGTTTTTTTAGAAAATTGCATTTTTAATGCTCGAGGATTGACGCCTGCTAAGAAAACGGAGCAATTTCACAAAGTTAGCTGATGATGATGAAGGTACTTTGTCTAACTTTAACATATCTTAAACAAATCGTTAACCCATTTGTATTGTATTAACTTGTAAAAACGTACCTAACTTTTAACGGATAAAATGGAAAACTTAATGTAAAACAAATCGACACTTATACTTTTTTTTTAAATATCATATTGGTAACAAACAGGCTGTTATTCTAAAAGTTTTGTATGTTATCTCGGACTATAACACTCTTACTAGCTGCGATATACAGTAAGTGATTTGCATGTTTTCATTTCTCTAATCAAAAAAATTACATTTTTATACCTAAATCTGTTATTTCTAATACAAATCAGTAAAAAATATTTTATTTCTATGTAACAATAGTAATTCATGTTATACACTGGCCTGCAAAAATAAGTATCACACTTAAAAATTTAGTTTTTTTCTAAACTATAGAAGTAAGGGATTTAAAAAAAACGTTTTATAGCAATTTTGATCAGCTTTCTTTTCTTTTGTATTACAAAATTTAACTCTTTTTCGAGTCCTTTTTGTTTCGAAAGTATATCTTGTGTACCTACTTAAAAAATTATTGCAATTTTAAAAGTGTGATAGTACTTATTTTTGCAGGCCAGTGTGTTTAACTAACGAGAAATAACAAAAAAAAACAATGAACATCCAACACACTGTGCTACTGCGGGTTTTTATACACTTTATGTAAAATCTGTGCATAGCAAAAGCACCTACAACATTGCAGACGCTATTTTAATCTAATTTTTAAAACGCTTATCCTGCACCTTATGTGATAGGATTGTATATTTGAACATCGCAAGGGATAAGAATAGTATAATCTATTAGTTTTTTTTAATTTGAAAATTTTAAAAATAAGTTATTTATTTTTATTATTTTTGGGTATCAATTAAACAAAATAATATGTTAGCGTGTAGTGCATTTAAAAGAACATACATTCACAAACATCCACAAAAAAAATGATGCCTATAGATAGAGTATTGACTAAGTTATGCGGAAATATCTAAAACTAGAAACGGGTGTCCAAGCGTTTCTATGGAAGCGCTCCATTGTGCGCCGTCCTCCGTGTTTCACCCAATCACAGCTGCACATGTGCTCAGCTTGATAGGTAATGAGCCCGTCGCCGCTCCATGCAGTTGGATGTATGTGTAGTCTTTAGTCCGTTTGTCGCATTTTACGACACCCAAGGGAATAGTTGGTAGTTTTTTTTTGTGAACCTCTATACTACACGGCTCTAACAATATTATACAATTACTATACAGTAACTAATATTATACATACAGACATATAATCACGACTATATTATCCCCGAAGGGTTAGTCAGAGACTAGGCAATAAGGACCCCAAAAGCAGTCATCTGCCATAGTCCACTTTTCACCAAATAACGACTGCACATGTGCTCAGCGTGTAAAATAAACGCGATAATGTACCTACTGTATGACCACATTGTACGAGTATGATCAAAATGTATGACTGCGTCGTTGATTTATACTTTACTAGCGGCCGCTCGCGGTTTCACCCGCGTGGTCCCCGTTTCTGTGGGAATATCGGGATAAAAAGTATCCTATGTGTTAATCCAGGTTATAAACTATCTGTATGCCGAATTTCATCCAAATCCATGCAGTAGTTTTTACGTGAAAGAGTGACAAACATACACACTCGCAAACTTTTGCCTTTATAATATTAGTGTGACTAATAGGTACAATAGTCACGTCTAGAGGGAAAATGTTGCGATGGCAAAAAACTATGTTATTACACATCTGCTGACGGCTAAAATAACATTATTACAAAATTGATGTTCACACAGGTTTTTTGGATAATAGCTTTTACTACGATAACTTATATTGCTAATGTATTAGAGTCGTCACTGTTTTATTCATCAGGTGTATAATAAACGTAAAAAGTATGAATGAGTTTTATATCTTTTTCGGATACCTTGTCAATTTGATGGACAGAAATCACACTGCTACTAAAGCTAAAATTGGTGTGTACACTTACTTTGAAGTTTTCTTGGACGTGATGGTGCAGTTTTTATGTTATAGATTTTAATAAGAGAGTATAGTGTATAGGTACATATTTATATTCCTAAAACAATTGTACAAATGAATATTTAGAGTGCATTACACTGTCAACTGTAATTATTATTTGAAAACTGAAATATTACCCGTACAAAACTTGCATCTTGCAGAAGAATTTTTAATAAGTATCTCAGATACCTACTGTATGAACGAAGTTGCCATTTTTTTTCTTGGTTTTTTAATTTCAAGCGCAGGTAAGCTGCTATGGTGGCTCTTGGCGCTTACACGTGATACTTTAATGTGCAGCTTCCGCTTAATTATAACGCTCTTGATGTTACTGCGACATTTGCTGTAAACGAACTGTTGGGATTAGTTATATTAATAGCTGTATATACAAAAAATATATGAAAAAAATCATTTTAAAATCAGTATTTTTGAGTGAAAGTGGGAATAAAAAGAATATAATTATGTTATTTAACATTTCATATATTATTTTTCTAACTATGAGACTGAGTAATGTGCTGACGCTCCAAGGCATATAATGGAAATTGGAAATCTAAAAGTGTCTTGTTTTCAATTCGTTTCCTAATATCAAAAATAAATAATGTTATTGCCTTTTCTCTATGTTGTAAAGGGGATAGAACTTTTGTGGCATATCCACATTGCCGCCATTTTGATTATTTTCTAATGTTTCCGCGCACGATAAAGGTGGTTTAAATGGATAGAAGATACTTTAACAAACAAAAAATGTCAAGTAACATGGTACCCTAAAGTGTCACGTTCCCGTGATATTTGAAGGTAAAGAGCGCCATACGAATAAATAACAATCGTTAAAAACCTAATACTTACGTATGTTTACGCATTCCATTGCATCCAAATGTTAGTTCCCATGTTGATTTAACTATTTATTAGAAGGCAGCACAACCTAGTAGTAGCACGACGAAGCACTTTAATTAATTACTTGCGTACTAAATCGCATCATATCGCAATTAAACGCTATTTTGTCAAAGTAGGTAACTCGAACCGCGGTGGTTGTCTTATCTTCCATTCCATAATCAGTTAAAAATAAAACAAAACACAATCATTATTGCAAAAACTACAATACCTAGGTATAAAACTACCGTGGCGGGGCGACGGCATAGAAAACAAGCCAACCACCCGGTTCTAGTTACCTACTTTGACAAAAACCTTTTTTTCGTGCAACTAGGTTGTGCTGCCTTCTAATAAATACTTAAATCAGCCTGGGAAGTATCATTTGAATGCAGTGGAAGGGTTTTTAATGATTGTTATTTTTCACATGGCGATCATTACTTCGAAATATCTCGAGAACGTGACACTTTAGGGTAGCATATTACTTCACATTTTTTATTTGTTAAAGTATCCTCTATACATATATACTATTTTCACCGTGTGCGGAAACTTCAGAAAAAATTAAAATGGCGGCATGTGGATGCCAGCTTCCATACAAAAATGTTCGAACCCCTTTTAATTGTATTTATAAATTGCCATTGTTTTCCATAACTGAATTTTAAAATAAATTTCGCAATCTACACAAAATCTACTGTCCACTCGCTGACATACCAAGAAGACTATTACATTAATGTTTTATATTTTAGCGTTTTCTTCTTTTCTAACGTTTTAGCGTTCTAGCGTTTTATTAACGCTTAAATATACTTAAGTAAAATTTTAAACACTTCAAAAAGACAACAACCTCAGGCGGGAATCGAACCACGCACCTGCCGCATTCCGGGCGGCTGCCTTAACCACTTGGCTACCGAGGTCTGGCTTTCAACCGTCGAAATTTGTCAGTGCTTGATGCTTATGTTTTTAATCAACATTGCTTCATCAAATCTTAGAAGTTTTCACCTCTGAGATCCGAAAGAAATATTTTTACGAATATTTGAACATTCGGCTAAGATGAAGCTGCGTTTATAGATTAATGTTTAATATTTTAGCGTTTTATTAACGCTTAAATATACTTAAGTAAATTTTTTTTTAAACACTGAAAAAAGACGACAACCTCGGCGGGAATCGAACCACGCACCATCCGCATTCCGGGCGGCTGCCTTAACTACTTGGCTACCGAGGTCTGGCTTCAACCGTCGAAATTTGTCAGCTCTTGATGCTTATGTTTTTAGTCAACAAAATTATTAACACTGAAACAAAAAATATACTTAAGTATATTTAAACGTTAATAAAACGCTAAAATATAAAACATTAATCTATAAACGAAGCTTCATCTTAACCGAATGTTCAAATATTTGTAAAAATATTTCTTTCGGATCTCAGAGGTGAAAACTTCTAAGATTTGATGAAGCAATGTTGACTAAAAACATAATCATCAAGCACTGATAAATTTCGACGGTTGAAAGCCAGACCTCGGTAGCCAAGTGGTTAAGGCAGCCGCCCTGAATGCGGAAGGTGCGTGGTTCGATTCCCGCCTGAGGTTGTCGTCTTTTTTCAGTGTTTAAAATTTTACTTAAGACTGTTACAGTTAAAGGAAACACTGTTTAAATGATCGAAACATAAGAAGAATCAGAAAAAAGTCTCTAACCGCCCTCTTGTAGTCAATAGTCTTTGTCACCTACCATTGTGATAAATGAAGAGCTAAAAGCCCAGTGCTTGCCATAATTATGACGGAAGAATGTGATATTAAAAAAGTCTGTTGCCCTCGTAGTCTTCGGTCTTTGTCAATTACTATCACTAGATGAAGAGATACAAACGTTTACATATATCACGCCCACTTCCCGGAGGGGTAGGCAAAGACCATAGCTTTCCATTTGCTTCGACCCTGACACAGATCCTTTGCTTTACGAGGTTTTGTAAAACAAGAACTACCTAGGTACTACCTGACTGAGGTAGACATGTTTTTTTCAACGTTTCGTTTTATTATTATTCCATTTATTCATTAAATACATACTATTTACATTTTTAAATATTTCTATAAAAATACAAACAACATTTAAATATATAAAAAATAGTAGCCCACCGGTATCGGGAACAGGGTCCAAGCTACCGGTGGTCAGGGCTCCTGAGAGAGGAACCTCCTAACTATGCGCGCCGTGTCCAAGAGTACTGCTTTCTGGATCAAGCCCTTGATCCAGCTGCCCAACGAGAGCCTCTTTAGGTGTTGGTCGAGGCTCTTGGCAATTATGCCATTGGCCGTCACGACTATCGGCACAATGACTGCTGTGTTCACATCCCACATGTCGACAACCTCGCGAGCCAAGTCAAGATACTTAGTTTGTTTATCTTTCTCAGCCTTCACGAGGTTCTCATCATGAGGGACTGTTATATCAACAATCATTGCGCGACGCTCTAGTCGGTCTATCACCACTATGTCAGGCTTATTGGCGACAATAGTCCTGTCAGTGATGATAGACCGATCCCAATACAATGTGCAATTGCCATTTTCGAGAACTGGGTCGGGCATATACCTATAGTACGGTACTTCCGATTCCACAAGATTGTATTGAACAGCAATTTGCTGGTGGATAATCCTGGCTACAAGGTTGTGCCTGTGCAAATAGTCTCCGTTAGCTAGACTAGAACAACCGGAAACAATGTGGCAGATGGATTCCCCGGGCCGGTGACATGCCCGCCATATGTCAACCGTACAGTCCTTCACAATGTATTTCCGGTAGTTGTTCGTCATCATAACTTCATCCATAATCGCACAGACAAAACCTTCGGTTTCCCCAAAGAGGTCACCAAAACGCAGCCAGGCTACGGACGCTAGGAAGCCTACATCGGGCCCATGTAGGACCCGATAAAAGCGTCCGTGAAGCTCCTTGCTCTGCCATACCTCCCTGCGGTCGTTAGTATCTAATACCACAGGTTTGCGCCAGTTCTCGTTAGCCAAGGAGAGCGTGGCAAGGCCCTTGTCCACCGCCACCACATCTCGATGCATACCCACGTCGGCCTCGAGGAAATATTCCCTAAGGCTACATATCTCGCGGTTCTGTAGGGTCTTAGCATTTAAAAAGCCACGACCCCCGCACTTCCGCGGGATATACAGCCTCATAACCGTGGGTGATGCATCCGATTTGCGGTAAGCAGTGAGCGCACCCTCCTATCCAGGGCGTCAAGTTCCGTCTGAGTCCACTTAAGTATGCCGAAAGAGTACATCAAAACTGGCATGACCCAACCGTTGAAGGCGCGCACCTTGTTTTCGCCTGATAAAAGACTGTTAAGTACTTTGTTCAGGCGGCCAAAGAAGCGCTCCTTCAACGATTGTTTCACCACCAGCATTGATACCTAACGCTTCCGACATACCCAAATACTTGTAAGTTTCGGTTGAGGAGAGGGATCTAAGGTGTATGGAATCCGAGAGTTGGGTCCCCACGGATTCCATAATCTCCCCTCGCTTTACATGCATGACCACACATTTGTCCAAACTAAATTCCATCCTGATGGCGCCACTGAAGGTTTCGGTTACATTCAGTAGCTTCATCAGTTGCAAGTCGTTAGGAGCAAAGAGTTTCAAGTCATCCATGTAAAGGAGGTGCGATATGACCTGACCACCTCTTCTCAACCGGTAGCCTTGACCCGAACCCTCCAGGAGTGTACTGAGAGGGTTAAGGGCCAGACAAAACCACAGAGGACTCAGACTGTCGCTCTGAAATATGCCACGCTGGATCCTTATCGGGTCGCTGTTCGCCTGGATCTGTCGGCATCCTGGATAGCGAAGGACCGTCCTCCACTGCCCCATACACGACATCAGGAAGGTGCGTAGAACTGCATCAACTTTATACAGCTCCAGCACCCTCATGAGCCACGTATGAGGCACCGAGTCATAGGCCTTCTTATAATCTATCCAACATGTCGACAGATCCTTTCGGGAACGTCGAACCTGTTGGCTAATGGCTATGTCGATGAGGAGCAGCTCCTTAGTACCACGGGACCCGTTCCTACATCCATTCTGAGAGGAAGACATTATCGAATACCTTTCTATATGATGGGAAATCTTTGCTCTCAAAATGGATGTAAGAACTTTATAGACCGTCGGTAAACACGTGATCGGTCTATAATTTTTAGGTTCCGCAGCACTACCTGATTTATGGAGCAGGTGGGTTATTCCTGTGGTTAGGAACTGGGGCAGCGACCCAGACTCTAAGGCAGACTGGAATTGAGATGCCAAGCGAGCGTGCGATCCCGTGAACCATTTGATCCAGAAATTGTGCAGCCCGTCCAGCCCTGGAGATTTCCAGTTAGGCAACGGACGGACTGCACGAGCTACATCTTGGGGGCTGATGTTAATTGCCCCCATTTCTGGTATCAGATCGCACGCGCGCTCGACCACCCGAGTCCAATCACCCTCTGTGTGATTGACAGGCACCGACCAGATGCTGCGCCAGAATGAACACATGGCATCATCATCATCCGGTAGGTGCGTATCAGTCTCATCTTGGTCCGGTCTCTCCCAAGCCCTATAAACCCACCTCTCATTGCTCTGGAATATGCGATTCTGAGTATATCGCTCCACTCGCCGCTTGTATCGACGTATGCGGTTTGCCCATGCATAGATTTTCTGCTTCAGGAAGTCGATACGCTCTGTAACGCGGGTCAGATAATCCCGAGGACTAATATCAGTCCCCGAGAATGCCTGCCTCACAAAGCGCAATACTCTACGGCGAGTGTTGCCCTCCCTGAAGCAGATGAGTTTGCCGATGAGTGCTCTAGCCTCACCGATACGACGCTCGATCCTGCACTGCCAAGCTGGTACAGCTGGTCGTGTAGTTCTGCCACTGCTAGGTCATTTGACATGAGCTACACGACATGCTGCTGCAGCCGCACAGTACAAGATCGAGTGAGTATCAGCGAGGTCTTCACTGCTATCAAAACAATTTGTTAGTTGCGAATCTAGAGCACACACCAACGACCTATTTCTATTATGCATGGGCAAACGAGGTAGACGGGGTCTAAGCCAAGGCGGTGTGGAGCGATACTCTCGGAAAGCATCTTCCAAAGCGCTCCTCAATCGCTCATTGCATTGGGTACTCACGGATATAACCCCGTCGTCATCATCTTCACCAACGAGGTCGGGTCGCGGTGAAACACGTTGTATTTGCACCGCGGCCGGTGGCGAAGCAGGTGAGACACGGCTACTCCGCGATTCTTGACGTAGTCTATCAAGTACGGCGTCATCCAACATACGGTTACGCTGGATGACCCGCACCTGATCCGATAGTCGTTGCGCTGAAACGTTGACAGCTGGCTCAAGTACCTGAAACAGAGAGAGCATCCGACCACGGTACGCAGTCAGGTTAGTTCCCCCCTCTGTAGACTATTATTATTTATTTTATTACATTTCGACTGTGATTTTTGCGTAAAATGGCCAACTTTGGCATTAAGGATCTCAGAAACAAAAATACATTAACAATTATGACTTATTGAATAGTGTAGAATAACTATTGGAATAGTGCTTGGCGGCCTCGCTTTTTGTAAATTTTGCTTAATTTTTAATTAAACCCAAAACGGCAGAGAAAGATTTTCATAAAGTGCGAAGGCACTTTTTTGAGCTCATCGATTGAACTACTGTTCTAAACAAGTGAAATAAAAAAAATATAATGTTATCTCTTATATAGTCGAATAATGCGTAGCGGCCTCGGAATTTTTAGATACGAGTATCATTGATATTATATAAGAAAAAAATCTTATTCTAAAACAAAAAACTTCGAAAATTGCTATAAATTAACTGTGAATATCTCCTATCTGCGATAATATTATTTAGCAAAATTTATACCAGAGTAACTGTTACTTCATGAGGAATAAAGATTATAATGAATTTATTATACTATTTCGATAAAAACGATAAATACAACTGCAAAATTACTACAAAATGCGATGCGCCGGCCGTCCGAATTCAACTTATGCTCACAGAATGGATATTTATAATATTATGCACAAATTTATTATCCTATTTCGATAAAAACGATAAATACAACTGCAAAATTACTACAAAATGCGAAAATAGGCATTTTACGCAAAATTCACATTCGAGATGTAATAGGCCTCGTAATATTGAGCAGCTCGATAGCGCTGTGGCTGAGGTGCTCGGTGTGCGATCATGCCAGTTAAACAACGTTCGCTATGCTGGGTCTTTGGATGGGTGACTAACTAAAAAATTAAACATTTCGAGCGCCTCCGTGCCTTGAAAGGCAAGTAAAGTTTTGATTGCTGTTGTAAGATGGCAGTCGTAAAACCCACCGACCTGCATTGGACCATCCTAAGAAAATACCCTTTGACCTAAGCTAAGTTAAGCCCTTTTTCTAGGATGTTGTCGTCTAAACTTTCACGTTCTTTAAATATGCTCGTCGGTTTAGGGTTTTTAAAAGCATTTCCCAATTAACCGTGTGGCGGTGAAAGAATACTACCACCTAACTAACGAAAGAATACTACGACTAACTGCACTAACTGCTCATACATCGAACAGCATAGAGCGGTATGGGCTCACCTTCTGCCACGCTGAGCACATGTGCAGTCGCTATTTGGTAAAAAGTGTGCGATGGTAGAGGACTGCCTTTGCTGTCCTCATTGCCTAGTCTCTGACTAACCCTTCGGGGATAATAGTTGTGATTTTAAGTATACATCATCCCCACTTTCCGGAAGGTTAGGCAAAAACAACATCTTTCCATTTGCTTCTATTCTGACACACACCCTTTGCTTTACTTACTCTTTAACTCTTATAACGTTCTTCATACATGCTCGTCGGTACAGGGTTTTGACTGCCTTTGCTGTCCTCATTGCCTAGTCTCTGACTAACCCTTCGGGGATAATAGTTGTGATTTTAAGTATACATCATCCCCACTTTCCGGAAGGTTAGGCAAAAACAACATCTTTCCATTTGCTTCTATTCTGACACACACCCTTTGCTTTACTTACTCTTTAACTCTTATAACGTTCTTCATACATGCTCGTCGGTATAGGGTTTTTAAAAACGTTACCCAATTTATTTTTCTCTTAATTAATGGGTTCGTGCGATCAGCATATTTAGCCGGTGTCAAGTTTTTAATAGTAATTATTATTTTCTTTACATTAAGTGGATGATAATGGGTGATAATTAACGTTTAATGGTAAATGATTTTCCCCCAAACCCCTCGAGACTCAATAAAGCTGTGGGACTTTATTGAGGTCTCACACGGACTTCTTGAGAGAATTTGAAAAGTGATGTTGCACTGTTTTGTTTTATTTGCTAACACTCATGCACGTTCACGAACACTTAACAGTAAATAATCCACCATTATTTCACATTAATGTTCGACAAAACACAAATTATAGAAAATAAAACAAAACTGCAGACATGCATGACGCTTCACTTTCCCGCCAAGAACCGTTACCCAATTGTTATGTTAAAAAAGTCGCTTCTTTTTTTTTGTGATGTTCGTTTGTTCGCCAACATTAAAATTCTGGAGAGCTGCAGCTCCGCCGCTTAAGTACCACAGGTGACACTTTTATGGGTGCACAGAAACAATGACTGCCGCCGCAACGCCCTGCGGTCGGCTAACGATGGCTTACATTCACGTCTAAATACAGATGAAAATGCGAATGTGCTCTAGTTAAAATGTTTCTGTAAATAAAATTAGATTAGTACTCGGAGACTAGTCTCTGACTAACCCTTTGGCGATAATAGTCGTGAGTATGTAAAAGAACAGCTGTTTAAATTTTAATAACGGGTAAAAGTAAAAATGTTTGCCTATTTAAGACGCAACCAGAAGAATCTATTAACAAAAGTCTAACCGCCCCGATCATAGTGTAGGTCTTTGTCACTTTCTATTGCATTAGATGATGAGATAAAAAATCCAGGGCTAGCTAATATATTATGATGGAGGAATATTACATTAAAAAAGTCTAAGTATTGCCCTTGTAGTCTTCTTTCTTCGTCACCTACCACCGCGTTAAATGAAGATATAAATGCCCAGCGTTTACCAATTGTTATGTTTAAAAAAGTCGCTTCTTTTTTTGTGATGTTCGTTTGTTCGCAAACATTAAAATGCTGGAGAGTTGTAGCTCTGCCGCTTAAGTACCACAGGTGACACTTTTATGGGTGCACAGAAACAATGACTGCCTACATTCACGTTAGACGTGAATGTAGGCAGTCATTGTTTCTGTATATTCATACAGATGAAAATGCAAATGTACTCTAGTATTTTTTTTAGCACTGAAAACGCTAAAATATATATAAACATTAAATGTACTCTAGTTAAAAATATTCTAAAAATAGAATGCATTTAAACACGCACAACTCATAAACTAAGGGTTAGTCAGAGACTAGAGAAACAGTACCGCAAAAGTAGTCCTCTGCCATATTCCACCTTTCACCAAATAGCAACTGCACTATGTGCTCAACGTGATAGTGGTGAGCCCATCGCCGCCGTATGTATTTGCAGTCTTTAGTCCGTTAGTCGCCTTTTACAACACCTAGGGAAAGAGATGGGTTAGTAGTATTTTTGTAAATAGCCGCGACCACACAACTCCAAAATAAAATGACACCAACAAATACCATAATCAGTATGTAAATGTTTCACAGTTAACCATAGACGTATGTTCCTGTCAATAGGAAAGGTTGGAGTCGTCGAGTTGGTTGGTCTATGAAACAAACAAGTGAAAAAATTCAATAATTATCTAGATTTCGAAGTATGTCAAATACTATAACTGCAATTTAAATTAAATTCTCCGCCGTAGTATGTCTGAAGTACCACAACTTGAATGATACGTCGGAGCGTCACTGCGCGAGGGGCCTCTCGTGTAAGTACCCTAGTGTCAGTTTTTGGAACTAAATAAGTAAATTAATAAAAATTAATTTTAACATATACCTACATTACAATTGGTTTTATTTGTCTAATACCCTATCTTAAATTAAACCAATAAGTTTTCCGAAAACAAAGTCATTTAATGATTAAGTAATTTTAAAATTCAGTAAGTGCCAGTTGATTTGTTAAATGATTTGTATGTTCCGACGTAAAGTTCAGTAAGTGTAAAATAACATATACAATATTATAAATCGAGTTAATATAATTACATTCAGTACATTCTTAACTTAACCTACTATTGACTTGCCTAATTTGGTAATCACAGCTTGTATACTTTTAAAGTTACTGATAAAGACACTTTACAACCGCTCTCCTTAAAAAAATGCGATTTTCTCCTATGGGATTATACGTGGGACCGTCGATCTGCGGTCCCCATTCCCTAGTCCCTTTGGAGAAAATAGTCGTAAAATATATATATTTATATGTATATATTTTTCAACAGCCAACCATATAACTAACCAGGTCCACGTGAGAGGCAGTATTGTTGGACTAGCTCAAGTCAAGTCCAAATATGTACTCGCCAGAAGGGTTAAAATGTAGAGCCAAAAAAGCAAAAGTAGTCCCTCACCTTCCAAGTAACATACATAGGCTGAATATTAGATGAATAATGGATTATTGTGTACTTAGCGCTGAATAAAAGCAGAGTAGCATGCTATTCAGACACTAGACTGCTTAAATGGGCACAAATTATTCAGCTTTAGTTCGCAATTGCTAAGTAATATCATTATAGTAACGTTATAATCGCAGTATTAGGTGTAACAGGTGGGTAACAAGGCAAAATACTAGCAAATTAAGGAAACACTAGTTACACTTTATTTAGACAATTGTCGTCCATATACGCTTTTGTATATATCGTGGACCTTTAACTTAATTACTACATATAAATAGTAATTAAGTTAAAGGTCCACGATTTGTTATGTAATTACGTTTATTAATACTTTTGGTGACAGATGATTCATGTTTATGACACTGAGAGAAAATAAGTTTTTAAAATGATTGTATTGATATTGATCGGTATAGATACATTTTGTTAATAACTTCATTATTTTACGTGAAAACTTGTGGGAATTCAAAATTACTGATAGAGTATACATATATTTCAAAGAAAATTTTCAAGCGCCAGTACATAAATAAGTTTTTACTACAAATTATACTAAAATAAACACATTTAGGCGAAAACATATCGCGTAAAAATTTGCAGATCGTGTCATTATTTTAGTCTGTAACCAATAATTACATTAAAATATATTTTTTGGAATTCTTTAGTTTATTAAGTTTGTGTTAAATAAATAAAATTATGTATACCGGTGTAGATATTAAAGATTATACAAAATAAAAAATGGTGGTGAAATTAATCAGCGATGTTAACCGGTATACTTCAACATTACTGTCGTAGCCCGCCTAATGGGGCACATATGTCTGCTTATTTAAACTTACCCGTAATAAAGTCTTACATGTGAATCCATATACGGCAATACACTGATTCCTGGCTGAATATTCCTTCGAACTAGCAACGATGTGTGATAAAAGCCACTTTTAAGGATCCGCATAATACCGACTGAACCATTTTAGGTACTTGTTACATGAATGAAATAATCCGTTCACGAGGATATACATATTTAGTCATCACCTAATTAAATCAACTGATGTGAACCTCTGTTAAGCAATATACGTTATAAAATACTCGAAGTGCTCTTCAAGAGTAATAAAAACATTCAGATGAACTTGTAAACAGCCACTATTCAATCGTCAACAATAGCAGTATAGATACGGATTAACGGGGAAATTTTACACCATTTACTGAATAACACACTAAATTTACTCCTTTATACATCACATATCTGTGTAACAGTACACATGTACCCCCTTTAGAAGGCAGCGTCTAGAGGTACATATTTACTCTATTATACAGCCTATGACATATTTGCCACTACTTAATTGCCCTTATTCAGCAAGTAGGCATGAAAATTTAAAATGGCTGAATAAAAGCGTAAGTTATATACCAAATAAACGCATCTTGCTGTTTAAGGGTGAAGAATATCTACCATTATTTAGTTCTTATTCAGAATATAGCTATTTGTGTACTTATATTCAGCTTAAGGATCACCAGTGAATTATAATAACGGTTTTAATACTCTCTAAGTAGCCACTATGACCACAAGTGATTAAATATATAGCTTTCTGTGTTACTTGGGCTACGTCCACTCAACCAACAAAGAATTTCCTAAGATAAAAATAAAAACCAACATGCATTATCAGTCTATTCAATTATGTCTCTTAGCTAATCATTTATCTACGTCCACGTACGCAAAGGCCTTCAATTTAAGGGCAGTATGTTTTTCTAGTTTAAGCCAAGTCCGCATTATGTCCTCTCTCGGAGGTCCGACATACCTATATTTTGTAAAACAATAACAACAACTGAATATTTATTTATTTTGATAATATAATTTTCAAAATTAAGATTTTTTTTATTTTATTTCTTTGAGCAGGATTTCAACCCGCACTTTGCTGACATTTCGGTTCAGGTGCCCTTCCAGTTATTCTACCGAGGCTCATAACCAGCCCGCCGCTATTTATCAACACTTTTAACTTTGAAATCCAAAAAAAAATTCAACAACTAAATATTTATTTATGCTATTAGTATAAATAGATAAAATAAAAAAGCCTTTCTTAATTTGTATTGCATATTACATTATAAATTATAATATTATTTTTTTTAAATGTTTTATACACTGAAAAAAGACGACGAAACGAACCACTCACCTTCCGCATTCCGGACGGCTGCCTTAACCACTTGGCTACCGAGGTCTGGTTTTCACCCGTCGAAATTTGTCAGTGCTTGATGCTTATGTTTTTTAGTCAACATTGCTTCATCAAATCTTAGAAGTTTTCACCTCTGAGATCCGAAAGAAATAATTTTACAAATATTTGAACATTCGGTTAAGATATCTTCTTCGCAGCTTCATATGAATCTGCGTATAATAGATTAATGTTTTTATATATTTTAGCGTTTTATTAACGCTTAAATTTACTTAAGTATATTTAAGCTAAAATATACCTATACCTTTAAAAAACATTAATATTAAATTTAATTAATTTTCATTACTTATATAAATTGTTTCGTTTGGATTTATATTTTGAATTATAATAGACGCGTTTTACAAAAATGAATCCCTCGGGAGCGTAAAGGCCTCCTCCATCTCCGCCCACTCCTTCCTGTCTCTTGCCTTGACGTACCACCGCTCTCCTACTATGTCGTGCAGTCTGCCGCGTTTTCTTTTTCACTGTGAGCTTTTCCATAGGGTAATATTAACAATTAGTATAGTTTCGTTTTTTTGCTTTAGATACAGCAACATTGTACTCAAATTGCCAATCCACTATTACATTCCCTTCTTAACCGTAACCTTTATCCCATGGCAGTGAGAAACCGTGGCGTACAGTCGTAGTTCTCGCACCAATCACAGGAAATGGAGCCATTAACCGACTGAGCTGGCCGAATGCGTATCGGTGAGGGTTAACGACTCAAATTACTACCAGAGCGGTGTAGGGCAAGGTAACATTTTTTTTGTGTTATGTGCCTATTTGTATTTAAAACTGACACGCACTGGGCCAGTGTAGAGGGTTATTTCCCAATCTCCTCATGTACCGTTGTAAAAAATACAAAGGTATGTAATAACGCTAAGAATTTCTAAGTAATTTCTATTTCGGAAAATCAAAAGTTTTAAAAACACTCTTGAAAAACTGATAAGTTATTTGTTACATGAAGTAAGACAGTAAAACGCGTTTTTACACTACGACATTTTAAGTAGCCACCCCTCTCTTTCCTTGGGTGTCGTAAAAGGCGACTAACGGACTAAACACTGCATATACATCCAACAGCATAGAGTGGCGATGGGTTCACCACCTGTCACGCTGTCACGTGAAAAGTGGACTACGGCAGAGGACTGCTTTTGCGGTCCTCATTGCCTAGTTTCTGACTTACCTTTCGGGGATAATAGTCGAGATTATGTGTATGTGTGTATTACATTTAAAATCTTTATACTCCACTGACCGATATTACCAATAAGTATAATAATTAAGTCCGATTTCAACAAATAACGTTCTTTTTCGATAAATTTACCAGTTCTGAGTTAGTTGAGGCTCAACCAAAGTTTCCATTACTCGTTTAAAGAGCATTAATTTATAAAAATAACTATAAGTAAAGGTAACAAAGATAAAGAACTTCCTTTTATCAATGCGGCTAGATGTCGTTTATTCTATAAACATTCGATAAATCCGTATAGCAGCGAATATCCATTGATCGCTCAAAGAGTATCACACAAAAAAGTATTTTTTTAACCGGAGCCACGTGAAATGCTTTCATTAAAATGAACGTTACGTATATACCCAAGATGTATTTTGTGAACACTTCGGTCTGGCAGACATTAGGCAAATTATTTTTATTGAAAGACGGAATGGAACAAAAAGGAGGACTCAAAGCTGAAATTATTATTAACTTATATCAATTTCTTTCAATCTCAAGGTACCTGAGCAGGTAAATTATTTTTTGTTACATTTTGTTTGTTTATTTTCCACATTGAATGCTTATTATTATACTTGCCTATTTCAATGTATCTTGACTGTTGTTGATTGTATCATCTTGTTCATACATACTACATCCTACTAATATTATAAACGCGAAAGTTTGTAAGTATAGATGGATGTTTGTTACTCTTTCACGTAAAAACTACTAAATGGATTTGGATGAAATTCAGCATACAGATAGTTTACAACCTGGATTAACATATAGGATACTTTTTATCCCGATATTCCCACGGGAACGGGAACCACGCGGGTGAAACCGCAAGCGGCCGCTAGTACATACATATAATCACGACTATTATCCCCGAAGGGTTAGTCAGAGACTAAACAATGAGGACCGCAAAAGCAGTCCCCTGCCATAATAATCTACTTTTCACCAAGTAGCGACTGCACATGTGCTCACTATGACAGGTAGTGAGCCCATCGCCGTCCTAAGCTGTTGGATGTATGTGCAGTCTTTAGTCCATTAGTCGCCTCTTAAGACACCCAAGGGAAGAGAGGTGGTGGTAGTATTCTTTTATCGCTATGCGACACAGTTACCAGGGAAGAGAAGGGATTTTATTTAGTAATAAGTAGAATAAGCGCCTGGAGTTATGACTTCGATTGACTTTGAAGAGCTCGATGACGCAGCGGTTAAAGGGCCCCACACACGATCAGTTCGCCGGGCAGATATCGGCCTGTCAGTTAGTAGTACCTACAACGCACGGGCGGCGGCGGCGGCGACTCGGACGGGCGGCTAGTGGCAGGCCGATATCTGCCGGCGAACTGATCGTGTGTGAAGCCCTTAAGGCGTTGGGTTTGCTGCAACTTACGCAATGTCGGGTCACTGGAAAGGTGACCAAACTTAAAACTTCTCGGCTTCAAAAGGCAGGTAAAACCGTTGGTCCCGGTTGTTGTCGTAAGATGGCAGTCGTTAAATTGCATTGCATAATCCAGCGTGGTGGGTTATGGCCCAGTCTCCCCACGTACTGTTGTCCATGTGGGAGGTCTGTGGCCAGTGGGATGTTTATGATGATGATGAGGACGACCGTGTCGCGTATGACCGCGGTGAAATAATAATACCACCCCCTCTCTTCCCTTGGGTGTCGTAAAAGGCGACTGACGGAGAAAAGACTGCACATATACTTCCAGCAGCATAGAGCGGCGATGGGCTCACCACCTGTCATGCTGAGCACATGTGCAGTCTCTATTCGGTGAAAAGTGGACTACGGTAGAGGACTGCTTTTACTGTCCTCATTGCCTAGTCTCTGACTAACGCTTTGGGGATAATAGTCGTGATTATTATGTACCTACGAGTATGTTATTTATGATGATTTGGTGATGATGATGACTTCGACTGGATGACAACCACCCTTATACAAACCAACTATGAAGATTTACACAACATCAAAAAGACTATCACAAAATTATTCTAGTTAATTGCATTAAAAATATGAAATATTCTATTGCGTAAACATAACTGTGAATAATAGGTAAATTGTAGTTTTTATGATTTTTAACATTAAAACGTGAGTTTTTTATTAGTTCCTGATTTGCCGGATTCCTGATTCGCCGGAGTCTTGTTTCGTCCGAAATATTAATATACAATAATATCACATAATCAAAATAAAAAATTCAAAATCAAATCAAAATCAAAAAAAATATTATTGTATGAATTACTAGTTTGTTGCCAATATCGGACATTTAACCTAAATTGCCTACTTAGAAATGGGTTCGATTCATATATCAAAGAAATGACGATTTTCCTTCTAACATTCTATATCTGTTAAGTTATTAAATTAAGAACAAATAAATATTTTATCAATGTACCGAAATGTCTGCATTTTATTTAATAGATATGTAAAGCCGCAATATTTCTATAGTTTTCCTTCAACAAAAAAATCCGACGAAACAAGAATTCGGCAAAACCAGAATCCGGCGATAAGGAACTAATTAGTTTTTTGTTTTAAAAGATTTACAGGGCAAAGATTTTTTTAAACTGCAGTTTTAAGCTACAACGCGCGTGTTACGCGTCCCAAGTACCAAGTAGTAAGTACTTATAAGGTAAGTGTCGCAAGTACTTACAGACTGCAGTGTCCGAATATCCATCGTGCTCGTTGGTCAGCACATTATAGTAAAAAAATAAATAAAAGGGATCTTTTTAAAGAAAGATATAAACACGCTCCCATACTCACATTCACATATATATTTATATATACGTATTTATGAATATATATGTGAATATATATTGGACGTATGAGATGTTGAAATATACGTATATTTCAACATCTCATACGTCCAGCAGTTTTAAATACGAACGCTTGCCAGAAGACAGAATTTCTTGAATGCTGGAAAGTAAATGTGTGTTCCGTTCTACGTATTAAAAAGGAGCCGTACAGAAAGAAACTTTTTTAATTCAACCGTAGACAATAAACCTGCAAAGTTAGCCAATGCGGCCGGGCGGAATCACTCTTGCACAGTGCTCTGAAATTTTTTCCGGTGTAAATTAAACCAGGAAACTATTGTAATTGTCCAAGCATGTTTTGATAAACGCTTTCTTTCAGTTTAAAGAAATAGTGCTGGTGTCTCGTTTTATTTACCTTTAAGGGGGGTTAGCCGGTCAGCGAAAATTCCGCCTTTATTCCGGGCCCTCGCGGGTGTTGCACGGTGCGGGGTTCGCGATAATTCGTAAGCGCCATTCACATTTTTATCAAAAAGTTAAAAAAAATGTTTAGTTTTTTTGATGTACAAATCAGTCAAAAAATCGAAAACCTATGTGTTAATGATTGTGATTGCCCATTTATCACCAAGGTAGCTAACTCAAGATACCTGGGTATCATGATGGATAACAGACTGACATGGCACTCCCAAATCGATCTAGTTAGTTGTAGAATAAGGAAGTTGATTTGGATTTTTAAATCTCTGAGATATTCTGCTAGTGAAGAACTTATTAAAAAGTATATATTGCCTTGGCACAGTCAATTATTATATATTGTATTCCTATTTGGGGTGGTGCATCAAAGGTAAAATTTCTAGCAGTGAACGCGCACAGAGAATATTTTTAAAAGTAATGTTTTTCAAAAAACTAAAATTTCCGACTCGCGCTCTCTATTCTTTAACTGACTTACTGACTGTTCGAATGTTATATACTTTACACACAATTTTACAAAAGCACAAAACACTCCCCATTGACTCTGTTACCCTAGCAAAGCGACGGAATGATATTGTAGCTAAGAATAACAAATGTAAAACCTACTTTACTAAACATCAGTGTGCATATCAATCATCTCATTTGTATAATTACGTTAATAAAATCTTAAATATTTACACTGAAACAAATTTCAAATGTAAACAGATGTTGACTGAATGGATAAAAAAAATTGGAACATGAAAAAGTAGAAAGAGTAATTGTTCATATTGATAGATAAAATATGTACTTGTGATAATTACTAACCATCTATAACGCTCACACACACTCACCACACACGCACACACACTCACACACACGCACGTACGCCCAAACACACACACACACACACGCAATACACGCAACACCCACACACACACATTTTTATGTAAATCAAAGTACTAGAACCTAAATAAAATGGCTACTCAACAAATTGTTAAGACTAATAAGTTAAACGAGAGCGATTCTCTCCTGGCACAAGTGTTCTGACACTCCAAAGAAGAGAATCAACCTTTATTATTGTTAACTGATTTGCTCTTGATAAGTAAATAAATATTTTTCATTTTTCATTTTTTTTTCAATGATTTTATAGGAATTATTATTGTAAAACACGGTCGTAATGTGCATTTATATGAAAATTTAGAGACTACTTCAGGATTTTTTTCAATCGAGCTAAATATCTCCAATCGTGTTTTGGAAACAGTCCCCTCACACATATGTTTTGTAATAAGTACATATTGAAAATTTCAGTGCAAAATATCTTAAAATATTTTGAATAAAGAGCTAATAAAAAACAGATTTTTTTTCCGTTTTCGTCGTCTAAGCCCCCTTAATTACGTTAACAAAAACTAAAATTAGTATTGCAAAATTGTAACTCAACACGCGCCCTAAAAATTAATTAATGCGATACAGTAAAGTAAACTACAGCCTGTATACTGTCTCACAGCATGGCAAAGACCTCTATCATTAAAATCAAGTAATTGCTACAATTGGCTATTTGACAGTTGTAACAATAAAATGTAAAATGTGTCGGATATGGTAGTTTATAATATAACAATGATTATCCAATAATAATAATAGCAACAACAATAGACACAACCAAGTAGCCAGAATAATTCACCAGCAACTTGCTCTTCAATATGGCCTTGTTGAATCAGAGGTGCCGTACCATTGATATATAACTCAATGTGCCGTACTATAAGTACGCACCTGCGCCAGTTCTTGAAAATGGTCATGCAACGCTCTACTGGGATCGCTCTATCATCACGGACAGGACTATTGTCGCCAATAAGCCTGATATCGTGGTGGTCGATCGATCTCAGCGCCGGGCAATATTGGTTGATATCACCGTACCTCATGATGAGAATCTCGTGAAAGTCGAGAAGGACAAGCTCAGTAAAAGTACCTTGACTTGGCTCACGAGGTTACCGTCATGTGGGTTATGGATTCAACCATTATTGTACCGATAGTCGTTTCGGTAAACGGTCTTTTAGCTAAGAGCCTCGATCAACACCTAGAGAGGCTCTCGCTAAAAGGTTGGGTCAAGGGTCAGATACAGAAGGCAGTACTCCTTGACACGGCACGTATTGTCAGGAGGTTCCTCACTCTGCAGCCCTAACCACCGGTAGCTTGGGTCTATCCCTGCTGCCGGTGGCAACCTAGGTTAGGTTTTTATAATATTTTATATTGTAAATATGTTTTTTTTAATATAAAATATTGTAAAAAATTTAACTTCAGATAATATTTTAAATAAAGAGCATAATAATAATACGCTACTATCGGGCTCTAACTGGGCCTGATGTAGATTTGCCTGCCTCGGTGAACTGGCTACGTTTCGGTGACCTCTTTGGGGAAACAGAAGGTTTTGTCTGTGCTATTGAAGATGAAGTTATCAAGACGAATAACTACCGGAAATATATTATGAGGGACGGTACGGTCGACATCTGCCGGGCATGCCGCCGTCCGGGAGAATCACTCCGAATTATTATTTTCGGTTGTTCTCATCTTGCTAACGGAGAGTATTTGCACAGACACAACCAAGTAGCCAGAATAATTCACCAGCAACTTGCTCTTCGATATGGCCTTGTTGAATCAGAGGTGCCGTACTATAAGTACGCACCTGCGCCAGTTCTCGAAAATGGTGATGCAACGCTCTACTGGGATCGCTCTATCATCACGGATAGGACTATTGTCGCTAATAAGCCTGATATCGTGGTGATCGACCGATCTCAGCGCCAAGCAATATTGGTTGATATCACCATACCTCATGACGAGAATCTCGTGAAAGCCGAGAAGGACAAGCTCAGTAAGTACCTTGACTTGGCTCACGAGGTTACCGCCATGTGGGATGTGGATTCAACCATTATTGTACCGATAGTCGTTTCGGATCACGGCCTTATAGCGAAGAGCCTCGATCAATACCTAGAGAGGCTCTCGCTGAAAGGTTGGGTCAAGGATCAGATGCAAAAGGCAGTACTCCTTGACACGGCACGTATTGTCAGGAGGTTCCTCACTCTGCAGCCCTAACCACCGATGTCCATCCCCGCTGCCGGTGGCAATCTAGATCAAAAATTTTTACAATATTTTATGTAAATACAATATAAAATATTATAAAAAATTTTACTTAAGAATTATGTTAAATAAAGAGGATAATAATAATAATCATTTATTGCAAAAATATGGTACAAAAGATGTTACATAAATGAAATATCCGCATATTTTAAAATTGGCGGCATGCAATTTTAAAAAGTAAGTACAAAAAACAATATAATTAATACTAAAAAAACCCAATAATAACTTTAACATTACAAAAACAAAATGTCATTTAAAATTGATATAAAAAGACAATAAAACCATTACTTAAATAAAATATAAAAATGTCAAACAAAAAGTCAATAAACAATAAAATTAATAAAAATACTTAAATTATTTTTTAAACATGTCACTAATTTTATAAAAATTATTGTCCTTAAGCCATGTCAATAATTTCGTTTTGAATAATTTACTGGGTAGCTCTTTTAAAGCATTTGGTAAAGCATTACATATTTTTACATTCATACAATTACACTGCTTTTGGTACAATTCTAATTTTGACATACTATTATATATCAATCTATTAGGGTTACGTTCAATGCTATTGTTATAATAATTACAAGTTTTAAAAAGTTCTAAATTATTTTTTACGAATTTTGCCACTTCAAAAATATACAAGCATGGAAGAGGCAGTATTCCCAGTAATTTAAATAAAGGCCTGCAAGACTCCCGGGGTGACAAGCCACATATCACCCTTACACATTTTTTTGTGTTCTTAACAGTTTATCTATAGGTATCCGTTGAGTTTCCCCAGATTTTTTTTTTATATTAATATAATTTGTTTTTTTTTGTTTCCAAAATAGATTTGTGATTTTATATCTGTAGATTACAAGACCCGAAACATGATTGAGCTTCGTGTTACGTCACATTTCACAAAATAGACAAAAACTATTTGTCAGGTTTCAGGATAATTGTTTGTGTATTGAAGTGTGATGTCACTGGGCAAAGTGTCACGTGACCAACCGTTTTCGCGCAAAATTTGAAATGAATGAAGAAAAATATGTTATTTTTTTATTAAATAAAGCTTTTTCGAAAAAAAAAATATTGTAATAGGCTTAGAATAATTAAGAATCAAACGAACTTACCTTGTGAAGTTTGATTCCAATTATGCGAGGGTCTCAACCGAAGACGATTACTTATTACATGCAGCAGTACATGAGATGGTGCTATCTTCTTCACACTTTTAGATATATCCTAAAAAGAAATATCTTATTTCCGTTCCCTGCACTGGCAACCCCGCGTCACGAGACGTCATTATTTCAGAGAATTTTGTGTTATCCTCCACAATTTTTTATTTTATTTTTTGGGTTGGGAGGGATGGGTTGACGTAATCGTCTTCGGTTGAGACCCTCGCATAATTGGAATCAAACTTCACAAGGTAAGTTCGTTTGATTCTTAATTATACTTCGGGTCTCAACCGAAGACGATTACTTATTACATGCAGATGTTCAGAGCATTGTAATGTTAACACAATAAAAATAAAAAATCATGTCAATTTAAACTTTACAATATATAGGTAGTTTTTTATAAGTGCTTAAGCCTCCTTTAAACCTTAAAAGATGCATTTAATGGCTATCGATGCATTGGTCGTTTTCTAAACAATGACTTAAACAATTTCATTTATTTATTTGATTTAGTATTATTATTTTGTTGTGTAAATACTGCATTTACAAATTCATTCTGATTTGTACCTAAACATTTCTCCAACAGTATTAACAAATACATTTAAGTGACTCAGCCCACAACAACTCTGCGAAACACCTCCAGACTAGATCTGTGAGCAGTGTGAGCAGTAAATGCCGAGCGAGTATTGTGACTGTGAGCTCCAAATAGACAGACAAATATCGGTATCGGCATGTCGTCCACTGTCTTGGAATCCTTTTTTTTTTTATCTGCAACAAATGTTTTTGACCGCCTTTTTATGAGGTTGGCACAACCAGCAACAAATAACTGGGATTCTTACAAATATTGGACAATCTGATAGCGGTTGCCAAACGCGGGTCCTGAAATCTAAATGAAGTCGGTAATTTCAATCACAATCACATAATTTTGTATTGATATATTATTTTTGATTAAACTAATAGACTGCGTTTTTTGAGCAGAAACAATAGAAAATATAGTGTAAGAATCATAAGTGACAAATCAATGATTATGATCTGATTCTAAGGATAGTCCTGAAAATATGATTTAATTAACATGACATTTGTGTCCCATGTTAAATTGTATTTTTGATTTGGAGCAATAAATCTTAGTTAGTGTACACTTAACAAAACTGTGTTAAACACAGTCATTTATGTAAAGTAAATTACTTTCCTTAGATGACAGGTAAAGTGGACCTATGCGTATTTAAACAACATAGAACCTTCCTCAAACTTTTTGGTTAGAAATGATAACTTTGTAACTGCTATCAGCTTTGAAAAGATTCAAGTTATTATTTTTCGAATAAAGCTACCAAGATATTATCAAATACAGTATTGATTTAATGTTACTGATTTTGTTGCAAGAGATGTAAACATATATCTCAAGGTGGTATACCATGTCTGGTCTACGATTCACTAATAATTTGGCGCCACCTGGATAAGGCTATCTAGAAGTGGATGGCTCGCCTTGAAAGGAAATTAGGTATAACAAATATTATTTAGGGCCGAAGAACATTTTTTCTTGGACAACAAGTTTGGGCCACATTGTATACCAAGGATGTAAATTCTAATCTGTACTACAACAATACCTTCTGCTTTATCTATTAAATGTAAGTGGTTTTTTTTTTATTATGGCTTGGTCAGGATTTTGTGATGCATTTTGCGTTTGTAAAGGTTTGTAAGGTCAAATTATAGCTTTGCCAATAAACTAATAATATGTGAAAATGCATGGTAGGAGAGTTACCTACTCCGTATCTAAGTATATCCGTATAATGTTTTCACAAGACTGGATGTAGGATGCCAATAAAAAAAGTTTCTGAATCAATTAATGAACTTCTCTTTTTCAAACAACTTGGTGTATAAATTCAAACCGCAACGGCCCTGTGCATGCTGTAGTCAATATTCCTGAATTCATCTAAATCCCTCATTATACATTTATGTATAAAAACAAGTTCTGTTGCTCGGTTTTTAGTAATGCTTTTGTAAGTGTTTGTGACAAACCCTATGACTCCAAAAAGGTGCTTGTACTCGTAGTTTTATTATTCAATACACACTCGTCATAGTTTGAGCTTATTTTTCGTGCGTAGGTACAAAACATAAACTAAACAATTATTGTAGAAAATTCAAATATTATGCGCAATTGTTCTAGAACAGGTTCCAGTAATTTCGCAAACACAAATAGGCCGAACAGAAGAACATTAATTTCAACTGAGGCCTCAAAGTAAACCTTAACTTTTTCCGATCAGCTTTAATTGCAATAGATACTTAATTAAAAATAAGCATAATGAATATCAATTGTTGACAATAGTAGTTGTGATTTAATAATTTAAGGGCAGTTCGATTCTTTTCAATATAATTATTTTGAAGCTGCTTCAAATTTTAAGTGAATCTGTGAGATCCTTTACCTTTTTTTTTTTGTAAACTTTTCCTGACCTTTATAAACACAACAAAAGAGAATCAGACAAATCAGTAGCCGTTTTCGTGCGCTTAGCAACACATTTGGCGATTCATTTTTATCTACATAGATTGAGATAGTAAGTAACAGACATGGTTTTGGGGTATAGTTGTTTTGTATAGGTTTGCCGGGAAAATGAATAATTCATTTACGAATCCAATGTAAAACATTACGATCCCTAGTGAGCTCACACTTTCTGTCATTCAATCATAAAAATAGATCAAGCGACTGCAGGAGCTCTGATTCCAACGTCTCCCTGTCAGATATCCGGCGGAACCTCGGCAGTCCCTCGGCGGTGTGAATGGTGCAGGTGGGCTTGATCGCAGCTCGATAGCTGATGAAACTACTACGCGCAGTGGCGCCCCCCCTAGAGTTTAAAGAACCTCGAAGTTGATCACAATTTCAGCCCGGGCATCAGCCCGAGACCCTGTACAGAGCGTTGGATTTTTGTTTTCTTTCCGAATCAAACTTGGTTATGGTATTAGGAGTCTTAATATTATTATGCTCAGAAAGTGAAGTTTTAAAACTTTTATTCATGTTTACCTCCAACAGAGCTTATTATTATTATTATTTTTTCAATTTCCTAATTTAGTTTTGGAGCTTCGAGGCTTAAGTACGTTATTACCATTTTTTTTTTTTATTATTTTTTTTTACATTTATTTAAGTAGGTAAGTAAGTACTTATTATTATATATTTTTTTTTAAATTATTATTATGAGTAACCTTTTATTTTTTATGAGGTTCTTCTCTGAGAAATTGTAAAATCTATGGGTGTTCAATGAAAGCAGGCTATCGTCGGACTGACCGTCATATACGGCGACAGGTCGAAGATCCTAGTGGCGCAGCTGGCACGGGCACAGGCGCTAGCGCTGCAAGCAGCGCGAATGGCCAAGCTTCGTTTCTCCCGCTACTGGTTGAGTCATTGTAAACATCAATGACATAGTTTAAGATGTCTTCACCAAATCATTATTGATAAGTAAACCCGAAGATAACGAAACGTTGAAAACATGTCCACTTCCGGTGGAAATCGAACCCACGTCCTCAACGATGTTGAGACTCTGCTTTGTTCCACGGAGGACGTAGAAACGTGAAACTGTTATGGTGAAATAGGTATGGCCTCTCACGGTTAATGTGGAGTAAAAAATCCTCAACACAGTTCAAGTGGAGTTAGAAACTATGAAACGGCTAGCGTGGAGTAAAATAAAGCCTCAACACTGTTAAAATGTACTAAGTACCTACATATTCCCGAAAAGGCTTGCTTGAAATAAAATATAGCCTCACTCAACCCTGGTAGAGTGGAGTGAGTATCTTCGACACGGCTTGTGTAGCCGCTGTGTCGCGGAGTAAGTCTAATTATTATTCTAATACAATTAATAAGTATATATAATGCTTATGTCTGACCTGAAAACCGCGTGGCTCCTTTGCTTCCAATCCTTGGAATTTTCTTTCTTGATGTATCCACCAATTGACAACATCAATATAGCCTCATTACTGTTAAAGTGGAGTGAGTATCTTCGACACGGCTTGCTTGGAGTAAGATACAGCCTCAACACTGTTAAAGTATCCTCGAAACTGCCTGCATGCAGCCTCAACAGTGTTAAAGTGGAGTAAGTATCCTTGACACGGCTTGCGTGCAGCCTCAACACTGTTGAAGTGGAGTAAGTATCCTCGACACGGCTAGCGTGGAGCCTCAACACTGTTGAAGTGGAGTAAGTATCCTCGACACGGTTTTCGTGGAGCCTCAACACTGTTAAAGTGAAGTAAGTATCCTCGACACGGCTTGCGTGCAGCCTCAACACTGTTAAAGTGGAGTAAGTATCCTCGACACGGCTAGCGTGGAGCCTCAACACTGTTAAAGTGGAGTAAATATCATCGACACGGCATGCGTGGAGCCTCAACCCTGTTAAAGTGGAGTAAGTTACATTGACACGACTTGCGTGGTGTAAAATAGAACCTCAGCACTGTCTAATTGGTGTAAGTAACCTCGATACGGCTTGTATGGAGTAAAATCAATTACATTCAATGTCATTGAGTAATAATAAAGCATCAACACTGTTAAGCAGTTATATATCCTCGACACATCATACGTTTAGTAAGTTAAACACTGTTACAATGGTGTTTAAGTAAATAGTTTTGCATTTAAAGAATTTCTTGTTGTAAATGGCTTTTAATTTTGTTACAATCATTATTTTAGAACCCAAGAAAAACCAATAAAAATGAGGGTAGATAATTTGAATGATAAATGATCTTAGTTCCTTACAACTATGATACATTCCTTAATAGCTAATTTTCCAGGTAAATTAGCGTTATGTTCCCATACCTGTGTGTCGTAATATCGTTGATACGACATTTATCACTATTCACCGACACCGATGATGATAAACGTTTTTTAATTAAAAATGATTTCTTTACTTTACGAAGAATACCATAATGGTCACTGTCTCTCAACTTCGAACTTTAACATTTTCCCATCATATTAAATACAAATTTAATTTCGTTACGAAAAGTACGTGTGATTCCGATAACACAAAAACACGTAATGACGTCTCGTGACGCGGGGTTGCCAGTGCAGGGTACGGAAATAAGATATTTCTTTTTAGGATATATCTAAAAGTGTGAAGAAGATAGCACCATCTCATGTACTGCTGCATGTAATAAGTAATCGTCTTCGGTTGAGACCCGAAGTATAATAACGCATAGAAAGCAAGAACACGCACGATAAATGGGGCCAGTAAAACCAAGCCATACTGGCTTGGTACCGAAACGGTCCGCGTCAGTACTAATAATCTAAACTTATCTATCTATCAACAGTTCCAATTTCGATACTTTTGGGGCAAATCTGATTCCTCTAGCAACATTACTTGTACACTTGTGTGCGTGTCGCCGAGATAGTACGAGTAACTTACTCCTATATACATCCAATTTTTTCTTGCCTCACGCCATGACGTTTTCTAGTACGAGACTATCGTTCTATGCGTTATTATTCTATGGTAATAGGTATATAATAAGCGTTTGTATTTTTTAAAATAGGTACTTCTCCGAGAACTGTCAAGTAGCCAATTGATGGGCTTAATCACCACGCTTGCTAGATGCGGGCGGATGACTAAGCGGAACCATGCATCGAAAGTCCGAAACTTTGCCCTACCTGGGAATTGATAGATAGATAGATAGATAGATAACTCTTTAATTGCAACACCACAAAGATTTACATAGAAATTAAAAACAAACTTAAAAATAGAACACAATTATTATTACAATAAGACAATACGATAAAAATAAAATAGAGTCACAATTTGGCGGTCTTAACGCTTTAAGCGATCTCTACCAGACAACCAGTCGGATGGAGAGAACTTATAAACTTTAAAATCGGAGGTGCAAATGATAAGAGGTAAAAATTGTCAAAAACAAAATAAATAAATACTTACATAAAAATAAATAGTTATAGTGGGTGTAATATATATATATATATATATATATATATATATATACATATATATACTTAAGCATAATAGTCTCAGGTAGGAAGCAGCGGACAACGGCAGCTTCGCAGCAGGATATGGTTAAACGGATAGGTAGAATTTTTTTACGAGTTCCTTAAATACGTGAATCGATTTCGCACGCCTGATCGCAACTGGAAGCGAGTTCCAAAGGCGAACAGCTTCGACGGTGAAGGAAAAATTGTAAAAGGTGGTGTTGTGCTGGGGAGTTATAAGGGATAGGTTTTCTGATGACCGTAACGAGCGCGAGGAAGAACAATAAAGGAAACTAAAACGTTCCTTTAGATAGCATGGATAGGTAGGATTAAATAATATGTTATATAGAAGGGAGAGGATGTGAGTATTCCGGCGAAGACGAATAGGAAGCCACTTGAGTTTAGCGCGATATTCAGAAACATGATCATACTTGCGCAAGCCAAATATGAATCGAATACAAAGATTTTGAAGGCGCTCAAGTTTATTTAGCTGGTCCTTCCGAGAGATCAAGATAGCAGGCGTCAGCATAGTCTAGCACGGGAAGTAGCAGCGATTGCGCTAGCGCAATTTTAGTGGCAGTGGGTAAAAAGTTGCGCAGTCTTCTTAACGAAGCCGAGGATGCGTAAAGCTTGCGGCTGACAGCTTGCAGCTGCGGCCCCCAACTCAAGCAACTATCAATAACAACGCCCAAATTAGTTACAGATTGGCTAAAAGGAATGTCCACTCCATCAAAATTAACTTTAGGAAGGGTTTCCCAATTTACTTTAGAAAGCAACCTGGAGCTGCCGACCACAAGAGTCTGCGTTTTGCCTGGGTTAACCTTCAGTCCAAAGGCTCGACTCCAATTAACAATTCGTTCCAGGTTTACGTTGGTAGTCACTACAGCTTCGGCAAGATCACTAAGTGGTGCCTGACAATATATTTGTAAATCGTCTGCATATAGGTGGTAGGAAGAAGAAAGGTTTTCGGAAATAGAAGTTATAAATATAGCGAAGAGAAGAGGAGATAAAACGCCTCCCTGCGGGACACCAGCCGTCGAGTCACACCATGAAGAGAACTTCTCCTCAAGGCGAACCCGCTGCCTGCGCCCGTACAGGTAGCTGTGAAACCACTCAATTACCGTTGGAGATATGTTAAGCGAGCGCAGCAGAGCTAAAAGAATGTCAAAGTCAACTGTGTTGAAAGCGTTGCTGAAATCCAGCAACGTTAGCACAGTTAGCTGATCGCTTTCCATGCCAAGGCGGATATCGTCAGTGATCTTGACTAGGGTAGTGACTGTGCTATGGCCTGGACGGAAGCCGGATTGGAGTAGGTTTAGAAGGTTATGACGAGAAAGGAACTTACTAGTTTGATTATGGACAAGACGCGCGAGGACTTTAGATAGGAAAGAAAGAATGGAAATAGGTCGATATTCAGCAAATGATTTTGGGTTACATTTTTTAGGCAAAGGAATAATTTGAACGTCTTTCCAAGAGGATGGGAATACAGCATTAGAGATGGAACTGTTGAAAAGAAAAGTAAGGACTGGAAGGATGTCATCAAGGATCGGCAATAGCATATTACGGCTAATATCGTCACCACCTACCGCATTGGACATCACAATCCGATAATTGGTCAAATACAAAGGGAGAAAGATCAGGAACTGGTACAGTAGACAGTTTGTCTAATGTAGTCGCTTTGTCAGCATCATTGATAAAAGATGAGGAAGAAAAATAGAGATTTAGTAAGTCAATATTAATATTGTGCGAAATAGAACTTTGTTTTAGTTTACCAATTCCAAGCGACTTAAGGAATTTCCAAACTTTGGATAGGTCAGCATTTTCGACAGAGTTGTGGATGTAGCGGCGTAGCGCATCCCTACACGCCCTATTGCAGCGATTACGCACCTTCATGTACTTCTCCCTGTTATTGTCATTAGGCCGAAGTTTAAATCTGCTTTTTGTTGCTACTTTTTTGGTCATTAACTTTCTCAAATCTTCTGTAAGCCATGGCGCCGGATTATGCTTAATTTTAACAGTTCGAAATGGTGCATGCTTGTCGTACAATATGGTTACAAGGGAGTTAAAAATATTAACTTGTTCATCAACAGACTGAGCTAGAAATACAGGAGACCAGTCGATCTTACAAGCGTCATCGCAGAACGCACGTTGATCCATACCACTAAAATTGCGCTGAAGAATGACTTTGGGTTTAGCTTTAGGAGGACGAATTTTATGGGACAAAAATATGAGATCATGATACGAAAAACCATCGGCCGAGCATTGACCGTGCTTCGCAACATGTTGGGGAGATGACACTATTAACAAGTCAAGAAGAGATGGAGTAGAATTTGGAAAATGATGGGTGCCAGTAAGTGGAAGAATATTTAAGTTATTAGAACTGATGACGGATTGAAGCGAAACAGTGCGAGAATCTTTCTTAAGGAGGCAAGTATTAAAGTCACCCATGATAATTGAATAGCTGTATGAAGGAATTATATCATCTAGAAGTTTCTCAAATGATGCGAAATAATTTACATTTAAAGAAGGGCTGTAATAAACTCCGAGAAGGATTTTGTTATGGGAAAGGAGAACTTCAACCAACAAATGCTCGCCCGCGTTAGCAGGAGGCGTTGTGCTGAGGTGCTAATTACAGAGAAAGGAATATGAGCACGTAAGTATATAGCGACCCCGCCACCCCTGGAGCCAGTGCGGTCATTTCGTATAAGATGGAAGCCAGGCAGAGCATAAGAGGTAGAGGCTAAACATGGTTTAAGCCAAGACTCGGAGATTAAAACAGCGTGGATATTTTTGTGATTAAGTGACGCCAGCATGTCTGAATAATGAGCCGGAATACTTTGCGCGTTGATGTGAATGACGTTGAAGTTTTTTGGTACATCAGAAAACTGACACTCAAGTGTGTCGGAGAGGGACGGGATGCTAACAAAACTGTCGTCATCGCTACCATTCGAAGATAAAGAAAAACAATTTAAATCATCACCTGAGATTGACATGCTAATAAATATAAGATAAATAAATAAATATTTAAAATTATATTAAATAATATTACAAAAATGGCCAATTACTTTTTAAAAAGGTAAGCTAACTCCACCCGCCGGTTTGTGCTTAATTTAAACAAAATCGTAAAACTACAAAGACAAAAAAAAATCAAGTACATAATTATTATTGACAAATAAAATGACTGTGAACCCTTATTAAAATTAATTTACAAACGAAAGTGTGTGTACAAATATTTTTATGAGTGAAACGATCCGTACATAATAAAAGAAAACGTCAACGTCAAATGTCTGTCAGCAGTCGCGCGTCGCCTCGCGTGTCACTGTCATAGAAAAATCTAAGTTACGATTACGAGTTGAATTGTTAGAATGTACAATAGAAAAAAACGATTTAATAATAGCGACAAAGAGGGTAAATAAATAATTATATTATGTGCCTTTTAACGAACGACGCAACAGGGTCCACAGAAAATGTCCGCTGAACAATAACAACACAACACAGAAGTTCGAATGACAAAATTTGGAAATAAAATTTACTTCTAACTCGTGCCTCCAGCACGCCTTGTTTTCGGCACTGCAGGTTCCGGAATTCTGGCAACAACAGGCACCGGCTTGGGTACGTCCACTACCGCAACCTTGAATTGAATTGAACACGGGACATCCAAAAAATAAGACTAGACCTAAATCCGACATTAAAAAATTGCAGTTATTATTTAATTATTTTAATTGTTTACTCTCACACCAATTATCTAGACCAAGATGAGTATTCTTTTGAAACTTTTAATATGGTAAGATAACGAATAAATATACATAAACATAAAAGAAACACCCAGACCCGAAATCAATATAGAAAAACAGTTTTTCTCTAAATTGACCCGACCGGAAAATCAACCCGGGACCTCAGAGATGGCGCGACGCCAGTCCCGGCGTGCTAACCACTCGACCACGGAGGTCGTCATAATTTATTATAAAATATATTATGCCTCGATTCTGCTAGCGTTTGGGTTTGGGCTTTATATTTGCTCCGATTGTTTCTGTCAGCTCCGAAAGTCAAAAATATGATTAAGTATTTTATTTTAAAAAACAAACTCTATGAATTTTAAGATCTATTATTGAGATGATGATGATGGTGGTCATGTGGATTTTCGAGAGTTTTATTGAAAATAAAGTAACATGCAAAATAACTTTTCCATCTGGAAATAAGGAAGAGGCTTGCACTAACTA
Source organism: Scoparia ambigualis (assembly GCA_963921215.1). Taxonomy (NCBI): domain Eukaryota; kingdom Metazoa; phylum Arthropoda; class Insecta; order Lepidoptera; family Crambidae; genus Scoparia; species Scoparia ambigualis. The sequence goes on along the minus strand of OY992510.1, from coordinate 20,297,305 downwards.
GGCCACATTTAAATACCAATAACGACAATCACCAACTTTTTGTGATGTGCATTTACGCGATCGGTCCATGATTAATGCTTGGACAAGCAAAAACGATAAGCTCCGATTTGGATTGGAACGGTATAAACACGAAAAACACGGAGATTACTGCGCCCTGATTTAGAGCTCAACTTTGACAATAGTTACGAGTCAATGGGCAAAGTTTCCATTTCAGATTGTTCACGTCTGATATTGCCTATACAAAAGGAAAAGAATTAAAAAGGTCGCGGTTTGCAAACGGTTTTCTTTGGGGTGTTAATACACTTTATCACATGGGTAGTCATCGCAACTTTGTCCAACTTCGTTTAACTTTGTCTTTTTTTACTACTTATAGTTTGAGACCGATGGTCAAATAACTTATAGACGCTGCAACCTACTTTTACTAACTTCACTTTGACTATTATTACGGCAAAAGAGCCCAATATAATTCCGCCATTAACAATTATTGAGTTTAAAGATTTTATGATGAAACTTAAAAACACTTATTATTATTATTATGCTCTTTATTTAAAATATTATCTAAAGTAAAAATTTTTACAACATTTCATATATAAAAAACATATTTACAATATAAAATATTATAAAAAACTTAACCTAGGTTGCCACCGGCAGCGGGGATAGACCCAAGCTACCGGTGGTATTAAGGCTGCAGAGTGAGGAACCTCCTGACAATACGTGCCGTGTCAAGGAGTACTGCCTTCTGTATCTGACCCTTGACCCAACCTTTTAGCGAGAGCCTCTCTAGGTATTGATCGAGGCTCTTAGCTAAAAGACCGTTTGCCGAAATGACTATCGGTACAATAATGGTTGAATCCACATCCCACATGGCGGTAACCTCGTGAGCCAAGTCAAGGTACTTACTGAGCTTGTCCTTCTCGGCGTTCACGAGGTTCTCATCATGAGGTACGGTGATATCAACCAATATTGCCCGGCCCTGAGATCGGACGACCACCACGATATCAGGCTTATTGGCGACAAAAGTCCTGTCCGTGATGATAGAGCGATCCCAGTAGAGCGTTGCATGACCATTTTCGAGAACTGGCGCAGGTGCGTACTTATAGTACGGCACCTCTGATTCAACAAGGCCATATTGAAGAGCAAGTTGCTGGTGAATAATTCTGGCTACTTGGTTGTGTGTGTGCAAATACTCTCCGTTAGCAAGATGAGAACAACCGGAAATAATATGTCGGAGTGATTCTCCAGGACGGCGGCAACAGATGTCGATTATTATTATTGTTAGCCTATTTTGTCCCACTGCAGGCAAAGACCTCCCCTCCTTTATTTCACTTTTTTATATCCGCCGTCGCCACTAAAAACACTTTTTTTAAATTTATTTGTTACGTAATAATTACTTAATTTAGCATTATCAGGTCAAGGATCATAAGACCGCCGGCGGTCGCGAAACAATTGATTTTCAATTGAGTCTGGTTTCACGGTGCTCATTAATACAGATGCACTTATTCATAAAAATATCACATCTAATTGAAAAAAAAACATTTTATTATTATTTATTATTATTAACGAATTAAAATTACGTTTTTTTACCCATCACTTTTCTATTTTAAAATACTATGACTATAACAGCTGCAAAGTATACATTCCTCTACCACCACAAAAAGTATTACCATACATTATGTATTTTTATTCGCCGCGTGGGAGCACCTTCTAATAATCAATCAACGGAATCTATGTCCACCTCTGCCGGACAGAGCCATCCCTCCTACCCACCCACCCCCTTCCTATACAAAATACCCCCTTTCCCGTATTTCGAAGCAAAAAACGTAAGCATCCAACGTATAATGTAATGGCAACCAATAAATTTTCGCTGAAAACAACTGGATACTACGTTTGTACGAATTAAGGTGGGCATTCGGCTTCACTTGTTTCTTTTTATTTATTTATATTATATTATTTATACTGTTAGCACATTAAAAAATCGCACGCATTATTAGTGTGTAAACAGAATACGAATGTAACGTTTATAAGATATTATTATTATACTCGTTCTGCATCAGATCAATTAATTGTAAGAAGCAACAAACCGTCAAAATGATGGATATCGATTTTTATTTTTTATTTTCACCGGAAATATTTGGTGAAATGTGATGAAATTAATTAACTTTTATTTTTTTGCTTAAATTATTCTAAAAGATGGTTAAGTAATCTATAGGTGATATTAGTATAAGGTTATAAGAAGGTATACCTATAACGCCCAGCGTCAGCGTCAAAATGACGGACTTATAATGTGAGGGTATGTTCAAAATTAATTTTATAGCCGATGCAAACTACCTTCAGTAAAGAGTTTATAGGTGGATTTTACCATTTTTTATTCATTTGTCATTTGATAACAACGCGTATAAACGCGTTCTAAGGTAAAAGCAAAAGCTTCCTAACACTGTGCAGTTTTATAACGACACTAAGTATGGCGTAGACATTTTAAACCAAATGGCAAGAAAATATTCTACCAGAGCCGGGACACGAGATGACCAATGCATGTTTTTTTATTTTTTTTATTTGTTTTTTTAACAATACACCTTATAGTTTACTATTAAATTAAGTTTAATTTATAGTTTAAGTTCATTAGTCTCAGCGTCCGTCATTTCGACAGACCCTGGGCGTTGCAGGTAGCCAAAAATGTTGGGCTTTCTAGTGTTAAAACAGCAATGTTTTCACTAATAATGTCGGGTGTGTGCAACCTTAAACAGCGGCCGGTCAGCGTTGCGAACGTTTCTTTTAGTTCAGCTTCTTTTGTGTAATTACCTTGTGGGGTTTCATACGGAACAGAGCTAACTGGTACTGCTATCTGGGCGTAAGGATACGGGCCTGGAATTTAAGTGATCTTATTTGGTGGCCGGCAAGGCGTCCGAGGCGCCCCCGTGTGCCTCGGTGCGTGCAACGAATCGACAATGCCCGTTTACCTGGCCAAACAGTTTGCCTAATTATATCTTGGAGCTCTGACTTTATTCCGTTTGCTCCCTTTATGTCGCGTTAGAATCTGTTGCTCACGCCAAATCGCGTTATTGTTTCTCTGTGGAGCGGTTTGCCGAGTCGGCGGAGTCCATTGTCGCTGTTGCCGTGCGTATATGTACGTGAATAACATAATTACCCTTTCGCATTCATGTTATGGTTTGATTGAGAGAATGTCTTTATTATTGAAATTTTGCATTCACAATGCTATATAGATATAGGATAAAATGTTTACTAGAAAAAATCAACCAGTCTCAGGAAGCTCGAGTGGGATTCGAACCCCCACGACCTTTGGATTGCCGGTCCACTGCTCTAACCGCTAAACTACCGAGACCCCAGAAGACTCATTGAATTTTTTTCTAGTAGTTTGATTTACGCTGCAAGCCAGCGGTATTACGTCACTGTGAAGTCTACCCTCACAGTCGAAAGAAATACTATTGCAAGTATTTAACAATCGATAAAGACGTTATTGCTTATAAATGTCTTTATTATTAAAATTTTGCATTCACAATGCTATATAGGTATAGGATAAAATGTTTACTAGAAAAAAAAAGTTTTCTAGTAAAAATTTTTTCTAGTAAACATTTTATTGCTTGAGACAAATCAATTTCAAGTTTAAAAATTAGCTAGCCTAGATGTTGCCTTATTTATTTACAATTGAAATAGTTAAACTGTGTCGCGTAGCGGTGAAAGAATACCACAACCCCCTCTCTTCAAAGACAACTAAAGACACATGTATACATCCAGCTGCTTTAAGCGGCGATGGTCTCACCACCTGTCACGCTGAGCACATGTGCAGTAGATATTTGGTGAAAAGTGGACTATTGCCTAGTCTCTGACTAACCCTTCGGGGATAATAGTCGTGATTATATGTATGTATGTATGAAATAATGCTGGACTTTGAAATCCACTAAATACAAACACATATAAGAAATAACTAGATATGAACATCTTACATCTTAGCTAGATGACACTTTTATGAACGAGATCGTTTAGTTTAAGGGTGTGGTGCATTATTAGCGCTTCCGTGGTAGCCTGCGCCCACCAATACCACCTGAAATAATAAATAAAAACCGCATAACTCGACAAAATATTGTAGACGCGGAAATTTTATTAGTCCCGCATACTTGCTTTTAAAACCACAGCTAGGTTTGGCTATAACAGATCTCTTTTAGAGATAAGCTTACCCTTGTATATGTGTTGTGTAACGTGTGTGTAAATGTGGTTTATTTGTACAATAAAGGATTACATATATAAAAATCCCTTTCCTTACAAAATGTCTTCTTTCCCGGAGTCCCGGTACCCTATTGATTTAACTTAGATAGCATCAGTTCACTTTCTAAAGTCGAACAAAGTTTAACTATCTCGTCGTCATTAAAGTTTTCCAGAGCTCAAAACTGATACTGATATCCGTAGATATGCCTCAATCACTTAGCAATATTCAGGGGTAATTAAAATCAACTTTCTTTAGTCTTCAGACTTCCAATCAGTAATGAACGAACGCTCTTTGAAGCCTGCCAAACACATTTACTTGTTAAAACTTTCTTTATACAGCCGCGATTTCTACCTGTAGCTTTGTTTAATTATATAGGATTACTTTTGAAATGTCTCTCTGATATTGTAAGCGTATATACCGTATATCTATATAAATAGAACATTAACGGGGTCGAGAGGACTATACATATAAATAATTCTTTGTAAACTCATTCAAGGATAATATAGAAGGGCAATCTTTTGGTTTCTTGTTTGTATTTTACTACTAAAACATCATACAGAAACTACTTACTGGCAGGAATTGAGTAGAACTTGATAAAAGATGACAGACTTTGCCCCAGACGAGCATGTTGTATTTTTCCAAGTGCTTTATTCTGAATTGATATAAATATAGTATTACGAATGCAAAATAATATAATAATAATAAATAATAATAAAATATACATTTATTGCACACAAGAACATATAACAGAAAACATTTATACAGTGACAAAGTACAAAACAGGCGGCCTTATTGCTAACAAGCAATCTCTTCCAGGCAACCTTGGGTGATAGAAATATAATAAAAAGAATATAAAAATGGGTGCAAGAATAAGGGAAATAAGAAATAGAAATATAAAATAGATAGGTACAACGTACAACAAATAAATGAATAAATGACTTAAAAAGAGATCATGCAATATTATAGGTACATTAAGGAAATAAATAAAACGATAACGTAAAAATTGGCTACAGACCTGCATACCCTATCGGCTAAAAAATATGAATATGGATATGGCCTTCATTTGACATTTGAAACCCATAATATGCCCATATAAGGACAAAATATGGGCTTTAATGTCAAATGAAGTCCATGTCCATATCCATTTTTTTTTTGCCGATAGGGTATGCAGGTCCGGAGCCATTTTTTACGTTATCGTTTTATTTATTTCCCTAATGTAGGTACGTATAATATTGCATGATCTCTTTATAAGTCATTTATTTATTTATTTGTTGTACGTTGTACCTATCTATTTTATATTTGTAGTTCTTATTTCCCTTATTCTTGCAACCATTTTTATATTCTTTTTATTATATTTCTATCACCCAAGGTTGCCTGGAAGAGATTGCATGGGCTTCATTTGACATTTGAAACCCATAATATGCCCATATAAGGACAAAATATGGGCTTTAATGTCAAATGAAGCCCATGTCCATATTCATATTTTTTAGCCGACACTCCTGATAATATTTATAATATTTTAAAATAAATCCAATACCTAGAAGATTACTCCTTAATTTACGATCGCCAATAATAGTTTTCGGCCGAAAAGGTCCACTGGTGATCTTCTAGCATATTATGTTACACATCTCTGGAGTGAGGCTATTGACATGCGTTTCGAGTCACTGGTTGTCAGCCAAGACATAGAACGTGTTGGACAAATAGATGTTGGACGAAATGCGTGTTGGACTATGTACGAGTCGGATAAAATGAGCGTTGAAATACAATTTGGACGAACTGCATGTTGGACCTACGGCTAACAAATCGTTTTTTCTACAACCTTTCCGCCAAAGAATTATATAGACCTTAACATGGAAAACAAATAATATAATATCAAAACGAAAAAATTTATATTTTTATAAATAAATAAATGCGTGTTGAACTAAATACGTATTGACGTAATACACGTTGGACGAAATGCTTGTTGGACAAAATGTATATTGGACCAAATACGTGTTGGACAAATAGATGTTGGACGAAATGCGTGTTGGACTATTTACAATTCGGACAAAATGAGCGTTGAAATACAATTTGGACGACTGCGTATTGGACTTCGCGCCTGGACTTCCACTTTAACACACTCAGCGCCAACGACCAAATGGTCGAATGTCATAGACATGTAATTTTTTTTTATTGCAATAACGGTTTCTAATGGTTACAATATATTATGCATGCACGAATATGATCGTGTCGGGTGTATTTAAAGATACACTGGCGTGGGAGTAGAGGTACTATGGTGTATAGTTAAGATACACCGGCGCTGAGTGTGTTAAATCAGGCTGTAGTAGAGTCATTTACCGGACTTTCTATAAATAAATAACAATGACTACATAACTTCCCCAACCAAACGCAAACAAAACACAATCGCCTTTAATGTCAGAAAGGTTCGCACTTTTCAATGTGTGTAAGATTAAGAAGGCTTTGCAGCGCCAATGGTGAACGGTCATTGATCGATCTCGTTTTCCTTCACACACGTACAATAGCACTCGACCAAAGCTTTGTCCGTTGTTTCCACTTCACACTGTTTCAGTCGCTTTTCAGTCGTCGTAAAGCGGTCAACATGTCCTCATTAAATTGTTTCGACGCTAAAACCATTCACCAGTTTTATAAAGTGGATGCGGTATACAAAAACATATTCAAACAATTACTTAACTTCTAATAAAACGAAATTATATGTACCTATTCGACTAAGCCAAAACAGCGTAGGATGGCTGACATCAAGATGAATGGGTAGGTGGGTGACATTCACCCATATTACGCTTTTGTCCATCTACCGACCGTACAGAAGACCTCAAAGGTATCTTAATATGTAGAAAATGAAATATACCTAATGTAATGTAATGACTGCTGGTAAGTTAAAAGGAATCAAAGGAAAATATTTTAGTTGAAGTATCAATTTGATACAATATCGTTGAGACAACATTGGAAGCAAATGAAACTTACCCGAGCTGAGTTTCGGGTAAGTTTCATACGAAATAACCATTATTATTTTACTGTTATTATACCTCCTTAAAATAAAATAAACGGAACGCAAACCAAACTAAGTACTTGGTGCTGTTGTGTGTCGTCCGGCCAGTGAGAGTTCCGGAGGCCCTTCCCCCTCCCCCCTTCACAATTCTATTCCTTCCTGAACCCTATTCGTTTCTTAAAGGTCGGTAACGCATCTGCGCCTGCTCTGGTTTTGCGGGTGTCCATGGGCGGTGGTGATTGCACTCCATCAGGTGACCCGCCTGCTCGTTTGCCTCCTTCTTGTATAAAAAAATAAATATAAATAAAATTAAAAGTAAAAAAGGACTTCTTGGCGGCAAAGTGAAGCGTCATGTCTGCAGTTTTGTTTTGTTTTCTATAATTTGTGTTTTATCGAATATCAATGTGAAATAATGGTGGATTATTTACTGTTAAGTGTTTGAGAACGTGCATGAGTGTTAGCAAATAAAACAAAACAGTGCAACATCACTTTTCAAATTCTCTCAAGAAATCCGTGTGAGACCTCAATAAATTCCCACAGCTTTATTTAGTCTCGAGGGGTTTGAGGGAAAATCATTTACCGTCATTTATTAAACGTTCATTATCACTCACTATCATCCACTTGATGTAAAGAAAATAATAATTACTATAAAAAAAACTTGACACTGGCTAAATGTGCAGATCGCGCGAAGCCAATATTTAAGAGTAAAACAAGGAAAAAATTTTTTTTTAAAAACAAGCTTTTATTACTTGTTAATAAAAAGAACTACAAAGATAAAAATAATCTAAACCTGATCAAAAAATACATTATTTATGTACCATTGTAACCTTTAACGTCGTCTACGTCAGAATAATCCCATATCATAACCCTCTTGTAACAAGACCCAATTTTTTATAAATAAAAGCGTGTTACATTGTGATTGCAACAGAAAAATAATGAAGGTGTAATATGCTTAATGTTCTTTAATGTTCCATCAAAATGCAAAATGTCTTTTTTTAATTTTATTTTTAACTTAGCATGCTTGATGCGAGATTGCCTACGGCGTAGTTCGTAGCACGTAGCAGTGTTTTTCTATTATGTAGCCCGTAGTACGCTTACAATGTGTTGTTTTGAACACTTATTGTGGGGCTGGGGATAAGAGCTTCAGTACAATTGGGTTCGCCCTGGTACCCTAACGCGCAACGTTAGCGATGTTTATACATCCTCATACCAATCAGCCCTCAGCACGTGCTCATCTTGACATTAGGTCTTCCATCTAATCCATCTAATCAAAGACAGAATCTACATTGACAACAAACGGAACAAACACACGAACGATCTTATTTTCTCAAAGATGGGGTCGCATATTTAAGACGAATCAAACTCGACGCGGTTGTGTGCTTAGCGAACCCCATCGGGTTTGAGCTCGTTTGATTCGTCTTGACGATTACTTTGGTGCTAGATGGTAACCAGAGTCTGATGATCAAAGTACTCGTCAAGACGAATCATACGAGCCCAAACTCGATGGGGTTGTGTCGTTTTACTACCGAGTTCCGATGGCCACCTTCCGGTTTCATCATCAGATCAGCTCCAGGTCATAGTAATTTTGTATTGTCATCCGATTTACGTATGCATGCAAAATTTCAGCTTAATCGGTAATCGAGAAGTAGATCAAATTTAACTTGCAAGATTTGATTACAGACAAACATTGGGACAGGTGACACTAAATAAAAACTTGTAATAATAAATCTAAACGAAAATAACTTAACTAGGTTCTATAAAATATAGCGTTCTCCGTAATTTTAGTTGTTTGTAGATGAAACCTTATTAAATTAATAATTGTCCACTACATCAGCCACAGAGGGATCGGATCTTAGCCCACCACCCATCAACAGGCAGCGAAAAGGACGAGCAAACAGTATCAGTTTTCAACGTTCACGTCACTCAGTTCCGAAACTCCTGCGGATAGTTAAGGCCAATTATTATGGGAGCGCGGTGGGCCGACTAACTTCACAGCCGTGCAGGGCCGCATTATCCAAGTCCGCGTCTAAGTGTTTAATTACTCCGCCTTTGTTGTTATAAACAGTGCCACAAGCCGGCGCAGTGGCGACCGCATCTGCAGAATACCGACATAAATTGCTGACCAAGTACGGGACCCGCCTAAGCAAATTCACCCGGGCCCCTCTAATCTGACACTTTTAAATGGATTACTTCGGAACTTCCTCCGCACACAGATGGCAAATAGCTTTAGCGAGATTTCGAGCTATTCGCAACTTGTCAGCTCATCTGAGCTGGGACTTTGAGTTCTGACTCGTAACTCTATGATAGTACTCTAAAAGGATTTCTGCGAGACGAAAGTTTGAATCGTCTAAAACCGGTAGCAAATTGAGTTGATGCGTTTATTTATTTCGGTCCAGTTTTATGTGTGTGTGTGTGTGTGTGTGTGTGTGTGTGTGTGTGTGTGTGTGTGTGTAAACGGAGTATGTTGAAGTGAAGATAAACAATGATTTACTAATCCCATATGACAATTATATAATTATAAATACTGGCGACCTAGGCATACAGTACACAGTCAAGTAGCTACATACTTCAGCCATCCTAACTTTATTTTATAGTGACGAAAATGACAAAGGAGGAACTCACTTCACCCGGAATGCTCAACCGCTGAGGAGCTGGCTATCTTATCCCTAACCTGACGGAACACAACAATGCTATTTACATTGTCCTTATGGCCCTGGACTTATCAGATAGACTAGATAAGATGTTAGTAGCTAGCCAGGCGACTTAACGAGCCCTACAACCCCTACCACCATCCAAACCACCAACACAAAGATGTGCCCCAGCTGAAAATCGAACTAATAGGTGAATTATCGCTATCCGTAAAGTTCTGACTAACTAATTCTTCACCAGGATACTCCTAATTTCTTTTCAATTTATATGCATAACTTTATATATTTTTAAAATCGTAAGCTACATTAAGCTTTCGCCACACCAAAAGCTGGAGCAAAATAGGAGATTTATACAAGGGATTAAAAGATAAACAGTCACAACATGTGAAGCAGACCAGCAGCAGTGCCGAACGAAGGCAGATTAATTTCTCGTTTTTGTTTTTTTATATAAAAATCCTTTATTTTGATACCCTCCATAATCGACAGATCACCGATTTTTCTTATGTTAATAAAATCAGTTCATTAGCAAAAGAAATATTTTTAAATTAAACAGGAAGAGTGTGAATATTTTGACGCGTATACGCTCCGATATTCGCAATGTTTGTTAATTAGGTAAAACTTATTAGAAACATTATCTGTTGCCAAGTAGGTACCTATATGAGTATTTGAATAAAAACGAATTATTCGTGGAAAAAATTGGAGCAAGGTCCGAAGGGCGGTGAGCGGGTGTTAGCGGGATCTTCCTGGATTAGTCATGAAACGACACTCTCACTTTTTCCCTTAAAAGTTCCGGGTTTTTTTGCGGAAATACCTATTGAAAATGTTACGTAAACGCGACATACTTACCCATTGAAATTCAATTATCCTGTTACATGAAAGCGTTCTAACTTTCGACAAAAATGAAAGTATTTTTAAAAAGTGTTAACTTACTCACTTATTTAACAACACCTAATTTAAAATCTTTGAACACCTAGAAAGCTGTAATTTAAGAGGTTTTTTTTAAATTTTCAGTGTTCAATCGGATAAAGTCGGCAGTGGTTGCTAGTTACGGTATAAGTTTTAACATGACATCTCTTGTTATTGCCAGCATTGCCAGCTTGGTCAGCAGTTTTACTTCTGCTCTGTTTATGATAGAAAAATTTGGACTATCTATATCCCCCATAATTAAACATTAAAATAAGGTATAAGGAATTAAACGCGAGTTAATCCGTAAAAAAGTGTTTTATATTAAGGTATAAGTTATTAAACATTACTTATAATTTGACATCTATACCGTCGAGATTTTAAACTATCGCGATGCATTGCATTACAACGGGACCTAACACGATTAATTTTGTAAGTAAGTACATATCTACTTACTGCTTGACGTTTCGGCCTCGATGTTCGCTTGTGACCACGGCCTTTCGATCAACAATACCAACTAGATAACACGTCACGTACAAAATCAAAGCTAAATTCTGTCCACGTGAATAAATACTCTTTCAAAGCAATAAATTACTCCTCTCATTAAATTGACCGAGACACATTTTTAGCGCCACGAAGCCACGGCCGCAGCCTCGAGGCCGAAACGTCAAGCAGTAAGTAGATATGTACTTACTTACAAAATTAATCGTGTTAGGTCCCGTTAAAATAGTTTTAATCTATACTGTCAAACCCTAAATAACACGCAAATGTAAGTAACGTTTAAAAGTAAGACCGTATATCTTTAACGGTGTCAGGGTTCTGGTAAAAACCCGTCAGAATGGTTAGGGTTCTCAATTGATGATGACAAAATACTTTGAACAACAATGTTTTTTTTTTAATCGCCGATGTCAATCAAAACCCCACCTATGTTGTAGCAATAAATCGTTCAACACCAAACATGCAGCTAGGTGCTATTTAATAAAACAATTTCATTTTAAATTAAATACAGCTGACGATGGAAACGAATCGGGTGCAAATTTTCACGGGCACTCGCAATTAGTCAGTAGGTACCTTTATCTCCACCGTCGGTCGGGCTCATTAACATTATTTTAAACTAGCGGCCGCTCGCGGTTTCACCCTCGTGGTTTCCGTGGGAATATCGGGATAAAAAGTATTCTATGTGTTAATCCAGGTTATAAACTATCTGTATGCCGAATTTCATCCAAATCCATTTAGTAGTTTTTACTTGAAAGAGTAACAAACATCCATCCCTACTTACAAACTTTCGCGTTTATAATATTAGTCGGATGTATAAGTAGTTTCTTGCCAGCTTCTTCTCAGTTGAAGGCTCTCCCAAAATCCGAACTGGTGGTACATTAGTTAGGTAGGTAGTTTAGTTAGTTAGATTAGTTGTTAAAATTTGACTACTGTTAGTTAACTATTTTTTTTTACAGTGAATAAATGTTGACTGACTGACTGAATGACTTTGACTTTTGTTGGCTGTTGGACGCGAAAGATATTTTACAGGAACGTTCAGTGGTTCGAAACCTGAGTATAACTTCGACTCTCCCTACTTGTTGTTTGTTCTTAAGGTGCGTACTGACTAGTCTAGTCTATTTATAATTTCATCTTTTCCTGTTACATAACATCATAATGTGATTTGAAATGAACTTGACTGTCAATTGTTACAATTACAAGACAGCTTACCAATTAAAACAAAAATAAGTACAGCGAGTCTTAACCGCGTCGCGTATATAGCGGTGAAAGAATACTACCACCCCCTCTCTTCCCTTGGGTGTCGTAAAAGGGGACTAACGGACTAAAGACTGCACATACGGCTTTGTGATGCGTAGTGCCAAAGACTTTCATCAAGTTAAAACATTTAAGATCTTGTACTGTACGTTTGTCCGCAGCTACCTGGAGTACGCGTCGCAGGTTTGGAACCCGCGATATCAAATCTATGTGTTGCCGCGTGCAGCAGGTTGTTGAGGATGGTGATAATTTGATAAAGAAGAAGTTGTAAAGACATGCAATTTATTTAAGTAATTAAAATATTTGTCAATTACAGAGGATCGTGCTGTTGTTCAATTTATTGATTTTTTAATTACTTAAATAAATTGCATGTCTTTACAACTTCTTCTTTATCAAATTATCACCATCCTCAACAACCTGCTGCACGCGGCAACATATGGACCTTCGAGCGCCGGATATTCGCACGGATTCAGCATACTATGGAAATTGATGAGAGAACGCATTGTTTCACCAATGCACCAAGAGCCGGAGAAGACGCGAAGATACATGTACTATGCAACGCTTGGCTGAAGTCTGCTTACAAACGCTTACGCACGCACGTTAAAAGTGATTTCAGCGCGCAGTAAGTGACTCAATCTTTAGTTTTTACACAAAATGGCTACAAATTTAGATAAAAATTTGATTAGAAAACGGGGTTCTATAAAGGCTAGATTAACTACGTTCAAAAAATATATCAGTTCTTTAGACGATCAGAGTTTATCCGAACTACAACGCGCAGAATTGAACCTAAGAACGTTAAAGGCTAAAACTTTACTATCTGAATTTGAAGATCTTCAGGATAGTATCATTGCTTCCGCGCACTCTGACTCAGACTCAGAAGACGCGCTTGAAAACTTTGAGGCCGAGTACTACAGCGTGCTAGCTAGAGCTCAGTGTTTGATAGGTCTTGATGAGTCTAATAAAAATGATAATCATAAAGCGCAAAATAAATTAGATTTCATTAAATTGCCTACCATTTCAATCCCTGAATTTGACAGTTCGTACGAGCACTGGTTGGAGTTCCGAGACATCTTTCACTCGCTTATTCACAATTCAAAAGAAATAACTAGCATTCAGAAATTTCACTACCTAAAATCAGCTTTAAAAGGCAACGCACGTTTAGTTATAGATTCTCTTCAATTCTCGGCTGACAACTACATAATTGCATGGGAATTACTTCTCAATAGATTAAATAATAACAGATTAATCGTTCACAATCACGTGAAGTCTTTGTTCACTATGCCTGCACTCACTAAAGAGTCGCCTAGTCAGTTACATAAATTAATAGATAAAGTACTCAAAAATCTACGCGCATTAAAGATTTTGCCACCGAGCACTGGGATACGATTATTATTTATTTGTCACAAAATTAGATCAGGTGACTGAACGTGAGTGGGAGCAACATAAATGTATGATTATGCCTAGGCACAACGAGACAAACGGCGGACTTACAGTGGACATTTTGTTGCAGTTTCTAAAGAGTCGTGCGGAAATGTTAGAAACCTTATATGTGACACATAGTAGGTACACTGGTAATTATACGTCGCATAATTTTAACTCGCAATCGCTCGATAAAAAGAAACATTACACAAATACGCAATATTCGCCTAAAAGTCAGTGTAACATTAGCTCGAACAAACCAGCTAATGTTAAACCAATGGTTAAATTGCCCGCAAAGTATCTTTGTTTTCTATGCAATTCACAACATCCATTATATTCATGCCAACAGTTTTTAGATTTTAGTTTAAGCGATAGGTTGACATTTGTTCATAAAAAAGGTTTATGTGAAAACTGCATGAGACTAGGCCATTCCTCTGTTGAATGTAGGTACGGTCCGTGTCGTAAGTGCGAGCATAAACATAATTCGTTACTATGTGCTAAAAACAGTACTAATTCCGAGACAAGCGCAGTAACATTATGTTCATTGAAGGGTCAATCAAATACAAAAAAAATATATATAAATAATAATTGCAATAGCTACGAGTCCCACGCGTACCCTCAAGCAGTCCAGGTGAACCAGGCGCGTAGCGACGCTCGAGCACACACGTCCGATAGCTGGTCTCCTGTTTTGTTACCGACTGCTTTGATCGAAATACCTGATCGCTCAGGAGCGTATCATCAGGTACGCGCAGTGTTAGACAGTGGGAGCGAACGATGTTTTGTCACGGAAAAACTATGCAAAAAATTAAATATTAAAATTATACAATCCACTCGAAGTATACATGGTGTTGGAAACTCGGTAACGCAATGCACGCAGACTTGTGATATCGAGTTTAGAGCGCAAGTAGGTGATTTCACTTCATGCATAAAATGTTTAGTTTTACCGAAAATAACATCAAATTTACCTTCGTTTACTTTTGGTCGCGTTCAGTTTAATATTCCAGATAATGTCAGGCTTGCGGATCCCTATTTCTTTGAAAGTTCACCCATAGATATTTTGATAGGTGTCGAGTTATTCTGGAATTTGCTAAACGAGGGTACAATGCAATTGGCTAATGGTGCATTCCTGCTGAACACTAAACTAGGTTGGATAGCAGTGACGAAGGTTCCATACAACTCGATTCCCACCGGCTTCCCTTCAGAAGTTTAGAACACAACCACTCTCTACTTGAATTGAGAAATGGCACAATCAGTAATTAAAAAAGTAAATATATAAAAGAAACATTACAAATTGCCTACACTATGGACATTAAATCAACAAAATTTGCTTTTTAACAACATATTGCTTTAAAATAAGCCGCAGGCGCGATCGGCTTTTAGGCAGTTAAACTTCCATACAAAATAAACGTCATGACGTCACATAAAGGTCAATAAACCCACCCGCGTATTAGCAGCCGGTAAGCCGTCTTTATCCGAGTTACTTGATAGAGACAGTTATACAATTTGCGTACGCGTGAGCGGGACGGAGGAATATCGCTTTCGGTTTGTGTTCTGTTGACAGATAATTTGACGTAATTGCAATTCATCATTGAATGCATGACTGTGTTTTATTAGTATTTGAATTTATTAGTTAGTTTCACCTATTATAATGATTAGTATTGTAGTTGGACTTTGTTTATTTGTGTTGTGTGTAGAAAGTAGTTACGAAGACGTACGTTGTAATTAGGTATTTGCGGTAAGTAGATATTGTAATAAGTTGAAATTACGTATTTAGAGTAAGTAGATTTGCAAAGTAATCGGTAGAATTGTAAGATGTCGGCATTAATAGCTTTAGATTCTTCCCGGCTTTTATGATAATGTCTTAGCGCACTTTGTTAGAAAGAATAGACGAATAGCTTTAGAGTATAAGTAGTATTATTAGTACTTAGTCGATTAAGTTTTGTTTAATTTACATCATATCATCATTTCACCACAAACGGCTTTTATCAAAGCCACTTCTATTATGCTTGCAAGACACTGTTTCAATATCTCGGTGCTTACACGTATAGTCGTATAGTAAAAGTGGACTGAAGATACATCTGCCTATACAAGACTGAAGCCAGGATGCCAATCACAGATTTTCGGTAAGGACTCAAGACTGCGTGCCCGCGCTTGGAGTAGGTAAGCATTTTTTTTTGCTCCGGCTTACCTCTCTCAATATTTCACGCTTCGCCACTGTTGGATAGTATCAGGTTCGGTACAAACTTACACTAAAAAATCATATAATAAAAATATTAAATGTTTTTACTCGCAAACATCAAATGAAGATCTTCTAGACGAACAATTGCGCAAATTTTGGGAGCTAAAGGAAGTAACTTCATGTTCGGAGAAAGCACGCAGTGATGATGAACAGGCATGCGAGGAACATTTTGTAAATACGACAACGCGGTCTGAAAACGGAAGGTTCTGTGTTCGCATACCGTTCAAGTCGCCACCGGTCATTTTAGGTGAAACTCGAAAGATTGCTGAAAGTCGGTTTTATGCACTAGAGAAGCGACTAGAACGTAATCCCGAGTATAAAAAGATGTATACCGAGTTTTTACACGAATACATTAAATTAGGACATATGAGTAAAGTACAAACATACGGCACACCACATTACTTCATGCCACATCATGGTGTGTTCCGTGAACATGCCATTACCACAAAGTTGAGAGTTGTATTTAACGCAAGTCAATCGTCTTCCAATGGTGTGTCATTGAACGAATTGCAACTTGTGGGACCGCCTATACAGGGTGATTTAATTGCTATATTATTACGATTTCGCGAGAATAGATATGTGGCATGCGCGGATATTGAAAAAATGTATCGCTGTGTGTTAGTAGATAAAAGTCAACGTGATTTGCAATTGATACTATGGCGGGATAATCCAACTGACCAGTTAGGTGTATACCAGTTGAACACGGTTACCTACGGCACTGCCTCTGCGCCATTTCTCAGTTGCAGATGTTTAAAACAGTTGGCTCAAGAGTGTGAACCTAACGAGGCTGCAGATGGGAACGACACGATACTGACACGATCTAGACACGACGTGGACCCTGACGTTTCCCAAACAATTCGCGATAATTTTTATGTGGACGATTTAGTCTGTGGGGCGTCTACAATTTCTAAATTAATGTCAATTTGTCATGGTACTGCTAAAGTTTTAGATACTGGTTGTTTACCACTTCGTAAATGGGTTTTTAATTTTGATCATGAAAGGCAAACTAACACACAAAATAGTTCTAAAAATCTTTCATTAGGCAAATACCAACCAAATAGAACGTTAGGCTTAGGTTGGTATAATCAGTCAGACGAACTACACTATCAGACGCAACTCAAAAATAACTCGGAGAAAATTACTAAACGTATAATTTTGTCTATATCATCACAAATATTTGACCCGCTAGGTTTGTTGAGTCCGATTATAACTATAGCAAAAGCATTAATACAAAAATGTTGGTTACTTAAACTCAATTGGGATCAGCCTGTACCTAATGATATCGCGCAAATATGGGTTAAGTTTATTAAAAATCTCTCCCACCTTGAAAACATTCGCATACCCCGGTATGTAATGGGTTGCAATTCAGTACGTATAGAGTTACACATATTTACCGATGCGTCACAGGTAGCTTACGGTACATGTGCCTATATTCGGGCGATTAATAGTGATGCAGCTGTCAAAGTGCGTTTGCTATGCGCCAAAGGCAAGGTCGCGCCGACCACGCCGATGACTATTCCACGTTTAGAGTTGTGTGGTGCAGTGATCGGTGCGCGGTTATATCAAAAAATTATAAAATCATTACGTTCACCGATAGATACAGTCGTGTTTTGGTCTGATTCAACTATTGTTTTGGGTTGGTTAGGGATGCCGACTAACTTACTTAAAACTGTTGCTGAAGTACATGTACTAACCAAAGGTTGTCCGTGGCGCCATGTCAGTGGGAAAGAAAATCCTTCGGATTTGGTGTCGCGAGGGATAAATTTAGATGCACTAAATTTATGTGATTTATGGTGGTATGGGCCCGATTTTCTGCACGACTGCAATTTCCAAATTTCAAATTTAGATTTGAATTTATTTCCGAAAGAATTGCCTGAAATTAAAAACAATAGTAACACGCTCATGGTGAAACAGACTGAAGGTAATCGTTATTTCTTTCCGTTTAATAGATTTTCACAGTTTAACCGTATGAAGCGTACTGCTGCCTATGTACTTCGTTTTGTACATAACATGCGCAATAAAGGTAGTCGCCACGCAGGTCCGCTCACAGTTGATGAATTAAAGACTTCTACTTTACTTTTGGCAAAGTTGTCGCAACAGGAATCATATTCTGATTTGTGCGATACGATTTCAAGTCGGAAACATGTAAAAGAAGCACATTTATCTAAATTAAATTTATTTATAGATCACCAGGGCTTAATTAGGGTTGGGGGTCGTTTAGAAAATTCTCCCATATTTAATTACGATAAAAAGCATCCAATTTTACTTAGCGGAAATCATCATTTTACAGTTCTACTTTTCCGATTCGAACATAAACAAACGCTTTACGCAGGGCCACAGCTTCTGCTATTTACTATTAGGGAAAATTGGTGGATTATGGTGGAAGAAATTTAACAAAAAAAATTGTTTATAATTGTATGAAATGCGCTCGTTTACGTGGAAAATTGCCTACTCCTATTATGGGTAACCTTCCCAAGAAGCGTTTAGAATCAGGTTTTCCGTTCATGGTGTCCGGGGTCGATTACTTCGGACCAGTGCTCATACTGAACCGCAAAGGTAGGGGTGCCAAAACGCAAAAGGCATACGGTTGTTTATTTATTTGTTTTAGTACACGCGCTATTCATTTAGAACTGGTAACGGATTTATCATCAGACGCTTACTTGCTAGCTCTTAAACGGTTTATATCGCGTCGTGGCAAACCGTCAGAGATCTTCTCTGACAACGGAAGAAACTTTGTTGGTCTGAAGAACGATTTTGCAAATTTTTTATCATCATGTTCAGTGGAAATACTGGAATACGCAACTTCACAAAATATTAAATTTACTATGATTCCACCCTATGCTAGCCATTTTGGAGGAAAATGGGAAATTGGGGTAAAGAAATGCAAACACCACTTGAGACGTGTCGTGGGTAATGCCTATTTGACATACGAGGAGTATAGCACAGTATTGACGCAAGTAGAAGCCATCCTGAACTCTCGTCCACTCACACCCATGTCCACGGATCCAGACGATTTCCTTCCTCTTACACCTGCTCACTTTTTGGTTGGTCGCCCGCTGACTTCAAATGTACATATTGATGTGAAAGAAGCGCCGCTACACAGCATCACGCGATACCAGCGCATAGAGCAAATCAGACTACACTTCTGGAGCCGCTGGTCTAAGGAATATGTTTCGGAGCTGCAGACACGCACCAAATGGAAACATCACGGCAAAGATCTTAAAGAAGATACCCTTGTTCTTTTATAAGAGGATAATCTTCCTCCGTTAAAGTGGAATCTGGGTCGTATTCAGAAAACATACCCAGGCCGTGATGGAATCTCCAGGGTCGCCGACATACGCACACCCAGTGGCATTATTCGACGAGGATTTTCGAAGTTATCTCCGCTGCCAGTCAACGAGGACTGATTGAATTTTCGTACGCTTAATAATGATTGAAAGCTCCTACCCGCTTTCAAGGCCGGGAATATGTTACGGCGTTAGAGTAAATACTCTAAGGTGGCGGCGTTTTAGAAAAGAAAAAAAAAGAAAAAACTGTCACTCTATGTCATCTTTAAAAAATCAATAAATTGAACAACAGCACGATCCTCTGTAATTGACTAATATTTTAATTACTTAAATAAATTGCATGTCTTTACAACTTCTTCTTTATCTAATTATCACCATCCTCAACAACCTGCTGCACGCGGCAACGCTATGTTTCGCGAATAGAGAATATCCAAAAAAAAAAGTTTTTGAAGTATTTATGTTTTCGTACTAAGACTAGGTATGAGTCTATGTCTCACATAGATTTATACAAGAAGCACCATCTCCTACCATTGGATAAGCGACATGATATCTCGGACCTGGTATTTTTGTTAAAAATTGCTTCTGGAGCTGTCGACTGCCCTGAGCTTGTCTCCCACATTGCCCTAAGAGCTTCCCTGAAGTCGCGCAGATTCCATCCGCTTTTGTATCTTCCCGGTGGCAGACAGACAGACATATAATTATATGTCTGTGGGCAAAACACATATCTCTGGCGTGCGGCTAACAATTTCAATGCAGTGTCCAAGGAGGTTGACATCGACCTTTTTAATACTGGTTATGCAAATGCGAGGAGACTTGAGCGAGCAGTTCTTTATTTGATGTTTTTTAATTGTATTATTGTATTTACTGTGAGTATGTGATTGTGCGCTTTTAATGTTAACTATGTCTATTAAGCTAATTTTTTGCTACTTGTGACGTGTAATTGGCTGTTTGGTGTTATTTTAAGTTTTTATTATGTATATTAGCTGTTGGTCTTCCAAATAAATAAGAAAATAAATAAATTCATCAACACTGAGCTGAGCACATGTGCAGTCGCTATTTGATGAAAAGTGGATTATCGTAGAGGACTGCGTTTGCGGTCCGCATTGCCTAGTCTCCGACAAACCCTTTGGGGATAATAGTCGTGGTTATATGTAATACACTCACGACCTTTTTCCCCGAAGGGTTAGTCAGAGACTAGGCAATGAGGACAGCAGAAACCGTGTACTGCCACAGACCACGTTTCGCCAAATAACAACTGCACATGAACTAATGCTGGCTCCACACATGGCTATTTGTATTTGCGTATTTGCTGTATTTGACAAATAACTTCCATGTGTGGAGAGTATATTTGCCAAATTTATTGCCGAATTTGCCTATTTGACAAATACAGCCCAATATATTTGGTGTTCATTTTTTTCTATTTGGCTCCATGTGTGGCCGGTTGTATCGCCTATTTGCCCATACGTCAAAATTTTGGCAAATACGCAAACATGCAATCACAATTACAAATAGCCATGTATGGAGCCAGCATAATATTTGATGTGCCCATTTTAATGAAACTTTGCATGCTGAAGTAAATACTGGGATCTAAATAGAGGTTTAAAAACATTTAATTACAATGTTTATTTAGATGAGTTACTGAATCGCTGTAAGTAACTCACCTAAACGTTTCCTTTTTTACAATATGTACTAGACAGGTCGTTTTCATAAACTGAATCGTTCACATGGGTATTGAGTTTGGTTACAATAGGAGTTCCGCAGGGTTCAATACTTGGTCCATTCTTGTTTTTGGTTTATATTAACGACTTACCTTATTTTGTAAAAGACAGTAATGAGATAGTATTGTTTGCTGATGATACTTCACTTTTATTCAAAGTGAAACGACGACACCCAAATTATGACGATGTGAATAATGCGATCTCAAAGATTGTTCACTGGTTTAGTTTAGATTGTTCACTGCTATTAAACGAGGGAAAAACCAAATGTGTAAGATTTGTATTGCCTAATGTTAAGCAAGTAACAACTAGTGTACAAATTAAAGATAAGAATGTGAATCCTGTGGACACCACTGTGTTTCTAGGCATCACGTTAGATGCCAAGCTTCAGTGGGGCCCACATATAATAATTGTCGAATAGATTTAGCTCTGCCGCTTATGCAGTAATAAAGATCCGTCAGTTACCTGACGTTTATACATCTAGATTAGTTTATTTCAGTTACTTTCATAGTGTAATGTCGTACGGCATTTTACTGTGGGGAAATGCTGCCGACATTCAAACTATCTTTGTGCTTCAGAAGAAGGCTATTCGAGCAATCTATAACCTAAAGGCTAGTGACTCTCTCAGAGAGAGGTTTAAGAATATAAATATAATGACAGTTGCATCACAGTGCATTTATGAAAATTTGATTTATGTTCATAAATATACTGCAATGTTTTCAAAAAACAGTGATATTCACAATGTAAACACTAGAAGTAAGAACAAATTAGCAGTACCTTATACTAGGCTCCATAAAATAAATAATTCTTTAAGGGTCTGTGTGTAAGATTTTACAACAAAGTACCAAATGATATTCAGAAATTAGATCTTAATAAAGTTAAAATCAAAATCAAAGAAAAGCTTTATAAAAAAGCTTATTATAAAGTGTCAGATTACACAGAAGACAAAACAGCTTGGATCTGAAATGCTCCAAGCACTCCAACAGCTATTTCTAATTGTCTTTATTTAATTGATATTACATTGTATTGTAGTTTTGTATTGCATCATTTGTTATTTGTTATTTTTTAAATTCATATTTTGTATGGACCTGGTAAAGACATATTCTTTTTTTTTGTTTGTAAATGTCGTTGCTTTTGTGCGCTGTGGTTTCTTGCGCCCATTCTTTGCCACAGTTAAAACATTATGTCCTGAATAGGTGGTAGGTAAAAAAAGATTTGGACGATTTAAAGTACTTATTAATTGAGTTTATTGAATAAATATATTTTGACTTTGACTTTGTTGTGGAAAGTATTAGTTTAATATAGGATTATGATTGAGAAAAAAAAAGATCAACATCGAAGCACAAATGTTAAAAATCTATATAAGAAGTTGCATTACCAACAATAGCTCTGGTTTTTACACGCCTTTTAAATTCTAGCCCAGCACAGAATAAATAATCCCGTAGTAGTTTAGCTGTTTTTCTTTGGAATCTTAGGTACTTTAATGTAAACTTATCAGTCTATTGGTGTTTGAAAGGAGTTTTTTAAATCAAAAGTGAAACTACTTTATTAAAAAACTTGTTGAACCCGACATGTGGTGCAATGCCACACTTTTTCGATTTAGTCTTAAATATACAAAATTACAAGCAGGCATGCAGGCATGCAGCATGCAGGCAGGCATGCAGGATGCAGCAGGCATGGTTTCTGTCACGGCTCCGACGCTGCGGGACTCCGGTGGTCCCACGCGAGCTTATCATCGCAGATGGCTTTCGCTCACCACCTGCTCCTCAGCTCGCGGGCCGCCTCGCCCCTCCGCGCCTACGCGGGTGACAGGGAATATGAACATCCGCAGCTATTGTACTGTTAAACACTTACCATAGAACTTGTAGTTTTGAATTTCTTTCACTGTAAACTTTAACTTTTCGTGTCGCGGTGGATTGCCACGGCCGTTTATATTTTAAACTTTGGTAGCGCCCTCTGGCTGGCCGTGGGCGCACCAGTCGCTGCTGCGCGTAAGCATGATTTAAGTTAAAGCAAGTCGTACCGTAGCACGATTTGAAAGTCATATCGTCTAGATGGCGCTGTTTTATAATTTTGGATAATCATTTCATAAGATATTTTCAAAATATATGACATCGTCTATAATTGGTTAATGTGACCTCGTCTATGATTGGTCAATGCTAGCAGCATACTCTATTTTGGCATTTATTGCATAAAGTCGATAGTTTATTGATTGCTAAGGTTGTTATAAATAAGTTGTTATATTTTTAAAACCGTTTTCAATAATTGTATTTTGTGTTAGTACATTATTATTGCTTAAAATGTGACATCAGCTGTGATTGGTCAGTGATACTGAATAATTTATTATTATAATTATTGAATCAAATCAATAGTTTAATGTTTGTTATAGTTGTTACAATAATCTTGACCTATTTCAACAAAGTTTTTCATTAACTGTACTTTGTTTATGTATATTAGTGTTGCTTATAATATAAATGAATTGTGATTGGTTGATACCACCGCTCCCAACCGTTCGTTAATCTGTTCATCTTAAAGTGGGATTAAGTGGGTATATAAGGGGTAGTAGGCCTTTGGTCAAGCAGTTTTTATTTATCTACAAGCAGCTAGGTACATCATGTGAAGTTAAGTAATTGTTTTCATTAATACCCTTTTTATTATTTTTGTGTGTATAATTTGTTGTTGTGTGTTATGTATTGTGTTGGAGTCCTACATGTAAACCTAAGTCCTAATGTATGGCAAATTATTATTCCCATCATCTTTATTGTATTATTATGTTACGAATTAAAGGATATAATTTGGTAATTATCGCTATAGTACCTTGCGATATATGTGATGTTAAATTGTTTTAACACTGTTTTAAAAATAATTTAGTATGTTTGTTTGCGTAGTGTAGTCTTTAATAAATCAACTTAAATGACATTTTGTAATCTAGTTTTCATTTTGTTTCATAAATAAATTATTTGTCATATGGATTTTGAAACATGTTTTTATTAAGTACTTCATTGCCTAATTTTCTAGTATATACAGACAGGGATTACAGCCCCAGCTATCTTAAACTCGCATTTACTATAATAGTTTATACACTTGGTTATCTTATCTTATCTTTAGTCAACTCTTTACTTTATTTTCTAACACGGGCTTAAATTACACTCTAGCGTAGGTCATACAAGTCTACGTGGAGTCGGTTTTGCCGCGATTCGCTTCTGTCACTGACTTTGTTAGCACAACCTTAACGAAACGAAAACACAACGTATTAACTTTTTAAGATAATATTTGAGATCAATTTAAGTTTAAAATGCTATTTTTATTTATAAGCAAAAATTATATCAAATGAAGTTATAGAATATGATTATTCTACCTATATTGCTTCATAAAAAAAGTTGTTAGAGAATATAATTATTATATCAAATGAATAATATACGTAATGTTGTTATAGGAAGTGTATTTAGAACAAGTAAAAATTAAATCCAATGAACGTTACGTCCTTTGAAATTAGTTCATATGTCAATAAAAGAAATGATACGCATCCATAAAATTCATTAGAAATAGTATGCCTAATGAAATTATTCCAAATGGAAACTGCTATCATCGTGGTATGCCAAGTGAAATTATACCGAGTAATCGTCGCACTAAATAAGTGTTATGCTAAACATAATTATGCGTAATGAAATTTTGCTAAATGTAATTATGCCTAGTGAAAATCTGCCATCTTAAAAGTATGCCATTGGGAATTCAGACATATAAACATTCAACCAAATAACAATTATACTAAAATGATTTTTATGCATTGAACATATTCGTTTAAAGAAAATTATGGTAAGTATGTTATGCCAAATAAAATTCGGAACAACAAAATTTTGCCAGATAGAAGGAACCCACAATATACGAACCAGAGGGCCGGCCTACTCTCTTTCTCCGAACCGAAATTTCGGCCGATTTTCGTTTGCTATTTACAAGGGTTTCAATTCCTTCCGAAATTTTGTTCATACAAAATAGGTTTGGCATTTAGATTTAGTATTATTTTTTAGAAAATTGTTTGAAATTTCCAAAATCAAGGAAATCGCTTTAAATAGCAAACGAAAATCGCCTGAAATTTCGTTTCGGAGATCTTTTTCCGATTTTCGATATTTTCGTATTTCAGAGAGTAGGCCCTCAGTAGTCTCACGCAGTAAAAAAAACTCCTACGCCTCAAGTAGTTGAAATTTATTGCTGGGTTAGATTACTAGGTTTAACACAAACTAATTGTGACAGTGATAAATTATACCCGAAACCCTGTAAAAGCCGAAGAGTATCTATAATCTCGCGATAAAGCGAAGGAGTAAAGAGTTTTATCAGCAATCTTAACCGGAGTCGTTAAAACAGTCGTAAAAATAAAGTTTTAATTTGAACCTTTCATTGTTTTGAAGGTAGCCTCAGAGAAATGATTATAAAATCTCATTGCAAGAGATAGATGAGATGCTCCGTGCAATGTTTAAAGGGAAAATTTATCCTTCCGTATTTCTTAATGTTTTTAACTCGAACTGCCGCAGTCGGAAACGTCAATTAACGTTAATGAACCCTTATAGCATCTTTGATTTTGTATTGTAAAAAAGTCTCAGTCTCAGTCCTAAGCACTGAATTGGAAAGAAAAATAACGGTACCAAGTTAGTGCCTTCGCGCATTTTTTGAAAATCTTTCTCTGCAATTTTTGGTTTCATTAAAAAGTTAAGCAAAATTTACAAAAAGACACTATTCCAGAAAAACGCACTATTCCAATAGCTACTATTATTCAATAAGTCAAAATTGTTAATGTATTTTTGTTTCTGAGATCCATAACGCCAAAATTGGCCATTTTAAGCAAAAAACGCAGTCGAGATGTAATAGGCCTCTAATAATAAATTATTTTGTTTGAAAAATCTAAACCAATGACAAAATACTAATGTTTATTGGGAAAATATTTTAATTGTATATGCAGGGTATTTGGTGTATCTCTTTCAGCTTCGAAAGGCTTTTAAGCCCCGGTGGGTTCTGGTGGTTGTCTTAATATGGCACCTTTAAACCAGGCATTACTGAAAGCATGTATGAAAAAACATTATAATGTTGTGCTATCTACATGTGGGATGGCCTGGCCCCAGCAGTGGAACGTTTATAGGCTGATGATTGTATTGTTGCATTCAATTTAATCTGACTGTAGGAACATTGAGGTTTTTAAAAAATAAAATTGGTATAAAACAATGTGCGTGCGGCTTTCGAGGCCAAAAAAATAAGCCAATCCAAAACGGAATTTAAATAAAAGGCCGTTTTTAATAATTACCCGATGGATAAATTACGCTTTTTCAGATGTATAATTGTTCTGCGGATAACAAAATGCGACGTGTGCCGCGCTCAAGCTTTGCATTCGTCACACGTTTTATTTATTTCCAATTGCTTTGTGGTAAATGATTGGGAAAAGCTACAACGAATTTTGTTAATCCATTAGTGGTTTCATGACAAACGGAGATAATAAGCTTATATTGTCAGCAGTATCGACGTTTCACGGTTCAGAATCTGGTGACGCTTTTATTTGCGGTATTTCACATATGCCCCGCAGCATAAATTACATTATAATGAGCATATAAATTGACGTTTTGACTGGATATCCCGTCCTAGTTCCCCAAATACGCTAAAGAATCGTACACATTATTTTATGATGATACTAAGCCAGCAAACGTGCAAACGGCCCGCCTAATAAAGCAGCCACGACAGCCAATACACATAGACGCTGCGAGCATGGCTGTGAGATCATAGATGCTACAGCCTTCACATCGTTCGCTGCAGTCACCGCTGTGGTCAAAGTTGCGGCTGTTTTATTTACAGAATACTGATTTTATACTAGGGTTGTTGAGAGGATGTGGTTATGAGAAAGAGGAAATGGAAGAGGAATTGTAGCATAAAGAAAAAGGATGCGGATGAGGATGCGGAAAATTTAATTATGAGGAAGAGGATGCAGATGAGAAGAATAAGAAAAAGAAAGTGTGATGAAACAGGCACATTATTAAGTGTATTTCATCACACTCTCCGTTTTTCTGTTAGTTATTAATAAAAACAAAGTAGGTACCTACGTAGTATTTTATTTATTTGATGTGCGCCGGAGATTTCGCGCGTAATTTCAATTCCTCCTTAACTCCTCTTAATTTATGAGGAAGCGATAGCGGAAGAGGAATTTTTAACTTTCATTTATGGGGAAGCGATAGCGGTAGGGGAACCGTAATAATTGCGGAACTTCCGAAACATGTGGAAGCGGAAGAGGAATCCTCATCAACACCATTTTATACCTACAATAAATGTCAAAGAAGTGATTCCATAACACGCGAAGCTAGTGCCGAACAGCGTTGAAAATTATTTAAAAGAATACCAACGGTACGCTCACCGCTGTTGCAGCCGCTGCTACCAAAACTTTAGCGATGTTTGCGCTTAGAGAATCGCACTACAGAAACTACTGATGAACAATAGAATTAAGTACAGCCTGTGTACTGTCCTACTGCTGCAGTGGCAACTGCGAGTTGTTCTCTTCGTGAAACAAGAAGTGAGCAAACACAAAAGCTCTGGTTACCTATCTGGAAAAAAGGCAGTGAAATTTTTTGGGGTTATTGTTACTCGCCTCCGTAGGTTTACCCTTGAGACCCTACACGTGACCCCTGGGTGGTGCTAAATGAGTAACACTGACTGAGTGGTAGAGTCACGCTGCGTTGCAGCACGCATTGGGCCGGCTCGTCCGGCGTAATACCACCCTCTCACGAATATTCGGCGTGAAACAATGGCACTTGGTGTTGTTGTGTTTCGTCCGGCGAGTGAGATTTCTGGAGGCCCCTTCCTTAAACCTATTCTTTCCTCAAAGGCCGGAAACGCGTCTGCGGTTCCTCTAGTTTCGCGGGTGTCCATAGGCGGCGGTGATTACTCTCCATCAGGTACCCGCCTGCTCGTTTGCCACCGTCTATTATAAAAAAGAACTACACGCGTTCACAGTGCCACTCACCTGAGACGCTCGTCTTATGAGTGACCTTGATGAACAAAAAAAGTAAGTTAGTACAGCCTGTGTACTGTCCTACTGCTGCAGTGGCAACTGCGAGTGGTTCTCTTCGTGAAACGAGAAGTGAGCGAGCACAAGTAACAGCTCTGGTTACCTATCTGGAAAATAGGCAGTGAACTACACGCGTTCACAGGGCCATTCACCTGAGACGCTAGTCTTATGAGTGACCCATGATTACTGAATGAAGAATGCACTTCGGCGGGTTCTAATTTGGCAACAAGAACTAACGCAGATGGTCTCCTGCGCGAGATTAGTTTAACTGGCGAAGGGACGTCTACTTGCATAACCTAGTTGGTCTTGGGTTAGAGGAGGGTTTGTCCCACTGCTGGGCAAAGACCTACATCATTAAAATAAGTCATCGCTATAAATTATTGGCATTGATTGGTGTAAATGCGAGTTGGTGATCACAAACCAGGGCTATGCAGCGATAAAAAAAAACCTGGTAAAAATCCCATTATTAAGTACTCTAAAGCTTCTGCTTTACTCGTACATTACTTGTTTTCTCAGTTGAGCAAAACATCCAATTACATCTTTGAATTAATTAACGACATTAGTAACTCATTTACCCAGGTAATTAATTAAATACTCTTACCATGAGAACTCACAATGTTATTACAATGAAATTGTATATTTCTAGATTGTAGAATATTTCATAATTTCCATAGTCAAAGTCAAAGTCAAAATATATTTATTCAATAAACTCCATTAATAAGAACTTTGAATCGTCCAAATCTTTTTTAATCTAGGTACCACCCATTCAGGACGTAATTTTTTAACTGTGGCAAAGAACGGGCGCAAAAAAACCACAGCGC
The DNA here is from genome assembly GCA_963921215.1 of Scoparia ambigualis. NCBI lineage: Eukaryota > Metazoa > Arthropoda > Insecta > Lepidoptera > Crambidae > Scoparia > Scoparia ambigualis. The sequence goes on along the minus strand of OY992510.1, from coordinate 20,268,253 downwards.
ACAGAAGCAACGACATTTACAAAATATATATATCGTTATATGTTGTTCAAATGAACACTAGTCACGAATATACATAGAAACGATGAGGCATGTGATACCGTTTTTTTAACTTGGAAATACCTCTTGGGGTCCTCCCCCCAGCTCCCAACTACCTGTCCAAGTCCATAGGCCTCGCATGTACTCAACTAAAGACACAAATATTTCGCTGATAAATTCGGAGAGTATCCTGTATAAAGTCTATACATATAGGTAATAAAACCTATAAAACGCGCCGCTTCCCTGTTATACCCGTCCCATACCGTCGTACCATCGAGAGAGCGAGAGAGATGCGCTCGGAATACCGCGGCAGTTGTCCCACCAACGGCGAGTAAACGACTAACTATCGGCTATTTTCTCGCTCAAGAAACGTACAGTAGATATACATTCCGTGTAAACAAAAGAGATGCATATATAAATAGTTGATCGCTGACTGTTCACACTGCGGGCGAGGAATCGCTTCACTCGCTTCACTAGTTTGTCGCTGAGTGACAGGAGCTGTTAAAAAATAATTCTCGCCTAGCAATACTCGTTCAGCGAGAACTCACGCCGAGAGACCAACCAGCGGCAGCGGTCATTTCCCGCCAAGAGGACTGCTATGCAATTCTTTGAGTGATACATAGACGCTGCGCGCATGGCTGTGATCTACTGTCTCTTTCCAATTCTATGAACATGAAAGAGACAGAGTACATTCTCAGCGCTGCGGCAGCCGCTGCTACCAAGGCTTTAACTTAGAGAATTGCACTGCTGTACGCTCGGCTCGGCCGCCACGAGCGATTGGCGCGAGTAATCGCCCGTCTCACTCGTACACTCGCTTATAGCCCAGCAACAAAACTATCGCAACTACACACTCGGTTTCAGCAATTCATTCGTTTCTAGTTCTAGCTCGACTCGCTTCTCCTTTATTGTCGGCGGTGAGACAACTGCCTACGTGGAAATGGAGTCTAGGCGCGAAAACGACTGGTGCAGCGTTAACAAGACGAAGCATCAGTCGCCCTTACCTTGCCGGCTCACAAAGTGCCTCTTCACGCCTCGTAAGAAGGACCCCATATTATAGAAACTGAACACAACAATACTGCTATAAAAATTTACAGCCTTAGAAAACAAAGGAGGAGCGACAGAACAAAAATAGTAGTACCTACTCAAGAGGCAGAAAATGACATGACGCATGTTAGGGCGTCAATTTTTTAAATTCTACCCGATGTTGATTTAAGTCCAAGCAAAATCAGTTATTTTCGATACAAAAGTACCTAAAAATCAGACTGAGGGAACAAAAATGGTTATATACGATTTTGTTATAACAAAACTGGTTATCCTATACATAAAACTATCTACCAAAACTAGTTAAGTGCTAATTGTTAGATCAAAATTAGTCAAGCACATTTAAAAAAAATCTAGATATGCTATATTTAAACAGCAATTTTTTTTTGAAGAGCTTCACTTACAATGCTTTTTTTCTACTATTTTCCTATCATAAAGTAAATTCTTTATTAGTATGGTATACAACAAACAGTTTTTTGCATTTTGCCACAATCTAGACATTTTGTACTTAACTATTTTTGTTTCGTCGCTCCTCAAATTGTTTGTTAGTAAAGCAGTTTAGAACAAGCCCTTATACCAACCAAAGCTCACTATGTATCCCGCTGCTATATAACTCGGAACCACTTCTTCTAGGAATTTTGGTCTAACCACACAGCTACAGAGGCGGTTAATAAAGAAAACAATTTAGCTTCGCTTTGAGTACAATACAGTAACGATTGTATAAAGGAAACCATCATCTACAGCAGTTGGATTTATTCTTCCTCTTCTTACAAATGCAACGTTACAATGTTAAAATTTAACACTTTAGACGGAGTTATGTAAATTGCGTTTATTGTGCATTTTAATGTCTTTTATTTGTTTTAGGTGAGTAATACCTCTGGTGTTTGCCAACGTCCATAATCTAAGTTGACCGCTTCAGGGCCGTATACCCAAATCTACATAGGTATTCCAACATTGATTACAATTAGGCCTTAATATAATGTGTTACTTAATAATGTAACTTGTTTGTATTGGAAGTTATGGTATTACCAACAAAAAAATAACCAAATTAAGCTAAGAAGTTACTGAGTATGTTGTGTAATAGTTTGTGTAAAAGTGGAGTCGCATAAAGTATTTCGTTTCAATGTGGCTTGTTCGAGTTTAAAGAACAATGTATAATACAATATAGACCTATATACTTGTACACAATGTAGGTACCAAATCACAAGCATAGTAGTGCTGCGGTCTAGGTAACCTCAATCGCATTAAGTACGCGGTGAATTTAATTAAAGGCGCCCCAAGAAATAGTGGCCGCATAACTATATCTTAGTTGTTTGTTAGCCTAAATAAATACTAAGAGCTAGCAAACGTTATCTGATGTTTTTCTTTCACTTCTACATATATCAAAATCAAATGATAAATATACTCGTATCTTTATGATATACTAGCGGTCACCCGCGTGGTTCCCGTTCCCGTGAAAATATCGGGATAAAAGTATTCTATGTGTTAATCCAAGTTATAAACTATCTGTATGCCGAATTTCATCCAAATCCATTCAGTAGTTTTTACGTGAAAGAGTAACAAACATCCATCCATACTTACAAACTTTCGCGTTTATAATATTAGTAGGATAGGATTTACCACTGTGATCAAATTGTGTGTGACAGTGTCGAGTAGCGGTGAAAGAGTACTACCACCCCCTCTCTTCCCTTGGTTGTCGTAAAAGGCGACTAAGACTAAAGACTTCTCATACATCCAACAGCATATAGCGGCGATGGCTTCACCACCTGTCACGCTTAGCACATGTGCTGTTGCTATTTGGCGAAAAGTGGACTATTAGTAGAGGACTGATTTTGCTGTTCTCATTGCCTAGTCTCTGACTAACCCTTCAGGGATAATAGTTGTGATTATATGTATGTTCGTACGTATGTTTGTATGTTATCAAACTACTTTAATCCACTATTCGAACCGGATTGGTTCGGTTAGTGGATTAAACTTCGGTATTGGATGAGCTGTGGCCTAATCTCTCCATATGTTGTTTCAGTGCTTATCCGATTATGAGCTTATTGACACGACACTAAATAAATAAAACAAAAAGAAAACATGTTTAGCTTATGCTGTAAAAGCCTTACAGTTTTGCAACTCATGCTGTAATATTCTTTATAGCTAACTAAACGAAGCAAGTACGAGCTCATTATTTAATCTGTCCATTATTACGAAGTTTTTTCTGTACTGGGCTATACCTGGGAACCTTCTAATTACGGAGATATTAAGTGTCAAAGTCAAAATATTGTGTCTTAAATAAATGTAAAACGTGATTACTAAACTTTCTTCTAAATAAACATTACCAAAATTATTTAAATTTCTTAGTCAAATAGGCCTATGAAATTTCAAAACGCAATGAATAGAGTCTAGTTTATCGTTTAGGAGTGCCTAGACTAGCTTCGTAGCGTCTAGGAGACCCGGCATAACGAAAGTTGTTCATCGAGCTTTTCATTGAAATTCAAAAAAAATAATAAAAAATAAAATTGATAACAAACCACTCATTAAATCAATTATTATTAGCGGCCGGTGGAAACCTTAATAGCAAACACAACCTTCTAATTGGCCGTTTACCTTAAACGAGAATACTTGCAGTTCCTCATAACGTTTATTTTGCGTACGTATCTCGTCGCAAAGCCGCCATAAAAAGATATCGCGGAACGCGAAGTCAACCGACTACATTAATAACTGGAAACCTGCAACGCGATATCTAAACAGTGTCCCTTATTATAATAGGCAGTAGGCAGTCATCTGTTTTATCTAATTTTACAAGCTTTTATTTAACATGCAATGTACGTTTGTTCGGGTATCTTGCAATGACAATGTATGGTTAATTGTGTGACGTCATTCTTAATCCAAGATGGCGGACTAATTATTATTAATGCATTCCTACATTATGGGTATCAAATGAAAGGGCTTGCTGAGAATAAGTCGAAAAATAAAGTGACGTCACTCTAAATCCAATATGGCGGACGTCCAGGGATAAATAAAAAGTAAAAAACCTTTTTAAAAAACAAGCTTACTTACTTTAAAACTTTTACTATTAACTTATAACGTCATTACACAATTTTTATGATAATAAAGGTAGTCGCAAGATTTACTTGTGTAAATAAACATTAACCTAAAACAAGTAAATTAAATAACTTGATGTGATTGATTTTAACTATAAGAATTTTCAATCTAAGTAAATTTATACGAGTACCTACACCTTTTTATTTAAATCTCGCGACAACCTTTTATATCATATAATTTGTGTAATGACGTTGTAACTTAATAGTAAAAGTTTTAAAGTGAAAGTTTATTTATTTTTTGTTATTAGCGCATTTAAATACTTACTTAAAAGATTATTTATAAAAAGGTTTTTTTTATTCATACGTTCACTTCTTATGCCTCGGTGGCCGAGTGGTCAAGCGCTAAGCTCGACATCCGGAGATCCCAGGTTCAATTCCCAGGTTGGGAAAAATGTGTGTTGGGTAGCCCGGATTTGTGATCACCCGCATTTGGCATGGTGAAGCCAATACCCCACAATTTTAGCGATTACTTGATTTAATGATGGAAACCTTTTCCCTGCAGTGGGACAGTAAACTGGCAGTACTTTACTGTTTTACTACTTATAAATAAATAAATAAATAAATAAACTTTCCTACACTCACACCAATTATCTAGCCCAAGAGAAACTTCCTTATGAAAATCGTTAAATGGTTACTAGACAATTACGGATAAACATACATAAAATACATACTCATTATACGTAGAAAACACCCAGACCGAAGACAATTTAGAAAAACAATAGTTTCTAAATTGACCCGACCGGGGATCGAACCCGGGACCTCAGAGATGGCGACACCATGAAAACCGGTGTACAAACCACTCGACCAAGGAGGTCGTCAAAACTTATAAATCAATACACAATCATAATACATGATGTTTGAGTTTCATAATCGTGAACGGGTGCCGCCTGTGGAGGCTAGTCTGCTCTTGTAATCATATTTTTATTGGTAGTATTTAATAGTCTTTCTTTCTCTTTTTAGGGTTCAGTAGCCAAATGGCAAAAAACGGAACCCCTATGGATTCGTCATGTCTGTCTGTCTGTCCGTCCGTATGTCACAGCCACTTTTTTCCGAACTATAAGGACTATACTGTTGAAACTTGGTAAGTAGATGTATTCTGTGAACGGCATTAAGATTTTCACACAAAAATAAAAAAAAAACAATAAATTTTGGGGGTTCTCCATACTTAGAACTGAAACTCAATTTTTTTTATCTAACCCATCCGTATGGGGTTTCTATGGATAGGTCTTCAAAAATATATATTGAGATATTGAGGTTTCTAATATATTTTTTTTCTTAACTGAATAGCTTGCGCGAGATAGATACACTTCCAAAGTGGTAAAATGTGTGTGTGTCGTCCCCCCCCCCCCCCTGTAACAAAAATATGCAACGCAAACTTCCACCGAAAATTGGTTTGAACGAGATCTAGTAAGCAGTTTTTTTTCATCATCATCAACCTATATCAGTCCACTGCTGGACGTAGGTCTCTCCCAAGACGCGCCACTGAGCCCGGTCTTCGGCTCTTCTCATCCAGTTTTTGCCAGCTACACTCCGTAGATCGTCGCTCCATCTCGCCGGAGGGCGTCCTACACTACGCTTGCCTAAACGCGGTCTCCACTCCAGTATCCGTTTGCTCCAACGGTTGTCGGTTCTTCGGCAAACATGGCCGGCCCACTGCCACTTCAGTTTGCTAATCCTTTGAGCTATGTCGAACACCTTAGTTTTCTGACGAATAACATCATTCCGGATTCGATCTCTCAAGGAAATTCCGAGCATAGCTCTCTCCATAGCGCGCTGAGCGACTTTCAGCGTGTGGACCAGCCCCACTGTCAGCGTCCACGTTTCAGCAGCATAGGTCATAACAGGTAGGACACACTGGTTGAAAACTTTCGTTTTCAGACATTGAGGGATGGAGGACGAGAAGACCTGACGAAGTTTCCCAAACGCAGCCCAGCCCAGCTGTATTCTCCGGTTTAACTCTCTCTCGAAGTTGTGTCTACCTAACCGCAGCGTCTGCCCGAGGTAGACATACTCCTGCACAACTTCGAGAGGCATTCCGGCAACGGTGATTGGCTCTGGGGTAATACGATCATTAATCATGATCTTTGTTTTATCTAAGTTCATGCCCAGGCCAATCCGTCGTGAGGAATCAGCAAGACTGTTCAGCATCTGCTGTAAATCCTGCAACGATTCTGCCAATATGACGATATCGTCAGCAAATCGCAAGTGTGAGATATACTCGCCATTGATGTTAATGCCCATTCCATTCCAACTCAGCGTCTTAAACAGATCTTCCAGCGCGCTCGTAAACAATTTGGGAGATATGACATCTCCTTGTCTTACTCCGCGGCGCAGCTGGATAGGTTTAGACTGCTGGTTCTGGACTTGGACAGACATAGTGGCATCATCGTATAGGCATCTCAACACTTCGATGTATCGCCAATCAACCTGGCATCGCTGCAGAGATTGCAGAACAGCCCAGGTTTCAACAGAGTCAAAGGCTTTCTCATAGTCCACAAACGCTAGGCACAATGGCTGATTATACTCTTCGGACTTCTGTATAATCTGTCGCATTGTGTGAATGTGGTCTATGGTGCCAAATCCTCTGCGAAACCCAGCCTGCTCTGGGGTTTGGATCTCATCAAGTCTTCGCGCAAGACGGTTCGAAATAACTCTGGAAAACAGTTTGTAGACATGGCTCAAGAGTGAAATCGGTCTGTAGTTTTTCAATAAAGCTTTATTGCCCTTCTTGAAAAACATGATAACCACACTCTTGCTCCATGCCTTTGGAGTTCTCCCATGGTCCAGGACGGATTGAAAAACACGTTGGACCTCCCTCAGGACTGGTGAACTACCTGCCTTTAGGAGTTCCGACGTGATTCCGTCTTCCCCTGGGGCTTTTCCATTTTTTAACTGTCTCAGAGCCACCTCGATTTCGTCTAGGCTGATCTCTGGGAGATCTTCGGTGTAGTGGCGGGTTAATGTGGCTCTAACATCCTCATTACTGGATCCCGGACACGAAACTTGCGAGGCGTACAATCGGCCATAAAAGTCTTCGATCTCAGCCAGAACTTCCGGCTTGGAAACGACGGTATCACCCCTAGATGTCGTGAGCTGCGTCAGATGGCTCCTACCAAGTTGCCGCACAAACACTTTGGACCCCCGATTTTGCTCAATTGCTCGTTCAATACGAAGCGTATTGGAGCGACGGAGGTCGTAGCGTATGCGCTTAGCAATGCACTTGTTAAGAGCCGTGTGTTCTGACAGCGTAGTAGGGGTGAGTGGTGTCTGGCGTCGCTTTTCCATTAGCCGGAGAGTCTCGTCCGAGTACTTAGACTTTTTGCCCGTACGCCTTACCAAGCAAAATTGGTGTGTAAGGCTTTAGCAATGTCATCCAGGACAAACTCCACTTCATCATCCGAGTGTGACGAGGTCGGTGCATACACTTGAACCACCTTGAGGGAATACCTCTCGGTGAGTTTAAGTACCAGGTATGCTACCCTGTTCGACACACTGGATACTTCAGTGACGTTGTCGGCGAGGGACTTGTGGATCAGGAACCCAATGCCACCTTGGGAGATATGGTCGCCCTCGCGGTAGTACATGACATGTCCGGATTCTAGGGTTATGGTGTCCTCTCCCTCTCTTCGGACTTCACATAACCCCAGAATATGCCATTTAACCTTTTCAAGTTCTACCTCGAGTTGCGCCAGGTGTTCGTCTAGCCGTAGAGTGCGTCCGTTGTACGTAGCCAGGGTCAGTTGGGATGGGCAGCCTTCCGTAGCCCGGAGATTCTTCGCACCCCCTGTTCCGCCATTTCCATGACCGCCGCCTTGGCCAGGACTAGCGGAGCTGCCGGGAACTGGGGGCCGTCCTTTTTGTGTGCCAATCATATGGGAGGTTTTGCCCAAATCGCCACGCTGGGCATGCGGGTTGGCGATCGCAGGGACACAGTCTGTCGCACCGCTGAGGCTGCTGCCCCTCAGCGGTCAGGGATTTGACTGTGTCTGGATGAGAAGGGTTATACCGCCGTCGACCGGTCGCCAGAGCCTCGTCGGTTACTGCAGGATGTACCGCGTGCAGGTGAGGTTGACAGTTGGAGCTAGAGGTCTTGTGTAGCTCCCTTACATCCCGGCAGTTTTTTTTAATACGTCATTAATTAATTAATTTAAAAAATACACTATTATTATAACATCGTTTAAAGTTACAACGAACTACAAGAACTTTTATATGATGTTATTTGCTGCTACGGAACCCTTCATGGGCGAGTCCGACTCGCACTTGGCCTGTTTTTTTTCATAGGTAAGTACTGTAAGACGTTGTTCATTTATTTTAAATTATTGAGCAATACTTTTATTTTTATTTTTTAATTGGATGTTCTTTTGTATTGCGTTGTGTTATCTTGTAATCGTATTAAATGTTTTGTTTATTTTCCAAATTGCGTTGACGCTGTAAAAGAAAGGGAGAAAAGAAATGCCCTTGCTGAGTTTCTTGCCGGTTCTTCTCAGTACAAGGCTCCCGGCCCCATAGTTAAGACTTACGAACCGATGGCATAGTGACGTGACATTCATAAGTGCTCAATTATTGTAGCATAGATTAAATAAATAATTTTGAATTTTTAATTTTGAATGTTGATTAAGAAGTTTTGATGATTAATAAATTTATTCAAAAACTTTTTTCAACATTCTAGATATCTACTTTACGGATTTAGTATCTTGTTAAAACATTGCAACATAAAATCTGTGGATCGACGAGTAGCCTATAATAATACCATAATTTTTTACACGGCAAAAATATTTGGACACTGGTGATTAGTTTACCAGATACATCATCAAGGTTAACAAATTTATCAAAATTATGATGGATACTTACCTACTACCTTTTATTATTCTTCACTTAATAATGAAAATTTGTATAAAAAAAGGATCGTTAGATACGTATACGTAGTAAGTTATGTCAAAAACGAGTACCTATTTACTTTTTAATCGCTTTCGTAGTCGTGCTACGTCGAGACCCTAAATGTTAATCTGAGCATAGTCTATCAAGCATGTTCTCAAGTAATAGAGCAATGAAAATTTTAAAAAACAGTGCAGCTGCTGTACAAAGAATCTTTTGAAGTAAAAATGAAATTTATAAACATTATAAATTTCAATTTCATTCTTAAAGTAACCGCGTTGCGTAGCGGTGAAAATAACTACCACCCAATCCCTTCCCTTGGGAGTCGTAAAAGGCGACTAATGGACTAAAAACTGCACATACATCCAACAGCATAGAGCGGAGATGGGTTCACCACCTGTCACGCTGAGCACACGTGCAGTCGCTATTTGGTGAAAAGTGGACTGTGGCAGAGGACGGCCTTTTGCTGTATACATTGCCTAGTCTCTGACTAAGCCTTCGGGGATAATAGTCATTAATCTATGTAACATAAAAGTAAAAATAGCGGTACTATCAATAGATAGAAGTTACTCGCACCGTTTTGGCTTAACGAAACAATAGTTTGTATCGAATAAAACGAATTCGGCAGACGCGGCGATTCGGCGGTGAGATGCGACGCTGTTGAATAAAGTTTGATCCTAAGTCGCTAGAACTTGCAGTTTTAGCATTACTGTTTGCTTTTTCTTGGATATCGCTACGAATATACCAACTAAGTATGTACATATTTCTTTGCATAGACAGATTGTTGAAGCGCTGTTTTAATCAGCGCAACATTTGTTAATCGATTAAATCGTGAAATTTTAGTATGCTAAAAATACACTAGAAGTAACAAAGTAAAATACCAAAAACTACATACCTAAAATAAGCACAAAGCCTCGATCATTGTTTCTTAACAGTCGCTTAATAAGCTCTTTACAGTCGCTTAACAGTCGCTTGAAAGTCACTTAATAGTGTCCTAACAGTCACAGTGATGTTCAAAACGCCTAGCCAATAGCCAATAGTGAGAATTGCCGTCTATCGACACAAAAATTAATCCCCCAACTGCACATTCCATCGCGTCTGTTGTTCCACGGCGCTTCAGCAACGATCTAAAATTGAAAAAGCTTTGATTGGCCGCAGTCGATTGTCAGAACTCGTACAAATCGGCATACGGCGCCGGCAGCCGCACTATTTTACGCCTCTTCCGTATCAAAGGCCCGTCCTAGATACAATTGCACAATACACTGTAATGCAAATTGCAGTATCACTGTCAGTCAGATAATAGTAAGCTAGGAGATACATGTAAACTCATGTTGTAGAGAGTTGAAATATAAGGGAACATTATTGCTGAATAACAGCGTAAGAATTATTTTAAAATCCGAAATTTACTTTGCCCAATCTGGGCATAGAACTCTGGACTTCCGGTTATCGGACTGAGCGCTTACTCCACTCTGCCACCGACGCAACGACGTGATAAGGATTCATAAAAAAGTTAGATTTCTTGTGATTGTCTATTTTAGGTTTAAAGTGTTTTTTGTCAAAAACAGATAAAATCCACTTACAGGAGAATAAAAATAACATAAAATAATATATCCCCGCCATCATCTTGCGAAACACGCACTCCACAATAGTAAATTCATACAAAATAAATAAAAACAAACAATAATTTATAACAGTAGTTCCTCCAACAAACAAAACCAAGTACAGTAAACAATTCCAAACAGTAAACAGTTTTAACTCAGACGTGATTTGAATAAATGTAGGTTAATTCCTAAATAAATAACTATATATTGATATATTTTTGACATAGAACTGTAAAATGAGCTTACATCTTTTAAATAAGATGGAATGTTATTGTAAAGTTGTGCTCCCTCAAAAGCGATATTTTTTTTGGCAAAGTAGGTACCTACGTACTTTTGGAAGAATAAGTAAATTTTACGTATGTAATAAAAATACAAAATACGAGTAGGTACGATTCGTGGTACAACTACTTACCATAATACAAAAATACAATTTTGTATACGCACCTTTAACATATTAGAAAAGAAACGTTTCCCTAAAAAGTATGACCTAATTGACGAAAACGCCAACGGCATTCATCTCCGATCCCACTTTCCACGTACTCCGATCCACGTTTCCACATAACTCCGGCGGGCGGTGGCTTAAAACAGAACTCTTTACCCGTTTCATATTGACAATGAAATTGAATTAGCTGTCTGGCGTCGAGTCTTAATCCCATTGCGGTGCCGTCAACGGTGGCTTGGCTCCCAAGCCAGCTAGCGACGTTACCACGAGTGTGCGCGGACGAGTACTTAATGCGAGTTTCATTCAACAGTCGGTCACGCGAACGAAAACGAGAAATTGTATATTGTGTTGTGTATTAAATTCTATAGTATACATACATACATCGCGCCCGTTTCCTTTAAGGGTACCTATGAAGAGACCACCGCCTCCCATTTGCTACGATCCTGTGTGTCATTCTTTCATTTATTTGTAACTTCCTTTAACGCTTAATATAATTTTGATCAACGTGATCGAATAGTGAATAGAACTCGCACTAGGCATTTAGTAAGAGAAAAGTGCACACTTCACCTGGAACCAGTTAGTTGGTCACACACAACAACCAGGATTCAAGAGTTACGAGCATGTATAATTTAGCCGTACCGCAAAGAAACTGCCTAGACACACATAAAAAATAGTGTTTCTACGGTTTTTAAAATTCTATTATTGAATTCTTTTTTTCTACTACACAAACAGTTTTTCTGTGAGCAAGGGATTTTAGTCACACATGTTTACTGTGTTTTCCTCAGACCTCAGAGATTGCTACGCCAGAACCGGCGACTCTCGACCATGGAGTTTGTATTTTTTTCTACTGCGCGTAAGCACTTGCCCTTCACCTCACTTGATAAAGCCTGTGGGGAAGCTTCGCCAGGATTCCTCAAATACTAAGGAGATAACTGGCTATTTATCTCTAACTGTTGGAACAGAAAAAATGCTAGTTCCTAGATGTTTTGACTACACTCAGGGTCAGAACGAGTAGCGTGTAAGTGCACCGATGGTAAGGCCTCACAGACGGAGCGCGGGCAGCGGCCACGGCTTTTAAATCCACATGTGGGGTGACAGATTTGCTTTAGCCGGATCCTGCTATAGCAAATCTGTTTCTTCTTTGTTTGACATGTCAATTCCGCGTCTATTGGTCATTGGACGGTGGCAAGTGTTTTCGAATGTTTTCTTACATACTTATACAACCCTGACATACTTAATTTATTTCATTTACTCTCATAATATTCTACACATATTTTTTTCTGTACAATATTCTACACATATTTTTTTCTATACCTAACCAATACTTTACTTACAACAAGTCATATTACGAAGTAACTTTTATCTATTGCTTTTTTTGTACTTTTATACTAATAACAAACTACCGCATTTAATAATACTAATAAGCATATTCATTTAAAAGTATAAAATGTGCTTTATCTATGTTTTTTATTGTTAAAGACGAAGCTAATGAGCAGAACCCACCAACCTGCATTAGGCCAGCGAGGTGGGATATGGTCCAATTTCTTGAAAATGAAAAGTAATAAAAATAGTACGTAATCAATAGAACAGCACTTACTTTCGACATTGAAAAGTTCTAAGATTCTTGTTACTTATGACTTTTTTATTACATTGCTAGCTACTGCCAGTGACTTCGAAACCGGCTAAACGGCTCCAACTACTTCGTAAACATCAAGTAGTCTTATGATTATGACAATATAGGGTCTAACAATATCAATAAGCGAACGTTTAAGGGGAGCATCTATACATCACACTGAGCATGCTCACCAAATTTGGTCCAAAACTACAGGCTCGTTACCGAGATAATCAACAAAACATTATCATAATTCATCAAAAACATACATCCTTTCCAAACCCGTACTACTGTACTACACGCACACAGAGATAGCCGAACATGCACACTAAACTCGGAGCACAACGAGCTGACAAACTTACACAAAAGTTTGCGCTTGCGTGCATGTTAGTGAAGATACAGCATGTTTCATGATGTGCATTATTTTAATTGATCTAGTTTGTTAGATAACATAACTTAGAAAAATCACTATAAAACTGGAGCCCATTTTTTGTCATTGTATTCAGAATGATGTATAGATACCGTCCTTAAACATTAGCTTATTGATTTTGTTAGACCCTGTATAGGTACCTAATATAATTACCAACACAAATCTGTTAAGTGCAAAACAGACTTTAGGAATAAATACATGTTTTAATATTATTTATGTGTTTAGTTGTGGTGTGTGAACTTACCTTAATATAGAAATATGAGATAAAACACGTGTACCCCATAATATAAGGACAATATATAATTAGTGTCTTAAACAGTTAGTTCTAATTATCGATATTGTTTATGAAATAAGACACTCTATTAGGTGATCGCATTGTTTACTATCACTGTTTTTGCATAAGTTCCTTCAGACCCCAATATTGTATCCAAGCATTTCCAATGCGTCTATTAATTTATTTTGTGGTTAGATCTAAGGGAGAAATTATTTGACATACTCATCAACATAGTCAATCAGATTGATATTGATCCTGATAGGTACTTGTAGGAGTATGTAATTCACTTTATGAAAAAATTAAGACTATGCATCTGTTTGGAGGGTCATTCTCGACCCCTTGGGCATTATGATACTAAACATGGTGAATAAAATCTAAATTAAAGAAATCGAGTGTTGACCTGTCATTGGTGTATTGATGTCAGTTACCTTTATTACTGTTTTGTTATGCAGTTACTTTTATACAGATGAGAGACGTACTCGTTAAAGGTAAGGTCAATAGTGGCCTAAACAAACGAGCAAGCAAGAAGAACGAAGCAAAAGAAGTATGTGAGGATCGTGAAATGAAGGCTGTAGTCTGTGCCTAACCTTCTGTTAAACGGGCGTGAGTTAAAATCAAGCAGTTCGTTAGTCTTAGGCTGTTTTCAATTTGAGCGTTTAGAGCAGGACCAACATGGTTTAAGTTACACTTGAAACAGACTATTTATTAGTAACGACCAGGGTATTCTGGCCTACGTACGTAAAACGGACCGCAGCTGTGCGTGTGTTTCAATAGTGTACTCTCTATATGCGAATCAAGGGACAGCATGATCCATCCCGGTACCCCAACGTCCTGCTAAATTGAAAGCGCCTTTAGGCTTATTCTAAAAAAACGGCTGGATTAATTTGAGTATTTTTAGTTTGTTTTGTTCATTTTAAAAGAAAAAAATATAAGTACCTAGTACAATTCATATAGAACAACTTAATAAATTAGAAAAAGTTGTGCGGTATATTTATATGCTTGATAAAAACTTATTGCTGTTTCTTACTTCTTTTTCGCGACATTTATCTTTTTCTGTCAGTTGAATTGTCTTACGTTATTGGCTCAGAACAATAATTATTGTTCAATAATTATTTAACAATAGTTATTGTTCTAAGAGCTATGCTCGGAATTTCCTTGAGAGATCGAATCCGGAATGATGTTATTCGTCAGAAAACTAAGGTGTTCGACATAGCTCAAAGGATTAGCAAACTGAAGTGGCAGTGGGCCGGCCATGTTTGCCGAAGAACCGACAACCGTTGGAGCAAACGGATACTGGAGTGGAGACCGCGTTTAGGCAAGCGTAGTGTAGGACGCCCTCCGGCGAGATGGAGCGACGATCTACGGAATGTAGCTGGCAAAAACTGGATGAGAAGAGCCGAAGACCGGGCTCAGTGGCGCGTCTTGGGAGAGACCTACGTCCAGCAGTGGACTGATATAGGTTGATGATGATGATGATGATGATGATGATTGTTCTAAGGTTATTGGCCTAATATGACAACATCTGACGGATCTACTAGTATGCATTAAAGAAATAGATGACACAAGTATAGGCACCAGAAGTGTACGCCGAAAGAATGCGGTAGATTTACAGGCGACATCACCATGCTCACGGAGAAGAACTGGTTGAAAAAAGCCCCAACACCGGACAGGATCGTGTGCATATGAGGAGGCCTACATTATACTCAGCAGCGGATAGCTGAAGAAAAACGAACGTGTAAGCGAGCGTGTTAAGCATAGGTACAAAAGGGAAATTTGTGGTTAATTGATTTTAAAAATATTGAAACTTTAATGTTAACATGGAATACTTACCGAAAATTTATTGAAGAGAAGGATCTTAACTTTTACTCGAAAGCTATAATTTTCTTAAAATAAGCTACGTAACATTGCACTAATAGCATGTCCTACTTAAAATAAGCTGTAACTTTAGTAGTAACCAAGCTAGTAACTCATTAACGGACAAGTCTTTTGACGCAGCACCAACCGAATTGATAATGATAATTAATCTAGGCATACTCGTGTACTTGAGGAGCACGATAGCGCCGCGTCTAAGGCGTTGCGATCTTGCCAGCTAAGCGTCTTTCTCAAGCATGGCCACTGGATGGGTGAGCAAATTTAAAAAAACTCCTTAAAAAACCGGGTTTTGGACGGCGCGTAAGATCGCTTAGACGGTCGTTTATTTGGAAGCCAGATAATTTACAAATATGTACATACACATAATCACAACTAATATCCCCGAAGGGTTAGTCAGAGACTAGGCAATGATAGGACCGCAAAAGCAGTCCTCTGCCATAGTCCACTTTTCACCAAATAGCGACAGCACATGTGCTCAGGGTGACAGGTCGTGAGCCCATCGCCGCTCTATGCTGTTGGATGTATGTGCAGTTTTTAGTCCGTTAGTCGCTTTTTACAACACCTTAGAGAAGAGAGGAGGGTGGTAGTATTCTTTCAATGCTATGCGACACGGTTATACAAATATGTGCACTTAATTAAATTACGCCCTTTAACCTCGATCACAACTTTAATAAATACTATTTTGTTGTACGTTTTACAAAAAAAAATACAAACATACATCACGGCCGTTATCCAGACAACGGATTGACAAGGATCACAGCTCTAAAGCTACCCTGACACACTTCCTTATTTAGTAATCAATACTATAGAGTAAAATACAAAGAACATCGAAAGCTTCGAAATATACAACCGCCAATAAAGGAACGCACCAACCAATCACACAAACTTCTGGCAGCCCCATCGATAACGCTACCCTAAAAACGTTTCGGCAGTTTCGCAATAAATTATTACTATCACCTTATTCTCCATAGATAGGTTTGATTAACGAATTTCTTATGGGCCGAAACAAGATAGAATCCCTGAAGAGAGTTCGGCGCTGCAGCGTCACTTCGTCTCGCATTATAAAATATGCAGATAAGTTACGGGAATTGATTCGAGGCACAAAGGGGGCCGTCGATAGGCGAGATTCCCGTTATAATTTCCCGCGGGACGGCGCACCTTTATCTCGTGACATTAACAAAAAATCGGGTCCAATTTAATGACTTAATTAGTTTGTAGCATGTGATGAATATGATCGTGAATTTTAATAAAGAGTTGTTTGGCGCAGTGAGTAGAGTGGGTTGCGATCGTGCAAGTTAAGCAGCTTTAGTAATGTTTGGTCATCGGATGGGTGATCAGATTAGAATATATCGACATCCTAAGTGCTCCGGAAGGTAAATGTTTGTCCCGTTTCCGTTTTCCGTTTCCGTTTGTCCGAATAGTTGTCGTAAGAAGGCAGTCGTTGAAACCACGGGTTGTAACCGACCATGTTCCAGTGTTCTCAATTATTCTGTGTAATACAAATGGTACTGGGGGTAGCGATGCGCATTTGTCTGGCACAGACTATAGCTCGTTAAATTAGTTGTTAAGTCTTAACTATAAGTTAGTTAACTGTTTTTTTATTATTATTATTATTGACGTCAATAAGTGCCTGTAAAGGTTTACATTGAATAAATAATTTGACTTTACTTGACTTGACTTGACAATATATGTGCTTTTGTTTATGTGGTGTATAAAAGGTTAATGATCAAGTGACAAATCGGAATAGTTACTAGCACATGAGGCAACGCCAAAAAAGCATGTTTAAACTTTGAAAACAAACTAAAACTAAGTTATAAAATATGAACTAATGGTTGTATTAAATATTTAAAGAGTTCAATCAATTAAGTTGTATTACATTGAGAAACAAAGAAAGTTGCTATTAAATGGAATTCATTGATTTGTGAGAATGTTTCCTTCAATAGATATGGTCTACGATACAATCTGAAATAAACATGTTTCTTGAATAATCCTAGCTAAAAAATTCAAATATCTTAGTTTTATATTACTTTCTTTGTTCGTTTTCACACTTTAGCGGTTTGCAATCCCTTTTTGATGAATTTTGACATAGAGATAGATGGGCCAGCAGACGACGGTTATGGACTGCTTTTTCATGTGAAAAATTACAAAAATCCCTGTTGCAACACTGAATCCCAAGATTTCAGTAATTCATCAACTAGATACTCTGTTATTTCAAATTCAAACTAACCAAAATGAATGGAAAGTAATGTTACTAATTATGTAAGGTCGCGGAAAGTTTTAATTTAGCCGGGTACTGCTTAAGCCTCTACCAAGCGAAACAGCGTCTTGTCCTCAACCGCATTTCTACGAGTACCATATTATATAATCAAGTCATTAAAACTTGGTACGCCAACTAGTGCAAATCTGAAACGCGTACATGTCACGAATTCAACTAGAACCATAAGAGGAGCGTCGGCAGAAATAGACTACTTCGCTCATTAGGGTTGCCACTTCGTTGGGAACATTTATTTGTATGAACGAATTCGAACTTGGGCGTAAGTTTGAATCAAAGGTAATATATTTTATTAAAGTTTTTGGGGGTTAAAGTCACTTGCATCGGAACGTTTACCCTTGAAACCCTACACGTGACCCCTGGGTGATGCTAAATGAGTGACGCTGTCTTATTGGTAGAGCCGAAGTTGCGTTGCAGCAAGAACTCGCACGAAATATCGGCGTGAAACATTGGCACTCGTTGCTGTTGTGTTTCGTCCGGTGAGTGAAAGGACTGGAGGTCCATATTTCCCCTTCCCCTCATAATTTATAATATTAATTATTAATACTCCTTAATCAAAAACGACAACGCATCTGCGACTACTCTGTCCGTGAGCGGCAGTGATTACTTATTTCCATCAGGTGACCCGATCGCTCGTTTTCCTCCATCTCACATGTAAAAAGCTGTACATAATAATATTGTGATTCTTATTTTCTAAACAGTAATCTTAGCAATCGCAAGGTAGATCTGTTTTCGAAATCACTGGAAATCGATGTACATTTAAAGAGTGCAATTCAAATTCTCAAAGCAATATTTGTTGCTTTCTTCTTGCCTCGATATTTTTTCGCTAGTAGTAGCCCTGAAGAGCATAACGATGCCAAATTTTATTCATTAATCGGCTCACGCCTTATGCCCCATCTGAATACTCATCAAAATTAGCACGAAAGGCAATAACAATCGCAGTTTATTTTATTTTATACGATGCTAGCGGCCCGCTTTTGCCTTCGTCCGCGATAACTTGAAACACCGTCTTAAATCAGCCATTTTGTAAAAAAATATCTTCAATTATATGTAAAAACCATCGTTCTTTGACGATCTTAAAAAAAGTTATTTTAAATCACAAATTAACTAAGTAATGATTTTTTTTCTCACCAAAATAATCTCAAACATACAAAACAAAGTAATTTATTAGTTAGCCAGTGACATCAGCTACCGTTTGCCATTTTTTTCATGTTTCTCCGACGTATGAAACCTTTGATATCGCATAAAGTAAAAATGGTCATAAATTATAGGGGGAGGGGATAGGACCCCCCATATTATTTTTTTTGTCGATGAATTTAGATGTAGTACTTAGCCTTAACGGGTTAGAAGTACCACCCCTTTCACATTGTATAATACGTAAGAATATGTGTGGCGCCATTCTTCACTTCGGTCCCCGAGCTATACCACTCAGCTCGGAGGAAAATCTTCTCTTTGGCCTTTCCTACAATGTGGCATCCATCCTACCATCCGCTCCCCTACACCGTGGTGACCCCGACGTGATCCTACCTACAATTCGCTACCCTACATAATAATAATAATAATATAATGATAAATTTCCCACACTCACACCAATTATCTAGCCCAAGAGAAGCTTCGGTAAGCAACTCGTTAAATGGTTACTAGATAACGGATAAACATATTTAAATACAAACTTATTATACATAGAAAACACCCAGACCCGAGACAATTTAGAAGAACAATAATTTCTAAATTGACCCGACCCGGGATCGAACCCGGGACCTCAGAGATGGTGTCACCATGAAAACCGGTGTACAAACCACTCGACCAAGGAGGTCGTCAAATATATTGTATAAGTAGTCTAGTGGTGTGCCGTTGTCAGGCCCAGTAGTCCCGAGTTCAATTCCCAGCGAATACATGTTAATACTTAGTATGGTCTGGTATTTTTTAGTTATCTTGCTTTTGATTAGTTGTTTGGGTTTCTTTTAAGTCCACCTTACAAATTACCATCATCTTAATGGAATATGTCGCTATACCATCCAGCTTCAGTCAGCCATTTCCTCAGCAGTTGAGGAATCTGGATGTAGTGGGCTTCCACCATCGTATTTACCTTATACCTATGATCAGGTGAGATGAATGTTGTATAATTTGAACATTTTAATGTTCAAATACAAGCATTACATAGTTTATTTCATGATAACTTTAATAACCGCCATAACAACTTGATTACATTTGAAGTTCCCACTGTAGGCGTATTATTGTAATGTATAACACTTAATAATAAATGCTTGTAAATGCTAGTTGTTAAGGATAAATTTCGCGTAAATGTTGATGCTTAGAAAAGGCTTGTACATTATCAAATTAGATAGATACAGGAATTACGAGGCAATTTAACTTGAAACTTGTTAAAAGTACTTAGTTGTGTTGCTGACAGATAGAAACTGATACAGCTTCATTTCTTTGGAGCAAACATTTCTGGCTTGAGTGATGTGACGTTGTAATTAAGGTGAAAGTACCCTTTCAACTTTCCAGACGTTTCTTAGAAGCCTCCTAAGTTGGACCAATCAATGTGAATAACTTAATTGAAGTGATTTTGTATAAGATAGAAGCAATTAATTTTCTTTGTGGAATATTTCATAGTTACGCGATCTAGACAGGCATTATACCTAAAATGTTACTATCGACATATAATTTATAATAACGCATTTTATTGGGAACTCAGACCTTGTTGGTCTGAGATGGGGAATGACGTTACTTATCTATAATAGAGAGAGAGAGAGAGAAAAGTGGACTATATGTACACTTTTAAACTTTCGCGTTCCATTATGCACACAAATATAAAAGGGGTTTAAAGCAAAATTATTTAGTAAAGGCATTCTACGCATACCTTTTATACCCGACGTTTCGACCGAATTGCACCGGCCGTAGTCACGGTCTGACTACTATCGCGGTGTATCGCCTCCTTTGGCGCCGAAGGGTCTTCATTTACTGTCACATTATTTAACCAACTACCGTCACACACAACGATTGTTCGCTTTATGACAGATTCGCATTAAGACAGATTCGCTTTAGGGCAGATTCGCGTTACGACAGAAGTACAGTGGTCTAGAAAAGACAAAAGAAACAAATTAATAAGAAAATAACAAAAAAAAAGTTAAATGCGATGGATAGTTCTTCAGCAATGGGATAAAAGTCTGAATATTGATAGGTTAACTCCCGCCAGGACATGAGAGCGTCGGTACTTCCCCCACGGAATGGAGGTTACTAGGGAAAAGACGGGGAATAGGGTCGAAAGTCAAGTTTAGGAACGGTTGGAGAGGGGATAATTTGGGATATTAGATTGTTTTAGGGAAATTAGGGATGACGGTTTAAAATGAAGCTACTATTACATATTTTTGTTTAGACTTAAGGTCTTTGCCTATCCAAAAATTAATTGCGGGTCGCTATTTGGGTGGGAAGAAAAATAGAAAGAAATGAAGGGGAAGAGAAAGGGAGAAGGAAGGGAAAAATAATTAGGGACACTGGATGAAGTTTTTATGATAAAAACTGCAGTGATTCACATCTCTAGGGGTGTGGTTTATGTTTATGTTTATTTATTTACTTAGGTTCATTTCAATTTGCTATTAATTTGTTTTTTTTTAGTTGTTTAAGTTATCTTTAGAAGATTTAGTTCAAGTTTTATTGTTCAAGAGTTATTTAAGGTTTTAGTATTTATTTTAAGTTTATTTATTTTTATAATTTGATATTAGTTTTAAGATTTGTTTTAAAATATCAATTATGCTAGACATTTTTTAACGTAGTGATTTTAATTTTGGATAAGGTTTTAAATTGGAAAGTTTATACATTTGGTTTAAAATTGTTTTTAAGTTTTTAATTATATTAAGTATTGTAGAGCTATGATTTTAAAGTTTTATTAAGGTTTTGGTTTAAAGAATTTATATATTTGGTTTTATTAGTTTATTTATTTGTTTATCTAAATTGTTTAAGGTTATTAGAAAAATTTTGTTTTAATTTAGTTTATATTTAGTTTTATTTAGTTATTTTTAGTTTAGATTTATATTAAAAGTTTTAAAACAAGTCTTGACTATAATTTAAGTTTAGTTTAGTTTAGGCAAGTTGGTTTAGTTCCCGTAGTCGGTCTGACTCTGCAGGCGCAGAACCATCGACCGAATACGGGGGCACTCGCGGGCATTGGTGGCGGTTTGGCCAGTATCGATCTTTGTGTCCATGCGCTGATTGTGGGCCGAGCAGTTGTAACACTTGGCCCCAGAGTTCTTATTTGGGCATTCTGGCAACTGGTGGCCGGGGCTGGCGCAATGGGCACAGGGTCTTTTCTCGGCTGTGCATTTCGCTTTTGTGTGGCCGTACTGCAGGCATTGATGGCACTGCACAAACCGGGAGAAGTCCTCAACATGGACCCTGTTATGGTCCACGTTGAGCCTCCCGAGAGCGAGGATGGTATTTCACGTCCCGGGAGTGACCTCGATCACCGCGTTGTACAGTGCTGGGTTGCGATTCGAAGTCAAGAAACAGATGCGGGTGACAGCCACGTCATTTTGGGCAACAAGGACCTCCGCCAACTCCTCGCGGGCAACATCTTTCGATATGCCCTTCAGGATAATTAGCGGTGGTCTCTGCTTCGCCTGCTCGGCGGCGAAATTAGAGCTCGATGCGTGACGGGCTATCGTCTCTTCGCACTGTTTCTTGTCTTCCAATTCAACTCGCAATTTTGCATTTGGTATAGGCAGTACTTTTACCGGAGCGTACTTAAGCCTCCGGAAGCTTATCTCCTTCTTCCACCGAGACATCACCTCCGGAGGCTTAAGCGAGCAGTCCTATGAGGATACGAGTACTGCTGGGTAGGTTTTTGGCGTAGGGGGTATGGGCCTGGCAGTGACGCTGGCGTAGGAGGGAGCGTTCGGGAGCACGGCCTCATGTGCCTCTTGGACGTTTCGGACAGTGCGAGTGCCGGTCGGCGGACCCTGGGCAAGAGGGGCCTCCTTCAGTGCGGCTGTAACCATATTGGCTGTCAGCCGCACAAGATCTTCGAGACGCGCCTGCTGCGCCAACATCTCGTCGACCTTTTGAGCCACCTCTCGCCAGATCTCCGCTGCTGCCGCGCTCTGCATCGCGACTACGGCGCTCACACTATTGTCAAGTTTGTGGCCCAACTCCCGAACGCTATCCTTGCTTATGTGCTCCTGGGTGGAGGAGAACTCCGGTTCGGTGACGGGCCGCGTGCAGGCCTCCTCTTCAACTGCCCTTTCGTAGAGACCGATGGCAAACTCAATTTTGGCCGTGGTTTCGAGAATCTTCTGCTTGTTGGCCTTTGTCACCGACTTGCCCTCCTGAACCGCCTGATTTATCCGACCAAGGTACCCCAGGAGCGCGGCCTTCATGGTCTTCTTGTGCTGCACAATGGATCTTTCAGGGACACCAGGTGTCTCCGGTTCGCCCATCTCGCCCGGTTGCGGGCTTGTAAATGCCTCATTATGTGCCATATTGAGTTAGGTTAGGTTAGGGTTAGGTTAGGGAGGAGACTCTTGAGCATATGCTCGAGGAGTGTAGTGCCTTCCCACCACAGAGGCGTACGCTGGAGATGGCCTTGGGAGGGAGAGGCACTCTGGCTCTGCCGGATGTGGTAGCCGCAATGGTGGAGAGTGCGGAGAATTGGGCGGCGGTGGCTGGCTTCGCTGCGGAGTGCTTGGGTCTCAAGGAGGAGGCCGAGCGCGTCCGGGAGGAGTCAGCCAACGCCGCGCCAATGAGGAGGAGGAGGGCGGGGAGAAGGAGGCGAAGATTCGCCGATCTCCAGCCACCGTGAGGTGGCGCCGCCCTGTTTGTGTTGTCTGTCTGTTTTTGTTGTTGTTTGTCTTTCTTCTTTGTGTGGAGTGGTCAAGTTGAGACTCCGTCCCCAACTTGACTGGTTAGGAGGGGGGCACTGGCACGGGTATGTCGTCATACCACCCCAAGTGCCCCGGGTACACTGGATGTTTGTCCATGTGTTCCTTTTTGTTTTGTTCGTTCTGTGTGTTCGTGTTTTGTGGTCGTGTGGCGTCCGCATGCCCGGGATAGCTGGGCATGTCAGTCCTTGTTTGTGTGTCGTGTTCGCCCCCTTCTGGGGCAAATATCTGTTGTGCTGTATGCGTGTATTCCCCCGTGGATCAGGTCCCGTGACCGCCACCCTAAGAGCCCTACGCTATCGGAGTTTGGTCCCCCGGTGATTAGTGGGTAGGCCCCTCCCTCTCGCCCGACGATTATGTCGTGGAAAGGGGGACGGGAGAGTCCCACATATCCACTCTCCCTTCTGGAGGCTGGAATCCATAAGCAGGGATTACGCCGGGTAAAAAAAAAAAAGGTTAGGGTTAGGTTAGGTCAGACGAATTTTCAAAGTCGATTTTAAGAGAAATTCTATCTGAAAAAAATTTTGAATAAGTTTGTTTTTGTGTGTTTTTAGGTCAAGGGTATTATAATTTTAAGTTTTAAGAAATTTCAAATTTTGAAGTTTTGGGCGAAAATTTTTTGGAACTTTTTTGTTTTTTTAAAGAATTTTAAAAAATTTTGCGGAAGTAGTTTCTATAATTTAAAAAAGTGAAAAATTATTAATTAGGTAATTTTAGGTATTTTCCTTCTAGGAAATTTAAGAGTTGTTAAATCCCGTTTATATATACTGTGCATAAGTGGACTATGGTATAAGACTGCTTTGCTGTCCTCATTGCCTAGTCTCTGACTAACCCCTCGGGGATAATAGACGTGATTATGTTTGTATGTAATACTGCTTTAACCGTTGACTGTCACAAAACCAGACACAATTAAAATTTAATTGTTTGTCGGTCACCGTGATCACCATGGCGCTTAAAGTCTAAGGAGTGACAGTAGGGCCTCTGACCTTTCACGAGATTGTCTCCGATCTGCCCCTGTATCGGCAAAAAAATATGAATATCATGGCTTCATTTGACATTTGAAGCCCATAATATGCCCATATAAGGACAAAATATGGGCTTCAAATGTTAAATGAAGCCATGTCCATATCCATATTTTTTAGCCGATAGACCCGCTGCTAGGAGTACTTTCCCTTCCAGCTGTCCCATTCACTCTGGCCTATAATAATATAAGTGACGTTTAAAAATGATTAAGAAAAATTGTAAAATTTTATAATTGCAATTCCTAACTCATAATAAGCTGCATTAAGCCACTGTGATAGTTAAAGGTCCAATTTCGCCATGCAACATGAGCCAAGGCTAGAAAGCCCAGAAATATAACATTTACGTATTAATCAACAGTACATTTATAGGTTTATTTATATTTTTATTATTTATAAAGGTATACTAACCATGTCGCGTAGCGGTGAAAGAATACTACCATCTTCCTTCTTTCCTTGGGTCTCGTAAAAGGCGACTAACGGACTAATAACTACACATACTTCCAACTGCATAGAGTGGCGAAGGGCTTACCACCTGTACGCTGAGCACATGTGCAGTCGCTATTTCGTGAAAAGTGGACTATGGTAGAGGACTGCTTTTGCTGTCCTTATTGCCTAGTCTAGTGATTGTATGTATGTATTTACGTAAAATTCTTGACGGGACATAACACGGAGTTGTTAATACTACCAAATTTGATACCGGTACTTTGAATATATCGGTATTTCCCCAAAACACTGGGATTTTTTATTCTACTTAGTACCAATGCAATGCAGTGAGTTATAGAAAACAATATTGTTATTTCAAGTTATTCGTAATTACAGTTCAGTCCGTGTACGGTCCCACGGATAGTGTTTGCAAATGTCCACATTGATCCGGGCCCCTCGCCGCCAAGCTCTACGCGTTTGAAATTCAAATCCAAGACAGTGGGAGCCCGCCATTCCAAATCTCCTCGCTGACACACATTCGTACCCTCTTTTTCTTTGGATAGAAACTTTAAAATCCTCAGCGTTCAACGAGAAATCCCTTTTGAACTGTGCTGATTAAAGTATTGTCGAAATTAAGAACGTTCTCTAGTTGGATTCAGCAACAATGTCTTCTGTGCAAGGATTTTCTACGGTTACCTATCATAAATTCGAAATTTGCCTGTACGAATTTTATTTGGCCTAAAACGTTTTGTAATTTTTTGTTTTCCATAATTTTCTTTTTACCGAAAACACAATTTACAAAGTTTTGAAATGCCGATTATCGATTGTAATTTTTTTCAAAATCTCTATGTTTTGAAATCCCACTCAACGTTTGGCCGAAGCTATTAATGCTAGACGATTCATTTTCCAGAAACACGTTTCCAATATTATTATAATACAACATTTCAAATAATTGAAAACTACAATATCATCGAACAACTTGTAATCGTAGTAACGTTTAAGCATGCAAACAAGCATGCAGCATGGAAGCAAGCATGCACCACGCAAGCAAGCATGCACGACGCAAGCAAGCATATACCACGCAAGCAAGCATGCAGCATGCAATCAAGCATGCAGCATGTACGCAAAAAGCTTGGAGCTTGCAAGCAAGCTGCGGCATGCAAGCAAGCATGCAGCATGCAAGAAAGCATGCTGCATGTAAGCAAAAAGCTTGAAGCTTGCAAGCAAGCTGCGGCATGCAAGCAAGCATACAGCATGCAAGCAAGCTTGCAGCATGCAAGCAAGCATGCAGCCTCAGCCGCGACGGCGAGCGTTAAACCCACCTGCTCCTCAGCTCGCGGGCCGCCTCGCTCCTCCGCGCCTACGCGGGCTTAAATTACACTCTAGCGTAGG
The DNA here is from genome assembly GCA_963921215.1 of Scoparia ambigualis. Lineage (NCBI taxonomy): Eukaryota > Metazoa > Arthropoda > Insecta > Lepidoptera > Crambidae > Scoparia > Scoparia ambigualis. The sequence goes on along the minus strand of OY992510.1, from coordinate 20,241,990 downwards.
GCAGACAAGTCTACGTGGAGTCGATTTTGACGCGATTCGATTCTGTCACTGACTTTTGAAACACAATCTTACCGGAAACATAAAGTATTAACTTTTTAAGACTTTTAAGTTTATTCACCTAATAATATGAATATATAAAAAACAAAAAAAAACTGGGTATGAGTATGATATTTTAGAGAAAAAGTTACTTCGAATTTTAATACTTCTAGATATGAAATTTATTGTAAACAAAACATCTTCCAAAAGAATAAAAGTAGTTTAGATAATCGGCTAATAGTTTTTCTGGAAAATGAAACGTATGTACGATAAGTTTATGGATTAACAAAATTATGTAAAAGCAACGATCTGGTATTTAAAACTTCGTCATACCGTTTTCGAACAATTGAAATTCGTACAGGAAAGTTTCGAATTGATGATAGGTTACCGTTTTCAACATTGTATTATTCTGTCCAAACTAATTTTATTCTTTATTTTTTGGGGAACTTTTCTTGTAATATCCTCCTAAGAAGATATCGTTTTTTTTGTTAACACTTTTCTTTCCACTCTGAAACTTAAAGATTGGTGTTCGCTCATTCGGCTTGTGAATCTTACAACTTAAGCAATATTCGCAATGCTAAAGAAACCTTACCAACCCTAATTTTGTCACCGTAGTAGTTCATGGCCTGATCGAAGCATCTGCTATTATTGTTCATATGAAAAGTTAGTATTGTTATAGGTAAATGATGACCATTAAACGTTTAACAAAAGAAAAAATTTCTCAGACAATTATTTTACCTCACAATTTGAAATCGACGTGAACCTACAATTCTAGTAAAATCATATAAATTATTCTTGCATAATGAACGTAATAACGGCTTTTTCTATTAATAGAGTTACACGTTTTCACACTTTTCGAAAATAATTGCCGGTCGAATATAAATCCGGGATATGCTTCATAAAATAATCAGAAACACTACTTTCTCAATTTATTTCATTTCATAAGGTTTAGTGTGTACAAACGATGGTGAACCAAATAAAGAAGAAAGCTTTAACGCCTAGACTTTAAAACGTTAGCTGTTTAAAATAGACACATTATGTCTCAGAAGTGGTCCAATAAATCCCCGCAGAGCTAGAAACGAAGCTCTTAATCTTTGCATATATGCACGCTACGAGTTACGTTTATCTTTTACAATTTAAACTTAGCGTTCGGAGTTATGGGAAAAGTGGTATGTTAAGTAGACTTACTGTGCAGACTACTTGCTATTGTGTTGAAAGTTCGTATCTATATTGATCTTCATTATACGCGTTCACCGTGTCGCGTAACGGTGAAAGAATACAAGGCACCACCACTTCTATTCCCTTGGGTGTAGTAAAAGGCGACTAATTGACTAAAGGCTGCACATACATCTAACAGCATAGAGCGACGATGGACTTCCCACCTGTCACGCTGAGCACACGTGTAGTCGATATTTGGTAAAAAGTGGACAATGAGAGAACTGCTTTTGCTGTCCTTCTTGCCTAGTCTCTGACGGGTACGTATTTTAATGCCGAATTTTAAAATACCGATTTTCATAAGACCTATGAACGGAAGGCCTCATTTTAAAAAGTTCCGAAAGTTCAAAATCCCGAAGAATACCTACAGTTGATATGCCGAAGTTCAAAATACCGAAAGTTAGATTAACCGTGTTTTTACAATGTCCTATGCAGTCAGTTTTTAATGTCTGGGCAGTTTTTTTATAATTTCAGTTCAGTTTCGTCATGAATGACGGATGTGGATAACTTCTAATGCCCCTTTCGTCGGACTCCACTTTTGTTATAAATCGTCAGTTTCTTCTTATGGAGAAAAGATCCTAATCATGTACTTCTTACTTGATCGCTTGATTAGCTAATGCGTGAAAGCATATCAAACAAACAGTCTCAATTTTGTACATTCATTTCTCGCTTCTGTACATATAATAATAGTTAGGAAGTTGCTGAATTAAGTCAAAATTACTTGTGAGTTGTAACAAATTATTAATAACTTGTTAGTAGGGGATTATAAGTTTTCATAGATTACCATTTACAAAATTAATACATTAAACTGTTTAACTAATAGTAAAATTAGTACACACAATTTAAAAATTAATAAAAAGCTCATTTAATTTGCTTTCACCGCTTCTCGTTATACTGCTGCAGAGATGGGAGGCCCATCCCTTTTCTTTATTTGTTACTTATGTTAGTAGTTTAAGCGGTCACCGGTTGCAATCGGTCACGATGAGCCGTTCCTGCACAATATCTAAACATGCATTTAATTACAAACACTCGAGACTCACTAACACAAATTATCCCCGAAGGGATAGTCAGAGACTAACCCTTCAATGGGGTACTATGGGCAATGGGGTCCGTAAAAGCAGACAACAGGTACTTTACACTTATGAATGTCGCTATGCCATCGGTTCGTAAGTCCTAACTATGGGGCGGGAGCCTTGTACTGAGAAGAACCGGCAAGAAACTCAAGGGCATTTCTTTTCTCCCTTTCTTTAACAGCGTCAATACAAATTGGAAAATGCCCTTCCTATCATAGAAGGACATTTTCTATTACAACATAAAAAAAACATTTAATACTATTGCAAGACTACACAACATATACAAAATAATATCAAATAAAAAAAACATTAAAGTATTGCTCAATTTAAAATAAAATGAACAACAGCTCTGGTCAGCTCATTTAACAGGTATGCTCCTATATATAGCTGAATTTCAATAGCTCTTATTGTAATCTATGTAATTGTCGTCAATAAACTAATTGAGTCATGATCACAAGTGAGGCATTCAGCATTACGGTGTAACATTTCCCACTAATCAGTACACGCAACTGGGTCTATGTTGGTACATAATTCTGGATTATACAGGTATGTAGGTACTAAATATATCTGACTCTGGCATTCTCGTATCAGTGTTGCCACAGATCAAGCGTGACACAATGTGTTACCGACGGTGAGTTACAGCAAAAGTTGCAATATTGAAATACATGCAACGGATCCTTCATTTTAATAAGATTTCTTAATTTTATGTATAAAATAAAGAGAACGTAAAATTCAATAAGTAGAAGCAAATAATTAGCAAACAGGTTTATTACTTGATAAAAATATATTTAAATGGCAATACATAATTAATTTTTTTTTCGTCTTGACTGTATTGAATTCGTACTATATATAATTAGTAAAATGAGGCATTCGGAAAATTAAGAATAAACAAAATGGAGAGTTTTCAAAAAGAAGAATTTGTCATAATAATAATTTGCAAAATTTCTCGCTTGGAAAAATAAGAATTGGAAAGTAATCGCTGACACGGTAAAAACGCAGATACGCGGTTTTAACAAACTGTTTTAAACAGTCACGCACAGTACATAGTGAAGATTCATATTATTGTAGTTGTTTACTAATGAATAAACATTGAAAGAAACACTAAAATTGGTCCATCACGGCGTTAGGGACACCGGACTTACTACCTGTAATCTCCCTGTTACCACGGACCCTGTAAAGGTTTCGAAATTTCGGGATAATCCAATATGTTAATTAAACGCGTGTAAGTCGGTCAAAATTGTTTATTTTTAATTTGAAACATTTTTACACAGTTGTATTTCAACTTTATGTTTAGTTTCAATGAAAAAAATCCTTTTTGTTTGACCCGTACCTTTTCTATGAAAAGCGAAAGATTTTGAATTCTCAATAGCAGTCTCTAGGATAACAACGACTTTGAGTTCATTAATTCAAACAAAGAACAGTATATTTTGCTTCCACTGAAGAAACGCTTACAAATTGTTTTTGTTTTATGCTTTTGAGAGTAGAGTACCTATTGTAAGTCATTATTTTACCTATTTATTATTGTATATGTGTATTACGATTTGTAAGACGGTTTTCTCATTATTATTGTTCTTGGTATAAAACATTATAAAAATAATACTACTAACCATCTCGCCCATTGAGTATCGTAAAGGCACCTAACGGACTAAAAACTCCACGTACATTCAACAGATAAGGCTCACCACCTCCTATCACGCTGAGCACATGTGCAGTCGCTATTTGGTGAAAAGTGGACTATAGCAGAGGACTGCTTTTACAGCACACATAACAGTCGTGAGTATTTATGTATTTAGTATTGAAACTATTCGCTTCTGAGAATCGTACCTACACTGCTTTGTAGCATTACGATTGAGGAGCATTTGGCATAGGGGTGACGTTTTGTTGGTATGGAAAACAGTATTTTTTTTTTATTATATGTTTATATAGGTACTTCTTTTAGACAAGAAATATGTTATAGTATATTAATTCAATGTACATCGTACCAATAAATCGAAAATTTACCGTTGTCCCTTTGGATTCAGCGCTTTAGTACTTCTATTAAACTCAATACGCTCCTGACGTCAAATCGATATAGAGTCAGCGTTGCTTATCGGAATATGAACGCTCGGGTCACACAATAAGTTTCAATTTCGCGTGAAAGTCGTTAGAGAGTGAACCTTCTGTACGGTAGTACTATTAGTTATTCTGTGCCACCACATGTACCGAGACGAAAAACGAAACTATTAATTATTACACACAAATTAATGCCTCCGTAGCAAGTGGACAGATTCGCAACTAGACAGATTCTCAGCTGGACATTTTCGCAGCTGGACGGATTAGCAACTGGACAGGACATGTACAGTCCATGACAACGCAACTTCTTGTACAGTCGTTTATGCAATATTGATTTGATCTTATTTCATGTAATGCATTATTGGTGCAATTTGTATAACTTCTTTACTCTGTTTTCTTTAATGATACACACGTGAAATTCCTTTATGCCCACTAGTTCAGTTGACTGAGCTAGTGACATTTTTTTCTTGCTAATTCTGTAGATTACTAAACTTCATACGACTGCTTTGAATACGTATGCTTCTATCTCAGAATACAGAACAAGCATCATGTATGGGCGGCTGATAGCTAGTAATAAATAAATGCAATCTCTATTTGCACAATGCAAACTCTTTGATAGCAACAAGTTGCACCAATAATGCTAATGCAATATTGGTGCAATTTGTTCTCAATTTGTTCTGTTTATGCAATATTGATTTGATCTTATTTCATGATTACATGAAATAAGATCAAATCAATATTGCATAAACGACTGTACAAGAGGTTGCGTTGTCATGGACTGTACATGTCCTGTCCAGTTCCTAATCCGTCCAGCTGAGAACCCGTCCAGCTGAGTATCCGTCCAGCTGAGAATCTGTCTAGTCGCAAATCTGTCCACTTGCTACTTAGGCAAATTAATGTATCAATATTTGACGTTTTTATACTTATGTTTTTATAAAAAAATATATTTTGAATGATTAAAAATGTCAACCTTATTACTAATGTTTCCCAAAACTTATTTCAGCCGTTACTTTATTTTACTTCAAAAACTCAGTTATTTCCAATTTCTATTACCACAGTATCAATAGGGTAATTGGTAATCACATTTATTCCTTAAAGTGTTAACTTAAGTTAACAATTCATTATGATTATACATTCTGCACCTATCATCGCAAAAAACAATAAATTATAAGTTTTAGTCGTATGTGTTGCTAGGGGAGAGACACTTGCCCGCCATTTTTGTATCGTACCAGGATACGTTTGTTTACACAGAATTCTATCGCCACGGCTTATAGGTATTTCGGTTCGACGCGATCCTGTTTCGGCTTGCAGTGGTACTGGGGGTAGCGATACGCGTTTGTCTGGCAGACTATGTTCGTTAGATTAGTTGTTAAGTCTCAATATAAGTTAGTTAACTGTTTTTTTTATTATTATTAGTATTTGTCGTCAATCAGTGCCTGTAAAGGTTTACATTGCATAAATAATTTGACTTTGACTTTATTCTATCATGTAGTTGTTCTAAAGAGCTGGTAGGTTAGTTAGCACTGGTAATCAAAATGCTATTCAGTATAAACAGGCCCTCACCATTTTTAATTACTTTATCGCAAGAATACATCCATACATATAATCACGACTATTATCCCCAAAGGGTTAGTCAGAGACTAGGCAATGAGGACAGCAGAAGCAGTCCTCTACCGTCCTCCACTTTTCACCAAATAGCTACTGCACATGTGCTCAGCGTGACAGGTGGTTTTTTTTTATAATAGAAGGAGGCAAACGAGCAGGCGGTTCACCTTATGGATAGTAATCTCCGCTGCCCATGGACACCCGCAACACCAGAGGAATCGCAGATGCGTTGCCAACCTTTAAGGAAGGAATAGGTTTGAGGAAGGAATAGGAATTGCGAGGGGGGGAGGAGAGAGAACGGCCTCCGGAACCCTCACTGGCCGGACGAAACACAACAGCACCAAGTGCTATTATTTCACGCTTAGTGAGAGGGTGGTACTACGCCGGGCGAGTCGGCCCAATGCGTGCTGCAACGCAGCGTGGCTCTACTACTCAGGTAGAGGGACTACATTAGGGAAAAATAAATGTAGTATAAGATTGCGCGCGCAATCTTATACGCACACACCGTGCGCACTCTTGTACACCTCACCCTTCACAAACATATTCAACCATTGGCGCCATCTATTAAAAGGTGAGCAAAGTTTCGAATGAATCGGTTAGCCAAGTAAATACGTTATTTGGATAATCAATGAATATTCTTGTAAAACCAACAGTTTCGGAACAGATATCTATGCAAAACGCATGAAAATTAGATCAAAATGAGTAAAAATCTATTGACTTACGTAGTATCTCCGCTTTTAACCAATTTCGATTTTTTTTCGGCAGCGCAACCCTTATCACCAATGAACCAAAACACAACTGAAGTTAGCCGCAGACCTCGCACAGAGCGGGCGTGACGTTTGATTCGCACTCTTATCGACCGCGCACTCTTACAATTCGATAGCCACCAAAACGCAAAGGCAGGTAACAAAGTATACATAATCAAAAAGCTACACCTCACTCGCTCAGGTGGCCGATATACCGTCGAATATTGAGGGGGATGTTGCCTTTACACCGAGGACGGTTACGTAAACAGGCTCCAGCCCGCATCCTTCGCCGTCCAGCATAAACTACATTATTACTCCGTAGCGAGTTGCTTTAGCGGGCGCGCCATTTGCATAGCATAGGTGTCAATCAGGTGTTTGTTTATCCCAAAAGGGGGGTCTTGCCTGCCAGCCAACTCACGGAACTCAAACACGGAGCACTATAATGAATTAAGTTACCAACTCTCGCCTTGCCCGCCGCCTGTGCCCGACCGTGACACATTCTGTGAGCCTTACGAATTCACTAACGTCGTCAATGTACTTTTGTATCGCTTGGAGCAACTTTACGACGTGGGTGTCGAATAAATCATAATTGCGATTGTGGACTCCCAAAACTAAAGGGAATATTGATGGTGTTTAAAAGTATTAAGGTGTGCCAGACCGATTGACATGAGGTGGCTCAGGATAGAGATGAATAGAAGGACTTAGGGGAGGCCTTTGCACAGCGGTGGGACAATATAAGCTAGAGAAAAAGAAAAAAGGTGTGATAAATAGATTTTTCAATCATACTTTTATCAACCTTTTCGTAACCGTGTCGCATAGCGGTGAAAGAATACTACCACCCCCTCTCTTCCCTTGGGTGTCGTAAAAAGCGACTAACGGACTAAAGACTGAAAAATACATCCAACTACATAGAGCGGCGACGGGCTCACCGCCGTCACGCTAAGAACATGTGCAGTCGCTATTTGGTGAAGTGGACTATGGCAGAATACTGCTTTTACGGTCCTCATTATGCCTAGTCTCTGTAACCCTTCGGGGATAATAGTTGTGATTATTGGTATGTATGTGTACTGTTATCATCGTATGAACGTCCCACGGCTGGACTCAGGCCTTCCACTTCAGGTCATACAAACAAAAGCACGTGAAGAAATCGGGACATAAGCTCACAGCCATCAATACGGGTTAATGGATGTTAACCACTATTTTAATTTAATTGTGATATGTGATAAAACACAGACATAAAGCAGCTGTCCACTATTCAATAGTAGATGTGTTAATTTTGTAATTATTTACAAAAAAACTATGTAAAAAATTAATGTATATTCATATTCATATTCATTTATTCCACTTAAATTTGTAACAAAAAGTACAATAACATACAGAAATATGTTTGTGTTAGAAAGGTGTTATGCTAGTCACAAGTTTACCTTTTCAAGGCATTGGGAAAACACGGTTAGATAATTTAATTATTAAATTAATAAATTGTTCCAGTAAAACTTAAAATAAATGAGATAACAATAACATAATATTAAAATATTCGAAAAACTTAACACATTACAATTTTTCCTCAAAATATTCTTTCATGTTGTAAAAGGGTTTATCTTCTAATACATTCTTTAGCTCATTTTCAAATGTTTTGCCTTGGAGTGCTTTAAGTTTTTGAGGTAAGTGGTTGTACACCTTAATGGCCATGTAGTACGAGTTATTTTTAAACAGGCTAAGATTGACTGAAGGCACTACTAATCCTACTATATCCTACATACTGTCCCACTACTGGGCAAAGACCTACTTTAATATTTTTTTATATATATGTTAGCGTTTTCATTAACGCTTAAATATACTTAGTAAGCAAGTAAGCTTAAATATAGTTACTAAGCAATTTTGGTAAAAAATCATAAGCAACAAGCACTGGCTTCTTTCGACGGGTGAAAACCAGACCTCGTTACTAACGAGGTTTACCACTTGACTAACGAGTCGTTAGTCAAGTGGTAAAGGCAGCCGCTCGGAATGCGGAAGAGAGAAAGAAAGAAAGTAAAAAAAAACATTTATTTGGGACACAACAGTTAATTAATACATACAAAAATAAAGAAAAACAAACAGAGAACGTCCCAAAACTGATTCCGACTCAGCAAAATGCTGGTTTGCGATCAGCGCTCATCTTCCGTCGGATCCGGTTTGGTGATGCTGCGATGGGCAACGTGTACAAGATAAAAAACAATTAAGTACAAAATATTAAAACAAAATAAAACTTTAAATTAAACATGGACACTTAACTAGTAGCTGTATACAGCAAACCCCTTCGCCTTATTTAAAAACAGAAATTTACAGACAATAAAAAAAAAACTACAACAACAGGGAAATAAACGTGTGTCATCATTAAACATGAAAATTCACAAAATAATGATATATAAATGTGCGTGGTTCGTCCCGCCTGAGGTTGTCGTCTTCTTACAGTGTTTAAAAAATTTACTAAATACCTACACCATTGAAATCAAGTCTTCGCTACAATAATTGATGGGTGGGCTTCACCACGCATGCCAAATGCGGGTTAGTGATCACAAACCCGGACTATCATCATCATCATCAGCCTATAAACGTCCCACTGCTGGGCACAGGCCTCCCATGTTTTTTTATATATAAGAAGGAGGCAAACGAGCAGGCGGGTCAAAACCAGAGGAGTTGCAGACGCGTTGCCGACCTTTAAAAAAGGAATAGGGTTATGGAAGGAATAGAAATTGTGAGGGGGAGGGGGGCCTCCGGAACTCTCACTGGCCGGACGAAACACAACAGCACCAAGTGCCATTATTTCACGCCGGATATTCGTGAAATGGTGGTATTACGCCGGGCGAGCCGGCCCAATACGTGCTGCAGCGCAGCGTGGCTCTACCACTCAGTCAGTGTCACTCATTTAGCACCACCCAGGGGTCACGTGTAAGGTCTCGAGGGTAAACCTACGGACGCGAGTAACTTTAACCCCCAAAACGTGGACAATAGCACGTGGGGATATTGGGCCATAACCCACTACGCTGGCCCAATGCAGGTTGGTGGGCTTTAACGACTGTCATCTTACGGCAACAATCGGGACCAACGGCTTAACGTGCCGAAGCACGGAAACCCGGAATATACGAACCGCACTTTGACCGACCTGGGAATTACAAATCCTGGGAATAAAGGACCTACGGATAGAGGGCCAAGCGCTCAGCAATCTTTTTTTTTAATTGGTAATGAAAATAAAACATTTACAATCAGAATAAAATATAGATCATACTCGTAATTAACGTCAACGAATCATTACCTTTTAAAAGGTTGTGTAATGTTAAAATTCAACTGGAAACGCTAACGAGACGCGTAACACGATAACCGTCAATTACCTCGTATGGATTGAATAATCACCGGTAGACCTGAACGAGACTGCAGACATCAAATCAAATCACTTAACTACTGAAAACGATTACGGGGAATTACTGCCGAAATGTGTGTTCAAAAAAGTTTCGATAAAAATAAATTATTTTTGATGACATTGAATAAATCGGCCTTTAGCTTACAAAGTAAGAGTTTAGATTAAATAACCGGTAGACCTGAACGCGACTACAGACACCAAATCAAATCACTACTAAAAGAAAACGATTACGGTGAACGACTGCCGAAAAATGTGTTTAAATAAGTTTGGACAAAAATAACAGTAAAAGAAACACATTTATAATATCAAAAGTGTAACATTTGAACATTAACGATTGAGAACATCAGTGCGATTAAATTTTCAGAGAGCACATTTTAAAGTCGGACCATTTAACTTGCCGCTAGTGCTAGCAAATATTCCGTCTGAATCTCCTAAACGCTCTCATTACTATGCAAACGGAAATAGGTGCAAATAATCCTTTCCCTATTCCAGCAGATCTGTAAAGATTATTTCACACGTAGACGGCAACAAATTAAAATGTAAGCACGGGAAAGTGCAGGCTCCGTCCAGCTGGAAAGCTGTTGTTCGACTATGGACTTTATCTTGTTTGGTGTAAGGTAGTTGTGTACCGTCCGCGCATTGCATTGTATGGTATTGACAGCGGCGCAGAATGAGTCCCGCCGCAGCTGCACACATGATTGCGGGCGTAATTCGGAACACTCAGGGAAAACGGGACCGTGGGGCGGCGATGTACATTTCAAAAGTTTCATGATGAAAATTCGAATATGTTTTTGCGTACCAACATAGTGATGTGCGATGGATGTGACGGCTGAGACCGTTTACCATCAGGCGGGTCGTATGCCTCATTGATACTTTTAAATATAAACATACCGATCGGTGACGTGTCCGTTATAGGTCAGAGAGACCCTACTGTTACTTCTTAGAGCAGTATTACTAAAAACCTTTTTTTTACTAATCTATATTGTCCCACTGCTAGGAAAAGGTCTACCCCACATCCTTCCAGTTCTCTCTCTCCTTAGCCAGCTCTAACCAATTTCCGTCGAAGGCATCGAGGTCGTCGCGCCACCGCTTCCGAGGACGGCTTCGACGCCGCCGTCGGTATTTGGGTACCCAACACGTGATGATGTTCGCTCACCTCTCTAGGTTCATTCTTACCACGTGCCCCGCCCATGTCCCACTTGAGCTTTGCAGATTTATGTCCAATATCGGCAACGCCTATCATGGAGCGCAGTGTGGTGTTTTGGACATGACCGGTTCTCTTGATGCCGAGAATGCTGCGTTCCATGGCTCTTTGACAAACCTTGAGTCGGGACTTTTGTGATTCGGTTAGCGACCTTTGTGCACCGTAGGCAAGGATGGGCAAGATACACACTAAAAACTTACTGTGCAAAATTCGTATGGGAATTTAAGGAGATAATTATGGGAGTAAGATTAAAGTAATAATGCTCTAAGGTGATGATGGTAAGCCCCAGGTCAAGAGTACCTAAACTAGACCGATAAGTACTTATGTGTGAAGAATGTTGTTAATTTAATGTTATGAGAGTAAATATAGCAAAGGATGTGTCAAGATCGTCGTAAGAAGAAAGCAGTGATCTGTATTTACCGTACCAGGAAACGGACCTAATGGACTGTAAGTGTATGTACTAAGTAAAAATATTGCGAATTAACTAACCGTAATGAAAATGCAAAAAGTTGTATAATAAAGACAAGTAGCTCAAGTGGACTTAAAAACGGGTTAGGGGTGTTTAGACATGGTGTCGTTTCGTCATTAATTAAATAATTTAAAAATATATGGTGGTCGTTTCTAACCTAAATAAATGAAACCAATCAATATGAACAGGTCTGAAAATCATAAATTTAATTTTTACAACAATTCTTTAATTAGGCCAATATTTAAATACGTTTATCAATGTATAACACTACTCTACTGGTGTGTTACTAAAAAAATTCATTTTTATGAGAATAAAACTGCATTGCGGACTGTACTTTAAGCGAATGACCAAACGACACTAGAAATAATTAATTTTAAATAGCAATGACGAAACGCCACCATTTTTTCTTAATGACGTAATAACACCATGACCAAACACCCATAACCCATAAAAACTACCTTTCGCGATCCGACCCTCCGTTTGAGCTACCGAGTTTTTTCCGAATTTTTTCGCAATGTCCGATTCTCGCCTGAGGTAGACGTCTTTTCCAACTGTAAAATAACAATTTCAAATTAACTAATGATAATGTTTGTGCTACCTGTATGTTTTTGAAGCATCATACTGGCACGGTAATTGTTGTGGTAATTTTTCGTGTTGTTGCTCCAACAGGGAATTAAGCTTTAAATATTCAAAACTTCAATTAACATTTCTGAGTATTATTCAAGAGTATTATTCTGTTAGCTCTATGAAAATACTTACGTTGTTCAAATGTTATTCTAAATTAATGTGCCTACTTGTACCAAACTCCTAAGGGTGCGATGTTATTTTGTTATCGTTTAGTAGATTAGTACCCTTTTTTGACAATAGAGATAAACGTATTTAAAAGCATATTATTATATATTGTTTTCTGAGGTTTAAGCGAGCACTACACATTGAATTGAAACACTTTTTTACGGATTAACTTTACGGATTAACAGGGAGTCTCCCTACGCGAGTTAATCCGTAAAATAGTGTTTTATATTATTATACCTAATTATAATACATACATATAATCACGACTAGTATCCCCAAAGGGTTAGTCAGAGCCTAGGCAAGTATAACCACAAAAGCAGTCCTCTGCCATAGTCCACGTTTCACCAAATAGCAACTGCACATGTGCTCAGAGTGACAGGTGGTGAGCCCATCGCCGCTCTATGCTGTTGGATGTATGTGAAGTCTTTAGTCCGTTAGTCGCCTTTTACGACACCCAAAGGAAGAGAGGTGGTATTTTTTTCCTAATTAAAATAATTATTATTAAACAGGTTGGTCATGAAAATGAAGAGAAATAAAACAATTAAGTATTTTTTTTTCTCGTATTAGTGATGATTAATGTGATGGCTAATAACATTGATAACTGATAATAAGAATAAGAATAATTTATTTCTGTATAAAAACTTAGTCTAAATACATCAAAACATATAAATATCATTCGTCCACATAATAAAAATAATGCATAACAAGAGTGCAGCCATTATTGTAAGTAATTTAAAATTAAGGTTAGTATTGCAAAATAATCGAAATGATACCTAAGCTAAGTAAAGTAGTTTACCTGTCTTTTAGGGGTCTAATAAGTGAATGTAGGTTAGTGCTTACTTAACATTTTATTAGATAACAATAAATTATAATATCTTATTAACAATGCTATCAGACTATTAAAGTTACAGTACGTATGTTTTGTAAACAATGATTATAATTATGCTTAGATACTACTAGAATTATGTAATTGAAGAACATTTTAAGAAGCTCACTGATCACTGATTTATGAATTATGATGATAGATGACTTATGAAGGCTATATTCCCGCTGCTTCCTTTCAGTTTCATTAAAGACGTGTGACTATACTGAGATCTCACCCACACTTCAAGTGTGAATTTAGAAAGTGACGTTCCGATGTTTTGTTTCATTTACCAACACGTATACATGTACTATCGGGGACTCCTACGCTTTACCAGTTTGAAGTAAATTCAAAAACAAACACTTAAAGAGTAAGTAGATAACAGCATTATGTCATACTGCTGGGCAAAGACCTTCGTCGTTACGTTCCCTAAAACATGGTCGAGCGAAGCGATGGCTGATTCACATGTCATACTCGTGAACGGGTGCCGCCTGTGGAGGCTGGTCTGCTATTGCTAACTTATTTTTATTATTAGTATATTAGTAGTTGTAGTCGTACTTTTTATTTTTCTGTACTGTAAGACATTGATTACATTGATTATTTTATATTGATGTATACGGGTCGATCTCTAAATCGGGCGTATTTGTGTGATCGCTCTGGTGCTTTTCAGATATGTATTGATATTTAATGGTAATTATATATCTCATTAAAAAGAATGATAATCAAATAGTACATTTTTACTATTGGCCTTCAATTTTCACAAACAGTTATGGAAATATTTAAGTTCAAGAATTTCGCGACCAGAGCAATCATAATTGGTGCCAGAGCGATCATAAATAGTGAAATCAGTGAAACAAAAAAAAAATATTGATAAAATATTATTTATTTTATATTATTAGTTTTCAGCCATATTCAGTGTACTACACGTACAAGATTATATCTAAGAGAAATGTATTATTTTACAAAAAGGTCAAGGCATTCTCAGTCATACATATCAAAAATACGGAATATTTTTTATGACATAATTGCTAAAATAACAAATTAACATAATTATAAAAATCAACTTTCGGCTTAGTTTTATTTATTTGGACTTAATTAAATCACTTTTAGGTAAATGAGACAAAGTTAAAAACTTTTTGATTTCAACCATTAATACCTAAAGTCTTTTATAGTTATAAAATGACTTAGACTCATAAAATATTAGTTTTTAAAAAGTAACTAAAGAAAACTAACGTTTATAAAGAATAATCATTATTAAGAACAATCTCAAAACCTTTCCATGAAGAGGTTTTTTTCTGGAACTGACGATATTTTATGTTTAGGAAATATATCTAGACTTTTTTGAGACGTAGGGTATGTGATATGTTGCTAATTGAGCTTTGTGGACTACCGGGACAGATGCTGAAGGAAGCACTGCCCATGCATGTTAGTTCGTTCGTTCGTTCAGTATCTTGCGATAGCCGCTGAGATCTTGTTATTCTTCTTTGGGGGGATTCGACCAAAATGGAATAAGACTTATTCCGAGATTAGTCTACAAATTCGGCGTTTAATCTAGGTATAAGACCTTATTCCAGTTTGGTCGAATCCACCCTTAGTCTACTAACCGGTGACGCGGGTGAATCAATATAAGACAAATTTTCGTATTCTTTAAAGGTTCTGGAAGACAGGAACTTGTCTGAGAATGAACTTTTATACGAATAATAATGTTAAACTCATTTTCAACATCTTGTGTTACAGTTTGCAGTATCTCTCTATGTTTTGTTACATTGTTGGTGCTTAAGGTTGGAGATGATTGAAGAACATTTGAAAGACGATCACGGTTCTCAGATATATAGATAGGTTTTCATTTATTGTGAGCTTATCAGTTGCTGGTAACTCATCCACTTTTTTCTTTAAATTACATCGTCGAGAACTCTACCTACTTTTCTTCCTACGGACCTTTTGCTGGCTTGGAGTCAAAGTACTGTGCCTAGAGCTTTTTTCCTTTGGTAACTCTCTCTTGGCTTTACAAGCCATTGTGTTTATAGATCTGGATCATTTTTTATCTTGGCCATTCTACGACGCTCTGCCAATTTCTTCATAAGATGTTTTTCTTTAATAGTTAATTTTTTTCGAGGCATGATTTCAATCTGCAACAATAGTTGCCATTAAATTTAAGAGAATTGAAGTGGTAAGCTAAATGCTAATATAATAATATCATCAAAGTAAAATACGTCAAAATCTGTTTATGGGTTTAGCTTACCCAAAGAAACCAAGGAAAGGTTTTAAAATAAAGGTTTTATGCATAGTTCATCGTTTCTCATTGTTACAGTTCGGTACTACTACTTAAACTAGTTTTATAACGTACAATTAATGTAAAATATCATCGCTCTGGTCTTTTTGGACAGAGCAATCACAGCCATAGCGATCAGAAAAAGTCACAAAATCATAAATATAGCCGAATTTAAAAGCAGTAGAAAGTTGTGATTACGTCTTATAAAAAACATCATAACGAACACTTAATTCACATAACAAACACATTCACAAGCTTACCTTTTAATTTAAATAACGTGCCATAGCAATTATAAAATTCGATAACCAAATCCAGAGCAATCATAAACTTACCTTCGTTATGTTGGAGCCCGGGAACGTGACACACAGGTATCTTCCTCGGCGGTTAGACCACTACTGGCGTTGCCCCGCGGGAGGGAAATAGAGTATCTATAACGCGTAACTAGGGATGAGCTCGATGTTTTACCTCAGCGCAGAGCGATGAGATAAAATGCCCAGTCACGATTTTAAATTCAAATTGTGGCAAAAGTATTGTTAATATAACTAAAAATAATTTATAACTATGAAGATTAACTATTTGTTATGTAACCTGAATAAGTTGTTTCATATAAACCTTCTCATTAGAAAGTTAAAGAATATTTTTATAATTCAATTGGGAGTTGGATCAACCCAGAGCGATCAGGATTTTAGGGTTTAAGATTTTTTTTAAATATTTAAAATAAACATTATTATAATATCAGCCTTGTATCACGTAGATTAAACACCGAACTGTATATACAAAAATATTTTGAAAACGTTTTTCGATTTTGAAATGGGTTTATCCAGCCCGACACGAAAAAAAATGCCTCTGGAGATCGACCCATACCTGAACTTTTTATTGTTATAAATATTTTTTATTGTTGTTGTAGTTATTTTATGTTTTCATTATTGTAATGGAAAGTGCCTTTTATTTATCAATTGACGCTGTAAAAGAAAGAGAGAAAAAAAAATGCCCCTGCTGATTTTCTTGCCGGTTCTTCTCAGTACAAGGCTCCCGCCCCATAGAGACTTACGAACCGATGGTATAATGACATTCATAAGTGCTGTAACCTAAACATGGCCCAACCTGAATAAATGATATTGAATCTTAAATCTTGAATCTTGAATCATCATGGAAATATAGTCATGGCAACAATTGATGTCTGTTGGCTTAATCACCGCGCTTTCCTAATGAAGGCTGGTAATCACAAATCCGGGCTATGCATATGCTGGCGGGATCTCTGAGGTGCCGGGTTCAATTCCCGGTCTGGTCATTTTAGAAAAAAACTGTTTTTTTAAAAATTGATTTCGGGTCTGGGTGTTTTTTCTGTTTATGTATATTAATCCGCTATCTTACCATATTAACGAGTTTCTAATTTATACTCATCTTCGTCTAGATAATTGGTGTGAGTGTAAACAAAAGTAATTTTTAATTTTTTTTTACTATTTGCCTGACCTGGAAATTGAAACCGGCACATCCAGACATTGCGCCGAGCGCTTTTCCAACCTTTAAAAGTTCTTTAAAAGTAATCCATCATTCATCATCAGTCTATAAACTTCCCACTGCTGGGCACAAGCCTTCCCAAAACAACAGACAACAGAACCGCCCCCTTACTCTCAAAACCGATCGCTGTTGGATCGGATTGGTATTGTGAATTTACGTATTTTTAAGTTACGACACCAGCGCTAATTTGGATTCATATTGGGTGAACTAAATGGCATTGAGTTTTGTATTTTTTTCACTCAATATCCACGCAATATGAATCCATATTAGCTCTGGTGTCGTAACTTAGGAGTACGAAAATTCACAATACCAATCCGATCCAATAGCGATCGGTTTCGAGAGTAAGGGGGCAGCACAGGGCTCCCCATGAGCTGTTGTCTAAACTAAAATTATAATGATGGATGGATGCATTCTGATAAGGGCTCTAACACACGAGCAGCAGTTTGCTGCAGTCGATTGCAGTTACCTACGTCGACAGCAAACTGCTGCTCGTGTGTTAGAGCCCTAAGGCGGCATGAAATGAAGTCATGCTATTGGTTGATTTTAGCTTAGAAGCTTAGCTATTTCGTTAACTTAGCCACCTCACACAGCTCTGGTGGTAACGCAGCATTAAGCTTCCGTTTCTCTTTGGCTTCAATGGCAATTTCGCGTCAAATGACGTAACTTAAACGTTATCTATGCATACAAGATGGCGGCGTGGTTTCCAATGAGTTAGTTTATCGCACACACAACACAGATCATAATTAAATACTTACTGGTTATATTTTCGAAGTATAAACACGGAATACCACAAAACCTCGAGTTGGTGTTTCACGTATAGGGTTTTATGGGCGATATTCTAAAGGCGTCATATCAGTCAGTATATTTTAGTCTTTATTATTTTGCGCAATGTTAACAAATATGTTTAAATTAATTAATGGAATTACGATTTTAGGCAATTTTAATTTACTTTTGAATATGCTTGTACGCAAACTACCTACAATAAAGTAAATCAATTAACAACGTCCTGTAGTACAATCACATTATAAACGCATTTACTAAATAAAAAATAGGTACTAGTCACATGCTGTCAGACTACACGCACGCAACATGTCTCAGATAAAATATATTTCACAGGTCAGAGGAAAACATTGGCTTTTTGTGAGGAGATAACTCAAAATATAACGGATTTGCGTAAAATATGTGATACCTTTTGTATGCTAATACGATCCCATTGTTCGGAGATTGAATTTTCGGGTTATCATGCTTAAGAATTATTCATGACAGATAGGTTGAGGTTTTTACGATTTGGCGAAAGATAAATAGCCCCGGAATTAGATAATGCTTTTCGGATTATGAAACGGTAAGCGTTAATACCTCACCTCTTTACTTTCAGTGTGTTTGAAAAGGAGAAACAAGACCTTTATTTATTTATATTATAGGACAACCAACAAGACAAATACTGATACAAGCAAAAATTTGTAGAGTCTGGCCAACAAAAGCTGAACCAGGAAAACAGGGTCACTCACACAGCTGCAATTTTCTCAGATTCATATATTTGACGACTCAATTTGACATACGACATGACACCTCAGATAGACACACATAGAGACTTATACGAGGTTCAGCTTTCGTTGACTAGACTCTAGAAACAAACATAAACTTAAAGCTAAGTGTCATCTTACTTACAGGTTGCCACGACATGCAATGTGGACTATAATTAACATTAAAAATTTAACTATTATTTATTTATAATACCTATTGTAAAGGAAGCATTATATAAAAGTATTTAATGCTTCCCTTCCAGGGCCAACTAATGCAACAAAAATAGTAATTGAGTACTTATATAAAATTAATAATCGTTCAGTCACTAATTTGGCGCCATATCAAATGGCTTTAATATTTGTGGGGTATCTCTACAAATGTTGCTCAAACAATTATTAATTCCTTAGATCCTCAATTGGCCGATATTTTCAATAGGTGTCTTGAAGCAGGAACTTTTCCAAATTTAATGAAGCATGCTGAAATCATTAAAGCTGATGACAAAAACAACCCCTCTAACTTTAGACCAATTTCTATATTACCAGCCTTTAGCAAAGTTTTTGAGAAAATGATTTACAATCAATTACTGTCTCATTTTGCAATTAATAAACTATTTCATGAAAAACAGTTTGGTTTTACCAAAGGTAGATCTACAACTGATGTTGGAATTGCGCTTCTTAAACACATTTTCACGCCTGGGAGGGTAAGCAAAATGCAATAGGTATTTTCTGTGATCTTTCAAAGGCATTTGATTCCGTTAGTCATGAAACTTTAGTTAATAAGTTAGAGCAATATGGTGTCTTAAAAATTGCACTGAGTCTTATTCAATCATACTTGTCGAATAGAACTTAAAAAGTTGTTATTAATGGTGCTGTGTTTTCAGGAGCACCCATAACTATAGGCGTGCCCCAAAGGTCAATATTGAACCCATTACTTTTTTGATTTACATAAATGACCTGCCCTACTTTGCTAGAAACTTCTGTGAGACTGTACTATTTGCAGATGATACGTCTCTTATTTTTAATGTTAAAAGAGGCCTTAAAAATGTTGACGATGTAAATTGTGTACTTTCAAAGGTACTACATTGGTGAATTCAGCAAAAACAAAGTGTGTTAAATTTTCTTTACCTAATGTAAGACAGGTCAGCACACAAATTAAGATGAACGATAGTGTAGTTGAACTAGTAGATTCTACTGTGTTTCTAGGCATTAAACTTGATTTACGATTACAATGGGACCCCCATATATTGATACCTTGTTAGGAAGACTGAGTTCAGCTGCATACGTAGTTAAGAAACTTATTTTCTTGCTTCTAACTGATGTTGAGACGGCAAGAGTAGTTTATTTTAGTTATTCCCATAGTGTGATGTCATAGGCTTACTGTAGTGGGGCTCCGCTGCTAACATTGACGATGTATTTATTCTACAGAAAAGGGCAGTCCGCGCTATATACAACCTCAAGTCTGTGTGTTCTTGTGTGTTTAAAAAATCAATATATTAACTATTGAATCACATTTTTTTTGTGAAGTCATGTTGTGAAAAATGTATGTCAAGAAGTATGAAAAGACATTTGTTAAAAATTGTGATCTTCATAGCTTAAACACTCGTAGAAAAAATAAGCTTGCCGTCCCCAGTTTTACTTCATAAAAAAGGCTCTGTCTTGGTTAAATGTGTAACGTTTTATAACAAACTTCCACTAAATATTACTGATATGCCCTTTACATACATTTAAAGCCCATGGTAAAAAACTCTCATGAGTAAAGGTTATTATAATTATAAGGCCGTTAAGGAGATCCTTGGGGAAAGACTTTGTCCAGCAGTAAAGGTCTTTTAGCTAATGATGATGATGAGATGAACAACTTTGAAATTTTTACATAATATATCACGCCCGCTTCACGGATGTGTATGAGGATCATACAGACTACATCTATCCATTTGATATGATCCTGATACACATCCTTTGCTTCACTTAATCTCATAACGTTCTTCATACATGCTCTTAGAGCAGTTGGTTTAATGCTCTAAGTACATGCTCGTCGCCTTAGGGTAAGTACTTGGTTACGGTTAGGTTGACCTGACCTTTAACGAGAACGTCACCGATCTGATCTAAGTACGTTCGCCGAGGTCTTCCCCTGCCAACTATCCTATTCATTTGACATTTTTAATTTAGGAAATAATATTGGTATATCTACATTATTGTAAAGATATACTACTATCTTACTTAATTATGTATGCTTATTAAGCACTTAGATCAAGTTACAACTGACTGTACAAATAAGAAACCATCGAATCGGCTTTCCATCCGAGAATTAAAACAGCTTTATGAGAAATCGCCGCACGTCTACATCGACGGAACATGGAAAACGCTAATTGTAAACCCCAAAAAGAATATTAATTGATAAAAAAAAGATAACCGAAAATACTACACTAACACAACCTACAATCAGACATGTTACGTCACAAATCATGAATAGAGGGACCATCAAATCCGGAGCATACTACGACAAGTGGGGATCAAAGCGACAATTCATTTGGGGAGGCACCGCACGTCTCCGCCGACGGGAAATTGAAACTTTATATTTGAGCGCTCCGTCTGACCGGCCTGCGCCCTCTGCCGGCGAGTCCTCGCTCAAAATAAAGTAAAACGCGACTTGTCTCACTTGCTGTACATTCAATATCAGAATCGCGATTTGAGAAATGATTTTCGAAATGTATGATCGGAATACGATTTTACTTTTTGCACAATGACAGGATAGCGCTTTGCTTTTATCTCATTTATTGGGAAGTGACAATATGCGAGATGGAAGAGCATTTTACCAGGAATCCTTAACTGAACAAATTACTAATGGACACACACACACACATAGAACAAAGAACAAATAACCAGCAAATAAGTGGTTATAAACTGAACTGTTATAACCAGTGGTCGGAGTAGGTATATTGATTTTAGATACTTGCGTCATGATATCATAACATGGACATGCATTTCTTCCGGAATGTACCGGAGTTTCCAAAAATTTGGTAAATAGAGTAATAAAATAAAAAACCATATGTAAGCAAACAAAATTGTTTATTGTTAATACAAATAATCATTATTACAGTTTTATTAAAAATAATTATTTTTAATCCTCATCGGTTACAAGTTCTACATTTTGATTTTTTACTTAGGCCTTACACTTTTATTTAGGCCAAAGAGCCGGCTCAACATTAGCCAACAGGTCGAAACAATAAAGCTTTGGTCACCTATCCGTTGACCGGCCTGTGTGAGAGTGACTTAACCTCTACAATCAACGACCAAATGTGCGGCCAAGTGAGTCAATGAGTTCCAAAGGGGAAATAAGCCCAACAAATCTATAAACTACATTTCCTAAACTAGTTAATCGTTACTTACCCTAAATAATTATTAAAAAGCGACAATTATTAATAATTGTACCATCGTGATGGTTGGTTAGCGTTAGACGGGGGTTTTATAAAGGGGGGACAAAATTTCGTCCATTTTAGCGTAGGACGCACCGTTTCCAAGATATTTAAAGATTAACAAAAAAAAATCACTAATAATAATTTAAGACGTGATTTCTTTTCTTTTGCGAGATTGAGACAATGGATACGGCCAACATTAGAGATGGAGACCAGCGCCACTAGCAGCATAGCGTTGAGAGTATTGATACATTTTTAACTAGTTTCATGTAATAATTTCGATGTTTCGGTATTTTTATCATAATAATCCGGAAACTCGGAGGAGTATCCATATTAACATATACGTTTGATGTCAGTGACCTTAATTCAATATACCTACTCCGACCACTGGTTATAACTAACTGGTTTTACTGTCGGAATACAACAATTCTACTAAAATTGTGGTGTAGGCAAAATTCTTCGATAACTTAAAACAAACGTGACTATTAACCAAACCGAGTAAGTTAATTTACTGTGAAGTTAATACATTACCCCCTCCTCCCTGCTGGGCACCCAGGATCTTAAGATATGGGACATGAGTCTATTTAACCACTAGACCATAGAGATTATAATGATCTAACGTTTCCATTGGTATCGACTAGACAGCAAAAGTCTATTTATTTTTCGTTTTTCCCATTTAAAATTGTAACTATAAGAGTAGATTCACTTCAATTAAAAAGTTTGTAAAGCAGTTCGTGTGTCGTCCTTTTTGTTAGATTATAGCAAGCAGTGTAGATTTAAAAGTTCGCATTGTGCGCTTATGTAACTCGCACACGACCGACTTTTTATAGGACCGAATGTCCGACCGATTGTCAGTGTTCTACTTTCTTTCCGACTTTTCGACCGACTCAATAGACATACCTCATCGAATGTTTCATTTTCGGCCCACATTCGGATCAGATGAGAGTCAGACAAGGAGCCACCGTTTTTTCTAGGACGGTCTTTTTGCAGCAAATCTGCGTTGGTATTACGGATCAATATTCTCTCCGACAATAAAACGAACACCGATAGTATGTCGTGTGCGAGCTCGGCTTGTCTAGGCTAGTGTGCGGACAAGGCTTTAGTCGGAGCAGAGCGGCTTGCGCTCCCTACCGGAAAATCCTTGGTCGAAATAAAGTTACAACTGACTGTACTTGTGACTTTCAACAACAGTAACAAAATTTGTTATGCTATTTTTGAAATTCACATCGTGTAATGAAGTTATTGCGTGATATTGACGTTAAATGATTCTTGTATTAAGGAATCTTCCCTAACACAATTTTACGTTCCTAATTTTATCATCATCATCATCAGCACTAGCCTAATCGTCCCGCAACTGGACATATGGACAACAGCACATAAGAAGATTTTACCATAACTCACCACGCTAGGCCCAATGAGAGTTGGTGGGTTTTAACGACTGTTTTCATGACAACAACCGGGAACAACAGCAACGGCCAAACCTTCCGAAACACAGAGGAGATCGATATATTTTTTTTTATTTGGTCACCCATTCAGTTACCTGATATTGCGAAAGTTGCTTAACTGACAAGATTGTAAACCTGACTTAGCCGCTGCGCAATCGGATGTACAAAATGATGTCCTAAATTATAAGTATGTTCATTATTTTTTTAACAGCCTCTGTGAAATGGTTGGGCCAACGGTTCCAGACCTAGAGGTTACGGGGTAAGTTCCCAGCTAACTATCATCAATGTGTAACTATCAATAACTCGGTTTAATTAGTGGTAGGGATTGTTTCGATCCGCATGGCGGATAGTAATAGCACATCCCCTCTCCTTACTTCACTAAGTTTTATTTGTACTGATAAGTTAATTCTAATATACTGGCAAATTCGTACATGACGGTACAACTGCACCCGTCCCACTGACGTTCCAACTACGCGGCGCCGCCGACCGCGCTCTTCTTTCCCATCCCCGCAACCTTTTGTTCCCCGTCCCGCAGACTATGGGACTGACACGTATGAATTTGACAGCCTATAGTTACCATATTCTTATCATGTCGCTATAACAACAGTACTGTTAGTAGTAGAGTTGATTTCCAACAGTAGAGATAAGATAGCCAGTGCCATAGGAGGAGGATTTCGGGTGAAGTGCGCTTCATCAATTATACACCTTCAAGTGAGATGAAGACCAAGCGCTTCCATGTACTGGAGTAAAAAAAAGTATACTTAGGACTAACAATTTTAACAAAAAAAAAATTGGTTGCCTGTAAAGTCGGTATACGGGCGAAAGTTTTACGTGACAACGACTTTGAGTGGTAAAATAATTTTAATGTGAATATTCATTCGTATAGTAGGAAGAAGGATGAAATAATATGGAAGGGACGCGTTTTTTCACTTTTTATGTCTGTCTCTCTCGCTCTTAGGCGGGCTAACCATGCCCGAGTGGAAGGGACGCGTGCCTCTCACTCGCTCTCATTGTGAGCGCATAACGTGAGCGGAGCGTAACGCAGTTTCTTGAAGTGTCACCCGGCAAACCAATTTATAAGACGTTGTCACGTCAAAACATTCATTGAAATAAATTGCTAAGTAGGTAAATAAAACATTCCAACAACGATCCAAAATAAACCTCAGCGTGAGAAGAAGTGCTGTTATCTTTATTACTTGACTAGCGGCCGCTCGCGGTTTCACCCGCGTGGTTCCCGTTCCCGTGGGAATATCTGGATAAAAAGTATCCTATGTGTTAATCCAGGTTATAAACTATCTGCATGCCGAATTTCATTCAAATCCGTAGTTTTTACGTGAAATTAGCCTTAGTTACTCTTTCACGTAAAAACTACTGAATTAAATTCAGTAGTTTTTACGTGAAAGAGTAACAAACTTCCATCTATACTTACAAACGTTCGCGTTTATAATATTAGTACGTTCGCGTTTATAATATTAGTAAGATATAATATTAGCAGGATATATTAGACACTATTCTCCTAAACCACGCCATGGATTTTTATGCGGTTTTCACTAAAAGATAGAGCATTAACTGAGTACAGTTTTTGTTTATGTTTAGTAGATATATTTTTTTAAATGGCTGAACTATGATGGTCTTTCTAAGTTATCGTGGACGAAGGCTCGGGCGGGCCGCTAGTTATTTTATATAAAAAAGCGTTGGAGTGTTGGCGCTTTTTCCTGGCAGTTCCATCTTGATAATTGTCTGTTTAACTGTAGGGAACTTTAATAAAGTCAAAACACTAGAAGACAGAACAACGGATCTTTGAGCTAATTATTAACCAGTATACCTTTCTAACTTTTGGCTCTTTGGAAATGTTAAGGATTTTCTTTACTTTTCGAAAAATGTGTATGAAGCAAAACCATGAAAGGATTGTTGTGGTGGGGTTTTTGGTATGCATACATACCTACATACATCATGTAATGTCACGCCCGTTTCCTTAATTGAAAGTGCTATTTCCATTTTCAAAATATTATTTTATTTCCATGTAGTTTTTTAATTATTTTCCCTCCTTTTAAATGAGTTCTCTTTTATTTTTAGCATGTTGAGATAGCTACTGATTCGATATACCGATTTCTATCGCTCTGATTCAAAAGTGATCTAATTATATTGCGTACCGGTAGGGTCTGACATCCCGTAAAATTACTAAGAAACAATTTTTAGGTTGGGAATGTAAAAGTTTTTCTTGATGTCTAATATATTTTCTATTAAATCGGACGTTGTTGAAAAAGGAAAGCTTTGTCTCTACTGTATCGCTCCGTGAATCAGGCGTGTCCGTAAAATGTATGATTTATGTATGTATAGACTTATTTTGCATGTCCTAATTATGTTAACACGAAATGTGTAATATGCAAACGATTTTGCAGTGATGTCTTATGTTAACACTAATGTGTAATATGCAAACGTTAACTTGAAACTGATCTAACTATAACAAAAAGGTACTGTTTGACGTCTACGGCAACCGCATCATCTTTTTGTTAATTCTCTTGTTAAGGGGAGGAATCCTGCACGAAATTGTGAAAATTTACGTACTTTTAAGTTACTTGTACTATGCGCTGAATTAGTTGAATACATTAAAATAACTTACGTAAGCTAGCCTGATCATTGCACAAGGTCCTGGCCTTGTTGAAATTTGAAACAAATTCTTTAAAGAATAACAAACAATACATAAATCTAATGACTCCTAAAAACATTTTTCTTCCACAACTTTCTTAATTATCCGCATGAAAAAATAATTCTTACTTGAAAATATTTGTATTGTTATTCCGCAAGTCATCTTAAAAGAGTAAATTTTAATTTTTAACACAAGCGCGTGATGGTTTTGTACATTTCGCAGAATAAAAACATTGCTCTAATCAAATTACTAGGTCTGAAACTTCAAACAGAATTGTTCTAATTTTAAATATCAATATGATTGATTTTGCTTTGAAGTTCATTATGAGACTTATGTCAGTTTTTGCGATCGCGCTGCACTTTCACATTCCACTGCTGCCATCGGGCCATAACTTATCACGCTGGCCCAATGTAACTACATATTGTCCCTAATACTATTTTTATTATAACAAGACTGTCCATTACGTCCTATACCATTAAGTTTTTCGCAATATCATCATAAATAGAACTGTATAATCGTGTTGCGTAGCGGTGAAAGAATACTACCGACCCCTCTATTCCCTTGGGTTTCCTAAAAGTCGACTAACGGACTAAAGACTGCACAAACATCCAACAGCATAGAGCGGCGATGTGCTCACCACCTATCACGCTGAGCACATGTGCAGTTGTATCTTGGTGAAACGTGGACTATGGCAGTGGACTTTTTCTGCGGTCCCCATTGACTATTCTCTGACTAACCTTTTTGGGACAATAATCATGAATCTATATATGCAATATCATAAGTAGGACTGGTCTCCACAATGCAATATTGATTGGTCATACATTTTTTCAGTGTATGGTCCCTTCCTAAAGGGCAATCGGCGTTTGTCGCCGTAACTCGTAAATTGTGCGTAAATATTGATGGCGAATCTCGAAATGCACGGTGCGTGCGGGGCAGATCGATGCTCATGTTAATAATGCAACGCACACTATGTTTCAGCTTTTAGGCGGCTTACTCTTTCGTAATAATCGAGATACAATTGTCAATTGGACGTAGTTAAGAGGGTTTACGCATTTGAGTTTCCCATACAAACTTCAAAGTCGAAATTTTTAAAAACTTTGCATGCTAGAGTAAAACACAGGGACTAAATAGTTTATTGAAAACAATTTTTTAAAAACGTTGTTTAACTGAGTTATTGCGATTTAAAGTCCACTACTTATATAAAGTTTAAAATCACAATAGCTCTGTTAAATAAACGTTTTTTTTTTAATGTTTTCAACAAACTATTTAGTCCCTGTATTTTACTCTAGCATGCAAAGTTTCATTAAAATTAGCTAATAGGTTTTTAAAAATTTCGACTTGGAAGTTTGTATGGGAAACCAAAATGCCTAAACCCTTATCCACAATTTGATCATAAATGAGTCGTATAAAGGTTACTTATAGATTGTATAAAAATAAAGTTGGTATAGGTATATGTCGCAGGCAAATTGTATTTTTCGGCATTTTACAAACGGCGCCGTCCCACGGCGATAAAGCCGTAGAAGACTTAGGGACAACATTTTTTTTGACTTATTTGTTAAAATAAAAAAGACAAATAAAATCTACTAATCAATACAAACTTCGAATGTTATACGACTTTCCGTTTTACCTTTTACTTTTGCTGTTACAAATTATAAAAAAAAATTATGTATGAAAAAATGTAAAAAATAATGATTTTCTCGTAATTCTCAAACTTTCTCAAAGAATGACATATAGATGTCAATAGCACAAATTATTTATCTATTTTAGCACCTTATTTGGTACTGCGATTTTATGCGATTTTGGAGATATAGTTATTTTTTTTTCTCTATTCCACCACCACCCAGAGGTAGAGAACTTGGCCCGCTTTTTTTTATCAGTGGTCTCCCCAATAGGCCTATTACAAGTATACGTTCAGCTTCATTTACGACAAGCATAAATAATAAAAAAAAGATTGTTTAATATTCAACGAATTCGGTTTCTGAATCTACACTGACAAATTCAAAATCCTCTTGTTCGTCATCGTCAATAGATGTTTCCGTAGAAATCAACAAAGATTTTGCTTCTACAGACAGGGCTTTGTGAATAAAAATAAGCCCAACGCAGCATCTGGTGCAAATTGAGATTTTTGTTTTGTAGTAAATAAACAATCTTTTACTTTCTGTACATCTTGTGGGTTCTTAAGCAAGTGATCTAGTATTTTAGCAAGGTCTTTATTTCCCATAGCTTTTAATTTCAAAGAGTGGGCGTATGTTCGTCTAAGGACGCAGTGGTGCTGATATTTTCAGACCGTCTCTTTTTTGTTTAGGACCTAATTCAATTAAAGGTTTTCTAGGACTTACATCTGTCGACGTGCCAACACACACTTTCACTGGAGATGGGGTCATAAACTGTGTAGATGTACTGGGCAGAGGTTCGTCTTCTTCCATAAAATGTGGCCAGACTATTTCGGACTCCAACCACGCAATATACTTATTTCTAAACACTTCTTCCTTATTATGAGCACTTTCCCACTTTCTATTAACATTATAACAATATTTTGCACAGAATTCTTTTAATTTTTTGTAACTCTCTTCACTTAAGGAAGAATAAAGTTTTGATTTAATATCATTGTACAAAAAAATATTATCTTTTATACTGCCAGCTACTCGTAACTTCACAAATAAATCAAGATTAGTGACTAAATCACGAAACATTTTTGCGAAATTTTCGGAAATCGTTTTTTCACGAAAGTCAAATAAGTGGTCCGTGTGTTATGGTGGTTAACAACGAACTGAGGCCATTGCAAAATGTTTCTTACCCTCTCGATTTCTTTACCTGGTACTCTCTGACTTGCACACGTCACTAATGGCTAGATAAGAAAACCGGTTTTGTCTTGTTTTGAATAAAAGCAAATTTTAATGACGTCACGAAATTTCTTTACCTGCTTCGCAGCGCTACCCTTTGATTGGCGGCATACCTTGCTAATGGCCGCGCTTTATAGATAAAAAAACTTGCGGAAGAACGTTTTGAAAAAAAAAAACGATTGGCCCACAGTAAGGTGGTATGGAATAGCTTCTAAATTGGTACCTAAATGTGATATAGGTCAACAATGTCTAAAGTTGATTATATTTTGCAACAATGACCCTGTTACGAGTTACAGACTCAAAATAGATTTTTTTTATAACATATTAAAATTGGTATAACTCTGAAAGTAATGGATTGCTAGAAAAAGTCATAAAACATAAAATAATTGTATTAGTATGTAGATATCAAAAATACACATATGAATCCCAAGTCCACACTTCGCGACTTCGTTCCACTGTGCGTCCGTTTGCAAACGCTCGCTACTTTATAAAATGCCGTACATACCGGCTGTGCCCAGCAGTGGGACGTTTATATACTGTTGATGATGATCTACAAATTAAATAAACATTACATACAAATTATAAAAAAAGCTTTCGGTATTGCGTTCGTACCATGTTTGTTTACTTTCAAAGTCACATCAGAAGTACCTTTTAGACGTTGATGTATCAGGCAAAGTTAAAAAGACATTAGCCATTCGATTAAGAAAATGTATAGACTTGTTTTGTGTGAATTTCTCCAATAAAAACAATGCCCCAAATACTTCACAGAAAAGAAAATTTCCCAGAATCTTGAAAATACCCCTATACGTTAATGCTAACACATAAAACATATAGGTAGGGCCTGGAAAAACTTTTCACTCAGCTTACAAAACACAAATCTCGACATATTATTTTAGGAACGTACCTAAATGAGCTGATGACAGATCTGATAACCACATGGACTTGTTTAAGTATTAAGTCTATGGATAACGATCACTTATTTCTTACATTAAGGACTTACAAAGGACGCCAAAAATGAAGTTGATTCATAAATATTTATAAATTAGGTATTATGAATTAAAAATGCTTCGTTTATTAAAAAACATTTGCCTCCAAGTCACGCTCTATTTAATTGCAATAAACCTAATAACGGGAATCCGGGCACTTGACCTTGAATGCCAGAAAGTGCCGGTTCGAATTCCGCTTGTAAAAAGTATTATCAACACTTTATCTGTATTCTTATATGTTTATATTTTCTAGTTGAGTCAGAATTACACATACCTACATGTCGGATAAAGGAAGCAGATCGCCACTATTTTCAGACATTGTGGGCTTATGGGGTGGGATCAGGCAATAAAACGATAACCAACACTGATTCTAAGCTTATTTAATGTTACTAAGTTCGAATTACACTTTAAACACAATATTCAAATTCAACACAACCGATCGAGAATTACTGTGATAATTTAAAATAGCAAAAATCTAATCAAAAGCGAAACACGACAGTCCCTAGGCACGATGTTCACTAGACGACCGCGCAGAATAAAATCACTCGTCCCATGTTCGCATCGATGACCTAGATTCCGCCTAACGCCGCCATCTTTACAGTTGACGTCGTTTGTGCGTCGCTATCAAGTCAGCAACTGTACTCATGACCTTCCGACATATATATATATAATAATATATAGTCACGACTATTATCCCCGAAGAGTTAGTCAGAGACTAGGCAATAAGGAAAGCAAAAGCACTCCTTTACCATAGTCCACTTTTCACCAAATAGCGACTGCACATGTGCTCAGCGTGACAGGTGGTGAGCTCATCGCCGCTTTATGCTGTTGGATGTATGTGCAGTATTTAGTCCGTTAGTCGCCTTTTACGACAACCAAGTAAGAGAAAGGGAGTGGTAGTATTCTTTCACCGCTATATACGCGACACTGTTAGTCGTATTAACCCCTCAAACCCCAAGCGGTCGCATGAGACCGCACCTACAAAAACACACTTGACTTTGTACCGTGTTTTCATAGACTTACAGACTACTTTAGTATGAACAAGTTTGGTTATTTCGGTTCTGTGGTTCATCTTATGTATTGTTATCGCACAATATCGCATAATCTATGCTCCATTCTGTCTAATTTGACGTTGACAGTTACTGTCAAAAAGTGTCAAAAAAAATCCAAGAGTGAGTTAAGGGGATCCTGCGCGAAATTGTGAAAATTTACGTATTTATAAGTTACTTGTACTATGCGCTGAATTATTTGAATACTTTAAAAGAACTTAGGTAAGGTCGTCGCCTTGTTGATGAAACAAATTCTTTTAACAATAACAAACAATACATAAATGTAATGACTCCTAAAAACATTTTTTCGACAACTTTCTTATTACGCAAGAAACAATAATTCTTACATGGAAATATTTGTATTGATATTCCGCAGGTCACCCCCATCTTAAAAAAAGTAAATTTTAATTTTTAACACAAGCGCGTGATGGTGTTGTACATTTCGCAGAATAAAAACATTGCTCTTATCAAATTACTAGGTCTGACTTCAAAGCAGAATTGTTCTAATTTAAAAAATATCAATATGATTGATTTTGCTTTGAAGTTCATTATGAGACTTATGTCAGTTTTTGCGATCGCGCGGCACCCTCTTAATACTCGTACAAAACAAGGCTTCTTGATCAAATTCTCTTTCAGAGCCTTCAAACTACAAAAGCTTCGGTAGGTAATTTTAATAAAGCTTAATCGATAATAATTTCAGACGCAACTTCATACACAAAGCGGGATCGGGCATAGTGTGTTTTTCGCCAGCGAAGTATTATTGCGCTTCCAACAGCGGAAAAACAGTAAAAGTAAAGTAGGTAGTTATGACGTGGAAAGCCCCTGAAGTGAAATTAAAATAGTTTTCGCGGAAACAAGCGAAACGTCCGCCGCGGCACAACTCGAGAACGTCATAAAAATAAGGTTGGGACAACAGAAATAGATCTAAATAGAAGCCGCATGTGTAGATACTTTGCGTGTCAAAATAGTGACAAAAGGATGGTAAAATCCGCTTCCGATCTGCTAGGCTACTCTTGAAACAGAATTGCATTAATCTATATCCAATCACAAATCTAAAAAATGTGAAATGGCACTTTTTTAAGCGACAACACCGCCACATTGGAATTAAAGTGCAAGGAAATTGATTGAACAAATTATTATCGAGATGGCGTTCCGGAATTATCTTTACTTATCCCAATATCGATACATATTAATCGCATTGGAATTGTATTAAGATTGAGTTTGCGTTCGAGAGTGACCCCCCTGTTAGGACCGATTCCTATATTTTACTGATCTCATAATGAACAAACATCAAAATCACCTGTTCCCAAAATGACTGATTTTCTTAATGTATTTGTTTTAGAATGTCGGAAATAAAACTGACAAATTCATGTACATTCATATAGACTTGTTTCATGGAACATCATTCTTTATTTATTTACTCTGTTTTCAATTAATTAGGTTTAATTAGCAATATTTTAACACTTTATTTTAAAATCATATAACTATATCTTTCAACCGCGTTTCATTTGGCCGTTGTCAGTATCCGGACATAAGTAGAATTCTCAAAAATTGCTACTTGCGCTGTATCGAGCTGTAAAAACTGTACAAGAAAGGTTTACTGGAATAATCAACAAGTTTCCTTTCGGCAAGTAATTTTGTTATTAAATTGACACCGAAAAAAGTGACATGCTTGGTTTTCATACAATAGAGCTAACATGCCGTTTCTATTTAAATCTGTTTCTGTGGTTGGGACATAGACTTACTGAAACACTAAAGGAGTCACGTGCCGGTTTGTTGAACATCGCGAATTAAAATACGGCATCCCCTTTTTAAATTCTGGGAAACTGCATCGTTAATCAGTTGTTATTCTATAAAAAATTGCTAAGGACTTGTACGGATTAAATCCTTCTTAACTTACATAAAGGAAATAGAAAGGCAATAATCATAACAACATTTTTTTTTAAATATCTATGTCTATGATGTTCGTCCTAACAAAATATTGGGGTCGATTTGTTACAATTGTATAAAAATGGTGATATTTTGTAATGCCACCTAAAGGGAAAGTATCTCTTAATACTGTAGATAGAAAAGGACATTTTTTTGGTACTAAAATATAAGAAAAATTAACTGCAACAATTTATATACTTCCTTGTCCAAGAGACTAAATGCTATCAATCATTCTGTATATTTTTTAGATTTTTAATTACCTCCGTAAAAGAATACTGTATTTTGATAAGTTTTGTACGTTTCTGAACGAAAGTTGCGGTTTTTTAATGTTAACGAACGCAGGGTTATTAAGTAGGTAAGTCTATGAGCTCTATGGTAAAGTAGAAACGATTTCGTTAAACACAGTTATCTTTTTCGCACTGAAAGTATTTAACAACGATACACACAAATAACACAACGAAAGCGCGGCCGGGAATCACAGAACACATTACGAGGCCGGGAATCGTCTGGCGGCTGACAGTCTGACATCTGTCTACGATGCAAATTGACATATATATATATAAAACGTCAAACAAGCGTCACTTTTTTATTTTTAATAACTT
Organism: Scoparia ambigualis; assembly: GCA_963921215.1. Classification (NCBI taxonomy): domain Eukaryota; kingdom Metazoa; phylum Arthropoda; class Insecta; order Lepidoptera; family Crambidae; genus Scoparia; species Scoparia ambigualis. The sequence goes on along the minus strand of OY992510.1, from coordinate 20,208,306 downwards.
AAAGTGTCACAATAAGAATACAATGTTGCCATTTTTGAGTAGAAATCAGTGTTGGTTATTCATTTATATAAAAAACCGAGGTCTTTAAATTAAAAATACGGTCATAAATATGTTAGCAATAATATATTCTTCAAGTATTTATACATTGGCGTCAAGTTATAAGACTTTGGAATTTAGTACCAAACCCCATAGCAAGGACGATATTATCTTATTTGTCTATGCCCATAGTAAAGAAATTATGCCCTTTACTCAAAGAAAACATTTCTTTATTTTTGAAAAAAAAAGATAACCGCATTCAAAGATTTTCGAAAATTTGCTTGCCACACCCGGGAATCGAACCGACTAAAATCTGTAAAAATTACACCCTGTACTTTTATTGCATCGATCGTTAGGGTAAATTATAAGAATGAAATCTCTCTAACAAACTTGATAAATTAAATGAAAGAAAACCATGAAATGTTAAATTATTTTAATTATTTACAAGGAATGGTAAAAATAACTAAGTAATTAGTTGCTTGAAATGAGCTCCATTTTCTTGGATACACTGTCAAATTAATTCTTCTAACGAATACATTTCTAGTAACCTTTGTTACTATCAAGTTTGTTAGAGAGATTTCATCCTTATACAGATTTCAGTCGGTTCGATTACCGGGTGTGGCATACGAGATTTCGAAAATCTTTGAATGCAGTTTTCTTTTTTTCCAAAAATAAAGATATCTTTTCTTTGAGTAAAATTTTCTATCTACAGTATTAAGAGTACTTTCCCATCAGTTGGCATTAGAAAATTCCACCCTGTATTAACACAGTCTTCGCCCGTTGGCGCTAGTGAGCGGATGCACCGGGTGCGCACGCACATATCTTGTGTTACAATGTCATCTACATTGAAGTGTTCGACGTGTAATATCGTGATTTGTGAACTTCTTGTCTTTATCCAAAATAAGCAAGATGTCATGGATGAAAAGTCGCTAATTACTTTGTGCATATCGAGCTTCTCGGATGAAGATATTGATAACGCCAAGTCGCTGTTATTTGCTGCTGTATCTCAGCGCAAAATCAAAAGAAGGAAGATGAAAGCGTATCGTGACCTATATGATGTCATTGCTGTATTTAAGGAGTCAAATCCGGATGATCTGCTTGTGTATGTTGCTAGAGAGTTGCAAAAACTTCCACCATACGTATGACCATATAGACGCGACGAGATTGCTAAAGGATATCATTATCCTTAAGAGTCAAATACATAAAATGCAGGATACTGTTGTCACGCAGCAACAACTTCAAGATGTTAAAGCCAAAATGATGAACTTAAAACATGCGTCCGTTATTAGCAGGCCTGATCATTTCGTTAATCAAAAAAGAGGGGGTGGATGTCAAATTAGTTATTGTATGGACAGCGGACCGTTTGGCCTACCACACATACCAGAAACACAACAACAATCCGATGTCGTAACAAAAATGCCTTCTCCACCTCGCTCGCACTCAGGCGTAGTGCTCGAATCCTCTCACGCGAACGTCAAGGACAACCCCAAGACTCCGTTACGTGAAATAAACAAAGCTACCGTTTCAGCAACTAACAAAGAATTGCAATCGTCAACGCCGGTTTCTATTCAATCTCAAACCATAGCAAAAATAGTATCCGCGGAAGGAGAATGGGCAAAAGAAAAGCCTACAGAGAAATAGATTAGCGTGCAACGTAAACGAACGAGAAACCGTTTTGCTAGTGTCCAGGGCAAAGCCACTACAAACCCAATGGAAAAGTTTAAGGCAGCAGACATCAAAATACCTTTGTTTATAAACAATGTTGACAAAACACTATAGAGGCGGACATTACCGAATACATTTGCAACAAAATGCAAGTTAATGTACAGCTGAGAAAAATGAATACAAAACAACCTAAACAATATAACGCCTACATTGTTTATGTACCCAAAAATAAACTGCCCTTATTTTTAAACGACACTTTGTGGCCTGAAAGGGTAGCTTTTCGTCGTTTTATTAAGTTCCACAAGAGTCATCATGATTATAAAAATGATGTGTTGGAAAATACTAAAACCTAATTAATGGATAGTTGCTACACACAATTAATTACTTTTAACTGCAGATCACTGATACGGTCTATAGACTGTATTCGGTCATTATGTAAGACATCTGACTTGATTGCACTACAAGAGACTTGTCTACTGCCACATGATATCCCACTGCTGGGCACTGTTGATCAAGATTTCGATTATACTGGGAAGTCAGCCGTTGATACCTCGACGGGCGTACTGCGTGGTCGTCCCTTCGGCGGAGTCGCGATACTGTGGCGTAAAAGTGCTTTTCCTTCCGTTACCGCGGTAAATTGTGCTAGTGATCGTCTCATTGCAATTAAGGTAACGACGGCGCAGTGTTCGTTTCTAGTTTTTCTGTGTACATGCCTACCGATGAGCTGACGAACTTGGTGGAATTCACACATTGTTTGGGTGAGTTAAATGCGATTATTGACAGTTATGATGTAGAATATGCGTATGTTCTTGGTGACTTTAATGCTCATCCGGGTAGGCGGTTCGGTGACGAACTATATAATTTTTGTCAAGGCCAGAACTGGATTTGTGTTGACTCTGATATATTGGGTATAGACTCGGGATCATACACTTATGTGAGTGACAGCCACGGTACTGTTAGCTGGCTTGACCATTGTTTGGTAACACAGGGTACTAGGCACACGGTGATGAGCGCATCTATTAATTTTAATATGTTTTGGTCTGATCACTTTCCGCTGGAAGTGGTATGTAATCTCAGTGTATTGCGGTCAAAAACTGTATACTCTAATGTTAGTATTAATCATACATTATGGGGAGAACGGGATGCATCTCAAATATCGTTATACACTGAATATTGTAATAATAAATTAAAGAATATTGATTTCCCTGAAGTGTTTGCAGGGTGTGCAGATAATAAGTGTATTAATTATAATCATAGAAAATATTTGGATGAAATGTATAATCAAATTGTAAATGTGTTTAATGACGCTTCTGTTTATAGTTCTGTTAAGAAGTATTGCAATAATAAAAATAAATATGTATGCGGTTGGAATAAGTATGTAAGGGCTGCGCATAGTGAGGCTCGTATGTGGTTTAACTATTGGGTGTTATGGTGGGTATGTATATAAGATGATGTGTGAGTCTAGAAACATTTTTAAGTCTAAGTTAAAATGGTGTCAAACAAATAAGCAGCAAGTAAAGATGAACATTCTGGCTATGCATCATTCTAATAAGGAGTTTTCTAGTTTTTGGAAACATACAAAGAAGCTTAATCCCAAGCCAACCATACCGGTTAGTGTTGATGGGTTGAATGAACCCTTACAAATAGCTGAAATGTTCAAGGATCATTTTAAGGTTCAGTCACCGTTAGGGTCAACTGGGATTGACGGTGCTCAGCAGAACGATATCCTTGGTAGTTCTGATGAGCGCGGTCCTTGTAAAAAGTCTGTTGTGATTAAGGCAGAGGATGTTCGTTTGGTCTTAGGAAAAATGACACGAGGCAAATCACCGGGTCACGATCACTTAAGTATTGAACATCTGCTATATGCTGGTGCCCACCTGCCTCAGGTCCTAGCCTTATTCTATTCCCTTTGCTTGAGTCATGAATACTTACCAGATAGCGTTTTGAAAACTCTAGTTGTACCTATTGTTAAAAATAAAACTGGCAATACTGGCGATAAAACCAACTACAGGCCAATATCTTTGGCGACCATATTGGCAAAGGTACTGGACAGGCTGCTTGATCAGCAGCTGGCTAAACATATCAAGCTTCATGATGCTCAATTCGGCTTTAGACCTGATCTATCTACTGAAGCTGCAGTCCTATGCCTCAAGCAGACTGTGCAGTACTATACCACAAGAAACACACCTGTATACGCAGTGTTCCCGGATTTGTCAAAGGCTTTTGACCTTGTTCAGTACGATGTTCTTTGGAGGAAGCTCTATGATCACACTGATTTGCCTCATGATTATATTGCTATTCTACAATATTGGTATGCGAAACAGCGTAACTATGTAAAATGGTCGGGAGAGCTCTCGAGCATGTACAGCTTGGAATGTGGGGTGAGACAAGGGGGAATCAGCTCACCAACCCTTTTCAGTCTGTACATGAACGAGCTGATCGATGAGCTCAGCAGTGCTGGAGTTGGTTGTTCTGTTGACGGTACCTTTGTTAACTACATAACGCCGACGACATGGTACTGCTGTGCCCATCGATCAGTGCTCTCAATAAACTACTTGGTATCTGTGAGTGGTACGCGGTGGCACACGGTCTCAGGTACAACTCTGATAAAACTGACACTACAAAAACAAAACTGACTAACAAACAACAAGTCTTATCAAGTTCCACCTGTTAAACTCAATGGCACTCCATTAAAACAAGTACAGAGTTTTAAATACCTGGGACATTGGGTCACTGAGTCACTTAAGGATGACCGCGATATAGAAAGGGAGCGCAGGGCTTTGTGCGTAAGGGCTAATATGCTCTCCCGCAGGTTTGCACGTTGCACAAAAAATGTAAAAATTACTCTTTTCAAAGCTTATTGTCACTCACTATACACGTGCAGCCTGTGGATGAATTATACCCAAGGAGCGTACGTGGCCCTGCGCACTCAATGTAACAATGCATTCAGGGGGCTGATGGAGCTGCCCCGACATTGCAGTGCATCAGGGATGCTAGCAGCAGCTGAAGTTGATAGCCTCTCAGCTATCATTAGAAAGCGCATCGCGTCGCTGATGCATCGGGTGCGGGGTAGCACCAACAGCCTCCTAAGGACAGTCGCGATAAGACTGGACGTGGACAGTACTATCATGCAGCACTGGACCCGCGTCCACCTCGTCAAAGACACCAAAATTAATTATATTCACTTTGGAACAACAATAATGCACTAACATAGGTTTTTAAGATAAATATTGTCACTATGGACCCAGGTCTGAAATAAATGATTTTTATTTTTATTTATTTATTTATTAATAATGGACAGTAAAGAAAAAGGAGAGCGCTTGACTTTCATCTCTCTCGACGGTAAGAGATGAAGAAAAATCACTTTCCACCCGTAATAATCAACTACGTGTAGTGACTGCCTATCATAGACGGTGTTAGCTTGAATAGAATAAAATAGAAAAAAATATATTAACATACAAACGCTTACTTATAATTACAATAATTAAATTTATTTGGAAATAACAACATAACTTAATAATAATTAAAAAAAAAATTAAAAAAAAATTAAAAAAAAAACCTTAATTACTTACATAAATTGATTTATACAAAAAAAAATAATACAGATGGACAGAAAAAAGGACAGATGAGTAAGTAATAAAAAATAAAATTTAGAGTGTGAAGTTATAGGGCCTTGTCTCAGCATAAGTTGCTTGAGAACCATGGAGGTGAGTGTAGCGGCTAATAAAAGAAAACTACCAACCCCTTAAAACACTCTTCCCTTAGGTCACTCTTCCTCATACATCCAACAGCATAGAGCGGCGATGGGCTCACCACCTGGCACGCTGAGCACATGTGCAGTCGCTATTTGGTAAAAAGTGAACCATGGCTTATAGGACTGCTTTTGTGGTCCTCATTGCCTAGTCTCCGACAACCCCATCAGTGATAATAGTGATGAATAAATGTATATAAGTATGTATGTTAACAAATAAAATAAAACAAAGGTAATAATAATAAATCAATTCTCTCTCATGAAATATATAAGTAAGTATATGTATGACTTATTGACAGAACAAGCTTAAATCTACGAGTATATAAACACCATGACTGCCCTTTCAATTGTTAACTATTTCTTCTATCCAGTCCAACATGGTTGCCTGGAAGAAATTGCTGTTTAGCGATAAGGCCGCCAATTGTATGTACTATGTGTTTGTCCTTTTGTATGTTTTCTGTGGTGTACAATAAAGCATATTTTATCTTTATCATGACGTCCGTCCGCGTGAGTAATGGGGATCGGGTGAATCATTTATCATTCATCGTCCATCAAATCTAAGTAAAGTAAGCTAACGATTTATCCGCTGATGGTCTAAAAAGGTCTCTATACAAGGATACATGTTTATTAGAAAAAAAATTTACTACTTAGTCTGTATACAACTCATCAATAAACCAATACTTTATAACTTAGCCCACTATAACAAAAATAATTTATAACCACAGTTGGTTACTTTAAATATTACTAGCGACCCGCCCGCGCTTTCACCCACGCTGTCTTAGAAACACCATCATGCTTCAGCCATTTTGTACAAATATCAACAAACTACTTAATAAAAACATCGTCCTTTATCGATCTTTCTATAAGTGAAAGCTGCGTTAATATCCATGCCTTGGTTTAGAAGGAACAGGAAAACGGCGACTTAACCCACTGTTCCGCGCGTTGGTCATAAAAAACATTCAAATATTCGTAGATAGCCTTACATCACTGCTTAGAAGCAACAAGACAGAGGGTCCAGTGGAGGATGGTTTTAAGTACGTGCTCCTATGGAAAAGTTACTACTTCCTGATGGCTATCAACGCCCACAAGAGCTTCTCAAACCTGAACTGTTCCGTGAGTACCTACTTTAATTAAGTAATAATGATTAGATCAGATAAGATGAGATAAGGAAGCGAAGGATATGTTGCAGGGTCATAGCAAATGGGCAAGCTATAATTATTATTGAAACAAAATGTTACTGTAAATAGTCTTTGTCGTAGAAATCGTTGTTCCTCGGCAAATTGCAACCGCGTATAGCCGCACAATCCATTCCGCCTCCGCAGCTAATGGCCTAGTTCAGGTTTTAGCCAAACTTCTCGAACACTAAACTCGTTAGTACGGCGGGTTTACAACGAAAATGTCTAACCTGAAGCCACACGAATAGCTCAATCTAAAGATGCCTGGGCTTTATTAGAATTTGGCGCCGGTTATTTACGTAAATTAACCGTGTCGCGTAACGGTTAAAGATAACTACCACCCCCTCTCTTTCCTTAAGTGTCGTAAAAGGTAACTAACGGACTAAAGACTGCACATACATTCAACAGCATACTCGTAGAGGGGAGATGGACTCACCACTTGTCACGCTGAGCACATACGCAGTCGCTATTTGGTGAAAAGATGACTACTTTTGCTGTCCTCATTGCCTAACCCTTCAGAGATAATAGTCATGGTTATAATATACTAGCGGCTGCTCGCGGTTTCACCCGCTTGGTTCCCGTTTCCGTGGGAATATCGAGATAAAAAGTATCTTTTGTGTTAATCCAGGTTATAAACTATCTGTATGTCGAATTTCACCCAAATTCATTCTGTAGCTTTTACATGAAAGAGTAACAAAGATCCATTCATACTTACAAACATTCGCGTTTATAATATTAGTAGGATATAGATGACTGCTAGAAACCGCAAGAAACTTCAAGGGCTGGTCAGGTGAAGTGTTTTAAACATGTCAAAAATGGTATCATTACAGACTAACGTAGGTACTTATCGCCTAGCTGACGCGAACGGGTCAACGGACGGTCGGCCGGCTGGCCGTTGCCCGCGCGTTGTAAAACTTGTAAATAATCATTATTTTTAATTGCTTTTCATTTTATTTTTCTTGTTATTGCTTTAAAATGAATTACATACTTACTAAAGACTATCCAATTAAAATTCACAAAATGAATGTTTAGTGGTGTCAGTGGTGGTAGTCCACACTACCAACACAGTACAAAAGTCACAAAATATAACGAAGGAGAATAGGTTTCACAAAGCACAAGCACAGATAATAGTTCACAGTTCGGAAGATGAAAGTTAGAAGGAACACAAATAAAATAGCAAGCGTAGCACATAAAACATATAAGCGAATTAAGCGGCGTGGAGAAAGCGAGGTCTGAGCGTCAAGAAAAGCAGCGTGCGCTTCGCGTCGTTAGGGTGTCTCGACTGGCCTACGTGCGCAGGCGGCGCCCGGTCGTCTGCGCTGAGTAAATACTTCGTACATAGCGAAACAAAAGACGTTATATGCGCGCGCGGTGATGCGCGTTTCCAACGCACGATTTCGTGGTTTTGCTAAACGTATTGAAACGACGAGCTGATATGAATTCAGAATAATATTGTTTAAATTATAATTAGATATTTTAGTACTGTTTTATTATGTTAATATTATTATTGTTACTTTAGTGTAAATATTAATTATATGTGTGTGAATATTATTATTGTTATTTTAGAGTTAATATTAATTGTATGTTTGTAAATATTATATGTGTGTTTGTGTGTGTGTTTGTGTGGACGAAAATAAAATTTAAGGGTGTCACCTACAAATGATTTAATTAAAAATAAAAAAAACCCGAATTCCTTTTTTGTCATTTTTGTCATATTTAAACCACTTGACCTGACCAGCCCTTGAAGTTTCTAGCGATTTTTTAGCAGTCACCTTATATAAATATATATATATATATATTTTAAGATGGCAAACGTTAAAACCTATCAACCCATGGGTCAGCGTGGTTGGTTAAGAACTTATCTCCCAATGCGCTTTTGTCCTTATGGGAAAACCTGTGCCCAACAGTGGGCCATAATTTAGAGATTGATAGTGTCTTGATGACATCATCAGCATCCAAAGCACATGGGCAATTAGGACAACTCATAATTCTTGTTTACAGCGGGTTGGTGGGTCTCAACTACCGTCTTACGACAACGCCCGAGAACAACGGCGGCCTATAGCCACCGCATACAGATACTTTTAGCATCGGCGATCGGCGATTTTGCGACTGGCATCGCGTTTTGGCGACTCTCTGCGTTCGATTGCAGTATCGGAATCGCGCATTTTAGTTATTTAATCGCTGCATTCAGCTTCTAAAAAGCGCTGCTAAAAGTAGCATGTCTGCTCTGGCCCTTAACGGGCCTTTCGATGTACGAATGACTGTATTAATTTGATCACCCATCTGTGACCCGGAATTGCGGACGTAGCTTTACTTGTAAGATCGGGACCTGAACGAGCAGACAGCTGCGTCACTGTGCGCCTCACTCACTCACTTCTCACACTCCCTCTATTTATAGAGTGAAAGTTACTATGTTGCCAGTAAAATTACAAACTACATAACTAAATAAACGGTTGTTGAATGGGTTGTGAAGTGGTTGTGAAGCATAACGCTATGAAGAACTTTATCCACGTGAACTTCTTAATTGCTATGTTTTTACATTGTAGCACAATATCTAATTTTGTAAGAAAGGAATAAATTAATCAAGTCGTCGACATTTCGTCGTAAAGCTTTCCGACGTCAGAAGTGGGTCCAGAATTTAATTGCACTCTAGTGTCTAATGAATCCGAAGAACTATACAGATAAGGCAATTTATATTAAAGCATCAGTACATGTAGTACATTTTTTTAAACTATAACGTAAAATCCATTAAGTAAAAAGGTAATATATTGTAGGTATAATGTATGCTGGAAAAAGAACTCGAACATTGTAATCAATAAATATATTAATCAGTTGTTACCTCAATAAATAAGTTACTTTTGCACTATATCTATACATATTTGTCATAGTCTTCCACTTTATTCATGAGGGTTTTTTTCACATGTGCTTACAGTGTATGTAAAGGCATTTCAATAAAACGTGGGTTCGAGTGTCACCTGATGTAGCCTTTTTTTAACGTTTCATTAGGTAAGTAAATATAATTAAAAACAAGGCTAGTCTTTGATAAATGTATCGAACCTTTATTACAATGTAAAGATAATAATAAAACATAAAATAACACGAGTACCTAACGCAAAGAACAATATCTTGGCTGACTTTATGAATTCACAAACAAGTTTATTGCTCGGAAGCCTAACGATTGCGAGCCCCACTTGTGAGTACATAAGCCATTGAAAGTTAATAAAATCGTCGAAGTTGCTGATCCGGCCCCTAATCCCTTCCCCATGCCGGCGCTGCCTCGCATTTTACACAACTTTCATAAGATATGATCTTGTTTTAACTAATTCCCTTGGAAAACAGTTGAGCTTTAATACAAATGAATGCTTAACTACGCAGCCAATTCCTAAGATACTACCTACTTCGTTATTTTGAAAGATTTGCCAATAAAAAAACTGGCTAAATTTCGAAATTTGATGAAATGGCATGCCGTTATTTATACATATTTAGATATCAACTAGATCTAGTGAATTGTTAGAAACCTATTGTGCTTGTTTTTAAGCTTTAAAGTTTTAATTTATAGAAGGAATTCTTACATCTAACTAAAGCTAAAATCTCACAACACACCTCCCGAATCATTCCAAGATCACGTCACAACACTATCCTACAGAAGTTTAAATAATAAAAATTCTGCACAGTCCAAATCCTTATATTTCACAAGCTTTATGTGCTGGCGACAGTTCCGCGCGACGCACAAATTTCCTCCTGAAAAGGTGCCGCTAACCGAATCCGGATTCCGGATTCCAGGTGTACCAGGTGTTGCCGGAACAATGCAATTCCGGAACAAATCGCATCGCGACGCGCGCACCGCCCGCCGCTGGATAAATAATGCTCAACATCGACTATGGACCAGCATTGACGGAATTGATGAAGTGGGCGGCACTTGTTACGCCTCTGTGTTCCAAGAGTTCTACGAAATCATAGTGAAGACGCATATAAATTTTCGAATTCTGGGTAAAACGAATTAAATAGATAGTAATTTTAAAAAGCTTATATGCATTTCATTACAAATACTTATTTTAAAGTTTATCAGGTTTGCAAAATGCTTAGTATGAGTAATTAAGGGATACAGTTTTAGTAAATGACTGAGTCGGACCATGACCAAAGGCGTTGCAACGTGTCGTCGAAACGTAGGGTATCTACTTGGATAGGTAGGTTCGCTTAAAATGCAAATTAAAATCTTTCGAATTTATACATGGCAACTTTAGATTTTTTCAATGACTGTCCTAAAACAAAGCAATATCTTCTTAATATTTTTGAAGTATCAAATCATTTTGCTTATTTTAAAGTAAATACACAAAGTCGTTGAATTCTATGACGTTTGAAGTTGTTACAAACGGGAGCTTTAGTTTTCCGCGAAACCTATTTCCAACAAATTGGGCGTCAGCCGGAGTGCCGCTAACTTAATCCAGATTCTAGGTATCTTTGGAACAATGCAATCCGGGGCGGATCGCGTCGCGTCGCTCCCCGCGTGTAGATTGCCTTTAACAGTTTACTGTTATTGCATTGTATCGGGTTCAACCTCGGACCAAATATTACATGGACAGAGTCTTACGACGTTGCCGCTTTTACATACGTGTATCAAAGTAAAGTATTTGTATCTCTGACTGTATGACTGTAGTGTGATATGAGTAAAAGAGATAGTGAATGTACGTTTGGCAGCGACGCACTGTCGGTGTGAGACATGTCATTTCATGACCGACTACTCGGTCAAAACATTGCTGGATTGTGCGAAATAATAGTGAAATACTAAGAAATCTTAGTGTTTGTGTTATTTGTGTAATAAACAATTGACATAATGTCTTGTTCAGCTGTTTATTGTTCGTCAAGAACACTAAAAGGAGGTGTGAAAGACCAGGAATTATCATTTCATACGTTAGTGATTTCTATTAATATGTATGCTTTACTATGAGTTTTTTAATAATAAAAACGGCAAAGCATTAATTTTTGCTAATTCTTAATCATACTATATCGTACACTATTCATAAGAATCAGGTTTTAAACCTTAATTAAATGTAATTTACAGGCTTTGTTTTTGGCATAATGATTAGTGATGTACGTATTTGTGCATCGAAGCTTTATCGATATTACTAATATTCTTTTTAATATTCTTTTTTTAGGTTCCCAAAATGCCCGGAAATAAGTAAAAGGGTTTCAAAGCTATTAGACGTGATAACTGGGAGCCTACAATATATTCAAGGCTCTGTTCCAAACATTTTGAAATATCCTGCTTTGTTGACGGTTTATTAATAAAAATTCACAGATCTCGTGCTTTACACGACCTGAAAGGGCATTAAAAATGTACCTACCTACTTATTATAGATTATTTATTATAGCAATTTTCAGTAAAAACGCGTAATTTTTCTTTTATTTTTTTTCACAATCAACTTTTCCAAAATATTTTTTCACTCCTCTTGCTCAAAAAGACCGTCATTGTAACGTTCCAGAGCGAGGATAAAATAGTTTTTCATGCCCTTAGGGAAAAAGTATTTTTTTTTGTTTGTTAGATGACAATGAGCCAACAAAAACGAAAAAGTTAGTCTTAAGTAGAATAATCATGAATAAAGACTGCGCTAAAAACCCATTAAAACTCCTCGTGTATAATGGGTCATTTTAGCCCCTTGTATAACAATCTTCTTTCAGATCATCTTAAAACCCATTGAATTCCACATCTTTTGAGCTCTCATACGTCCTCGTGGCCTTGAACCTCAGGGTATCACGGACGAGTCGCACTTTCAGCGAAAATGGGGGCTGGAGCGAACGAAAAAACATTTTCAATGTTAAAAAACTTAATACTGATGCCTTAGAATAATAACGCTATAGAAAGATAGTCTTCATACAAGCGCTCTGTCAAAAATGAAGCACTAAACCGATTCACACACGCGTGACGTGCGCGCATGGCCGTGATCTGCTGTCTCTTTCCAATTCTATGAATATGAAAGAGACAGCACTGCGGCAGCCGCTGCTACCGAGGCTTTAACTTAGAGAATCACACTGCAGTACGTTTATATTTTGACCTAATTAACTACAAGATACTATGAAATACTGAAAGCTTACCTGTGAAAAGTGATGTTATTACACTTCTTTTGTTTTTCAGATGTGTTGTGACACAATTTAACTGCACAAACCGTCATTTTTATTTTGTTTTCGCGAGACACGTTCGGCGTGCTGTGACATTGAACACTACGGAGCGGTCCGGCGTTTGGTGCAATTTCTGGCTCCAATTAATGTGCTTCAAAATAGGCGCGCGAACTTGGTTTCTATAGCGTTATTATTCTAAGACTGATGCAGTGCCGACCATTTTTGAAGGTTAACATCTTACTATCAATCGGTAAGATTAGTTGATGTTACTACTCCTACACTGTTGCCCGTAAATGTTTACTAATGGAAATAGGCCTTCTTCCGAATGGGCACTTTGTTATGATATTGTATTGATTCTGAAGTTTTAAAGACTGCAAATTTTAGATTGTTATTGCCATTTTATCAATTTATTTTTTTTATAATAGAAGAAGGCAAACGAGCAGGCGGGTCACCTGATGGAGAGTAATCTCCGCCGCCCATAGACACCCGCAACACCAGAGAAATCGCAGATGCGTTGCCGGCCTTTAAGGAAGGAATAGGTTTTAGAAAGGAATAGGAATTGTGAGGGAGGGGGTGGGGGAGGCCTCCGGACCCCTTACTGGCCGAACGAAACACAACAGCACCAAGGGTTATTATGTCACGCCGGATAATAAAATATAATACCGGGTGGTATTACGCCGGGCGAGCCGGCTTAATGCATGCTGCAACGCAGCGTGGCTCTACTCAGTCAGTGTCACTTATTTAGCACCACCCAGGGGTCACGTATAGGGTCTCAATGGTAAACCTACGGACGCGAGTAACTTAAACCCCCAATTATAATAACGAACTAGGTACACACCACATTAAAGTGATTATATCGTTATATGACTATGACTATGTTATACTAGTCACATCCTTAGTCACGCACACATGTACAGATAGAAAGCTGCACACTAACAAAAGACGGACATGCTAAAAATCCAAAGACTCTGTCCATTGTGATATTTTTTGGTCCGAGGGTTCAACAGTGTTTTGGTATTTGTTTTACATTGCTAAAAACATAAGAACGTAAATGAAACAACAGAAGTGTGTCAAGATGGTAAAAAATGGAAAGCCGTGGTCTATGCCCAACTCTCCAGGGTGTGATATACATACCTATGTCATACATACATATAATCACGACTATTATCCCCGAAGGGTTAGTCAGAGACTAGGCAATGAGGACCGCAAAAAAAGTCCTCTGCCATTGTCTACTTTTCACCAAATAGCGACTGCACATGTACTCTACGTGACAGGTGGTAAGCCTATCGCCGCTCTATGTTGATGGATGTATGTGCAGTCTGTAGTCCGTTAGTAGCCTTTTACGACACCCAAGGGAAGAGAGGGGATGGTAGTAGTTTTCACCGATACGCGACACGGTCACATACCAATGCGATGTGATAAAAAACGTAAAAATAGCCTTTGACGTAATTAAATATCCATATATTATTATGACTAATACGCACAGTGATACATACGTGAAACGACCACCCTTTTGTACATAATGTCCACTATATAAAGAATTCCGAAAAAAAATTACGAAATGCCTTATCATTTTATAATTTCCCGTTTAGAGTCAGTTACTTGGTTTAAAATCGTTGAAGTTTAAACCACAGAATGTATTAGTTTGGATTTTCAATGGATACGAAACAATTCGGGAGTAAATGTGTAACTTTTAACTTTTACATAATTCAGAAAAGTAATATATTTATGGTCTGAACACGGTTTATGACACATTTAAACTGTTTGAAGTAGGTATAAGTAGTTACTTAAATACAAAAATATACAAAATGGCGGACTCCGTCGCTTTACTAGTCTAAAGGTCAAAATCCCTTGCACACCGCGTCGTCTATTTTGTACGGGCACGTATTCAGGCGGTCGCTGCGCTTCATACGAAAATCGCTGCAAAGTGGTAAAGCGACGGTGACCCCGACCGTACTTACATGACGCCTGTTTTCCATAGGCGCAGGCCCAGACCACCGCAGGCAGACCCGATCGACCGATTGGACAGGATCCTGAGAAAATCCTCTAACAAAATAATATAAGGCGACTGCTAGAAATCGCAAGAAACTTCACGGGCTGTGGCCTGATTCACGTATTTCGTAATAGTCAAAATGTCGCTTACGTTTAGAAGTCATCCTATTGAAAAACAGTCATAAGTCATTTTGATAGAACGATTACTCGATAGGATCGCAACTCAGCGATTTGTCAACTATTTAAACTTAATGTTGCCATTACAATTCTACCAAATAAATTCTAATACTTTTTGTTAACAATACATGCAGAAATGTTTTTTATTTTTTTCTAATAACTTGGAAATTGTCTAATTTGACGTGTAATCGCTGAAATGCGATTTAACTAAACGTCTAAATAATAGGTGAATACCGCGGAGGCAACGATTGAACTTCGATTAATGCACGTGAATACGCTTACACAAAACCGACTAAAACAAAATCGTGCGATTGATACGTGAATACGAAAAGTGACTTCAGCGATCAAATCGCTTGCATGTCGTTGAAGTTTTGTTACGTGAATTAGGCTACTGGTCAGGTCAAGTGTTTTAAACATGACAAAAATAACAAAAAAAAAATCGAGCTTTTTTCATTTTTAATTCATTCATTCATTTTGTGAATTTTAATTAGATAGTCGTTGAGTATCTTATTTATTTAAATAACAACATATGGAAAATAAAATGAATACTTAACAATTAAAAATAAGAATTATTTACAACGCGCGGGCAGCGGCCGGTCGTTGACCCAACTGTCTGTTGACCCCGCGTCAACCGGGCGATAAGTACCTACGCGCTACAGTTAGTCTGCAAGTACGAGTAGACCTCATTTATTTTCCTATTACGAAATGTGCTTATTTTTGTCATGTTTAAAACACTTTACCTGACGAGCCCTTGAATTTTCTTGCGGTTGTTAGCAGTCGCCTTACATACAACTTAAAGGAGTGCCGCGCGATCGCAAAAACTGACACAAGTCTCTTAATAGGTCAGGGATCATAAGACCGCCGGCGGTCGCGAAACAATTGATTTTCAATTGTGTCTGGTTTTACGGTGCTCAAGGGGTTAATGAACTTCAAAGCTTTTCAATCATATTGATATTTATAATTAGAACAATTCTGCTTTGAAGTTTCAGACCTAGTAATTTAATTAGAGCAATGTTTTTATTCTGCGAAATGTGCAAAACTAAAACAAATTAAAAATTTACTTTTTAAAGAAGGGGGTGCCCTGCGAAATATCAAGACTAATATTTTCATGTAAGAATTATTGTTTCATGCGTAAAGTTAAGAAAGTTGTCGAAAAATATGTTTTAGAAGTCGTTAGACTTATCTATTGTTTGTTATTGTTTAAAGATTTTTTTTCAAATTTCTATAAGGCCATGACCTTGTGCAATGATCACCCTAACTTACATAAGTTCTTTTAATGTGTTTAGCTAATTCAGCGCATAGTACAAGTGACTTAAAAATACGTAAATTTTCACAATTTCGTGCAGGACCCCCTTAATGAACACTTACTATTTATTTAATTGTGACAATAAACGCGTTCCGAACCGTATGACAAAAATTATTAGGGTTGAATTCCGGGCGAAACTCTTATCAGATCCTCGATAATTATTATTTCTATTTAATTCCTGCTTCATCCCAATCGGATGCCCCAATATTCTTCACAATGTAAGTACAGTCAGGAGAAAAGAGTTTTGAAAAAAAATAATATTTTATATGAATTGTCGATATGTTACAAGACTTTATTATTTAATCTACTATTTTATAACTTAAAATTTGGTCTGGTTAAAGTCACCAGATAAGTTACACACGGCGTCAGATCAACCTACCCAAAACTTCTAATTTCTACAATAAATTTTGAACTTTATTGTTTGGTTCTAAGGATCAATATTCATTGGAGAAATTTGACAGTTTAGGGTAGGTTGATCTGACGCCGTGTGTACATTAACATTATTAAAAATATGCGGCTAAATGCAGCAAAAAAGCACACGTGCAGTTGCTATTTGGCGAAGCGTGTACACACGGCGTCGGATCAACTTACCTAAAACTGTCAAATTTCTACAATCAATTTTGAACTTTAACGTTTGGTTTTAAGGATAAATATTTATGGGAGAAATTTGACAGTTTAGGGTAGGTTGATCTGACGACGTGTGTAGTGTGCAGAGGACTGCTTTTGCGGTCCTCATTGCCTGGTCTCTGAATAACCGTTTTGGGATATTAGACGTGATTATATTTACGAAGCAGAAGTTTGATAACGTGACGAAAAAATATTTTTTCCCCAGGTGGTACATAGGTCGACCGGAAAAAGCGCAATAACAATATATTTGCTACAAAAACATTGTACGTAACAAGTACTCATTACATTGATTTAAATTAATGATCATTATAATAATTAAAATATCTGAGACTGGGGCACAAATGTTGATAAGATGAATTAATCTCGGGTGGAAGCAAGCATCATTATTACACAAACAGCCGTACCTACATTTGTATTCGCAAAACATTACTGAAAACCACCAAATAAAAACAAGAATATAAATCAACAAAAAACAAAGCTCGGTAACAGTACACGTACTTGAATAAATCCACCGTATAAATAGGATAACATCCAATCTGATACTTGTTTATTGTCAGTAGATAATCAATATTTCCCATTTCACAATACCACGATTTCAATCTTTGTGAAATCAACAAAAATTTGCATACAAAAAGCGCTATCTGCTTTGCATAAATCGATTTACCTATCCTCTTTCGAAAGCTTTTTCCATCCCAATTTCAACGCCAAGTTTATTTGTAAACAAAGTAGGAATTGCTCTAGGGTATTACCAAATAAAAGTTCGGAGTGTTGCCGAAAATTACTTATTCGTTTTTTAAGTTTTTATGGGCGCCAATAAATAAGCGCTTAATGGCCACAATCTTTTTGCCTTTTTTTGGGCCACCGCAAATTATTTGACTAAAGAAACGTGTCTTACTATTTTGTTTGTAATACAATACATTTTTATACAACAACACGGAATACTTGTACCTTAGTTTTACGCCGCCTCATTTTGCGTATTTTGTGATGGTAGTAATAAAATAATAAATAAAAAGAAACCGTTTAAATAAAACCGTGCATCGTGTTATCAAAAAAATGACTACGCAATTCGGGCGGCTGCGTTGCGTTGCCCGGATTGCGTAGTAATTTTTTCTAGTTATTAACGCAACACTCATTGTGATCCGGCATTGCGAAATTTGCCTAACAGAAAAGATCGCCTTACCTTCTCATTGCTAACGCAAAAAGATCTATACTTTATGAAGTTTTTCTAAGTTAAACAATTTTATTGTCACTTTAAGCACCAAGGAAGTCACATGTCATAGTCAGGTTAAGTCAGTAGTCAAACAAAACAAACAATAACTTTTCTAATGTGTCTGTTGAAATACTGTAAGCGTCCAACTGTAGCGCTTACGCCTATCCCCAAAGGAAAATCGGGACATTACCCACCGCGATTTCTCAATGCGAGTTAGTGGGTTATAACGACTGTTATTATGACAATGATCGGGACTGACGAAGTGCCTCGGAAATGCTTAAACATATTAAGGAAAGTAAGAGCAGAGTGCTGGGAGCATTCCACAATTATTATCAATGATAATAATATTAATCATTTATTCAGATAACTTGATCTATGTGTTAGTAATAGAGTTCTTACATCTAATGTTTGTTGAAAATACAAAAATAAAAATAAATAATTTAGGTATAAAATAATTTACTCCGCATTTGTATTTTTTAAGACGGTGATCAAGTGTCTCGTCAGTACAATATACCTTCCCACTTAAACTTTTAAAACACTGTTGGGACTGCCGAGCATTCTGTTTTTGAAGGATATTTTTTTTTTCTAATAAGGGCGTGGAACCCGTTTATGTGAGCATCGGCAAACATGCCAGATGCACTGCACATTCTCGGCAATCAATACAGCACCCGAAACATATTATTAAAATAAGTAGTTATATTAATTCCCACCATTGCAGCTTCTATCTGCCTGGAAAAAGCCTGGTGAGAAAAAAAGCAAAAACAGGTCCTGTTCCTTCGAGCGCTTCCTTGCAAACAAATGCTTCTTTTAAGACGATATTACTCTATTGCTATCAAAATAGAAAATTTGATCATGTTATGTTACATAATAGAAGTTCGCTTCGTAAAAAAGAGGACAACAATCGACGAGGTGATTCGAGAATAGACAATATGAAATTCTTTAAATATATGCCCTCATATTGTTATTATTGTTATTGTTATTGTCAGATTATTTGTCCCACTGCAGGGCAAAGGCCTCCCCTCCTTTTACCCACTTTTTTCTGTCCGCCGCCACAGTGGTCCAATCTGGCTGATATGCGCTCAGCTCTTCACGCCATCTTCGCCTCGATCTGCCGCGTCGCCTTCTAGCATTGGAAGGCACCCAAACCACAGATTAAAGAAGAGTTAACAGATACTTCACTCAGTAGAAAATTACCATTACCTACTGCTATAATAGCCTACTAATATTTAAACTATAATAACCTACCGCGCGATCCCACTGCAATCGAAGGCTGCCTCTTCAATAAAATTAAATTAACATAAATAACTATTTGTGTCTATTTTATTGAGAACTGTGAATATGTTTTGACTATATGTGGTAGTTTAAAATTGTATCGTTTATAAAATACATGTTTTTATAAATTGGTGCTGACATCATCATCAAAAGTAAATAGAGGTCAGTGTTTAGGTAAAATAAAAGCTACTACTGCACAACAAACCCATCTGCCCAAACGTTAGTGGCTTTGGCCCAAAGTTCTTCTATATACGTGCCCGGCCCAATTCCATTTGAGTTGGGCAGATTTTTGAGAGACGTCCTGAATTTAGGTCCTTGAACGCAGAATTTGAGTTTCTTATACGGTCCGTTAGGCGGACACCCAATATGCGGCGCTCCATTGCCCACTGGCTTACCTCGAGTCAAGATCTTTGTTTACCTCATATTGTTTAAAAGTTTTATTAAATTCGATAAAAATATATTATACACTGTTTTGCATTGCTGTGTTCCGGTTTAAAGGGTACCTACTTATTAGATCCATTTTAATTACGAGCATAGAGGCATAAGAACTGAAGCTTACTGAGAGAATGGGCTGAATCTCGAAAACAGGCCATATTGCCACATTTGTGTAGCCGAGGCGTACGTGTATGAACTATGTATAATATTCTGTCGTTTTAGTCTCTTTGCTAACGAGTTGCATATCGTGAGCTGTTGCCGTATTGTAAGCTATTGTTCCGCGTTCGACTGTTTTTATCCGGTGTATTCATACATTGTTCTGAGATTCATACCAAGATAGAATACTCTTTCCATTGACAACTATCAACGCATTGATATAAAACCTTTTTTAGTACACTAATGTTTTTTTCTTACTTAATGGCTTCGTGCGATCAGCACATTTAGCCAGTGTCAAGTTTTTAATAGTAATTATTATTTTCTTTACATTAAGTGGATGATAATGAGTGATAATGATCGTTTAATGGTAAATGATTTTACCCCAAACCCCTCGAGACTCAATAAAGCTGTGGGACTTTATTGAGGTCTCACACGGACTTCTTGAGAGAATTTGAAAAGTGATGTTGCACTGTTTTGTTTTATTTGCTAACACTCATGCACGTTCACGAACACTTAACAGTAAATAATCCACTATTATTTCACATTAATATTTGATATAATACAAATTACAGAAAATAAAACAAAACTGCAAACATGACGCTTCACTTTCCCTCAAAGAAGTCCTAGACTAATGTTATTAAAACAAAAAGTGCCAATTTAAATCCATATTATCGTTTGTAAATACTTTTAATGTGACCATTACAAACACAACAAAAAAAAAATTTAGCAAAAAGGTGCACCCGTTCTGAAGTGCATCTCTTCATACAATACATAACTGCAAACATACATACCTGGTAATTAATTTTAATTATATAGATACTTAAAGCAAACAAATGCATAAGTACTAACCTAAGTACTTAGTGATTTTTGAATAGTAATAGTGTGCTTGTTTACATATACAAAATGCAAATTAGTCACGTTGAGTGGCCTATTTTCAAATACTATTCAATTTTATAATGAATATCAACAAACACTAAATTTTAAACGATACGCTTTTGAAAAGTTTGTCGAGCATAGGACATCAATTTACTGAAGGCACACATATTTTTTAGATTCCCATTAAAGTCACAAAATCACATAACCTCTTTACATAAAGCTGATAAAATGAAGATGTCGTTTCATTTGGAAGGTAATCATTCTCCGTGCCTAATGTTCAAGATATTTGGTTTGACAACAAAAAAGCTTCTGAGTGATGTTGATTGCCATTCCCGCTATTTCGTCATTAGCATTTTAAGCCCATTTGTTGAGATTCGCCCACTTACTTTTCAGTTTGATTTTTATGTGTCTATCAACTTAAGCTTGTCAGTCACCATTAGAAATGGTTTCCGTTTCGGCAAATGCCTTTCGTGTTTGCTTGTGAATTATGCTTTCAGTGCACAAATGATCATTAAAACTTTTTTTACTGCATTAGGTACGTTCTATGGCGGTTTGTTTTTAAGTGCTCTAAAAAGTTTAACCGTGTAGCGTGGCGGTTACAAAATACTTTTACTCTTCCCTTGGGTGTCGTAAAAGGCGACTAACGGACTAAAGGCTGCACATACTTCCAACAACATAGAGCGGCGATGGGCTCACCACCTGTCGCACTGAGTACATGTACAGTCACGAGCACCAATATGTATACACTTTGACTCTTATTCCATTGTATTAAGAGTTACAATTGTTTACATATTTTTGCTCGTGACAGTCGCTATTTGGTGAAAAGTGGACTATGGTTGAGTACTGCTTCCACTGTCCTCATTGCCTAGTCTCTGACTAACTCTTCAAGGATAATAGTCATGATTATATGTATGTATGTTTGTAAAAAGTTCAAAATACTAAAAATAAAGAAAATGTGAAAACATTATTGTCAGGATAAGTTTGTATGAAATAACATTATCAAAAATTCGTCATGGGATATGTAAAGACGGAGGTTTCAGCGGACGAAGTCGCGGACGAGGGGCCGCTAGTACTTTAATAAATTTCACTGAAAAATCATGATATAAAAAGTTGTTGAATAAAATTCCTCGATTAGAATTTAAACCCGCACCTTTAGATCCGGCTTATTAAGGGGTGCAGGTTCAAATGCTGCTCGTAGATACTTTTCAATACTTTATCAGAAAAAAGAGTTTGTTAATAAAAAAATATAATCATGTAACCGTGTTGCGAATCGGTGAAAGAATGCTACCACCCCTCTCTTCCCTTGGGTGTCGTAAAAAGCGACTAACGGACTAAAGACTGCACATACTTCCAACAGCATAGAGCGGCGATGAGCTCACCACCTGTCATGCTGAGTACTTGTACAGTCGCTATTTGGTGAAAAGTAGACTATGGCAGAGGACTGCTTTTGCGGTCCTCATTGCTTAGTCTCTGACTAATTCATCGGGGATAATAGTCGTGATTATATCTAAAAACTTTCCTATATTCACACCATTATCTATTGCCCAAAAGAAGCTTCGTTATGAAACTCGTTAAATGGTTACTGGACAACGGATAAACATACTTAAAATACTTACTTAAATACATACTTATACATAGACAACGACCAGACCCGAGACAATTTAGAAAGACAACAATTTCTAAATTGACCCGACCGGGGATCGAACCCGGGACCTCAGAGATGGCGACACCATGAAAACCGGTGTACAAACCACTCGACCAAGGAGGTCGTCAATTATAATATGTATGCATGTATTATGATGTACGCTATAATATCACAATATGCAAAGATGATGCCTTTGTTACCAAGGGCACCCACGAGCCACGAGCCCTTTTAAATATAACACGAATTAATACGTGAAATGAAATGAAATGATAAAATATTTATTCGGCAACACACAATACACCGTAATGTTACCGTCGTCCTTATTTGATTGTCATCAGTATCCTAACTGAAATTTAATTTCGATGGAGACGGGAGCACCCTCATCCTCTCATCACGAGGTGTTGTTTTACCTTCCCGACCGTCTTGTCTAAACATTTACTTACACCCACGGCTCGGAGAAAAAACCTTGTGGCTTTATCAAGTGGCAAATGGGAATCAACTTAACTCCTAAATAATGTGCGCACTTTTGTCACAATCAAATATACTTACTTACACTTTTAACACCAGAAAGAACTCTTTGGGTCATGAAACTTTGGTGAGACTAACTGTTGAGGCGGGTTGGAAGCTTTTGGTGTTACTTGAATAGTTTTGGATAGGCTTAACACCTTTAAGTCATAGATCAAAGTAAGATTATCCCATTTGTTTTTTTAAGGACAAAACGACGTAAATAAATAAGTTAATATCTACATAACATACAGTTTTATTTGTAATCTTCTCATTCTATTTCCGCTTATTCACTTTACAGTTGAGTTATAAATTTTGATGGCCGACCATGATCACAAGATTTCTTATAATTTATCTATTTACTAAAATGTTATTTTAAATTAGCGAAACGTTCCGAATCCTAAAAAGTAACACATTTTTAGAATAGCAATAACAACTTATTTATTACCATCAAACATTGGTAAAATACCGGTGCAACTCCATCGAAACGTCGGGTATAGAGGTGGGAGGAAGGTGTGCGTAAATGCGTTTAATAAGTAGTTATCGTTATTCTCGGTTTAAATATTTCTTTACAATGGAACGCGAAAGTTATATAAAACATTTTCACAACAAAAATATATTAAGTTTACCGAGTACGGTCGATACAGACCGTGGGCGAGCCGTTGTCACGGATAATATCTTTTTACAAGTATCAATTGCGTGTTTCCCAGATTCTTCATCGTTTTTGACAGTGTCTTTACAACATAGTTAACATTCTGCTGGGCTCAGGCGGATTACAACAGCACCATATCTCAATACGCATTTCCACTGCTTTCTTACTTACTGCATACTTACTTGCTTACCCGACATTGACTATTGTCTGTACAGCACTGGCAACATGACGAAAATAACGCGAACTTTTCATTTTTCCATTGTCGCTGACACAGCAATATCACAGATAGAACAAACGGCAGGAAAACAAATGAACTACTGTGTTTTTTTTACTTTTTGACCCTCGGCATGTGCATTTGTGCATCTGTCACGACAAGAGTCACTTATTTTTTTAAAGGAACGCCAATACTTTATTAGGCCATAAATTTTTAACGTATTTGCATTTCGTCGTAGTATGTTAATACGACTATGAAACCTATTAAATATTTAAGTACAAAATGGCGACTCAATAGGTTTTTTAAGGCACTATTACTATTAACAAAAATATCAACGACTGACATATATACGAGTATATTATACCTAAGTAAACAAAAAGTAAAGCTTCTATTTAATTTTTTTAAATATTACTTTATTGGGTTATGGCCCAATATCCCCACGATGCTATTGTTCATGTGGGAGGCCTGTGCCCAGCAGTGGGACGTTCATAGGATGTTGATGATGATGATTACTTTATATGAAAGAAAATATGTTCTTTTCGACATATCTATTAAACATGGATTGTTTAATATCCTGTTAGGTACGGTCACTCCACAACACCAGACCAAGATTCTCATTAAAGTATGGACATGTTAATCTTGACTAGTTACATATTATTATACGAGTACATAATACTCACGACTATTACCACGGAAGTGTTAGTCAAGACCAGGCAATGAGTAACAGGACCGCAAAAGTAGTCCACCGCCACCTTCTATCAACAATACCAACTACATAACGCGTCACGTACAAAATCAAAGCTAAATTCTGTCCACGTGAATAAATACTTTTTCAAAGCAATAAATTACTCCTGTCACTTAAAAAAGAAAAGACGTCAATAACATTTAGTGGTGAAATCAACCTTAAGCGGCAACAAATAAAGTACTTTTTCCTGTTATGCCTTGTGAGAAAATAAGAGCTCACTTCTCAAGTGCGCTCTTATTTTCCGAGACACACTTTTAGCGCTGACCTGATATCTAGTTGTATTGTTGATCGAAGACTGCCACAGTCCACGTTTCACTAAAAGAAAAAAACACTGCACATATGTGCTCTTCGCGACAGATGGTGTCCCCATTTTCGCTCTATGCTGTTGGATGTGTGTGAGGTATTTAGTCAGTTAGTCGCCTTTTACGACACCCAGGGGAAGACATGAGTCGAATTCTATTAAAGAGAGAGATCCGCCATCACATATCTAGTTCATTCAACACAACATAAATCTTTCGATAGCAAACACGTATATAGCACAGTTCTTAATTATTTATCGGTTTTAAAATTGCGAGCTAAGAAAGCAAAAGAGAGAAACAGAAAGGGCTGTAGTGAGAAAAATATATCGTAGAACGTAACAATACAAGTTCCCGAGAATCTTACACATAAGTATATTATGATATTTGAACGGGCAACAATAGAATTGAGGTACGCCAGAGCTCTCGTTAGCTACCGTAACGTGCTGTAGTTAAAGTATGGAAGTACTGGAGCCTCTTTGACTTGAACAATACAGCTATTGTTGACGGTTTTGAATGCTATTCCAGACTACCAGAATTATCGAATTTCAACGATCTGTGTAGTCTTCTAGTAGTTAGTACACCGGTATTATATCCGGAAGTATTAGATACAATTTATACATATATAAAAATACAACTTACCTCAAGTAGAACTCGAACCAACGACTTCCTTTCGGATTGGTCACCCGGGATAGATTTCTCCCGGGTGATATCTCGGTACCACAGTTCCAGAGTTATTTTTAATTTTATAGTAAAAATAATGTTGTACTTAATATTATAATTTAAAATTATAATTCTGTTTAAATATTTAAAAATGAACAAATCTTATTGGAAATGTTATTTCAAATCCTATAATCAATTCCTCTTATGTATTATACTTCATTGTTAAGTTATATGAAAATTTTGTTACAATCGTAGCACATGAAAACTGTAGAAATAGCCAATTAGGTACAGCCGTTCTGAGGTGATGCGTGAACATACATTCGTTGCAATTGAATTTTATTATTTAACATTTAAGTTATCGATTTAAATTTACTTAAAATAACTTCAAAACACAGTCTACTCTACATCCATCAAAGAGCTTGCATGTTCCAATCACTGGCTCTCGATCGGTCCATGGAGTTATATCGCACATCCCAAAATAGTCTACCGATTAATCACGAACCTATCAGCTAATGTCAGTCCGAGCTCATATTATCCGGCTGCTAATCTATGAGGTTAAGAATAAATAGTAAAACGAGTTTTCGAATAGTAACAACCTTCTTTTTTCTTATTATTGAAACTTCGTGCTTGTAATGCTAATTGAAATGTTACTGAATTAAAATTTATGATGGTTTTCTTATTATTTTTTTCTTAAAAAATTACTTGGTGCGATTTGCACATTTAGCAAAACAGTTCAACATTTTAAAATGTCCTCCTGAATTTCTTGCCAGCTCTTCTCAATTGAACGCTCTCCCAAAATTCGTACTGGTGGTAGATTCATGTTATTTTATTAATTTTGTAGACTTGTTGACTTGTGACGGCGTGTACTTGGTTTAGTTGGTGGTAGGGCTTCTTAAGTCCGCCTTCCTAGCTGCCACTATCTTGTCTAAGTATGTCGCCATCCATCACAACAATGTTAATAGCAATATTGTGTTCCGCTAGTTAAAAGATAAGATACCTAGCCAGTTCCTCAGTGGTTGAGGATTCCGGGTGAAGCGCGCTTCCACCTTCGGCTTTATCGTCACTTACCATCAGGTGACACGAAGACCAAGCGCTTCCCCTTTGTTGAAAAAAAATAAAAAAGTAGCTTAAAATTTCCAGTACCCGGGGAAACAAACAAAGTAATTATTTATGCTGTTCGCTTATTTGTGAAACACTGTTGAATGCGTGTGAAGTGATAAGAATTTTTATTTAATATAAAACATTTTTACAGTCAATTGCATCAAACATGGTAGGTACCCCTTGAGTGTAAAGTAAAAATATGTACCGATAATTGCGGGTTACATTGGTTCAGGTAAGTAGAGTGTAAAAACTTTTGCTTGAAACTAAAAAAGTCTGCCTCCTCGAATCTGTGATAGTAAATATAGAAGATTCATGCCAGAAATGACGTATGATTCTCGCTCTCGTCTATGAAAACTTAAGAGGTGTTTTAAGCTATCAATTGCATTTTAAACTTAGGCATTCTTATTCTGTGAATTCGTGATATAAATCATTATCGTGGTATTGATATTATCGGTAAGTCAAAAAAATCAGGGGCTTTTTCCGAATAAAAAAAATATTTTGTTCATCAAGCTACGATCGCAATGTGATCACTATTGATACCGTTAAAATTTATAAGAATTCTTATGTTACCGTTCCATTAAGTAATCGTTAAACAAAACTCCCATCCGACCTGAATAGTCAGTTCTACATATTCAAGGACGCTAGCTGTCGCTATGAATAAAACATTTCATAAAAAGCCTTAGAATGAAGAAGTTTTTATTTTTACTATATTCTTAAAATATAGGGGATTGAAAAGTATATAAAGGATAACGTGTTTTCTTTTTTGTACGAGTAAGTAAATAACTTCGATCCGAACATATGATGTTCAAATATGTAGTACAGAAATGTATCAGAACTCGGCAATGTCTTGATTAGTTTTATGAATAAACGTAAAAGAGCACTGCAAAATATTTTAATCAAGCCGTACGGCTTGATTAAAATATTTGAACACACTGTGCGATCTTTGTTTTAAAAAATTGGTTGCCTGTAAAGTCGGTAAACGGGCGAAAGTTTTACGTGACAACGACTTTGAGTGGTAAAATAATTTTAATGTGAATATTCATCGTATAGTAGGAAGAAGGATGAAATAATAGTAACAATTTAAAACATTTATTTATACAAAGAATTATATGGAAGGGACGCGTGCCTTTCACTTTTTATGTCTGTCTCTCTCGCTCTTGGGCGGGCTAACCATGCCCGAGTGGAAGGGACGCGTGCCTCTCACTCGCTCTCATTGTGAGCGCATAACGTGAGCGGAGCGTAACGCAGTTTCTTGAAGTGTCACCCGGCAAACCAATTTATAAGACGTTGTCACGTCAAAATCCTAAATTACAAATATCTGTTCCTCGTTCTCTATAAAATATTATGGATTATTAAATAAGATAGCTACCTCATACTCTACAAAATTATATTGATTGTTAGATAGGATAGGACTTCTATGCAACCCCTGAAAAATGTATACAAAACAGGTAACTTGAAACTTGGATATTTTATTTTTATTTATTACAATTTGGTAGTCTTCTCGCTTTTAAACGACTAATCTATGTAAAAACGTATAAGTAAATAAGTATAAAAGTATAAGTATAAACGTATAAGTAAAGTACAGCCTATAAACTTTTCCACTGCTGGCCTCTATCATTGATATCAAGTTATCGCTACAATGAATGAGTATTGGTATAATCACCATGATTGCCAAATGCGAGTAGGTATATAGATCACTAGCCTGGGCCATGCCTTAAAGGTATGAAACACACTTTGCCTGACCAAGGATTTGAACCCTCAGGATATCGGCTCAAGCGTCTTTACCTTGACCATCAAAGCGCTAAAACCCTGTAGAGCATTTTATATATTTTAACTATAAGAAAATGTGGTATAGCAGCTTACTAAAGAATACTACCCCCTCTCTTTCCTTAGGTGTCATAAAAGGCGACTAACAGACTAAAGACTGCACATACATCCAACAGCATAGAGCGGCTATACACGGCTAACCACAGTCATGTGCAGTTGTATTTTGGTGAAATATGGACTATGGTAGCGGACTGCTTCTGCGGTCCTCATTGCCTAGTCTCTGACTAACCCTTTGGGGAACACAAATCACAAAAGCACACAATAAGCAAAGGCAACCGAAAGGGAAAATAAATATGGAAATTTATATTATAGAAAATAAAAGCTAAATAGGACAGAAAATTACGAAAAGCCAAAGCCACACTAGGGCAGGATTTTAAATTTCTACGTATAAAATTAAATAAAAATTGAAAACAATATAATTAGAAACAAAAGAAGGAGGAAATGTAAAATATATAAATGTACACGGACACGATATCTCGGACCGGCTGGGACCAGTGCGAGCGCGAGTGCCGTGCCATCCGCTTGAGACACTCGTCTGTGAACTTTTATGTGCAAAAATGGAACAACAAAAAAAAAGTTATCATAACTGTTCAGTGGACGGTTGTTTAAATTAAAATAAATAAATAAATAAATAAATCTTTCCTACAATCACACCAATTATCTAGCCCAAGAGAAGCTTCGAAGAAACTCGTTAAATGGTTACTAGACAACGGATAAACTTACTTAAAATACTTAAATACATACTTATTATACATAGAAAACACCCAGACCCGAGACAATTTAGAAAAACAATAATTTCTAAATTGACCCGACCGGGGATCGAACCCGGGACCTCAGAGATGGCGACACCATGAAAACCGGTGTACAAACCACTCGACCAAGGAGGTCGTAAATTCAACCTTAAACGGTGAAATGTCATTTTTTAACCTACCAGTTGTTTCAGAGAGGTCCCTAAGTAGGTATTTACTTGTATTTCGATGGTTCGTTTTAATAACGTAACACAGTTAGGAAGGTAGGTAAGCGCCCCGGCGCCGCGGCGGCACCCCGAAAATATGTTGTAAGGTGGCGGAGGCTATCTAAGCTCGATTTATATAATAGTTTCCTATTTTGAATCTTATCAGTATAAACGAAATAACAAATTTTTTGTAAGATAATAAAACTCAAGCTACCAAACATTACGTAAGTTGAAAACATGTTTTTAGTTTGTGTGGATATTGTTTTGTTTTAGTGTTATTTGATAGGTTCAGGTCTAAAATGGATAGGGCAAAAGAAATTGTGTAAATAGGGTAATCCGTTTAGAAGTTATTAGGGGTCGATAGAAAAAAAATTAAATGTAATTGTTTTTAAGTTCTGTAAACTTTTTGTATTGTAATAGTATGTTTGTGATTTTGTTTTAGTATAGTAGAAAAAGTTTTTTGCTATGCGGACTATACAGGCTTGGAGTAGCCTCCTCAGTTGCGCGCGCAACCCTAGCGCGACCGCCGAACGTAAGTATTAATAAGTGAAGTACATACATGTGATTGCCTTAATATGTACCTTTCTGTTTTGTGATAATAGTCATGAAAAATATATACATATTATGTATTTTTATAATAGCTTAATGTCGGAAAACGCAAAATATCACGAAGCTAATGTGATACCATGTCATGTTTCCAGCTAACATACAGTAACGAGAAACACGTATGTCTTCCGTAGGATAATTTGTCTTTACAATCATTTGTCATGTTTGGACCTGACTCTACCAACAAACTAGTTTGCTCGCGAGAAACGGTTACAAGCGCAACGTGACGCGACACAAGTAACTTTTTGTTCAGTAATTAATAACAATATAATAAGTAGTCTAAATAAAGTAAAGTAAAATAAAAAAGATTAAATAAACGCGAGTTAGATACGAAAACAGTTTCATTTCAATGTGTAGTGCTCGCGTAAACCTTAGAAAACAATATTAAGTAGACTGACTAAAAATACAATTTTAAAACAAAAAAACTTTATTTAATTACATAACAAAACACAACATTGTTTTAAGAATATTTATTTAAAAAAAATTAAATAAAGAAGACATACCTAGGAGAGGTTTTCTTTTCGAAAGTTTCCACAAACAGAATACCTTAAAATCTAACACTTTATTACCTGCATTTTTTATCAGTTCGACAAATCCATTTTAAAGCTTAACTTGTTGAAAATTATTTGTACGGTTAGCAGGTATAGATTTACTACTATTCGTTATTTTTCTCATTCTATTTTCCGTCTCAGATTCCCTTTAACCACGTACTACCAAAGCGTTAAAAACCCTTTGGTCAGGCTAAAATACATACATATAATCACGACTATTATCCCCAAAGGGTTAGTCAGAGACTAGGCAATGAGGACAGCTAAAGTAGTCCTCTACCATAGTCCACTTTTCACCAAATAGAGACTGCATATGTGCTCAGCGTGACAGGTGGTGAGCCCATCGCCGCTCTATGCTGTTGGATGTATGTGCAGTCTTTAGTAAGTTAGTCACCTTTTACGACACCCAAATGAAGAGAGGAGGTGGTGGTATTCTTTCACCCCTACGCAACACGAAAAGGTCAGGCTAAAGAATAATTAATAAAGTAAAACTAAGGTCCAAACGTAGGTAACGTGTTTCATTTCAAAACATAACACGTATAGGAGAAAAAATAAAAATTGCACCGTGCAAAAAACAAATAATCAGAATGGAGGTGTCATCACTGTCACATTTTTCTTTATCCCGTCTCCCCTTATCCGATTCGCAGCCGTCACTCGCAGGTGGACCCGACGGTCATTAGGAGGTTTCAGCGGAGCCCCGGCCTTAATAAGCGCGACTCTTTCAATCAACACCGATGGCGCGATCCAATTATACAGCCTTACTAAACATCCTTACCTGACAGCACTCCCACTCGTTACTTAACCCGAACATATTTATTACTCGTTCTCAAAAAACAAGTAAAAACTCCTCCGACGACGTCTTCAAAGACTTTTCGTATCGCCAACAAAAGGTTTTAAGAAAAAAAAATCTTTTTTCTTTTCATTATTCACAATGGCATTACAGGAGGGATTTCGCGAAATGGGATGGAAAAATCATTTTGATGCGTAAATAATTGAAAGTGAGCCGTGAAATTGGTAAAGCCGATTGTTGGTTTGCAAATGCAAAAACGTGGGGCGGCCTAGTTTACCGTGGGATTTGTCCGTCGAATTGGTGCTATTGATGAATGTTGTGATTGCCCGTGGCGTAATGCGGGATGGGGGATTGTGGATTGTCCAGGCGGCCGCGGCGGCGCGCCGATCGATAGCGCACTAATGAGCCGTGACGCTCTGTTTCGACATGTGCGAATGCGACAATGGGCCGCGATCGCTACACCGCGCCTCCGCTCCACTTCAAGAAATATGGGTAATCTATTCCTGAGCGCTATGTGTCTTTCGAGTACTTTGTATTTCGTGATATATGTAGACCTTCTCTTGTTCTCGCCATTTATATACTTCAATTTAGATGATCTCTTTCCTTGGGTGTCGTAAAAGACGACTAACGGACTAAAGATTGCACATACTTCCAACTGCATAGAGCGGCGATGGGCTCACCGCCTGTCACGCTGAGCACATGTTCAGTTATAATTTGGTAAAACGTAAACTGTGGTAGTAGACTTCTTTGCAGTCCTCATTGCCCGGTCTCTGACTAGTCGTAAATATATGTATTGTATTCTTGAGCGCTATGTGTCATTCGAGTACTTTATATTCTGTGATTGTGTAGACCTTCTCTTGTTCTCGCTATTTATATAAGTACTTATATTTAGATGTATGTATATAAGGGATTTTACGGACACCAATCTGCTTATAGGTCATGACAGAAAAGATTGCTCACAAGTCATTACTTATTCTTTTAGCTGAGATTCAATTATCATCATCATGTTCTCCTTTTTTAACACTGATTTTGATGTATTTGTCACCTCCTTGGTCGAGTGGTTTGTACACCGGTTTTCATGGTGTCGCCATCTCTGAGGTCCCGGGTTCGATCCCCGGTCGGGTCAATTTAGAAATTATTGTTTTTCTAAATTGTCTCGGGTCTGGGTGTTTTCTATGTATAATAAGTATGTATTTTAAGTATGTTTATCCGTTGTCTAGTAACCATTTAACGAGTTTCTTCGAAGCTTCTCTTGGGCTAGATAATTGGTGTGAGTGTAGGAAAGATTTATTTATTTATTTCATCAGTAACTGCTTTGGTTAATTTATTAGATATATTCATACGGGAATATTTTAACCAAATGACCGAAACAAACTCATACCTTATATGGTAGCATTCACCACAGTTTTAGAATATTACTCTGCAACATCAGTTAGAAGAAAGTTTCTTCAGCTCCTAAATGGTGCCTAGAACTGAACTTGGACATAAGTTTTATAGGATATAAATGTACCTATGTAACTTATTGCCAAAATAAAATAATTTAAAAACTATATCGAGATATGAGTTACTTTTAGTCTGCATTGTAGCGATCAATGTACTAATTGTTTAAAACTGCTTTCTTTTGTGTTATTACGTTTTTAGCCAACCTAGAACACAGAACTTAATAATTAATATTATAGCTAAATAAGAATACTTACCTCCCCTTTAGCAGCATCCGGTGTATTGAATTTTAACTAACCTTATGTGATCAGTTTAACTAAATAGGTTTCATGTTTCCGCACAATGTTACCCTAACAATGCTTTTCTGTCGTAATCTGTACTACCGTAATACCTTTGGGTTGATACTTATTAATTATTACCTTTTAAATGCTCGGCCAACATTGTTTACGTGCCAATTATCCGGCCATTGTTCGTCGGAAAACATTTTGTTTTATAAAATTGATTACCCGTACAACAATTTGGCAGTTAATTTATATTCCGCGCGGATACGTGGACACAATGGCGGTTGTCTCGTTTCTAGTCACGATTTCACGGGTTTTGGAATCAGTTATCAGCGGGTCCGTTCTCATTGGGGCCCGTTGTTCCGGGTTTATCGGGGGATCTGGCGATATTTCTCGGCGCGGTCGGGCGGGCGGCGCCGGAGGGCGGGCGCCCGTCTGCAGCTCCCGGCGCATTACTCAGCCCCTATCTGATGTCGTCTGCTAATTGACTAGAAATACAGATAAACGCTATTTTTATAGCAGCTAAAACTGTCTTCGAAAATTTCACGATTCCGCTGATCGTGGCTTTTAAGCGAGGCTCTTTTTATGGTTATCTTGTTTGAGTAACTGCTGCATTAGTGTGGAAGCTCTATAGGTATTTAACGTCTCGGTAGGTAACTGACAAATCGCTCCGCATGATATCCGGCGATCCTCGGTTCAATTCTCAAATTGAGGAAAGTGTGGCAAGCTAATACCCATCAATGGTAGTGATAGTGATGCTTGATTTAAATGATGTATAGTTATGGCCAGCATGCAGTAGGACAGTAGGCTAATTACTATTAGTTTTTGAAGTTTCAGTTTGTTTCATTGGATGAAGCAGTACTTGGCAAGATGTAAATAATGTTATCTCTCGTAAATATTAGTTTGGCTTAGGTACTTACTGGTAATATGAAAAAAAAATATTATGTTCACCCTGCCCTATTAATCATCATTGTGATTGACGAAGTTGAAATAGTCAACTAAACAATTTCCCCAGGTACCTTTTACTATGAAGCACAATCTTAAATGGACTTCTCATATTGCTGCCTTGGCAGGAAGAGATAGCCCGGCTGCTTATACCTGGTTAGCAGATATATATGGTCACGACGACTGATGTAGAAATGGCAATGGTAAGGATTAGTTCTTTTTTTAACGTAATAGCATGTGTGCAAACAGTAATCGACCTTCATATTGCCCACTACAGGGTGTAACAAAATCAATAAGCGAACGTTTAAGGGCGGTATCTATACATCATTTTGAATACAATGACAAAAAATGGGCTCCAGTTTTATAGTGATTTTTCTAAGTTATTTTTTCTAACAAACTAAATTAATTAAAATAATGCACATCATGAAACATGCTGTATCTTTACTAACATGCACGCAAGCGTCAATAAAAAGATAGCTCAGTTTGCTGAGTTTAATGTGCATGTTCGGCTATCTTTGTGTTCGTGTTTGGAAAGGGTGTATTTTTTGGTGAATTATGATAATGTTTTGCTGATTATCTCGCTAACGAGCCTGTAGTTTTGGACCAAATTTAGTGAGCATGCTCAGTGTGATGTATAGATGCTCCCTTTAAACGTTCGCTTATTGTTATTGTTAGACCCTATATATGTGCCACAAACTTCGTTCTAAACTGTGGTTTAAAGTAAAAATTATCTTTTTTTTCCAAACTAAACTATTGCACCTCTTATAAATTCATGTATGGAACTATATTAAAATTAATAGAGAAGGTTGAAATAAAAAAATCTTATGTCCAAAGGCAAGTTTTATTCATGGTCCAACGTATACTCAATGAACGGACCCTTTCAATGTAAAATTTCGCATTTATACTTATTTATATTACAATATTTACAAACGGATACACAATAATTGAACAACAAGGGCGGTTAACTACCCGCGAAAAAAGCGAGGGCGATGACAAACAGGGCTAGGTGGGGCAGCGCGATCGCGTCGCCTAACAGTGCGCCTGCGCCGGCCGCCGCGCGCGCTCGAGCGCTGCCCCCCGCTTCCCCGCGGCACGCCGCCCCCGCGCCCGCCGCGCTGGCCAGGCTGCGCCCACGCACCTTCAACGGAGATATACAATAGTTCTCCTCCGCAAAGTCCTCTGTCAATGCCAAGGGATTGGCCAAGGGATCACGCCCGCACTCGCACGGCAAATGGTTGCCAATGATCACAATGCTATCCACCTCCAGAACCACCGCTTCTGGCGACTCCAACATATGATTGCCGGTCAGTTTAAATGTACGAACGCTGTTATTTTGCACCAAGGCGAGCTCTTCTACTGCGTCGATTTTATTATTGCACATCTCCAGTATGTCAATTCTTTGGAGGCCATCGAATGCACCGACACGAATGACTCCTAAATCGGATTCGCGCAGCGCGAGCCGACCGACACGCGTTAAGCCTCGAAAAGTGTCTTGTAAAAGCGCCGGTAAATCCATGTACGCCAGCTCTAAAGTGCCAATTCCTTCGAGTCCAGCGAACGCTTGCGGTTCTATCGATCTGATTCCGGAGGGCAGCTCTATCTGAACAACATCGTTTAATCCGGAAAATGCGTGTGCCAATATACGTTTGATAGGATTGTTGCGTAGAGAGATGAGTTTAATGAAATTGGTTCCAGCAAATGCGTAGGCCTCTATCTGAGCGATTCTATTATGTGTGAGGACTATCGATGTGATGTTTTGGAGCGCGGCGAAGGCGAACGCGTCGACGGTGGCGAGCGGAGTGTGTTGTATGTAGAGCTCGCGGAGGCGCGGAAGACCGCGGAAGGCGAAAGGGCGAATCCTGGTGAGGTTGCAGGCGTCGAGCGCGAGGCGGCGCAGCTGGCGCAGGTGTGCGAACGCGTCGGAGCGCAGCACGCGCAGGTCCGCCCGCGACAGCGACAGCTGCGTCACGGTTGGACTCAGCGTTGCTGGCACGCCGCGCAGCGACGCGCTGTTACACACTACCTGTAACAATAACACCCAGTGTTAACATTACCTCAAAGCATGAGCAATTATGCAGAAGATACCTTTGAACTTTATTTTAGTGCCACTGTCTCGTTAAGCCGTTAGTCGTAAAACTGCAGCTGTTAAAATCCACTAGCCCGACCCTAGGTTAAGGATGATGATAAAGCAAATATCGTTGTACCCCACGAAAAGGGGCGTAATTGCAAAACAACAACTTTTCAGGAGAAGCTTTTTTGTGTTTATTAAATAATGTAATAAATATTGATATTTTTTGTGATAATAACATGTGTTAGCATCCTGTAGTTGGTCTAGAACATTTTTAGGTAATAATTATTATATTTAATTTTATTAAATATTATACTAGATCGTTCAATAAGTCCCGAGACTTACGTGGAGATGGCGCATATATTAAAAACTCTTTTGATTCTTAGAAAGTAATGGCCATCTAATAATGTTTGTTACGAATGATTTTAATATTGACTTACAGATATTTAAGTGACGATACTTTTTTAATTCCAAAAACAATGGATAAAAAGAGTTCCGTGTGTTGATAAAACATTGTTTTTAATGGGAAAAAACTCCTTTCAAGCACAACAATGGCTTATTAGGTGTTATCCGGAATCTACTCCATGTACCAACCATTTGTCGGTGGAATGCCGATTTCAAACGCGGTCGTATGGACACAAAAGACGCTTAACGCTCCGGTCGTCCAAATGAAGCAGTGACTCAACAAAACATCAACCAAGCCCTGAAAATCGAAAAGGAAGATCGAAAAGTTAAAGTGCGCGAGATAGCTGAGATAGTGAAGGTTTAAATTGGTGTTTTCACTATTTTACCTACATCAAAATTTGGCCATGAAAAAGCTTTTTTCCAAATGGGTTATCTGCTAACAATTGATCAAAAACGACAACGTATTAATGATTCAGAGCGCTGTTTGACACTGGTTCATAAAAATAAAAAGGCATTTTACGTCGGTATGTGACAATGGATGAAACATTGATTCACCATTTCACTCCGGAATCCAAACAGCAGTCAGCAGAGTGGAGAGCGGCCGGTGAAAGCCGCCCGAAGCGGCCTAAGGGTGGATTCGACCAAACTGGAATAAGACTTACTCCGAGATTAGTCTATACAAATTCGGCGTTTAATCTAGGTATAAGACCTTATTCCAGTTTGGTCGAATCCACACTTAGACACAACAATCTGCCGGGAAGGTTATGGCCTCTGTATTTTAGGATGTGCATGGAATACTCTTCATCGAGTAAGTACCTTGATGTGACTGGAGACTATGTTGATGAATAAAAAAAATATTTTATCAAAAAAACTTGGTTTTAGTATTTAGTCTCAGGACTTATTGAAGCAAGATACATAATGCATACATACAAATAAAATCACGACTATTATCCCTGAAGGGTTGGTCAGAGACTAGGCAATGACGACGGCAAAGGGCTGAAAATATATAATCTCATAAGTAAGTTTTGTAAATACCTACAACAGGTATCGATGTGTTCGGGATGTCCTCCAGATCTCGAAACTGCTTGTTGTATAGTTTTAAAGTGGTGGAGCGGGCAGCAGTGACGTCATAAAGATGACCTAAACGACGGTTTTGTTTTTCGACGAGAAAAATGAAGAAACAGTTCATGGTAGGTAACGAAAATTCAATTAATTCAAAATAATTTTGTAAATACAATGTTTTCGTTATAGATGCCAATAAAGTGATTAAAGTAAATTTAATGAGCTTTCAAATGAGTCCTTGCCGTCAGCGGCTCTTTATGACGTCACTGCTGCACCCTCCACCACTTTAGAACTATACAACAAGCAGTTTCGAGACCTGGAGGACACCCCGAACACATCCGTGTGTTGTAGGTATTTACAAAACTTACATACGAGATACGACGGCCTACTACTAGCACTCTCCGCAAACAATTTCGAGATTTATTGTAATCGAAGCGACAATATCAAAGGTACCATCGCAATAAGTATTACGCACGTCCGATAAACAAAAAAAGAACCACAGAATACACATAAATCTCTCCCGCAAACCCGAATTGATATATCATATTTGTTTTGCGACAAATGTCAAAAGCGAATTCCCAAAAATTATCAGTTTGGCCGCGTCACGGCATACGATTGCTTCTGTTTGTCCTGTCAATAAAATTAATCCTTACCGAAATATCCGCGCCGCGCGCCGGGCACAGGGGCACACACCCATATTTTGATTGAATTGTTCCAAACTTAAGCTTCACAAATAATCGGCCAAAACAAATATCAATTTCAAACAGATATACGAGTATACTGTCACACATAATATCCCCGGTTTCAATTTGGTTTAGTAGATATGTATGTGCCGGTTTGATTGACATATTAACCAAATGGGTATGCATTTCGACGCTTAATCTGCTTCACTGGCCGTTTTAGTGGAATCCGTAATTTACTTGTAATTAAAATTGTAATACGAATCTAAACAACGCGTTAGCCTTTGAAATAAACATTAGCTATTTTACCTTTTTTCTACCATGGAGACATAATTACCCACTATGCATAATTATAGTTCCAATATTGTCGAATACATATTATTTGTGTAGGCGGGTTTTTACCTTTTCTAGTAAATCTTTTAAATTCAGTACTCGAATAGCCTATGGAGTAAAATAATATTTTCATAATAAAAAACAATAAAACCCTGAAATTTATATTTGAGCAAATAATTTCTCAATTAACCAAATTAATTTACTCCTTTACTTTACTCTTTCAACCTTTAGACAATCATTATAAATCATTCTGAATATAAAAATAGATATTTAATAAAGGTTACTGAAAAAATATTTATAAAATAAACGTCCAATTTGAAACACTGATTCAAAAAGATTGTATTTCACGAGTATTATTTAGCGGTTATAAAGGCCATTTTTGTATTTCAAAAGCTAAACAAATGAGGTACTTATTTGCATTTTAATTACGGTTAAATTAACAAGTTAACATTTGAAGATAAACCATTGTATCTACTGTAAGCCTAACTCGCACCTGTGTTAGTACTTTAATTGAGTACTGAGTGAGTTGCTTCGCTTGTTAGATTATTTTAAAGTTCGTATTTAATACTCGCAATACATCTAGCAAATCAATATACTACTACTACTATACTACTACTACTACTACGGTTTTAGGGAAGTGATGTTTCCGTACTCTTTGTATATAGACACTTTTTTCCGCGTTCTTACCAAATTCCAAAATCTATTTTGAAACCGATGGTATATCTGTCTCTATCAACTACATCAGATTTTAAACCTGTTTGATCCAGTTTTAAATTTTAACACACGTTTTGGAATAAGAGGGTATACGACGACCATCTCCTCATTTTCCCTATAACCACTGTAAAGGGTTACAAAAATGTCATGGTAAAAGCTCGATATGAGTCATTTAAAGTCATCAAAAAAACTTTCTTCATTTTATAAAAGCGGTCTAAAGTTAATGTTGAAGTCAAAGTTAAGCGAGCCGCAGGGTGACCGCCGTTGTGCGCATTACTCGTAGTTGGTGAACGCCATCCATTACAAAAGCGCACAACTCCAGAGCACTGAACGGGAAACTTGACTCCTTTATGCTCGTTTGTGTCCGATCCATGTAGACTAAGTTATCTCAATTATTACACAATTATGATGTTTTAACCGTGTTTCCTCTGTAATCATTATTTATTTAGTCTAGCGGTGATCACCGTATAGGTACGTTCAGTGGCTTTGTTAAGCGAATGCATGTTTATACATATAAGTTTTCAGCCAGAGACATATTGAATTGGAAATATGTTTTTTTTACCAAATAAGAAATTCAGTACCTAAAGCCTCGCTTAAAGTTGACTAGGCGTTTGCAGGCGGTTTGTTGGACGGTGTCGTTTCTAGTTAAAACATCTAAATGTTACCTAAACGATGTCGTATTTCACTAGTGCAGGTTGATGGTAGAAGATGCACCGCTCACTAACCAATTGTTATTTGTTTGTTGATAGGAAGACCAACTACTACTTTTGTTACAACGTAGAAAGCCAATTACAGGCCCTCAATGATAAAAATAGAGCAGCTAAAATTGTGATACACTTTTACAAGAAACTTAGACAAATAGGTACAGAAGTCATCTAGATATGGCGAGTGCGCCACTCTGGCGCCGCAGAACATGGCCCTTGACGTAGTTCTCACCAACCAATGCATCATATTACCTGCGACTGTGATAGGCAGATGCAGTGCATGGGGTAGGGTAGTGCCAGAGGCGGCATCATGGCATTTTACTAGTGCAGGGTGGTGGTAGAAGACGCGGCGCTTAACAACCAATGCATTACCTGCGACTGTGATAGGCAGATGCCGTGCGTGGGGCAGGGTAGTGCTAGAGGCGGCATCATGGCATTTTACTAGTGCAGGGTGGTGGTAGAAGACGCGGCGTTTAACAACCAATGCATCATATTACCTGCGACTGTGATAGGCAGATGCAGTGCGTGG
The DNA here is from genome assembly GCA_963921215.1 of Scoparia ambigualis. Lineage (NCBI taxonomy): Eukaryota > Metazoa > Arthropoda > Insecta > Lepidoptera > Crambidae > Scoparia > Scoparia ambigualis. The sequence continues at coordinate 20,167,804 of OY992510.1, read as the reverse complement.
GGCAGGGTAGTGCCAGAGGCGGCATCATGGCATTTTACTAGTGCAGGGTGGTGGTAGAAGACCCGGCGCTTAACAACTAATGCATCATATTACCTGCGACTGTGATAGGCAGATGCAGTGCGTGGGGCAGGGTGGTGCCAAAGACGGCATCAGGGGTGGCGAGTGCGCCACTCCGGCGCCGCAGAGCATCGCCCACGCCGCGGCGCTCACCAACCAATGCATCAACCATCTGTCAACAATCATAACTAATTTAGGTAAAGGAAACCTAACAAAGTCAAATCAGGAAGTTACAAGATCATTGAATATAATTGAAATAGTTTGTATCCGGCTCGAAGGACCGAAAAAATGCAGGGGTTAAATTTTAACACTTTATTAGAATGATATAATAAATAAATAAAACTTTCCTACACTTACACCAATTATCTAGCCCAAGAGAAGCTTCGAAGAAACTCGTTAAATGGTTACTAGACAACGGAAAAACATACTTAAAATACTTAAATACATACTTATTATACATAGAAAACCCCTAGACTCGAGACAATTTAGAAAAACAATAATTTGGTCGAACGTTGAAGAATAATATGAGCTCAGCTGTTGCACCAGACAATAGAAATTCAATTCAAATGTTAGCAACATCTAGGAGTCTTCGTGACAGGCAAGTGGATGTAATAAAACCATTCAGATCGAGTGTAATAAATGGGCTTGCTCTAGGACTGAATTCATTGATGGTTTACTTATTAACAATTAAAATGATAGCTATGTGTAGTTTATCGTTGGATAGCTATTTTTTAGCTGAAATAAGTTACTATCGCGCCTCGTTCCAAAAGTGAGTCCGCTCAGAGTTGTGCTGTATTAAACATTTTTTTTTTAATCTAGTCAAAAAATGTTTGTTTTTTACATTGAAGCTGAAAATAGCACATGGGGATAGGAGAACTACTATTAGTCAAGTGAAAAATGATCTATTATTTGTTAATAAATAATAACCTAAAATACTTACATCATCTCTATGTTTTATTTCTAAATAGTACTTAAGTACTAATATTATTATGATTACGCTATATTGCATTTCTTACTATACTTCATTGCGCTTTTTGCAGTAACATACAAAAGAATAATGTGTAGGAAAACATTATTTAGCTATTATTAGTAAACTGTCATGTTTAGCACAGAATACCTCTAAACGGACTAACATTTTGAGGTAGGTATGAAAGTAACTTTTGTTCAGCTAAAAGGTAGTTAGTTATCCAATGATGTGTCACGTATCGGAGAAACGGCGGAGTGTGACACGATGAAGAGAAGCAGAATGAAGATAACAGCACGATGAGTTCAGACGTATATTATTTTAAATAAATGGTTAGTTATTATATGAAGCACAATTTAAGCGTTAGTACACACACGACTAGGGTTTAGTTTATAACTTATTATTATTATCAGGACCTAAAACTTATTATTATCAGGGCCTAAAACTGCCTAGTTATAATAATACACTGTTCGCAATAACAATAATTCGGAAGGAATACAATAATTAGAAGGAGCTCATTCTAGCTCCGCGGATGAATCTGAACTGAATTTACACCAAAGAGTAGAGCTATAATGAAAACAGAGGCTAGACAGAGAATGCAAGTAAATATTTGAATTTTTTAATTTAAAATTAGATATAAAAGAATGTCATTCACAAAGAAGGTCACAAAAATTAACAAGGCTTTAGTTGTCTTGTTACAGATGTATTACACATAGCTATTAGAGGGGTGTAGCAGAGTCAATACATTTAGTTGCATCATACGTCTTTATGTCCGACGGACAAGTCGTACGACCATGGACAGACAGGATAAACAGTTTATACAAGTTTAGTTCCATGTAAAAAGTACTTGAATAAACAGGCATGTTATTTCAACGAATAGCATTACAGTTTTTTTGTACATGTTCAATACAATAATATACGCTACGCATGTTAACACTTCAGTCCACTCCGAAGGACCAAAAGGTTATATAATCCCTTAAAAAGGTATACGTATATAAAATCGAGTAAATAATGGGTTCCACGCTATAACGACATTTATACTGAAAATTGCTTACCCCCATCGGTTGGGGTTGGGAAAAATGTCGTGTCGTATAGACAGATGAATACCTCGGCGGGGCGTACAAAGTAACAGTAGTTCCGCCGCCATAATCATAGCTCATTCGAGCACGACAATGTTTGCCACATTCATATTTGAGTACCTAAACTCCTCGGAAGTTCGCCACACAAAGGCGCGCAGGTACAACATTTGAATCTCTTTCCAATAGAAAAGTTGGAACTGGGAGCCGTTCGCAAAGTGTCAAGTCACTTCGTAAAGGTCGCCCGGAGTTGGTGACAAATATTGATGACGTCCTATTTCGTACTTGGTGTTAGTATTTTTTTTTTATATAAAAGTATCGGATTACGAATGTTACTCTCTATCAATTATAGCAATACTGCAAAACTAGGACTACCTATAAAATAATGATGTTGTTTCCTAATAAACTAGAAGGTATAAACATCAAGTTTTCAATTATGTTCGCTTGCTGATCAGAGAAACGTGCCGAGAAAAATGCAAATGAAATTTTCTCCTAGAAGCTGACAATTACGAGCCCAGTTTAATTTGATGCATCAAAGGATTATTAGATTTGCGCCACTGCTGAGCTGGCACTTCAACGTTGTCAGAGCTAAGCGAGGATAGTTGTAAAGTTTGAATTTATTTCTAGGTTCTGTTGTGTCATGTAACAGTAGTGTTTAACATCAGCTTAAGAACGGCAGTTTCAAATACATGTCTGTTTGTTCATTAAATTTTAAATATGTGAACTTAATAAAAATTAAAATAACAAAAAACATACATAAATACCTACATATAATCACGAATATTATCCCCTAAGGGTAAGTCAGAGACGAGGCAATGAGGTCTGCAAAAGCAGTCCTCTGCCGTTGTTCACTTTTCACCAAATAGCGACTGCATATGTGCGCAGCGTGACAGGTGGTGAACCCATCGCCCTCGATGCTGTTGGATGTATGTGCAGTCTTTAGTCCGTTAGTCGCTTTTTACGACACCCAAGGGTAGAGAGGGGGTGGTAGAATTCTACATGTAGCTGCTACGCGACACAAGGTTAACAAAAAAAACTGACAAGAAATGCTGTTTGAACTGAAAAACCGCTGTTTGAACTGAAAAACCATTTGCTGTTGGCCGTGTATAGTCATAATTATTCAGCATAACATTTCAGTAGAGAATAACTAAAATTTCATATCACGATACTACAAAGATGATACAAAAATGATACCGCCCACCCGTACCGCGCTGATAGCTGTCCATAGTCATACAGATCATATAGGTACGACATTGTTCGTCAAAGCCGGCCGAAGCGAACATGTTGGTTAGATGATATAACGTGCCGCAAAAAGGCCGCTCAGCTTGATCTCACAGCACAGCCAGGCCTTTTGTTTTTCATTTTATTTTCGTTCAGACGAACAGAATAGAAGTGAACTTTGTAGTGGTCGCTCCGATTTATCATTGTTTTACAAATAACGGCGGGTCAAATGCGTCGCTCCGAATCTGACTGACTTACTAGCATTTCTGAGCGGCCGATTAATTTTGTTCACATTAAAAGAGCGGTCTCATAAATTCCTATGCCAAGCCAACACCTTCCCGCTGCAATTTACTTAATTATGGTCGTCAAAGAAATAAAAGATTTTTTTTACCTGAGTCGAAAAATCGCGGCCATGGGCGGGCGCGGCAGGGGCGCGCCGCCCAGCGCGCACCCTCACCTACCAGCCTCCATCACAGTTGCACCCTCTGCGGACAAATATCCTTCTTAAGCTCACTCTCCAGGGGAAAGATAATTTAATTTATTTTTTCTCTAATACTCGTTTGTCGTCACGTTGGGACGTCGTCGACTTATCATACTCAAATTATAAATTTATAAAAGATAGAAGGTTTTTTTTTTAAATGGAGCTGGTGTGGCGGTTTTAATTGAAATCGGTAAGCGTTTTATACCGTTCGTCATCATCAATCATCATGAGATAAAACAATCATAATTAAATAGGAACTCTGGAATTGCCAGTTTCAGGCCTTTATTTATACCTCACTTGATTATTTTAAAAATGTATTCGCATTAACCTAGCAAAGACCTCTGTACCTTAGTCTTTTAAATAAAAGAAAATAATTGAAATTGGTTCATGTGTTTGTTTTCAGTGCACTTCACAATAGCGATCAAGCCCAGATGAGTGGTAAATAACGAAAAGGCCACACTGCAGAAGAAATCCTCAACTGCTGAGGAACTTATTTTCTTATCTCTAAATCGAAACAACAATGCTACTAACTCTCTATATTTTCACAATGAAAAAATAATCTTTTACCTGTAAATAAATTAAATAATATATAACGTAATAAAGTGAGATTGTTCCGTGTTTCTTCTGGTGTTAGTGTTAATAATAGACTAAGATTAAGGCATCCATCCTACTATCCTACTAATCCTACTAATATTTTATAAACGCGAAAGTTTGTAAGTATGGATGGATGTTTGTTACTCTTTCACGTAAAATCTACTGAATGGATTTGGATGAAATTCGGCATGCAGATAGTTTATAGCCTGGATTAACACATAGAATACTTTTTATCTTGATATTCTTACGGGAACGGGAACCACGCAGGTGAAACCGCGAGCGGCCGCTAGTTGTTAATATATTTGTTGCGTATATACTTTTTAGAGGTCTTTATGTTTTTATACTTTTTTATTATAATTTGTTTTTTATAATATTTCTGTTGTCTGGATGTGACATAATTAGGTATGTTTTGCTATTAGTTGATTACAGAGTTTTTGCCAACCAAAACCAGTGCCTATTGCTTAATTCTATTTTCCTATCGAACAATATTTATAGCCACAAAATCAAAATGCCAACAGGTAATATGTCACAAAAGATAAAGCTCTTCATTCATTCTCGTCGTACGTTAACAAAGACACCTCGAGGGCTCCAACTTACCCGAAGTACTCGGCCTAAATGGGTAGGGTGAGGTCGGATTGTGTCACAGCAGAATATTATTTCTGTAGGACAAGTTTGCTTGGAAATCAATCATACTGGAGAACTACGCAAATAAAGAGAACACGGCTATGTATTTGAATAGTTCTTACCGACGACGTATATCTTTTATCTTTTACAAAAGAGAAATGGACCTTCTTATCATCACCGTCATCTTTCAATAACTGCTATCTTACAACAATAACCATGTACTAACGGTTGAAACGCGCTTTAGGCGGCAAAGAAAAGCTCGATACATCATAATTTTGTCACAGCAAAAGTTTGCTTAACTTGCAAACCTAATGGAACCACGTAGGATCTAAATAAATTAAGTTTGGGTCGACAACGCGTTAGTGAATCCACTGAATCATCATCATCAGCCAATACTTGTCCACTGCTGGAGGAAGACGTGAAAAAAAATTTAAAAAATAAAAATAAAAAAAACTTATCCAAGAGCGCGCCACTGAGAACGACTCGCGGCATCTCTCATCCAGCTCTTGCCAATCACCTTGTCTGAGGGCGTCCTACGCTACGCTTAGCGCTTGCCGATACGCGGTCTCCAAAAGATCGGTCTCCGAAAGAACGGTCTCCTCTCTCAAAAAGATCGATGATTATGTTACCGAATATAAATGTTATGCAGCACCGTGAACATAAACTGTGGATAAAAGAGGTAACATATTCCGATATCCTCACGTGCTAAGTGCCTACTTGCGAATCGCATAACGGCTATCAAAACGCCCTACATCTTCATACGACGATGCTTTATGTCTTTCTCGAGCAGTCTCAAAAGGAAAACGTCTTATATTCAAGACTGATTCAATTATACTTAAACGGAAATTGAAAACGAACTCCTGATAGGTATTCGCGTCTCCGGGGAGCACACTTGCGCCGTTACAATTTAAAACCTTTTGTACATTGTTCGTTCGCGAATAAATTCTGTTGTACCAAGAATCGTAGTGTCACATTTTAATTTCTTGCTGCCAGTTCGCTTTGTTCCGCCCTCCTTTCTAATTATCGTCGTTTGTTTAGTATCAGAGATAAAAGTGTAGCATGAAGACTGTGCATAAAAACTATTTGCAACAACGCTTGCATTCCGAGTAGGTAATAATGATTTCAACAATATGGCTCAATAAATTTGAGTTCCGTCGACACACATTAATTTACTTTTTAAGTAGGTACTGTCCTCACTGCTCCACTGACGTATCCAATATTGTGTCAGCTGCAATAAAGCTGACAATAAATACAGCAAATTATAAACGCACTAATTATCGATAATTAATTAACAAGCACGTATTCAATTTGGACTGCCATACTGTATGTGTTGATAGCAATTAGCCAACAAAAGAAATTACATTAATGTGTTTATGAAAGCAAAAGCTTACGATGAAAAACTTTAAAATACAATATTTATTTGCATGAATGCAATTGCATTTTAACATTAACGAAAAATTTACAGCTTATTGAACGGTGGTCGTGGTAGTGGTGTGCAAAAGGAAAATCATGATGGCCGATATCAAGGGCTATCCGTGCCATCCACATGTGTGCATAGCTATTTTTATGGTTTAGAAGATTTTATCATATTATTAGGCACTGAAATAATTCGGTTGGTATCATAAAATCCTGTATTTTATTTTTTTTGTTTTTTTTTCACATTTCACCGGTTCGATTCCCGGTGATTTTTTTAAATCTTTAAATGCAGTTATAATTATTTAATTATTTTTGAAAATAAAGGAATGTTGCCTTTCAGGAAAATTTGCCATCATCAATATTAAGGGTACTTTTCCTCCAACCACGGTTTGTTTTCCACCCTGTACATAGAACTAGAAATATCAACCGTGTCGCGTAGCGTAAGAATACTACCACCCCCTCTCTTCCCATAGGTGTCGTAAAATGCGACTAACGGACTAAATACTGCACATAGGTACATCCAACAGCATAGAGCGGCGAATGGCTCACTGTATACAATGGCAATAGCGACTGCACGCTAAGCACATGTGCAGTCGCTATTTGGTGAAAAGTAGACTACGGCAGAGGACTGCTTTTGCGCTCCTCATTGCCTAGTTCCTGACTAACCCTTCGGGGATAATAGTCGTGATTATATGTATGTTTATGTACATGTAACAGGTACTAGGTATTATAGAGGATAAAGCTATATTCACATTATTAAGTTTAGGTATACTTATACTTTTACCTTCACTTAACTAACAATGGTGGGGGTGCTGGTGGACCGACGATCTGATGCAGGGCGCGGGCAGCCGCTGGTGCAGCAGCATAAGACCGGACAGGTTGGGTAAAAAGTCTTTTCGCATATAGTATGTATGAACTTGTAATAAAATCTCATTGGCTATACTATTTGTATCTGGCTGGTTTTGGTATCATTTAAAGTTTAAATTTTAAAGAAGATAATTCCAAATTCAAATTAGGAAAATGTGTGATTTTCATTAGTTTTTCTTACTGTCAAGATGAGTAAATCTAATGAAGAAATTCGATACATTTTAAAATTTTACTACAAAAAGCAATGATATTATATGTGTAGATACGTTGCCTGCCCTCCGTAGTGACTAGAACAAATCCAGGTAATTGACTGGACCTCATTTAGTCACACGTCAGTCATTGTCACGTCAATACGATCGTTAGGTACCGTAATAAGTTTTGTGTTGTTATTTGGATAAAAGGCCTTCCTGTGTATACAGAAATTGTAAAAAAATATACTGCAACCATGAAACAAGATTTTTTTTTTAAATTTCACTCGTAATTATTGCAAAATTAATTTAAAACAGAAATTTTCATTTAGTGAGGACATTTGCCCTGTTGCCAATTCGATATGCATGAGTGAGACGCGTACGTACTATGTAAGAGAGAGACGTTTCTGTAAGAGTGAAAGAGAGAAAACAATGGCGGCCGAGATGGCGCATAAATTCAGTGAGCTCATTGGTCAACTCAACTACCTTAAAGAGTATACAAAAGTTAAAATATATGTTTATCTCTTTTTAACAATAGGCTAATGATATGATTGCATTTATTTTCTTTCCTCTTCGACGTGATTACGTCATACAAACAATTTCGCCATTTTTAAATGCAATTTGTTCAGGTGTAACTAGTCTATATATTAAAGGTTATTGACAAAAAGGTAAAAAAGCAACGCAAGCCGCGAAAAAAATTTGCGATGTTTATGGACCTAGTGCAGTGTCTGTGAGAGTAGCAAAACTTTGGTTTAAGCGTTTTCAATCCGGAAAATTTTAATAATGCACGTCGCTCTGGTCGCCCTATTACGGATAAACTGGATTCTATATATGAAAAAGTGGAGCAAGATCGGCATATCAGTAGTTACGACCTAGCTAAAGAACTGGGAATTGACCACAAAACAGTTTTGGCGCATTTGAAAAAAACTGGGTACACAAAAAAGCTGGATATTTCTGTACCTCACGAGCTCACTGAAAGAAACCTAATGAACCGTGTACTCATTTGTGATTATTTATTACGACGTAATGAAACCGAACCATTTTTGAAGAAGCTGATAACTGGTGATGAAAAGTAGATCACGTACGACAAGAACGTGCGAAAAAGGTCGTGGTCAAAGGCCGGTCAGGCTTCACAGACTGTGGCGAAACCCGGGTTAACTCGCAACAAGGTGATGCTGTGTGTGGCACCCAAGAAAAAGATATTAACTTTAACCGCCATATATATCTTAGAAATTTGCCAATTTGTACGAAGTAACAATGTGATAATTGCAATAAAGTCTAAAATGAAAGTTAGAAAAACAACTAGAAAGTTTTTTGATGACCTTTATTTACCGCGAGTTAGATCGGCTATTTTAGAAAAGAGTGCCTACGTGTCTGCTGTCTGAGTTTACAATAAATTACCTATAAGTACATATTAAACAAGTTCCTAAACATAAATTTAAGAAAACGTTATGGTAATGGCTATTTTGTAATGTATTTTATGACTTGCACGAATATTTTGATTTTAAATAATTGTAATTTTGACATGGCTGTTGTTATTATTTTTTTATTCTAATTTACATTTAATATATTATACAATGCTCTTGGATGATATTATGTAATAATTAATGATGCCATGGTTATCTAATAATGATAAACTTATTGTAATGCCCGATATGGGTAACTGTTAGGACCGACCTATAACAATTACGCCTAGTAATAAGATACAGTGTAACAGTTATGTAATAAAATGTTCTATTCTATTCTATTCTACTCCTGACCTTGCACCTTCAGATTTCCACCTGTTTCGGTCTCTTCAGAATTCTTTAGGCAGTGTCAGGTTAACATCACGAGAGGATTGCCAAAACCACTTGTCGCGGTATTTTGATTAGAAGCCCCAAAATGTCTATAGCAATGGGATCATGTCCCTACTTACAAGATAGCAAAAAGTTATCGAACAAAATGACACCTACATTCTTTAGTTAAATGTAAATAAATTATATTAAAAAATATTTTATTTTCTTTAAAAATGCGTAGAAACTTTTCCCCAACCTATTATAATCCCGCAACCGGGCCATCCTGTGCAATGAACCTTCCATGCTGACTTTCGTACTTCGGTCACACGGTACGCAGAATCGACAAAAGTTTGGAAAAACTGATTGTAATTGGGAACAACGAAGGCAAAAGATCGCGCGGTCGCTCACCAACAAGATGGACCGATCAAGTGAAGGACTCGTCCTCCAAACTTTACACTTTAGTAAGAGACGCGCTGGACTGAAACCGGTGGAGGCAGATTATCCGGTCCAGATGTAACCCTGATGCTGACCACGATCCTCAGACATAAGGAGCCCAGAAGAGAGAGTGCAATGAACAGTGCTTAGCAGGCAGCAGACAGGGACGGGACAGTATACGATTATAGGTTGTACTTTACCTACTTTTTAACCGACTTCAAAAAAGGAGGAGGTTCTCAATTCGGTTGTATGTTTTTTTTTATTTTTTTATGTTTGTTACCTCAGAACTCGGTCATTTATACACCAATTTAGAATTTTTTTATTTTATTTGAAAGGATATAATTCCAGATTGGTCCCATTGTTATCAAAATCTAGTTTTGATGATGGAATCCTCAGGAATTGAGGGAACTCCTCAAATATTGTAGGCATACCTATAGCGATTTTAGTATTTTCAGCAATAAGTCAAGCATTTGCATTCAGAAAGTATCATTTGATGAGTAGAACTGATGAAGAAGACCACAGAATGTCATTGGAACTCCTCAATGATAAGTATTTCACGGGTAGCGATAAGATATCTCGATTAAGATAGTTAAGCGACTATGACGAAGCAAAAGAAGGCAGGTACCTGAACTCAGTTCTGATTGTGGAATCCTTGAGGAATTGAGGGAACTCCTCAAATATTGTAGGCATATCTATAGCGATTTTGGTATTTTCGGCCATAGGTCTAATGAGATCCACTCCCGCAATAAATCCTTCCTAACTAATATTGTAAATGCGAAAGCGTGTTTGTTTGTTTGTCCATATCTCACTTGTGCATCGACCTGATTTTGCACATAGATAGCTGAAGAACAATAGTGACACAAGCCACTTTTTATCACTCCTTCCGAAACATTTCTATTATCATTTAAAAATACACTATTCACACTATTAATTCTGTCACTTCTTGTCTAAATTCTTCTTAACATCTTTACGCCGATGACTTACAAATTTACTCTCGGGCCTCGGCTGAGAACCTCTCAGAAGCGATTGATCAGATCAATGGTGACTTGGCTACGATCTACGACTGAAGAAAGTCAAAAATGTCCCTCTAGTTTGCCTAACGGTGAACCCTAGTAACTTGCAAGTCATCATCGTAGGGGGGTCTATACAGCGTTCACGAGTAAATCCGGGTAACTTGCCGTCTGTTTTGGATGTTGATTTCCTACTTTGTGATAGGCGTTTCGCGTTTTCTTCGCTTGTCGCATTTAAACGGCGCTGTCTCATACAAGTAGCGCGTATTGTAGGTTTACCAATATTCGCTTTCGATAAATTGATCGGAACGATTCACTAAAAAGCGAGAAATAAACAAAAATTTTAACAAAAAAAAACCAACTCCAAAAAAGTTTAATGAAATAAATGCACTTAAACGTAAAAAATAATTGCGTGGTTTAGTTTGTTCAATTTACTTGCAATTTAATCTTTATTTTACTAAATCTTATAATGTTAAAAAATATTTTTGGAGTCGGTGCCAGCTTCATACGACAATGTAGCGATACCATATTCACTAATGAACACGACAACTGTTAGAGGCAATGATATAATATCATTGGTTAGAGGCTAATTAAACAAATTTACAAATAAAAACGACAATGGTGTTAAACGGCAGCAAGGCCGACCCAGACGGAGGTGGAGAGATGAGCTTGATGCTTACGCGAAGGATTGGCCAACACACGTAAAAGACCGCCAATACGAAGGGGGGGGGGGGGAGGTTCCTTTGCCCAGCAATGGGACAATATGGGCTAATATAATAATAATATAGTACTTATGTCTTTTAATGTTTATGTTTACCTTGGCTGGCACCGACTCCAAAAATATTTATAAGATTATAAGATTTAGTAAAATAAATGTTAAATTGCAAGTAAATTGAACAAACTAAACTACGCAATTATTTTTTACGTTTTAGTGCATTTATTTCATTAAACTTTTTTGGAGTCGGTTTTTTTTTGTTAAAATTTTTGTTTATGTAGTAATAGGTACTAAAATCTCTACAAATGCTGAAATATTCCATATTAATGTTATATAAATTATCTTTATACTCACATAGAGTTATAAAGATTAATATTATTAAATCAAAACGAAATAATGTTTGCACGATAAGCAAATGGAATAAATATGCGTAAATGAATAATAATGGCGCCTTTTGTGCCCAATCTAATTTAGTTTTTGTTTTGTGTTCGTCAAATGCGTAATGCTTTCTTACGAATAGCTCTCATAACATGATTTTCCAAAGGCGCATATTTAGTAGATCGACAAACATAAAACTCTCTTCTCTCTCTTTCTCATATTTTAATATTTAACAATGTCATTGTGTAAATTTTTTTAGACACTGAAAAAAGACGACAACCTCAGGCGGGAATCGAACCACGCACCTTCCGCATTCCGGGCGGCTGCCTTAACCACTTGGCTACCGAGGTCTGGCTATCAACCGTCGAAAAGGCAGCCGCCCGGAATGCGGAAGGTGCGTGGTTCGATTCCCGCCTGAGGTTGTCGTCTTTTTTCAGTGTCTAAAATTTTACTTAAGTATATTTAAGCGTTAATAAAACGCTAAAATATAAAACATTAAAATGTCATTGTGTTCAACGATACTTTGATGTCATATTATATTTCTTTATTTAACATTGATATAACATACATCCGAATGTTATAATTCGACTTGTTATAGTAGGTTATGTAGTAGTGTAATCTTAGGGAAGTATATCTCAATAAAAATTTCTTATTATTCAACTTGTAACGTGTTATTCAAAATTAATTTCATTTAGGTTGTAAAACAAAATAAAATGTTATTGTCTGTGTTGTGGAGAGTTATACATTCGTATGTTATAATTATTCGACTTGTAAGTAATGTAGTTGTGTAATTTTAGGGAAGTATATCCCAATAAAAAGTTCTTATTATTCAACTTGTAATGAGTTATATAAAAAAGAAAATTGTTTGTGCATATTTTTGTATTCATTTTCAATGCTCCGATTCTTGCGGGGACTGCGAAATTTGTGATTTTTTTCAACAATACTAAAAAACTTGTCATCACTCAAGCACAAGAACGTAATAGTAAATGACGTCATACTTCGCTATTCCCATCATGGACACCAGACTATGGAAAAAAGCAAAGTTTTGACAGCTGCCAAAAAGGTTCTCTACCACAAAACAGAAAAAAGAGGTTCTTCTGTTCTGTGTTCACCATCCAATACAGCTACACCAGCTAACCTATTCGCTATACTACTATCTACTATTACTGTCGTTCCATCAACACCCTCCTCTTTCCAATGATCCTGAACGTCTCGTATGTAACGCATTTACGTAAACACTTGCTGTCTCATACAAAAGTCGCGGCGCATGCCAAGACTTAAAATTGCAGGAGTGTGTTTATATGACGACTCCCCAGTCGGCCATTACGCCGCCGCGACGCACACGCTTTTAAACTGAGCCAAGCTTAAATTGCGCCAAAGTATTATGAATACACTCCTTTTTCTTCCCCGCAAACTCTTGCCTCGCCGTTATACTTTATTCACAATATTATGCATGGCCGTTTTGGATAATGCGAACAGTGAGATATGAGTGTTTATAAAGAGATGATTTTACCGAAAATTATTCATGGTGGCTTATAGGGTAAAAGCAACAAAGAACACGCACTACATTACTACTAATTGGATAATAAGAGTAAATCCTTGACTATTAGCCGTTTGTTAGTTGCCCGTAATCTATTGTCCATGAATATGTGACAGCCAATCCCAAATGTAGCACCAAAAAACACGCTCTACAATTACTACAAATTGAAATATTACAAGCATATCGGTTACTATTAGTTGTCTGTTAGTTGCCTGTAATTTAATAAGGTTGTACGTACTACTTATTATTTCCATGAATATGTGACTGCCACTCCCATATATATTCTTTGGTACTGTGTACTAGTGGTTTAAATACAACTTCGCACACAAGAAGACAATTAAATACAACAAAACGTGTCTGGAATCGCATTATTAGTGATAAACTCACATATTTTGGCATGTAAAAGAGTTTTATGAAGTTAAGATAGGATGCAACTTCAAGAGGTTTGATGAGCTAATATTGCTTTAAAAACATAAAATGCATTGAACAATTTCGACAGGTCTAACCTATACCTCGGTGGCAGAGAGGCTTAGAGCATTCATTGAATGCTCTAAGCAGAGAGGTCACGCAGCCGCCCTGTATGCGGAATAACTTTGTTTCATTCCCACGTGAGGTAGTCGTTTTTTTATTTTCAACGTTTGAACTGTATTTGAGTGTGATTATCGCAAAAAGATCAAAATTAAATGTTACGAAAAGAGTGTGCATGCAACTAATAAAATCAAAGGCAAGTAACTTTATCGAAAGTTACTATTGTTGACTACATCCAAACAGCATAGAGCGGTAATGGGCTCATCACAATAAAAAAAAAATTTCTCTCTTGACTGAGAAATTCAACGCCTGGTGTGCCCAAGCTCAGCTTCTCGTCATCTTCTGCGAAGTGCCGCGTGACTGGTATACCGCGCTATACCTACCTACCACTATGTTCGTGTCCTTATACTTCGGCATGATCCTGTAAGTGACTTAATTTCATTTATCCAAACTTTTGTGAAAGTGTAAAGCCTTTATTAAATAAACAACTAAGTGTATTATAAAAAGTAAACTTATCATCGTCTAAGAACTCTAAACACATATCCATTTTGATTTACATTAACTATAATTATTTTGTTTTGACTAAGTCGATTCTAAGAAGTAGTAATTGTCGTCGCGCCGTTTATCCTGTCCGAGCTTATCAATTTTAATTCATATTATAATTTTATTTTTTGTGTCATTTTGTGTATTGTTTCTTAGCCATGTCGACCAAAGATGCAGCAGTGAAAGGTGAGCCTATCCAAATTGGTACTTTGTTTAAATTTATTAAATCTTTTGATGGTTCTCGGGAAACAATAAATTCTTTTATATCAAATTGCGATAATGCTATAAACCTTGCCTCAGATGCTCAAAAGTATATTTTATTGAAATTTATATTATCTCAATTAGAAGGAAAAGCTGAAACAGCTTGTGCAATCAAAGAATTCGAATCATGGGACCAACTTAGCGACTTTTTGAAAACACGATTTGGAGAAAGAAAACATTAAGCTCATTTATTAGCTGAAATACAGGAATGTCACCAGTTATCCAGTGAAGCCGTGAATCAATTTGCATTACGGGTTGAAACTTCTCTTTCCAAATTATTAACCGAAATCACTTTGTCAAATAGAAAGAAATCTGAGTTAGTAGGCCGAACCGCAGCTTTGGAGGACCTCGCTCTCCATACGTTCTTATTGGGTCTTAAACCAAATATTTCAAATTTAGTCCGTGGAAAAAACCCTTCAAACTTAAATGAGGCTATTAATTTAGCAATATCGGAAGAGAAAATTCAAAAACTGCTGTATAAACGTAACTTGCCAACATCTAATCTCACCTCAATGGCACCACGTCCTATTCAAAAGCCAAATTATTCATTTAGACCCGTTGTTCATAATGTTAATTCGAGACCACAAGTATTTAATCAAAATATGTCAAATATCCCATTCTGTCGTTACTGCAAGACTCAAGGTCATACTCTGGAAACTTGCAAAAAGCGCGAATATAACAACAACAGATTTAAAGTTACGCAACCCTCTCCGCAAACCTCATATCGTCCTATCACTAGTCAACATAACAATTATAATCAAAGATTTTCAAAACCCCAACCATCTCGTATCCATTGCGTTAATGATAACAATTATTATTATCCTGATACTCAACCTGATGACACTACCCAACAATATAACGATATAACCCAGCAACCTGACGATCTGAGTAACAATGATGATCATTTAAACGAATAATGGGTTCACGGCGGTGTCTCGTGAAACCCAAGTCTTTCCTCACAACGCAACCGTTGCATGTTAGTGTCACCAATTCCATACCCATGCAGGCTACACAACAGGGCAACCAGCCCCAAACAGGAAGTCGTGCTATTTCTATATCCATGCAGGCTACACAACAGGGTAACCAGCCCCAAACAGGAAGTCGTGTTATTTCTATATCCACGCAGACTACACAGCAGGGTAACCAGCCCCAAACAGGAAGTCGTGCAGTTTCAATATCCACACAGACCACACAACAGGGTAGCCAGCCCCAAATCGGAGGTCTTGATACTTCTATACCCAATGATAATACGAATCCTTCTATATTAAAGAAAAAGAAACATTATAAAAATAAAACTTACAACAAGGATGTTTGTAATGACTCTACCCTTAAAGATAATAACGTATTCGAGATATCATGTGATCCTACAAAGAAATCCTTACCTCATGTCCTAGTTGCAACATCCGTTTCTGATAGACTACTTACCTTACTCGTCGATACTGGTTCTTCTATCTGCCTTCTAAAGAAATCTTCTATCCAAACATATCCAAATCTGAAACTTAATAAGAAAACATTAAAATTAAAAGGTATAGATAATAACAAAGATGCTGTACCTACCCTTGGTAACTTTGACTTGAACCTTATATTTGGAAAAGAATCGATTCCTTTCAACTTCCACGTTGTAGATAAAATAAACTTAACCTATGATGGTATAATCGGAAATAATTTACTCACCCATTACCAATGTCACATTGATTATAATCGCAACGTACTTTGTCTCAGTAAAAATTATATAAAGCTTAACTTCATTGAACCAATTTATAAAGTACCTGCTCGTTCTGAGATTACTATTGAATGCTCAGTTAAAAATCCTAAAATAAAAGAAGGTCTCATTGTTGACCAACATATTAACGATACTCTTTTAATAGCAAATTGTTTAGTCAGAGTAAAAGATAATAATAGAATAAATATAACAGTCTTAAATACGTCTGAAAATCCTGTTTCTTTAAATTCTAATCTTAACCTTACCTTATATCCGATTGATTATGAACCTTTCCCTGAGTCTCATTCCAATCAGTCATGTTTGAACAGAACTGAAGAAGTTCTTAAGCTCCTTCGCGTATCACACTTAAATCCTGAAGAAGCCGAAGCATTATACGATATCTGTTCTAAATACTCTGATATATTCCACTTACCTCATGATCAACTGTCTTCAACCGATGCTATCCAACATGAGATCCGAACTACCTCTGATCAAACCGTTAACGTGAAATCCTATCGTTTTCCTGAAGTTCACAAGCAAGAAGTGCAGTCCCAAGTACAAAAGATGTTAGAACAAAACATCATCCAATCTTCTCTGTCTCCCTGGTCTTCTCCTATATGGATTGTTCCTAAGAAAATTGACGCATCAGGCCAAAAGAAATGGCGTATCGACATAGACTATAGGAAACTTAACGATATTACCATTGGCGAAACTTATCCGATTCCTAATATCACCGAAATACTTGACCAATTAGGGAACTCTAAGTATTTTTCAACTCTTGACCTTGCTTCTGGATTTCATCAGATAAAAATGTCTCTCGCGATTCTTGCAAAACCGCCTTCAGCGTCCCTTAAGGGCACTTTGAATTTACAAGGATGCCATTCGGTTTGAAAAATGCACCTTCAACATTCCAACGTTTGATGAATAATGTCCTTACCGGTCTCCAAGGAGAGAGATGTTTCGTATATTTAGACGACGTAGTTATTTACTCTTATGATCTCCAATCACATATTGAAAATTTAACTTCAGTTTTCCAAAAACTCCGATTTTTTTACCTTAAATTGCAACCCGACAAGTGTGAGTTTTTAAGAAAGGAAGTCGGTTACCTAGGTCATGTCATAACTGAAAATGGGGTGAAAGAGTTTCCTATTCCTAAATGTCCTAAAGACATAAAATCTTTTTTAGGTCTTATATCGTATTACAGACGATTTATACCTGATTTTTCTAAATTATCAAAACCTCTTACTTCTTTACTCAAAAAAGACATTTCTTTTGTTTGGTCTAACGAACAACAACTCTCATTTGAATCCTTAAAAAATAAACTTATAACTGCTCCTGTACTTATATATCCAGATTTTA
Source organism: Scoparia ambigualis (assembly GCA_963921215.1). Lineage (NCBI taxonomy): Eukaryota > Metazoa > Arthropoda > Insecta > Lepidoptera > Crambidae > Scoparia > Scoparia ambigualis. The sequence goes on along the minus strand of OY992510.1, from coordinate 20,150,070 downwards.
CAGAACCGTTTATACTTACTTGTGATGCATCCAATTATGCCATATCAGCCATCCTTTCCCAAGGTCCAGTTGGTAAAGATCACCCTATAGCATACGCGTCTAGAACCTTGAATAAAGCAGAGATAAATTACAGTGTTAATGAAAAAGAATTGCTAGCAATTATATATGGCTGTAAAACCTTTAGACCTTACCTCTTTGGCCATAAATTTATAATAGTAACCGACCATCATCCTTTAAAATGGCTTTTCAACCACACCGATCCTAGTAGCAAAATGCAACGTTGGCGACTTCAACTCGAAGAGTATGAATATGACATAGTATATCAAAAAGGAAGACAAACAAAGCCCTTCGTAAAGTTAATAGAGCACCTATGCAAATTACTAGTACTTCTACTATTGCATTTGAAAGACTATCTTTGGACATAGTTGGTCCTCTTCCTGAATCTGGTCCAGCCAAATTGAAGTATATCGTTACTCTATAGGATGATCTAACCAAGTTTTCGGTAGCTTATCCTATAAGAAAATACTACAGCTGAAGAAACTAGCGAGTGCCTCATACATTTCATTTCACTATTTGGCATACCTAAAAAGATACTTACTGATCAGAGTACCAATTTTACAGCTGAATTATTCAAGAAGACATGTACCTTCTTAAAAATTAAACAGTTGTGGTCTTCACCATATCATCCTCAGACCCAAGGCGCATTAGAACGCAGCCACTCAACATTAAAAGAATATTTAAAATCATATGTATTCGAAAACCAAGATAACTGGCCTAGATACGTATATACAGCAATGTTAGCCTATATTACGGCAACACATACAACTACTAATTATTCACCCTTTGAATTGATATTCGGTCATAAGCCTTTCATTCCTAATTCTGTATTCGAAACCGCACTAGATGTAACTTACCCTGATTATGTTAAAATGCTTCAACACCGCTTAAAGTATACAAGAGGCAAAGCTTTTGAAAATATACAAAATTCAAAAGAGTCTTCTAAAACTTATTACGACTCTCATAGTCGTCCCGTTAAGTACCAAGTTGGTGACTTTGTTTTTCTTAAGAACCATCTTAGACTGCGTAAAGCTTTATCACCAATTTGGAAAGATCCTTATAAAGTGATTAAAATAAATGGTAGAAATAGTCTTACGAGTTGTTAATTAACAGGCGGCACGTAGTTCATCATTATGATGAAATAAAACTCGCACGACGTTGCGATCAATTGTAATATAGTTTTAACATTTCTGTTAAAAATTAAGTAATTTTAAGTTAAATCTAAGTTTAATTTTAACTAACAATTTAAGTTTATATTATTTTATTACAGTGGCTTGTCCTTGGCACAGGAAAACTTCATCCAGCCCACAATAAATAGTCCTGGTATTTACTTTGATCATATTGGATCCCTAAAAATAGTAGACGGACACCTCAGTGTTGTGATTCCACTCTATACATCATTTATTAAACCGCATATTGATAATCTTAATAGTATTATAGGAACAGCCAAGTACTTCTGTAAACAAAGTAACGTTTTCATTGACTCCGAGTGTCATAATATGATACAGCCCCTAGCAACCCGGTATCATGACATACTTAGTAATTTTGAATCTATTTCTCATCTTATAGAAAACCGTTCTAAAAGATCAGCTTGGTTTGGCGGAGTTGGCACTGTGTTTAAACATTTATTTGGCACTATGAATGAGGAAGATGCTATAAGATACAGTGCAGCTATTGAAACTGTTGAAACTGATCAAACTCAGTTATCTAAATTACATTACTTAAAGATAATATATTAGTAACAACTACAACCCTAGATTCCTTTAAAAATGTTATTAACAAAATCAATATTAATGAACAACAATTAAACAGTGCAATAGATAATTTGACCTTAAGTTTAAGAAATTTAACTGTGTTATCAGATAGCTTATTATTAAAATCTAAGTTGAATGAAATGCTAAATATATTAGAAAGAAGTTTATTAACGTTATCTTTTAAATTAGAAGACATTGTTAACGGAGTAATGTTTAGTAAGTCAAATATTTTGTATCCATCTGTTATTACACCAAATCAACTGTTTAATGAATTGGTCGAAAACTATCGTTTTTTGGCTGATTTTCATCAATTTCCTGTAAGTCTATCTTTAAGAAATATTTATTTGTTACTAAATATATCTGAGATTGCATGTTATTATAATACCAATAAAATAGTTTTTGTCCTAAATATGCCATTAGTTACTTCTAAGGAATATAGTTTGTATCATTCTGTTCCATTTCCGGTCATTATTAAAGGGAATACTACTTATTCCGCTATTATACCTTCTGCTAAGTATATAGGTATAACTAGAGATAGATCATTTTATTGTAAATTAGAAGATTTTAATAATTGTAAAACTTTATACAATTTTTATTATATTTGTGAAATGTTAGACATATATTCCAGCATTGCAGCTCCTATTTGTGAGTCAGAAATTGTATCAAAAGCATTAACTACTGTTCCAAATCAGTGTGAAATTAAATATTTTCAAGGTCGTCTTGAAATTTGGCATAGATTATATAATAATAAGTGGATATATGTAATTACGGAAAAAGCAAAATTGTCTGTAGACTGTAACAAAATTGGAAGTTCCGAATTAAACATTATTGGCACAGGCATACTCAGTTTACCTATTGATTGTATAGCTTATTATAAAGATTCAAGGTTAATACCTAAGATTATAAAAAATATTGAAGTACAACCAATTAAGTTTGATTTTGATTTAATAAATATAAAAGACAATATAACAGTATTTAAACAATCTATTCAAAATCTTTCGTTTCTTAAATTAAAAAATAATAACCTTGATTCCATTATAAGTGAACATAACAAAGCTACAACTAAAATTGTCAATAGTATCGATAGTGTCCTTGATAAGCCACACATAGTTTTGTATGGAGAGTATTATTCATACACTACTATTTTTATATCTATTTTAGTTATAATTTTTATATTTTTTATTTTTAGTAGTAGTAGTAGTTTATTAACTAAACCTTTTAAAGAAAAATTACAAATTGAGAAGCAGAAGAACTTTCAAACTCTGATGTAGAATCCCATCCGGTATCTGCACCTAAAACTCGTCTATCTTTTACGTAAACTTCACCGTTTATTTTGGTGTAAGTTTAGTCTTAACCCAGGGGGCTGTTATATATATGTACAGTATATAATAGTGCCAACATCATCACCCCTCGGTGCATCGGGCTGCATCAGCATTTTAGAGCAGTAGCAAGATTACTACAGCGAGCTCCTCAGTTCGATTCCATCATCCGCCGGTGACACTTGCCCTTTCATTTAGCGAGTAATTATAAATAATTTCGTGCACTTTATAAAATAAAATCATTTTCACGCAGAGTATTAAAAGTGTTTTTTTAAAAAGGGATTTTCATTAATCCCTATAACAGAACCCACGACCTTTGGATTGCCGGACATCTCAGTGACGTAATACCGCTGGCTTGCAGCGTAATCAAACTACAAATTCAGTGAGTCTTCTGGGGTCTCGGTAGCTCAGTGGTTAGAGCAGTGGACCGGCAATCCAAAGGTCGTGGGTTCGAATCCCACTCGAGGTTCCTGAGACTGGTTGATTTTTTTCTAGTAAACATTTTATCCGTTATCAATATAGCATTGAAAATGCAAAATTTCAATAATAATGATAGAAATACATTACTTCGCTAGCTTGCTTATTTAAGAAGAATTTTAAAACAATCAAACCAGCGAACTGCGATTCCGCTATTTAATCGTGTCTTATAGTGGTCTAATTTTAGAATTTGTACGTTCGGACTCAGAAATAGATTAAAACTTTAACACCGACTCGCTACTTACTATACTACTACTACCTCAGAATAATATATTATTCTATGACTACTACTAAGCTACTTCTGTCAACTCTACCATGGAATTGTAAATGCCAGAATCAGTCCTATGGACACGATTGTAAAAATGAAAATTATATTCAAACTCAAACTCAAAATTTCTTTATTCAATAAACTTAAAATAAGCATTTTGAATCGTCTAAATTTATTTGGATGGATGGGCACCCGCCCACCCACCCCACCCATTCAGGAAGTCTTTTAGCTGTAGAGAAGAACGGGCGCATGAAACTCCACAGATTTATAATAATATAGAAGTAACGACATTTACAAAACAATATGTCGTTACCAAATTACACAATATAGAAATTACTAATATGTTATGCTCGTACATGCACTATGTCCATACATATTTGTCATTTACATTATGTTCCACTTTATAATAACCTTTACTCATGAGGGTTTTTTTAACATAGGCTTTAAATGTATGTAAATGCATTTCACTAATATTTAGTGGAAGTTTGTTATAAAGCGTTACACATTTACCCAAGAAAGAGTTACCTGTTTTATGAAGTCTAAAACTAGGGACGGCAAGCTTATTTTTCCTACGAGTGTTTAAGTTATGAAGATCACAATTTTTAACAAATGTCTTTTCATACTTCTTGACATACACAAGGGTTTTCAAAAATAAATTGTGATGCAATAGTTAATATATCGATATATATATTTATTCAAGAAACTTAGTTATAAGCACTTTGAATCGTCAAAAACATGTCTTTAACCTACCACCCATTCAGAAGGTAATTTTTTAGCTGTGGAGAAGTGTGAGAAAGTGTAAACGTTTGAAAGCTAAATGGAGGCCGAGCTATGAAAATTTTGTCATGTTTTTTAAGTAACACGAGCTTACGCAGCTATTGATGTGAAAATTGACACTTCTATTTCGATTCCTGCTCCCGATAAATTCGTATTGTAATTTTAGTCCCATTGTAGGTAAAACAAATAAATCGGAACTTTTTACCGCCTGGGGGCTAACTTCAACACCTATCGCAATAACTTTCAAGTACATGTACATTGCTTTGCTAGTTTGCATTTTAATTTTTATTTATGTATTGTTTCTAATTTTCATAATCTTGTTACTTATTATTTGTTTTATTTATGTATAGTGTGTAATTGATATTTTAGTAGGTCGTGTTGTAGTTTTTGTCACGATTAATACTTTGAAATTGTTTGATGTTGTGATAAATAAATGTTTAATTTTTTTGTCTTTATGTTTGTACAAGTTTTTAGTGTTACAATTTAGAACTTTTACCTTTTTTTATTTATGTTTAGTCTATGAATAATTGTAATATGTTATGTGTACTTGCCAAATAAAGTAAAAAATAAAATAAAAATAAAATAACTTTAAAAAATCTAACTAACGAAGCGAAAGATATTGCGATAGGTGTCGAAGTTATACAATAAGCACCGGTCCCGTTTCTTGAAAGGTACAAGTCTTGTAATACAGTGTGTTACCATAGTAACACTTGTGAAATACCGAACTTACAAGTGTAGCGTTTCACGAAACTGTACTTAACACGTATGTAGAATAAAATCTCAATCAAATGATCAACCTCACAAGTAAATATTTACAAGTGTAAAAGTAATTCTGTTTCTCAAAAAATTGTGTTAACACATTGTAACTAGCGACTTTCAAAAATTATTCCAGCAGTGTCGGCAGACTCGTAACTTTTATGTATCGCTAATTATATAATAATACTGAAACGAAATTAACGGGTCAACATTTTTATACCTTCGTTTGTCAACCATTGTTCATCCTGAAATTGAATGATTGTCATTAGTTAAAATATAAAGGAAAATAATAAAATGGTCCCAGTGTCACACTCGTGATGTTTTATGTTAAAACCCCTCAAACCCCAAGCGGTCGCATGAGACCGCACCTACAAAAACACACTTGACTTTGTACCGTGTTTTCATAGACTTACAGGCTACTTTAGTATGAACAAGTTTGGTTATTTCGGTTCTGTGGTTCATCTTATGTATTGTTATCGCACAATATCGCATAGTCTATGCTCCATTCTGTCTAATTTGACGTTGACAGTTACTGTCAAAAAAGTGTCAAAAAAAATCCAAGAGTGAGTGGTTAAATTCTGTTTGAGACTTTCAACCAATGATATTTTGCTTTCAACGATTTCAATCTCTGTGTCTCTGTGAAAAGTTATCGTCGTCACTTTTTCAGAGAGATCGTCCAATCGAACTTATAAAATGGCATATTATTGTAGTTATTTACATGGCTTGTAATGTTTTTGTGAAACATATTTTACAAGCACTTGTATTTTTACTCATATAGAACATCAGAATCACAAGTTGGCGGCCATTTTGATGCTTTCATAGTTGTCAATCGCTGTCTCTGAGAGACCATCGGAAATTTTAAAAACATTAAAGAATAAAGAAAGAACATAGAAGTTGAAGTACCTATCTGTAAACTTTTCTTGGATTAGTTATAATAACTCATAATGTGGTCTAGCGATTCTGACGAAGATATACAAGTAGTTGTGATTAGAATAGAATAGTTATTTATTGTTCACTGCGTACAAATAAGGTCTTAATAGTAATTTTGGACACAACAGTGTGCCCATTTCGGACATACAATATTAAAAAAATTTGGATTGTCTATTTTGTTACCGTAAAAAAACATGTGTTATTTAGGTACTTCGTGAAACAGAATTTACAAGTCCTTGTTACATATCGAAGCTTGTGAACTAGTAGTACCTTTCAAGAAACGGGCCCCAGCGTTTCTCGAAAGATTTACCCGTGTTTTAGTACAGCACTTATCCAAAACCATAAAGCAAATAAATGACACAGTAATTGATCCATTTATAATGTTATTGTCTACATAATTTTAACGCAATTTTTTTTTTGCGAACAAATTACGAATTGAAAAAGACAGTGTAGAAGAATTTTTGTTCAATTTTACCTATTTGTTTTTAAATCCTTCCTCTTACTTTGAAATATCAAGCAACACAATCAACGTAATATTCTTTTGACACATCATTACCTAATGCTAATTTAAAGTCAGGAAATAATTTGGCATTATTTATAGCTTCCAACAATGATCCCCGGTCGTTACCGTAACATTTTGATTTTTTAATACACTCCAACTTGGATTACTCAGAGCATTTGGCCTTCGTCTCACATGATGGTAAGTGACTATAAGGCCTTTAGACAAGATGGTGGTAGCTAGCCAGGCGGACCACCAACCAAACCAAGTACACAAAGATGACTCCGCTAGAAATCGAACTCAGGACCACTAGGTCTAAGACCTTGTCCAGAAGAGGGCGAATTCGCCGCGAATTCGTCGCGAAACTGGCGCGATGCTTGTGGACGAAATGTATGGGCAGCCAGTCTCTCGACAACGCGCGTATGCGTTCGCGCGAAACGATTTGCGGCGAATTTGCCCCTTCTGGATAAGGTCTAAAACCGATGGCTTAGCCACTAGACTACAGAGGCGGTTAAAAGAGTTAACAATTGCTCCGCACTCGTACATCCAACATCTACCATCAATCGCGCACCAACGTCACGTGGCACTCAAACATTTGTTGACCAATTTATCTTGTTGCATTTTACGTCGCCAGCCAGTGCACTGTACAAGTTTAATTGGAAACTAGAGCACGATCAATCATACGAGTGTCGGGCCGTGTCGCCGCTGCACGACCGGCCCGTTACCACGTAAACTATAAAATGACTCGGCTATCTTAGAGTTGTGTTCCGACAGTTTAAAGATAAGACGGCCAGTACGTCAGTGGTTGAGGATTCCGGGTGAAGCGCGCTTCCACCTTCGGCCTTATCGTCACTTACCATCAGGTGAGATGAAGGCCAAGCGCTTACCCGTTGTAGAAACGTTGCGATCTTGCCCGCTAAGCAATTTTCGCAATGCCGGGTCGCTGGATAGGTGACCAAATTTAAAATATTTCGAGTTCCTCCGCGCTTCGGAAGGCACGTAAAGCCATTGGTCCCGATTGTCGTCGAAGGTGTCGCATTGGACCAGTGTGGTGGGTTATGGCCCAATGTGATGTTATCCATGTAGGAAGGCCTTGCCCAGCAATGGTTTATGGCATACAAGCAGTTTGTAGAATACAGCAGACGTTGATCTTAGATCTTAGCTGATAACCGTGTCGCGTGGAAGTGAAAGAATACTACCTACCCCCTCTCTTCCCTTGGGTGTCGTAAAAGGCGACTAACGGACTTAAGACTGCACATACATCCAACAGAATAGAGCGGCGATTTGCTTACCATCTGTCACGCTAAACACATGTGCAGTCATTTGGTGAAAAGTGGACTAAGATAGTAGACTGTTTTTGCTGTCCTCATCGCCTGGTCTCTGACTAACCCTTCGGGGATAACAGTCGTGGTTATATGTATGTATGATCTTAGACAAACGACAATAAAGATCGCTCCGTGCCCCAAGTTACGGTAACGTGGTATAGGACATGACACATTGGGCCGAATCGCACATAAATTCCGCCTAATACAAATGTTCATTCGACCGTCACGTGATTACAAACCGGACGGGGGGACATCTGTTAACGATTTCACGTTCCCATAGGTACGTACATAAAAACCTCGAATAATTTCGCGACCTGGTGACGATATAAATTGTTACGCCCCAATAAATGTGTAACGAGGAAGATCTGTTTTATCCGTTTGAAATTATTTTGAATTCCGGTAAATGTTTAAAGGCTTGTTTGTGTTGAGATGTATCTGTTCGTTGCGTTTTATGATTAGGTATAGGCCTGAGTTATTAATTAATCCTGCAATTATTTTCTGTTGATTAATTTGATCAATCAATTGCGGATCAAGGGCTTAAAATCCAGTACTACGATTTTGGTACAGCTCCGGAGTTTTGGAACATTACACCATACTTGTTGTACAGAATAATTACAAAACCGGAGTTGAAGTGACCAACACCGGAATTTTGGATTCATAAAAAAACAAACTACTTTACAGTACTCTGTGGAGTAGTTTGTTCTATTTGATGCATGGGCAGTGCGTAAGCCATCACGAATTACTGTCGTTTTAAAAATTACACACACACTTAATCACGACTATATCCCTGAAGGGTTAGTAAGAGACTTGCAATCACAGCAAAAGCAGACCTCTACCATAGTCCACTTCTCTTTCTTTACAAAAACATCTAAACCTAAGTTACTAAAGATTCGATTTTATTCGATTGACAAAATGTTATTACTGAAATATAAATTATTGCTGAAACTGTATAATTCCAGGACTCCGGAGCTACAAAAAAGACCATCGATATCCCACTTCGGATCTGTAAAAGGGTACATCACTAGTTGCAAATATATTTTTGTTCTCAAGTAATCAAAAAAATAATCATCAACTCGAAAGCGTGAGAATATTACTTAGTGCGGGAGCTTCCTTTACTTTAAACATTGATTTCGTGCGGCAGACTATCGTTTCTCACGCTTTCGAGTTGATGATTTTTTTTTTGATTACTTAGTTGAGAACAAAAATATTTTTATTTTCAAAAAATATCTTGCATGATTTGATAGTACTACTAAAGGTAAATCGTTCTGCCGCGGGAAAACAACCACTAAAATGTCTCGGTGTATATAGAACTAGGCGCATATAGTCTAAGATCCGAGTATAGAACGACCTGCACCGGGAAGGTTAATTGGGTGAAAAGTATTTTATATCAAATTTAATATGTTAAATAATATATCGCGAGTGGGTTGGCTGAAAAATTTCAGTCCAGTACCTTTAATAATTAATTTAATATTAAAATATAATATTTTTTTTACATTGCACTGGTTTGGTGTGTGTGTTTGTAATGAGCTTATCTTTATGTCAACATAAATTTTATTTATTTAACCAGACGGTTGCAAATTACTAATATTGACTTGCCTGTTTACACCTGCCTACCCAATGTTATGACAGGAAAAAAATAGTCAACCTAACGTTTGCATATTCTATAGACTTCATACTTTCGATTGGTACCTATGTAATTTATTTATTATCGAAACAAATGCAATGTTTAAAAAAATATATTTAAATATTTAATTAATCATATACTGGACTAAAATTTTTCAGCCAACCCACTTGCAATATATTTTTTACACATTAAATTTAATATAAAATAATTTTCATACATTAACCGGCTCGGTGAAGGTCGTTTTATACTCGGATCCTCTACTAATATAGGTGTTGGATTTTTACCATTATCCCAAGATAAACGGCAAGGTACACCTGCCATGTATAATCTTGCGAAGGACGAGTATAAGATTACATGTGTCAACTAATACCTCCGCGGCTCCTTGCAACAGAAAAAGTGTACGGTTTTAATAATAAATTCCGAAAACGGAAGAAGGGCGCGAAACCCGCGGGCGCGTGGGCAGAAAAAATGTTTTATTAAATCCGTATTAGTATCGTTGTTTTGAATATGATGCCACAAAACGGTTTTCTTTTGTTACAACAAGTATTTCGCTAGAGATGTTCCGCGCTGGGCTCTTTAATGAAACTGTCAACATTCCGGCGGAAATCTCGGCGTTCTCTTTCATTTAGAGATCTCACAAAACGTATCACGAGTCCACTTTTCTAATGTATTGTTTTCCACGTTACATTTATTTTTCTTTATCTGTAAATATTAATATTTTCATTTCACGGTTTCAGTAGGTTATTTTTAATACTTTGATATTGCTCTCTATATTTTAATAGTTAATTTATGTGTTGGTACAACTAAAAGCTATATGCCAATGTATGTCGCTTGCGGCTAAATCTCTCTCTACATCTAAATGTGGATGGTACTAAGACGCGCAGATCGAGTTATTGCTATAACTTTATTGAATACATTGATGTCATTTCTTTGAAATTAAAAGATATATAATCTATTTGTATATCTACGCCATTAGGGAGATGCGTAAACCGACTTAAGGGGATTGGATATGTTTGTATGGACATTAATAAGTGTCACACTGTCGAGATATTTGTATGGAAAGATAAAAATCACCTTAAGAGAACAACGACAAACATAAAAATAAAGTAATTAAGTGTTTTAATTTAATTACTTACCAATTATCTATTTTTTATTAGTATTAGTATGTGTCTTTTATATGTCTAAACTCGTATCAAATAAAAGAAAAGTAAAAATATTCATTGATAAAAAAGAATAACGGTGACGACGCTGATGGGCGGACTATGCTGGCGTCCATAAAATGTACAAACCAGTACGACAGGATGAATGAAAATTATAATGTTTGTCGCAGTGTGTGTTGTTGTACATAGGTAGCCCAGCGTTGGAACGTTTGTAGGATTATGATTATTATGATATTGGATCCGACGACGCAGTAACATTAAACATCTCATTACTCAAACATAATACCGAAGTTGTCGCAGGAACATAGCAAAACTTTTCGCATGCCTCACTTTCCTGTATTTTACTTAACTCCTACATCGCGGCGAATGGAACTTGTATACATATGGAGTAGGCAATCGTATATACAGGATGGGAGTAAAGAACGCCACCCCGTGGAGAACTATCTTTGATATTAGTTAAAACAGAAAACTTTTTTATCCTAATAAATAGATACCAATGTGTTCATGAATTTTTAACAGTTAGTTTTCTGAGTTAAGCAAACGAGCAAACTTAGGTAGACGGTAAACAATATGTAGTTGGTGGTCATGAAATAATAATTTATCTTAGTATTACCACAGAATAACTAATAGTACTACATACAGAAGATTCAATCTCTAACGACTTTCACGCGAAATTGAAACTTATCGTGTGACCCGAGCGTTCAAATTCCGTTAAGCAACGCTTATTACACATAAGTACTATTTGTTTGTGGTAAATAAGAGAAATGTCATAACATCTATTTTTTGTCTGCGTTGATCGAACCGGTTTTTGAAAATTATTTTAAATTCACAAATTACCAAATTAATGCAATGTGATCTCTTTCTACCCCTTCGGGAAATTGGCGTGATGTATGCAATGTAACTTTGTTGAAGTACTACCACCCTGTGTACGTTGACAACGTCATTGTCGTTGGGAATACAACACAAATCTTCCCCTTCTCTCCGACTCACACTTGCTGCCCATTATTATGAGTAGTATGTATGTCAGGAAAACCTGAAATATTCCATAATTGTATCTAAAGATGTTTCTAAACGGACAAAGTTGTACTAAAATGTGTGGCTGCTGCATTATTTCAATTAACGTTATCTGTTTGCTCTTTATTCTGTATTCCTTAATGGGCGAAGTGTGTTTGTAAAGTGATTTTTAACTTCTTTAAAGTATTTAGAAAATGTCGTAACAAATAAATTAAAAGCACCCATTAATCATAAATATCCGACAAAACACAAACTATACAAAATAAAACGAAATTTCAAACATTATTCTGTTATAATAATAAAAAAAATTCTAACAGCATTCCGTCTTTTATTTACAAACTTACTGCTTTGTGCAACGATATAATATTAGCAGTGTATCTCTGTTTTCTTAAATAGTATAGATACGATACGAGTAGTACCTACGTGTACCCTAATGAATAGAAAATGAATAAGTATCTAATTAAGATTGTTTTACTATTCAGTGAAATTAATTACGAAAAACGTTACCTATATTACTTAAAATTGTTATCTACGTTTTAGCCGTCATATTAAGCTTGTCTTACCCTCACTGGGGAGTTTAGCATTATCTCTTAAAGCAACGCTATTATAACCGTATCATCTTTTGCAACAAATCTGTCGCGAATGGATTTGTTTTTTTTTATAATAAGGAGGCAAACGAGCAGGCGGGTCACCTGATGGAGAGCAATCACCACCGCCCATGGACACCCGCAAAACCAGAGGAGTCGCAGATGCGTTGCCGACCTTTAAGAAACGAATAGGGTTAAGGAAGGAAGGAATAGGAATTATGAGGGGCGGGGGGGTAAGGGGCCTCCGGAACTCTACCTAGCCGGACAACGCCGGATATTCGTGAGAGGGTGGTATTACCCCAGGTGAGCCGGCCCAATGCGTGCTACAACGCAGCGTGGCTCTACCACACAGTCAGTGTCACTCATTTAGCACCACCCAGGGGTTACGTGTAGGGTCTTAAGGGTAAACCTACGGACGCGAGTAACTTTAACCCCAAAAGGATAGCATATTAAACTAGTAAGTATAGGAAAAATCGAAATAGTAGTACTGATTTTAGGAAAATTTTAAATAAAATATTGTTGATAGCTATTATGAAAAAATAATTCATAGTAGATTATAATTTTGAGCTCTTATATAGGTGGTCCGATATACTAAAGACAAAGGGATCTATCATACAGACGTAATGGGTTTTTTTTTATTGAATGATTTAAAATGACGTAAAGTAATTTAATCATAAATTATGTATGAGTATAGAAGTAATCAATCTTCGTATATTCACCCAGTCCTTCGAAGTTTTATTAAAGATATAGAACTATACACCTGACGCTTAGTTCTTTCACTTCCATATAGCCTTAATGCCTTTTCCACACAAGAATTATAATCACACCATTTATATACAAATCCAACAATGTATACCTGTCCATCAAAACACAACTTTTTAAAAGTAAAACTTAATTACCTTTATCACAGTTCACTTCACACAATATAAACTGTCGATTTAAAAATTTAAAGTGTCGCGTCGACTCACGAACGGGTGTCTCACACAATGATTAACGGGTAAACGAGAGATTTGGCGGTCTTATCCCATACTGCCGACGAGAACCCTGCCCAGCCACAAACGCATTAGCTCAGTTGAACAGGTAAGCAGTAGACTATTTCTGTTAACCCTTTTACTAAGCAACGGATATGTTGCCCTTGTCACCTATACACATGAAATAAGATTGAAAAGCTGTGAAAAATTACTAAGGTTTAGAGGGAATAAGAACCTTAAAAAATCTCGAGGCACCGTGATTTTTTGTTTACGGTGATGCCTTCGTCTAACCTGCTTACCTGATGATAAATTGGTAAGTGACGATAAGGCCGAAAACGGAAGAGAACATCAAGCTGAATATTTAACTACTGAGGAACTATGGCTATCTCTGTCGGAACAAAACAATAGTTAACAACATTGTTTTTAAGACAGAATTAAAAGAGGTAGTGGTTGCTAACAAAGCGATAAGCTCTAAAAGCGTTTTACACATAAAGGCATTTTAGTCGCGCCACTGCAACGCGACTTAGAAACGCGGTTACTGTGGCGGATAAGACGCGGTCAGATCGGTAACCACGTTTCAACCGCGGTCGCTCAATTAAAAAAAATCTATTGTGTCTATAGTAACTCTAGCAGCGCCGCCTTCTAAGTGTTAAGCCATATTATGTATTTCAATATAAATACTCAAACGTGTCGCGTAACGGTGAAAGAATACTACCAACCCCTCTCTTCCCTTGGGTGTCGTAAAAGGCGACTAACGGACTAAAGACTGCACATACTACCAACAGCATAGAGCGGCAATGGGCTCACCATCTGTCACACTGAGCACATATGCAGTCGCTATTTGGTGAAAATTAAAAATTTTAAAAACCCCCGACACAAAAACCTAAGTTCCATTAAAAATATAAATAAAACTCAATCTCAAAGTACCTAAGTATATATTAATAATTGAAAAAATATATGTCACGTTGAGGAACCGCTCCAAATTATTTATTATTTACGATTTTTATACATAAGTATACTATTTGTAATTAAGTTGTTAGGTATAGAGCGGTCCCCCAACGTGATGTATTTTTTTTTAATTATTAGTACATAATTAGGTACATTAAGATTGAGTTTTTTATTTATTTTTTACTTTTTAGTTTTTGTGTAGGGGGTTTTTTAAATTTATCATAAAAAAAATAATTTTATACTTTTTATAGGTAGGTACATATCTACTTAATTTTCTCATTCTCAAAAGCGTCATCAATATTCTATTTCAGTGCGCTTTCATTTGAGACCCCACTCGAGTATATTTGCAGATTCGTATATTCTTCCCCACTTTCACCCCCACAACTTTTAAACGGCTCAACTGATTTTCACCAAACATGTTTAAGAACACTCGCACATAAGTCACCTTTAATACAAAAAAATCTAAATTGAAATCGCTTCACCCGTTCGGGAGCTATGATGCCACAGACAGACAGACACACTCACAGACACGTCAAACTTATAACACCCCTCTTTTTCCGTCGGGGTTTTTTTTTTTAATAAACTTAATTAATAAGTACTTTCAATCGTCCAAATCTTTTTAACCTACCACCCATTCAGGACGTCATATTTTAACTGTGGCAAAGAACGGGCGCAAGAAACCACAGCGCACAGAAACAACGACATTTACAAATAAAAAAGAATATGTCGTTACCAGGTCATAAAATACAAAATATGAATTTAAAAAATAATAAATTATACAATACAAAACTACAATTCAGTGTTAGTATCAATTAATTATAGACAATTAGAAATAGCTGTTGGAGTAATTAGAGCATTTCAGATCCAAGCTGTTTTGTCTTCTGTGTAATAAGCTTTTTTATAAAGCTTTTCTTTGATTTTGATTTTAAATTTATTAAGATCTAATTTCTGAATATCATTTGGTACTTCGTTGTAAAATCTTAC
This sequence comes from Scoparia ambigualis, assembly GCA_963921215.1. NCBI lineage: Eukaryota > Metazoa > Arthropoda > Insecta > Lepidoptera > Crambidae > Scoparia > Scoparia ambigualis. Next base: position 20,134,620 of record OY992510.1, on the reverse strand, counting down.
ACACAGACCTTTAAAAGAATTATTTATTTTATGGAGCCTAGTATAAGGTACAGTTTAAAAAGTGGACTATGGTAGAGGACTGCTTTTGCTGTTCTCATTGCCTAGTCTCTGAAAAACTCTTCGGGGATAATAGTCGTGATGTGATTATATGTATGTATGTAGAAATACTCCACTAGTCTTATATACCTATTAACTTTCTAAACCAACTACATAGGTCTATTTCTTGGCGAACTAACTTTGTTGGCTAAGTGGAGTGCCAAGCGCTGTCACCGACACTTGTTTTGTAAGTAGGTGACCAGTGGCTACTTATATTTTCGCTTTGTCACTTTGAGTGGTTTGATAGACATAATGAATACCTATGTCTTATATACCCATTTATATAAGAAATATGGGAGCTACAGTGGCTTAGCTCACCCTATCTTGCAAGTAAAGCATTTTATGTGGGAATGCTTCGTTAAACAGCATGTATAAATGAAAATAAATAAATAAATTTGTTTACACCCGATTGCTCACACCCGACCGGGAATTGAATCCGAGACCTCAGAGATGGCGCGACGCCAGACTCGGCGTGCTAACCACTCGACCACGGAGGTTGTAAATGATGATGAAACCATTGTAGGGTTCGTATCGTCAGAATGAAATAGCATGTGACATAAACTCTATATAAATTAAGTGGCGGCCGCTCATTATTAAAGAATACTACCGACCCATTTCTGTTCTTGGGTGTCGTAAAAGGTGACTAACGGACTAAAGACTGCACATACATACATACATATAATCACGTCTATTATATCCTAAGTGTTAGTCAGAGACTAGGCAAATAGGGCAGCAAAAGTCCTCTACCATAGTTCAATTGTCAACAAATATCGACTGCACATGTGCTCAGCGTGACAGGTGAAGAGCCCATTGCCGCACTGCTATGCTGCTATGCTGTTAAATGTATGTGCAGTCTTTAGTCAGTTAGTCGCCTTTTACGACACCCAAGGGAAGAGAGGGGGTGGTAGTATTCTTTCTCCGCTACACGACACGGTTAACTGCATATCCAACAGCATAACGTGGCGATGGGCACACCACATGTGCTCAGCATGTTAATGCTGAGAACAGTGCATTAGTTATTTGGTGAAACATGGACTGGGCAGTGCACTGCTTTTGCAGTCCTCATAGAATGTCATTTGCTTTAACTATAACCTTTTGTAAACGCGAGTATAGACTCGTAATAATAATAATTGTTTTATTTCAAATAATTTTCGCTAACTGATTTACAGGATTTCACAAATCAAGCAGACAAAGAGGTTTACTAAATATCGACGTGACCCAAACAACTTTCCTAACGCACAATTCGGGTGTCGAACGAGAGCGACGAAGACGCGACGCGCGCCGGACCGAGATCCGCTAAAAGAGTTTTCAAGAGAAACGTCGTTATGGCATGAATAACTGATGGCCGCCGGCCTGCCCGCATCGCTTGATTAACATTCAGCGTCACGAGCGACTCCAAGCTCTGTATTCTAGTAACAATAGACGAGCGCAAAATAAAAGCTTGGCACGTCCACTCGCTGAAAGGCGGACTTCCCGAACTTACGTCATCCGAGTTTTTATTCCGCGCGCTATACCTGCCGGTACGTACGCCGAACGCGATGAATGGTCGTCGTAAAAAGAGGTTGTATGCTAGAAATCGTGGTTCAACATATGCGGCTACGTCATATCCCTTTGTCGGACATGAAGACTCCAGAGGTTGCTAACAACTGAATTTCTATTGTGTCTGGTATTGCGACAGCTGAGCTTATTCTGGTGATCATACACTCGAATAGCGATGTTGAGACTCGCGCATTAGCTTACTGAGCAGGACTAATAATAGGCTAGTTGACTAAATTTCAAAATCATATTAAAACGAAATACCTATTTTATCCTAAAAATACATAATTTTCAAAAAAATCAATCATTTTTGTAAATGATAGATTTATTTATTTCGCGTTTTTATATTGAGCCATGTTGAGTGAATGACGTCACGCCGTGCCAAACATCTGTTTCGTTCGAGGCTTGTTCTATAGAAATGTCACAACAATAAAATGACTTTCGTCACGGCGTGACGTCACGGCTTTTGATTTCCGTTTAATGTCCTAAGACTGAATGCGTATTATTGTATTTTTTTTAAATATTAATAATCTCTACTTTTCATAATAAATATTATAGATATTTTGATTCTATAAATCATAATTGATCATTCGAAACGCTAATCCATCCGATTTATTCTTAGTGGACACAAGCGTATTGTAAATAATCATTATTGAAACTTGTAAAATATCTTCAATATAAACGGAAATGTGCTGAAACCGTACCTACTGCGGTTACTACTGACAAAATTCATAGCGATCGGCATGCGATCTCCTAAGCAATGCATGCCCAGTGCACGCGCATTAGTTTCTCACTAAACTAGTTAAAGAATAGTAAATAATAGGAATATTAGCAACATAAATACATAAACTACGAACTGTTAGCAGACCTCTAATCTCCCAAGCTATTAATAATATGTTATGGTAAACCCATAACAATTAACAATGAACTTGAAACTTAAAACAACTATTAAGTTACAAGTTCGCCGTTATATTTCAGGTTTCTTTCATAAAAGTAGTAAGTACCAAACCACATTTAATACCATCCAAATTTTACATTTACTGCATTTTCGATAGTATTAATAGCACAAAACATTAATGTTACGGAACATAATAAACGTAAATAAATATCAACTCCTAGATAGCTCTTTTGGTGTTATGTATTGTTAGAACACTCGGGGAGACGGCTAATTTATCAGATGTTAGAACAAAGTTAGAGAAAAATCAGATTTATGATCTTAGGGAGGAGGACGCGTCGAATAATACGAGACACCAAGTTATTTGGCACTCAAGGAAAATGTGATAGAAAAAATGTTAGCCGAGTATAAGGGAAAATACAGTACTATATACAAATATAACTTACAACACACGTTTCTGCCGTTTTCTTTGACATCATTATTTACTATTAACCTGACTACTTATAGAATGTATCCTAAGATTCCTATCTCGGTTTTTTACTTAAACAATCCACATACACAAAACATAACATACCTACTAAGTTACATAATAATACAATTACAAAAAATAAATGTTGAAAAGAATATCGTATAAATGTTAATAACTCTTTTGTTTTTCTTTTGCTTTCAGGATGTTTTAGCTAAATAACGAAGGATCAAATCGATCAAATAAAATAAAAATAACTTTATTATTTTAAATATTTATCACACACTCTAAAAATACCTAGTAAAAAATTATCAAGCGAAACTAAACTCGCTATGATAAAGGGACCATATTGGCTCACATAAAACTATTATTCCTATTTTTTGTTTTACTACCGATTTGAATCTATAATACTTATACACTTTTTATATTTTTTTTCTTCGTACTTTTTTTGTTCATTATTTTTTATTACTTCCATCGGAACTCTTAATTTCATATATTTTTTAACGATACTGTCTTTTTAAAAAATTATGAAGTGTGATTATTATGATGTAAAATGATAAAATCACCCTTCCTATAATCGGAATCAAAAAGTTATGTAAAAAATGCGCACCCATTTGGAAATTTTAAGAGAGTCAAGCCGTCTAAAGGAGAACTTTATTAATCAATTTTTAATGCTTACAGCCAGGTGAATTTTATTCACAAAATGGTATTTTACCATAAATGCTAAGGTAGCAATTTCGTCATTTTCGTCATACAAAATGTGAAAATACAAAGCAAATGACGGAAGCCATACAGCCTACAGTCGCGCTGTTATGGTTACACGGGATAATATTCATAAAATTCGTTTTTGCCAATCCCCCTGCCGGCAGCCGTTTAGCATCGCTGTTGTCACCCCAAGGCTTATTAGGCGACATTACCCTCCTGTTATATTTTAATTAAAACATTTTGCAAAAATGGCGCTGCAAGAGACAGCTCGTGAACTCACTAATTGAACATTGTATGGACTGTATTCCGCGTTTGCCTTTGAAAATGCCAAATAGCAACGGAAGTTGTTGATTGTGAAGGTTGTTAGCGAAAGGGTATAACACTTCGGCACACGGGCGACGACCTTAGCTCTCGGTCGGGTGTTTGTAATGATGACAAAAACTGAAAAGTACATTTTTTTTTAGTCAGGATTGTACCAAATGGAAAGCTATGGTCTTCCTATACCCCTCCGGAAAACGGGAGAGGTAAAGGGGTAAAGGAGAGGTAGCATAAATACGTACGTATTTATCATCACTACTGGGCACAGGCCTCCCACGTGGACAATAGCACACGTGAGTATATTGGGCCATAACCCACCACGCTGGCCCAATGCGGGTTGGTGTGTTTTAACGACTGTCATCTTACGACAACAACCGGGACCAACGGCTTAACGTGCCTTTGGAAGCACGGAGGAGCTCGAGATGTTTTTTTTTAATTTGGTCACCCATCCAGTGACCCGGCATTGCGAAAGTGGCTTAGCGAGCAAGATCGCAAGCCGAACGCGCTAGCCGCTGCGCCATCGAGCTTCTCGTACGTATGTATTTATGATAATGACAAAATTAACGGTAAAGACTTATGACTTCAAACCTTAATTTAATATCATCGTGACTTGATTGAATATAAACGGCAATCAACACATAATGTTTGTGGAGCTGTCTACGAGGCCCCTACCCATTGTGTTGTTCATAGCCGGCGGCAGTCGCATGTTCTGCACAGTACAAGCCTGCGAATATCATTCTAATTAACCGTAATATCATCTCTATTTGTTTTGCAATTCAGTCAAATTGTTCATTTCAGTTAATTGTGTAGTAATTCTATGTTATACATGATTGTCACATGGAAGTGAAACAGTTCATATATGTATCTTTTTTTAACATATTATGTATAACGGCCGGTGTTAGCATTTTTTTCTAGTACATTTTTTATTGTTATATTTAATTTTGATTGGTAAAATTATTAATGTGTACCGTGTCGCGTAACGGTTAAAGATAACTACCACCCCCTCTTTTCCCTTGGGTGTCGTAAAAGGCGACTAACGGACTTAAGACTGCACATACTTCCAACAGCATTGAGCGGCGATGGACTCACCACCTGTCACGCTGAATGCATATGCAGTCGCTATTTGGTGAAAAGTGGACTACGGTAGAGGACTGCTTTTGCTGTCCTCATTGCCTAGTCTCTGACTAACCCTTCGGGGATAATAGTCGTGATTATATGTATGTATATATTTCCATTGTTTTTTTTATCTAGCTGTTATCTTTCTGTACGCTTACCCTTTTTTATATGTCCCTATACTCCTTTTTCCTACTTTTTTCTGTTATTCCGTTACAGCCTTAATGCAAGGAATGTTTATAAGTGATTGGTTTTCTTTTTTATTCTGCAAGGTGGAAGCGTTTATCTGTAATCCCCAATTACTAACATATCTTATTATAAAGGCTCGGAACAAAGACATCTACTGACATTGTTGGTTACGGCATCAGCCTTAAATAAAATGGTAGCTTGCCAGGCGGACTTAATACAAACCCTACTACAAACCAACCCGACTAAATAACATGTGAATACCACTGGGAAACGAATTTAGAAACAAGAAGTCGACACCGGTGGCCAAATCACTAAGATGTATGTTGCTAAAGGTAATTTAGAAGCAATAACCGAAAAGCTTACGTTAAAAAGGCTGTTAAAAAACAAGAGACAGTCTATTACCAAAATTTAGTTTTAGTTTAGTATTAGTCTTTTGTTTTTGATTTTGTCAACTCGAAATTTCGGACGTGTCGCTTATAGAGAACATGTCGAGTGCCTTTCTATAGAGCTTACGTTGTTTTTGGCAAGTTGTTAACGGAAATACAGCGGATGTCCAGAAACGCAGTGGCGGCGATGTAGTTCCTGTGCATTTTGTAACGGTTAACACAGACTTGGCAACGGACATGAATGAACCGGGAGTCCTGAAGGCACTTTGAATGAATATTCGGTGCTGCTGATTAAATAAATGGTTACACTCGATGCAGGTATGATGTATGTCGAATGTTTAAACTGACGGCCATGTTCCCTAGAGGTCCTAAGTTCAATGCCTAGCGTAAAGTGTGTGGTTTATGATATAATAGCGAGTGCGTTAAATAAATCAATGTAATGTGTATTTTGTGATGATGGTTTTTTCTGTGTTAATTTTATTTTCCGTCTTGCGGCGTAGTGCTCTCAAAACGAGGTGAGCATGGAATGCTGAGTGGGTTACCTCTTATTGCCTGATATTTGCTAAGTTGGAGACATCCATTTACATGTATGTAATTATTAACGTAGGTAGGTACTTCATCAGTATTTTTTTTATATTTAGCGGGATCAAGATACATATAATTGTACTCGGTTTGATTGGTGGTCATCTCAATTCATCTAAGTACCGTACAGTCCGAGTATGTCACTATTAAACAATTTGGTTAAAGATAAAGGCAGCTCCTCAATGGTTGATTTTGATTCTGGGCAAAATGGGTCTCCATCTTCGGTCTTATCGTGACTTAGCATCAGGTTAAAGAATCTTACTTTCCCGATTTGTATAAATCAATGGTAATATACATAAGATAAAATAATTTGTAAAATAAAAGTGAGTGGTTCAACGTAAGTGTTTGTCAATCACGACAATTATCCTCGAAGGGTTAATCAGAGACTAGGCAATGAGGACAGCAAAAGGAGTCCTCTACCATAGTCTTCTTTTTACCTAATAGCGTCTGCACATATGCTTAGCGTGACAGGTGGTGCCCGTCGCCGCTTTATGCTGTTGCATGTATGTACCGTCTTAAGTCCGTTAGTCGCCTTTTACGACTCCCATGCAAGCGAAGAGAGGGGGTGGAGTATTCCTTCACCGCTATGTTTTTTAAATAGCACAAAGGAAAAGTGCTTTTCTTTACCCTGATGCTAAATGATAGTAATAGTATTATTATAGTAATTATACTATTTCAGGAGTCACAACATTCTTAACTCAACAAATAAAGAAAAAACTCAACTGTAATTAGGACATGTCATTTAACTCCCCGAGACCCCTGAGGTTGTGACACATGTTTTTGCGAGAAAGTGTTGATACAGCTTATCTTTAATCATTGCAACACAAACGCCGCAAAATAGCAAAAAAAGTGACGGTAGACGCGGGTTGTGACAGTGACTTATGCGCGCCGCCCGCCCTCGCTGCTCGCGCCCGCCCTGTGCAGTTGTCCCTACTTATTTTTCTGTAAATTGTTATCTGAATTTATTTTTTCGTCGCCACCTACCTTTCGGTACATGCATTCTCATTTAAATTTATTATGATTGTTAGTTTATTATATCTTAAATAAGACTTCGCGTTTATACATTACGCAAATTTTAAGTATTAACTTGTCATCTAAACACATCGAAGTAGTAAGGGCACAATTGTACGGTAGATTGAATTTAAAATAGAGTCTCACAGCACGTGTTGTTACTAGAAGAACTCGGGTGAAACTCCAAAGGTTCGTAAATCTAAAGACCTTGTACCTACTGTGACTTGAACCGGCAAGAAACTCAGCTCACTTACTATTTTACAACAAAAACATACAAAGGACAACAAAAACAGTATGCAAACTCTCAACAATGTCTCAATGCAATAAAGATATAAAGATAAAAATTATTACCTAAAGATATTTTTTGTAGCCTAGTATATTTAGAATATAGCTCCTTCCTATTTCCAGCTCAAATTTTTAATTTAAAAATATGAACTTTCTCTATACCAATAACCGTGCGATCTTTACTTAATTGAAAATGACCTACTTCGTAATTCTATGAAATAATTATAGAAGGTAGTAATAAGTAGCTTACTTGGCGTACGCTTCTAGCTAGAAATAGGTCATGATTTAATACTAACGACTAAAGTAATAAGAATTCTATAAATAATGTTAACAGTCTGCGATGTTATAGCAATAAGATTTCTGAAAATTAAACTATAATCACTAATAAGAATATACTTTCAGAAACAGGCTCGGAAACTTGTTAACGCTTCGGCGGACACTGGACTGCTATGTTATAACAATAAAACTTTTATTGTTTCTGAAATACTGTCCGCCAATGTGTTAAATAAGTACATTTTTTATTGCATTCTTAAATGATCTGTACTTAAATGGAGTGAAACTCCATAATAATATGGCTAAGCAAGAAAAATTATGTACTATGTATAATCCAGTCACGAAAATCGGAAAAAAATATTGTTTTTATCTATATGATTCGTAGAACCAAGGGAGGGTTAAGAATTAGTTATTAGACAATTAAAGATGCCACATTATCTTATCTGTTAGTAGAGGTCAGATAAAAAAGACAACGCAGTCATAATATATTATGTCAGTGGCATGTTATGTGACCCCCGCCCGTCGCTGCTGCCACCCGCTCTTGAGTTATGTCCCAAATTAGTTTTAGGGTCAAAGAGACGAGTGTGTAAATAAAAACTGAGTGTGTTTCCCGACAATGCGAATTTGCTAAAGTGGACACCCCTACCATGTTTTCCTTTCTCGCACAAAAGAAACAAAAGACGTAAGCTAAAAAATAAAATGAGAACAGTTTTCTTTAATAGAAATTATGAAGTTAGATTTTAAATCTAACCGTCTCATTAATAAACGTTGAGTAAGGCTACTCCAAGCATTAAGTCGGTGTTAACAAATTTTGCTATTAATAAACATGGAGTAATGAATGAGTACACTAACTCTCGGAGTAAAAGTTAAACCTCAGCGGTAACCTTTTTTTTTAATATGACTCGTCATAGTGACTCCATCTTGCCTGATGGTAAGCAGCCAATGCAATCCAAAACAATGAGAGCGCTCCCCATCGTAGAATAAGCACGGTAACGAGCGCACCCATTCATGACGGCCTGCATAAATGCCGTTTCACGCCCCGCTTAAAAGACCCGGGACTGTAGGAGCTGGGAAACACATGCGCCGGCAAAGAATTCCAAAGCCGAATGGTCTTACAGAGGAACGACTTGCCAAATTTTTTGGTACGAGTATTGATAGTCTGTACAGTATCATAGTGGTTCCTAAGACCAGCCCGTGTAGTCCGGGAGAGGAAAGGAGAGGGCGGGATAAGATCATAAAGTTCTTCAGAACACTCTCCGTAGTAATTCCGGTAGAAGACACTGAGAGAAGCAATGTCTCTACGCAGCTGGAGGTCCTCAAGGGAGGCTGTAACCTCAGCATCTCCAATAATGCGTACCGCTCGCCTTTGCAGGCTATCAAATGCATCGAGAAGGTATTTAGCGGAGCCGTCCCAAGATGGGAACAATACTCCATACTCGATCGCACCTGAGTTTTATACAGCAAACAGCGCTGCTCGGGAGTAAAAAACCGCCTCACCTTATTGAGAATACCCACCTTACGGGAGGCAGTTAAAATAGCACTCTCGATGTAGCATTTTGGATTCAGTTCCCGGCCGATATCCATGCCAAGAATGCTGAGGTTCACCGAAATGGGTAACGGAGAGTTCAAAAGAGGAGTAAGGAAGGGAGTTACCTTGGACGAGAATGCACAAACCTGGGTTTTGCTAGCATTAAACTCGACCAGGTTTTTAGATCCCCACTTAGAGACACGATCGAGAGTCAGGTTCAGTTTGGCAACCAGTTCTTGCCTTTTCACCACGATATCGGCCTGCTTTGCCGCAGGATGTCCCAAGTACCGCTCATGCACCGTACTGTCAACCGCATAACAATGAATATTGCCCAAGGACAAAATGTCATTAATATGCAGGAGAAATAGAGTAGGTGAGAGCACAGAATCCTGCGGCACTCCGGCATTGACTTTGTAAAACGCGGAGGAACTACCCTCACAAAGAACATGAATCCTCCGCTCTTCTAGAATCCTGTTTATCGATAGAGTAAGAGTGGGGTAGTGTCAATAAGGCCTAGATTGACATTTTGTGATTGATATATATACACCATTTTGTAGTCGGCAATTTTTCTTTCGTTGCCGATGATATGTGGGTTTGATTTATGGGATGAAGTTGTAATTTTAATATTTTATAAAAAATCCTGTATTCTAAGTAAAAATCGTAACTAACAGCTCTATAAATTAAAGTCAATAATTGTTTAAATTATCAATTTTACGTCGGACTGTCGGGTGGTGACTGTTATGTGATAGCTGCTGTCATAGAGCATGCAGGTCGGCCGCGAGTACTGGCCATTCGTTGTCATGACAACGCAGAATTATTAGTAGCTCTAAATGTCAAAATTATGCCAATTAACGTGGAGTTCATTCAAAACTCATTCTTTTTTTACTTTTTAGCTATAAAAGTTGCCATTGAAAACACGTTTATCCATGCGTAAGGAATGACTTGTTAGGCGAAGCTTACTCCATTTTTATTAATAACGATGCGAATTCAAACTCACTACTTGCCTGAGAGACGGAGAGTGTGGGGGACACTGGCGTCTTTCGAGCGTCGGCGTCATGCCGGCTTCCACGCGGCGTCGTTGCAGCGTTTACACGCGCGTCGACGCCGCGTAAGCGCCGCGTCGTTCTAGCGTTGTTTTGCGTTGGAGCGCCGGTCGTTTAGGTGTACAATCAGTGACAAAAATGGATTCCGACGAAAAAACACTTCTGTTAACGTTACTGCTAAGACGAAAATTTGTTGAATGTTTGAAATCATTTTATCAAAGCCGGATCCGCATATTTTAAGAAAGCCGTAATAGATTAGTCCAGAACGTTTAAATGTAACGCATTAGCAGCCTTGTAAAGTAAAAATGGTTGTTAGACATTTTTATAATTGTATGGAGTAGATAATCTGACAGGTTTTAAACAAAGTTTTTATACGCGCTCAAATTACGTGTGGATTTGTCAAATGACTTCATGTGAGCAATATCGGAAGTTTCAGCAAAATTATAAAGTCAAAGTCAAATTATTTAATTAATATATACGGGCACCCATTGACGTTTAAATTAATTAAAAAACAGTTAACTAACATGTAGTTAAATATTAACAACTAATCTAACAAACTATATAATCTACTTACCTAACTTATCTACCTTTTTTCCCTGTAAGTAACAAAAGTTACTTACAGTGTAAAAGATACATAAAAACAAACGTAATGTTTATATAATATTAACTGTAGTAAAAAAGTTAATTTTGTTTTGCTCTAGATACTTTTAGCTATTTCACAGGACCACGCGTGATTAAAAAAGGTTCCAAAATTTACGTAAGGAGCGGTCATATTATTTGCATTGAAATAAAACCGTCTATAAGGTTTATTGTATTCATTTTTGATTTTATAAATAGATAATATCGTATATCGACACAGTCGTTTTCTATCCGCTTTGTCGATTCAAAATACTTTTGGGGGCATCCCAATCATTGACATTTACTCACGGTATTTTTTTTTTCTCTCTTATATAATGGCTTCGTGCGATCAGCACATTTAGCCAGTGTCAAGTTTTTAATAATAGGTAATTATTATTTTCTTCCCATAAAGTGGATGATAATGAACGTTTAATGGTAAATGATTTTCCCCCAAACCCCTGGAAACTCAATAAAGCTATGGAATTTATTGAGGTCCCACACGGACTTCTTGAGAGAATTTGAAAAGTGATGTTGCATTGTTTTGTTTTATTTGCTAACACTCATGCACGTTCACGAACACTTAACAGTAAATAATCCACCATTATTTCACATTAATATTCGACAAAACACAAATTATAGAAAATAATACAAAACTGCAGACATGACGCTTCACTTTCCCGCCAAGAAGTCTACTCACGGTATTACCGCAATAAAAAATATGCTGTACGATGTTACCATTAACTAAAATACGAGCGCCTGTGATTGGTAAATTTTTTCCCAGGTAGGTAAATTCACTTCGCCCATACGAAGTCGACCACCCCTGGTCGTGATACGCGAGGGCAACGGGGATTCTGTGGTGCATAGTACTTGTTAACAGAAAACGCCGCGCTGGCGTCGCGTTGACGCCGCGTGAGCGCTGCTACGACGCCGGCATGACGCTGACGCTCGAAAGACGCCAGAGTGGGGGGTCTCTAATCTGAATTTAACTAGTCCAAACGTAAGTTAGGATTAAGACAGGGGTAGGCCACTTTCATTAATGAGAGAGTCTACAATTATACATTAGTCTGTATATATTTGTATACTGTTCTTAACCTATAAGAGAACTAATTTACTAATGATTTTAAGTAAATCAGGGTCGATTTTTCAATTAATAATTAAAATGTTATCTTTACTGGTAGGTAACATTTTAGGTTAATCGCGTAATACTTTATTAGATGGATAAGTTTTATCCAATGATTGAAAAATCGGCCCTTAATGTTATATTGTTATAGGAACCCTTTGAACACGATTTTAACTTTTTACATACTGAGCGAGTATGCACACAATGAATTTGTTGTATACTTACCTAGTTAAAAAAGGCCCTGTTTCTGTTTCAGTACTTTTCACCTTAACAGATCTATTTAATAACAACAACAACTTACGGCCCCGTTCTATCCTCTGTAGAAATCACGTTCACCTCAGAACTACGAAACTTAAATAGTCAAAGTTTGAGTAACTTGAAGAACACACTAAAACTTTTAAATAAACAAATCTTTTGTTTCGCTGCAGCGAATAAAAATGAGCGCAGACTGAAACGATAAAATACGAGTCAGTAATGTTAACTATTTTATGTGGATGTTTATTGTTATTTCGTGCTCGGATTATTTTTGTTATTGTTATTAACCTGCAGATGTTCTAGTTTCTCGTTAATTATGTTACATGAAGGATAACTTTCTCCAAATTTTGACAATAAAAAAAATCATAGTGATAAAACTGCTGCTAACAACAAACTACATTCTATTTACTACGGTGCAAGTGCAACTCTTGACCTACATCTTATCTGATGGTAAATGACGAAAAAGCCAAAGCACAAGGTGGAGGTCTTATCTTTATCTTATCTTATCTGTCGGAACAAGACGACAGCTACTACCTATATTTATGACATCAGACGTAAATAAGGTGGTGTTAGCTAGGGAGGCAGATTTACTAACCTAAACATAGCTTACTACCTGCCACTAACCAAATCTTAAACAATAATTATATACTCCCCGCCGGAAACCGAACCCGGGACATCGGAGTCTCGAAAGTGTCCTCCTAAAAAGGGACATCCTAAATCAATTGACGCTGTTAAAGAAAGGGTAAAAATAAATGTCCTAGCTGAGTTTCTTTCCGGCTCTTCACAGTACGAAATCTCCCACCCTTATAGACTTACGAATCGATGTGGTGGCGTAGTGACTTTCATATGAGTGTTAAATGATTGCAAAGTAAATTAAATAAATGCAATTGGAGTTTGTTAACCGTGTCGCGTCAGTGAAAGAATACTACCAGAACCACCCCCTCTCTTCCCTTGGGTGTCGTAAAAGGCGACTAATGGACTGAAAACTGCACATACTTCCAACAGTATTGAATGGCAATGGGCTCACCACCTGTCAAGCTGCGAACATGTGCAGTCGCTATTTGGTAAAAAGTGGACCATGGTAGAGGGCTTCTTTTGTTGTCCTCATTGCCTAGTCTCTGACCCCATCGGGGATAATAGTCGTGATTATATGTATGTATGTATGTATTGCAGTTTGATACTGGTGGTGTAACCAGTCAATGGCGCAACAGCTTAGGGGTTCGGTTCGCGATCTTGCTCGTTAAGCAACCTTCGTAATGCCGGGTCATGTCCTGGCTGTTGTCGTAAGATAGCTGTCGTGATAATCAACCCGTAATCGCCAGCGTGGTGGTTTCATGGCCCCATCTCTCCATATGCTGTTGCCTATGTGGGAAGCTGTGTCCAGCAGTGGGAGGCTTATACTCTGATGATGATGATGTTGTAACTACTAGACCACAAAAGCGGTTTTCACAACGCGCAATGGTGTGATAATGTCGACGATCTCAACAGCATATATGGGGAGATGGGGCCATTATACCACCACGCTGGCGATTACGGGTTGGCTATCAAAACAGCTATCTTACGACAACAGCCAGGACCAACGGCATTACGTGTCTTCCAAAGATCGGAGGAGCTGGAGACTTTTTTAAATTGGTCACCCATCAAATGACCTGGCATTGCGAAGGTTGCTTAACGGGCAAGATCGCAAACCGAATGTCTAAGGCGCTGCGCCATCGACTGGTTACACCACCAGTGACCAACTCCAAACATTTAATTAGTTTATTCTGCAATAATTAACACTCTATAAGCAAACTTTGATATTTTTTCCAGAATACCTATAAGCCATTTCAATTTCGGAGTTTTACTCTGATGTTTGTAATGGTATTCATTATTGCTTTCTTCAATAAAACCAAGGTGATACAAAATGAGGGTCTTTAACACACTGTGCGTCCTTATTTGCAATTTGACTAATTACACTTACTGAGCGAGCACACAATAATGCCTAATGAAGTGATAATGCAATATCGTACGTCACTGCTAGAACAGAATCAATCAATGTACCTCAAATACAATTGCTTTGACACGTTAACGCAACATGAAAAGGCTTAGGGTAATTACCTATTTCCGTAATATAGTTTGTCATCAAGTTAACATATTAGTACAGCCACCAGCATTATGATATGACTATTGACGGCCTGCAAAAATATCTGATTATTGGTGGAAGGCATATAATAATATATGACTATAATATGCCTTCCACCAATGATCAGATATTCTTGCATCATCACATCTTAATGCTGGTGACTGTACCTAAATTGATGAATAAAGAAGTTTGGTATACACGTATAGGAGTATATAGTGTTGCGCCCGCTGGAAAGAGCCACAATAGCATAGTTGGTAGGACACCTGACCTGGAATGTCGGAAAGGCGTACCTACATTTTACAGATGACATGTTATTAATCCTGTTAATAATTATTTTTATATAAGTATTTAATTAGGCACACGACTATTAGAACATACAATTATTATATAAACGTGGTCTATATCGTAATACATAAATAGTGTACACGGCATGAGTTAAGTACCTATAAAGCAGAGTGTTGCATAAAATTAGGCAACTATATAAATTAAAAAACTAAAGGAGAACATAAAATGAAAGTTAACAAAATCAATATTTTAGTTACATTGTTATCTTTTTTGTTTCTCTGCAGCATTCGTCAAAGCCAGACCATTAATTCGGCTGCTAGTTCGTTTTATACCCTTCTATGAGTAGTAGCATACATACCTACATATGATCACGACTATTATCCCCAAAGGGTTAATCAGAGACTAGGCAATGAGGACACCAAAAGCAGTCCTCTACCATAGTCCACTTATCAACAAAAAACGACTGGCACATATGCTCAGCGTGACAGGTGGTAAGCCCATCGCCGCTCTATGCTGTTAGATGTATGTGCAGTCTTTAGTCCGTTAGTCGCCTTTTTCGACACCCAAGGGAAGAGAGGGGATGGTAGCATTCTTTCACCGCTACACAACACGGTTGTGTAGTAGCATAACTCGGGCTAAACTCCCATAAATTGACGGAACGCCCATCCTGTATCGAGAAGTTTGGAATGATTTGTGTGTCAGGCTCCTTACGTGGTTAAAACACTGACGGAATATTAACGTTTCAGTATCCAAGTTTAAGCAAGCACTTCCATTAGTAACGGCATATTTAGTACAGGACTTTATATTACCTACGTGTACTTAACCGAGTTCGGTGTAACCCAAATGATATGTTGAGTGGTAAGTGCATGTGATTGTAACTAGGTAAGGATATATAGGATATGTAGGAATAGATATTATTTCAACTACGTAAGTATATCTTTTATTTAAAGAAATGGAAATCAATTGCCGAAATTTGTTCGTGCCCCACTTTAGAACGGCTGGACCGATTTGACTGATAATTGTTTAGTTTGGTTCGGAATTGTCAATTGTCAAGAAAAGGTTTGTTTAGAAGAAAAGCGGGCTAAGCTTAGATATTATAATATATTATCATTCGGGCCACTAGTATAGAATAATGTACACGGTCGGAACCATCGCAGTTCTTTAGACCTCCTAATAAGAATAAAATTATTCACTAAGTTTCTGGACACAACACAATCGCATCTCCGGTAACTTTTTTGTTTATTAACAAAACTTTTACACTACTTTGCATTTAAATAAAACCCGTTTAGGTTATTTTTTTGCAAAAAAAATCACTTAGATTAAGCAGTACGACTTATTCGTCTGTCTAATCATGCGAACAACGATATTATTAATTGGTCGTGTCTACCTAGTGAAGTATGGTGTTAGTAAAACTTTCTCACCAGAATATAATAAAATAATTATGTTACTTCATTATTTTATTTTTCTTAATGCGATTGACTCATGTTTGCATGTTTTGGAGCAGTGGCATGTATGTTTAACTCCTTGTCTGTCATAAAGACTCCTAGAGGTTGCTAATAATTTAAATTTTACCTAATTTTTGCAAAAAAAATACAACGAATAACGGCACATCTACGCAAATGCGACTCTTCAATTAAGTTTAAGATAAATTCATCTTTTCATATTTAATTTGGTGTAAAAAAGTATGCAGAAGCGCATTATTTTGTTGTGCTAATATCGCAACGAAGCAAGTTAGAAAAACAAAAAAAGATTGGTAGATACGTCTTTTTTCCTGATTCTAGCATTAGAACTCAAATTCGGAAAAAAAATATTAGATGCGCCTTTTTAACTATCGGGGGCAGATATGTGAACCTTATTTATATTTTAGACCACTTACTCGTATGTACCATATTTCAAGCGAAATAAAATACTTTGTCTTTGTCTTTGAATTTCTATTGTGTCTACGACCATCACGACAGCTGAGCTCTTGACGCTCTATATTCCCGGCCATTCAATTTGAAAGTTATCTTTCAACCGATCGGTCTTCCGAATTGTATTTTAATTTGACGTCTCTTTCGTCCCATATGCCTACCATTTGATTCTCTAGTCTAGCAAAATGTCCGAAGTATTTAAAATTGCCTCAAGAATAGAATCTACTGCAGCACCAAAAAAAGCTTTCCTTTTTTAACCTATGCTATCGCACTGCTAAGCAATGGCCTCTAATAATTTCTTCCATGTACCACTTTACCGAGCCCTTCGATAGTTCATATAATCGATGACCGAGCCACCAAAATTAGAAAATTAAATAGTTTTATTCTTTTTAACGTTTGACCTCATTGGTATTTTCATTCATATTGATAGATCGATAAAGTTTGCAACACACTTTTCCACCGAATAGTACAGTCGCCATCAGATTACAAATAATTTTGAACTTTAAGATAGGTGTATAAGGATCAATATCGTTCAGAGAAATTTAACAGTTTTGGATAAGTTGACCTGTTGGCTGGTGTACTGCGAGCGAAATCTAATTTCCCGGAAACGTATAGCTCGCAGAGACGTGCGAGCCGACGACAGACGTGTCAATTATTTCCAAGCCATACTCGTATAAAAGTCGAATCATTCAGTACGTTACTACGCTCCCACTGTGTGCGGTTCCATTGTCACAGACATTTCAATAAAGCATCCGTATCGCCCATAGTATTTTACGTTTGCAATGGCCAAGCGTTGTAATTAAGCCAATACCTAAGTATATTATTTTTTTCTTTTTTTATAAGGAGGCAAACGAACAGTCCCCTCTCGTGATGAAATCACCGCCGCCAAACCAGAGGAGTCGCAGTTGCGTTGCCAACTTTGAGGAAGAAGTAGGAATTCTGTTAGCGATTGTTTGATATAATTTTTGTTTTAATGATTAATGATTATTATTTAGATTTAATAATTTTGATAATTTTTGTTCTAGCCAATTTCATTTATATTTCTATTTTATAAACAAATTAAAGGTTTTGATTGTATTAGTGAATTTTGTAATGTTTTTTAATTGATTATTAATTTATATGTTTTTTTAATCCGAATTGTGATTACCAGTTTTCTATTATTATTGTAATAATAATCAGCCGTACTATAAGTACGCACCTGCGCCAGTTCTTGAAAATGGTCATGCAACGCTCTACTGGGATCGCTCTATCATCACGGATAGGACTATTGTCGCCAATAAGCCTGATATCGTGGTGGTCGACCGATCTCAGCGCCGGGCAATATTGGTTGATATCACCGTATCTCATGATGGTATGAGAACCTCGTGAAAGCCGAGAAAGACAAGCTCAGTAAGTACCTTGACTTGGCTCACGAGGTTACCGCCATGTGCGATGTGGATTCAACTATTATTGTACCGATAGTCGTTTCGGCAAACTGTCTTTTAGCTAAGAGCCTCGATCAACACCTAAAGAGGCTCTCGCTAAAAGGTTGGGTAAAGGGTCAGATACAGAAGGCAGTACACCTTGACACGGCACGTATTGTAAGGAAGTTCCTCACTCTGCAGCCCTAACCACCGATAGCTTGGGTCTATCCCCGCTGCCGGTGGCAACCTAGGTTAAGTTTTTTATAATGTTTTATATTGTAAATATGTTTTTTATATAAAATATTGTAAAAAAATTTACTAAAGATATATTTTAAATAAAGAGAAAAATAATAATAGTTTAATATTGTCTTTTTTTATGTAGTGTTATGTATTCCATTATGCATGCTGTTTGCACAAATTTGTGGAGATCCAGCATACCTATGTTAGATTTTTAATTTTGTTGAGACTCTATTTTGTGTAAGTATAAATAAAATTAAATAAATTGTGAGGGGGGAGGGGGAAGAGGTGGGCAGCCAACAATTTGTAGGGAAGACTCGATTTCAATGATAGGCAAGGACCTTCTTAGACCAGCACTTTCCTTTAATGACCAATAAGGAGATCACATTTTGATTAAGTATGGAGTTTCAATGTTGCAGCTTTGTATAATAGCGACTTAATTAGTTCAGAGTTTCAGCGGAAACTACACAATGCTCTGTAATTTCCCTGGATGCGGCCCTTCAAACCGAAATGCAGCAATGTAAAACTTGGCAGAAATATTACTTATACGGCTGGTCGTCAACCTGCTTGATTCTACCTCCGATTACATATAAAAACTACATACGATAATCTTATACTAAATCGTAGTGTAATTGTTATTGTTAGTGTAAGTGTAACTTTATGCACATTTAAGCTATACTTAGCTCGCTCAATACTGAACTAAAAAAGACGACTAACGGACAAAGACTGCACATACTTCCAAAAGCATAGAGCGGCTATGGTCTCACTACCTGTCACGCTGAGCACATGTGCAGTCGCTATTTGGTGAAAAGTAGACTATGGCAGTGAACTGTTTTTGCTGTCCTCATTGCCTAGTCTCTGACTAACCCTTCGGGAATAATCATCATCATCATCACCAGTCTATAAACATCCCACTACTGGGCACAGGCCTCCCACGTGGACAATACCACGTAGGGATATTGGGCCATAACCCACCACGCTGACCCAATACGGGTTGGTGGGTTTTAACGACTGTCATCTTACGATAAAAACCGGGACCAACGGCTTAACGTGCCTTCCGAAGCACGGAGGAGCTCGAGATGTTTTTAATTTGGTCACCCATCCAACGACCCGGCATTGCGAAAGTTGCTTAGCGGGCAAGATCGCAAGCCGATCAGTCAGCAACAACAGTCAGGGATAATAGTTGTGATTATATGTATGTATGTACTAATAAACGAAATGAGTAGGTACATAAACATTTGGCTAAGTACCATCTTGCACCTACTCTTTTTGTAAGGACGTTTTGAGAGCGTTGATTGTGAATCTTGTTTTTATATATGATCGAAAGATTACTTAAAGGGAGATAGTTAATTGGATAAGTTGTTAAGTCTGGGTTGTTGTACATTCGCCACAAAGTTAGTTTGCCACGTTTTTGTAACTCCATACATTTAAAGTAGATTTGCCACAAGTCTTCATAGAACATCTTTTTTGCGTAAAGTACCTACCGATAGCAAGAAAAGTTCGTTTTGTGCGCTCGTAATGAAAGGTACCTAGTTATTTTATTCTTAAATTATTATTAAAAAATTATTATAAATTATTGTTTTTACTTCACTTATTGTTTGATTTTTCTGCTGTCTGTGTCGAAAATAAGAGTGTGGCGAATTTACACATACTTTTTTCTGTGGCAAACTAACTTTGTGGCGAATGTACAACAACCCTTAAGTCTTAACTACAAGTTAGTTAACTGTTTTTTTTTTAATTATTATTAGTATTGACGTCAATAATGCCTTTAAAGGTTTACATTGAATAAAGAATTCGAGTTTGACTTTTGACTTTGATAAAAGTAAGGCCTCTTGAGTCTCTTGCCATGCAGCTTCTTCTCAGTCGAAGGCTCCCCCAAAATCCGAACTGATGGTAGATTAGTTAGATAAGTAGAGTAGATAAGTTATGTAGTTACTTAGATAAGTTTTTAAGATTTAACTACATGTTAGTTACCTGCTTCCTGTGGTTTCCGTTTTTTATATAGATTGTTTTATAACGTTACATTAGTCACATAACATATTATGTGAGTATTGTAACGTTTTATATTTAATGTTAAAGTAAAACTGTCTACGGCTTGTATCACAAAAGTCATCGAGTTAATTGTAAGTAGGTATGTATTTATTTATTAAATTGTAGCTGTTATGTTGTAGACATAAACTTAGATTTTTGTTGTTTAAGATTATGTCTGGAGCTGCGCCTCTCTGGTTCCACAGAATACCAGCGCCATGGCATGTAAGTGTCACGGCCTAAGCTGAGTGACGATTTCGGTTGCATTATACCTACGTTTTTTTATATCTATTATGTTTAATTGTGCTATATATTTCATTCATTCATTCATTAGCCACTCAGTCTTGGAAATTTTCAGACACAGAAATTGGCGCAACTGTCAACGTCGAATTTGACAGAATCGAGCATAGACTATGCGATATTTTGCGATCACGATGCATAAAATGTACCACAGAACCGAAATAATCGACCTTGTTCATACTAAAGTAGTCTGTAAGTCTCATGCGACCGCTTGGGGTTTGAGGGAATCAATATTTTGAATAAATAATTTGTCTTTTTATTGATTCTGCACAAAATCCTACCGCCCGCGCAAATGTGTCATAATATTTTATTCGGCAAATAGCCGTGGCCTATTACCGACGTGTCAGTTAATCCGCAGCCACAATGTACCGGTGACGTAAAGTTTTATCGCTGCACATTTTCATACAGCGCCGCCGGCCATCATTTATCAGGTGTTGTGCCGTGTGCGAACTAACATTTTACACGAACATTTATTTCCTCCCCGAGATTCTGCCGGTAGTTTCAACACTTCTTACTATGTGTCAGATAGTGGTACTATAAGTTTTTGTTTTAATTTTATATTACGTCGCGTACTACACTTACACGTCGGGGTCACCAGTGTTCCATCGGGCGAAGTGTGAGAGGTTGTGATGATGATGGGATTCCATAGCGATGGTAAATAACGACTGCGTCTCTTAGAGTGATGTTGTATATTTACAGTGACTACATTGTGACTAACTTATTATCTAAACCTTACAAGACTATTTATACAGTAATAACTACATAGATGTTGGAGGGAGGATGCCGTGACATATCTTTATCGGATCTGCACGCGTTTAGGAATGTGCTTACAAACTCTTTAACCGATACGTGATGATAATAAATTATGTGGCGACTCAGGCCGCCACATATGTCACGAACACTCCTAGAGGTTGCTTAAGTAACACTTATCTCTATAAACAACTCCTGAATTGTGCCGTTATGCAATAAAAACCAACTAAAAACGTACAAGGATTACCGACACTAAAGATTGTCATTGTAGACTAAATACAATGAATCCTAGCTCTCTAAAGTACCTATATACGTTGCTGTTTTCATTCCATAATATCTTCATCAAATCATCATCCTATAAGCGTCCCACTGCTTCCCAAGTGATATTAAATAAGCATTATAAATACACAATCAAATTAACCTGTAAACACGTAATTTTTTGGTTTTGACAACTACCAAAGACTTTTAATAAATTGTACCCTCCATATCCTAACTTTTAAGAGGCCTATTAGGCTGATTTCACAGTCACGCGTTTCATTTGCGCCGGCCACACGCGCGCGGTTACAATTACACTAGATACACACATCAAAAGTGTCTAGGGATCAACATATATTTTTGCAATAACTTTTCTCCTGATTGATATTAATTAAAATTTTCTTTAAGGATTCATCAAATAAAGTGTTTTCGTTGTCTACAGTAACGATAAACCAAGTCACCTTTGCATTAATAAAGAAATTTGCCATTTTCCTAATAAAGGGATTTTTGACATTTGAACCACTAACATTAAAGTTCGAAAAAAAGACTGAAATAACAGTTTTCTTTAAAATTTTATTGGGTAACTTAAACAATTAATAATCCGTGTTTCTACCGCGAACACTAACAACACAAGAACATCGGTTTGGCATACTCAAAATGAGTTCATCCAAATCACGCAGTGGAATGGCCGCCCATGTTCGTTGCAACAACAAAAAAAGGTCTTCTTGCGACTGGATACCCTCCATATTCGGCAGAGCTCTTCTCTGTAGCATATCCCATGCATGCTCAATCGGGTTCAAGTCTGGCGACTGAGCAGGCCAGGGCATGACATTGATGTTAGCTGCGGCGAGAGTCTGTCTTACAACTCTTGCGGTGTGCGGTCGTGCATTATCATGCATTAACTGAAATAAGGGACCGATTTGCACTTGTATAGGAACGATGACGTCTGATACAATCGTCTCAGCATAAATTTGAGCGTTGAGGTTGCCTCTGATCCAAATCAACTCAGTTCTTCCGCCGATCCAAATACCCGCCCATACCATGATGGTTCCACCACTATAAGGATGGACTTCCTGGCAGGATTTTAATCGCTGTTGGCGTCCAGGGGTTCTCCAGTGTCGTATACGTCTTGTATCCGGTCTCATACCAAAACGAGACTCATCAGAAAAGCACACGAAACGCCATTGTTCTTCTGCCCAATTTCTGTGTTCAAGAGCCCATTGATATCGAATCCTACGATTGTGCATTGCTATAGGTGGTACCCTTATCGGTCTTCGGGAATGAAGGTTCACTTCATGCAAGCGGTTTCTGACTGTTTGGTCGCTAATTAAGTTCCCTGAAGAGTGATGAAGCCTCACGGCTAACATCATGGCGGTTATTGTTGGAGCTCTTCGAGTTGTGATTTGAATGTATCGGTCTTGTCTCCGTGTGGTGCAGCGATACCGTCCTCCATGGCGCTCAGCCACGGTACCAGTGCTTCGGTAACGTGTCCAAAGTCGACTGATAACACTCTGACTTGTATTCAGAGCTAAAGCCACAGTACGTTGCCGGGAACCAGATTCTATCATTCCCACGGCTCTGAGCATTTCTTCCCTGCTTAAATGACGTCGCCGCTCCATAATAACGTTGGTTTTAATCAGTAGTAGGGAGACAGTAGCACTAATAATGTCTTCAATGCGTTGTATGTTTTTATAGGGAAAATATTGACAGCTGATTTTCATCTTTTACTAGAAATTGATTGAAAGTTCCTGTTTCAAATTATGAAATGCACCAAAAAGGATCCATATAAATTTATAAAATCATAAATTTATTACAAAGCCACATCTCAATCTCAAGAAATCCGCATAAAAATGCTTGATCCCTAGACACTTTTGATGTGTGTAGTAGTTGCGTTTCATAGTCACGCACACAGTTCAAACGCGCAACTACTATGTAGTGCAGCGCGCGCGTGTGGCCGGCGCTGATCAAACGCGTGACTGTGAAATCAGCCTTACATCTCGACTGTGATTTTTGCGTAAAATGGCCAATTTTGGCGTTATGGATCTCAGAAATTAAAAATACATTAACAAGTATGACTTATTGAATAGTGTAGAATAGCTATTGGAATAGTGAGTAGCGGCCTCGCTTTTTGTAAATTTTGTTTAACTTTTTAATTAAACCCAAAATTGCAGAGAAATATTTTCATAAAGTGCGCGAAGGCACTTTTTTGAGTTCATCGATTGAACTACTGTTCTAAACAAGTGAAATATAAAAAAAAATATGTTATCTCTTATATAGTCGAATAGTGCGTAGCGGCCTCGGAATTTTTAGATATTATTGGTTTTATATAGGAAAAAAATCTTATTCTAAACCAAAAAACTTAGAAAATCGCTATGAGTTAACTGTGTTTCTCCTTTCTACGATAATATTATTGAGCAAAATTTATACCAGAGTATTTGTTATTTCATGAGGAATAAAGATTTTATAATGAATTTATTATCCTATTTCGATAAAAACGATAAATACAACTGCAAAATTACTACAAAATGCAAAAATGGGCATTTTACGCAAAAATCACATTCGAGATGTAATAGGCCTCTTAGGGCGAGGTATTCCGAGCGCTTCTTGACGACCTCCTTGGTCGAGTGGTTTATACACCGGTTTTCATGGTGTCGCCATCTCTGAGGTCCCGGGTTCGATCCCCGGTCGGGTCAATTTAGAAATTATTGTTTTTCTAAATTGTCTCGAGTCTGGGTGTTTTCTATGTATAGTATAAGTATGTATTTAAGTATTTTAAGTATGTTTATCCGTTGTCTAGTAACCATTTAACGAGTTTCTTCGAAGCTTCTCTTGGGCTAGATAATTGGTGTGATTGTAGGAAAGATTTATTTATTATTCTCTCTCGGTCTCTCGACGGTACGACGACGGTACGGGGCGGGTGTATCAGCGAAGCAGCGCGTATAGGCGCGTTTTATAATGTTTTTGCCTATATAGGAAAAAACAAGTGTAATAAAAAATATGTGCTGTTTGCATTTACTAGATTGTTAAAAGTTTCTTCTATTGGTAAAAAAATGAAGTCATTTATTAATGTATTATCTGGCTTACAGCTCTTTTAAAATGTTGACAGAGCTATCTTTGAATTTTTTTACGAATCATGTTTCTGTCTTTAAAACTCATTAGATAATATGTTCAACTATATTATTTATGAATTTTAGAATTACTGTATGTTTTATATTGGTGGCGGTACAATAAATCGAAATTGTTAAAAACGGAAAAAGAGCGCCTTTACATTGATTCTCTATTGTATCAGGTTTTACGGCAGCTGAGCTCATGATGGGGATTAAAGTTACTCGCGTCCGTAGGTTTACCCTTGAGACCCTACACGTGACCCCTGGGTGGTGCTAAATGAGTGACACTGACTGAGTGGTAGAGCCACGCTGGGTTGCAGCACGCATTGAGCCGGCTCGCCCGGCGTAATACCACCCTCTCACGAATATCCGGTGTGAAATAATGGCACTCGGTGCTGTTGTGGTTCGTCCGGCCAGTGAGAATTCCGGAGGCCCCTTCACTCCCCTCCCCCCCCCCTCACAATTCCTATTCCTTCCTTAACCCTACTCCTTTCTTAAAGGTCGGCAACGCATCTGCGACTCCTCTGGTTTTGTGGGTGTCCATGGGCGGCTGTGATTGCTCTCCATCAGGTGACCCGCCTGCTCGTTTGTCTCCTTCTAAAATAATTTTTAAAAAAATGATGTCTCGCCGCGGTGACCGAGTGGCTAACTCCGGTCTGATGTCTTAAAGGTCCTAAATTTATGACGATTGTAGCGAAGACTCGATTTCAATGATGGCCTTTGTCTAACATTTTGACAGCATATAGCCCTTTCTTAACTTTGGAATTATGTAATTAATACTGTTTTAATCAAGCTTAGATACAGCATGCAAGCGTCGCACCGCAATTCCGCTTTCAAAAATACGAATTATGCAGAAGGAGCATTCAGAAATGATTAAACATATCACATATCAGTGTTGTGGCCTTGGTTGCAACAAATAAAAACTGAGTCGGCGCCCTTTGGTTGACTCAACACTATATACATTGTTATTGTACCAGGCATTGCTTTTTGATTTATTTTTGTTTTTATGTTTTATTTTGTATAACCTTGTATGTGTGTTAAGTATATACCAATAAAGTTATTATTCATTTATTCATTTCATTCAAACATTATCGACTTTTCTTATAAACACTATATAAGCATTATTTAGTTAATCCCTCAAGCAACGTAAAACTAGACACAATTGAAAATCTATTGTATTGCGACCGCCGGCGGTCTAATGATCCTAAAGGGTTAAACATTGTTTTGTCTACGTCACACAAACGTCATTTTAAATTTGGCATAGGAATCATTTGGGGAAATGGACATAGGAACTTAGTAATTAAACGACATAACCTCGTTGGGTTTGGGCTCGTTTGATTCTTCTTGACGAGTACTTTGGTGCAAGATGGTAACCAGGGTCTGATGATGAAGCTGGAAGGTAGCCATAGGAACTCAGTAATTAAGCGACACAATAGCGACGAGTTTAATTCGTCTTGAATATGCGACCCCATCTTTGGGAAAATAAGTTCGTTCGTGCCTTCGTTGTAAGAAAACAACACATTGTGAGCGTACTACGGGCTACATAACGGAGAAACACTGCTACGCTCTACGAACTACGTCGTAGTCTCGTAGTCAATCTCGCATAAAAAATACTAAAAAGTTAAAAATAAAACTAAAATTAAAAAAAACTTTTAAAAACAAGCTTTTATTACTTGTTAACAAAAAGAACTTAAAAGTTAAAAATAATTTAAACCTGATAAGAAAAGTACCATTAAATAAATACCTACATTGCAACCTTTAACGATAATTAACCTTTTTCGTCTACGTCACAATAATCCCCTATTACATATTTTTATTGTAAAACTGAGGAGTTTCTCCCGTGTTCTTTTAGCAACAACACGTGTTGTGAGACTCCATTTTAACTCAATCTACCGTACAAAACTAAATGTAATTTTAATATATATATACTTGAAATTGGCTTAATGCTAAACGCGACACATAATATATATATATATATATATATTTTGTAAATGTCGTTGCTTCTGTGCGCTGTTGTTTCTTGCGCCCGTTCTTTGCCACAGTTAAAAAATTATGTCCTGAATGGGTGGTAGGTTAAAAAATATTTGGACGTTTCAAAGTACTTATTAATTGAGTTTATTGAATAAATATATTTTGACTTTAGACTTTTTGACTTTTGAAACCATTAATTAAGATTAATAATAACAATATTGTAAAACTTTACACTTTGTATTAAATCTTTGCGTTTTTATCACAGACCCATTTTTTTTTAAATAAAAGTGTGTTACATTTTGATGGAACATTAAAGAACATTTAGCATATTACTCATTATTTCTCTTTTGCAATCACATTCTCTTAGTTTACATTAGATGAGTTAAAAGTGCTTTTTTAATTAAATGATTTTGGAACATATTTAGGAAGTTGGATTAGAAAGAATCCGACGATTTAAATCGCCTCAGCATATAGTGATTAGACCATCCGTTTTAGACTCAGAAGTCCTATGGTTTTATGCCGTGCCAAGTATTGCATTAACCTAAATCTTAAGTGAGTCCAAGTTAGCAATGTCTGCTCAGGTGATACTGGAAAAAGAAATCCGGAAAGAGCAAAAATAAGCCAGTTGAATATGGCCGCGCATTGCCCGTTTTAATTGTAAGACGAGTCCTAGTTAATATTTTAGGATTCCGCAATAAATTTAAAAATAAAATCTTATCACTAATTACAGATATTTTCCAATAAACGCGTATTTAAATAGGATTCAGTTACAGTATACAGTACTGTGCAAACAAATAGGAAGGTACTACATTTTCAATGGTTTTTGTCTTTTTTTTCTACAATACAATGTTGTTTCCTCCGGCCAGTGAGTGTTCCGGAGACCCCCCCCCCCTCCCCCCCCCCCCACCCTCACACAACTCCTATTCCTTCCTTAACCCTATTCTTTTGTTAAAGGTCGGCAACACATCTGCGACCTTTGGTTATGGAATGGGATGTCCATGGGCGGCGGTGATTGCTCTCCATCAGGTGACCCGCCTGCTCGTTTGCCTCCTGCTTATGTAAATAAAACTCATTGACACTTTGTTTGCTTACGAAGTGATTTGTTTATAGCTGCTTGCATGACCGTTGGTCTAATCTCTGGAAGGTTAAAGTAAGCAACGGTATGAGTCAGACCCAGAAGCCTGGTTCCGTGCAAGAGTATATAGTGGTCCCGAAGTTACTTTTTAATGGAATTTATAAATAGCTACATAAATTTTCAATTAGATTTGGTCTTATCTTCCTTAGCATACCTACTTTTACTTTTTTCATAAATAAAAGCGCCGTCTGCTCCTTTTCCCACTCGCAATATGGGTTGTCACCTATTTAATTATTTTTTTATTTTAATTTACATATTTATTGTAGAAAAAAAAGACGACAATCATTGAAAATGTAGTACCTTCCTATTTATTCATTCTGTAAACGCACGAACGTGACTTATCTATCACTTAAGACTTTATCGCGTGCCTCCGGGAACTTTGTGTTTAACCTAAATAAAAGGTAGCATATATTATTCAGGGATAGCGTAATTTTGTATGAGTGAACTTATAACCGTGTTGAGTAGCGGTGAAAGAATACTACCACCCCTTCTCTCCCCTTGGGTATCGTAAAAGGCGACTAACGGACTAAAAACTGCACATACATCCAACAGCATAGAGCGGCGATGGGTTCACCACCTGTCACGCTGAGCACATTTGCAGCCGCTATTTGGTGAAAAGTGGACTATGGTAGAGGACTGCCTTTGCGGTCCTCATTGCTTAGTCTCTGACTAACCCTTCGGGGATTATAGTCGTGAATATATGGATGGATGGAACTTTATTTAGAATCCTCAATTTTTTTCCACTGCGGGGAACCGTTCGTTTTTCCTCTCAGTCTCTTTTGATAATGAGTGCTTATAACGCCTGAAGGTAAGGGAATCGGTCTAATCTTAATTAAAAAAAATTTCAGAATTGTATACATTACATTTACACCTATTGTAACTTAAATTGTTTTATTGTAATCTCAAGTTTTCACGAACACTAGGTACATATTGAAAAAAAATACTAATTACGAATGTACTCGCGTTTTATCTATAATTATTACTTTATCTTATTTATTAGGGGTCTTCTCATAATTAATTTATAAGTTCCGTAACTACCGTCAATTATTTTTATCGGGTGCATTCCGCGTATTAGGCATTGTAAGCAATAATACAATAGATCTCTATTGTACTGTGTGTTATTGTTAGTGTAGATAGTTGTACGGAACCAAACACTCGAATTCAACTTTCACTTGTCTAGTTTTTCTCTCATTACCCAAAACATTTAAAAAAACACGAGTTCCATGGGGAATGTTTACGGCAGTATAAATTAACCTGTTCATTGCTGCGCAGTTCCGTTAATCCTGTTGACTCGGTGAGAATTTTATGCAGTATGCAGTTTGCAACTAAATAGATAAGCAACATTTACCCTTGCTACTGACATCTCCATTTTGTTTCTGACATTGATAAAAGAACATTGATCTAATTAAGCTTTTATATTCGTCCATCTCATACAAGTGTTCATACAAACACCAAATTAAAACATAACTTAACAAGCTGTTTGCAAAAAGTTCGTAATCTTCATAGATTTACAATATAATAATTTATTTATATGTTATAGTATTACGAATCTTAAATTTCAATTTAAAATAAGTATCTAAAGATATTATGGTATGATATTTGAAAAGCAATTTTGACAAAGCAAGTAGGTACTAAATGTTGCATTATCACCTATCCATCTGAGCTTTTAGTTATCTCTACTAATTACAGTGCTTATATGAGTATATAATGTTAGGTTATTTTTATTGTAATATTGCGGTTGGTACCTCGTTTTGGCTTGTAATTAGGCCAACAAATATCCTTTATCTTTTTGTTGAGTTGGAGTTTTTTTTTAAATTACGCGTGGTCTTTTGTTAAGTAGAAAAAATTTCAAATTGCCAGCTTTTAGATACTCTCTATCCCATGCTTACAGCGCTTAATCTTTCACCATGGATTTTAAGTAACTACGAGGCTATTAAACAATTATTATTATTATTATTATTTCAGCCATGATCGTCCCACTGCAAGGCAAAGTTCTCCCTTCCCTTTTTCCAATCTTCGCAATTAAGCACTCTTGGGCAGTCTTTGCAGTAGGAGTCTGCTGGTCCCGCCATCCTCCGATTACATAGATAGATAGATAAAAACTTTATTTATTGCTATAAGACACACACATGTAGGTACACAAAATCACAATAACAAAACATAATAAGTACAGAAAAAAAGAAAAGACAATAAACAATTGAACATTTAAAAAAAAACATACTGTACCATATTTATCTCAATCCGACCATTACGCTATCAACCAAATTACAAGCGAATAAGCACAGCGGGACGGGCAACAAGTTTCTATTTACAAAATACTCCGAACGGTTTCTGCTTTCAGCGGCCAATTTTAAGTCAACACAACAAAAGGCAGCAATGGCGCGACGCAATAAAAACTTTAAAATGGCACCCCCGCATTCATTACTGTGCAAACATTTCAACCGACGACGCAACTGCCAACTTCCCCGCACAAACTGATACTCGTCTCAAACTTTAACGAAGTATTCTTATTGCTATTACCATTTAGTACTTTGTCTGTCGTGGAAGCGATTCGGAGATCTTTGTCGGCTCATACCGTTTGTTCTGTATTCTGAGCTCGTAACCTATATATCCGACCGTAGCTTCCGTTTCGTGATCATCGAGCATACAATTGTGACAAAATATCGGATACTATACGGATAAAACAAAAAACTTGGTACAATACCGTTGGTAAAAGTAAAATAATTTATTATGATTAATCGTGTCGCTTAGCGGTGAAAGAATACTACCACCCCCTCCCTTGGGTGTCGTAAAAGGCGACTAACGGACTAAAGACTGCACATACATCCAACAGCATGGAGCGGCGATGGGCTCACCACCTGTCACGCTGAGCACATGTACAGTCGCTATTTGGTGAAAAGTGGAATTTGGCTCTGACTAACCTTCGGGGATGATAGTCGTGATTATGTATGTATGTATCCGATACACGATACGATAGTACTTAACACTGCGCTGTATGACATGCAAATTGACTCATTGTTATCTGAAAAACCAACAGTAAGATGGAGTAGTTGTATTTTTTATACGCATTACATACTGTCCCACTTCGTTACAATTGATAGGTATTGGCTTGTGTGTATATATCAATGATTGGCTTAGTCACTACGCTTGCGGAATGCGGGTGGTGATCACCAGAGATCAAAAACCAGAGCTCTATAAGGTACGCATAACCTACCCAAAACTGCCAAATGTCTCTAAACGATACTGATTCTTGTCACATCCATAAACAAAAAAGGTTTAAATTCAAAATTTATTTCTAGGAGAGTTAAGAGGGTTTACGCATTTCGCTTTCCCATACAAATTTCCATGTTGAAATTTTTAAAAACCAGTAAGCTAATTTTAATAAAACTCGGCATGCTGAAGTAAAATATAGAGATCTAAATAGTTTGTTGAAAACGTTTCTAAAAACGTTTATTTAACTGAGTTTTTGCGATTTTAAACTTTCTATAGTGGACTTTAAATCACAATAACACATCCAAATAAACCTTTTTTAAAAATGTTTTCAACAAACTATTTAGATCCCTGTATTATACTTCAGCATGCAAAGTTTCATATAAATTGGCTTATTGGTCTTAAAAAATGTCGACTTGGAAAATTCTAGTAATGCTAGACCAAATGCAAATTCATTTTTATAAAAAAAAACTATTACTTTGTAAAGTAGTTTTACTACGGGTCGCTCTACAACTGACGCCGGTGTTGAGCTTTTAATCCAAATATTTGATACCTGGGAGGAATCATAGGATGCCCTAGGGGTATTTTGTGATTTATCCAAGGCTTTTGATTGTGTTTTACATGAAACTTTGGTCAGGAAGCTTAACCACTATGGAATTAGGGATACTTCTTTGAGCCTTCTAATCTCATACTTCAGTGACAGGATTCAAAAGGTCGACATTAATGGTAAAAGATCTCCGGGATCAGTGGCTAAAATGGGAGTTCCGCAGGGTTCAATACTTGGTCCATTCTTGTTTTTGGTTTATATTAATGACTTACCTTATTTTGTAAAAGACAGTCATGAGATAGTATTGTTTGCTGATGATACTTCACTTTTATTCAAAGTGAAAAGACGACACCCAAATTATGACGATGTGAATAATGCGGTCTCAAAGATTGTTCACTGGTTTAGTGTTAATAACTTGCTTTTAAACGAAGGAAAAACCAAATGTGTAAGATTTACATTGCCTAATGTTAAGCAGGTAATAACTAGTGTACAAATTAAAGATAATAATGTGAATCCTGTGGACACCACTGTGTTTCTAGGTATCACGTTGGATGCCAAATTTCAGTGGGGCCCACATATAGCTAAATTGTCGAATAGACTTAGCTCTGCGGCTTATAATGTAATGAAGATCCGTCAGTTAACTGACGTTGATACAGCTAGATTAGTTTATTTCAGTTACTTTCATAGTGTAATGTCGTACGGAATTTTCTTGTGGGAAAATGCTGCCGACATTCAAACTATCTTTGTGCTGCAGAAGAGGGCTATTCGAGCAATATATAACCTACAGGCTGTTGACTCTCTC
This sequence comes from Scoparia ambigualis, assembly GCA_963921215.1. Lineage (NCBI taxonomy): Eukaryota > Metazoa > Arthropoda > Insecta > Lepidoptera > Crambidae > Scoparia > Scoparia ambigualis. The sequence goes on along the minus strand of OY992510.1, from coordinate 20,102,139 downwards.
AGAGAGAGATTTAAGGATATAAGTATAATGACAGTTGCATCACAATACATTTATAAAAATCTGATGTATGTTCATAAAAAACATTGAAATGTTTTAAAAAAACAGTGATATTCACAAATTAAACACTAGAAGTAAGAACAAATTAACAGTACCTTATAGGCAGGCTAGGCTCCATAAAATAAATAATTCTTTTAAGGGTCTGTGTGTACGATTATACAACAAAGTACCAAATGATATTCAGAAATTAGATCTTGATAAATTTAAAATCAAAATCAAAGAAAAGCTTTATAAAAAAGCATATTATAAAGTGTCAGATTATACAGAAGACAAAACCCAAGCTGGGTCTGAAATGCTCCAAGTACTCCAACAGCTATTTCTAATTGTCTATAATTAATTTATATAGTACACATAATTAAACTATTTACATTCAAATTCATGTTTTGTATTTTGTGACCTGGTAACGACATACGAGTATAATATTATTAAATATTTTGTAAATGTCGTTGCTTCTGTGCGCTGTGAATTCTTGCGCCCGTTCTTTGCCACAGTTAAAAAATGATGTCCTGAATGGGTGGTAGGTTAAAAAATATTTGGACGTTTCAAAGTACTTATTAATTGAGTTTATTGAATAAATATATTTTGACTTGACTTGACTTGACTTTTATGGGAAACCGAAATGCGTAAACCCTCTTAGAATGACCAAACCAGCCTATTCGATCTCTATTGCGTCTTAATCATTCACATATCAAAAATGTTCTCTTAAATTATAATGATTACTGTTAAAAAAGTTTTCTATAGAATGCCGCGTTAAGAGTCAAGCTTGCTCTAAGGAGTCAAGTGATAAATAAATGCTGATCTGAACTGATAGTCAACATACGTTAATAGACTAAAGTCTATGCTATGATCTAAAAGTGTGCGTCCATTAGAGCGGGATCGGTGCGGCAGGCGCGGCGTATGACATTTTGTGTCATACAAAATACCGTTCGGATTAGTATTATTCTTACCGATTTGTATGGCGCCTATGACGTCATCCGCTCCAACAGACGCTTGATTTACTAGACAATATTTACATAAAGGTTGCTTGCTTATTTTGTAATTTAACGACTAGGTACATGTTTCTGTATTTCTTACTAAGTACTCAATACAATCCATTTGTTTGTTACTTTTGACGGTATTGAAGGAATTCAATGAATCAAATACCTTCCTTTATCGCGAAACTACGTACCATAGACAAACAACCAAAATAAATGCCAATGACTGACAAATGTCAATAAAAACCAAAACACTGACTTCTTAAAGGGAAAGTGAAGCGTAATGTCTGCAGTTTTGTGTTCAGTGTACCTATTTAAATAAATTCATAAAAAAAATGTTGTGCCTACTTCCTACATCCACTTCAAATAATTAATACAAAACAAAACTTGTTTTATTCAATATATCTTTTTGTTAAAGTAGGATCAGTAAGTAAATAGGTAGATACTTATGCATTTAAATAATGAATTATAAAAAAACTGTTGATTTTATTACCTACATCCAATAATATATACGTAATTTTTACCAAACCAGCCTATTCGATATCTATTGTGTCTTAATCATTCACATATCAAAAGTGTTCTCTTAAGTTATAATGATTACCGTTAAAATAGGTTTTCTATAGAACGCCGCGTTAAAAGTCAAGTGATAAATAAATGCTGAACTGAACTGATAGTCATACGATAACAGTTGTCATAACCTCAAAATACCTAAAAAGTCATAAGCTAGAAATGAAGATAGCTTCAAACTCCCGCATGATATTGTAATGTGAATTTTTCTTCATAATTCAGAGCATTGCGGCTAATTGATTACTATTTATTTCATTAAAGCGCTGTGTTACGCTAGCTAGCTAAAAAACTAGCCTAACTCCCATAGTAAAAAGGCCATTCTCCTTTGACAGTTTTGGGTAGGTTGATCTGATGCCGTGTGTACATCGAGGAATTCAAAACACACTTTGCCCGACCGGGGATTCAATCAGGCTAAGTAAGGACTTCGCTACTCGATCGCCGAGACAATAACAATAACAGACCATTTAAAAGGACATGATAACTTAATTGGTATTGCTCCTGAACAGAACAGAGCAGAGGACCTACTCTCTTTCTCCGAATCGAAATTTCGGTCGATTTTTGTTTGCTATTTTATAGCGCTTTCCATTATTTTTGAAATTCCAAACAATTAAAAAAAAATTAGCAATCTAAATGCCAAACCTATTTTGTATGAACGAAATTTCGGTAGGAATGTAAACTGTTGTAAATAGCAAACGAAAATCGGCCGAAATTTCGTGCCGGATAAAGACAGTAGGCCCTTAGGTTCGAAACTTGCTTTTGGAAGTTTTAGGCCCGTTCCTTTTTTTTATTCTTTTTTTTACAACGGGTAAGCGCTTGGCCTACATCTCACCTGATGGAAAGTGACTATAAGGCCGAAGGTGGAAGCGCACTTCACCCGGAATCCTGAACCACTGAGGGACTGGCTATCTTATCTCTAACTGTCGGAACACAACAATACCCTAAACATCGGTATGGCGACGTTGTATTTCCGAATTAAAAGAACATTTTAGCAAGATTCTAACAACAGTAGGCTATACTGTAGATATCGGCTGCTAAAGCTGGCGTTGAGTGAAGTCACTCCAACAAAGATTGGATGAAAATTGGATTGGATACTCTCGCAATATCAAATAACATAGGTCCTGATTTCTGATATTCTTGTGCTCACTTAGTTATATTTATCCAATAAAATACGTAGCTACAACAATAGAAGTTGTTAATTATTTTTAATTCTGCTCTGAATCGGCTCTAGGCCTAATTGGGAGAGTACGGAAGTTTTTATCTGAAGTACAGTCACGAGTACCAATATGTAAACACTTTGACTCTTATTCCATTGTATTAAGAGTAACAATTGTTTACATGTTTTTGCTCTAGACAGACATACATACATAATCTCGACTATTATCCCTGAAGGGTTAGCCAGAGACTAAGCAATGAGGAGTGCAAAAGCAGTCCTCTACCATAGTCCACTTTTTACCATATAGCGACTGCACGTGCTCAGCGTGACAGGTGGTGAGCACATGGCCGCTCTATGCTGTTGGACGTATGTGCAGTCTTTAGTCCATTAGTCGCCTATTACAACACTCGAGGGAAGAG